>CM029935.1:0-1340600 GCA_017639245.1 Myiopsitta monachus | reverse complement strand
CCTTGTTTTGTGGGAAGTTGTGTTAGATGAGGGAGTGTATCAGCCTGGATGTGTCTGCTTCCTTCTTCCAGGGCTCGAGCTGATCCAGGGAGGGTCTTCTATGGGGCTTGTAAAGGTGCATCTGGGATATGAACATAGTCCTTAGATAAAGTATGACTATTACAGGTGTGGGCAGAGTGTGTTCCCTTCGCACCAGTGCAATGGGAGGAGCAGAATAAAGGGATGTAGTGCCATCAGAGACCCTAACGACCCCAGGTGCCAAGCAAAGGGTGATGTGGTGCCTGCTGCCACCTCATCAGGACCCCTGGGATGGATCTGGGTGGCAAAGGGAAACGCAGCGGTTGTTTTGCTCGTGCAGGTTGTGGATGGGACCCCTTGCTCCCCAGACTCCACCTCGGTCTGCGTGCAGGGCAAATGCATCAAAGCGGGTTGCGATGGGAAGCTGGGCTCCAAGAAGAAGTTTGACAAGTGCAGTGTCTGTGGAGGAGACAACAAGAGCTGCAAGAAGGTCTCGGGCTTGTTCACCAAACCCATGTAAGTGTTTGGTGACAGCGTGTGCTTCCCCATCCACTGGGTGCAGGAAGGTCATGGAGATGGTTGAGGGTTGGAATCAGATGGTCTTGAAGGTCCCTTCAAACCCAAACCATCCTATGGTGATGGGTCTAAATTCATCCCGAGCAAAACCTCCTGGTGCCAATCCCCATCACCGGAGCACTGCAGGAGATGCAGGAACACATTCAACCTGCTGTTGGCTTGTGATGGAGTTCTCTCTGGTACATCCACGCCGTTGACCCACAGCAACTGAAGCACCTTCCTATACGCTCAGCTTAGATGAAACTCAGTGTAAGGAGCAGATTCCAAATGAGCTTCATAGGAGATAACCATGGGGTGGGAAGATGTTGAGACCCCATCCCAATGGGATGTGCTCCTGCTTAATGCCCTGCCCTTCCCTTCCAGGCATGGCTACAACTTCGTGGTGGTCATCCCCGCGGGGGCCTCCAACATCGACATCAGGCAGCGGGGCTACAAGGGGCTCATCAGCGATGACAATTACCTGGCGCTGAAGAACGGGCAGGGCAAGTACCTGCTCAATGGGCACTTCATCGTGTCCGCAGTGGAGAGGGACCTCATGGTGAAGGGCAGCGTCCTGCGGTACAGCGGCACCGGCACCGCCGTCGAGAGCCTCCAGGCCTTCAAACCCATCCAGGAGCCCCTTGACCCTGGAGGTGCTCTCCGTGGGGAAGATGACCCCCTCCGCGGGTGCGCTACTCCTTCTACCTCCCCAAGGAGAGCAAGGAGGACAAAGGCTCCTATAGGAAGGAGGGCAGGACCCCGCCGGACCTCAACAACAGCGTCCTCAGCCTGTCCAACCGCTTGGATGGCGGGAGGCCGAGCTACAAACGTCCCTCCTATAAGTGGGCAGCGGGCGGATGGGAAGCGTGCTCCGTGACCTGCGGCGATGGGATGCAGAAGCGCTCCGTGGCTTGCCATGACTCCTATGGGCAACCCGCGGCCGAGTGCGATGCTGCGCAGCGCCCGGCTGAGGTCCGGCTCTGCGGGGAGCCCTGCCCCATGTGGGATGCTGGACCTTGGTCCCCCTGCTCCAAAAGCTGTGGTCGTGGGTTCAAGAGGCGGGCGCTGAAGTGCTTGGTCCCAACCGGGCGCCTGCTCCCGCGGGAGAACTGCAATTCCCGTAGGAAGCCGCAGGAGTTGGATTTCTGCACCTTGAGGCCGTGCTGAGCTGGTTCCGGGGTGCTGTGTGAGGAAGGGCATGGAGCTCCTCCGGCTGGGGATGGGGGAGATGTCCATAGCACATAGAAAACAGGGGGGGAAAGGAATAAACCAGGGGAAAACCAAAGGGACCGAGCACACACACCCCATGGGCCTGAGAGGTCGCTCGGAGACAGAGGGGGAACAAACATCTACCTCGAAGCTGCTGAATGACGTGGAAACCCATCGGCAGAGGCTGGGATCAGGAAGGAACCACGGATGGGAATGAGGAGGAGCACTGCTCGGGATGGATCCGAGTACAGGGAGATGCCGCTATATTGCACAGCCAAAGCTGCCCCTGTCTTCCCAGGGCCCAGCCTACCTCCCCCCTCCCTGGGCTCCCCCAACACTCGTGCTCAATGGGACCGAAAAGGATTTATCAATGCAATGATGGCAAATGACATTGTCCAACCACCGAGGTGTGGGGACTGATGCTTCCACTGGTGAGGACTCACAGCCTAAGGTGGTCCTTTGAGCCCCAGCAGCATCCCTGGGCCAGGCTGGAAGGTGGTGGCTTCATTGTGGTTCTCTCCTCCTGTTTATGACCTGACCAGTGTAGATTTTATGGTGCTTAACTCTGTATTGTTTTAACCTCCTTCCTTCCCCCTCCATCCCAATGGATGTAAACCTTGTGGAGCGGGGACGGCGGTATTCCCAGTGGGCTCTCACACCTGGATGAGGGTTTCCTATGGTGCTTTGGGATGGGGCTGTGTGAGCATCCTGTGCATAGCTGGGTGCTCCCTCACACCCTGATCCAGGGCAGGTTCTAAACCACCCGCCTGAAGCTTTTCAGGGCTAAAAGGGATCACTCCGGAGCTGGGATTGGAGCTGGCATCCCAAACCAAGCAACTGTACTGTAGTGTACGGGGCCAGACACAGCCCCATCGGTCACTGGTACTTGACTCCGCTCTGGAAATGGTGCTCACTGCTTAATGGGACCAGTTTGCTGTGCACAGAGAGCCCACTGCCCTCTGGTGGGAAAGGGGCTCAGTGGGGTATGGACATGCAAAGGAAGAGGTGGCTTTGAACCTCTTGCTACAACCAGTTTCCCCCTCCAGGGTTTGTTCTGTACCTCAGATCATGCCCGTTGTGGCTGGAGGGGACCATTTACACATCACTTGGGTCTTTCACTCAGTCCAAATCAGGGACCACTTCACTTTGTTGCTTTCTCACTGGTGAAGGAGACTTCGAACCCATTTGCTGTGACTGGGAGCAAGCCAGAGCCTCTGCGTTGAGTGATGCAGGTACTGGGAGCAGCAGGAAGGAGCTATGGGGAGGACACAGAGATGATGGGGAGGCAGAAGATGCTCTCTCAGCAGCCAGAGGCTTGCCCAGTCCCATGTAGGTGTAGCATGGAAACTCCTTGTGCCCCTTCTGCCCCAATAGTATGGGCAAAGGGAGGAAGATCACAAGGAACAGGGCAGAGGGAGTACAAGGATTCCCTTGCTAGACCTTTCCATCAGCTTACAAACTCCTCATGACAATGTTTGGGGACCCATCCTCACGGACTGACATAGTGCCTTTTGAACACAGGAATGTTCAGGGTCTCCACACTGCTTGATAGAGGCATGGAATGGGTTGGGTTGGAAAGGACCTTAAGATCATCCACTTCCAACCCCCTGCCATGGGCAGGGATGCCTCACACTAGACCACACCAGGAGCAGATACTGTGGTTGCTCTGGGAATAGGATTCAATGCCCTACCAAATCCTTTCCAGGTCTCCATTCCCATCATCAGATCTGTTCCGGAGGGTTTTCCTGCATAGCCAAGCTTCCATTTGGGGGCAGAGCTCCGAGGAGCTGCTCTGTGGTCTCTTGCCACCCCAAGAGATGGTTTCCAAGCCACTTGAGAACCCGTCAGCCCCGTCCGTGGGGCGGGGAAGGACTCTTTGTGTGCGGTTCTTTTGCCAAGCGTGCAGCAAAAGGATGGAGATGCCACTCGGACTGGCTGCTCTGTGTATACCATGTATACTGATAGCAAACCTGAAATAAACTGTGTTTAAAGCCACACGGTTCCCCAGGGCACACAGTGGTGCCCGTGTCCTTTATTGGGGGCTGTGGAGCATCTCTTGTCACCATCCCATTTGAAGCCTCAAAGATGGCTGTTCCCACCTGCTTCTGCTACAGGATGTGTTATGGGCAGCAACAAAGGAGCCCAATGGTGGCTTAGTCCCTGCACTGAGATGTTAAATGAGCGTGGATGGTTTGAGCCTGGGATCAGGATGCTCTCTGTCAGGATAACAGCAATATAGAGTTAAATGGGTTAATGCACACTGGAAGCAGAACAGCACTCTCACATCCTGGAACAGCCCATGTCCATGCATACCATTGTCTGGGACACACGTGCTATTCCGGAGTCATCCGCTCCATGTGCTGACAAAGCCTTAGTCACAGCCCATTCCCACATCACCTTGGGATGGTCCAGGAAAAGCAGGGTTAGGTTCAGCCATGAGCTGACCTGGCACAGCTGCTGGTGCCCGGAACACATCCCTGCTCATTCCCAGCACAACCACCCTGGGTCAGAGCCCTCTTTTCCTCTTATACCCATGCCAGCAGTGAAAGAAACCCCTTCCTTTCCATGAGACACGCCATCAGTTCCTGCAGGGATATAAAGGATTGATACCCCATGTCTTTTCCCACAGGAAAGCTCAGGTTCAGCCCAAATACATCCAAAGGCTCTTGATGCAAACAAGGGCAGAGAGGGTGATTTCCATCCCGTGCTGCAGCTATTCCCTGGGTGAGGAGGAGAAACCCAAGTTAAAACCAATGTCTTGCTCCTCCAGCACCAGATGCCCTCGAAAATCACCCAGAGAGACAAAACCCCACAAGAGACCCAAGTATTTACCTGGAAAGAAATGGAGCATTGACGCCAGAAACACCCAAATCCTGTTCTGTTGGCTCAGGGTGCTTTGCTGTAGGGAAGCAAAAGGACTTAATGGGACTGAGCTAAATACCCCCAGCTGGCACCAGGGAGAGGATGCAGGTGATGTCCTGCATCCACATCAAGCCTGAAGCTGCAGGAAGAGCTTCCCAATGTGAGAAATAATGGGGAGCATCGTATGCAGCACTCAAGGGGAAGGGTTGGCTTTTCCCTGCACCAGGAGATGCTGCCAGTGATGGTTCCCAGCGTTGTGGCACTGGAAGAGTGTGTGTTTCAGCTTCTCTTGGCTGTTAATTTGTCTTCTCTGCTAGATAATGTAAGGCTAATCCTTACATTTTTTCCTGCACGGGACACTGATGCAACTGGGACAATGATCCTGCAGGAAGGAAACCTGCAGCTTCCAAACTTCAGCTTTGCTGTGGTTAAAATAAAGTTAAATCCCAGGGAATTGAAGGTGGGAATGAGACTCATCCCTTTAGGCCAAGGAGTTGTGTCCAGGAATCCCCATCAAGCTCCTCGCAGTGGGATTTACTTACACCCAGGGATTGAAATACCCCCTGGGAGCACTTTGTTTTCCTGTTCTCTGGCTTTTGGCACATGGAGTTTTGTGTGGAAGGAATAAAAACTACCCCCAAATCCTTATCAAATCAAAACCTACCCAAAAAACCCCTCCCAAAGGAACAGACCTACCCAAGCCCTCTGCTAGCACAAGTCTAGTCACATCCCTGGGTTGTCTTAGCCTCCCATCCACTTTCTTCCCCTTTACCTTGCGCATCGCCTTTTGGCCACCTTTGGAGAAAGATGCTGGATGAGACCAACCTCTGCTCTGCTCCAAACACCTTTAATGCCATTTTAAGCAGTACAAATGGCATGAAAAGTGATTGTACCCCCTGTGGCACAGCGGAATGATGTGTTCCTGATGGGACATGTTGATATCCAGGCTCTGAAGCTCTCATGGTAACACACAGAGCAAGTGCTGAACTCTTGCAGTGATTTAATACAGGAGTGTCCTGTGGTGCTCCAGCCAAACCACTTGTGCTTTGCTCCAAACCCATCCCTGGCTTGAAGCTGACTTTGGGCAGCTCATCCCAAATGCCTTTATGAACTGAAAACTCCATCCTGCTCTTGGGGACCGATGGCAAAGCTGTTTATTTGCCTTTGTCCTAAGCTGAAACCCAAGAAGCTTGAGAAAATAGGAGTTATTTAAGCCCTCAACTGTGTAACATCAGGGAGAGAAACCATCGAGGGTCATGCCTTTCTGGTCCAGGCTTTTCACGTGGCCGTGGATCTGCTCCCGAGGTTGGGATGTTGCCTTGCTGTTATCATTGCTCGTATTGTTGCTATTATTATTACTATTATTATTATTAGTGGGTTTTGCCAGGAGGCAAAAGCAAAACCAGACGTAGGTTGAACAAACAGACCTAATTGCTAACACATGTCCTGCAGAAAGTGCATCCTCTGGGATGGAGGGGGATAAACTGGGAAGGGCAACACAGGGAGAAGGGGGATGTTCACCTGGCGTTGGGGATGCCAAATGAAATGCTGATGTGGAGCAGGGATGACAGATCCCATCACCTCTCTATCACAGTAACTGCAGAGCAAAGGCTGCGCTGGGTCCTGCCCAAATCCAGCAGGATAAATCCTGCTTTCCAAGCAGAAAAAAGCCTTTTCCCAACTCGGGCAGCACTGAGGACGTGTCAGTGGTGGTAACCCCAGGTCAGGACTGGGCCGGGGCAGCTTTGCTGCTGTGGGGCGATGGAAATGAGCCCCAGCATCACTGCAGGAGCAGCTGCCAACTCCCTGGTGCTGCCAGTGCTCGCTGGTGACCTGCACCAGACTAAACTTGCCCTCATCACCTCCTCAGGCAGCACACTGACACGTTCCCACAGTCGCTGCTGCTCGGGGGGTTGGTGCTGGGGCTGCTTTAGGAGTTCTCTCTAATTACACAACACATCAGTGCCAAATGCGTGGGGCCGACTCCAACCTGGCAAGCAAAGCCCATGGATTCACGGCACGCAAACTCCTGCTTCCTTACTGGTGGCAGGAGCAGGGTTCTATCATTCTGGGGGTCCCCATCCCATCCTTCTGCTCCTATAGATGTATAATCCTCAATGAAGCAATGGCAGAGAGTGGGAGATGGTGTCTGTGGGCCGAGGACCACGTCAGCACCTCAGAGCTGAGTACATCAGGCAGCTGGTAAAGATTATAACCCTTAACTAGGTAAAGCCCTTGGAAACAGCTTCCCAGAGCCTCCTGGGGAAGATGCTGTGCTTGGATTTAGCCTAATTCATCTCAGCTCCAGCCAAGCAAGCCTGGGAGGTGGATGGGCTCCCAAAGGGTTACTTAATGAGGCTTGATTATTTGTTATTTCAAGTTCCCCCCCCCCCCCCCCATCCCCTTGTAACTGAATTTAATCCTGGTGAGAGGTGTTGGATTGACAGCACTGGAAATCTTAAGCCCTCAAGGAAAAGCTGTTGTGGGGGCATGGAAGGAACAAGGCTGTATGGGATCGAATGCGAGGGGAATGATTTGCACCAACAGCGGCTTTTTTGCTCTCAATTAAAAGATAGAGAGCAAAGGGATTCAGCAAAGCAGCTGAGATGCTTTCAGGTGGCCAAAGCACTGGGAATGGCTGGAGCTGGCTGAGCAATGCTCTGATCCTGAGCCGCCCTCAGGACCCCATCTCAGTGCATAACTGCTGTTGATGCTTAAAGACTGCACATCTTCCTCAGCCCTTAAGTATGTTCTCCATTCCCTTCAACACCTCCCTGCTTGATGCAGCCTGTAAGTAAAGAACTTCCCACACATGCTGGGAGTTGCTGAATCAAAACCTGTGGGGTATATAGAGCTGAGAAACTATCCTAAATATATCCCATCCCCATGGCATAGAACGAGCTCTTTTTGCTTGCTAATACACAGCTTTGGCCTCTGCAACTCCCTCATCCCAAATTATGGTCATTACAGGGACCACATCCTCATGACAGAGAGAATTCAAGCTCTTTGTGACATATGTTGTCCAGAAGCAGCCCCATATGCTATAGAAACACAGGGGAAGGACAGGGAACACAGGCAGGGATGGAGGGGAAGATGCAGCGTGGTGATGAGGAATGAGTAGTCCGAGTCTACTTAAGCCTGGTCCATGTGAGCATCTTAAAGAAATCCTAGGGAATTTGGGAAAGAAAACCCCAATATCCCACACTAGAATTAAGTGAAATTAGGGGGGCTAAAGGCCACATCTTCATCCATCTTCAGATTCCTCCAGGATTCAGGCTGAGGCGATACCTGGGGTTTAGGGGTCTTACTTGGGGTCACGCAGGATCACTGCAGAAAAGTATGGCCTTGATCATGGTATTCCCCAGTTGCCCATTAACCCCTGGCTTCAGCACTCACTTTGGAGGTGAGGATGTATTAGGCAGGAAAACAAACACGGACACTGAAAGACAGGGAAAACCTGGGCTGTGTTTTTCAATCCCAAAGGAGTGAGCGGAGAGCAAAGGAAACAAGGAGAAAGAAGAAAAACAAAGGGGAAGCCCAAGAGGGAGATGCTAATGCAAAGCAGCTGTTATCCCACCTGAATCCAGAGATTTTTGGCTTCCCTGCATCCCTGGAGCAGTGCGGAGCAGCTGGAGCCTCTCCATGAGCTGGTGCCTGCAGAGGGGCAAGGAACCACGGCTGCCAGAGGTGATGGGGAGGAAGGGAAATCACTTCCATGCTGTTTGCAGTGGGCTTGTTTTGCTGTTTGAAATGAGAAGGAATCTTTGGCTCAATCCCTTTGAAGCCTATCTCCCCCCTGCTTTTGAGGAAGAGAAAGTGAAGCAAAAAGAGACAACATGGATCTGCCTTACGGCCCTTCGGATTGTTCCCGCCAGAGCAAGGACCTGATGTCTTGAAGAACTTGTGATGCACTTAAATTCAAAGCATTTAAGCTGCCCTTTATTTAAAACAAAGTCTATCTCCAGTATAAATGATCCTTCCTTTTCCCCTTTCCCTTTTCCCCTTTCCCTTTCCCTTTTCCTTTTCCCTTCCCCTTCCCTCCCATCCCCAATGTAGATGCAATTAGACAGGCCCTCAGGATCTATAGGAATCCAACAGAAGGTGGTTTTCCAGTCGCTGCCAACGTTTCCCATTTGGACCTTCATGTGCATGTGTGGAGGAGTCAATGGGCTTGTTTCCTTTCAGTAAAGAATAACCAACCCCTCACAAAGGCACATCCTTGGCCCTTGCTTTGCTTTGGGTACCACACTGCACCTCCTCTTCCTCTCTTCCATCTCGGTTTTGCATTCTTCCTGCTGCTGCAGAGCCACAAAGCACCAGGAATTCTGTTTCTGATTCATCCTGGGTCATCCTCTTCCCCCTCCAAGGTGTGGGGATGCAGCCCCAGCAAGGGTTAACTTCCAGCTGCCTTTTCCCATTATTCCTTTTAATATTGCCTGTAAAAAAAAGCAAACAGAGGCGAATCCCACCCTCTCCCTGGAGACTTTTCCTTGGCTTGTTCCAGAGAACACGGAAGAATCATGATTTGTCCTGTATTTTCTGCTTCAGCAGCCTCGGGGATGGAGTAACGAGACCCAAAGTGAACATGGAAAGCAATAAACCCACACACTGAGTAACTGATAAAAGTGGAGAGGCAAGGAGATGAAAAAGAAACCCCCGATAACATTCCCCTTGAGGCACCGAATAAACCAAACCCCACTTTGGGACAGAGGGATGCTGGGTGGGAATGAAGCACAGATAAGTAGAAAAAGGCACCAAATCCTCTATATTGTGGGTACAGAGTCCAAATACTTGGGGATAAACCCTTTATGGAGCAGGAGTGAGATATTTCACCTTAATACGAGCATGTGTTTGCTCATATTAAAGTGAAACTCCCTTGGGATGGGATGTTCTGGTTCTGCTTCCCACATGCTGCTATTTCTACCTCTGCATCATGCCTTTTGCACCTTTTAGTCTTCTCCCAATGGCTTTTTCATCCCTTACATCAATCTGCCTCTATCTATCTATCTATCTATCTATCCTATCCATCCATCCATCCATCCATCCATCCATCTTAGGTATCTGTCTATCCATCCATCTTATCTATCTGTCTATGAATCCATCTTATCTGTCTATCCATCCATCTTATCTATCTATCCATCCATCCATCTTATCTCTATCTATCTATCTATCTATCTATCTATCTATCTATCTATCATCTATCTATCTATCTATCTATCTACTAGACTTGTGGCTGTAGGGCTTTGTGCCAAACAACCTCTGAAGCTAGAAGCAATCTCGAGTTCTCAATCAAACCCAGGTTCAAGCCCATATTATATATACAAAGAGCCAATATTGTGCTTCTCTCAATAGAAATATTTAGGGTTTAGCTAAAATACTGTGGAAAATGATGCAAAGAAAGTGGCAAAATGAGGAAATGGCATTGCCATGGGTGTGGGGCTCCTCCTTTCTCCACTTGCTGTCAGGTTTTATGTGCTAAAGCACCACAGGCAGTAGCTCATTGCCCACATCTGCTCACCCCCGCCATGGTTTGGGCTACCCGAGTTCACATCTGGATGCAGCCAGTGTTTCCAAGGCCTTTTCACATCTCACTGAAGAGTGATCCTGTGTTTTCCTTTCCTGGAGAAGAGGATTTGTGTGGTTTTGCCCCTAATCTCCCATCTCCAAGCTCCTGGAGCCGATAATGAAAAGCTTCCCTCCGTGTTGGGACTGTGGCTTTCCTAGATTAAGAACTGCTCCTCAAGGAAGCCCACAACCATAACAAAACCATTCGCTAAGATAACATTTGTTTAGGATGGTGGCTGCTTTCCTGCACATGCTGCAGCTTGGCTCCTATGAAGACAAAGCATTCCTGACTAACAAACCCTCTGGAGCGTGCCCTGCAATGGTGACATCCATCCCAGCACGGATGATTTGGGCAACCTGATCTAGTTGAAGATGTCCCTGCTCATTGCAGGTTGGAATGGATGACCTTGAAGGTCCCTTCCAAGCCAAACTGTTCTATGATTCCATGATTTGAGTCATGCACTGGGCTGAATTGGAGCCAACCAAGAGGCACCAGGATGGGTGAGGGGGGTTGGGGATGCTCCAGGCTGCACCACTGCCTCCTGCATCCCACCACCACCCAAAAAGGACCAGTTCCAGGAGCTCCAGCAGCCACATCCCCTTTCCCTTCTCACCATGGAGGAAAACCTTTTCCCTTACCCTGTTGGCACATCCCTGCCTGCTAAACTTTAACATCTGCTGTGTCTAACCTAGTTATCTGGGAGTGTTTGTACAGGCTTTGCAATCCCTGCTTCCTTGTATACTCACATTGGGATTGTTTAAAGCTGATCCGGCAGGGAAATGACTGTGGGTGGGTTTGGGAGGACTGAGGGCAGTGTGACTTCTGTCCCCAAGCTTGGCATCACCGTGTTTCAGGGACACCAAACCCAACCCATGGATCAGGGAGTGAATAAAACAGGGAGAGGAAAAGGAACGGGGCAGGAGGATGATACATGGATGTTGTTGTGAAGGAGGGAGAGGTGCAGCATTCCCAGTTGGTGTCACCCCGGGTGGTGACAACACCCCTCCTGTCTCAGGGCTGGGAAAGCAAATGGGAGAGATGATGCTTGAGGGCTCAGACTGGTTTGGGTTGAAGGGACCTTAAAGCTTATCCAGGTCCATGGGCAGGGACACCTTCCAGTAGAGCAGGTTGCTCCAAGCCCCATCCAGCTCTCTCATCCTCATGGATGCCCCTATTCCCCTGTAAAGGTGAAAGTGAGGGTGTGGGATCGAAGGAGATGTAAAAGAAATAGTGATGGAGACCCTCTAGACATACAACCACAAACTGGGATGCTCCGAAGCTTTCAGCCACTGCTTCGAGACTCCAAATCTATGCCTTACCCTAAATGTTCAAATCACATCCCCACACATCCTATAAATGCCGATGGAGGAAGCAAGCAGGGCTCTGACTGCAGCTGATGGCAAGAGGATGGTTTCCCAGCAGGAAGGTTTGGGAGCAGAAGGATGGGGGAAGAGCTCTGGGCAGCTTGATGGATTGGCCTCAGACTCGCGTTGCTGCAGGGGAAGGGACGTTCCCCAGGGAGGAGGGAAACAAGAGCCTCAAAGGAGGGAGAAATTCCTTCTTCTTCTCTGCTTTCTCCTGAAATCCCAAGATCACAAGTAGCCTGAGAAGGGGGCTGCTCAGGGGATGGGATTTGGGCCCTTTTGGGAAGCTTGCTGCTTCTGCTGCTGGGAATCCACCATGGGAATGTGATCTCCTGAGGCTGCAAAGCCAGGAGGGTTGTGCCTTGCCCTGAACCTTGGATGGGAGCCCAGCTCTGATCCTGCTCCATTTAAGCCGTGCCACTAAGCCCTTGTCCCAGCCTGTCTCTAGACCTTGCCCATAGAGTCAGACAGCTCGAACCCCCCCAACCATCCCCAAAAGCCACTTTCTGTCCCCAAACCATGTCCTCGGCCCCTGACTTCTTCAAAGGCCTCCTGCATCCAAGCCAACGCCATATCTGCTCTCATCAAAGGCTTTCCCAGTGTCCCTTCCCAGCACTGCTGGCTTCCTCCAGCCTTTTCTGGATGTCCCCTTGCCTGGGGACATCTTGTGCTCCTCGGCACAATCCCAGGCCTCCTGCTCCATTGCACAACCTGGGTCGAATGCCAAGATGTGGGAATTGGATGGGAATTCTCTGTGGTTCCCTGCGCTATCTGTATAAACCAGGGCATTGGCCTCAAGCTGTGGCTGCTCAGATTTCCCCAAATGGCCACATTTTGACTGGGGAGGGGGGAAAATAAGGTGCATTTTCCACCAATTCAAGGCAAATTTAGTGCAGACTGCAGGGATTAAAGCTGGGATGAGGCACTGGATCCCACAAGCTTGGGCAAGAAGAGCAGGAAAGCTCATGGAAAAGGGGGAATCAAAGATCTTCACTGGGGTTTCAAACTGTAGAGTTTAGAAGTCTATCTTTTTCCCCCATGTCTTATCTAAACCCAAAGACAGCACCTCATTGGAACACGATCCAGGCAGCAAAGCATCCTTATATCCAGCATCCAGCACGGGATCAGGGGAATTAACAATTGAGATGAGAGTTTTCCAAGCTCTGGGACATTCTGGGAAGAGCTGCAATCCCCTGAGATCCGTCCAGCTCATTCCTTTGGTTTTCCTGTGAAAAATCCCAGTTTAGGACCTGCTTGGCAGAGCTTTGCCTCCTCCCAGCTCCCTGTGAAGGAGGGAAACGGGTTGGGTTGAGCAGCTGGCGGGTCCCAATAGACAGGGGTTGGAAATTCAAGGGGTGATTTTGGGTTGCGCCTTAAGCATCTCTGCATGGAGAGGAACGTGGGATGCCACTGGAGTGGTGCCTTTCCCTGAGCATTGGTTTCATTCTGGAGCACTTAATGCCTGTGTTTATGAGAGCAGGAAAATATTTACTTGAGGATGAAGGGGCAGGGAGAGGGGCTGGGATTTTATAGGCCTTGGGTTGGAAAGAGGCTTCTATAGGAAAAACAGGGGATTAAAGATCAAACCCAAAAAGCAGCATCAACAACTAAGCCGGCGCTGAGCAGAACAAAGTCTGCACGACCCCAAGGATGGTGCCGGAGGATGGAGAGCCCAATAGGAGCCAGCTCTTCCCTGTGTCTCATGGCGTTATGGCGTTACAGTTGAGCTCCCCTCAGCATTTGACCTTTTCCAAAGCTCTACCCCAGGCTTTCACCTCCTGCTTCCATGAGGAGGGAGATTTGGGGGTGATGCTGATGCTGGTGGCTCTCCAGGGAGATGAGCTCAGATGAAACCCAACCGGAGCTGCTGGCAGGGAGCAGGAGGAATTCCAGTGTGGAACAGCAGCAGCCTGGATCCCGGCAGTCCGGGCTCTTGCAGGGTAGAAATATGAAGTGCTAATTCCCTTTTCCCTAGGGATCTGGGCCAGCGTGAGCCGGGGTTATCGGGCACCCTACAGAAAGGCCACGCACGGGGGGGACCGGCGCTATTCAGCCCCACAGCGCAGTCAGTTCAGCTCTTTCGCTTTATTGTTAAAGGGCATTTTGTTTCCAGTGAGAAAAGGGCCCAAACCAGTGACATCCATGAGAAAGGCACGTCTGTGCCCCGCCACCATAAGACCCTTTTTGTGCCCCTGATCACCAGGCTGCAGTGACACCGCATTGGTGCTACGATGCACCGACTGTTCACAGGCTGCGCATTGTGAAAGGCGTTTCCAAGGGCAGATCAGGGCCTGGCTCAGCACGACCCTCTCCTTTGGCATGAGCTCCTTGGGAAATCAATGGGGCATTGTCTGCTAAGGGCACAGCATACAGCAGAGGACAGCTTGGAGTGGCGGCAGAGAGGTCAAGACCATTGCTGGGCGGCACTCGCAGCCTAGAAACCACCATGTCCTGGGCTGTGTCACCAGCAGCGTGAGCACAGGTCGAGGGAGCGGATTCTCCCCTTTACTCTCATGAGTTTCCATCCCCTGACTTGCAAAACACCAAAAGATTCAACAGATGCAGCCACGATCACTGATGACCCCAAAATCTGCTGGCACAAGGCTTCTAAATAACTCCCAAACCACCCCTCTCACTGCTGTAGCCCATGCAAGGACCTTGCTCTTGCTCCTCTCCTTATGGAAGCCACAAGCATGGTGAAGTCAATGGAAGTTTCAACGGGGCTGGAAGGATTCTGCAATGGAAATGCCCCCAGGCCCTGCAGCCATCGGGACACGGACCTGACCCAATGTGCTTGTTGCAGCTGAAGAGTGGATTTGTTCAGCAGAGCCCTACCTGGCTGCAGGAGGGATGACACCAGGAGAGGATCTGTCACTGTGGACACAACTACGGGGATGTGGTGATGTGCAGGGATGATGGCATCACCAAGGAGTACAGCTTGATGCTTTGCTTGGCCTCTGAGAGATGAAAGATGAGGCTGCTGAGATCCCACTGCTGAGCTCAGGGGGCATCTGATTAAAGGAAGGGCTCTGTAGATAACCACAGGAAGAAGGAGGCAATGTCAGGACCGAGCAGCTCTGTTCCCAAATTCCTGCTTCATGCACATGGTATGATTTTCCCCGCTTGAATTCCTCGCATCTATTCAGCCCGCATCTGACTTCTATCCCCAGCACGTCTGGATGACTGCTTAGAGAAAACTAAAGCTGGGAGGATGGAGATAAGGTTTCTGATGCTGGAAATCACTTTATCCCCTTGCTCCTGAGGGCTACCTGCAGCACATCAGAAATCCGCTATGGAAACTCCCAGGAAAGCCCTGCTTCCCTGCCTATCTCACAGCACACTGATGCTCTGCAGACAAAATCTCCCTCCGTGCCCAACACAGATGATGTTTTCTCTGTCTCAGCCCCACCATAAACAATGAGTCAGCTAATCCAAACCACATGGCTGGAGGTCAACCCAGGGCATGGGCCTGATCTTGAAAAGCACAATCCAGCAAAACCAGTACGAATCAGACACTGGTGGAGGAGCACCCTCCTGCTCGGGTGGGAGCAGAGCTGAGGCCCCTGGGTGTCACCCGGTGTCAGGGCTGGTGGCACCAACCTGGAGATGCTCCTCAGGCCTCCTCCATCCCCTGGACCACGTTGCTTGGCAGCTGCTTCTGCCTATGCAGTCGCTGCATCAACGCCTCCATCTCTTGCTGCTCCATCCCTCTTCCTTTAGGGGTTATTTCCACCCCCATTTGGGGCTCCCCTTTCTTTTGTTTCCCTGTTCCTCACCTTTCTCCCTTCCAAAAGCCTGGCTTGCACACGCCTGCATGGAGGAAAAACCAAGCCTCAGCCAGCTGCCAGCTCTGCCTTTGGCCTATTGCTCTGGTTTCATGTTTGACTCTTAATTCCACAGTTTATACAGCAGAGAGCTCCAGGCCAAAGAGAACATCTCAGGAACCTGCCAGAAACCTCAGCTTTTCCTAAGCTCCATAAACAGCTTCCTGCCTCCATCCCTGCACCTGCTGCCTGTGCCATGCTGCAGGATGGGGATGCTGGTCCCTTCCCAGGGGGAATGGATGTCCCTGGGGTGTTCCATGCTGCCCTGCGAACATGGCACTGCTCTCTGTGCCAATGGGAAATGAGCTAATGACATTGCTCCCTTGGGATCAGGCTGTTTTTCCTGGCAGGTTGGGTACCAGCCCTGTCCAAAAACGTGCATTCTTGCTCTAAGTTGTTTGCACAACTTCTTTATCCTGGGGTGTTTCATAGGCTGGAGCATCCTTTGAGGGCTTGGTGCCCACACAGCCGGTGCCTGATCCCTGTGCCTGGAATCTGGGTCTGAATGGAGGAGGATTTGTTATTGATGGTCTCTTCCTGCAACATCTGAGTGTTGTGACAAGCTCATTTGAGGCTGGAGCAGCGAGAAATTCAGTGTCACTGTCAGCTCCTGCGTGACCATGGGGCAATCCAGGAGGCAGGCAAGGAGGGAATGGGGACAGGGATGAAGGTGTCCAAGGCAAAGGGATCCCCAGGAAAGCATCAGCATGTAAGCCATGGGAAGAAAAGACAGGAAAACACTCAACTCCTTGCTTACTTGAACCATTGCATTCCATATTTTTCCATTTCCACATGAGTAAAGCCAAAGTAACCACTGCAGTGACTTAGGGATGGAAGTGGAATATCAAAAGAAGAGCAAGTAAATGCTGTGATGAGGAGCTTTATCTTCCCACTGAGATACTCTTTGGACACTGAACCAAAATGTCATTTTTCATGTCCTTTTCCCTCTCTGGATGCTTTCTGAAGAAACAAACCTCAGATGCCAACAAGCAGCAGGATCAGGGCCTGAGGCGCTTAGTCCTGCCTGCTGTGTTTGAGATGAAGTCAGTGGGATGCACTAAGCTGTGCCTCAGTTTGCTCTATCTGCAGTGGCACTTTTGGAGCAACAAATGCTTTTTAATCCTCCTCCTGACCAGCTTTTGCTGGGGATGGACCACTTCATCCTGATGAGGATGCTGTAAATTACTGAGCACCATCTACTTGCACTTTATGTATTAACTCACTCTTACCTGGAGGTGACATGGGGTATCCTCATTGCTTTGCTGAACCACCAAACAACCTCTGCTCCATGTGGTCTTGCTCATCCCTGCTGATCCATGAGGCTTTCTGTGGGTGTTCCACATGGACAGGACCTGAAACACACATAAAAGAGGGATAAGAAAAGCAGCGTGTGATGGGCAAACTGTTGCTGTGCAGAGGAGCAAGGCAAAATCTCCCCTTGAGGGCAGGACTTCACCCATAAACTAATCATAATGGTGAATTCAGAGCTTAAATTCATTACGTTGGTGGTGTCCTTCCCCAGCGGGAGGTGAAAACCAGGAGATTGGGCAGGGTTTTATTGCGGGACATAAATCAGTTTCCTCCTGTATAAATCACCTGAATATTTTAGCTCGCCCTGAGGCCTCAAACAATGATTCCAGACTCCACTTTGCTGCTTGGTAATTCCTCCTGGCAGCTGGCTCCATCCATCTCCAGCACAGGCACGTAACTCAAGCCCGGGACAAGTGTTGATTTACAGCTTCAGCAAGGAAATCATCACAAAATCATAGCAGTGCAAACTGATGTTTTCCTTCTCATGTGCAAGGTGAAAGGTCCTGGGACTGAGAGCAACAGCCCTGGGCTCACATGGGGAGACAAACCACAGGCTGTTCTCACCCATGTCTTCCAATACCTAAAGGGGCTCCAGGAAACCTGGAGAAGGGCTTTGGACAAGGGATGTAGGGACAGGGCAAGGGGAATGGCTTTAACCTGCCAGAGGGGAGGCTGAGATGAGCTCTTAGGCAGAAGCTCTTCCCTGTGAGGGTGCTGAGGCGCTGGCACAGGGTGCCCAGAGAAGCTGTGGCTGCCCCATCCCTGGAAGCTCAAGGCCAGGTTGGACACAGGGGCTTGGAGCATCCTGCTCCGGTGGAAGGTGTCCCTGTCCTGATCCTCAAAAACCAGTGTAAATCCATGTGAGATCCAACTTACTGCAGAGGAAGCAGAGGGTAGTGATGCCCTTTAGGTGTATTAAGCAAGTGTGTAATGTTGTACGGGATGACTCTGGAGCAGTGTGAATGGGTCTGTTTCCCAGCATGTCCATCTCTCCTGTGTGCTGTTCCACTGCCACTACAGGAATGTGAAGTTTTCAGGACTTCAAAGCCCCTCTTCCAGCCTGGGCTGTGTGATCCAAGCCAAAGTGCAGCCTTAATCCATCATCCACAAAGAGGGATGTTTGTATATTTGTGTAAAATGACAGATTGGAGAGACCCGGAGCTGGAAACCAGATGCTTTCCCAAGAAATTAAAAGAGCTCAGGATTTAGACATGCAGGAACACAGGGAAGAAAACATCACTGTGGCTGCTGCCTTGAAAAACACTGATCCTTGCCTTTCCAGAGCCTGGCGGGTGGGAAAAGGCAGCATCTCCATGAGCATCACAGATGAAACAAGGAAGACGAGATGACACGACCGACGGTCCCTGCAGTAAGTCAGTGCTGGAGTGGAAAGCAGCAGCCAGTTGTCCCTCCGGATGAGAAGAGGTTCCCAATTGTTTCACCATAAATAAGTCCAGCCTGGGACCTGTCAACATCGATCGTCACTCAGAGCTCACTCTCTTTTCCAAACAAATATCCATCAGGAAGGGTGGATATCACATGAAAACGTTGGTCTCTGGGAAGTCTCTTCATCGCATCGTCCCGCTGGTCCCTGTCCCAGTTGAAAAGCAAAGGACAGTAGAGGGCTGAAACCCTTCATGAAGTGCTACCAAGCTATGAAAGCATGCGGTGATTTCCTTCCTGGCTTGGATTTCTTTCTTTCCTCGCTTTTTTCCCTCTATAACTGTTTGGATTTGGTCGTAAGCAGGAAAAGCTGCTCTTTGTTAAGAGTTGAAAATCCCCCCATGAGAGCCAGAGCTGTGAGATCTGCTGTCAGGCTCAGGCTCTGCAGATGGAAACTTCCTGCATGATCCCAAGAAGAGGGGCAGTTCCTGCTGTCCTCCAGCATCCCCTGATGATCCTAAAGGTCTTTCCTAACCGAGCTTGATTCTATGGTTCTATGATCTCATGGGCACAAGCCTCCTGCGGGGCTGCGGGATGCTCTTCGCATCCTCTGTTAAAAGCCACCCAAAGAGGATTGAAATCCCTCTGCGCCTTTCTGCAGGGCTTTACCAGCCCTCAAACAGCCCCTGGGAGAAGCAGCAACTCCCCACCACAGTCCCACGCACATGGAGCATGTGAGGAGAAAGCATTCCCATCCCTGACTGAGCAACGGATGCTGCTCCATCCATCGCTGGGGACACATTCCCGGTGGGATGGTGGCTGAGAGCCAGGCGGGGTGTTAACAGTTTGATGTTAAAGCTGCTACAAACGGGCAGGGGAAGCTGGGAAGCAGCTGAGTCTGTAAAAAGGAAGATCAGGCCCCAGGTGCTACCCAGGAACAGAGGAAATTGCTTTTCTTCAGTGTTTTGGAAGTGCTGGGAAGCTTCTCAGCCACCGACATGGGGATCAACTGTCAGCTGCTGGGTCCTGCTGGTCCACTGGAAAACCACCGGGATTGATCGTGCTGCCTGGTGCACGTACGAGGATATTCGTGCACTGCTGTGCTCAGAGGTGAAGCATTCCCTGTTGTTCCCAAAGGCCCATGCACAGAATCCTGTTCCGTGATGAGCCACGTGTCCGATGGGGATGACCACTGGTATGTGTGGCAATGCCAGAAGTGAATGAAACTCCTCTCTGGGGAAAGGGCTCAATTGCTTTTGGCTGCAAAATTTGCATCATTTTCATGCTTTTTTCCCCCAAAATATCTCCTTGGAAAATGCCTCCTGTGTTTGGATTCCAAGCAGAGGAAGCCCACGCTTTGGATTGTGCAAGGAGTCATTTTTAGCTTTGAAAGCTGCCTAAGTTTAGCCAAACGTGGGGAACTGACTTGGAATTGGATCCATGGCCATTGGAAGGGCTTAAGAGAGCTTTGAGGAGTCTGCTGACAAGGGAGGATTGGCCTGTTGTCACCTTTCAGATGCAATGTGTTGCTTGCTGCAAGACAAGCAGGAGGGAGGAGGCCATACGAGCCTTTGCAGTGATAGGTGCTGTGGAAGCATGGATCCAGAAGACCATCCCTGCATTAAACTGCTCATCCATAAGGATCTGGGGTGCTCCTGCCTTCTCCTGAGCTTGCAGACTGCTGGAAATGAAGGTTGGAAGGAAGGGATGGGGAGGAAAAAGAGCAGAAAAGAGATAAAAGGACAGAGAATGGGGTTTACCATTGAATATCTTTCTTCAAGTGGGAGCTGCTTTAATAACATGCACAAGGAGTGAATAATACCTTCAAATATTCCCAGAGAATAAATAATATGGAATAATATTCACAGAGCATTTATTTGACTAATTTCCCTTAGTGTTTTTGGATCAGGATCTAACAGGCCTGGATCTTAGAGGGGAGATCTGCATTTGACTTCCTTAGGTCTGGATTAGGCCCCAAACACCTCAAAACCCTCATGTTCAAGGAAGCATCACCAAAGGGTCACCCAATAGAGCTCCAGTAAGTGCTTGGGTCACTTTTCCCTGCTGATCCACAAATACATTATGTGCCAATAAATGGAAGCAGAAGTGGCTTGGCCAGATGTTCCATAGGGGCCCCAGGGAGTTGTGGTGCAGAAAGGGTATAAAAAGGGGGGGGGAAAGGGGAAAAAGAAGCCCATAAAACCTAAAATATTAACATCCCAACCTCGTGTGCAGCAGCTGTGCCCCTGTTATGGAGTGAGGTGCAATGCCCTGGCTGGGGGGACTGTGCCAAAAGCAGGATATGGGAAAAGCCTGTTTCAAACCCAGGTGGATTAAACCTTTATTCCTGCCTGAGTTACATCTGAATGCTCTGGAGGTGTTGGTGGGACACGCTGGGATTGAATGAGGTTGGGGTGAGGGTCCCCAGGGTGTCCTGCTAACCATGTCCAGAGGGACTCTGGTAGCATCTCCAGATCATAGAATCCCAGCCTGCTTTGGGTTGGAAGGGACCTTAAAGCTCATTAGGTTCCAACCCCCTGCCACAGGCAGGGACACCTTCCACTAGAGCAGCTTGCTCCAAGCCTCATCCACCCCTTCCCATCCTCCTGTTATTCACAACCCACTTTCGCCACCCACACCACCACCCCATCCTTGTGCCCCGTGTTACCTCTTACTCCTCCAGGTCAGCTCCATCCTGCTTTCAGTGCTGGGATGGTCCCCAAAGCAGCTCCTTTTCCAGGCACTTTCGACATCTCCTGGTGTTTGTCCCATGGGTACTGCTCAGCTCCTGTATCCCATGGGAGAAGCAGGCAGATTGAACGCTTCTGCATGTCCTGCAAGGCTGAGCTTGCTCCTCTTCCAGACCATGCAGCTTCCTGAGTTGAAGAATCACTGTGAATTAACCATGAATTAAAGCCTTGGTTACTGCGACAGCATAAATCCCATGTGATGCGCGCCCTGAGCACCCTCCATAGTGCTCTGCCAGCCCGGACCCACCCGGTGACACCCTATAAATAATCCCCCATGTAGATGTGTCTGGCATGGGGTGCACAGGCTGATGTGTGAGCAGTATGGGCGCTGGGGGGGGTTGATGGGCAGTTGGACCAAGAAGAGGTGATAGATGGGCTGTGTGGGTTACAAGAGAGAAGTGGGAACAAGGAGGAAGCAAACCTCAGCCTCTACCTCGGAGGGGCTGAGTGCTCCTTAACCCACCAGAAAGTGGAGGTTTACAGATAAAGAAGGCCCCTTTGTTTTGTTGTTGCAGCTGGAAAGAGAAGGGAACGTTCCCATGGAGGAAACACCCCCTTTGAGTGGGGTTTTAATCCTCCTCTCTCTTATTGTGGCCGAGCTGAGCTGCACCGAGTCCCTGCAGCTCTCCCCAATGCAGGATTTTCTCCCTTTCCAGTAAACTGCAGTTACCATGGAGAGGGCTGAGACAAGCCAAATGCAAAACATTGGAAACTACACCCAAACTCCGTGCAGCCATATCAAACAGTTAATTAGAAAGAGGGTCCATGTGTTTCCCATTCCCTGGAATGGTTTGAATCAATTGCCCTGTGATTTATCACCTGCTTGCTGTGCGAACGGTTCAGCTCCGCTCTCGTGCATGTTCCTCTGCTGCACGGAGAAGAAGGGGATATTGAGACCTTTCAGAACAAGCGAGTCATCAAAGAACCAATTCTCCCAGTGTAAATCTCCCACTGGAATGATACGCTTTGGATCTCGGTGGGATTTCCAGCCTTTGGCAACAGGGAAAAAGGAGAGGGAGCTTTTGCCTTGCTTTGATTGTGGAGAGTGGAAGATCCCGCTGTGCCTGGCCATTCCCAGGGCTGTGTTAGACGGTGCCCAGATGGAAATTCAGACCCGTGTGTCTCCCTGGGGCTGTTTCCTTTCCCACTGCACGTGAAGCTGGGTGGCAGGGAAGCAGGGAGGGGGTGGCTGGAGAGAAGAGAGGGAGAAGAAGAAGAAATCCATGCTTCCCACAAGATCATGGCATGTTTTGGGACGAAGGGACCTTAAAGCTCATCCCTGCCACAGGCAGGGACACCTTCCACTGGAGCAGGGTGCTCCAAGCTCCTGTGTCCAACCTGGCCTTGAACACTGCCAGGGATGGGGCAGCCACAGCTGCTCCGGGCACCCTGTGCCAGCGCCTCAGCACCCTCACAGGGAAGAGCTTCTGCCTAAGAGCTCATCTCAGTCTCCCCTCTGGCAGGTTAAAGCCATTGCCCTTGGCCTGTCCCTTGTCCAAAGCCCCTCTGCAGGTTTCCTGTAGCTCCTTGAGCACTGGAAGACTGTTCCAAGATCTCCTCTTGATGCATGAAGCTGTCACCCATAAGAGGTAACACCACGTTGCATGCTGTGATGGTGGCTGAGGTGCTTCAGTGACACGGCACAGTGGAAAGCAGGCGGCCAAGAGCAACGTGTTGATGGGAAAGCACAGGGAAGGTCATTCCTGAGCCTGCTGCATCCTCCCCTGCTCCCCCTGCGCAAGGCAGGGGAGGGAAAACACACCTTGGTCCTGTTCTGCATGCAAGTGCTTCGGAGCAGGGATGGGTCCTCCTGCAGGGACAGCCCTGGCATCCAAAAGAGATGTCCTGGAGGAGATCCCTTTGTGTTTCAGCCCTTTGCAAAGCAAGCTGACCTGGTTTTCTCTCTGCCATCTCCTTTTGCATCCTAAGCTGCCTTTGCGGTGGATGGACGAGCCGGGATCACCCAAGACGAACATGGGAATATCGGAGTCATCCATTCCCCTGCCCTGCTGAAGCCCTGGCTGGGATGTGTGGGGCTGATTGGGAATCCTGCACATTTCTCTAACACATCCCCCAAAGCAGCTGTTGGCTGGAAGGTGCTGCACCTCTCCTGCTCCACATTCCACCTTTCCTGCCAAGACTGGGGGAGAGAGGGAATAAAAGCTGCTTTCCTTGCATTAGCAGGATGATTGAAAAACCTTGCAGCAAGCCCAGCCAAGTGTGAGAGACACCAGCTCCTTTCAGAAGGGTTTCACTGGGGGGTTTGGGAGGGAAGATCCCACTTAAGGGGGCTGGGAATGAAGGTGTTTTCCTTCCACAGTAGAGGATGCGACAGAGAAAGTCTCTGTTTGAGGGGAAACTGAGGCAGAGACAAGAAGTGGAGCTCGAATAGCCCTTTATCCACATCCTCTGCTCCCACAGGGAACACAGAATGCACAGACTGGCTTAGCTTGAAGCCTCTTTACCTTGCCACTGCTCTGCTTGCAGCCAGCCTCAATTCTGCCCCAACGCTGGCCATATGAATGCAGCAGCATCCCTGTGCGGCACATGAGGGTATCTGCTCCATGTCTTCAGATGGGGCAGAGGGCTGGAAGGAGGTCCCCTTCTTCAATAGAAAAGGTCAGGTTTGTGCCTCAGTTTCCCCTCTGACTGCAAAGGAAATTGCTGGTGGTAGGGGGTGCATGGTGCTGCCTTGGGAAGGTGTGGAGGGATGAAAACCCCACAGGGGTGCTTTGTTCTGGCTGGGAAGTTGCAGTTTCTATTGCCTGGGCCCCTGCAATCTGCAAGGAAGGAAACTGGCCTCGAGCAGCAGGGAAAAAGAGACACTTCCCAGGAATTTCCACGGGTTTCCCCACCCTGGGAATAAACAGAAAGTGTGGGGGTGTCCCGTGAGGTTGCTGCATCCCTTGGCACTCCCAAGGTTAAGTAGGGATGCTTCGGGGACAATCCCGCTGTAGGTCAGGAACGCTCCTTAAGCTGGGAAGCTTCTGCACTGGATTTCATCTCAGCCTCGCAGCAGTGACCCTGTGAAACCACAAGGAAACCACTGACGCCTCATTCTGGGGCTATGGGATGCTCCCCCCAGCCTCAGGCTGTCAGCAGGAGCGAGCTCTGCTCAGTGCTCCTGATGGAAATGGATGTGGAGTTTGGGGCTTCATGGGGAGCTTCCCAGCAAAGCCAAGGGAAGAGCGGGCCGTTTCCTCCAGGAAAAAGGAGAGAGGTTGTGCTGAAGGCCCGGAAAGCTCCCTGCAGGAGGGAAGAACATGGCAGAGAGGTTGGCAAGGCCAAAGGGAATGAGGCTCGCGAAGAGGAATGACCTCTGTGAAGCGCTCCGGGGAGAAGCAGCTTGCGAAGGGATGTGTGAGTGATGGATCCAAGATAATTCCAGCTGGGATCCAGCTCAGATGGGCAGCTTTTCACCAGGGCAATACGCTCCCTTCTACCACAGCCCCTCTGACAGATTCAACCCCATTCCTCCCATCTTTGATTTCCAAATCACTATTGAAGTGTTGCAGCATTTAGGGGACTCTTTCCCCAGCTTGAGGGGGATAAATCTTTGCCTCACATTGCGTTAACTCCTTTTTGGTCCCTCAGGGCTCTGCCAGCGCCGCACAAATCACAAGCAGAGCTGCTAAGACTCCTACACGCTCCCCAAAGGCTTCCAGCAGAGTGTTTGTCACTGCTGTAACCTGCAGGAGTAATGAATATGGATGAGCAGAGGCAGAGTTTGCTTTGCAGGTGTACGTGCGCCTTATACAAGGGGGAAAAAGCCAACCCAATCTGCTTGGAAACCTGAAGAGCTAAACCTGGTCCGTGTGCAGGTCTCAGTGTGACACAGGAAGGCTCTGTGCAGAGGGGGGTGATGGCAGGGGGTGTTGTTGGCCAAATTTACAAGGACACGTAGTGATGGGGCAAGGGGGAACGGCTTTAAACTGATGGAGTCATTGAGATGAGATCTTAGGACAAAATTCTTCACTATGATGAGTTTTAAGGTCTTTTCCAACCCAACCCAATCTGTGATTCTATTCTACGATGATACATCCATCATTATATACATAATAATATAAATTATATATATATAATATATATTATATATAATCATCCAGAATATCATGGTCTGATGGAAAGCTAGGTGGAACAAGTCCAGCACAGGGATGCAGGGCCAAGCACTCACAGTGGTTAGGTCCCGAAGATGCAGGTAGATATGTAGGGCCATTTGCAGAGAGATCTGGACCCCTATTTCTAGCTGAGTGCTGTATTGCTCTGAAAACAAACCCCTTTGTTATGGCTAAAGCCAGGAACACAAAACTACACCAACAAGTTGGACAGGGCTTGGAGCAACCTGCGCTAGTGGAAGGCGTCCCTCCACACGGCAGGGGGCTGGAGCTGGATGAGCTTTAAGGTCCCTTCCGACACAAACCGATCTGGGATTCTATATACATGGAATGGAAAGGATTGGAGCCTCGTGATCCCAGCCTTTAAAACAGCTTGAGTTAATGTAATGATCCAGGTAAGCACAGGACACGCTCCAGCCCTGCTCTGGGTGAATGGCAGGAGGCAGGGTTCGGTGCTGGGAGCCTGGGTTCTGCCGCCTTTCCATTTATCAGGGAGACTCTGTGCTTCGTGCCTTTTAGGATATTTAATGGGGTATTATTTGTTTCTGGCTGGCTGTTGCTTTGAGCAATGGCTCCCAAGGGAGCTCCTGTCGGTTGCCAGACGGAATGACATCAGGCAGACGCTCAGAGCAGTGATCAAAAGGCAGAGCCTCATTTCTTCATCACAGGCTCTGGCAAAGCACACAGTGAAGCTGAACACACTGGAGAGCACCAGGCAGCTGATGCTGCTTGGGGTGCAGGGCAGGGGACAGAGGAGGAGGAGGCTGCTCTCCCGCAGCTTGTGCATCAACACCCCCCAAAGCACCCAGGGATACTTCCAAAGCATCATATTCTACTTCAAAGCAAAGGAAAGGATGTGAAGTAGGAGCTGATGCTTTCCCTACCCTCGTTATCCCTTATCATTTCACTGTGCAAGTTTCCTCTACCCCGGTTTATAGCCTAGGTTTCCTATTTAATCCAACTGCCCTGACTTCTCCAGCTCCCACAGCGACTGACCCCCCAAAATGGTACCAGTTTAAGATCCCACACCTTATCTGCGAAGGGGAAATCCTGTGCCTTGAGCATTTCAGCCTCATCCCTTCCTCCTGTCCTGCTTGACATGGGTTTAGCCAAGGATGTCCCCAGAGGAGCACTTGATAGCTTGCTTGTGTTGCAGGAGCTCACACAGTCACTTGTGGCTGGTTTTCTGCTTTGTCCCCATCCTTCAAAGCCACCTGCCCCCATTGTGAGCATTGCATTTTCCTCCTCAACCCACAGCTATCGTGATTTCCCCCTCCTTAGCAAAGCAAAGGTTTGTGCTTCATGGAATCCCAGCCTGGATTGTGTTGGAAGGGACCTTAAAGCTCATCCAGATCCAACCTGTGCCACGGGCAGGGACACCTTCCATAGAGCACGGTGCTCCAAGCCCCTGTGTCCAACCTGGCCTTGAACACTGCCAGGGATGGGGCAGGCCACAGCTTCTCTGAGCACCTTGTGCCAGCGCCTCAGCACCCTCACAGGGAATGGCTTGTTCCAATGAGTTCATGCCAGAGGATGAGTATATATTGAAATATAACACATGAGACCTTGCTTACCTGCGTATTTTGAGTTGGTTCCTCCTCTGGAGCCAAGCTCCTATAATGCATCTTCAAAAGGAGCGCGTTTCGGCGCTGCCTGAGGTGTTTCACAGCTCCCAAGTTCAGCATTTCACAGCATCTCACAGCACTGTTGGCTGATTCCTGCTCCTCCCTTCCTTAGAGCAGCATCCAGAAGCATGAGGTTAATGAGACAGTCAGAGCCTCCCTTTTGGATGGGCACAACAACAGGAAAGAAGGGATCAAAAGCTCACGGTTGCCTCAATGCCCACCTGCAGACACTGCAGACATCCAACAGTTCCCAGTCAGAGGCCCTGCAAAACCTGAAACCCAGCTACAAGGCATCTCAAGCTGCAGCTACATCTGGCTTTCAGTTTCTCCTCACTGCCTCCTCTTTCTAAGTTGCTCATAAATTCTTTGGATAAAATTCCTCCTGGACTGAAGCTTTCTAGGTTTGGGCATTCCTCAGATGTACATCAGAGAAGAAAAAAGGTAGAAAACCTAGAGAAAATAGGTCTGGCAAGTCATATTTTGTCATATATGTGCCCCCCTGAACCCCTTCCCCAAAGCTTTCTGCCCCTTGGTCAGTGTGCAAACTGGGATAGCATGGTCGGAAAGCCACAGAAGGGCTGAAGAAGACTTGGATCTCCTTCATCCCAGCCCCTTCCTCTGGCACTTTTGCATAGAAACAAGCCAGATACAGCTCCTCTCCCATGGTTATTCCCTGCTCTGCATCACCATGGGATGTAAAGCAGAGGTAGGCAGATATGGAGTTTGCAGGCCGGGTAAGGAGGGGCCAGAGTTTATCATGATTATGGGATAGCATCAGCTAGGACAAAACCTCATCCTGAGCCCCCATCATCACATATTGTCCCCAAACACATTTATTCCCCAGCTAACCCCCTGCTTCTTGACAACATGCAAGAAGTAGCATGTGAAAATGCTAAGCCCCACTGTTCTCTATATATCCAAGGTGAATTTGTGCTCTCACCACTGTAAGCGGTGGCTGAGATGCCTTCAGATACACAGGAGTCTTGGGTGAACATCATCCGACAGCCTGGGTATCCCAGATGGCTCTCCCTCCTCTCCATCTCCTTGCTGTAAGCAGGCTCCATGGGGGACTCCTGAAGAACAATCAGGAAATGAGGCTGTACAAGAACATTTTCCCTCTCCTCTCTTATTGTTCAACACACTGGATTATTCAGCAGTAGGAACAAGCAATGCATCCATGGGGAAAGATGAAAGCAAGGATTGCCTGGGGTGGGAGTGCTCCCTTTGCCCAGGAGCTGAGCACTTGCCTGGGCAACAGAGAGCCTGTTGTCAGCCCAACACAGGAGATCATTCTCCATTCATGATCCATGACCATTGTCTGGCCCACAATGGGCATCCCCAGCCTCAGGGAAGGTGGTGGTACCATGTTGGGGTGGCTGTCCTGCCCTGTGCACACAAAGGGATGCAGTGTGGTCCCTCCTGGCTCGATTCACATACAGAGCAGGGCTTGGAAGAGTCTTGTATTTTCCTGTGGGGCTTTCTTCCAGGCTCAATTCCCACTTTTCCAGCCATGTCTGCAGGACTTGGACACCCTGGTTGAATATATAACACACAAACACAGACTTTGAGTAAGTAAATCCACCCAAACTTAGTCCTTACACATCTATTGGGTCAAACTCCTCTCCTAGTGTTTTCAAGGGTGCCTATAGGATTCAAGATGAGGATTTCTCCAACTGAGGATAAGTTTGGGAAGGGCCTTGATATGATTTAGGCTGGTCTACATCAGTTAAATGACTTGGCCTCATCTGCAGATGCAGAGCAGGGAATGTTTTACCTCCTCGAGGATGCTCTGGGAGTAGGGATCCTGTATCCACATGTAGAACCACCCTGGCAACTAAATTCATGTCTTTACTAAAGCATTTCTCTTTCTTGTCCCTTTCCAAGCCCTTCAATCACAGCCCATGAGCACGTGGAGATGGGTTGACCCTGGGGTCTTCCTAAATCTGGGCCTGAACAATCAAAAGAAGAAGTAACGGGGGGAAAAACCCCAACCAGATCCCATTCCCAGTGCCTGGCATCACATCCCTTGCTGGGAAAATCCATATGGCTCCAGCTGAGATGGACATCAGGCAACCGGCCTTGTGTGAAAGAGATGATGTGGAGAGGTTCTGGAAGAGCTGGATTCCATGGAAGAAGCCCTCTGGAATGGAGAAGGGCAGCAAGAGGATTGACACCAAAGGCTTCTTCTTGGAAGCTCCTCCAGTTCAATACCCTGTTGGAAGGGAGCTGCTGGGAGAACTCTGGGAGAGACCCGCAAAAGCAGCCCTTGCATCCCTTGCTCCGTGCTCCTAAATCCATGGTTCCTGGATGCAGCATTGCTCAGAGTCATTGCCCAAGAGTGAGGCTATGAATAGCTGGAGCAATAATGCCTAACACATGGCTGTCCAGCTGCCTTTCCCACATCAACCACTTCATCAAGTGATAAGGGGAGGAAACCGGGAACGGCTTTTCCAGCCGGAGCCGCAACACGAGACGAAGGATGCAGGAAACATTCCCCCAAGCTCCCATTTCCCTCCTGCCAAAACAAGCAAACAAACAAACATCTCCAAGTCCAGCGTGGCTTTGTGTGGGGCTATCAGGAGCTGGGGCCGAGGCTGGTTTTACAACCCAGCTGTAAGATCACTTTGCTGGCAGCCTGCGGGATGGAGATGGGAATGCTGGCCAACGTGGGTGACAGGACACACAACAATGGCCCGGGATGGAGCTGGAAGGTTTCGATAGCAGCTGAAATGGGGAATCAGCAACATTCTTACCCCAGAGGCTGCTGTGGCAGGGATTAAAGGAGGACTAAGGTTCAAGGGGAGCAGGAGCCAGCGTTGCTCAATGCGGGCAAAAGGTCCCCGGTCACAGAGAGTGCTTTGAATCCCAGACTGGTTTGGGTTGGAAGGGACCTTAAAGCTCACCCAGTTCCACCCCCTGCCATGGGCACGGACACCTTCCACTAAAGCAGGGTGCTCCAAGCCCCTGCGTCCAACCTGGCCTTGAAGCTAAGGAGGATTTGGGCGCATCCACTGAGCCTTACAGACCTTCACAGCAGGACGTTAAAACCCATGGTGCCCTTCTGAGAACCTCCTGGTTTGTGCTGCTCCCTTCTCCCTGCTGCTGGAATCTGCAAGCTCAGCAGCAGCCACTGCGGAGCTGCTGGCTCCGCTTGGGATGTGGAGCAGCCCCAGGCCAGCCCCACGGCTGGATGGAGCCAGGGATGCTCATGCCTGGGCATTGTACGTGATCCAAGCTGCAATCCCAAAACACCCCATCACGCTTGTGACAGGCACAGTGGCCCAGAGCCAGAGCATGTCCAGTGATTGCAGCAGGGCTCTCCACCCCATGACAAAACCACCTCTGAAAGGAAGGAGGGATGAACATGCCCGGCATAGCTGGCATTAAGAAATTCCCCCCTCCTCCTGCACTGCAGGAGCCTCTAATGGCCAAGACCTCTCCCTGGAGCCTGTGGTTTCACCATGGCCAGATGAAATCGAGGAGATAGGCTCAGAAAGCTTTGATGTGCAACCACCACCAGTCTCCTCTCTGTTATTCCTCCTCCCTCGTGCCAAGCTGCTGTAATAGATGCTTCCCCTCTGCCCCCATGACATGGGGGTCCCTGCACAGATGAATTCATCACTCACAGAACAGCCACGAGGCGGGAAGGCCAAGGAAAACACACATCCATCCATCAGCAGAGGCTTGATGAAGCTCTCCCCCTCTTGGAGGGATTCACCCTGGGACTTCAATGCAAAGTGATGGCTGCAGCGAGGCGAGGTGGGAGGGGAGCCAGAGCTGCATCAGCCCTGCAAATCCCACTGAGCACAGAGGGATGCTGCCAATGTGATTCACTGGGGAGGAGCACAACCAACCTCTGAGGTGGTCCCAGCCTTTGCCAGCCAAAATGATGTGCTGGAGAAGAAGGGGACGGTGCTGGTGCTGCATGAAGGTAAGAAGGCAGCAGGGATGGGATGGATGCCATCAGCTCACAGCCGCTGACCTTTCTGAACTGTAGAACAAAACCAGTGTCCTCATGGTTTAAAATAGCCCCCCAAAAGGGAAAAAAGGAAAGGGAAAGTGAGACATTCCCATGAAGGCAGCAAAGCCCAGAGCTTCACTTCATCTTCCCATCTTGCCTTCCCACAGAGGCACGGCTGGACCCTGGCGCATCTCCAGCCCCCAGCTGGGCGAACAGCAAACGTGTTCCAAGGCAACAAACCATCGGATCCGTGTGACACGGGGAGCTGAGGGGCACTGGGTGAGATGCTCCCGTTCCCATCACAAAGGAGCAGGAACCTGTGGCCTGCGGGGCCAAGTGGGATAAAAGATGCTCCGTCACCGTCCGCACCGAGGGGATGAAGGCATGGGGTTTTCTGGCTAAGCTGGGAGGATGAGTCAGGCTTGTGGGGTCACAGCCAGCCCAAAGGCAGATGGGGTGGACACCGGACCAGGCAATAGCAGAGGGAGAGTAGGGCTGGGAACCGTAACCCCACACACGTGTCTCATGGCTCCTGATGGGCTGCTTGCATCAGGATACTTGTAATCCTGACTCATCCAACCTTTCCATAGGCTGTCAGCACAGGACATGCCTCAAGGAGGCCTCCTCCACCTCCCACCTCATACCAGTAAAGCCTGCTAGGTGCAAACCCCTCAGAGAGCTTGGTCCCCCTCCATAAGGGTGACTACGCTGTGGGCTACATTGGTCTTTGCAGGGTTAATCCTACAGGAACACAACTTGAGACCTTTGTCTCTATGGGATGTGATAGGAGCTCTAAGGAGGAGGGCTCAGCAGACACAGCCACAGCAGCACAGCCAAGGGAGCAGTTGGCCAAAGTCAACAGTGATACTGAGAGAGAAGGATCAGACCATGATGGATCTGAACATGCCCCATGTTTGCCTGGAGCTAAAGGATAAGGAATTCATGTGCTGACAGCATGGTGGCCAAGAAGAAGAGAAACAAGAGGCTGCAGCAGGTTCTCTCTGTGCTTTGGCTCACCCTTCAGTGGTTTCGGGTCTCTTTGGATGGGAGATAGTGCAAGAGTAAACCAAGATCAAGGCTTTAAGAAGTTGTTGGCACTGATGTAAGAAATAGGCGCTTACTACAACATTCTCCTGCCATTGGGGTCCATTTCTCCCTCACATTATTTATGGTTAAGTTGGGTCTGATAAAACCCCTAATTTATATGTGGTGGGAGCCTGGATTCTTCCCTCCCACCGGCTCCAGGAGATCCAAGAGCTGTAACGGCTGATCTAAGGGGAATGTGCTGCTCACGCTCCCATTGGCATGTGATATATCATGATTAACGGCCTCTCCTTCATGATATTACCGGCCCCAACCCGTGATCTTGGGAGGGATTCAAAGCCTGGCTTATCAGCACAAAGCTAAGCTGCTTCAACTTAAAGCAGCAAACCTCAGCTCAGGCTGGAGGTGATTTATTAGGAACCATGGGCTCTGGAGACAGAGGGAGGCAAAGGAAGCCACAAAGCCCACAGCCAGCCTGTACAAGTTCCAGCTTCTAATCTAAGGCGAGTGACTCCATGGCTCAGGCTGAGAAATCATCCGGGATTCATCACAAGGTAGAGACCAGCAGCTACAATGAGTTCACAGACAGGAGCGATGCAGAGTAAGAGCTGCTCCTGCATCCTCGCTGGGTACCCCCATCTCCTGCCACTCGGAGGACTGGGGTGACAAGAGGGATGTGGCACATCTCCGGGATGCTCCAGCATCCTTTGGTTCACTACAAGCAGGCAGCTCTATTCTAAGTACATCAAAATCTCACCTAAACCAAGGCAAATGAGCTGCAAAGGTACTTCACACTGGCAGGTTTTTTACAAGAGCAAGACAAAGTGCTGGAAAACCAAGTGAAAAGGTAGCAGAAACAAGGTGCTGCTTATGCGAAGCCTTTAGATTTGGAATAAACTCTCTTTTTCCACTAGGAAGCTGTTACATCCCAAACATTAAAGGTGTTATTAATGATCACTAAAATCTGAGGACAAAAGCATTGAGGCCAGGTTGGACAGAGCTTGGAGCAATCTGTTCTACTGGAAGGTGTCCCGGCCCGTGGCAGGGGTTGGAACTGAGTGAGACCCAAACCAGGCTGAGCTTCTATGGTCAGGGGAAACCTTCCTTCCCCTGCTGACTGCCCGAAAGCTGTTGTGCTGTAAAGCAGGTTATATGGATACGTGAATAGCTACATGGGGATGGGAATGTGCTAAAGGGGCTGTTAAAGGCAGGGGGTTCATTCCCACCAGGGCCAAAGCCTCGGAGAACAGCTGCTGGCATTCAATACCCACCATGTGTGTCCTTCCTGGGCATTCAATACCCACCACGTGTGTCCTTCCTGGGCACTCAATACCCATCATGTGTGTCCTTCCTGGGCACTCAATACCCATCATGTGTGTCCTTCCTGGGCACTCAATACCCACCACGTGTGTCCTTCCTGGGCACTCAATACCCATCATGTGTGTCCTTCCTGGGCACTCAATACCCATCATGTGTGTCCTTCCTGGGCACTCAATACCCACCATGTGTGTCCTTCCTGGGCACTCAATACCCACCATGTGTGTCCTTCCTGGGCATTCAATACCCATCATGTGTGTCCTTCCTGGGCACTCAATACCCACCATGCAGCAGCTCTTTGCACTCTCTTTTGGCAGCCAAGTGCCAGTCTAGGGGGGTTTTACCTGTGGGGATCTTCAGCAGTGCTTCTTCCCGAAGCTGTGAAAGATCTGCTCAGCTTATTGGAAGCATCCCACCTGGAGGAGATCCCAAACCTGAAGTCAACAGGAATGGGAGCACCTACCTATATGGAAGAGGGGGAGAGGAAGCAAAATCTTCCCTCGCTGCCAGCTCTGCTGCCTTTCAAGCCGTGAACTTTGGCAGATGCAGTTTGCTGTCTGCTTCCCAGCAGTGATAGCCCAGGCCCTTGGGGCTTCCTTGTGTTTGATCTGGAGCTGGCACAGGGGGAACCAGACAGGGAGAGGAGATAAGAGCTGAGCGCTGTGCTCTGGGGCTGTCACCTCTGGCCAGGAAAGCAGCGCATGGACACATGGGAAAGGCTCAGGGACAGCCTCAGCCTCAGCTGAGAGAGCTGGGCTGGTTCAGCCTGGAAAGAGGAGGGGAGACCTTAGAGCAGGTCCCTTCCAACCCAAACCAGTCCGGGATCCTAGGACATGGAGGGCAAAGGACAAACTCCTCTCTCTTTCCCATGCCTGAGGCCATCCAGGCTCTGATTGTGCCTCCATTTCCCCATCTCTGTAAAAGCCTTGGAGCAAACCCTACTGCTAAAGGTTTGTAGCAAACCCAACAACCTGTCAGGACACATGGATGAGCCCTCAGCTCCCCAGCTTGACCCTCTGCTTGCTGGGACCCCATTTGAAGCCCCTGGGGACCCTGGGCTGAGCTGAGAGGCGGCACAGCCTCTCTGCTGGGGTCATTCCCCTTCAGCCCTATAACCTTCTCCCTTAGCACGAGCCTCTGTTTGTGCATTCCTGGTTTATAGGGAGGGAAAGCCAGGAAATACAACCTGAGCAAGCAGGGAAGCTAATGAGCTGCTCTCAGTGCCCGTAAAAACCAAGCTGCAAGAGGCAAGGATGGCCTGGGGCAAGGGACTGGTGCCTGCTCGGTGCCTGCAGCACCAGGGGCTGCTAACCAGGGCTACCAGAGCTCAAGAGACGCCAGACCCCACGCAAAGAGCAGTTCTACACCTAAGGAAAGAGTCTGTATGGGGCTGGATGGGTGCTTTGGGGCTGGGGGCCTGCACTCTGCCCACCCTCCACCCCGGCCAGCATGGGTTTTATTGCACTTAGTCGGTGCCAATGAGACAGCCCCTAAGAGCAGCAGTGTGAGGCGACTCCCAGCTTGCTGCCAGCCCACCCACCCCTTTCATTCCCGAGTTATCCCCATCACCCTCCTCAGTTTGCATCGTTTCACTGCCTTTGAAGTTCATCCACTTCCCTCTCCCTGAAGGAAGGGAGAAACACAAGGAGGGAGCTGCCAAACCGAGCCCAAACCCAAAGGAGCTCATGCTGCAGCTCTTGTGACATTAGGGGTTTATTCTGGGTCCTCATCTACCCTGAAGAAACGCGTCTGCATCGCTCCGAGCCAGCCAGCACTTGTAGGTAAGTAAATACATGACCAAAGCTAAAGTAAACCTGCTTAGCAAACACAGACTAAAGCCCAGACTTTCTTTCCCCCCCTTCCCCTTGTTTTAAACCTGATCCGAGGATGTTGGCAAATCTCTTCCCATTCCTAAGAGCCCAGCAACAGTTCTCCGGGATTCTGTGAAGAGGAAGCAGAGAAGAGGGTTCATTCCATGTCACCAACACTTCAGCTCAAGTGGTGTGCACGAGAAATCACTTACACCTAAGGGGAACATTCAAAGCCCAGCGTGACAATCCCGAGCCACAACCCCGTCTGAGGACACGAGGCCATACTCTGGGAATGACCCACATCTGAGAGACATGGGCACCGCAGTGAGAAATGGAACCCATTGCAGATTAACTCCTGCTGATCTCAGCTGGCTTCCTCTCTTCTTCTTCTTACCAGGTTAGGAAACCCTCCCTTCAATGATCATTTTGGATTTGTTGGGGGGGTATTTCGGATTCACATCAGTTTATTCCCCAAAGGAACAACCAAAAAGAGCCCCCCGAGCCCTAAAATCTCTCCTGCACTTCCAAGTATGTGCCAGTGGGAAGCACGAGGCCTCGGCATCACCAAGCCCATGGCCTCAGTGCTGGGAGGAGAAGGCAGGAAGCATCAGTCCCTGCATCCTGCATGGAGCTGACATCAGTTCCTCTCAGTTTTATTGACACGGTCCCAGCTCTGGCCTGATTTCTTTAATTGCCTCATAATTCCTGCAGCACTTAAAGAGCTTTTATAAGCCTCCTGCTTTTCCCAAGGTCAGGAATGAGTGCCCCCAACTCCCCTATTTCCTTCATTCCCAAATAGCAAGCAGTAAAAGGGGAACACAGATGCCATTTCCATGCACTGACGCAGTTTAAACGAGGGAAAACTACTCACAGTTTAAGGAGCTTTGTGGCCTCTCCTGCCCCTTGTGGTGCCAGAAGGGACCCAGAGTGATGCAGGTGAAGATGTTAGAACATGAGACATGTCCTTCACTCCCTGGATGCTCAAGGCTCCCACTTCAGGGAGGGTTTGGAATGGGGCTTTGTCAGATGCTTTAGAAATCGCTACCACCTCCTGCAAGACACAAGAATGAGCTTAAAGCTGTGCAGTTCAGTAGGAGAAAAGGCTTGGTGGGTGGTAGGAAGCATAAAGCAAGCAGGGGTTGGCTTTATGGCAATTAGGAACAGACTGAAGCTATACCAGACTCTTAAGCAGGGTCTAGGGCCGGTTGGAGTCAGACACCATCCAACAAACCTGAGCGCGGCTGAGCCAGGACTGATGGACACAATCCCACTGTGCTCCGGGGGTGTTCACATCGCGCATGAAGCAGCCCAAATCTGTGCTCCGTTATCCGGCTGAGACAGAGAAAAGGACAGTTTTCCTCCCCAAAGAACTCTGCAGCAGCTCCCCACAGGCAGCACCTCCGAGGCTCACACAGGGGAGATTGAGATGAGCTCTTAGGCAGAAGCTCTTCCCTGTGAGGGTGCTGAGGCACTGGCACAGAGTGCCCAGAGAAGCTGTGGCTGCCCCATCCCTGGCAGTGCTCAAGGCCAGGTTGGACACAGGGGCTTGGAGCTGCTCCAGTGGAAGGTGTCCCTGCCTGTGGCACCAGATGACCTTTAAGGTCCCTTCCAACCCAAACCAGTGTGGGATCCTATGAAGTGACAGTGTTTGGAGAGACGCATACAACAGAGGTTACTACCTGGTGTGAGCTCAGCAGGGTGTAGTTGGCTCTGCAAGATACCATCCCTCAGCAGCTCACCTTCAGGAGGGTCAGAACCTGCACAGAGATAGACCCTGTTTAACCTGATTTGAATGCATTCTATGATATCTATGAAGATATCACAGAATGGACCACCTCATCCTGCTTTGAGCTCCCGCTTCCCCATCTTTTGGGGAACCACGACTGCAGAAACCTGCCCTGTATCGGAGCAGTGGTCCCTGGACAAAGACGATGCTCATGGGTGTCTGCATCAGCTCCATCACTGAGATGGAGGCTGGAGCGAGGACAAGCAACACACCATCCCCAAAGAGAAGCAAGGCTGCCTGTCAAACCGGTTACCCCAAAGCGAGGGAATGGCCCAGCTGTGGCTCCTCTGCTGGGGCACTGGAGCTGCTGGCAAGAGCTCATCTTGTTTATTCAGATGAGAACAATTTTCCTCTGCTTACTGCTCTCAACCTGGAGGCCTCTGGGTCCCTCTGCCAACAACAACACAGGGGCTGCATGGGGACTGTATCTATTTCCACTTGAGCTGTCAGAAGACTCTGGGGGCTGTTGGGTTCACTGGGCCGCTGGTGGAACCAGCCCCCAAGTTCGTAACCCACCTTAGGAGCGCTCACAGTGTCGCCTGAGGCCACGGGGATGGACGGCAGGAGCTCAGGATGTCAGGGGGCTGCACATGCACAAACAGACACAGGCAGGGGGTAATTTGGAAGCCTGGGTCTATTGGAGGGGCCAAGTCTGCTCTTCCCGTGAGAAAGTGAATCTGGAGCTTCCAGTGAGCCTGGTGATGTTCCGAAATGCCTCTGTATCCTCAGCAAGGCCTCTGGCAGCGCTGGAAAGGGACACGGCTTCTCCTGACCCTGGGTACCAGGATGAACAGGAATAGCACAGGAGACAGGCACTGAAGCAGAAAGGTCCCAGATGAGCATCCCCATGTCCTGGGAGCTGCTTCCTTGCACATGACTGTCTCCATCCCTTTACATGCTTCCCAAGAGCATTCCAGGCTGCAATGGGCATCATCCCAGGGCTGTGCTTTAGCAGACACCCCATACCCTTCCCAACCCAAAGGCATAGAGAGATTGCTCCTAAAGCTGTACACCTGCTCCGAGTGCCTCCAGAACCCCACAGTAGAGGCCATAACAGCCCCCAATACATGGGTTTGGGGTAACACCAACTTCTGGCTGCTGTCTGACAACCCCACACAGAGACATCCCTATTGCAGGGTTGTTAAGTTCAAAGGTGGTTGCTTGATTTCACATGCTGGGACTCAATAATGTCATTAGCAACCTCAGTGCTGAAGAAGGAAATGTTTCCAGCTCTGAGACTCACACTGAGAACCTCAGAGACATCCAAGAGGGAATCAAACTGCAGAAGGAACATGATCCAGGGACACCCAGAGATGGAGAAGTGGGTACCAACTGAGGGCAAAGCACAGATGAGGCTATGTATTGGGATGGGGCAAACTCACCTTTGGTACATCAGGGCTGTGATTCCCTACAGTTCCCTTCCAGATGGCTGCAGGGATCTAGGTTGTCGTTCCTGGCTGTGGGAATACTGTGAATACAGCTGCTCAGAGGACCGGGGAAGAAATCCCCCTGGAAAGCAGCTATGGAAAGTCGGCCACCCTCGAGGAACTTTCTGCTTGGCCTTCCTGTGGTGTGAAAACCATCCTGGATGAGCTTTTCCTAATGGGAAAGAAGGAAAACCTAAACCAGAGGTTTGCTAAAGCTGCCCATTCCCTGCACACTGCCTCCAGCCCTGACCCACAGACAGACACAGCACTAGCCCAAAGGCAGTCCTTTATAGCCCTAAGCCATTAACCCCATCAGCCCTGGAGCTACAGTACAGCCCCGCTTCCCTCAGCTCCCTTTCCCCCAGACCTTGCTCCTTCTGGGATTTTAGCCGCTCAAAATACACAGTAAAGACAGCATTCCATGTAGGAAAAGTTCCGTGCGGATGGAGAGAACCACCAACCTTGACTGGCCTTAGTCAAAACCCTGAGATTTATCCCCTTTCTGCATTGTCCATTGAAGCTCTTGGGCATCCTCACTCTCTCCTGCATCCTCCTGCATCCTCCCCAGGCTCTTGGTACCCATCACGCTCATGTGCCATCACCACTGCAGCGCTTTTGAGCAAGCTGCTCTAGTGGAAGGTGTCCCTACCCGTGGCAGGGGGTTGGAACTGGACTGAGCTTTAAGGACCCTTCCAACACAAACCATTCTATGATTCCATGATTTGGAACTCATCACCTTGCAGAGGATACATGAAGCAACGAGGGGAAATATCATGCAGATAGGAAGAGAGGAAAGAGCCGCGTTGGATGGGATCGTGAGGAGGGATGAGGGTGTCAGGTCTCTCCATCTCTGCAAATATCCCCACACACACACCAACGTCTGCCTCTGCTGGGAGGTCAGGCATGGAATTAGCACCTGGAAAGGAGGATATTTGCCCGTGTTGGGGAGAGTTCCTAAGGTGGGCCGTGGAAAACTGGCCGGCAGTCTCCGCAGACAAAGCCTCCCTCCTTCCAAAGCAAACAGCACTGCTCCAAGTACCGGCACATGGGGCTGCGGGGCTCCCAGCCACCTTGGAGTACGAGGGGGACATGGCAAAGGAACTATAGCCCTTAACTCTTGCTGCCCTGCCTGCTTCTGGGCTTGCAGTGGGATGTTCATCTGCACTCACGGCAAGAAGCCACCGTCTCCCCCCCCAGAAACCCCCACATGTATTAGGGAAACAAGCTAAAAACTCTGTCTATGGCATCAGTTGTGCTCAAGTGCTGAGCTCAGGACCCCTCTGCACACCCAGAGGCCATCCCCAAGTGCTGACCCCATCTTTCCATCCTCCCTCTGCGCACAATCCACTCCTGGTACCCAAACCAGCCCCAGTCCTGATAAATGCCAGCGCCCAGACGTGACCTAGGTGTGGAGGGCAGTGGTGGGTGACGGCTGAGGGCCAGGCACCCCCTTATGAGATCCCCCACTGTTCTCCACAAAGAATAGCCCCTTGTCCTGCCTCCTCAGCCAAAGGGACAGGGAGTAGTGGGGCAGTGTGGTTTCGGGGACAAAAAGCATTAGAGACCCAGAGACAAAAGAGATGCAAAAGGGGGTCAGACAGGGCTGCTGTACCCAGGAGCCATGGCTTCATGCCAGGATGCTGGCATTCCAAAAGGCAAAGGGCTGCTGCCCGTTCCCCATGAAGCTTTGGTTATAAAGGACTAAGGGACCCATGACACAAGTGGAGCAGTGTGGATGGGAGGGAGTCCTCTGGCTGCACGGCAGCATCTCACGTGAAGCAGGGGAGGCACCAGGCAGGAATTTGCTTCAAGCTGCAGCAAGGGTTTATTTTTCCAGCTAAAATAATCGAGTTTAGTGGAAATTCCCCCCCTTTCTCAACCTGTCCTCTCCCATCCTCAGGAATGGCTGCTCCGCTGGATGGGAACCAAGCTGGCATGGCAGGAAGCACATGAGGAGCCACTGTAGGTTATGTCATTTATTTTCCAACCCAGCATAGCTGGGGGGTGCTTGTTTTCTTCTCACCACCAGTAATGTAAAGCCCCAAACGTCATTGCTTATGGAATTTGCTATTCCTGATGGCAGATACACAGATGGGGGCACTGCTCTGCCTATGGCTGTGTGCACTCTGTGTCCTCTGCTGAGCTCATGCTCTGCAGATGGAAGTACTGCACACAGAGATCATGGAATCCCAGCCTGGTTCCATGGAATCCCAGCGCCTCACCGCCCTCACGGGGAAGCACTAAGAGTTCATCTCAACCTCCCCTCTGGCAGGTTAAAGCCATTCCCCCTTGTCCTGTCTCTACATCCCTTGTCCAACGCCTCTCTCCAGATGATAAAGGGATTGGGTTTTGCCTTGCTACTGCAGGTATAAGCACTGACAGAGCTCTGTGCACGTTGTCTTGCTGCTCTTCCACCCTGAGCATGACAAAGGTGGAACAAGATGCACTGAGTAACGCTAAAAACAGGCAGGTAGCAGGTCCATGGCTGGAGCAGAAGCCACTCACCTCTCTCAGCAAACCCTTCTCCTGGTGCAGGTCCTTGTCCAGCAAACACCAACTGGGATCCTGGTGGGAAGTGGGATGTTGGAAGTCTGACTTCAACCATCCTCCAGTGGTTTTGCCCTCCTGAGCAGCAGAAGTGAATGAACCTGTAGGACAACCCCCGCCCCAACTTGCAATTCTTTATACAGCTAGACGCTGTATTCCATAGGACAGGCATCATATGTGAAACCCTGGCATGATTAAAACCACATTTATAAAGGATTAACAGCTCTGGAATGGCTACATGTCTGCTGGGAGGCCGCTCACTCTTGCACAGTATGTTTCTAATCATCTCTACAATAACCATCTTACTAAATCGGAATTAGGGGCATGTTTGGGTGAGTGTGGATTCCAGACAGCACCTGGAGGGGTTCTGCAAAGAAGGGGAATACCCCCCCCCCCCCCAGGCAGAAGAGATTTGAAGAGAAAACAAGTGCTAATTGTGGGAATCCCCTTGTGCATGAAGATGGATGGAGACAACCGCAAGTGCCACCTCCCTGGCTCACTGGGACCAAGGTGAGGAGAAGCATCCCCATCTGCAAGCCCAACCATGCTGCCTCATTTCCCACCTGCTGCCAAGAGCCATGAATGCTTTGGGCTGGAATGGCCCTTGAAGATCATCTAATTCCAACCCCACTGCTGTGATGGGGAGAGAACCCCCTCCGAGCAGGAGAAACCCTTCAGCTTGGAGCTGAAGCATGGCAACACCCAGGCCAGATGAATGCTGCAGGCTGCTCCAATGCGTTCATTGCACACTGGTGTTTCCCACCCGCATCCCAAGCTCCTGCGTTGGATTTGGGCAGCACAACCCCACTTGGGCATAGCAAAGGAATTCAGCATTAATATATGCTGAGGCAGAGCCTCAAGTGTTTATTTTCCAAGGGCAGGCCATTCATCCAGCGCCACTGCTCTGTTCCACTGCGTCTCCTTCTGCTTACAGCAGAAGATTAATGAGACGCAGCCTGTCTTTCACCCTGATGGGTGTTGCAGGCACCAGGAGGAAGGCCAGATTTGGGCTTCATCTCCCCCTTTCTCCTCCCTCTCTGCCTGCAGCCACCACACCAGCCAGGAGAACACGGATTCTCTTGCCTTGCCATGCACTGAAACACAAGGGTTTATGACTAGATTGCTTCCTGGCTCCTTCAGCTGCCCTCTGCAATCAGCCCTCTTTTAGCTGGAGCCTCTGCTAACATGGGGAAGCTGCAAGAGAAGTGAAGGGACAGGTCAAACAACACTAAAAGGAAGGAGAAGGAATGATAAGGAGAAGACAACTTGAGTTTAGCCTGCCTAAAGCACTCAACTGGATTAGGGCACTTACCAGAAAGGCATATGGTGATGCCCAAGAGCGCAGCCACCATATAACCAGTTATATATGCTATATATATATAAGCATAGATATATACGCTATAACCAGTTATAAGGCACCAGGTTAACAGCAGTGCGATGCTCAGTCCGCACTTCCAGAGGACACAGGGCTATCCCTGCTCCAGAAAATGCTCCTTAGCACGTTTAGCATCACCCCCATACTCTTCCTGCTCTGGCTGCTGACCTCCTCAACCAATGGCTTTACCATGCAGTGCCCACTGGTGCATCTTCCATTGTCCTGCCCAAGGAGGATGTGTGAAGCAGCTCAGCTCCACCTGCAGCATGCCAGGCTCCATCCCCTGCACATCACAGGGACTGGATGAAGGTTCTTCCAACCCAATCCACTCAATCTGATCCAAAATGGGGCTGGATTGAAAGCAACATGAACGGGTCACCGCAACAGCGCTTATGCATCCCCCCAGTCTATGGCTGGGGCAGGAGCAGTTGACACATTTCTCCAGCACTCAAAGCTCAAACTGAAAAGCTGCCATTGCCATTAAAAGCAAAGCCAGCTTTGTAAGAACTCCATACGTTTCCATTTCTTCTCCCTCCTTCCTTTCCTTCTTTCTGATTCACCCTTCTGATATTTTGCTTGGACTCCAATCCTAATGCATTCATCCTTCTTAGCACATTTTTGGGCTGCTTCCACCATTGTTCTTGGAAGCTTGAGTTTAAGGACATATATTTAGATATACAACCTGGTCTCCCACGTTAAAAACCTACTTTAGGCTGGAAAGGGAAGAGCTTAGAGCACTATGAGCCCGCATAGAGCCTGCATTGGCTTAGGGAAGTGGAGGGGACTAAAATCAATGCAACCCAATGCAACGAAATAAGACAATGAGATTAGAACTACACGTACCAGATGGCCCCTCTGATTCTCATCTGGTGGGGAATGCCAGCTTTCCAACAGGAACGGCATCACCACCTCCACTACTTGCCTTTTCCTTGTGAAGTTCTTGCCTTATTTATTTGCTTGAGAGCTGCCTGGCAGAAACACCAACCTCATGCCAAAGGGTTTGAAGTTGCAGCACAAGTCGCCTTTTACAGGCAGGGGTGCAGGGGAAGAGGGGGAAAAAGGGTCATTTCTGCCTGAGGAAAGGCCCCAAATGCTTTGGAGAGATGAAAGGGCTTTTTCCTCATGCAGGAAGCCTGTGAAGGAGCGAGCTTGCCGGATGGGTTTGGGGAAACGGCGGTGGGAAGGATGGACAGGAGGTGCCTGTGTGGTTATGGCAGTGCTGAGCACCTCAACTTACACTCAATACTCCTATTAAAGCCCTTCTTCAGCTCTTTAAGGTATCCACAAACCTACTTCCAGCTCCCTCAGAGCTCTCTCCCTTCCCCTGCCCAAGGGATGCTGCAGCTCTGAGGCAGTGTCCATCTATCACGCACCACTAAGAGCCAACTCAAGGCCATGGCACACAGGCAGCAAGATCCCATGTGGAAACGATGATCCCAGTCCTGGGAGAGTACGAACCTTGGCTAAACCTTCACCAGAACGGTTTTGAGCTGAAAGAGGGTAGATTTAGATTAGATATTAGGAATTCACCCCAGGCAATCGACTGCAACCAGGAGCTTCCTTAGCATGGAGAAGCTGTAGTTCATCCAGGAGCATCCTTGCAGCAGCTTCTCCTGGGGCAGCCTAAAACCCCAAGTGCTCGAGCAATACACAAGCCACAGTCATGCACTGAGTGCCCATGGAGAGATTCCAGGGATCCTGTCAAGGAAGGAGGCACTGGGACACATCGAAGGAGCAGCTGCACTGCTGTGGAGCTGCTACTCCCCAGGGGCTCAGCTCTCCACCAGCCCATGGAGTGAGATGTTGTACCTTGTTTGTGTTTCTATGGTATTACCCTGCCTGCTGGCTCCCCTCCTGCAGCCCACCCCCCCAGAGCTAAACCTCTGTGAGGTTAATTATGAGCGTGAAAAACGGCCTCCCAGGAGCAACGGGGCTTGATTTAAAGTCATAAAGCTGGAAATCTCGGATTTGATGACTAACCCCAGGAGAGCAGCTCGTATTAGCGCTAAGCAATGGGCCACAAAAGACCAAGAGGAAAATTCCTGCTGGACTTCTCTCCTTAGTCCACTCCCTGGCTTCATTTTCCATCCCCACATCCTTCCAGCCTGCAGACATATACAGCGTTGCCTGGGCAACTCGGAGACGAGATATACGTACACCGAGGAGTGAGACAATCTCTTTCCTCCCTGATTGCCTGCAAGGTGGAAAATCTCAACCTCTCCTACTCTAACAGCAACGTCAGCTTCTAACAGACACACTCACAGCCCAACCTGCTCCTAAACGTGCCACCTCCTGCTCCTCTCGTGGGCATCCATCCCGACATCCCTCATCCCAGAGGAGGATGCTCAGGACACACAGACTCGCCAACATACACACATTGCCTGAAGGTGTTTTCTCTCTTGCCACATCAACTAGTTAGGTATTGCCACAGGTCTCATGGGACCAAGAAATCACCCTTTTGCTCCCAGTCCCATCACCAGCTTTGTCAGTGAAGTTCCTCTTCTGGTATTCACCCCATCAAACAAAGGATGGGCTGGTTCAAAGCTGTGCCAGGGGCATATCCAGCTCTCCGGCTGTGCCATCCCTGCATCACACCTCATCTCAAATGGAGAGCTGCAAAACAGGGATAAGACATCCCCAAAACTTCCTTCAGGGGTGACTGCGAATTGCAAAACTGGGATAGCAGAGGAGAGCACATCATTATCCATAAGGACAAGGGGAAATCTGCTTCATTTTATCATTTATATCCAAATCCAAAGCATCTCTTAAAGGTGCCGCTCCTCAGGAACCTGAGCCAGGAAAGGGCTGTGAAGGGAAAGCTGGTTCCTGTCATTAAAATATACCAGTGCTGGGATACAGAGAAGATGAAGTGAAAACAAGGAAAAAGGGTGGGAAAATGTGATTTGATCTGCTCTGAAAGCAGTAACAGCCCCACTGAAAAGCCTCACAAACATGTAATGTGTGGGGTGGAGCGGGGGTAAGATCATAAATAACTCCCAGAGAAGAAACACGATGCTGGTAGCGTGTTATCTATAGAGCCAAAGCAAGATAAAATAACTGGCTTCAAGTACCCCCACCTTTCAGCCAGAGGGGTTGTTTTTAACTGGTTTTCCAGGGAATGGATGTGGCCACCTTGGGGTGGGAATGCCAAGCAGCTCCGCCATGCAGGAGGGATGGATTTATCCCATCAAAGTGATGGGCTGGCGTTGCTCAGCATTTTATTAATGCTGTTATTAATGACAACCTCTCTGCAACGGTCATCCAAACACTGCCTTGAAACACAGGCTGTGAGGCCAGTCTCTAACTAGTAAAGATAAGGTGATGCTGATACAGGGACAGAGCATCATCTGTGATAGAAACCAGGGCAGGACATGGAGCGGGGATGCTGGGTCCCCCCCAGCCCTGCCAGTCCTTTTCCCCTCTGTATTGTTGATAAGTGAGTATTCCAGGTTTCAACCACAAGGCCTGCTCCACCTCTGAACAGGCCTTTTCCCTTTAAAGGTTTGGGATTCAAACCTTGTGAAAGCAAGGGGTTTGCTTCTCTTACAGGGGATGAATGCCAGATTCCCAGCTGAATTACCCACCTCATATCGTAGAACCATAGAATCCCAGACTGGTTTGGGAGCACTGATTCAGCCCTATGGAGCGCTGGTTGGGAATACAGACCCAATCCCGAGTTAAAATGCAGGTGGAACATCAGGTAGTTGGGCTGCATTTCCTGAAACTGGAATTTAGGCAGGAGTCCAAGACTAACACCCCCCCTCTTGCAAATAGTGCTGAGGGCTCTTTAACAACCGCAGTGGTCCAGGCTTCAGTTAATGTCTTATCCATAAGTTATTCAGTATTTCCTTTTAAAGACAAAATAGTTGGAATACCTCTCTTGCTTTAAATTGCAGTTGTGGCTGCTACAACTAAGCCTCTGCCCTGTTTCCGTCTGCAGCACCAACACTGGGAAGCAGATTTCCATGGGAGTCCCACCTCTTGAGGCTTTATGGGAACTCCAGTGTTATCAGGTTTATAGCAGTGCTAATACCCACAGAGATAAAAGCAGCCTCCTTGTTACCATCACAGCTTGGTGGGGCTGGGAAAAGAAGATTCCAGGCTGCTGGTCACATCTTGGTGTATTCCAGGAAGGTTTCTGGAGTAGGAGCATCTCCTGGTGCTTCCAAAGAGGTGACACTAGGAGGTGATGCCCAGAGGAGGTGCCTGAGGGCCATGAGGTAGCTGCAGTAACCTGAGTTTGCACCAAGCCAGCATCCCATAGTCAGTGACCTGACTCTATCCTGGTCCTGCATACCTTGGGAAACTGGGAGAGACCAACCTCAGGTCTGGATGCATCCAACATCTCCAACCTGCTCAGGAATGGTGCCTTCTTCCCATAGCAAAGTGATTTACATTTCTGTTCCCCCTCTTCCTTCAGGTTTTTCAGACCTTTGTTTGAAAAAGGAACACAGCAAAGCCAAAAGCATTTTGGTTTCTGGCACTGGAACTCCTCTTGGGAGCCGAATTCCCACCGAAAGGATCACATTCCTGGGGAGATCCAGCTTGAGATAGAGGCAAATCCAATGGGCAGACTGAGCACTGCGAACCCTCTGCAGCGGAGAGTGGAGGGGTTTGTCTGGGAGGATTCTGAAGGGAATCCTTTGCTAAAGCTTGGAGCTGCGGCCTAAAATCATGGCTCCTTGGCTCCCAAAGAGTAACATTTTCCCAAGTGCCCAAAAGCCTTTAATCCTAATGGGATTTAGGGCTTAATTTCTTCAGCAACTTGGAATCACGTCCCAGGAATGATTCTCACACCCCACTGCATGGCTTTGTGTGTGAACTGGGCTGGATTTAAGGACCACCACCATCTCCTTCTCTCCTGAAAGAACTATTCCACATGGATGCTTGCAGGTAACATGGATTTGGCCTTTGCTTAGATGATCCCAGTGCTACAGGGCCCCCCTCTTTGATATGAGCTGCTAACGGCTACTGTAATGTTACAGCTGCTACCGAGGAGCTGGAAAGGCCATTGACAGGAGTTTTCCATCCATCCCGAGCACAGACATCAGCCACATTTTTGGAATAGCTCAAGGAATCGGGATGCCAGAGATGTGTCATTGGTGGTGGTGGGGAAATGACAGGAGGCTTGATGTCCTGCGCCGCACTCGGTGCTATAAAACTCTATGTGCATACGCGGATATATATATCTCTATACATAAAGCGAAGAGATTCCATACTTGTGGAAAAAGCGCTCAGTAAGCTTAGTTCCCCTTGAAGCACTTGGTAAAAACATCAGGCACAAGGTTAGGGAAAATATAGGAATACTTCACACAGATTCCCCGCCGTGGCTTCCCCCCCCCCCCCCCCTTCTTGCTTTTCTAACCTCAGTGTTGTGAAGAGGGAAGAAATACCAAGCAGATACAAAATGGGCACTCTGGAATGCCAGGCTCCATGAGTTGCAAAGGGAATTCTGCCTAATCCCTGCCGGACACAGCTCAATCTACAAGTGGCACCAAGCAAAGGTACAGATGAGGCACTACAACGTGAAGAGATGCTCGCAGCATTCCCTGGTTCTGCATCCTAGGATCCTGCAATGCTTTGGGTTAAATGCCAAGCTTTACATTGTTGTTGCTCTCAGCATTGGCCATAAACTCTCCCAGAGTTCCAGCTTTAGGTGCACGTGGAGTGAAAATAAAGCCACATCTTGGCCTTTAAGCTTCTGCTCTGGTTATTTCCAATTCACAGCATTATGGTCAAGATCTTCCCTAACACAAGCACTGTTGTTCCTCCTAGTAAATACACTCAGGATAAGTGAATAAGGGATATATATATATAAGGGAATGAGAACAGCTCTTCCAAGGCATTAGCACCAAAAACATGCACAAGAAGGCATTTCCTTACCCGGTTTTCATGTTCCTCCATGGGAATGGCAGCAGCCACAGTGGCAGTGGAAAAGAAAGGCCTGGCCTTGAGCTCTTTAATGTATTGGTGAGCTTCCAACAGTAAAGCATTGTTCAGTCTCCGCTGTCTGATGGAGCCCACTGTTCAAGCCCTGAACATCATCATCACCATCACCTTGCCTACAAGGGCTTAATCCATAAAGACAGGGCTGGGAGATGCAATAGCTTCAGCTTCCACTGGAGCAGTTGCTCCAAGCCCCTGTGTCCAACCTGCCCTTGAACACTGCCAGGGATGGGGCAGCCACAGCTGCTCTGGGCACCCTGTGCCAGCGCCTCAGCACCCTCACAGGGAACAGCTTCTGCCTAAGAGCTCATCTCAGTCTCCCTTCTGGCAGGTTAAAGCCATTCCCTCGTCCTGTCTCTACATCCCCTGTCCAAAGCCCCTCTCCAGGTTTCCTGCAGCCCCTTTAGGCACTGGAAGCTGCTCTAAGGTCTCCCCTTAAGGAGCCTTCTCTTGTCCAGGCTGAACCAGCCCAGCTCTCTCAACCTGGCTCCAGAGCTGCTGCAATCCTTGGAGCATCATTTACCAGCATCCAGCAGAGATGAGACCATCATCACCGCCAGCAGGGGTTGAGACCAGAAGACATGGTGATGGGCTGCTCCTCAGCCATGTCACCTCTTCTTCCCCACCAGGAACCAAGGATCTGTGCCCTGCAAAGGGCTCCCAGCTGAATGGCACCACTGAGATGCCTGTAACTAAACACATCCCAAATCACTACACAAATGAGGTTTTTTGGATGCCTCGAGCCACCAGTAAAAGCTTCCCTTGTTTTCATCTCCCCAGGTACAGCAGGATGCTCTTCTCCTGCAGGCCGAGCCAGGAAAACAGGAAAAGCCAGGAAAACCACCCCAAAAAGAGGGGTTACACCGCTCACAGCCACTCTTCACCTGCATAGAGGGTTTCGCTGCACCCACTGGCCATCCTGCAGGGAAAACACCGGTATGTGGAGACTGAAATGGAGAGATAGAGGAAGGGAAAAGGCCGGATTTATCCTCTTGGATCCACTTGTGTGCCAGTTTTGTCCTCAAACGGCACAAGAAACCACAAGTCCACACTGGTTTTGGAAAGCATTCCAAAAGGAAACAATTTTGAGGGAGTAAAAATAGTCCCTTAGGACTTCTTTAGATAACCTCAGCCCAGGTTTGGATTCTCTCAGCCCTGTAATTTCGTGATCCGAAGCAGATTGTCACTTCTAAATTGTCACCTCCTAAATTTAGTGGCACGAATGGGAATGGAAACAGGACAAGGCATTCCCGACAGGCTGAAGTCTTGACTCGATAAGAAACCCTGCAGGTTTTCCCCTTTTCCTAGCTGAGGAAAACCAACAGCGGGATTTGGCCTGAGCCACAAACACTTTCTTAATGATGAAGCTTTCAGCCCCCCCAGAAACCATTATTCACACAGGTCAGGCTCTGTGTACCTGACCTGGGACACCTCGCACAAGGCAGAGCTGAAGACTTGCTGAAGGTTAAGCCAAGCTTTTCAGATGGGTCCTTCGGGCCCATTTAACCTCAGCCTGAAGAGCTGCAGATGCCACAAGGAGGTTTGGTCTGGAATTCATGGAATGCTTTGGGTTGGAAGGGACCTTAAAGCTCATCCTTAAAGCCATGGGCAGGGAGGCCTTCCATAGAGCAGGCTGCTCCAAGCCCCTATGTCCAACCTGGCCTTGAGCACTGCCAGGGATGGGGCAGCCACAGCTTCTCTGGGCCTCACTGCTTTCACAGGGAAGAACTTCCTAATATCCCATCTCAGTCTCCCCTCTGGCAGGTTAAAGCCATTCCCCCTGTCCTGCCCCTACAATCCTTGTCCAAAGCCCCTCTCCAGCTTTCCTGTAGCCCCTTTAGATATTCATTCATAAAAGAGCTCCATGTTTAATGAGATGATAGCATTAGCTCAAGTTTAAGGCAGTTTTTAAACTGTTTCCATGTACAATTCCTAAGTGTGGGAAGAGCAGATGTGCCAGGGACCGAGGTTTGGTCATCCCTGCGACGCGTGCTTTGGATGCAGGATGCTCTCCCTTCACATCCAAGCCCGGGGTGTGGGAATTGGCAGCAGAGGAGGTCGAGAGGGGAAGTTTGGGTGGACCCCGAGCTGCAAAGGTGATGGGCAGCCACGGCAGGGCTGACCTCACCCCCATTTACGTGGCTTGGGGATGATTTAAAGCAGGCGTGGGGCTGGGTGGGCCTGGGTGCTGATGCGGTGGGCTGCAGCCTAGAGGAAGCCTGCCCATAATGACCCCCAAGGGGATCTGAGGCCTCCAAAACACCCCTAAGAGCGGTGAGCCAGGGTGGAAATAAAGCGTGGGGCTCCTCATTTCAGCCATACACCTCCAGCTTTTCCCCCAGATATGTGGGGAACAGCCGGTATTCCATGAACTCCCCAGAGCGCCTGTAGCCAGGAGGTAGCTTTTAATGGATTTACTCCTTTTTTAACCATTACTGCCCTCAAAGTGGGTTTCCCGGACCAGAAAAGCAGCAAAAGCATGTAAATGGGAACAAAGCGAAGAAATGAAAGAGCAAACAGAGCTCATGGCTGTGATTTGAGGGGAGTTTTCCTGCTCCACACAAGAGGTTTGTGGCCTCAGTGGTTAAAATAGAGGCAAGAGAAGAAAAAAGACAACAAAGCAGTTTGGGTCAAAAGGGAGTGAGTCTTTGGAGAGCTTTCAGGAACTGAAAGGCAAATCTAAACACAACTGCTTTGGGTCAATGTAATATTTTCTCTGCTTTAACCCAGTGTTGTGTTTCCCTTTGATTCATTCTTTTAATTGGGTTTATTCTTGTAGCGGAGGCGAACGTTTTCACATCCAGAAAGCAGGGTCAAAAGGGTGTATTTAGAGAAATGTCAAAGGAAAACAGTTCCCCATCCAAAATAATAATAATAATCATAAAAAGAGACCTTTTTCTGGCCAGCAAGGACTTGCCAAATGAGCCTGGTATTTGTGACTCATTGCTCCAGCGCGTACTTGAGTGAATTTACTATTTGTCAAGGCAAAAGAAAGGTTAACCTCACTCTTAATGAGAGCACATATACCTCAGGGGCACGGCAACAGGCCTGCTGGAGAAGAAAAGGGATTTGAAAGACCTTCTACGCACTCTGCTTTTGTTTCAGCAACTGTCCCTGCACGAACTGGGTGTAAAATAGAGGTGAAACCCAAGCACAAACCCCTCTCAGCTCACTCCCTGTCCATATACCTGCAGGAAGACCTTATTCCAGCAGATACGGGTTGAGGGCTGTTTCCATGGCAAAGCAGGGCATGGCAAATGGGACTGTTCAGTAGGAAAAGCCACTGGTGGTGCTGGCATCTCTCTTCCAAAGAAGCCAGGCCAACCATTAATAGGATCTTAATACATACTAGTTTCCTTCTTTCCTGCACATCACCCCAAAACCCCTCTACTACACCAAACCCCCTTCTGTTACCCCAAACTCCCTTTTACTACCTCAAACCCCCTTCTACTACACCAAACTCCCTTCTGTTACCCCAAACTCCCTTTTACGACCCCAAAACCCCTTCTACTACACCAAACCCCCTTCTGTTACCCCAAACTCCCTTTTACTACCCCAAAACCCCTTCTACTACACCAAACCCCCTTCTGTTACCCCAAACTCTCTTTAACTACCCCAAAACCCCTTCTACTACACCAAACCTCCTTTTACTACCCCAAAACCGTTTGTGGTCCATTCCCATTCCCTCATCCAACAGAAGAGCATTTCCAGAGAGACTCAATAGCATCAACAGCCCAGGAAGAGCCCAGCTCTTTGAATCAGCCCAAAGTCACTTGGGATGCCTGTGGCAAAGCCTCCAGTTCTCCAAGTTAGGATTTGCCCTTGGGATTTACATGCACCAGTGTGAAAATCCAGGTAAAACACCACTGGGACAGCTGAACATTCAGTGAAGGTTTACATACAAGAGGTGGAATTACAGGCTCTGATAACAGAGTCCCCAAGCTCTGCTTTGCTCCATGGTTCTTCTATGGAGCTTCCTCCCTTCAGGCTCAACAACAAAAATCCCTGCTAGGATTGCTTCAGAAATGTCCATGAGGTCATTTTCCCAAGGGAAGCTCGTGCTTTCATTTCAATGGGAAAAGCTCACTGAAAACATCTGATTTCCTTGAAAGTGTTTGACTTGATTTAGTGGAAAAGCCCCAAACCTGTAAACTGAGAAATTCCACTTTGAGCACAGAGCGATCCAGCTTTGGCCATTGGCACCTTATTGCTTTTCCAACAAAAATCAACATTTTCCTTGTTCCTTTGTCCTGGACACATCACAAATGAACACATTTCCTGGGCAAACAGCACGTGGGCCTTAACTTCGCATTCAGGCATGACCACAGGACTGGAAACATGCAGGACTCTGGTTTCCAACTGCCTGGATAAGGATCTGAAAGCAATGCCTGAGCATGGCGATGCTTCCAGAGCCACCAGAGCACATTATAGGGACAGTCTGACTCCACAGAGATCTCCCCCAGAAGAGCACTTTAGAAGCTGTGCTACGTGCAGGCAGCGATGAGACCACCACGAACCACGTAGACAGCAATGTCTACCCCAAACCAGGCAGCCCTTCCAAGCTTCCCTGGTTTATTCCACACCTGCCTGCAAACGGGACAGAAACCAGCACAATTCCTTGCAAAGGAGGAGGGATGAGACCTCTGCACATACAGAGATGGTCACAAATAGATTCAGTTCCATCCCCCCACCCCCTGAAGCTCCCTCGGCTCAAGCACCACTTCAGTTTCCCCCTGAATAATTCAATGCCATTCCCCAAAGCTGTTGTTTTCCTTCTGTCCATGAAGGCACCTGCTTGTTCCCGATGCTGTTACGGAATAATCCTGCATTATCCATGAAGTGCTCAATGGCACCATGATCTCATCAGGCATTAACCATGCATGAGACCAACTTAGCAACCGGGCAAAACACAGCAGCACAAGCTGGAGACCACTCCAGGCACAGATGGGACTTGCTGAGTACTTGGGAAACAAACCTCTTCCCTGGTGATAAGGACATGGGCACCAGGAGAGATGAAAGAGGCTCAGATGGGGCTTGGGCTGTGGGTGGGATCCCATTCCCACCCGGATAAACTTCATCAGATTGCTTAAATCCCATTGTCCATCCTTTTTTTCCTTCTCCTTCCTGCTGCTTGTCCCATCTTCCCCATTGACCTCTCTGCTGCAGTAGAAGCATTTGCGGGATTAGACTAACACTTCCACTGGAGGCTTTTCCAAGGCATCATGAGCAGAAACAGCCTCAATGTTGAACTTCATCAAGTCAACCACCAGAAAATCCTCCTCACTGCCTTAGGCACTGAGAAGAGAAGCAACCAAAGCAACAGCACTGGGGAAACTGGAACAGCACGGAGCCAGGCTTGCCCCAAACCAGTGGCAAGGGGAAGTACTTGAGCTGCAATAAACTGAGGCTTCATTTAATCCCAAGCCTGGAGCCTGGTGCTCTCCATCCCATCCCATCCTGATCAAAGCCAGCAGGAGCTGGAACATGAGGATGGATTCCAGTTATCTAATCATCAGCTTTTCTGTCCCCAGACACACTGGAGCCAAAGGTTGGAGTCCCACCAGGATTCACGATGTTTGGCTTTAGGAGGTTCCCTTATGATGGAAGCTTGAAATTCCATCTCTGCAATGGGGAGATGGTTCCTAAGAGGGAACAGAGCAGTAGTTAAGTGCAGCCTGGCCCCAAATTGTCTCTTGTTCTGCACTTCTTTGAGGTCCATTATCTCCATCCTCTACTCAGAGGATTGCACTCCAGGTCCTGATTCTACACAGCACCTGGACATGGTTACATGGGAAGAGGCTGTTATTTCATATTGAAACAGGCCCTGATCCTGCTCTCCCATGCCCCACATGACACTTCTTGATCTGGAGGCCATGGGGTGACTCATGCTAAGCAAAACCACTCACATCACATGAGCAAAACCACTTACTTAGGGATTGTGTGAAGGACTTGCAAAACTCAGTCTTACTCAAGTTAACCCCACTCTACCACCCCTGAACAGAGCTTGCTCTTTCCAGGCTCGGTATTAATCCCATTCTGGTTTGGATTGGACGGGACATTAAAGCTCATCCAGTTCCAACACTGCCGGGGATGTGACAAGTCTTAGCCGCCTCCTAACACCAAAATGGGATTTCCAGTCTCGGGGTGGAATGGGACAGTGGCTGGAAACCCCTTCCTCTCACCTTCTCCCACATCAGTGCAGGGAGAAGGGGTGTATTGTGTTTGCACAGCACCCTTCACAGGGCGCTTGGATCAATCTGAAGCCTCCAGCTTGATACTTCAGAGCATCATTAAACTCTCATTGATGGGAAAACACCACCCTTCATTATAGTTTTATATATGAAATCAGAGTTTGTTCTCTCCTTACCTTTCTGGATGGCTCTGGAGCCAGCTCAGGGTCTACTTAGCAACACTTAAGCTCGCTCTTTCGGGATGCCATTCCCTACTGAGGCTTTTCTGCTGGAGCCAAATACTTGGCGTGTCTGCAGTAACCAGCTTGTAAAAAGCAGAGGTGGGAAGTTTGTTTTTCTTGCTGAATAAGCTTTGAAGCAAAGAGCCTTTTGCCTGCTTTGTATCCTTCTGTTTCCACAAGAGGAAAGCGGTGCCGGCGCTTACACAGGATCTAAACACATCCACTGTAGCTGGCGCTGAACCCAACACATCTTAGACCACGGCAGCAAAACAGCCCAGCTCCAAGCACAGAACCTTCTGCAAATAAACTCCACCTCACTTCAACACTACCAATAGCCTCAAAAGCCACCCCAAAAGAACAACAGGAAGAGCTGCAGCCAAAAATGCTGTTTGCTTTATTGTTGTTTTCACACCCCCCATCACAACTGGGGGGTTTTCCCATTAAACACTGAATTATTCCACAGAAACCTCTCAGTTTCCAGCCAATTCAGAGCAACGCTCGATGCTACAACACACACGACCCATTTTCCTCTAAAGTGAAACATTCAGGGCGCCAGCTCCAGAGCCAATTCCCTATTGCTGGATCCTGTTCATCCCTGGCAAGGAGCCGATGGATTCAGGGAGGAATCGGGTTCATTCTGTCCAGTTAGAAGGCAGAGACGTCAGAGGAACAGGCAGTGCAGAGCCCAGCTCTCATCTCACACCCTCCCTGCACTGATTTCAGTGTGCTCTGAGCTAGCAGAGAAATCAGAGCTTTGCTCACACGCGCTTGTGCACAACACATGTTGGGCTGAATGATCCCAGTGCTTCTCTCCAATACAGTTTGTACTCTGCAATAGAATTCCTAGAACACTGAAGACACAGTAATCCACTTAGTGTGGATGTCGGAAGAACTGGTTGTGATGGGAATTCTCATAAATAAAGAGCTGGAGAGTCAATGAAGCAACCAGATGGCAGGAGATGCTGGATGAGGGCTGGCCAGGGATGCAGCTGGGGTTTGGAGGATTACAAGGCAGCAGGAGAGGAGCAGAGGGAGTTCAAGGGGTCCAGGTCACAGGGACATGTAAGTGGATTTAAGGGAACAGCATTGATGCAAGTCTCACGCTTTGGGTTTGGAGGAAGGTCTGATTCATACCAATGCAGAGTCAGCTCTGTAGGTCAGCTTAAGGTCTTTGAAAGCAGAGTAACCAGCAGCGCCTTTTACCCATGGAGCAGAGACACTGGGTACAAACTGGTACAGGTCTGAGCTTACCTGGGTCAACCCAGCTCCCACATCACCTCCAAATACAGGGCTGCAACTGGAACACAGCCATGGAAGTGCAACCTGCTGCATACAAGGGCCTCTAGGGACAGGACAAGGGCGAATGGCTTTAACCTGATAGGAAAAGGATCGAAATCCTAGGAAGGACTGGAGCTGATGGTCACAGGCTGGAAAACCAGTTTGCTGCGCCAGGAAGACAGTGTAAAATGGAACCTAACCCATTGAAGAAAGCAAAACGCATAGCTCAGCAGTCAGGGAGGATGCAGGGGTGGTAAACCAGTGGTGGGATAGGCTACAATAGCTTTCCAACAGCTTAGGATTGTGTTGTAGGTTGTCCTGAGATATTTCCAGCCAAACCCCTGTGCTTAATGTACTTTGGATATTTGTGCCAGGCTCTTATTGTTATTTTACCATGGCTTTATCATCATCTAATAAAGAGTGGGATTCCTTTTTGGCACCCTTTGCTCCTGCCTGCTCGCTTGAGCTCCAGAGAGATGTGTGGTCCCTGGCTTGCTTTCCATACCCCCTGCTTCCTAAAGGTAACAACAACTGAGAGGTACCTGAGCCCAGACTCAGCCTGCTGCTGCAAAGCCCTGCATTTTGGTAGGCAGGGGTTAAGCAGAGACAGCAGAACCTGAGCGCTGTGGCCTTTATCTGCCTGCTCAAGGAGCTGCATGGAACTCCATGCCCACCCATGGAGACGCAGTGAGGTCGGGACATAACATCGCATTGCAACACGCTGCAGTTGCTAGAGATGGGGACAGGAAGAACCAGCAGGGTCAAAGCAGCCTCCTCCTCCTCCCAGATCACTATTGCAAGTAGTAACCAACACTACAGCAGTTTCCTTCCTCACCCAGCATAAAGTATCCCCCCCATGAAACAGCGGCTGTGATCCCACTGCATCCCTCCTCCAAAGGATGCTCGAGTGCTCCAGCCCTGCAAAGAGTTCCATGCAGATCCCAGGGCAGGATCAGACCTTCAGGGAATGCATCTTCCCCCCCACCAACAGCTTGCAAGAAGCCTAAAAGAAAACGAAGCTGAATTCCAGTATATTCCATTACACCATATAGTCCCGGATTAAGGTTCCCAAGCTTAATAAAGCTGTTATTGTCCAGTTATTAATGACTGCTTATTAAAACCATATTTATTGCATGTGGTGCTGAGAGATCTCACAGAGAGAGCCCGGGGCACCAATTCTCCCTCCAGCCCATAGTGTTTAATGAGAGATACATGTGTATGGGGTTGTTAATGCACAGCAAGTATGGTTTTAATAAGCACTTGTGCCCCAGCTGAGGCAGTGCACACAGACCTGTGAGATGGAAATGAAATGCACATTTAGGAACAGCATTAGGGATTGTTTGGGATGGGATGGAAACACATTACCTTGGAAAAGGGAGATTTTTCATTGCATTAATAACAGTTTTAAGGATATTTGGTATGGGAGATGGACAGGGCAGGGTCCAAACGCTGCTGCATCACCCGTGCTGCCCAGTATTGCTCCCTAATTACACACAGGGCTTCAAAATGAGTTTTATCCCAAGAAATAACCTGGTGAGATCCAGAGATAGCATCAAGATGAAGGCAAAAGCCCTTTCCAAACAACAGGCCTCTTGCTTCCCAGTAGCCCCAGAGTTAGTTGAGGTTGCCCCATCCCTGGCAGTGTTCAAGGCCAGGTTGGACACAGGGGTTTGGAGCAACTGCTCCAGTGGAAGGTGTCCCTGCCCGTGGCTTTAAGGATGAGCTTTAAGGTCCCTTCCAACCCAAACCCACTCTGGGATTGTACGAGGGGGCTTTTGTCCCTCTTTGGACCCATTCACTCTATCACATAATGATGTCTCAGCTGCACAAGACATAACCCTCACCTTCCCCACTCTGCCCACATCCCCAGAGCCACCCAACCCACTTGCCCATGTTTATTGCTCAGCCCCACGAGCTCTGCTCTGCCTCTCAGTGATATCGGTGGGGTTTCATCCTGAGGCCTGAGTTTTGGAGCAATCAGAACTGTTCCCCCCATCCTTCCCCTTTCTCTTCTCCCTCCAAGCAGCTTAAGCCAGAAGCTGGGGGTAGGAGGGGAACTGCTGCCAGAAAAGCTCCTAACAGCCCTCTTTGGAGGCAGGGTTTATACACTCAGCTGTCCCTTGTAAACTAAGCCCTGTGTGAGTTTTCATTCCCCACAACCTTTCAATCCCCCCCTCTCCTGCTTTGCTCACACTGCAAGTATGCAGGGAAAAATGCTTTGGGACAAGAATGTCCTTTTGTGCTGCAGGAGCAAAACTAACCCAAGCCGGGCTGCAAAGACACAGCGGGGAGCATCACTACTGCCTTGTCCAGCCCTTCCTGGGGGCGTGCAGAGGGTTTTGCTGGACAGAGAAAGGTCCCTCTTCCAGATTCAGGTTCCCCAATGCCACTGTGGCCAAAGCCCTCTTGTTCTGCACTGCAGCAATGTCACTGCTGTGATCTGTAAGTGGAAGTGACAGTAAAGGGGCTCTGCTGGGAGCTGGAATTGAGTTCCTGCAGTCTGAGTGCTGGGGGGGGGCGTTCAGAGAAAGCCACAGCACAAAGGGCAAGGTCTGCACCAGGAGCAGTGCTTGGTGGGCACTACCGATCCTGAGGTGGTGTAGGGAAAGGGAGTCCCACACATGGGGGAAGTATTGCTTCTCCATGGAAGCAGGGATGCTTCATTGGTTAAAGGGGTGGCATCTCAGCTGGAGATGGGACCCATCCCACTCACATCCCTCTCTGAGGCTTCTGGTGTGCATGGGAAGGCGGGAATCATAGATCACAGACTGGCTGGGATTGGAAGGGACCTTAAAGCTCATCTGGTGGATGAGGTTGCTCCAAGCCCCTGTGTCCAACCTGGCCTTGAGCACTGCCAGGGATGGGGCAGCCACAGCTTCTCTGGGCACCCTGTGCCAGCGCCTCAGCACCCTCACAGGCAAAGAGCTTCTGCCTAAGAGCTCACCTCAATCTCCCCTCTGGCAGGATAAAGCCATTCCCCTTGGCCTGTCCCTATAGGTCCTTGTCCAAAGCCCCTCTCCAGGTTTCTTGCAGCCCATTTAGAAGACAGCACCATCCCCAAAGGACCTGACGTGGCCAAACCCTTTGGAATAGGGAACCACTGAGCACTGTCTGGCTCGGAGCAGGATTAAAAAGAGAGGAAAGCAGAATCTGCTGTGCTGTGGCCAGAGCGGATGTGTCAGCACAGCACATCCCCAGGGGAAAGGAGTTCTGGCTCCAGCTGGGACAGACTCACAGGGCAGGAAAAAAGGGTCCCAAAACCATGCGTCCCTGCTGACTAGATGTGTTCTGCACATGCCTGGGAGAAGGAATTCCAGCTCCTTTGGCTAAGTGCTGTCACTTCCCTGCCCTCCAGCCCCAGGAGGGATGAAGCCAGGGGCTGGCAGAAGGTGTCCTGTGTTGGCAGGGCTGTGTTGGGAAGCTGGCAGCACTCAGAGCATCCTTAGCACAACCAGCATCCACAAGGAGCTCAGGAGAAGCTCAGGGATGGGTGATGCTGTCCCAGGAGCTGTTGCATTATGTGAAGGCATCACCCATCAAAGTAGGTGTGAGTCTCCATGCTGGGGTGCTACAAAAGCACCATGACTGCAGCCACGCTGCCTTCTCCAGCACGGCCTGGGCCCTGAGCCCAAGCTTTTCACTCCCTGAGTTAATGGAAATCTTATACACATGGAGCTGGCCCCTTCCCAAAGGCACTCCTCACGCCTCTGTGCTCTGCACATGGATGCCGTGGAGGGGACAGAGGGAGGAAGGAGCCAGAAGTCATCCAACAGGCAGCAGGACATGGTAAAGAGCACTTGCATCTCCTTGGTGCAAGCTGATCTAAGTCACCTCCTACACCCAAAAAAAGCTCTTTTCAATATGGTTGGGCAAGAAAGACCCCAGGGCTCACCTATCACTTCAGGCACGGGGTGCCAAAGCAGTGGGAATCATCCCTTCTCAGGTTGTCCTGCGCTGAGAGATTAAACCCACTAACATCCCATAACCCAACCTATACGTGGTGCAAGGAGCCAAAGTTCTGCCCCATCCCTGGCGGTGTGGAAAGCCAGGGGCTTGGAGCATCCTGCTCTAGTGGAAGGTGTCCCTGCCCATAGAGCTAGATGAGTTTCAAGGCTCCTTCCAACCTAAACCACTCTGGGATTCCATGACAACCCAAGACAAAAGAGCTCCCAGATTCCTGCCATCCCTGACAGCTCCATGATGCCTGGAGCTGGTTTTAACCCCCATGCAATGCACTGCCCCTTCCACCCCACCGCAGCAGCCCAAACCTAAGGAGGGTCTTGTTTTTCCTAATACGTTTTACATCCTCTCTAAGCTCCCTGCCAGCTGGATGCCTGCGCTCTCAGGGCTATTCTATGCATCATCTGAACAGCATCTGAACTGAAAGGGCTTCATTTGGTTAGTTAAATGCCAGGTTTGCTGGGAAGAGCCAAGCAGACGCAACAGGATATGGAATGCTCACGTTAGTTTGCATGAGTACAGCAATCTGAAAGCCTTGGGAATTAATGGCAAGGCTTCTGTTGCCTTCGCGCGGAGCATAAGAAATGATCAGATGATACAAGGAGCTGCCACTCGCTTGGGCACCGTGGTCACACCGGAGGTTGCCAAAGGGGAATTGTCACTTTGGTCACAAGTCTGTGGTGTTCCTCCCTTTGGGAACAGAAAGGGAATTGCACCAAATTGGTTCTTTTTTCCTCCTGCTTTTCTCCCTGTTTTCTCTACGTGGAAAAGAGGTTTCCAGAAGGGGAAATGCCTTCCCTTCAGCAAAACCAAACCTGTTGTTGAAACCTAAGAGCTGGTATTTGCACCCGAGAGGTGGAGTTCTGCCTCGGTCAGCTCCCAATCCGGAAAGCCTGAACTGAAGTGCAGACTGAAAGCTGATTTTAGAAGTGTGACAGCAAAGAAACCCTGCCGGTGTGAAAGGCAGACGATGCACCCGCAGATGGAGGGTTCCATCTGAGGCATCACAGCACCAAGTGTTAAACCCCACTTTGCACAGACAAGCTGCATTTAACCTTTTCAGATGGGACTCTATCCACTCTGCTGGAATATGGCAAGAAGAACCAGCTTGGAGCAACCTGCTCCAGGGGGAGGTGTCCCTGCCTATGGCTTTAAGGATGAGCTTTAAGGTCCCTTCCAACCCACATCTATGGTTCTCCCTCAACCCCTTCCAGCCCAGGAGGGCAGCCAAAAAGTGTCAGCAAGTGACTCACCAGCAATGGAAAGACTTGTGCTCCTGGCCCTGGCTCTTGCAAGTGACACAACCACTTGGCCTTCACTCTCGCTTTAATCTATGGATCTATAGCCCACATCACTTTGCTCCAGAGGTCTCTCCGTGTCTTCTTGGTCGCCTTCTCTGCCCCACCTAGGACAACATGGGGCTGAAGGAAGAAAACCAGAGGTGCCTCTTGAAGCTGGTCTTAAATCCTGACACCTTCTGCGACACGAAAAGCTTTGAGGGGGGAAGAACCAAGCTAAGGAAAGCAGTAAAAGCCTCAGGGCTTGTCAGGAAGGTAGCAGGGAGTGGAATGCCCTGGTCATTTCCTAGCTATGGGCAGCCTACAGCTGTGGGATGCCCTTTAAAATAGGTACAAGAGGCTGGAGGTAGCTGGGAGCAAGTGGAGTGGGAACTGTTACACATCATCCATAGGGAATCTGTGCAGGGAGCCCAGAGAAGCTGTGGCTGCCCCATCCCTGGCAGTGTTCAAGGCCAGGTTGGACACAGGGGCTTGGAGCAAGCTGTTCTATTGGAAGGTGTCCCTGCTCATGGCAGGGGGTTGGAGCTGGATGAGCTTTAGGGTCCCTTCCAACACAAACCACTCTGGGATTCCATGATTCTATGCCACAAACTCCCTGTATAAAGCCATTCAGATCCAGATGCTTTCCAGTGCACCCTAATAACAGATAATTCCCATTCCCTTGATTTGATGCACTACCTCGCCTCATCTGCCTCCTTTCCTGCAGTTTATACCCCTCCTCCCTGCTGAGCCAGCTATTCCCAAACTCCACTTGTGCTGGCTTCAACTTCAGCACTGGCTCTTCCCAGTCCATCTGTGAAAGCTCAGCCTAATGTGTAAGGCCTGTGCATTTACACGCAGCAGAGGTTTAAGCAAGGGGAAAGTGTCTCCAGCAGACCCAAGACTGCTCCACACACCATTCCAAACCCAATAGAATCCCAGGGAAACCTGTCCATGGCTTGGGCCCTGCAGTGCAGACCCTTCAGGAGGTCTGTGGAGAGGAAAACAGGCCTGGCAAAGAGAAAAGCCCGAGCTTGGCTTGGGATATGGCTGCGCATCAGAGCACCTAAATGAAGAGCTCAGGAAAAGGTTGGTTTGGCTGAAGCCAAAACAAACTTTGGTCCAAAAATTGACTAAAGACACCAAAACCCAGATCCATGAATAACTTCAGGCCCTTCCCTGCTGCTTCCAGAGCTCCACTTCTGGGGAATTAGCTTCTTGGCTCTCCTACAACGAAGCAGCCACTGACAGAGGAACCGAGAGCCCGCTCAAATAAACACCCTCCTTGTGTATATTTGAACCCTTCAGCATGGCCTAAGTTGCTGTGCAGGACTTATTTGCGTTTGTAAACTGTAAGATAGAGGCACTTGGAGTTTACTTCTTCCTCCCGACAGCCAACGAAGCAGGGAGCACGGATGAGGTGAGACCTGTTCCCCTTCTCCCTGTATTCGTTACTTCACATCCTCCCAAACCACCACCACCAAAGGAAATGAAGGAAGTGGAACACAACCAACCTTGTCATGATGCCAGTCAGCAAAGAAGTTCAAGGATTCAATCCACAAATCCAGCTGGAAGAGTGCGGAAATGACTGTGGGATTGGCAGCAGCGCGAGATTCATCATTAATGCTATTTTATTCCCTTTCCCAAATTAATTGAGGTCTTCACGAACCATTGGATCTCCAAACGGGTGAGGAAAACTGGCAGGGAGATGGACCACAACACCGGGACTGCTGGCTTCAGTGGCTGGTTAGGTTTGCTGCCCCTGCAAACACAGATATCACCAATAGCACCCTAAAACCTCTCCAGCAGTGAAACGGGGCACTTGTTTGCCCTGACGACCACTGCAGTCAGAGGATAAAGCCTGACACCTGGGAAATGGACATTCAGCCCTATTCCAAGTGTTTCCCTACTAGGGAGAAGCAATTCCCACTGTTTACACCTTAGCCAGGCTCCTACCTGATGGGTTTGAGAGCAGACCTCAGGGATAGAGCCACGCTGAGCACAGAGGATGCTGAAGCTCCTCCTGCAACGGACTCCTCTGTTTAATAACTGAATAAGCTAAAAGAACACAGGAACAAAATAAGCAGGCACATTCCTTCAGAAACCTCCTCAAAGGGTTTCCTTATGAATCCTAAGCACAGAAAATCATTTGTGTGGGCTCTTATTTGATCAAAACCATCCCACTTCCTAAGTCAATAAAGGGCCATTACCGGCTACATGATATTTCTGGCTTGTAACTTGATGTCTTGCCTGTATTTCTTTGCACTGGAATCAAAAATGTCTTGTCTGGGAAGCACAGGTCAAATAATCGGGGTTTGCAGTCATTGGCAGCACAACGGTTGGGTTCTTTAACTCCTTTCCCTTCAGAGCTGCTCACTTTCTTAAAGCAGTCACCATCTCTGCCCTCGGTTATCTCCACATTCCCCAATGAAACCCCTTCTATTACACACCACGCATCCAGGACAACGCTCCCCTACCTGCAGCAGGAGTTTGGCCATGGAAACCCACCCAAGCCAATGCACTCGGAGGTATTTTGGGCAGGGCTGGCAGCAAGAACTATAGGCAGGCATTATCGGGAATACACAAGAGTGATTTCCCCCACACCACTGGGGTGACACTAGTGAAGGACCAGATGAGAAGGGGAAGAGATGTCCTGCTGCATCCCTGCTCCAGGATTCATTCTGTGCTCCCGACAGCTTCAGTTTCACCATAGCAGAGTTCCACCAGCTTGTAGCTACAACCAGGGCTTTCTCAGGTTGTATTTACTGCACTGTAACCACCTCCACACATTGGTGTTTCTGTATCTAGTGATTGCTCGGTCTCTGGGAGCTGCTGACACTGTCTCTCAGGCTGTTTGATATCCTGATCTATGTCATTTCCCCTCAGCTCCTTCCTGTTCTTTCCCTGCTGATCGCAGCCCCTTCCATTGCCTTTGTAATTCCTCACCTCTGTGCACCAGAGGCTTCCTCTGACTTTCAACTGAAGCCAAACAAACTCCCCTCATCCAGTTGGATTTGCCATTAGTACTGTTTCACATCTCACTCCAGCAGCCAGGGATGAGGCAGATGCTTTCCTATGGGGCTGCAGGCAGGCTCTACGCTCCTCTCCTTAACTTAGGAAGCACCAGGAGTAGAAGCAGGTTATCAGTTTCTCCAGGTTGGATTGAATCTGGAGCAGGGAACATGCAGAGTATGCAGGATTTGAGCTTTCCTGCCTCAGTTTACAGCTTAAAGGAGAACTAAGGGACCTGGTGTTTATTTCACTGCTCTCCAGGGGCTCTACATTAAGCGAAAACATGAGCTGAATACACTAACCCATTTGGGACACCATCTCCAAGCCTCTGGGAAGCCAACACCCTTGAAGGAGCATCCTAGTCCCTGAAAGGGGAGGTTATTCCTAATAGGAGCAAGAAAAGGGAGGTGGGATTTTCAGCACATGCAACTGGAAACCCTGGAGATGGCTTTTGGCTGTGCTGTGCTAAGAAATAAGGGCTAATTTTGAGAGCATAACTCATGGTGGTGGGAGATAAGAAAGGAATGCTCCGAGACCAGCCTAAGAGAGAGTTATCCTCTGAGATCAGAGCAGGAATCAGCGAGACAACAGCAGAGGCCAGTCACCAATAATAAATCCAGCCTCAACACGGCAGATCCCGAACGGGAAAAGCAAGGACTATCCCAGCAGGAGAGCAGGAGCCATGCCAAACGCATCCCAGAGCAAGAGAGTGGTGTTTGCAACACAAGATCCACTCCGACAGCAGGCTTGGGAAGCAAATGCATTCCTCCAAGGTGAGGCAATGGATGGGAAACGGTGCTGGTCGTTGCAGGAGTGCTTTCACTGGTGCTGCTGGTTGGGTTAATGGTGAAGGAGGCAGGTGTGAGTGGTCGAAAGCTGGATCTTGGCACTCAAGAGAAGTGAGTCTCCTGTTCTCTCTGCTCTTGCACAACTTGGACCGGTTGGAGTGAGGCCAGAAGAGGCTATGGAGATGCTGCGAAGCCTGTATAATGGGAATTAACCTCCCTGCCCTTCCCTTCATGCTCTGGCTGCCTAAATCTTCCTAACTTCCACCAAGAGAAAGGTTTTCACCACCATTTGTCTTTAATGACACCTCAGGTCTGGCTTGCATGGCTTGGTCATCCCATCCTATTCACCTACAACAAGGTGGCTCCCAAATCTGTGGTTAAATCCCACCCTGGCACATATCCATGTGCCCAGGCTTCATTCTGCAATGAAGAAATTTACTCTTACTTGGGAATTTTGACCTAAATTCCATAAATCAGCCTAAAACTTAGGAAATTCTTAGTGTCTGTCCTAACCCTTCCAACCCCAAACTGGGGTTTAAGGGACTTTAGGTCTTCTAATCCTAGGTACACACTCAAACCCTGCCAAATCCACCCCCCCCATCCAATCCAGTGGTGTAACACAATCCAATCTGTGGGACACTTCCCATTCCCCACACTTTTCCACAGAATCCCTTTTCCTGCTCTCGAGGGCTGTGTAAGCATCACCCTCTCCTCATCCACCGTGACAGGCTTTTGGCAGCCAGGCCTTCACTGTGGTGGGAGGAATGGGCTGATAAAGCTCCTGGTCCTTTCCTGCCTATTTGGGACACTCAGTGGTCTAGGAATGTCAGGTGACTATCATGGTCAGGGATTAGGGAACACTCTTCCCTGCTGGCCTTGGTGTGACAGCAAAGAAACACATCACATGGACAGCATTAAATGGCAACTACAATACATGGCAGCAATCCCTGCTATCAAGTGTGGTGTGGACTACAGGGAGCTGCAGCAGTAGCTCAGCAATGTTAGAGGAGACATTGGGCTGCCTCTTTCTTACTCCATATGGAAGATGTTTGTCCCAAACGCTTTTAGGACCCAACATCTAATAAGGGCTTGTTGACACAGGATGCTAAGGAATAGTCAGCTGAGTCTTTCTGGATTGGATTAGCTTAAAGGAATCAAGCTCCTTGGGTGGTGGTTCAAGTCTCCACTCACTTTGGAGGCCTCTGCAGTCCTCTCTCAGTGTGCCTTGACTCTCTCTTGGATTGACACCTTCAGCTGACTCGGAAAAGCCCTTATGGAAGCTCTGGCATAGGCAGGCCAAGCTCTTTGCTTCCTTTACCCAGCGTCAGAGGCAGAAGGATGCACAAGGACAGTGTTAACAGAGCATCAGACCTCGTGCTGGCCCAGACTCTGTCTCCAGCCCCCTCTTCTCTCTGATGGGAGCAGGACCAAGCTGCAGTGAAGGCAGGGAATCAAGAAGTCCCAGTATAAAACTGGACACCAGCTCTTCCCCTCGGATCAGACCATGTTCCGTGAGCACCTGCTCTGTATTTATAGATCACTCCAGTGGGAAAAAGCCACGGCAGAGAAAGCAGGATGGGAAAATGCCATCTCAGCTATGCAAAAGTGCATTTTTCTACAAGCATATTAAATGATATCTTCTATATTAAACCAAAAGCACATTGTTGAAATCCTAAGGGGCTAATCCAGTTTCCTATCTAATCCCCCATCTCCCCAGTGCATCTTTAAAGAGGCTCTCAGAGATGTGCATGAAGTAAATGGAAAAAAGGGGATGGAAGGGGGGGAAATCACAGCAATCCTTTAGTCCATGTGCACAAATCCAGGCTCGGCATCACCTTTCCCATTCAGTGGCAATCATACCCTGTGGTGCTCAACACACAGGAATTGCTGTCAGCTCAGTAATGGACTTGCAGGAGCAGCTCATTTCAGTGTCAATCCCTATCTGAGAGCAATAGGGTCTTCTGGGGACCTCAGCTCCCAGCAGTGACACTTTGCGGTCACATCTCTTATCAGTCAGCACGTCCTGACTGATAAGAGCATCGGCTGCATCTTCCACTGGGTGAGGCAAGTCTCAAGACCACAGAATAAGAGGAACAACCTCATGCAAGAAGGGAAGGGAGGACCTCTTGGAACACCACCCCCCCCTTTGAAACATACCTCGGGCTCAATGAACTGTCTTCCAGTTTCAAATCCACCTTGCTCATTCCAGTGGGACCGTGCCAAGGGGACCAAGGACCAAACTCAGCCCATTACCTGCACTCCAAAATCACTTTTTCCAAAGGCCATTTTCCCCATTCCCCATCCCTGCAAACACCCACCAGGACAAACCTGCTGGGAACAGAGCGGAGCAGCAAACACAGCCAACGTGACAGAGACCTCACCAAACAGCTATGCAAAGAGCTCTATTTTTAAACCTTTGCCTTGGCTACCTATTAACTCCTTTTCTCCTGGGGTGAGGCACAGAGATTCCTCCATGCCTGCAGCCCCAATTCCTGCTTTTGAACCTGGATGATTTGTTTTCCTCTCCAGGAGGGAGAACTGCACCCCCTGGACCCCATTCCCAGCCCCGGCTGTGTTAGTTTTGGACAGGTCCGGAGCTGTTTCATACTTGGCACTGGCATGGGGTTGTTATACCAGCTGCTTAATAACAACACACCTGTATGCAAGCTGGGGCTGGGGGTGCAGAGGACCCAAGCAGAGGTGCTCATTACGATGGTGGCATGACCTCATGGTTTACTTTAGCTGGATGAGCTGATGTGATGAAGAACGTGTTTTCTCAGCTGCCCATGGAGACCCAAGTGACCTATGGGCTAAACCTGATGGGCACTTGGATGTAGGAACTAGAGCCATTCACCCATCCTTAACGAAGCTGCATCTCTTCCCTGTTGACGTACAATCAATTTTCCTCCTGGAAAGTTTTACTGCAAGTGGTTTGGGGTTTGGTTTGGCTTTCACAACTGATGAGAAGAATTGAATTCTTTCTTTTGGGCCTTCCTAGAGCTGCCTCCAACAGGCCAGGAAGCTGCAAACCCAATGGCATCCACATAAAGGCTGGGAAAACATCTCTGTGGCAAGCTGAGGGCTCGTGCAGGAAAATCTGAGCCACGTTGACGTAATAATTATAACTCACACTTGCACAGAACCTGTCAGCAGGGGATTAAAAAGCACTTTGTGAACATTATCGACCACAGCTCTTCTATGAGGGAGGTAGGAGTCCTCCTCTCTCCACACGAGGAGCCAAGGCAGAGAGAGGGGTTTTTCCAGCCCATAGTTTGAGAAGGGAGCCTGCGCGCTTGGAGGCCTCAGGGTTTGGATGCTACATCATAGACTCCTAGAACAGTTTGGGTTGGAAGGGACACGGACACCTTCCACTGGAGCAGGTTGCTTCAAGCCCCTGTGTCCAACCTGGCCTTGAACACTGCCAGGGATGGGGCAGCCACAGCTTCTCTGCGCACCCTGAGCCAGTCCCATTTCACAGGGAAGAGCTTCTTCCTTATCTCCAACCTGAACTTCCCGTTTCAGTTTGAACCCATCGCCATTTGTTCTATCGCTACAGTCCTCGATGAACATACAGGGAGGTGACAGCTTGGGTTGCAGTGATCATTATCCCCACAAACCAGCTCCTGAAATGGCTTGGGAAAGGCAACTACGGAGCTGTAATCACCAAAGCTTGGCTATAAAAGCATCCTTTCAGCATTATTCTTGTGGTAGGCAGGAGAAAAGCTCCAGATCTGTGCAGTCTTCATGCCTTAGGGGATATTCAGATGCATCATGGAGCAGAGTTCACCCCATCTTCATTAATGTTTGAGTTTGCCAAGTAGATCAATAGAGTTTTGCTCCCAAAAACCTAACGACTGAAGTGGAAGATACCAAGCTACACTGGGGCAGAGACTTTGGAATCGACTCATGATGCTCTAGAGGAGATCATCTCCTTCCTATTCCCTTGCAAACCAGACTTAAATCCGGACAACGCAGAAATGAGGAGCTGCCAACATGAGGGGAAGGAGTTGTGACCATGCTCCCAAACCATCTCCTTAAAGCCGCGCTCATATCATGGCACAGGGGGTTTGAGAAGGTCCAGTATGGGCCCTGGAGAATGAGATATCGCTCTTGGAAACCTGGAAAGGCCACAGGAAATGTGACATTGAGCCTAAGAGGAAAGGTACCTGAGAGCTTGGAAGGGTTAATTCACCAGCCCTGCTCCTAACACAAACATGTACAGACCTCAATTACACTCCCCACGTTGTAAAAGGACCATAAACTATATATTGCATTGGCAAGATGGTCAAAAGCACCCTGGGGACTGGTGCTATGAACTCCTTAAAGAGTTTTTACTTGATTTGATTTGAAGTTTTGGGTTGGGTTTGGGGTAGTTTGACTTCTCCAATCCATCTGCATTACTGTGAGGTATGCGCATAAGCTCTGGGAGGTTAAAGAACTTCTGTCTCTAAGTACTCTGCCTATATAAATAGATCACAGTGGACCAGAGGCATCATCTTCAACATACCTGAGGATCTATCATCTATATCCCACTGTCTGCCAGCCCAAGTCCCTAAAGCCATGCTGGGATGAAACATGGACTCCCAATGCATCGTTAATTCAAAAGCTTTGCTCTAGACCACTCCAGTCTCAGTGTCTTTCCCTGATTTCAGTACAGTCGCTCCTCAGGCATGGAAAGCAGCCTTAAAATGTGGCTGTATTCAGCAAGCAACTGTAAAAGTGACACCTCATCAGCACAACCATCTGCCCTGCGTGTTCGGGGTGAGTCATATTGGCTCAGCTGGAACACACGCACGTGTTTCTACTTCCTCTGACCCAACACGGTGCCAGTGCAAGGCAGGAACAGCCCAGGAGGGTCCCTGTGTTGTCATCACCGCTCTGCAGTGTGATGGCAACAACGCATCCAGCCCCACACAACACCCTCTGCTCCAGCAAAGGCTCTGATTTCAGGTTGCAGGGAGGGAAGCAGAGGCACTGGGGGGCTCCAAGAGGATCTGCACAAGATCAGGAGCAGAGAAGAAAGCTGGAGAGGGACAGGACAAGGGGAATGGCTTTAAACTGCCAGAGGGGAGACTGAGATGAGCTCTTTGGAAGCAGCTACTATTGCCACTTATTGAGTGGGGAAACTGAGGCATAAGCCCACAATCAGAGATGCCCGCTGTAATTTAAGCTAGGTTCAAGACCCAGAAGTATTGAGTGATGTCAACCACAACCCAAATCCAAACTGCCTGACAAATCCACGTTTCCTGCACTATGATGTTATTGAGCAAGCTCGATGACTTCCCCAAATTGAGGAATGAATGATTAATGGTATCAGAAACCCAAGTGAATTCCCCATCTGTGCCTCCAGCCCCTCAATAAAGGGCTCTCTAGTAAGACATAGAGCAGTTTTCTTAACTAAAACCCTTACTCTAAGCTGAATCCAGACCGTGCAGAGCAGATGTGGTGGTACATGTTGCCTTTGGTGGAGCTGGGGCATCTGCAAGGGAAATGGACACTCAAATTCTGGCTAATTCAGGCCTTTCTGAAGCTCTGCATAACACAGACCCAAGGGCTGGACCCCAGCGGTTGCAGTATTAAGAGCATGGGCCAACCTTGCAGGGATGTCTCAGTGCTTGCTGATAGTGCCCATGCTGCAGGGTTGCACTCAAGCAGATGAGACAGTGAATTTCACTGAGTGAAAGATTATCTACCATTAAATGCATCACAATACAATGCCTGCTCCACACCTGGAATGGTTTCACCTTCCAGTGCCAGGAGCTCCATCCCAGAAAAAGACCTGAGAACTACGTCTGGCTTCAACGAACCCTCTGGACCTGCAGAACCTGACACAAGAGACAATTTGGAGCTCCTGACCTACACTCCATCATGTGTTTGTCATTTTGACCCTACCTCCCTTCACTCCCCACCTCCACTGACCATGGAGGATGGTCACACAATCTCCGAGCGTTGACAGTATCCAGAGCCCATCCAAGGTCAGGCTTTGGCATCCACATCCGCCTTATCCCAGCTGGAACTGGCACAGAGGGCATAAGTTCTGCTGAGGAAAAGCTGTTTCACAATGAAATGCAATGACAGGATTCTGCCAGGAGGAGTTTCTTTTTGGGGGGGGGGTGGTTGCAAAAGCAGAGGAATGTGTGGTGCTTATTGCTGGTGAAAGTGGCTGGATATGCACTCTAAGGGTTGGGAAAGGAGCTGGGGAGAAGTCATGACCCTATGGGATGAAGGATCCACATCACAGCAGCAAAACCTCAGGATGATGTTATAAGAAGGATTTGACATGAGCTGTGATAAAGTTACCAGAAATCAGAATATCGGACTTCAGGCGTGTCTAAATCATATCCCTCCCTTCAGATTTTTCCATAGAAAACCCTCAAGTTTCCCACAGGGATCTGCAGGGACTGAGAAACACATCACCAAAACCCCTCTAGAAGACCCTAGTAACCACCACAGTGCACAGGCTTCATCTTGCAGCTGTGGATGAGCACACCATGAAGAGCAACTCACCCTTGGCTTCTATTATCTCCCCACCTCTTGATGGTGTCATGGTTTGTGGTATTATCCCCTAAGCTGTGAAAACAAGCCATCTGGGTTTCAACACCTACCACCCAGCCAGTTAAAGGGCATCAGCTCACATATTTCATTGGAGAAAGAGGAAAAAGAAAGCCAACTTCTCCATTGACAGAGGTAGAGAAGATGATGTCTGAGAGAGAGGTGGGGTAAAGGCAACCTCTAAACCCATCTAAACTGCTAAAGCATCACTGATTTCACTACAAGAAACCGGGAGAGGGGCTTTGGACAAGGGCCTGGAGGGACAGGGCAAGAGATATGGCTTTAACCTGCCAGAGGGGAGACTTGAGATGAGCTCTTAGGCAGAAGCTCTTCCCTGTGAGGGTGCTGAGGCGCTGGCACAGGGTGCCCAGAGAAGCTGTGGCTGCCCCATCCCTGGCAGTGCTCAAGGCCAGGTTGGACACAGGGGCTTGGAGCACCCTGCTCCAGTGGAAGGTGTCCCTGCCCGTGGCAGGGGTTGAAGCTGGATGAGCTTTAAGGTTCCTTCCAACCCAAACCATCTGTGATTCTATGACTTCAGCCTAAGAGTCTACAACAGCAGCTTCAGCTCTATCAGATCACGGTGTCCACCAGCATTTTCTTTGCCTTTCCATTACACAGGCAAAAGAATATATAAGCAAGAACCCTGATCCAGGGGAAAGCAACCAAACCCGCTGCTTTCAACACCCATTGTGCAAGTCAAGGAAGCATCCCCATGGCAGGGGCTCTGCAGCCCCTTCTCCAACACCCACTGTGTTTGTTGACACGAGCACAGGGATCTATGGTTTCAAAGCAAACACACAAAGCTGGGGTTGCTTTCCCCCACTGGACACTGTCCTCTCCAGCATTTATCTTGGCCAGGGAAGAGCTTGCACTCGGATGGAGTGCGTTTCGGGGAGTGGCAGTGAATTCCAGGCCCCTCTGATGTCCCACAAAGCACTGCTGAGCACACAGGCACTGCTGGGAAGTCTTCTTCAGACAAGAGCCTTCAAGTGCTGAGCCCAGCCCAGGGTGCAGCAGAGCTTTAGCATCACCCAACCAGAGCCATGCTGCATAGAACAGGGCTGGGAAGGAGTTCAGGCAGTGCCAGGATGCAATTGTTCCAAGGAACTCCAAAACCACTTCCCCAATCATGTACAAACCCAATCCTTTTGGCCAAGCCTCCTGTGAGTACATAGACTCATTTACACTCTGTTGTTATGATTAGACATGTTATTCTGCATTGGTGATGAAATCCATATGTCTGCTTTCCCCTTCATTCTTTCTCCATTACTATCTGAGGCTTTGATTTATTTCCTGGCTTTCCAAATTGATTATTCAGAGCCATAGCGGAGGGAAAACATGATACTGGAGACCCAGAGACCGAGTCCTAAGCAAAACCAAAGGGCAGAAAAGGAAAAGGCCACAGTGCCAAGTATCACACATCTGTCGTGTCTCTCAATAGAGGTGGGGGGAAACACGAAGCTGTTCTCCAGCATGGAGCAGACAGGGATTTATTGCAGGAACTCAACTTCTTTGCTAAGGGTTAAGAAACTCAGGACCCCATCTTATAAACACTAAAGCACATACTTAACTTGGTGTCAGCATCAAAGCCAACTCACGTGAGTGAAGTTATGAAGCATGTGTTTGCAGAGCATGGTCAGAAAAGCTTGAGGAGGCTGGGATAGAGCACACAAATAAGCAAGGATTAAAAATAACCAGCAGAGAGAAAGCTGGCGAGGAGCTCTTGGCAGCTCCAATAATAACAGTCCAAGCCCCACATAAATTACACCACTGGTAACATTCCCTATGTGAGGGATCCTCCATGTGTCTGCCTGCCAGACTGAGCTAGGAGATGGTCTCTCTGGTGGGACCTTTGTTCTTTATCATTCCTCTCGCTGCACGTCGAAAGCTGGAGCCTGCTGTGGGAGAAAAGCAGCTTGGTTTGCTTAAATCTCCTCACCCACATCAAGCAGCATCAGCACTGAGGGCTCCATCTGCCCAGCAGGATCTTCTCTTCTCCAGTGCCTTGTTTAACAGAGCCCAATGCCACCATGGAGATGGTTGTTTCAAGCTAAGATGACTTCTCTACATGGCAAAAGCCAAACTGGCTACTATGACTATTACTAATCGTAGTCCTATTGCTTTTACATCACTGGTAGAGCACCTCATGATCCCATTATAGATGAGGACCACACATCAGCTCATTCCCAGTAACCTCTGAATACATTCACTGCATGAAGAGCAGTACAGAGAAGATCCAAATGAGCCTTTATGTTCCTGCAGGTGCCACAACACAGCCACCAAGGGCACCTTCCCCTTTGAGGGACCAGTTCTCATCTCAGAAGAAGAATATGAGGCAGAGGCTTTAGCACAGTTCAAAATGCACTTCCAAATGGTGGGCTCCTGCCTACTTCTAGGGAGCTCCAACAGAGAGGAACAGCCTCGATGTTATTGCCCTTGGCCAACTTCTGCCAGCTCAGAACGAAAGGAGTGCTTCAACACATGAAGCTTGAGCTGGAAAAAGTTAGAAAGAGCAAGAAAGTGAGGAAAAACCCCACTTAGCCACAATGTGCAAGTTTCCTGTGGGAAAATTAGAACGGATTCCCTTTTTTTTTTGTGGAAAGCTGTCAAACAAGGGATTTTTCCCATCACTTACTTTCAAGGGAAATGCTGGAGTTGCAGCCAGCTCTATTCTAAAGCTCTTCAGTTTGCGGTGTTAGGCTGGGAATAGAATAAGCTTCTTTGGAAGAGCGTCTTTCTCTCCTAATAGGGGTGGGTTTAGGAGCAGCATGAGCAGTGTGTAGCGCTTTGAAGCCATCTGTCAATGGGAGATACAGCAGCACCGCTTAAAAACGTCAGCAGGAGCTTTTAGAGCCCACTTGGGCTCCTGTTCCCTTCTCCAAGCCATTCCCTTTGCCATATTGCTCACAGATGAATTATTCCTTATTCTCAGAGAGATGAGAAAGCTCCTGTAGGTGTGTTTCTGCTGTTCATGTCCACTTCAAGTGTGATCTACCAAACCTGGGCCAAGAAATCCCTTCCTCATCCTCTGATCCCTGAAAACGAGCAGCACGGAGCTGGGCTTGACAAGAGATCCCCATCCAAGCCCCACCACTGAGTGTTCATCACAACTCACTAACTTGTTTGGAGGTTCCTCCCCATTTGCTCACTGGGAAAAGCAAGCAAAAACTCAAGTGGAAGGAAGCAAACCTGGCCACAAAGAGAAATCAATGATTGCTGCAGTCAAATCCTTCCTTTCCTGGACTACTTGGAATGCCAATCCCATAGCACTGCACTTCACTTGCTAGAGCTGTTGATCTCAGACTGTGGATACCTAGGGACTAGATCAGCACAAGCTCCATGCAACAAGGAACACTGGGCACTTTTAGCCCAGCTTCTTCCAGGAACTTCCTTCCTCTCCTCTTGAACTGTCTGGGTTTGCAGCATTCCGTACCATATCCCATGCTTGGAATTGGCAGGGAGATGAAAGAAGCCTGTAGCTCTTGCCTTCCCCAAGCATTGCAGAAGGATCATGTCATGGCTAATCCCTCCCCCAGCACCTATCACTTATTGTTACAAGAACATAAATCACTTTGGAAGCAGGAAAGGTCTTTTTTCATCTTCAGATTGTCTCCACTTACAATCTCCAGTAACATTAAACCCTTCTCTCCAGTAACATCAGCCCCACTGGGCATCTGATCTCACCAGCTCCTTCCAGAGCCACGGAAGTGCCGGCAGACAGGAATGCAGGATGCAGACTCCATGGGACAGGGAGACTACCTTGTGTTCTGATAACACGCAGCACAAGGAAGAAAGAGCCTCAGGGAGTTTCAAGTCAGTGAAGCCTTACAGCTGGATGAGAGCAAACACAAGGCTCTATGGTTAGAGCTGAGGAGGGAATACATCTCTTCCCTTGGAGATACCATCTCGGCCAATATACAGTAAGCTGAGATGGGATGAGGGTACTGAGCTGTGCTAGATAACACCCTTAGAGTGTCACCAAGACCTAAACCCACCCTTCTCCAGTGACTTCTACCCTTTTTCCAGGCACTGCTTTGTGTTTGGCAGCAAAGTTTGCTCACCACCACCCTGTGGAGTGCTCGCTGTGATACACTTTGATCCCCACACGACTGAATCCTCTCTGCTCCTTCATTAGTCACCATTTGCAGACACCCTCAAAGCAGCCCTGCAGCATCCCCTCACTCCTGCAACCACTACAGGGATAAAGCAGACGCACCAGCAGCACCAAAGTTGACCAATGCTTACCAAGGGAGGAACAGTGACCAGATACAAGCTTGGGGTAAACAGGGGGAACTTATTTCATAGAATCATGGAATGGTTTGGGATGAAGGGACCTTAAAGCTCATCCGGTTCCAACCCCTGCCACGGACAGGGACACCTTCCACTGGAGCAGTTGCTCCAAGCCCGTGTCCAACCTGGCCTTGAGCGCTGCCAGGGATGGGGCAGCCACAGCTTCTCTGGGCACCCTGTGCCAGCGCCTCAGCACCCTCACAGGGAAGAGCTTCTGCCCAAGAGCTCATCTCAGTCTCCCCTCTGGCAGTTAAAGCCATTGCCCATGTCCAGTCCCTACATCCCCTGTCCAAAGCCCCTCTCCCGGTTTCCCCTTTAGGCACTGGAGCTGCTCTGAGGTCTCCCCTTCAGGAGCCTTCTCTTCTCCAGGCTGCCCCAGCCCAGCTCTCTCAGCCTGGCTCCAGAGCAGAGCTGCTCCAGCCCTCGCAGCATCTCCATGGCCTCCTCTGGCCTCCCTCCAACAGCTCCGCATCCCTCTTGCCTCCTTGTTGCAATGCAGAGGGATGAGCAAACCCCAGGGACCCAGCTCCCAGCCCTGGGAATACCAGGAGTTTCGCCTGCTCCATGGCTCCTTGCCACAACTCAAAGCAATGGTGCTTCGGGGGCTGTGCTTTCTTCTCATGGACGAGCTGCCTGTGCACATTCCCAAACAAAGCATTACACTATGTGAAAAGAAGGCCCAAGCCCTGCAAAGCCCATCCCACTGGCTAAGGCAGGAAATATCTCCCATCATCTCAGCTAATCCTCCACCAATACAATGAGAAATGATGTCTACCAGCCGCCAAGAAGATTATGAAGTGAAGAACACAAATCCTGCACCGCCCATTGCAACGCAGCCAAAGGCAATAAAAGGGGAAATACAAACTGCAGCCAATGGTCAGGAGGAGGAGGGGGTTGAGGAGAAGCAGCAAACAGCCATCAGCAAAGCCTCGCTGGTGGAATACAGGTGGTTGGTGACGGAACAGCCTCAGCCCAGCTCTTCGAGAGGCACCAGCATCCTTTTTGCTGCATCAGTGAGGCTGGTCTGGTGGGAAATGGGTTTGTGACATGTTGGCAAATAGACAGGAGAGGGCAAGAAGTCTCTGATAGTTAAGTAAAGCAGATTTGAGCCTACAAAGCTGTCACATATACCTCACATAAGCAGGAAGTTCTCCCTGGCCGTGCAAGCTCAGCTAATACCATGTTTTACCACCTTCACATGGGATGCCCTGTGTGCTCAACAGCTTCTCCCCTTAGGTTTGGCTATAGTCAAAGGATCCATAGGCTTGATGGTACAAACCAAGAGCTGCCTCCAGCTAACACACAGCTACAGGAGACGTCACCAACAGGGTCCTACCTGTGCATCCCACCTCAGAAACACTGATTTCCCCCCTTTTCTCAGCACTTTCAACTAACAGATTGGTTTTAAGCACAAAAATGCAATGAGAAGAACCATTTGCAACTGCTTTGCTAACTCCATTCAGCGAGCTGGTGATGCTTGGGAGCCTTAGTACCAGGACATGAAGAGTTACCTGGGATAACAGGTAGCACAGCAGCTACTTTATGCGCTATGGCATTTGGATGCTGGGGATGAAGTTGATGCAGTATCTTCCTCTCCTCTCTCCAGTGTTCAGGAAGGGCTGTGAAACTAAACAAGGCACTTGGACAGACAACACTGAGGGAAACTTGGCATCTGCTTCCATACCAGCCTCCAAAAAGCATCTCCCAGGTTGAAGGGCTTGTTTTGAGAGGCAGTTTTCCTTGAGATTGCTTTGGTTTGGTTCCCAACAAGCTCATTTAAGGCAAAAAGATTTAACTCTTCCATGAAAAATAACCCCCTTTGTCTTTATGCCTGGATTCAGTTAAAACCAAGGGTTTGAAGCTCCATGGACAACATGGTCTAAAGGGAGGTGTCCAAAGTGAGGGTTGGAACTGGATGAGCTTAACGTCTTTCCCAACCCAAACCAGGCTGGGATTCTGTTTTAACACTGTCAAGCCCACCCTTACCATTCACATCTTCCATTTGGCCTCCTCAACACTGGTCCTATCCTGACCCCTGTGCTATTCTTCCAGCCACAGGGAATCCTTAACAGTGCCAAGAGATGCCAAACTATGAGGTGCTTCATCTTCCATCACCAGCACAGCTTTTAGTAACAGAGAATAGAAGGAAACCCAGTTTTTCCTTTGCTTCCAGCTTGCTGACACCCAATGTTACATCAGCAATTCCCTATCTATGCTGGTTTATCCTGACAGCTTAAGCCAGGCTTAATCCCCTGCACAAACACAGGCCTGGGAAACCATCACGATGTGGTTTAGCTTGTTTGCTTACAGTTTTGATGCCAAAGCAGAGATGCTGGCACCCTGCAGAGCACAGCTTCTCCTTGGTGACCTTTGTATTGCTGTGTCTCCTTTCCATGCTGGGATATGAAGTGATCCCCTCTCTTCAGGGCAACATTCTGATTCACGCCCTGCTTCCCAACACCCCCAGGCACTCCTTGTTCCTCCCGAACACTTGGGAACACCTCATTTTGGGCTAAGAGATGGAGGGAAAGATGGGGTTTGTAGTCAGAAGCCTCTGGGGAGACAGAGGCACTGGTGTCTTGGAGCACAATCAATGCCTGGCTCTTGTCTCCAGCCAGCTCCCATTGATTCTGCTTAGAAGATGGGGCCATTTCATTACAGTGCAGCAACAGACATGAAGATGTGGCAAAGTTTGGGACTCGGCCCCCTCCACAGCATCACTATTAGGGTAATGATGAGAATAGAAAGAGGATGTTCCCTCCCAGAGCCTGAAGAGGCGGCCCAGAGCAAACGATTCGCACTAGCACTGGCTGCTGTGACTCAGAGCTTACCCAGGAGTCACACACAGTGCTGGGAAGGAGCTGAGCATCCCAATTCCCATCCCTCCCACGTGCTGGGATTCAGCACCTCTTCTCCCTACACCTTCCCCACTAGCAGGACCATGCAGGTTTGGAGACTGAAGGTATCTCATAGAGGGAAGGGCCCTGTTGCTACTCATGTTATCATCAAATCCTCCAGTTTCATTAGTATTTGACATCGGGCCCTGGTTTATAACAACTCCCAGCTCAAACATCTCCCTTTCTGCACACTGGACACTGCACATTGTTCTGCAACACATCATTCAAATCCCGTGGGAGCACTCAAGTGATTCCAGCAACACTGAAACAACCCAGCACCTTCCAGGAAATCTTAAAGGTGTTTTCCTTAAGCAGAATGAAGAAATCCTTTGCAACAGAGTGACCTATTGCAGTGTTCGGGGATTGGATTCCCATTGTGGCCCTACTGTCAAGTTTTCCACATGAGTTATAGTGAGGAGGTGGCACAGATGGAACCCACATCCTTGCTGGAGATCAGCCACAGGCTCCAAACTGGCAGAGGGAGGCAGGAGAGGCCCAATTCCCACTTCTGCTGTGAAGCAGAACCATTTTCTCCTGGAAGACATAGCAAAAGGCTGGTTTCCAGAGGGAAGGTGCCACCAGGCTCATTCTCCATCACTCCCTGGACGCGCTTAAGTCTTATGTAGAGCTTCAGATGCACATATGGCTGACGTGGACACCGAAGTGAGGATGCACGTGTAGCACACAAAGATAACCCCTACATCCCAGCCTACCCTGGCAGCTCCTACAAGTGCTGTTAACAACAGCTCCATGTCTGCTTTCCCCTGCTTACATCTACCTGTTAGCAGCAGCACCCAGGCTGTGATTCCCAAGCTGGAGAAAGGCCCATGACTCAGCACCAACAACCTTCAAGTTGAAGGCATACAAGTTTGCTCTTCCCTGTCCTTAGATCTGGTTACCCAGCAGGAAAGGCAACCGAGTTACCTGGGTCAGAATAAATCACCAGTAAGAGCCATTGCTCCTTGGACCTCCTTCATTTCTTCTGTATCACAGCAAGTACTTGAGTAAACATCACGCAAAACCCCACGTAGTTCAAACATCCATCAACCCCCTTCCGGAGCATCACAAGCAACACAGGTCGCAGGGACAGTTTCTCTGCCCATGGCTACGTGCAAGATGCTCAGGGAGCAGGTTGGTGTGAATTGGGCTCTACTTATGGTGAACTTGCCCCAGATTTCTATCTCTGGATCTATTATAAGAGGTTAAACCCTGGGACAGCACACACTCGAGTAGGAGATGATCCCATCCAAGCTGTTAACCAGAAAAGCCATCAGAAGCATGGAGAGAAGCTCTGGGCATGGTTTTATTCCCAAGCAGCTTACCTGCTACACTATAAAGCTTTTCATCTCCACATAGGTGTCCAGAACACACCATTTACACCCAGGCTGCTGTTAAACTGTTTGAAGCACAGAGAAAAGCATCCTTATAGGAAGCTGGCAGCCACCTCTGCTTCTTATAGACACTACTGAGCTCCCATTCTGTGCACAGTTGCTTTTCACCTATAGAGTGCCAGAAGCAGCTCTCCCACATCCAATGCAGTGCTCTGCTTTCACAAACCTACCGTGATAAAGCACAAGCAGCAGCAGAAGTGATGCAGCAGATGTTTCCCTATGACACCCTGCCAGCACGATGCTCGTCTCTAAACCACCATGCACAGAGCACTCCCCGTGCTCACCAGTTTGGCCAGCCAGACACCAGTTAATATCCTCCTTCCTATTTCATGCGGGAATCACTGAGTTTTCCATGACTAGAGACCTCAACACCCACATTGCGCCACTTTGCCCGCTTGCTCCCACTCCCTGTCTGTGGCTGATGATTTTCCGCATCCCACTTCCACAAGCGTTCCCAGAACACGGCAGTTCAAGCTCATTCGGATGTGCTGTGCCAGTCCCTCCACTGGTTAGCCAAGCTCTGCACAGCCATGTGGCAGTCATTAAAGGATGATTTCCATTCTGCCTCTGTTTTGCTGCTGCTTCCCCTAAATCACTGCTCCTTTGTCTCCTTCCTGTCCTACTATTTCTGTGTTAGTAGCTTCTCTCCAAGGAGAGCGTCCATGAGACTCACTCTGGGTTAAACTCTACCAGCATAAAGAGGTTATGTGAGCCTGGAGATGAAGGCGCCCTCCATCCTCCCACTAAGCCATACTCTTCACTGCAGAAAAGCTTTTTGCCCCTCTTGCTTTTTCTCTCTGTACCAATGCTATGTCCAACCTCAGAGCAGCTCCCAGTGCCTAAAGGGGCTACAGGAAACCTGGAGAGGGGCTTTGGATGAGGGATGTAGGGACAGGACAAGGGGAATGGCTTTAACATGCCAGAGGGGCTCTTAGGCAGAAGCTCTTCCCTGTGAGGGTGCTGAGGCGCTGTCAGGGTTTGCCCAGAGAAGCTGTGGCTGCCCCATCCCTGGCAGTGTTCAAGGCCAGGTTGGACACAGGGGCTTGGAGCACCCTGCTCCAGTGGAAGGTGTCCCTGCCCATGCACAGGGTTGGAACTGGATGAGCTTTACAGGTCCCTTCATCCCAAACCAGTCTGGGATTACAATTTCCACATCATTCCATCTCCTTGGGTCTCATTCCATCCCTCTGGGACAGACCCCTCAAGTAACTCTAAAGGACCCCCCCCCCCCAACAACAGGACTGGCTCAATGCCATGAGTACAACCACAATTAGCCAAGCAAATAAAGGGATATATCCACAGCACCAAGGCATTGTAACCCTACAAACAACAACTCTACTGTCTGAGAGGAAGCCGTGGGCTTTATTTGTATCATGCCATGATGAAATAGCTTCTAATCCAACAGGAACTAAGGAGGATGTTAAGCCACAGCCAGTAAATGAGGTCTTTTGAAAGCAGCAAAGCCCAGAGAACTTGTATATGAGATTTAAAAGGGACCTGGCCAAAGAGTGCTCTGAATCATTAATGTGGGCTTGTAATAGGGCTTTGGAACACGGAGGGCTGCAAGAAAGCTCATGTTGTGCCAGAGTTTGAAGAGGATAGAAACAGGATGACCCACATCATTCTCCACCTGTGACCCTGACTCTATCCCAGGTGGAATAATGCAACAGCTGTAAAAGAACTTCATTAAGAAAGCATTAAAGGAGGGTAAGAGCAAATGCCAACAGCTCGGGTTTATAGGAAGCAGATTTGTCACTAAGTTGGGGAATTTGGGGGGAGCCGAACATGTTCCTGAAGCTGCGTGTAAAAGGAGAACAGAGTTTACACAAGCTGAAGCCAGCTGAGGCCTTACAAAACCTCAGCCTTCCAATCCCTGCGCAAGGGCTACCCAAACAGTTACAGCATCCCTGTGTGAGCCAGGAAATCCTGGAGAAGGATGGGAGCTCCTCAGATCGCTGTAGGCCGTGGAAAGGCACAATTGCACTGGGAAAGGAGCAGTCATCAGAGGAATTTCCCCAGTGTGAAGTGCACAACATCATCACGCCCAGCCCTGGATTTCCTTGGCTCAACACCTCCACCTCTGAGAAGCCCACTGGCTTCTAATTCCTTTTGTCTTGAGTGCAGCAGCAACAGGACATTCGTAACAGCTTCATTGAGTTGAACCCAATCCCATAAAACCGAAGGCCAAGCATCAAGAGCAGCGATGCTTCCAGGTACACAGCAGAAGATGTGCTTCTGATGCTCAGACATGGCAGTGAGAGCCAGCACAGAGCAACATCCTGCTGGTAAGGGACTAGTAAATTCATTCCACATCAGGAAGGTTTTGAGTCCTTGCCCAAGAAATGTGGGGGGAAAAGTTGCTGCTTGTGTCATGCTCTGCTATGAAGCAACGGGGGATGAAGAGCCAAACTGCCTCATGCTTTTGGGTCTGATGTTACACAAAGGATGAGCTTCATCTCCAGCAACATCTCTGCCCTCCTCCCTCACCCAGCCTGGGAGGTGAGCTATGGTGTGACCTTTAGCAAAGAGCCACTTTTCCACCCCAGGAGCCAAACACAGCCACAACCCTGTCATCTCCCTCTTGATGCATTGCTGCGTGGAATCCCTGCCAGCTCCAGGTGGAGCAGGGGCAGGTTGGGGAGAAAAGCCGTGTTGCCCCCTAAATTCACCAGCACACAGCACAGGGGGCATCATCCCCTTCCTGCCCAGCATCTGGGCATCTCCAGAGGGGCTCTGAACAATCCCTGAACCCCCCCGATGGTCATTGCTGAGCCCACATGATTTCATCTCAGTTCCTGTTATGTTTTTGGGAGTCAAGAGTAACATTCATTTTCCATATCTTGTGGTTTCTGGAGGGTGGGAATGAATTCTCTTGCTGTGAGTTGCTGAGGTATCAGTAAACCCAGCCCAGCAGCGGTGAAGCCATTGAGCAATGCAGGAGATGGGGCAAAGGCTCACCACTGTGACACATCAGGAGGTCCTAAATGTCAAGTCAGAGCCACCTGGACCTGCAGATACTGCTTATGGTCACGATACACCTACTCAGAGAAGATGCCTCAACTCAATACTTGTGCAGGATGACTTGATCTGCCTTTTCTACCTTTGGTTTCATACCAGGATACAAAACGCCAACAGAATTGTGCCCTTCAGGCCACCAGGAACCAAGAAACCTCCCAGATCCTGCAGGAAACCAGCATTGCAACAGACAAGGCCAGGCTGGACGGAGCTTGGAGCAACCGGCTCTAGTGGAAGGTGCGGCTGGAACTGGATGAGGTCCCTTCAACCCAAACCAGTGTGATCCTATGGGAAGTGATGTCCCTCCACTGTGCTATCTCCTCCTGAAGATGCATCTCTTCCTCTGATGTGGCCCTGTTAGGCTATGTCAGAGCATTACAACACATACCTGAGCCAAGAACAAAGCTGCTTTTGGGCCCAGGCTTTATACAGCTCATCCCCCCGGTTAGAACTCCAGCTCTATGCACTTTCCCAACTGATCCTTGGGAATTCTGTGGGTTGGAAAAACACGGAAGGGCACAATAAGCAGTGTGCCCCAAAGCCCGAATGCTTCCTGAAGGTGGATTAAAGCTACTTTCCTCCTTCACCTCCGAGTTTCCCACTTGTGTTTTCAAGGTGTGCTCCTCAGCTGAGCTAAACCCCACAAAACCCACCCCGAACCCCCATTTTACCCCATGGCATTCTGAATGCAGCTCTGAAGGAAGAACCCTTTGCTGCTGTGACAAGTGCAGGAAGAAGAGGAGAAGCAGAGACCTCATTTCAAGCTCTACAAGGGGAAATTGCAAGGAATTACCTAACCCTTTCGGAACATGTTTCTATTTGGATTTCATGTCATATTACTTCCTGGTTTCCAGCACATATTCCCTGGGCGTCCCCTATCCAATATCAGGCAGGATTAAATCACTGAGCCCTCGAGCTCTCACAAAAACATCTGTACTCATTTGCTGCTTTCCCTTCACACCGGGGCCAGCTGAGCTGCTCCAGGGCTCAGCCAAGTGCTGACAGATGCACCAGAGAAGTGCAAAGCTTTTCCCTTTATTAAAACCCAGGTTCCCCACTCCAAGGCCTGAGCTTCTCCCAAGCCAGAGTGCTGGAATGACACGCGGCAACCTTGATCCAGCGCTGTTGTGGATACAAACGCAGGGCTCTGACCTAATGCTGCTTTGCTGCTCCCAACAGCACATCCAAACTCACACAGGCCAACAAGGTGAGGGGGCTGGCAAGAGGCTGAAGCCCTTTGCTGCTGGGAGGATCTGAAGCGGCTCCAAGGGATACGGTTATTCCAGTTCACCGACCTGGGAATGAAGCACATCAGGCACCCAGCTCCTCACCTGGTGGACCTGGACTCCACTTCTCACAAGCTTTGCTGCAGCACTTCCCCATGGAGCTGCCTTCATCCCAGGGGCAGCACATGAGGAGGGAAGGCAGCAGTTTGGCTTGCTGGTCCTCATAAGGAACATCACTCTGGTGCTGGAATGAACTGTGAAGGCCCAGAGGGATGAGTTAACACCATCTTTGGTGGCATCTCCTAAGCCTTCTGCACATCCAGAGTCAAACTCATGCTACAGGTGAAGCAAGTGGTTTGCAGAAGCAAGGAGGAATTGGGTGGTATGGTCTAGTGTGAGGTGTCCCTGCCCATGGCAGGGGTTGGAACTGGATGATCTTAAGGTCCTTTCCAACCCAAACCAGTCTATGATCCAAGATTAAGAGCAGCCTTCCCTTGAAACAATGACTCATCTTCCTAGGAAAAGCCCCCTTCCATGGTCAGAACGCCAAGGGAAGGTGCTGCCTGCACACAAGTAGTTTAAGACCTTGGTTTTCAGCTGGTGGGTTTGGAGATCTGGATGCTCCTCTTTTGTGGAACAACTTGTATGCTTCCTATGGAATGCTGAGGAGCTACCGGGGCTTCTCTTGCATTAATAGCAGTAGTAGTTTAAGCGAGAAAGCCCAACTTGCATGTGTAACCTCAGACACGGGCTTAGGCCCAGAAGACTCACCACACCACTTGTCAGCACTGTGGATCCCCACACAGGAACGACGGCCCTTTGCCAACGCTGGTGGCTCACAGCGGGCATTCCCCTCCGGGAAACACTCCTTGGGGATGACCCAGTCAAAAAACCAAGGGAAAACCCACACTCCCAGCTCCTTCCTCCAGGATGCAGCCCAGCCAGGGGCATTGGGCAGCCCATTGACAGCCTGGGTCTGCTTTCAATCAGCTTTTATAGCCTGTCAATGCGCTGAATCCCACACAATAAAACCCGGGTCATAAAAGAGCCTTGCAGTGCCAGTGTCTCTTTTCACCCCCCCCCTTTTTCACTTGAGGACAGCTGGGAGGGACAGATCCAGAGGCCAAGTTCGTAACAGTTGATTCCTGAGTGGTTTTTAAACCACTTGGAATTACAATGGGAATTTTCAGGGGAGAAGAGCCATTTGCAAACGTTACTTCATTCCCAGAGCTGGCTTTCCTCCCAGGAGCTGAACAAGCAAGGAAAGAACAGTTCAGAACGTAGAGAGGGTTCAAGTTGGGCTTGACTGGCTTCAAGCTGAACAGGCAGGACCCAGCCTTTAAGTTCCACGCTGATTCTAGGATGTTTTAGCTTATGAAGCTGCCCGTAAGGGATGCTGCTGCACAGCACTGCCATCAGAAGACACCTGAACCTCAAACCCCCCAGCTGCCAAACCTGGCCATTTAACCCTGTGAGGCTTTTGAATGCAACTCTATAGGGGCTGAGGTCTGAAGCCTTTGGTTTGGATCCTTTTCCAGGGCTGCACTTTAGGGCAGACCTTAAGGACCGTATTTAACCAGCTTAAATCCCTTCCAAATCCCTGCATGTAGTGAAATGGGGAGCAATGGACATTTAAGAGCAAGCCAGACACCAATAAAGCACCAAGTGGAGACACAGGGCTGAAGGAGGCTTCAGGGCAGCTAACACTCTCTTTATTCCCTACCTTTAAGATGCAGATAACACTGTTCTCTTCATCTTAGGAAGATAAATCCACTGCCAGTGGTTAACACAGGATGTGCAGCCCAACTCCCAGCCCCACTGATGCTGTCTGCAATGCCCGGTTATCAGGCAGAGCTCTGATAAAGCTCCTGCAAAGAGCTCTGAGTAAGCAGGAGGCACTTCCCCTGCTCCCACTGCTTGGGCTGTCAGTCAGCCCTTAGGAGGGAGCCGTAAATCCCATGTCCCAGCATGTGGCTATGGGAGGGGAGGTTCCTGCACGTAGGGTGCAAACAGCTGGAGCTCCAGCCAGATGTTCTCCACCACAGCGCAGTGAGTGATGGGGTCTCACGCCGAGATGTCAGCTCTCACTTGTGTTTGCAGGGAGATAAGGCACTAATGACCCCTGTTCACACGGTTCTTGGCAGCAAGGAACACACAGAGGTCCTCTAGGAAGAGCTGCTCTTCAGCTGTCAGCAGAGCAGCGCCAGCTCATGTGAGTTTGGGGGTTTTCATGCTCTGTGTTGTCCCTGGGGTGGACTAGGGGCAAGAAGTGTCTCCCAAGTCTTCTAGGCTAGATGTTCATGTCTAAACCATGATGGACTGCCTGCTACAGCTCCTAACAGCACCTCTAAGCGTATCTAAGATGGCATTTGCCAGGTCCCTAAGGAGCAGGATGGGTTCTGACGAAAGCAATGGCGTACTCACCAAGGGCGCTGTGTAACTGCAATGGGGAGAGCAGGATCTGGGTCTAAGCCCCTCCTATCTGACCCCAAAGAAGTCTCACTTCTTCCCCCATCCACACAGAGATCACACAATCCCAGATGACGGATGCCCAGCTTGCCTTACCAAGTGGTGAGAATTAACTAGTGCCTGTAAAGCATGTTGAGAGCCTCAGCTGACAGGTAGTATATAATTGCAACCTCCATTATATCATCCCACCATCCCCTTTGCCAAAAACCTGCCTTTGCAGAAGAGATCCAGACACCAAATACGTTCTTAAGTGAGAATGTCTGACAGTAGTTCAGCCATGGAGGGATGTTAAATAGGAATAAGAATGAAACAACACTCATCATTTGAGGATGCTGTGCATCTTCAAAGCACTTCACCAAAACATTAACTGATTAGACCCCAAAGAAATAGCTCACAGATGTTCGAGGGCTTCAGAAAGATGGAGCATCATCCATCCTGGCTCCTACAGGGGATGCATGTAATCAAGAGCTCAAAGGAAACAACTTGCAGGCAGTTGAGCTTTTAGTGCTCTTTGGACACCTCAAAGCAGGGCTTGTTGGTAGAAAAAGAACCAGAGGCCTCAGCTCCCTCTTCAGTTACAGAGGAAAGTTGTGAGAGAGCCAAAGCCTCACTCAAAGTTCAATGTCACACTGTTAGAACTCCAATTTCAACTCACTCTCAGCACAAAGAGCTGCGTGCCAGACGGCCGAAGGCATCTATGGTGTGTGTAGCCACAACCAGGAGGACAGAGGCTGGCCCTTTGTAGTAAACACAGCGAAGCTCATCCAACAGCCCCTTTGGCACTCAGCTGTCTTCATGTAAGCCTGGAGCTCACTACTGCAAGTCCACATGGTGGTGAAGAGCCAGGACCACCTCCCCTCAGTTCACATCCCTCTCCCACCCCTAAGCCAAGCTATTTCAGGTACATAGCAAAAGGCTTCTTGCTCTAACTGCCTGGTCCAAAGAGCATCAGGGCACTTGCATCCCAATAAACCCAGAAGTGTTATTCCCACATATTGGTTTTCCAACACCGGAGCTGATTCCTGGCCTGATCCTTGCAGGCAGATGCCTGGAAAGCCACAAATGTGGAGCTGGGATCTGCAGTAACCAGCAAGGTTAAATAAACCCTTACAAAAGGTTGGTTGTCCCAGGCTGCACACTCACTGAATGCTGCCACTGCCCCACTTTGTGGTTTGCTTTCATCCTCTTGTGGTCCCTCAGCAAAACAAGCCTGGAGAAGCCCAAACCCCACCACTACTTTACCACCACTTAAGGAAGCATTAAGCTTGGCTTTAGTCTATCCCTTCCAAAAGCAAAGCAGTGCAGCACAAACACCTCTCCTGAGGGCACATGAGGGCAGATTTGCCTTAGCACAGCAGTGGAGAAGGGGCTGAGCACACACAGAGCATCATTGGTGATAGAGCCTTCAGCAACCAGCAGGAATCAGCACCCAGAGGTCCAACAGAACTTCATCCCTTTGCATCATTTTGGGGGATGAAGCAAAGGAGAGCAGTGTCACCATGGGAAGAGCATCAAGAGGCAGGTCAGGAGTAACATCTGCTTTCCGGATGCCAATGGCTAAGATGAAGGTAGAGCACCCAACCTTGCATCTCCACAGGGTTCCAGCACACTGGAAGGCAAGGCTTGCTAGGAAAAGGGAAGAACAGAGCTCTAGTGGAGACACACTGCCACAGCCAGAGGGAAGCAATATAACCCCTCACCTTCCTCAGGAGGAAAGCTCACAGCATGCAGAGTCTCCCAGAAGTTTGGGTTTCAGCCTTCCCTACCATTTGCACACTGTGTCCTGGAGATCATCCTGCCACACATCATCAACATGCCCAAAGAATCCCAAGGTAACTGTGATGAATGTGTAACCTCCCCTACCCTCAGCTTTACTGAGGGGTATCGCTATGTTTGGTGAGTTCTTTTTGCTCTACAAGGCAGGAATCACATCTTACACTGTGCTAGAACGTACCTGGGTCTATACAGCTTAATGAAGCTCTTTAAACACGCACCCTGCACACCACTTCAGCTTTATGTAGCATCTACCACAAGATCCATCATATCTAGCTACAAGGACATGCATATGGGCTGAAAACTCACCTCTGCCTTGTGCATGGTACCAAGACAGCCTCATCATAGCACACCAGCTTGAGATATTAGATATGCGCTGGCATGAAGGGACAGTGCTGCACTGGGCAGGAAGGATGCTGCAAGAGGCACTGTGGATGTTGGTGACAAGAAATGCAGCTCTCCTTTAGGTCCTGCAGCATAAAACATAAAGCAGGCTGTCAACAGGTCTGAAATACAGCTCACAAACAACCCTGTGCGGTGCACGAGAGTGGGAAGAGCCAAGACCTGTTGCAAATCAGACCTGGAGCGCATAGACAGAGCTGCACGTGAGCTCCAGGCCAGGTATGAGCCATGAGGCACACAGAGGCTGATGTGAGGTGCCTGCTGTAGCCCCCCAAGTGCTGCAAAGGGGAGATGTGGAGGGTGCAGCACACACAGCACCTGCTGAGGCCGTGCCTGGATCCTCTCAGCACTCTCAGCCTCTCCCTTGGAAGTCAAAAGCCACCACAAATTGAGTTTCTCCTATCCAAGCCTCAATCCTTCCCCCTCTGAGCTCATCCATGGCTCCAGCACAGCTGCTGGGCTGCCAAGTCCCCCCAGCTCCCTGCAGCACAGAGCAATAGGATGGGGCTGATGCTTGGGCCAGATGTTAGACATCACTGCAGGGCTCCAGCAGCCACAGACCAAGCAGGGAGGGAGAAAACCAACCAGCACAAAGCCCTCTGCTCCTTCTCTTCTGCCTGCACATCATGGTCTCATTGTTACCAGCATCCTTAATGCTCCAAAGCCAGCCCTGGCTCAAGGACAGCTCATTAGAAGCGCTGCAAAAAACCACTGGGTGGGACTAAAGAGCCCAGGGAGCAGCAGGGGATCTATTTCACACCTAAGTGCTTGCGTTCAGTGCAGCTCGGGTCAATACAAGTGGCCTTGGGCCAGCGTCAGTGGACTCCAGTGTGAAACCCCCCTCTCCACCAGGCTGAAGCTCTCAGGGCTGCAGGACCTGCTGCTACAAGAGGTTTCATGTGTGTTTCTATACAGGCTCTGCTTCTAAGACCTGCAAGCTTAACTTGAAGGCAGAACACCCTCTCCACTAAAAAAGCCCTTTTCTAACTACAGAGAGTTACTCCTGCAACAAAACTCATTGGAAAACACCGTGTTGGTTAAATTGGAGCACACTGAAGCAGGCAACAATGCTCCTGTGTTTATGGGAAGCATCTTGTCACCCCACAGTGAGCTAGCAAATGTCCTCAGCTGGCACTGACCATCAGCAGAAGGACGTGGAGAGGATCAGGGCCCGGGAACAACACAAATATCCCTCCCCAAGATGGCGAGGCAGAGATCCATCCCTGCCCATCAGGTTGGGATGGGGCTTGGATGCCACAAACGCTGGTGATGGGCCCAGGCAGATCCTGAGCATCAGGATGCTTAAGAAACATCTCCCCAACTCCTTCCTGCTCTGTAGAAAAGCGGAGCCCCAACCTGTCAGCTCCATGCAGCTTTGCAGAAGCAAGGCCAGACATTCTGCTCCCTGGCAATCAGGTTGCAAGAATTACAGCCCCATAGCAGAGTTCCAAGCTGTGCCTGTCACCAAATGCCTCCTCAGCCATTCCCACCATCAGCTCCCCAATGCACAGCAGTGATTCTATGCAGAGTGTTTCTCCAGCGCTGAACCCTCCCCATCTCCACTCTTTAGGGCAGCATCTTAACGCTGGTGTGTGGCCATCCCCAACACCTTGCCCTGCCTGGCTTGCAGTTAAGCACTGGGAGAGGAAGGGGATTGCCCCTCTGGTGTAGAAGAGGCTCTTGGCTTCTCAGGAGGAGCTCTCACTGCACATGCATCATCTCCCACATCCTCTCAGCACGTTCAGAAACAGCTGACTAGTCGCTTACCAGAGTCTGGTCCAGATGAACTCCTCCCTTCCTGTCCTCTGCCTTCCAGAAAGCTAGTCTCTCCCTTTGGAGAGGTCTCTCACCTACAGCAATGGCTCTGGCTTTGTCAGTGCTGGTGAGAACAGGACCCACTACAAGCTCTGGGACTCCTTTTCTCCAGCAGAAGCATCCTGACAGCTCCCTACCTTCACTTCAGCCCCAGCTCCTGCTTCCCAAACTCCCACTGGCTCCAGGTGGACAACACAAGCCTGTATCTGCCTCAACACTACTCCTGGGCAACCGGCTCCTTCCTCCTCCATTCCTTTATCCTCTGAGGCTTTGCCGCATGCAGAGGACAGATGTCCACAGGACATATCCAGACTGCTGCCCTGGGGGATGTAAGTGCAGGATGAGGCAAGGCAGGAGGAAATGGGTGCTCTATGCTGAAGGGAAGGACAGCTGGGGCTGTTCCCAGGCTCTGGAGTGCCTGGACTGATAAATACCAGAGCTGGACCTGAAGGAAGGCTGGGCATTCACAGCCAAGCTGCTTGGGAAGAAGCCCTGGCCTTTGTTGCACAATCTCTACTCAAGGCACTCGCTGTACTCAGAGGGAAATCAGGGCTAAGGAAGTACACCCCCTCAGTGTTACAGAGCCCAAAGCACAGCTCAGCACAGAAGACACAGCACCATGTCAGCCCTCCTCAGAGCTCACAGCAGTCTGAGGCTCACACCACCATAGCAGCCTTTGGAACCTCAAGGGAGAGCCACAGCAACAAGAACCTGGAGCCTTTGCTCCAAAACAACATTAAACACAAACCCAACTGCTAAAAGGGAAGGGAAAACTGCAAAGCCTTTAGCTGGAGCTTCACAACGTTCAGCAACACAACCTCATGCTTCCTTACACACTAGCAATGGATAAGTCCTCCAAAGAGAGCTCAAGTTGGCTCCAACCATCCCCTAAGTTCACCCGAATCCTACCTTACCACACAAGCAGCAGCGCAGATCCAAGCAGGGCTTTCTCTGCCGCATCAAGCTGCCACGTGGTAGCTGAGAATGCTTTGAGTGTTATAGAACAGACCTGGAAACAGAGGGAAAAGAAAGGTTGAAGTCTTCAGAGGAACCCCAGCCTCCTTGCTGCTCCTCAAGTCTTTCACCTCTAAGGTCACTGCAAGCTTCTGCCACAAAGGGGATATCAGACATGCCAAGAGAGCAGCTTCTCTCATCCCTTCCCTACAGAACTCTGCCTCCACTGAGCCTGACTTATAAACCCCTCACCCCCCCCCCCGCAGGCCAGGTTAATGTGAGCCACAGGGTTCCTCCTTCCCCTCTGCAGGTGGGGCAGCTTGCTTCGTCAGCTCTCTTCTTCCTTGCTGCCCAAACAGGCAGAGGTGGCCCAGGGAATTGCCTCTACGGCTGACTGGTACTGGAGGCTTGGGAAGTGCTGGAGTTTTCCACTGTATCTGAAAAGCTTAGAGAAAGCCCATGGGATCCCTGTGCAAGAGATCCTATGTGAGTCACACCTAAACCACCGGTACAACACATACGCGCTAGCATCCCAGCCTGGTTTGGGTTGGAAGGGACCTTAAAGCTCATTCAGTTCCAGCCCCTGCCATGGGAAGGGACACCATCCACTATATGCAGCACCTCCATGGTCTCCTCTGGATTCATTCCAGCAGCTCCACGTTTCTCTTCTCTTTTGCCTTCCCCACGTACCAGCCCTGGTTTCATCCCAAAGCCCACCTCCCTCTCCTTTTCCAGCTTCTCCTCTTATAGGATACACCTACCACTTGCTGTGTGCCTGCACTAGAAGTGAAGAGCCCATTTGCAGAGCCCAAAGCGAACCACTTGCAAGCCCTTCCTCTGAAATATCCAGTTACCTTAAACCATAAATGCCTCGAGAACGAGCTTCACTCTTACGATTGTTACGATTCCTCCATGGATTTGGGAAACCTTATGATAAGCAAGAGGCACTGACAAGGCTTGCACAGGAGAAGGGATGGGGGCAAAAGCTTCTCCTCACCTGTGCCTATGGCAGCCAATCTCCTGGGATGGTTCCCATCCTTCGCTTGACACACAGAGCTCTGACATGAAGCAGCCTGTTCTGGAGGGCTGCTGGAGGTTGGGGGGCTGTTGTGGAGCCCCACACAGCTGTTAATCACAGGATCTCTCTGGCTCCCAGCAGCTGTGTGCTGTTTATCTTAGCCTGGATATCTCCTGGCCGAGCCTGGGGAGAGCAGGCTGTGCAGCCAAGGCAAACACAAAGGGGAGACTGCAGTTTGCACACAAGGGTGTGCACGTGCGTGCTGGGTGTGTGTGCACGTACGTGTGCGGGTGCGTGTACACGCGGGCCCGCTGCTGCGGCTGGGAGGGCTTTGGGTTGAAATCAGCGCGGGATCTGGTGGATGTGTTGGCACAGACAGAAGGGAAGTGCAACTGCAGCCCCTGTGTGCTGGGCTGCACCCCCAGAGCGTGAGCAGCAGGACCAGCGGGGGATTCTCCCCCTCTGCTGTGCTCCCTGAGACCCTCCCCTGCAGTCCTGGTCCAGCTCTGGGGCAACAGCACAAGAGGGATGCGGAACTGATGGAGCGAGGCCAGAGGAGGCCATGGAGATGCTGCGAGGGCTGGAGCAGCTCTGCTCTGGAGCCAGGCTGAGAGAGCTGGGCTGGGGCAGCCTGGAGAAGAGAAGGCTCCTGAAGGGGAGACCTGAGAGCAGCTCCAGTGCCTAAAGGGGAAACCGGGAGAGGGGCTCTGGAGAAGGGATGTAGGGACAGGACATGGGGAATGGCTTTAACTGCCAGAGGGGAGACTGAGATGAGCTCTTAGGCAGAAGCTCTTCCCTGTGAGGGTGCTGAGGCACTGGCACAGGGTGCCCGGAGCAGCTGTGGCTGCCCCATCCCTGGCAGTGCTCAAGGCCAGGTTGGACACAGGGCCTTGGAGCACCCTGCTCCAGTGGAAGGTGTCCCTGCCCGTGGCAGGGGTTGGAACTGGCTGAGCTTTAAGGCCCCTTCAACCCAAACCAGCCTGGGATTCGATGAATTATTACCCTTTCATACCAGCAGAGACCAGCATATACAATGACTACAGCTGATCATTTCCAAAGGGCACAAGGACATCCCCAGCCTGACTTCCCCAGTCAGAAAGTGGAGCCGGGGCAGGACTCCTGCCCGGAAATGCATCCCAGGCAGCAGCAGTTTAGGATGCTGCCGTCCCATGAGTGCAGAGCCAAAGCCGTTTTGACAGAGGGAAGGGGTGAGAAGTGGGAAGTTGCACACAACGCGACTAGAAAAACAAAGTCGAGGGCTTAGTTAATAATGTGTGGTCTGAGAAAACAAACACCGCTCCCCATAAAGACCCTCGTTCAAATAAACCGGTGCTCTTGTCATGAAACCCCACCAGCTGCAGCTCCGGTTTCTAGCGTGAAATTTAAAGGGACCATAGAGCAGAGAATGAGTCCCCCAACAGCACCCTTTGGGGTGCTTTAAAATCCAGATGTGCCTGAAAGACACCGTGAGTTGGACTCATCCCTACCTAAACACACAGAGCTGCAAGGGCTTCAGCTTTTATGGAGGGAGCCTAAGGTGAAGGTGATGGCTTCTTGTCTTTAAAGCCATGAAGACCCTAAAAACATGGATGTGTGGAAAGAGCTGGTTGTGCCATAGCGATCCATGCCCTGTGGAGCCCTTTCTGCTCCCTCCTTGCAACGGGTGCACCCCAGACCTGAGGAACCAGGTCTAGAACCAAACCCCCCTGAGCTTTAAGGGAGCGGAGCGCTCCATGCCCTGCTCAGGTTGCCCTCTCATGTCTGACTGCAGCTCATCAAGGCCCTAAGGCTGAGAATGAAACAAGGGAGGGTGAGAGCTCGCTCTGACAGCTTAACTGATGGTTGGGATTAGGGACTGGCCCACACAGCTTTTCATTAGAGCACTGCGCAGCAGAACGCTTCTTATGACTGTTGTGGAGAGACTGTGCTTCATGGCCAGGAAAAGGGCATCAAGGCCCCAAACCTTGGTGCAGACAGAGTCATTGACTCATTGAATGGCTTGGGTTGGAAAGGACCTTAAAGGTCATCTGGTTCCAACCTCTGTGCTCCTATGGATACACAGCTGGCCACCAGTGTGTGTTCTCAGTGCAGAGGGAAGTTTCATTTACATGGAGTTTGCCTTCTGGGTACATCCAAGCACAGTTTCATTTCATTCTAATGGCACATCCACCATTTTAAACCCCTTTGCAGCATCCCTGATCACTCCCCAGGCTTCAGGCAGGGTCTTGAGCCTCTGCTTCTTTCTCTCCACACAGCTTATGCTCCCCTAGATGAGCCTGAGCATCTCTCCTTACTCCACAGTAAGGCTGTGAATCACTTACCAGCCTTCTCCAAGCATTGGCCAGGATCTCCTGCTGCACTGGGGGTGATGCTGGGTAGTTGAAGTGTCTCTATTGCTTCTCCTCTTTTGCTTCCTGAAACATTAAACAGATTTTCTCACATAGCAATAGGAGTTTTCCTCCTCCCGGGCAATGGCTGGTCTTCTCTCTTCTAGGAGAACTTGTGATTGGGAATGGGAAAGGAAAAGGAAGTGCACTGGTTCTTGTGCCAGAATCCCTCCTGGCATCCCTCCCACGTCTAGTTTCTCTTCCATTAGAAAGATGGAGCAAAAAGGAGCAGAATCAGCTCTCTGGTCCCTTGCAGCAGTACACAAAGGGGTAGTCCCACGCAGGCACCAGCGGTGGGGAAGGAGAATAGCCTCAGAGTGTTTATGAGCAGCCATAACCTTCATCAAATAACACTCAAGGATATGTAAAGAAATCTGTTCCACTGCAGCCTCCCAAGCCAAATAAAGGACTAAATGGGACTTCTATCAAGCCATGCAAGTTGGGTTCTAAAGGAAAATATCCCCATTTCTTGGGGAAGAGCCAAAGCTCCGGAAGAGCTGCCCTAGATCAAACCAGTGGCCAAATCATGCCAAGCATTCAGCCTCCTGCTGTATCCAGCTCCAGGGCAGGGAAAAAAGGGGATGCCCTGGGATGAACCTGGCCACAGTGTCTATGTATGGGTAGAGGGAGATGCTCCCCCAAGCATCGAAGATCTCCATGTACCCATTTCACTTTGCAGGAGCTTCATTGTCTCCCTCTCCCCCGCTTTAGTTTCTAGATGATGTAGAATTACATGGGAAAAGGCAAAAACCAGAAGAGAAACAGACTCCGTGTAACAGAGGTGCATGTAAATAATCACTGCCCTAATCCCCTTTGACAATGAAAGATATCCAGCCCCAAAGTGTTCCCGTCTGCAACTCAACTACAGCACAAGGAAGTGGTGTCAAAAGGGGACTTGGGTTCCCATAAAAGCCTCTGTAGGGCCCCCAAGGCAAGAAACCAGAGCAAACTTCCAGACATAACATATGAGAAGTGCAGGCCTCAAAAAGGGACGTGTTAACCTCTGCTGGAGACACAGCCACCAGGAATGCAGAGGGAAGGAACACTTGGAGCCCAGATGAAGTACCTGCCACGCTTCCCAGCTCAGATCCACCAGGCTGGGGTACATTAGCCCATGGGGGCTGAAGTCACTGGAAACCAGCCTGGGCAAAGCCCTGGAGAAGACTTGTCTGTTCTCCTCCACCCTCATGCAGCTACCTGCAGTTGACGGCTGATGGAAGAACATTGCTTGGTGCAGGAAGAGGAGACCCTGGGCAGAGAGAAGGGATTAAAGAACCTGATTGTGGTTTCAATTCTCTTCTTCTCTCTCTTCCAGCCCTCTGAAGATACCCGGTGTGAGAGGTCCATAGCACTGCATGGGCAGGACCAAAATCCTCCTGCAGGCAGCACAGGTCACCTGGGAAGCAGAGCGAACCTCCAACGGAGCAGGTACTCATGTCCATGTGAGGACATCTGAGATTGATGCCTCCTTTGCAGTCAACAAAGGTACTTAAGAAGAGAAGGAATAGAATCATGGAATGGTTTAAGCTGGAAGGAACCTTAAAGATCATCTAGTGGTGGTCCCATGGGCAGGGACACCTTCCACTAGACCAGGTTGCTCCATTAGAGAACCCCTAAGAGAGCATCAGCAATGTCCCACAGCGCAGCAGAAAGAGCCCCACTGGTCTGTAACGCATGCTGCACCCTCTGCCTGCACAGAAAGCAGCAGCATCCCAATGGAAGGGAAATACTAAGAGGGAAGTGGGAAAAGGAGCAGCAGAGCTGCTCAACTGTGGGACTTCACAGCTTCTCCTCCTGCCATGAGTGGTGTTGGCTGCGTTTTCTCTGTCTTTATCCAGGGCCTCCAGACACAAGGCTCCACTGGTATTGAATTCCCGCTGCGTGCAAAAGGATCCATTCCCTTCTCCACTGGGGAGTTTCTCTTTGCTGCTTGGGAATGTTCCAAGGAGATAGTTTCTCATCGGAAAATGCTGATACCCTGAAACCAAAGCCCTTGGTGGGAATGTACCCACTGTATGGGAGAAGGTCCTTCAGACCTTCTGCTCCGCATCCAACATCCCCATCACCACGGCAAGGGAAGGGACACCTTCCACTAGAGCAGGTTGTTCCAAGCCCCATCCAGCCTGGCCTTGAACACTGCCAGGGATGGGGCAGCCGCAGCTTCTCTGGGTGTTCCAGTGTTGCACCACTCATTTCTTCCCGAACCTTGCTGTATAATCCTGAAACAGAGCTGGAAAAGGGCTTAAATGTGGGGGAAGCTCCCACCTGGGAGCTGGGACCTGTCCCACACTTAGCTTAGAGGTTGGGGGGGGGGGCCTGGTGTGAGGCTCACCACCGTAGCCTCCCTCGTCCCATCAGCAGCGATGGCTGAGGCAACAGCACCACCTCGTGCCTTAGCTTGGCCTGGGGAAAAGGCGAACGGACAACCCTAAAGCTCCCTCTCCTGGCTTCTGCAGCTCGCACCCACCGGCATGAGATCGCTCTGCACATCCCTTCATGTGCAGGGTTAGGAAGTGTAGGCAAACCCGACCTTGCAGCTTGCCAGCTCCTCAAAGCGAGGCGTTTTGGAGCAGCAGGACATGGCACCTTCATGCCAACTCCATCCCCAACTCCATCCCCAGCAACCTGGGTCCTCATCGTGCGGAGATCCAATGCTGTGGGTGGACAAGTCTGGATTTGACAGCTCAGACCTGCTGCTGCAGAGCATGGAGCAGTACTTCAGGATCTGCCAGGACTGACAGGGGGGCTGGAACTGGATGATCTGAAGGGTCTTTTCCAACCCAAACCAGTCTGAATTCCATGATTCACTAAATCCACTTTCAAAAAGCCATCTCAAGGGTCCTTCAAGAGCTGTTCAAAGCCAAAGGAAGCGTTTCCACCCGTGACCTGCTGCAAAACTTAGAGAGAGGAGGAGTTAAATACCACCTTCTTGGGCAGTTGAGGGTTATTCCAGGATGATGCTCACTGCAAACATGCTGAGGGTGGCTCCAAGGCTTTCACTAGCTGCAGTTTCAAAGCTGGCCCCACATTCAGTGCAGAGCTGGGGGGGATTTGCTTACATGAAGCGGTCCCTATTCTTTCCTAAGTGATTTCTCCCCCTACTCCAACCACTTCTGACTTCCACATTGTGGGGAAATTGGGTCCGGAATGATGCAGAGGGCTTCCAGACTGCGCAGCTCCTCAGTGCTGCCGTATCTGCCAGTGCTGGGGCAGCACTCCAGGCTAAACAGAGCTGCTGCCAGGCTGAAAGCATGAACCTCTGCTTAAGGACAATATGAGCTACAGGACCAAGAGCTTTTCAAAGGGCATTAGCAGCTTTAGATGGAGCTTTAGCTCCATCTTTGCAACACAAGTCATGCCGGTTGCTCATGTTAATCTGCTCTCCAGATGTTTCAGGGTACCCGAGGTCCATTCCTCGCCTCACCCACATCATTTTCCTCTTAGGCCACATGAAAGTGCAGTTTTCAATCCCATTCCCCTTCTTCTCTCCGGGCAATCCCCCTTCTTCATTCCTAACCACTGCGCACCCACCCTCAGCCCTTCTGCACCCCCTGCCTCCCGCAAACACTTGTTCACTATGGATGAGATAAGGTCTCTTCAATCTACATCCCAGGAGAAAGGAGGGGTTAGTGCCATTCTTGGCTTGGAAATGGGCAGCCTGGCATGGAAAGGAATGTGATCAAGAAGAGCCATCACCGGTGTCGACTTCCAAGCCCTTGGGGTGTGATGTACTCGAACACGAGCTGCTCGAACGCAGCTTTAGGGCTTCAGGTGAACCTTGCTGAAGGGGGTGGAACAGGTTATTTTTGGTGGTGGAGTGTATTGGGTCAAGAACAGCCCTTCAAAAGCATCACAGCCCACCATGCCTATTTATGCCCCTATTTATTCCTCAGGACAGGGGAGCAAAGAGGTGGACAGGCCCTGCATCGTGCTCTTCCATGCAGGTGGTGGCAGGAACATTGCCTCAAAGGACAGGGGGTGTTTTCAGGTGGTTCGTAGGGACTGCTTTGGAGATGCACATAAATCTGGGATAAATATGAATGAATCTGAGACAAATAAAGCTCTTGAACCATGCCAGGAAGTGTTTGTGCTGCAGAGTGTTGGAAAGGAGTCCATAAACCGGTTTATTACAATTCACCTGCACAAACAAAAGCAAGAGCTTAATAGAGCTTGATGGAGCGTAGGGAGCCCAGAGCTGTGCAGTAACAGCACGTTGCCTCTTCAGATAGTGATGTAGAGCATTGTGAAGGCTCTTTACCAGTCAGTCATCACCTCATCTCCACTGTTTTGTCACAGAAGGAGCAATCTCCAGCCTCTCAATTGTGATAACAGCCACTTCCCTAGGGGAGCAACTTCCTCTCCCAAGGCCACATCCACAGAGGCACAGGAGGCAAGGTGGGCGAGGAATCAAGCACATTGGCACTCGCAGCATGTGCATACGGCAGACAAGAGGGGAACCCAAGGATTTATATCGGCCCTATCACACAATAATGTTGACAAGATCCTCACCAGCACAAGAACACGTTCCCATTGCACGAGTTCCTCCAGTGGCCATGACTGACAGCATCAGAGCATGCAAAGAAGAGAGCACCGAGTGCTAATGCTCCAGAAGGACTCAGAGATGAGCAAACTACAGCATAGGATGCAGAGAGAGCATCCAGCAGTGGGTTTTGTGCAACAAACAAGTCCTAAGAGCTGCCAGCCATCAGATGGAGGGCACGAGCTGTCGGCTTGGTTAGCAGCAGCAGGAGCAGAGCATCCTGCATCAACCAGACACAGAAGGATGAACACCCAACCTGATAACCTGATCTTCAGTAACAGAAGTTCAGTTTCAGCTACTCTTTCTCATCATCCTGTATCACGATAGCTCTGAAGGCACTCAGAAGGAGAACCACTACAATTCTTCACTACAAAAGCACTGGCACAGGGTGCTCAAAGAGGCTGTGGCTGCCCCAGTGTTCAAGGCCAGGTTGGATGGGGCTTGGAGCAGCCTGCTCTAGGGGAAGGTGTCCCTGCCTGTGGCAATGGGTTGGAGCTGGAGGAGGCCCCTTCCGAACCATTCTATGATGACTTCTCTGAGGGACATGGCTCCGAGCTGCTCTTATGGCATCACGCACGTCACCGCAGTCAAGTGAAGCTATTAAATAGCAAGCACTTCCCATGAAGCTGACAGTTTTAATCCCTGCACTGCCTTCCCTTTTCACACACTGGTGGCTGGGGCCTTTCCCCACTGTGAGGGGCTTATTGCTCCCCACCATTTCTCCAGCCTTATTGCTCCTTCCCACTCAGCTGAGAATTAAAAGCCATAATAAAGAGACCTTGAAGCAGAGGGGGAGCGTCTGGTGAGGGAAAGCAGGTTCCTTGTTTGAGCCTGGGATTCATCTGCCTCTCCCTGTGGAGATAAAGAGGCCCTTTCACCCCAGCAACCAGAAGGTTGAAGCTGGATATGTGCTTACCAGCACGGCCGTGGCTGGGAGCTGCCAGCCTGGGGGCTGACAGCGGTGACATTTCTACCTCAGATTAGACAGCGCGGTGCAAAACCGCATTAAGAGTTGCTGGGGAGACTGGTCCTTCATAAGGCTGCACGCTTGGGAGCGAGCTGCTGTAGCTATGAAACCAAGCCCCGCTGGGGCTCCAGCCCCTTTCTGCAGATTAAGGTTAATAAGAGGCTCCCCAGCCCACCGTGCTGTCCCAGCAAGAGAGAGACTGGGCACAACTGGGAGCCCGGTGCCTCTAATATCCCCACCGGTGAGCGCGCTGTGCCCGGCTTTTGTTCCCTGCTCCTGCCCAGTGAGTTTCATTACAAATATCCTCTTATAAGGCACACACGGGGGGCAAGCGGGCCCACACAAAGAGAAAGAAAAGGCTGCTTGCTTGCAAACCACTAATTACAGAGCTGGGGCTTCCCTGGTGGAGGATTCAGATGGATTCGACATGGCAACGTTTCACACGTACGGCCCCTCCAGGGGGAAGCTCCTGGGTCCATTTCATTCCCAGCAAGCTGGGCTGGCAGGGGAACTCCTGGCCCAAAATGAGTTCCCAGAAGGGGACAGTTGCACTTTTATTGCTTGCTTTGAAAGCGTTTCACTGCTGCCCTCAGACGGGAGGACAAGTGCCGTAAGCTGCTCACCATTGCCTCCCTATTCCGGCCACTAAGGACGGGGATTCTTCTTCGATGTGGTCAGCACCTATTTTAGCTGAATTTGGAGATGCTGAATGAACCCTTCAAGTCAGGCTGTGTGCTCAAGGTGCTTGTAAAGACAAGCACATTCCCTGTCTGTCCTTTCACACGGGAGGTACAAACATAACCCACAGGTAAACGGATGCGAGTGAAGACTGAAGCACGGCTCACTTGCCATAGGTACTGCATGATTCTCTTCAGCTCAAGCTGAAGGGGTTAGCACAGTATCCAAAGCTTTGCAGTAGTAGGATGTTTGCACAGCTCTGGAGCAGGGTATTAACCTGATATGATGGCCGAAATCATGCAGGAGGTCCTGGAGAAGAGGAACCCGAACTGCCTCCTCCTGGCTCAAGAAGCATGTTGGCATCACACACCTCTCCTGCTCCCTAATACATCCTCGTATGTTGTACACCAACCTGCAAAGGGACCTGTTTGAGGCAAATCTGCACCATTTCCCAAGGGAATGCACCTTAGGGCCAGTTTTCCACCTTCTTAGGTGCTTTGCCAACAACTGTGGGACACGGCAGGACGCTCTGCAGGGGCAGGACTGACGACAGGAGCCAGAAGACCCTGCAGGAAAGATGTTTCTGCCATCAGCACACTTACTTGTAGCCAGCTACCCTCACCCTTTGTGCTTTTCTGATGTGTACAAGACAAGGAGCAGCATGCTGATCCATTCTGCAATCTCAGGGGGTGATGTACAATCATTTGAGGACCTATAGTAACAAACGGGCTGCCAGGGCCCCATAGTACTTAAAAGTCATCCCTGAACCCAAAAGCTCACAAACTCAACCTCTACCAGGGCGCGTGTAGGTGCATGGATCCATTATCCTTGGGCCAAATGCAGAGTGGGACTGGATTTGGGGTTTCAGGTACTGAGTCCCAGGTTTATTGTTTGGCCCCTCATAAAGACAGGAGCATTCCCAATACACAGCCCCAAGCCTGGCACTTAGCTTCCAAACACGGCTCTCGCTTTGCTTCTCTCTCTTCATTCCCATCATCTTTTCTTCCTCTCATTTACTTGCTCATTTCCATGCTCTTCATTTCCTGCAGCCCAAGCCCTGCTGCGCCCAGTCACTGCCTACATGGGATTGCACATTACAGCCCTTGCCTCTGAAGGGAAAGGTCAGGGAGGGAGGTTTAGTGCGCTGAGAAGAAAGGCAGCAGCAGACAGAGAGAGAACACTCATAAAGACCTGGCTGTGAGTCCCTCTGAGAGTCTGTCAGCTTGGGGAGGCTCTAATGGCTTTAATCTGCAGTACAAGGGGATTAAAAGCCTCCTTCTCCCAGGACAAAAGAGAAAGGAGAGGAGTGGAAGGGGACAATGAAGCCTGCAAAGGGAGGAAGGGACAAAGTTAAAGAGCTCAACTCTAAAGAGCATCGGGGTTTCAAGAGCTCCGTCTTCCAGGGGGAATAAACGTGAAGAGGCCTGCATGGAAAAGGGCTTTGCTTTGCCACACTGAGCACACACACACTCAAGCCTTCAGCCATCAAAGCAACTAATGTTTGCCTTGGTTGATTTGCAAGGGCAAAGGAGGAAGAGGGGGAAGCAGAGGGTTAATGAGGCTCAGCCAATGTAACTCTATGGCTTAAGCAGTGGTTTATGGTCTTTGATCCTCACCGCCCCTCCAGCACATCCCTCAAACCCTCCTTGTCCTCAAGGGCCATGGAAGAGTGAAGGGGCCTGGGAACAGGAAGGAAATACATGGAATTACAGGATGCTCTCCTCAAGTACTGCTTGAGCAACCTTTTCAAGTGCTCAGCCAGGCTGGGACATGAAGGGGGTTTAATTGAAAAGAAGGAGACTTGAAATACTTGTCCAAAGGGAAGAATAGCGGGAGATAAAGGCCAATGAGCCACCAATGCAGACAAGCTGCACTCCAAAAGGGAAACCAGGTATTCAAGTTTCAGCATCACTTATGCATTACAGGAAATGGGGTTTCTTTAAGACGGATGCTAAGCTCAAATCAAGGCAGGATTGAGCTGCTACATCAGCAGAGAGGTCTGGGCATAGTTACAAGTGTTCTCAGACAGGAGGACTCTTCCTCCACCTGGAGGTATGGAAATAACTGAGGATGAAGCAATGGCAACACAAGTAAGACAAGCATGCAGGAGTCCTGAGTGTCCTCCTACTAACACACTCATCAGCCTAAAGCACACGGAGAAGTGGGCCTCTAGCAGTCCACTGTGTTCAATGGGAGCACAACACTTGTTCTGCATTGAGCTCTGGCATCCAGAGGAGGCCATGGTGATGCTGCAAGGAAGGGCTGGAGCGGCTCTGCTCTGGAGCCAGGCTGAGAGAGCTGGGCTGGGGCAGCCTGGGGAAGAGAAGGCTCCTGAAGGGGAGACCTGAGAGCAGCTCCAGTGCCTAAAGGGGAAACCTGGAGAGGGGCTTTGGACAAGGGATGTAGGGACAGGACATGGGGAATGGCTTTAACTGCCAGAGGGGAGACTGAGATGAGCTCTTAGGCAGAGGTTCTTCCCTGTGAGGGTGCTGAGGCGCTGGCACAGGGTGCCCAGAGAAGCTGTGGCTGCCCCATCCCTGGCAGTGCTCAAGGCCAGGTTGGACACAGGGCCTTGGAGCACCCTGCTCCAGTGGAAGGTGTCTCTGCCCGTGGCAGGGGTTGGAACTGAGTAAGCTTGAAGGTCCTTCCAATCTAAACCATTCCATGATTCTCCAATCTCGTATATTATCCACCTTCCCAGCTCAGGAGAGATGCTCCACAACCCCAGGCACAGTGAACTGCCTAATGCAGGTTCTCTCAAGTACTTTAGCAGCTCAGCAGAGCTGGGGCTGGCTCCTGCTCTCTGCACAACTTGTACTCATAGGAGGGAAAAAATAAAGACTTTGTAACATAATAAGCAAGTTCCAGACAGGAATTAGGGTATAGAATATCCAATGGAGACAGGGGGCTGGAGTGGCATTAAGGTAGGAAGAATATAATTACCTGAACTGGCCTGTGGCCAGGAGAACAGTATAACTGCAAGAAACCAGAAGGGCCCAAACCTGGATTTCCCATTTAAATCCAGAAAGATGGCAAATAGCAGCATCCCGATTCCATTCTTCCACCTTTGGGCCGGAATGAAAGCTCCCCTGATGGGTTTACACCCCTAACAGCTATCCCCGTGGCCTCAAAGACAGAGCTCACCCTCAGCTTCCTTTGGGAAGCCCTCCCATCGCATCCCTGTATCCCAAGGCAATGCCTGCACCTTGCAGTGCAGAGAACAGAGCATCCCACTCCCCATCACTGAGCAATAAAGCCCCACTCAGTCCCACATATAGGCAGGAGCAGGTTCTTTCTCTCGAGCATAGCTCCTAAATGGATCTGGCATTCATTAGCCACTGCTCTGCAGAGATAAATGCTTCATCCTCTGGCTGTTGACACTGGAAATGGCCCAATCTTCCCTGGGGTGGATATTATAAAGGGGAACTTGGCTTCCAGCACGCTCCCCACATCATGTGCTGTACAAATGCTCCCTGGCTTGGAGGTAATGGATTTCATAGGGTGGATGGGATCTTTCCATGGCAGAATTAATCCACAATAATACATGCCCCACGCACTCATTGTATCAGGTTTTGCTTCTTCCCCTCTGTTTCTTTTCCTTAGATGTAATATTTCATTTCTCACATGGAACTGCTCATTTTCAGGCATTCTTCATTTCCTTTTAGCTTCCCGGTTTTCCTCCTCCAGGCCCAGTATCAAGGCGAGCTTCCTAAGCAGCACTGCCCAAGGGATGTGCGGATGGAGCTGCACCACCCCGGGTGGCTTCCACTTCCCTGCAGGAGAAAGGCCAAACGCCTCTGCTTTCACGCTCACTGGAGGGCCTAAATCCACAAGTTTGCCTAGCAGGGGGGAAAAAGCAATGCTGATGCTACCAGAGAGGGAAAAATACTGTTCCCATTCCTCACCAAGCTTCTAAGGAATTGGGTCTTTGCCATGTATATGCCATTGGGTTCCACGAGGGCAAAGCATCATCCCAGCCCCCTTGCCACCCACCTTCCCACTCTCCCCCTCCTTACTCTGCCCAAGGGTTTAGTAGCAAGCAGTTTAGTAGCAAAGGCCCATTTTAAACTCAACACAGAAACAAGTTTGAAAAGGAGTATTATTGTACACAGAGACATAAGTTACAAGTACTTGGGAGCACCACTTTGCTCATAGGCTTTCAAGGCAGTGCACTTCTACAGACTTGGAAGCATTGCACCAATACCTGCTACAAGGGTTTGAACACAGGAAATACAATAGGGAGTCAGTGCATGGTGGCTCTTTACCCCCAAAACACCAAGCTGTGGCTCAACACAACTCCTATGTAACTTACAGTGGGGTCCTGAAGCTCTATACACTGCAATGAGCACCCAGCTGAAGTGTTTACTGCTCTATAGCTAATGTACCAGCAGCCTGCAGCCTTTCCTTGGGATCAAACCTTGCTCGCTGCCACAGCATCCCAGTGAAGCACTGGCTCTGGAGCTGCACTCCTCAGAGCTTGACAGCAGAAACTACCCATTACGTCCACCAGGAGGGCTGAACATTGGGTTATGTGCATTACCTCAGAGATGAGGGTGCACAGCAGGGATACTGAGTGGAAGAGAAGTGTAAGCTCATCCTTCCAAAGCCACATCCACTGCCATGGTGTGCGGTCCATCTCTGAATGATGGTTTTCAGCTTCCTGATGATACCCCTAAATCCATGACTGCAATCTTGGAGCTCCAAACGCATTAAATTCATAAGAAAACAATAGGCAAGCATCTGGGAAGCCACCAAGCTCAAAAGGGGCTCCTTTTCCCACTCCTCAAGAGCTGATGGAGTAAATGAAAGTAGTAAGAAGAAGAAGGAAAATGAGCCTGGCAGTGAAAGACGCATATTGTGCTGAAAGATATATGGGAGTCCTGCTTCCCAACCTGCTGCTTGGCCATTTGGGATCATCTCCCAGTGCTTTGTCTAATCTACTCTTAAGCTACTTAACACAGACTCCCTCCTTTTCCAAGCAGGTAGCAAGTTATAATCTCACAAGTGTCACTGCTGAATGATGCCAAACCACTTTGCTTCATTACCTTGGATCCTGCCTTGCCTTGGGATGGCCTTAGAGCTCCCTAAAAACATACATGCTGGCAGCAAGCTCATCTGTCCTTGTACTTTCACACACCAGAAGCATGAAGCAGCACACACTCTGTGCGTCCATTATTAAGCAGCTGCCTCTGGGAAGGATAATGTAGTAAGTATTGTAGTAATTCCAGTAGGAAGCACTTCGGAGTTCCATGTTGCTCTCCAAAATGCCACCGAGTATCCAGGTCTGAGGAACAGCAGATGGAACGCACTGTTTGGCATTAGAACATGGAAACTAGGTGGGATCCTGCATGCTTCCCTCTTGGAAAGTCTCTTCTGATGCATAGAGAACACCAAGAGCAGTGTGCTCTCCATCGGGATGCTCTAGCACTGCTCAGTTCATCCTTCTCCCAGGAACAAGTCCCCAGACTGCTCTGTTGGTGCCTACTGTGTCCATGTGCCCTGTCCCAGACCTACCAACCAGGCAGCATAAGCTTGCAGAGGCACTCAGGCCTTGGATGAGCTGGGAAAGCAGCCAGCAAGCTGCCATGCCATTCATTCTGTGCTGGGGGGCACTGGACATCATGACCTGAGCAGCTTCCTCTGCACACTGCACCTGCAGCAAACCATGGTGACACAGCAATGAACAACAGAGCTAAGGTGGTGCCCTCAAGCCCATCACTGTGCTCCGTGCCACACCCCTGGTATTCCCCCTGGCCTCAGAGGTGCTTTCTCCTCTTCCAGAGCTTGGCGTGACAAGCACTGGCATGCGGGAGCTGCTTTACTTGCAAAGCATCGCACGTGGGGCAGCTCCTTTTCTCCTGTGCATTCCAAATGCCAGCTTCCGGGACTCAAACATGACCCAGCAGGCAAAACACAAGGTGATTCTGCAGTGCAGCTATGCTAACACTCCTCCTGAGCCTGGGGACAGCAATCTCTATCAGGACCACAGGCTACCCTACTTATACCCTACTATTGAGGCAGCAAGAGATGCCAGAGCACAACCATGAAGGAGCAGTGGCAGTGGGAAGGAGCTTATCTTTGTCCCTAAAGCAGAAGAGCAGCTTGGATTTCTGCACTGCTTCCCAGCTCCCAGTTCTCTGGGCAGTGAGGATAGGTCCCTGGCATTCACCTCAGGGCTGTCACCACATTCCCAAGCTCCACACACTTCCTTCTGGTAGAAGAAATGATGCGGCAGAGGCACGGGGCAGGCTGCTTAGAGAGCAGGGACAGCATTTGGTCCTCCTGGAGAAACACCTATCAACCAGATCCCATCATATCAAGTCTTCATGGCATGCCAGAAACAAACCCTCCATGCCATCTGCCTTTAGATGTTAGAAACACGGAGTGAGACAACAGGCTTTGAGGGCAGCCTGAGTATCCTCCTCAGTGTCCAGCTCAGCAGAGGTCAGGCATCTTCACTGCAGGCTCTCCAACAATGAGACAGATGCCACACAGCCTCTGACACTGGGCTGAATCCCTTACCCAGCCACAGGAAGCCTGGAAGCAGCCTCATTTAGCACCACCTGGGCCACTTCTTTCCAAGCAGCTCCTAGACATGTTCAGTGAACACTGAAAATGAAACCATCCCATGCCAGTGGCTGCTTCTCTCCTCCACTGCTGGCTACAGCAGCCCTGCTCAATGTGCTTTGTCCAGGCCACTGGAGGCTGATGGTGACACAGATGAGGTCCCAGGCTCCTCGCTGGAGCCCTTCAGAACCAAGAACTCCAGCAGAATGTCCAAGAGGCAGAAAACCAGGTGCCTGAAAGGGAGAGAAGACAGAGCTGAGCTGGTGAGGGCAGAGCGGAGCTGGCAGAGCAGCTCCACACACGCAGAAGCCAAAGCTCACACAAGAAGTATCCTGAGTGCCAAAGATCTGGTACCCAAGAAGCAGGGTTTAAAGGGATGGGGCAGGTTTTGTCCACCCCACAAAGCAGTGGGTGTTTGAACACAAAGGAACACCTGAAGTGAGGTGGCACAGATTTCATCACACTGCTTTCCATAGTGTTGGGTATACAGCAAACACATATGCAGCTCCCTAAGCTCAGCTGAAACCAAACTAAAGCAGGAGTTCTCCAACCCTGACCTTCCCCTGATATCCGTGAAGTCACGAACAACACTGGCTCCATGTTCTCCAGCCAGACCAAGGTCCTATACATGCATCTTCATACTAAGCCAGCCCGATGCTCTCTGACAGTCCAAATCCATCCTCATGAGCCAGACGTGTTCTGTGCCAAGCAGCATTCATGTCATGGTGAAGCCCTCAGCGGAGTTTACACCACCTATCACAAAGACTATCAGGGTAAAGAGACCATAATCCACGTACCTATTGATGACAGGCTGGCTCAAGGACTCCAGGACCACCTTCCAGCTCATCCGACATTTACTGGATCCAAGAATTTCCTGGATCACATCTGTCAATGGCAGAGAAAGTTTTAGGAATGGCACATTTCCACAGTAGTAAAACTGGGTCAGTCTTAAGCTGGTGGATACTAAATCAAAGCTTATGATGGTGCTTCAAGCCTGAGGCATCTCCCATTCAGCATTACCATGACAAAAAACAGCAAGGGACAGCACTGAATGCCAGGAAAGCATTCCAGGCTGGAAGGACATCTACTGGTAGTGCTTTTTCATCCCCAAAGGATAGTAAAGGCCTCTTATGCTGCAGGAAAGAGCTCAAAGTTCAGAGCACACTCACATGTGAATTAGGAAGCAGCTGCTTTCAACTGCTTTAATGCCAAAGGTCCCTGTGTCAAGCTTCAAGAGAGGGAAATGCACTGCAGCACGACCGCAACCCAATTGGAAAAGCCACTCATTAGACTGAAGCCAAGGGCTTTTCCTTATGATTCCTCTCAGCAATGGAACCCTTTGGGAGCAGATGGGAGCATGACGAGGCACCGGCTTTCCTGAGCCCACCCTCAGTGGGAACTGCCCCACCAGCACTCAGCTGGGAACCACCAGGACACATGTTGGGCCTCTACACTGCTGCTCCCTAAATGCAACTGGGAAACTGGCTTTTGCGTGCAGGAAACCAGTGCAGCTCTAAGGCCATGAGCATTTCCCAGTGTCTAACCACCCTTCCAATGCACTGGAGGGCTCCCCAGCCTGGCGCACAGCTCCTTTCTCAAGGGTAGATGACATCCCTGGAACACACTTACTAGGCAAGATGCCCATGAGGCTCTGCAAGGCCTGCTCTGCTGCTGCTTTCTTCTGTTCCTCTGTCCTGGCTGGTTTGGGCACTGCTGGTAAGAGTCCTCCAGGCCAGATGGATTCCTGTAGCAACTGGAGGTACTGGACCCAGCGCTGGGTGCAGGTCAGGTTCACTACCTGCACTTCCAGCCACCTGTGGGCAGGAGGAAAGAGAAGGAAAGGTCAGGAAAAGTCGGGCTTGGTACCAACTTGGGAGCTTTTTGCCCCATCAGAGGTCCTAGAGGAGTAAAGCAGCTTGGTGGGGAAGTTCACATGCAGCTTGCAAGTCTCTACACCAATGTCATATGTATTGTCTCCCCATGCACCAGAAATAAACACATGGTCCTTATTTTACAGATAAACACATCTGTAAAGTCACAAGGGAAAAGCAAAGGCCATGGGCAGCTCCATCACCCTTCTGTCCACAGGCAACCAAACAGCTGGTTCCTAAAGGAGCACGGCTAAAGGATACGACTGGCCTTAACCTCCTAAGTTATATCCATTCAGAGAGCTGGAGGAAGTGGTGTTTTAACTCTGAAACAAGCCCTGTAACTGCCCGGAAGGATGTGAACATGTTCTGACAACCACTGATTCTCTCACCAGTCCCCCTCTGCTGTTATCCTGCTTCTGACATCCAGCCCTGCCCTGTACACCAGTGGCAGGCAATGGATTTATCCTTGCTCCCATCCCAATCCTCGTGATGCACATCTATCAAGAGGAAAGCTTGGAACTGCCTACAGAAGTGCTGGGTCAAGACTCTGCCTTTTAAACAGGAACAACCTGCACATCCTGAGGCTGCAGGATAAGGCCTTGGAGGCATTTGCAGCCTGCAGAGGGGAGATGTGTCCACACCACCAATCCCAAGCGCTGGCGAGGGATTGATTCTAAACCCTTGTTTTAAGCTTAAACAGGGCAAGTTCAGCTTACATCTAAGAAGCTCTTCCCTGTGAGGGTGCTGAGGCACTGGCACAGGGTGCCCAGAGAAGCTGTGGCTGCCCCATCCCTGGCGGTGTTCAAGGCCAGGTTGGACACAGGGGCTCGGAGCAAGCTTCTCCAGTGGAAGGTGTCCCTGCTCATGGTAGGGGGGTGGAACTGGAAGAGCTTTAAGGTCTCTTCCAACCCAAACCAGTGTGATTCTAAATGAGTGGTGCAGACCCCCTTGCCCAGACATGAAATCACTTCCCCATGTCACAGCAAAAGCTACAGCCATCAGTCAACACTTGCACTGCCTAAAGTCCTTCCCCCTAGAACAAGGAGATGAATCTCTGATGCCACAGAGCCCACCAGGAGTGTCCCCATCCACTTAGCAAGAGCAGGACTCAGTGGTGCAACATCACTGGCACCATCCTCAGCAGCAGGAGGCTCCAGAGCAAAGAGGGAACATCAGCAAGGGGTTGGGATAGGCATACAGATAAGGCTTGTGATGTGGCCAGTACTTCAAGAGTCCCATGGGAGAGCAGTCGGGAAACAGGGCCAGAAGCCCCGTTCCTCTTGGCAGCCTGTGTTCGTGCTTGCAATTCCCTCACCACTCCGCCCCGGCAGCTCATAGTACATCCAAGAGCATGGGCCCTGCCAAGGCAAACTTTATTTAACCTGCCCTCTGCCAGACTGTCTGCATTCTTCTGAGGCGAGGCAGCCAGGCCAAGGGCTTCCTTCCCCACACAACTGGGACACCACGAGTGGAGGAACTGGAATAGCAGCACCTAAAGGGGCAAAGGAAGAGCAGGTAGTGATCATCGGGACCGAGGCTGCAAGAAGATGCTCCCTTCTTCAGCATGAGGTGCCTAACTACAAGTCCTGAAGGATGCAGACCTAGGAAATGGAGTTGCAGAAGCAAAGAGCAGTAAAGAACCTCAAAATGAGCCTTGATGCAGCAGTTTGAGCTGTTAGCTGCAAAGCAAGGTCTTGCTGGAGCAAGGGCAAAGCTCCCGGTCATCCCAGTAATGGCACTGGAAATGGGGAGATACATTTATGCTCAGCTTCATGAGGAGCGCTGATGTTGCCAGCAGCCAGTGTCAGAGACCCAAAGCATAGTTTCTACCTGTTTTAGAGGACAAAATGTCACATCAATGCTGCCTGTTTAAAATGCAATTGCTTGAAGGGTTTTTATCTGCAGCCAGCACTTGAGTTTAACACCCTGGATCACGCTAAACTCCCCAACCAAATTCAAATGTTAAAGTGAGACTCCTCCAGGGGCAAGAGCTTTCATTATCAGGCTTTCTCATTAACATGTTTTCTTATACAACCTGCTTTGCCTAATTGAGAAACCATTTGACAAGCAACAGAAGTTTAGAGACTTGGGGACAGCGCCGCAAACAGCGCAACCAGGCGTCGAGGGACATCAGACTGAACACTGACTCACAATTCATCTCAGCAAGTCACTTACCGTGCTCTACAAGGGTGCAGAAAGTAAATCATCCTGCTTTGTCTTAGCCACGCTCTTAAAGAGGCAAGAAATCAAGCAAACAGTGGGCTGAAACTGAACTTGGAGAAGACAGCACATCTTCAGACATGTCTGCAGTTGTCAGCTTCAGTGGACCGAGCTGACAACTGCTGGAAGGCCCTGCACAAACAACCTATCATTTTATCACCATTAAAGCCACCAAAACACCCCTGATGGAGTCTTTACTCAGCCTGGCAGCTCTCTGCCTTCTGCTTTGGGAAGCACATGGCAGGAGCTGAGAAGGGCTCTGTTGGTTTTATGCCATGTTGCACCGCTGTGTGCTGCGTGCATGCTCCTGAGAAGAGGCCGACGTGGTCCACCACAAGGCTCTCAAGCAGCAGGCTGCTCACTACTAGGAAGAGGGGAAAACACCACCAAAAACATACACAGAAGAAACTAGACAGGGAAGGGGACAAGAAAAAGATAAGGAAATCAAAAGTGGGTGCAAATGGAAGGAGTAACTGTGCTCTGTTTCCGCTTTATCAGGGCATGGACCCATTCCAAATGCATTGGGAAAAGAAGAACTGTCAGGACTGGTCCATCTGGCTCAGCATCCATGGGAGAGCAGCTGATGCTCTCAGAGCCTTCAAAAGGAAACAGTAACCTGCCACCAAGAGTCTTCTTCTCTGTCCTGTGGAATTGACTTTCCATCAGGCAGACCCAGGACCAGGAGTAACAGCTTACACTTCTCACCCAGGAACTCCAACTATGTGCTGGTCCACAGCTGACCTTTGCCAGCAGATCACAGATGATTTTTAGTACTATTAAAGGACTAAGCATTTGACATCCATGTGCCACATAAAAGCACACCCCCCCACTGCTTCCAGGTAGAAATAAATCCAGTAAGAAACACAAATAGAGTCATTTGGATGGCCGAGGAGTCACTATTTCCAATCTGCTATTTCATGAAGAACCAGCCTTAATAAGCAAGCAAGTAAAATAAACCCATCACCAAACCATCTCCTTACACTTCACTCGAGACCACAAATAGACCAAGTGACCTCCTGGGCTCAGACATGCAAATGCTTTGATAATGCCCAAAGCAAAGAGACAGACTGCAAAGGCTACAAAGTCCTGGAGGTGCATAACTTGCCCATGCTGTAAGGGTCTTCTTTGGAATAGCTGCTGCTGGAGGAATGAAATGACTCCTAAAAAAGAGCTGATTTAATGCCATGGCTTAGGCTTGAACTCCAAAAACAGATGAAGTGGTTCATTAAGATAGAAAAGACAGAAAAAAAGGCCTGGGGGAGATGTATCTTGGATGACTTCTGGCACCCAGCAGCAACAAAGGCTGCTAAGATGGAGCAGACCATGGTAAAGGCAGACTTAAGAGTCAGGAAGAGGCAAACTACAGTGTATGGATGTGCTTTTACCTGCCTCCTGTGAGCTGGGTGCACTTGTTGAAGTGGAATCCCCAGAGGGCTCACCTGCAGACAGAGCAACCTCAACTCAGCAAGTGAAGGCTGGATTTGCTTAGGCTGGAAAAGAACAATGGACCAGCAGTTGTGAATCCCCATACAATGATTTAGACAAACACAAACTGGAGGCCACAATAAGACAGAGACAAGAAAACCTGTCCTAATCTGCTTTAGGTGTATAACTAACCAACTAGACACAAGCTGTGCAAAACAGTAGCAATTCCAGCTCAATATCTACTCCTTGCCACCCCAGAAGGCCTCTGTTTCCTTCAGGGCAGTTACCATGGCTTAGCAGGAGCTCAAAGGCCCCTGAGACCTAAAAGGATTTAAGGAAAAGGCAGCATCTGGAAATGCAAAAGCCATTCAAGCCTCTGCCTCTTAGGAAATGGAGAAGGGCTGGTACTTAAATCACCATCCTTCCCTTTACAGGGCTTGTCCCCCAAATTCCTCCCCAAATTGTGCCTCAAACCACAAGAACATCCTACACTCAAGGGCTCAACAACATTGCAGTGCTTGGACTGTAAAAGATTGCAGCTAAAGCTTGGAAAACCAAAGAAGGAGCTGCAGAAAGCACAGGGAGAAGAATGGAAACACACAACTGGAAAGCTTTTCCCCCCTGGCTCAGCTTTTAGCACCTGCATGAGCCCACATCTACCTTCCCTGCAGAGCCCACACTCAGCTCCACCACCTTCAAAGCAAAGCCACACTTGTCCAGGCCATAGTAAATCCTTCACCGAGGAAGGAAACAGCAAAGACAAAAAGCTCTCCATAAATCAAAGCATACAAAGCACCCCGAGTCCTTTTCAACTCCTGGCCAAAAAGGAGGCAGAGAGTAAACTCTCCTCCTCCCCTTACTGGAAATGGTGCTCTATAAAACATTTCCAGTTGTATATGCTGTGAACAACATGTCCTGTACCCCTGCCTGAGCACACTAATGGAGTGTTTGACCAGTGAGCCCTGTGACCCAGTGCCTTCCCCTCACACAGCATCCCCCCAAGCACAGCTCTGCTGAAGGAAGTGAGAAATTAAGCAGCAAGGAGTTGAGTGAGGTGGAATAAAGGGATTCTCCCCCTTTGCTGTGCTCTGTGAGACCCCCCCACCCTGCAGTCCTGGTCCAGCTCTGGGGCAACAGCACCAGGGGGACATGGAGCTGTTGGAGCAAGTCCAGAGGAGGCCATGGAGATGCTGTGAGGGCTGGAGCAGCTCTGCTCTGGAGCCAGGCTGAAGGAACTGGGCTGGGGCAGCCTGGAGAAGAGAAGGCTGCATAGCCCCACCATTAACCCTCCACAAAGCCCATAAAACTCAACCCAAAAGGAGACATGAGTTCCTCTCAATCCTTTTCTTCTCTTTGAAACAGGAAGGTGTGGGTTTTGGTGGGTTACTTTAAACCTAAGAAAAAAGCTGGCATGGATCTAATGGCTGAAATGGAATCAAAAGAGAGATGCAGTTAAAAGTGTTGCAATTGTTATCAGAGTTGGATTCTTCCTTCTAGTGGAAGAATGCTGCTCCTAGAAAAGGAAAACACACTGTTTGGGACAGAGATACCAAGCCAGATCCAAAATTTCCAGGTGCTTGGAGACAAGTGAATTGAGGCCCATTTCCAAGCTGGTTTTCATTTACTTGACATCCACACACAGTCCCACAGCTTGCTTTTGCCATTCCTCCTGCTCCTTGCGGCTACAAAACAACCAGCTAAAGCCAGAGATGAAGATGCCAGAAGGTTGGTTCCCCTTCATACCAGCCCTATTCCAGGCTTTCTGGGTGGGGTTCCCACTTGCACTGCTGCAGGATGGGGACTTTGGTGCCAGCCACTCAACACATGGTTGTAAAGGGCCTTACTCCATGTGCCCAAATCACCTTCTCCAGGTAGCAAGCCAGAAGTAGATGCATTTACTCACTCCAGCTGCAGGTTGGCTCTGCCAGGTGCTGCCCAAGCTCTGAGTATCATAGAATGGTTTGGGTTGGAAACGGCCTTAAGATCATACAGTTACAACCCCCTGCCACAAGGAGTAGTAAGCTATGCGTAAGCTCTGAAGCAGAAGTGGGAGCAACCACACTGAGGTGAGGTGTGGCTCAGCATTTGCCTGTTGGATTGCCCCTGCAGGGCTCCAGATGGCCAGTGCTGGCCTGAATCCATTGCCCATTCCCAGCACGCCTGGAGCTGCAGGTGCTTGGCTGCTTGAGGAGCAGGTTTACTCAAGGACACTGAAGAGGCTCAGGCAACACTCCATGCTGGTGGCACTTTCATGTCAAGAGCACCAAGGAGGCTGCCAAGGATCTTAGTTTTGGCCAGTGCTGCTGGCACAGAGATCAAGGACGGAGGAAAAGAACAATCCCACCACCTGGAAAGCAGCTTCCCAAAGGACTGAGCTCATTCACTCACACCAGCAGTTGCACAAGTTCCATTATCCCTGGCCCAGAAGCCAAAGTGACAGCAAGAGGTTGAAGTGACAGCCTGGGGTTGTGCGCAGGGCTAAGCCCCAGCACCAGCCCATCAGAACCCATCTTGTACAGTGGCTGAGGCACTGTGCTGCATCCCTGATGGAGGGATGAGATGTGTGCCGTGAGAACAAGCTGCAGCAACCTTTGGAGCTGAACTACCAAAGGAACCCAGGTCTTAGCTGCAAGGACCCTCTGCTACCCTCTTAAATTGACAAGCCAGGACCTTTGTCCATCACAAGCCATGGGTATCAGTCCAAGGGCTTCTCACTAGGTGGGGCTGGAAGCCAAGTCAGTCCCCAAAGTTAGGGGGCTCCCCCAGCCTTGCACTTCCCATCGAAGGTGCACTGAATGTGCAGGAAAGAGCCAAACTGGGAATAACCCAGAGCCCTGCAGGCTCCAGCAGCGTTCACATCAACTGCATCCTGCCTGTACTTACCCCAAAGCATGGCACTGGTTTCTTCCATATGCTTTAGTTATCCCTTGCCCACACAGTTCCCTTGTCTGTGTCAAGGTGTTTGCTCTTTAGTCCAGGACTTAACCTGTTGATCCAAACCCCAACAGAATCTCCCCAAAGCCTAAGCTGCAACAACAACTCGGATACTCCAGTCCTCCTAACAGGCTGCAGATGATCATCTCTCTGTGCCCTTACCCAGCTCTTCATCCCAGCCAGATCCAGCACCTGAAACCAAAGACAACCCCCTGCTGCTACAGCCCTCATAGGGCCACTCAGCCCAGTTTTCCTGTCCATATTCCAAACCTTAGGAAAAGCAGGTCAACAGAGGAAGCCCTGCAAGGAAAACAAGCCACAACCAGCCAGACTCACAAAGGGAACCAGAACTAGAAGAACCTGAAAGAAACCACTTCATAGAAGCTGACAGTCATCTGTAGTTACTCTCAATGCAGATCCACGTGTTCCCAACACAGACTCTGCTGGGACTCCCCTCCAGAAGGAAAAGCAGATGGAGGCCTGGGAAAAGCCCAGCAGCAGTTGAAGGGCACAGTGGTGGCCATCACCAGCTTGGCATGACACTGACCTGGTCACCACTGTCCTGCTGGGGACAGAGCAAGGGCAGGGCACAGGGTCAGAGCCATGGGTCACATGCATGTATTTTAACAGTCCTTTGACTCACAAGGCTCTAAACAGCTCACAGATACTCCAAATGCTTTTTAGCTGCTCCACCAACACCCCCAGAGCCCAGAATAGCCCCATCTCCTCCCCTGGGTCAACAGGTTCCTGTTGCAGCCTCCTGCTCAAAGAGCCCTGTATTTCCAGCCTGTGGGAGGGGAGAGAGCTGGAGCAGGGCAGCGGTTTCACAGGCACGGACCCAACCTCTCCTTCTGGTTCCAGAAAAGGATCATTCCCAGTTACATAATGGGATGAGCTCCACATGGATGTAGGCTCACAAACAGGGCCTCCCTTTTGCTGGACAACCCCAGTTTCAGGCATACAACAACCCTCTTCTGTGACAGCCAGAGGAAACTGATGGCTTCTGGCTCTAGTGATTTCAGCTGCAGAAAAGAGGGGCAAAAGAGGATGTGGTGGGATGCTCCATGCAGGGAATAGTGGATAGAAGAGGATAGGGAGGTCCTGTCATCACTGTGGTAACTGCACTCGATGTCACAGCAGTGGGCATTGCAAGTCCCAAAAGGGGAGGATTCACTCTCCAGAGAAGCTGGACCTTGTTCTTGGTACTTTTGTGTCGGTTCTCCTGCTCTAGCTCAAGGCACACTTGGTGTAGAGGGGTAGCAATGCCACAAGAAGGCTGCAGGAGCAGCACACTACTCATACAAGCTGGCCAATAGTACATCCAGCAGCAAACCCCTTCCTAACAGCTGAACTGAGGGTGTCTCAGCCACCCCCTGCATGGCTCAGGGACAGGGTGCAATAACAAACCAGCACGGAGGCCAGATTTCAGGGGGACACATCCAGTCCCAGGGACACAGCGTTACTTCTAAAGGTCACATCTGTACCCTGATCACAGCACTAAGGAGTCACAGGACTTCAACATCACCTCCAGCCAAGGGTTTGCCTATAGCACGCGTGGCTCTACCCAGAGCCATTGAAGTGGAGCAGCTACAAACGCATTCCCTGCTCCACCAGCACTTGAGCTCCTCCACTTTCCATGTGCTGTGTGTGACAGTTCTCTAGTGGAAAATACCAATGCCACGTGTCTGTGCTGCAGACTCCCTGTGTGACAGGGACTGAGCGTATTAGGAGGTGATGATGTGCCTATTCAAGCTCTCCATGCTTACACACAGGGATTGGATTCCAGCTCATTCCTCAAGAGACCAGAGCCCATTTGGGAGCAACACCCACCCAAGAAACAGACTCAGGAGTGGTGGCCAAGCAGCCTCAAGGCACCCTGGCAATCTCTGCTGAAAAGAGCTTAAGTTACCAGCTCAGTTCTAACGTGCTGCCCTGCACATTCTGACCCTGCTTGGAATACCTGCGAAGGAATAAAGGGGGCACAGGGGTGGGAAAAGCACTGCCCTGAGACTCCCCCAGCCTCAATCCTGCCAGGAAGGCTGTCCTTGTACTCTAAAGGACCATTTCCTCAGCTAGTGATGGTCCCCAACCTACATAAGAACACAGAAATGCTCTGTTTGTGAGTCTTGGCCTCGTGCCTTACCACACAGAGGCACTGGCCCCAGAACAGCTTGGCAAGTCCAGCCCAGCTGGAAAGGAAGTCTTTCCTTACTACATCTGTGGGTCATTGCCCAAGGCACAGCACAACTGGCCCACCATGGATCAGAGTAGGCTGTATCAGTGGCAAAGGCCCTGGGAGGCTACACTGCGAGGTGTTACTTGACATGTTGCTGTTCCCTGTGCCTGTTTATTCTCCTTTTGTCCATGGAACAAGCTCAGTCCCTGAGCACTGTAAGACCAAGAGGCCAGCTTCTCCTTGGAGCTTCCCATTCCCAGGGCAGGATCCTTCCTTTCCACTGGTCAGGACAGGAGGCTATCTGCTAGTGTTACATTGTGCTCATGGGCGAAACAGCTCCTAGTGCAAAGCTCCAGGACATTTACTCTACATACACTGGCATCTTCTTAACAGAACCTTGTCTAAAATGGCAGAAAGCATTTATGTGCACATGAGTACACCGAAGACTGCAGCCCCAAATGCCACCTCCCAGAGCTGTGAGGTCGGTTGCTGAGGCCTTACCTCTGAATGAGGGTCCCAAAGAGCAGGTGAAAGACCTTCTGGATGTTCTCTGTGCATAGCCAGCTCCAGTGATCCATCAGCAGCAGGCGAAGCACATCCATGGCCAGGTCAGCCAAAGCTGTCTCTGAGTCTGCCAGGAGGAATAAGAGGGGCAGATGAAGCAAACCTGGTGCAAAACTTCATCCAAAACTCACTCTTCTCCCCAGCCTTGCACCCTGTGCCACACAGGTGACCTGCCCTGGTCACTCTTTCATCTCCATGTCATCCAAAGAGCCCCAACCTCCCTAGCAAGGGGTGCACTAGAGCAGCATTTGGCTGCTCCAAATTCCTTCTCAGTTAAGACAAGGGATTATCAAGCCCCAGTCCATACACGGGGATGGCAACAGGCCCAAAGCAGGTGAGAAACAAGGCAGTGACTGTAGCCAGGAGAAAGTCCCTTTGCTGGGGGCCCACTTTTCACCAACTCTTTCCCCACTCTTTTCCCTCTTTGAACATGCTCTTTTCCAAGCTCAAGGCTGCGGTTGGTGTCCTCACGCTGCCATCGTGTGGCTGATCCAAGTCTCAGCAGGAAGACGGATGAACCCCATCTGGAGAAACCAGATGCATCAGGTAAAGCCCAACCCACACATAGCCTTGGTGACACAGACCTGGGACAGCAAAAGCTCTTTGTGAATCCTCCATTCAGAAGGGCGTCAGAGCCCACTGTGGAAGCACATTCGACCTCCTAAAGAATTACTTTGATGCTGCTTGGCCCCAAAGCATCATAGCCGTTAGCCTCAACAACCTTATGTATCCATAAACCTGCCTGAGACAACCACTCCTAGGCCAGCATCTCAACCTGAGGCTACTGCTTTGGCTCTGCCAGCTCCTGCGTAGCAGCTTCCCCTGCTCTAACCCTCCCCTCTGCCTATAAAGCATCAATAAGACTGTTATCTACTGCTGCTAAAGGGAAGAAGGATTCTAGACACCAGCGTCTCTGCTTCCCTCCTCTTCCTCGCCCTGCTGGACTAACTCCAGGCCATTCCACTTGGAAAAGACAGGGTGTGAGTACATTCAGCACCTCTCTGCGTCATGCCTAAGTTACTCCTCACTTGCTTCACTCTTTGAGACTTTCCTGTGCAAGACCTGGAGCAGGCTGTTGAGCTCCACCAGAACCTCCAAGAGGATCAGCATGCTCTGTTTATTCCCACAGCATCCAAGTCCCCTCCTCAGATCGCTGCTGGCCAACCTCTTCCCAGAAGTGCCCCAGGGAGCAGATCCTCACACTGGTTGTAGGCAGCTGCTCTGCAGACATCCATTCCCCTCTCCCTGCCAGAGCAGCCTGCCCTGGCTCAGCTCTGAGGCACCTCAGACCTTCAGAGCTCAGCTAACTTGGCCTCCCTGGATCACTGTGGCACTGGCCTCCCATTCCAGTCCTGCTCCCCAGCAGCCCCACAACAACCATGGGGTTGTGTTCAAAGACAAGCTGGTCTTTGAATACCAGACCCATCCTGTCACAAGCACATGTTTGCAGTCAGAGCTTGCCAAGCTTGAAGTTTTTGGGAAGTTCCAGCTGATACAGCTCAGCTATTCCAAGAAAGAGATTATAAAGAATACTGCTTTGCTCATGGTCAGGATAATCTTGTAACTGCTCTGACGGGCCGTAACACCTTTGTGCTTCAGGGGAGGGATCTATAAGCACAAAGAGAACATCTTGCCTTGTACTGGGATTATATACCAAATCTAGCCACAATTAATTGCAACTCAAAAGGCCCTTTTATACTGCCTGGCCACATAAAAGTTAACTTGAGACTAAGAAACCCTGATTTGGCCATTTTGCAGTTTCCAAGAGCTTGATTTAACATTGGCACTTTAAGCAGCATGTCCTTAAGTAACTTAGTTCTGCACTGCCTGTACTGAGTACTTCTAAAGTGAAGCTCTGCAGTGACACAACTGAGCCAAGGCTCCATTTGCTACTCCACTAGGAATAACAAAGACCAGAGCAATCACCACAGGGAATATGTAAAGCACCAACAGACGGGCTGAGCTCACCAGAGCCTGTGTCAGGGTGTTGCCCCTGTTCTGATGTGCCCATCCCATCCTTATCATCCTGCATGGAGCTATCCTTTGCTTTTCTGCCTCCCACGCGTTCAGGGCCTTTGCTGGGGACTGCCTCCAGCAGCTTCTCCTGCTTCTGGATGAAGAACTCCATAGCAGCCATGGACAGAGTGCCAGAGACCTGAAAAACACCAGTGTATTAGTGCCACAGCCAGAGACCAACAGATATACGTGATCTCCACTGCCCAAACAGCCTCTCACCACTTGGTTTACACCTTGTTGTAGCCAAAAGCACAACCATGGCTGCTTAGTGCCTTTCTGCAGCAGCCTGGCGTGCAAGAACAACGCTACAGCAGCCACAACCCTCATGCACGTGGGTTATTCCAAGCCAGGACCCAACTGGGGCAATGATTATGATCATGGAAGGCCTTTAAGAGGGATCCCAACTTACAGAGCTGCCCTCCCTGATGGAGTACACGATCCTGTCCTGTGCTTCACTCACACTTAGCACTGGAGCAATTTTACTGGATGAGAATCTCAGCCTGGACCTGAAGAGGAGAAACACAGCACAGTTTGTCTCCACAAGCTGCAAGTGATTGAGCTCCCCACCAAGACCTGGGATCAACTCTCCTTGCCCCATGTCACATCCAGGCTAACAAGTCCCATTAGACCCAAAACGGCATTTCCCCCCAGGATAACTAAGAGCTGGCAATAAAACCACGAAACAAAAGCATTAAAACCCTTTTCCTCAGTTACACATGGGCCTGCAAGGCTTCACAACATCCACCCTGTGTTATATGTAAGTTTTCATGCTGTATTTCTCTTCAGTAAGGTGTGAGCACTGCAGTGTCCACACGACAGTGCTCACAAAAGCCTCTGAGATGAAACAGCCACAGCAGGATTGTGCAATCTGGTGATAAACACGCAAATGAAGGATATGAAAGGGCATTTGGGATTGTAGGATTAACTGGAAAACAGCCTGTTTATCATTCAGGAATGTCTTTTTGTCAGCCAAGATGCTTCAAAACTTGTACTTTTTTGGTGTGTCTTTTTGTCCAAAGCAGCTTTCTCTAGCAAAACATCTATTTACCAGAACAAAGCCATGCTCATGGAGCAACCTTCCCTCCTTGTGCAAGGCAACAATCACTGACGAGCACAATGGGGCTTGTCACTGCCAGCACCACCAAATACACACTTAGTGAGCTACAGAGATGCTCAACCTTCAACTCGGCTCCTGAAGAAATACTCCAGTGTGCTTAGCAAAGCAGCACTGCACTTCGTGAAGCACATGGGCAAGGCAGGAGTAAACCTTCAGTACCTTGTGCAGTGCCCCACCACATTCTACAGGCTTAAGGTTAAAAAGCAATTCTTCAGGAGCATCAACGTCCTTGTCACCACCTCAGAGCTCCCTCAGGAAGAAACTCACCTTCTGTGAAAGCCTCAGTGCTCCTGGAAACTCCTTTAGTCAAAGCAGGAACTCAACTACCCTTACTCAGCACACGAAAGGAATTCATCTGGAGCACAACAGCAACTTACTACCCACAACATGTGAAGCACCAAGTCAGTGCTTCACACAATGGAGTCAGTGTACATATGAAGTCCCTGCTCCGCACAAAGCACAGAGAAGCTGAAGGAGCTCTTACTTATTGCCCTTCTTCCCATCTGCCTGAGGTTTTCCATCCACTTCAGACTCACTGAGATCCTCTGTGGGGCTCTGGGGCTCTGACCTAGGAAATGCTGTCTTCAAGGTGTCCACAATGGCATTGACAACAATCTGCAAGAGCCAGAAGTGCTATCAGTTATTGCTTGTATTCTTATTTCTTGAGGAAGAAATAGGAGTTTTCAGGCTTGAGCTCTATTCTCTATTAAAACCCCCAGTTTCTTTGTAGCTTTATGGCTTTCCAGGCAAGTTGAGCCCAACTACACAGAGCACTCAAGCCTTTTTGGCTACTCCTGCAGCATCCACACACAGACACTGCAGCCTAAAAGACATCTCTAGGTGCAGTTTTACATGGTCCAGTTCCCACTTGTCTACCTTGTCTATCCTGGAGACAACAAAAGGCTTCTTCACAAAGGCAATCCTTGCATCAGTGTTCAGGGCCAGGAACTCCTGCACCTCCTCACTGTTTGCAATCTCAGGCACTGCACACAATTGCTGCAAGGAAAGATGGGGCTTTAGATCTTTTTGGAGTCAACTTCCACCTATGCTATACATGAGCAAGATGGGAAGAGATCTGATGTGCTTCACTCATTCTAGAGCTGTCCCCAGTTCTTCTTTCTAGTTCTTCTTTCTAGTTCACAAGGGCACACAACAAATATCTCACCTTCAAGAAAGATTCCAGCAGACTTTTCCTGGCTTCCACTTTATCACTGTCCATGTTTCCAAATGGGAGATCAGGGAACAATTTCTTTGGGCCTTTGATATCTACAAAGGAAACAAACCCAACAGCAACAGTTGTATTAGAACCTTAACGCTCTCACGGCTGAGGCTATCACTACACGCTGCCTGGCATGTGCGTATAGCCCAAGATGATCTACATGCCCCTCAAATCAGGGTAGCCAAATCAGACCTTGAATCCATACAGAACTTGTGTTCTGCTGGATTCTGCATCTTCACCTTTCAAGTTAAGAGCAGCAGGAACACCAGTTGAGCACAAGGACTCCACAGCACTCAGAGCCCTAAAAATTCCTCAGCAAAGCAATTTTCCAACCAAACCCTCAGATTTATCAGAAGCAGAGGGTTAGGTAGGAACCTGCTAAGCTCAGTGAAGCTTTATACATAAGCAGCATGAGAAAACACACTTTTCTTTGTTCCAAAGCTCATATTACTCTACTTTCTTGTATACAAAGAAGATACCAGTGCTCCTACACCAGTGGGTACCACAGAGCCCAGCATCCAGAGCTGCACAGGCAGAATGAGATACCCCAGCCTCTGCTCCTCAGCTCTGAGGGTGAGATGGAGGAGGAGCTGATGCAGACACTGACTTTTGAGGAGCTTGCGGAGCTCCGGCTTCTCCTCCAGCCTGGTCTGGAGGTTGAGGAACTCGCGGTAGCGGCGGTTCACCGTGTGATAAGCCACTTGCTGCAGGCTGCCCGTGTTGCTCTCGCTCTCCACGGCTGTCTCATACTGAGGAGAAAGCAACAGAATGATCCTCACAGAGCCCTAAACAACCCTCCTGTGGTCCCTACAGGCCCCAGACCCCGTAGAGGTCCTCAGCAATGCTTCAGATTGACCCCTCTATGAAAAGCAGCAGCTTCAGAGCAAGTGAACCCCTCATGATGGGCATCAAGGACCCAATCAGCCCCATGCAACCCTTGGCCAAGAGCAGGACCCATCCCACACCCAGCCAGCCACAAACCACTGAGGCCAATATTTCCCCACTGCCAGAATCTGTTGTAGAGCCACACACAAAGCAAATCCTCTTTCCCAAACATCATCCCACGCTTTCCTGCCAGGATAGGGATCTTGGATAAGGGGTGAGTTCTGGGAGAGCCTTTACCTTAACAGTATAGAGGGTGTAGGGGTGGAAACCAGTCCCACTGTGCTCTCTGGCAGTGATGGTCCCAGTTATCCGCAGGTTCTGGATGACCACTGGTCCATCAGGGCTGCTGAGGGGCTCAAAGCTGAAGGTGCTGATGGAGGCCATTGGGGAAGAGGAGAGCAGGGACAGAGTCTGGCCAGGGTCTGGAGAGCTCTGTGATGGGCCTTCTGCTGCCCCCAGATCTTTCCCTAAGCTGGAGGGCCTCTGTGAGGAGGACTTCTTAGGGACAACTGATGCTTCTTCTTCCTTCTCAACTGCTGGGTCAATCTGGATGTCTGGGCAGGAGCTCAGCACAACAGCAGAGGTGGTGGCAATGCTCTCCTCCAGCTCCCCTATACCATCCCCTGAAACATCCAGTCCTTCAAGAACAGTGGAGGCAACTTGGAGGGGTTCCTCGAGGAACTCCCCTGCAGGGGATGGTACCAGCAAGTCCATGTCCTGGCCTGCCTCAGGAGCAGGAGACTCCAGCTCCAAGCCCTCACAGGGAAAGAGGGAGCCCAGCGCTCGTGGGCGGAGGAAGGGCTCCTCTGCGTGGCACAACCTTGCTCACCACATCCTCTCCCTCCTCACCAGCAGCCCCTACCTCTCGCTTGGGCACCTCTGTGGCCCTTGGGGAGGGTGGCATCCCAACAGGGGTGGGGTCTGTGTGCTCCATGACAGGCAAGACCTCAGGCACTGGGGGTGCAGGAGGTGCCTGCTCACTCCGTGGCTTCTTAGAGAAAGCCCCGATGAGCAGCAGGTTGATGCAGTCGGGATCAGCCATCTTCCTGATGGCTGGCAGCAGCACATTGCAGGTCACCAGCTCCACCACCACGAAGCGCCCCTGTCCGTGTCTCCAAGTGGGGCCGGGGCACCAGCGCCTGCAGCAAGGTCTCCACGGCAGCTCTGGCATAGCCCACCTCAGCTGCAGGGCTCTGGAGGGCAGGATGCGGCCCCGCAAGGCGGCTGTACTCCTGCCACAGAGCCTGGCCACCCTTCGGCTCACCTCTCAAAGCCTCACGAGCCCGCAGGTAGCTCTGCAAGTGGTGCCCACAGAGGAGAAGGAGGCGGCGGGCCACAGCTTGGCGGTCTACCCGCGCCATGCGCCGCCTCAGCTCAGCGGTGAGCCCCATCATGGCCTTCTCCACCTCGGCCTCGAAGGCGGGCTCGGTGCTGACAGTGCGGTACCAGGAGGTGACGAAGTCCCGCAGCACTTTGCGCACGGTGCTGGCGATCTCCCCCTCCAGCCTCCCCACGGCCGATGGGCTCTGGGGCTGGGGCCGCAGGGCGCTCACAAAGTGCTCCAGCCGCAGGCGCCGGCCCGAGGGGGTGAGAGCGCGGGAGCCCAGCCAGGCCCCCAGCGCTGCCACTGAGCCCGCAGAGCAGCCCCAGGGCGCGCAGGTCCAGCAGCAGCAGCAGGGCCAGCAGCCAGCACGCGGCAGCCCCCAGGGCCAGCAGCAGGCAACGGAGGGCTGATGGCCCCTGGCCTGGCATGGCTGGACGAGGGGATCACGCTGAGACTCACCCAAGCACTGCTTCGAAGGTGTCAAGGATCAACCATCCAGGCTCCTGATGGAGCCCTGCGGCTTCTCAACTGTCCGAGGGTCCCATAAGCACCTATGGGCCCACTGACCATGAGAGCTCAACAAAACCACCTCCCTTAGCGAGCATAGGGCCCAAACAAGCGGGCTTATCCACTGGGCTCACAGAAGCCCAATACACCGGGCTCCTTTAGGGAGCACTGGGGCTCAATGAGCCCGACTGACCCAACTCCTCACCAGGCACTGGGGCTCAATAGAACCCGACAGAAGAGGCTCCTTCATCAAGCACCGGGGCCCAACAGAGCCCCACAAACCCAGCTCCCTCACCGGGGATTAAAGCATCCCCACAGAACAGGACCCTTAAAGGGTCCAAACAACCGGGTCTCATTAAAGCCCAATCAAACATAGCTCTTTACCACAGACAAGAGCCCAACAGACCAAGCCCCTTACGGGAGCCTAACCCCGAGCACCAGGACCCAACCGCCCGAATACCTTACCAGAGAAGCTCTACAAGCACCGGAGCCCGCACTGCTATAGAACAAGAGCCCATAGACCACCATTAAATTCACAACGAGACATACAGAACCCAAACCGACGCCCCGAGGTACTCATAGCCACCACCCGGAACCTGCCGCCATTACCGGCTCCACTTCCCGTACCACCCACCCCCGCCTGACCGCCCTCCTCCCTTCTCACAGCGCCCCCTGGCGGGCCGGAGGACTAGCATTTTCCGTTTGGGATTCGCCGGGAAAAGCGCTAAAGTTTGGAGAAAAGGCGGGAAAAACGCTTCCCCCATCCCTTTATTTTGGGCGTGAACTGGAAAAAAACCATTTTTTTCTTTATTTTTATCCCTATTTTTACACGCGTTTTAAAAAAAATCCATTTTTTATCCTTATTATCCATAAAAAAGGAATCTTTTTGCATCGCTTTGCTCTTTAAAGCTGTATAAAAGCTTAATGCGGCCATCAACAAGCAGCTGCGCTGCCGAGTGCCTCACCTGAGGCACATTGGCATCACTAAAGGTTCCCAATCACCGCAATCAAAAGCAGCCCAAGAAAAGGTGTTTTAGGCTTAAATAAGGCTCAGTTTGTGGCCAGGGGTTAATCAGCGGCAGAGCGGGTGGGGTTTGGTGTACGAAACAGCCTGGGGGAGCAGACGGCTCTTCTTGGTGCCGAGTGCGATGGGGAAGGGGAAGGGAAGAGCCACGCGGTTTCCCTTTCGCTGTGATTGCGGAGGGGTGAGCGCCCTGTAGACCCTCAACTTTCGTCCTGCAAGGAGATCCCTATAGAGCTACTAAGAATAAGGTAGGAAAGAAGGATTCTTTACGGTTGCCCTCATGTTCTGGCGTTTGAGGTGTTGTGGGAAGTTATTGCTGGAATGGTTCTTTGTCCATGATGTTAAATGCTGATGGGGTGAGAAGCTTTTCTATTGCCAGAGCTTTTTTGGGGTTTTCTGTTTTTCCTTTGTGTGTAGTTACAGTCCTTGAGCTCACATGAAGAGTAAAGGTAGAAAGAAATCCACCAAGTGGGAATTAAGAGATGGTCCTGCCTGTGGGCGCTGCTGTTGGGTGGGATTTGAGTGCTGCAGGAAAGCAAAGCAGCAGGAAAACTGACTTGAATCAAAACCTTTGCTTAACAAAGCATCCTATTGGGGTAGACTCCTAAAGGGGTTCTTTGCAGCCAAATCCTATGGGAAGCAGAGGTGCGGTGCTGCTCTCTGTAGTGGATTGGTGTATCCCTGGCATCGCTGCACATCCAGGGCTGTTGGAGCTGCTTGTGTGCAGGGCTCTGGTCTTCCCCTCGTTGCCATCTCTGCTTTGGTGTGAATGCATGCTTTAGGCCAGCATCAGTGCTATAGAGTGAATGGATGTGAATAAATGATGCAAGAAGTGTGATTTTTGGGGGCAAGCCAGCAAATGTAGGTTCCTCATCAAAGAGATTTGGGGAGGAGGAGCTTCTTTCTGCACGCTGTTGCACGGGCTGTGCAGCATTACCCTTCTGTTAGGGTGCTCCGAAGCTATCTCAGTGTCTCTTACTCCTGGAGCTGGAGGATTCTGAGTTGTCTGAGTGATGCCAAGGTGTTGGAAGCATGATGCTGATGGTGATAAACATCCCTGTTCCCTCTCCTAGCTGCTTTATTGGGTGGAAGGGGCTGGGAGGTCCTTGGGCAGGTACTAGCTCTTCAGTGCTATGCAATATGTGGCATGAAGGACCCATTGGGAGCTGTTGTTCCGGAGTTTTGCTGGGAAATGAGGCCAATTAAAAGAGATTCATTTACAATGGGTACAAAGCAGGAATCTGACAGCTCTGTATTAATGCAGAAATGCAGAACAGAGCTGGAAGCAAAGAGGTTTGTGATCATGGGAGGTGCGATGCTGTGTGCCAACCTGCTCTGCTTGTCCTTGGGGATGATGGTCCTTCCAAATGGCTGATATTGAGGATTCAATCACCGGCCTGAGCTGCTGTTCTCAACCACCTGATTTCATTTGGGTCATGGATTTCCCTACCTGAAGCAAGGGGAGAGTTTCTAAGGTCTTTAATACTTACACCCCTATTATACAATGCGTTTACACCCATTTACGTAGTGCTTTGCTTAACTGGATTGCTCTTGGGAAGAGTGGTACTTCTATGAAGATGCTCTGAGTTAAAGTTATGGCTGTGTGGCTGTTTTAAAGGGGCTGGATGTAAATGGTGCAGGAAATAATGACCTGGCTCAAGTGCACTGGAGTTGTTGCCGGGGAGGAAAAGTACCTGCAATTCCCTGTTTTCACAAGGGCTTCTTACGCGGGAAATCACTTCAGGTGCAATTCCTCCTCTTGGAATGCAGGTATAAAAGAGGTGATGGTGTGGCAAGGCACTGCCAGATGCAGGCAGCTTCATCCTAGGGTTGCTATCCATCCTCTCCCCCCACCCACCCCCAGTAAAGCAGGAATGGCTTGATTAAATGGTTGGGAAAAGTGGGGGGATGCATAAATCCCATGTGAATTGCCCATCGTGAAGTGTTGCCTGTGCTGCTGTGCTGTTTGGAGGATGAGGATCTTGAGTGCAGCAGAGCATCAGCAGCCAGAATAGCTGCAAATGAATGGGCTTGGTGGTTAAATGAGGAACGTGGAGGTCAAGTGTGGGAGACTGAAACACTTGACTCATTGCTGTGGGCTTGAAAGAAGGGAATTGAAGTCATTTGTATGTCTTGAGGCCCAAAGCCTCTCCAGCACAGACTTGAGAGGCTGGTTCTGCTTATAAGGCGTCTATGTTGAGTGCAGGTGTTCTGCCTACCCCTTGCTGCATCCCTCCTTGTCTTGGTATGAGATGCACCTTACATTGGATCTTGGGGGGTGGTGTTCCTGTTTCATGCCTCCTTGGGAAGCAGGGTTATGAATATGGAGACAGCCTGTGCAGTGTCTGGAAGCAAAAGACCACGGTGGGACCCGAGTTGCTATAGAAATGTTGTCATTTGGAAGGTTCTCTGCCTCCTACATGTGCCTTGAAGTGAACAAACAAGTGCATTGTTGCTTTGCCACGATGCTGTGCCAGCTCTGAGCTTGGCTTTGTGCTTGCTGTCCTGTGATGTCTGTTTTGAAGGGGCTCTTGGGCACTGGAAGCTATTCCTAGCATAAATATCCTGAAGCTGGGAATCTTCCTGCTAGGGATGATGGCTCTGATCTACCTGGCTGATTTAGCAGTGCAGAGCTCTGCCTGTCAGGGAGCAGGGGGTGATAAAAGAGCTGCTGTCATGCTGAGATGCTGGAGGCTTGGCCAGCACTTCCCAGTGCTGCCGCTGGGCTGTACAGGCACTGGAACAGGCTGCCAGGGAGTCAGCATCCCTGAAGACATTTAACAGATGGTGGATGTGGTGCCTGGGGACTTGGTTTAGTGGTGGACTTGAGCTTAAAGGTGTTTTCCAACCTAAATGATACCGTGATCCTATGGTAAATCTATTGGGGCAAGAGGGAAAGTGCCTCTCTGTAGTCAGTGCTGACTTGGGGTGCAATTGTATTGCCTAGGTTTGAGATGAATCCTGTGCTGGAGAGCTGGGAAGGGGCAGGATGAGCAGTCCTAATGCTATCCTAAGGTATATGGTTTGACAAGCATATGGTCACCATTACATCCAAGCTTGTTATCTTGGAGACCTCGTGGAGATGGACCACACTTTATCATATCCTGTATCCCTTAAACCTCCCACCCTCCATCCCAGCTGCATCCTGCCCTTGTTTTGATTAACATACTCCATGCTCATAAATCTAAGGAAGTGGATTTGGGAAGAACTTTCCTGCCTCCAGTAAAACTTGCCTTTCAATTATTTAACAAGCTTCTTAAGCAACTCAGCTATTTTGCATGGAATTTGTCAAGGCTCCATCAGCTCTACACAGGGCAGCGTGACAGCCATGCTTTTCTTTGGAGCAGCGTATTAATCTTGGAATAGTGCTATTTGTTTTCCTCTCTTGCTTTTATGGGGCTTAAAAGCATGTATCTTCTCCTGAAAATCAATAACTAAAGCTATGAATAATAAAAACCACTGCAGTGAATGGCTCGTAGAGATCCTATGGATGTAAGCTGCAGCAGTAATGAGTCTGTTTGCTATCCATTAAGTACGTGAACTCAGAAGAATTATGCAGATTATAATAGCTGTATCAACATAAGTATGTTTTGCTGATAGACTCCCCTGATTGGATCCATGGGATATAAGCCTGATAATCCCCTGTGCGCAGGACCTGATTATATTAGAGAAAGTTAAGAAATAATTACCCAAATTTGGCTGGGGGGGTGTGTGTGTTTCTCAATAGCAATTGTGTTGCTGCTGTATTTGGTGGGATTTCTTGAAGCAAACTGGCTTTGGTGGAAGCCAAGAGCCCAGCTCCAAGCCCTGGGGAAGGCACAGACAGTAAGTAAAGGTTTATGGATGAGAAGGGAAATTTGCCCCGTACTGAGCTTTAAATGTCACAGCAGCTTTGAACTGCAGCCGCTCAGCCTGAGGCTTAAGCAGTGATTTGGTGCCGGGAGGGGACCACAATCAGTGCACGCATGGAGAAGCTTGGGAATTGCCCATCTAAGTGGCCAGCTCACCCATGTGTGTGCTGCTGGTGTGTAGGACCACTGGCGTGGATGTTACCTGTGTCCCTGAGGACTTCTTTTGACCCCTTTCTTTGCCTGCAGCCTTCCAGTGATTTGCTGTTGAAGCTACTAAAGGAGCTGCAATGGGGACAAACCCCAACCAAAACACCCCCCTGCAATTAAAGTCATCAGCTTGATGTGCATTAGACACAGGGTAAATGTCATGGAATCCCGTGCGTAGTGTTGCACGTAAGGTGGGATCATAGAATGGTTTGGGTTGGAAGAGACCTTAAAGCTCACCCAGTTCCAACCCCTGCCATGGGCAGGGTCACCTTCCACTAGAGCAGCTTGCTCCATGCCCCTGTGTCCAAGCTGGCCTTGAGCACTGCCAGGGATGGGGCAGCCACAGCTTCCTTGGCCATCCCGTGTAATGAGTCCAAATCCGCATCCCTGTGTCCCCTAAGTCTCCTTGGTCCTGGAATTTCTTGTGCTTCTGTGGCCTATTTGGTCACAGGCTCCTAGTGCCTAATGAGCACTTAGGCTCCTTTCTGCCCTTTGCATTGATGTTTGGAGACTGGCAAATGAAATGAGTGGAAAGGAGGTCGCTGCATATCAGGACTCAGCAGAAAAAGATGCCCCCAGTCAGCAGCGATGCATACCAAATGTGAAATGGTTTTCAAGGCAGAAGATGAAAGCATCTTGCCATCCGAATATCTTCCAGCATCTCTGCTCCATGCTGAGTGGTTGCCTGTGAGGTGGGGGGAGCAGCAGCACAGCCCTGCAGAGCTCTGTATCACAGTGGGGACTCATTGGCTCTGTGAACTGAAGAAATCAGGGGCAGCGTTGCAGCAAAACTCCTTTGGTTGTCAGGAGAAGTAAGACCTGGGATGGATGTGTCAGTGCGGGTGAGGCTTGCAGCCAGCAGGGAGAGTAACAGGAGTGAGGTTTTTGTCCCTCCATCTGTTTCCTGGTCAGTATTTTGCTTGAACTTTGATAAAGTGGGGCCAAAAAATCAAAGAATGTCAGGATGCTTTGGATTGGAAGGGACCTGAAAGCTCTTCCAGTTCCAAGGGCAGGGACACCTTCCACTGGAGCAGGGTGCTCCAAGCCCCTGTGTCCAACCTGGCCTTGAACACTGCCAGGGATGGGGCAGCCACAGCTTCTCTGGGCACCCTGTGCCAGCGCCTCAGCACCCTCACAGGGAAGAGCTTCTGCCTAAGAGCTCATCTCAGTCTCCCCTCTGGCAGTTAAAGCCATTCCCCTTCACCTGTCCCTACATCCCTTGTCCAAAGCCCCTCTCCGGGTTTCCCCTTTAGGCACTGGAGCTGCTCTCAGGTCTCCCCTTCAGGAGCCTTCTCTTCTCCAGGCTGCCCCAGCCCAGCTCTCTCAGCCTGCTGCAGCTTGATGGTGCCTCAGATCCTTAGGGTAAACGTTTATAGCCTGAATCCCATCTGGGGTGCGAACACAATTTTGATGTTTCCAGCCTCTTAGGGAAACTATAATGTAGGATGCTGCATCTATATAATATAGCAGCTTTCCAGTGTCTGAAGGGGGTACAGGGATGCTGGAGAGGACCTTCATCAGGAACTGTAGCGATAGGACAAGGGGTGATGTGTTCAAACTGAAACAGAGGAAGTTCAGGTTGGATCAAAGGCAGAAGCTCTTCCTTCTGAGGGTGCTGAGGTGCTGGCACAGGGTGCCCAGAGAAGCTGCGGCTGCCCCATCCCTGGCAGTGCTCAAGGCCAGGCTGGATGGGGCTTGGAGCACCCTGCTCTAGTGTGAGGCATCCCTGCCCATGGCAGGGGGCTGGAACTGGATTATCTTAAGGTTCTTTCCAACCCAAACCATTGTATTCTATGTTGTAACATCACAGATGAAGGTTGGCCTTGGCATCCCCATGAAGAGAAACTGGAAGAGCAATGGCAAGATTTGGGTAAAACAGGAGGAATTTATTACCAAAGGTAGTTATTTTGTGGTTGTTGAACCCATTCTGCTTTATGCCATCCAGACCAGGAAGCTGTTGCCTCACGCAGCAGCTTACCCTATAGCAGCTAAGGTCTCATTAGCAAATAACATTGTCATTTTGGGGCTAATGCTGGGAGTTAATGTGATGCGAGCATCACGAAACCCCAAATGTGCCGTGTGCAGGATGGGGCGGGCAGCAGTGAGGAATGTCGTGCACAACTCGGAGCCTCTAATTGAGTGTGGTTTCAACAGAATATTCAATTAATGCTCTCTGCGTTGCAGACAGGCTGGGAAAGGAACAGTTTCCTCCCGAGGATCTGTGTTCCTGTGCACAAACAGATGAAAATGAAGCGTTTTATGGCCTTCTAATTGAAAGTCGATGCACTGGTTTTATTAACGTTTTCATGGTGGGGGGAACTGGATGCCTCCAAGGCCCAGTAATGGGATGAATCAACTCCCTCATCTCTGCTGCCTCACATCCAGCCCCAGGCGGAAACGACTGACAATAAATCCATGAGATATCCCCAGTGGAATCTCTTCTTGTGCTCTCAGCTCCAGTTTATCCGCGTCCATTGCACTTTTGGTGCACCCTTGGGAGGAGTGAGGATCCTTGGGAAGAATTGTTGGGATGGATTAAAGTAGGGGCTGTTGGGTGAGGAGAGGGGAAACGCTTTTTCCCATCCTCTGCGGGCAGAGGACTAGGTTTCTTCTGGCTTGGAGTCTGTTATCCTTTTCCTAGGCGCTGTGCAGTGGGAAACTGAAGTTTAGTGGGAGGTTTGAGCTGAAGAAGCTTCTTATTGGCATGAAGATGCTTTATATATGAAGCAAAATGCCCACACCAAAGTGGTTTTGTGCTTTCTGCTGCTGCTGAGTGTTAGGAAGCAGCAAAAGCAAGATGCTCTCCATGCAGATTCCCTAAAGCAGTGCCTTTGCTTGCTGATAGATGGAAGCTGTTATCTGAGTCCTTCCGTGGTGTTGCATATGGCTCCTAATTTATGTTCTTGCATCCAGTGATGATTTAGCTATTTGGAAGCATTATTTACGATGAGTTCTCTCCCCATTTTGCCATGGTGCTGGTGTTGTGACAGTGGGAATTTACAGTTCTTCCCGACCAGAAGCCGTAAACCAAGCGGCTGGATATTTTTTTGTATTCCTAAAGGCCTAATTTGTAACATAAAGCACTTAATAATTGTTATTAATGAACCTGCTGTGGTTGGTCTATAGACCCAGCTGGAAATCACATCTGCTATCAGCTTTGCAGCAAGCTCTTGCGAGCCGAGGGAGGAGTGAATAGCTGATGTGGCTGGGAGGAGATGGCTTCAGCTGGCCAAAAGAGGTGCCTGCGCATCAGTGGGAGCTGTGCTTATGCAGGCCAGTTTTGGGGGAAGATCATGGAAATCTTCAAGTCAGAAGACGTAGGAACATCATAATAAAGAGGGGAAAAAAAACCCTGAATTGGTGTTTTTTTTATGGATAGGGTTTTTGGGACATTAAATGCGTGTTGATAAACAATTTCCCAGGACTTGATTTAACATCCATAGGGAGGTTCATACCCATTCCTCACTTGACTAGACAGCCAAGATTTTTTCCAGCCAGCTAGTGATTTCTGACAGGTCCAGTTTGGGATATCCAGGAAATGATGGAAATCATCCAGGAGATGGGATGGAAAGATGATGGATGCTGCTTATTTCACCATCACCTCTCCCACTGGGTTGTGCGTGACCTTGAGAATGGAGTTTCATCTTCATGTGCTTTGGTTCCTGGCTGAAATAAGGCTGTGGTGCAGGCAAAATGGTGTAAAGATGGAGGCAGCAGGAGCTTTATTGGCAATATCATTTATTAAACCTTGCAAACCCCTTGTTGTCCTCCTGTTGGTTCATATTTGGGGATATTCACTGACTTGGGGTAACAGGCTTGGATCTGGATGGAGGCGTCTTGATTACTGGCATAGAAAGGATGACTTGGAATATTTTTTGGAGGGTCTACAGATGCTTTCAAGCAATGATGCCAGTGATGAGATGACTTCAGAGGGTTTAATCATCCATGCATCCCCCAGCTAAACCCTCATCCCCTGATTCACAGTCTCGTGCCTCGTCTGCTGTGGTGGATATGAGGTAATGCTTTCAAGTAGTGCAAGAGCATCTTTGCAAGGAGGATCTTTTGCATAACTGGTTTCTGACAAGGCCTAAACCACTATTTAGGGCTCCATGGTGGAGAGTTAATTTATGCCTATACTCCTGAGTGTAACTTTGTTACATGGGAATGTTATTTATGATGCAAGCCCAGATCCATTGTGTGTTGGTGATAGTTCCGTGGTAATGGAGATATATAGCTCGTTGTGGCAAGAAGCTATAAAAGAAATGGGTAGATGTTTCTCTGCAGTTATGGACTTAATTTGTTAATGTGAGAGATGATGGTGATTGAGAGTGATGGGAGCTGATAGGCAATGGGAAACGGGGTGGCAGGTTTTAGTCTTCATTTTGGTCTAGTTTTGAGGTGAAATAAGCTTCTTTAAGAAGATGCTTTTTACTCATGCTGGGACTGCTGGCTCCTACCAGCATTAAATGACTTGGAATCAAATGGTGCATGTTGACTTGTTGGCTCTTTCTCTCTTAAATACAGTTGTCACCTTTAAGGCTTAAATCATAAGAATTCATCCCGTATATTTAATACGAGCCACCAAGTGGGGAAACAAACTGTGTTTCGCTGTCATCATCTTGATGCTTCTTGGCTATTTCAAGCCCTTCCACTTGGGAAGGGCGACTCCTCTATCCTGATCCATACACTGATGTTTTTATGCCCTTCCACTGGCAAATTCCTGTCTTCAGCTGTGAGCTCCGGTGACGGCTGGGAACGAGACACTACGTTTCCAGACTCCTTCCAAACATTCCAGGCAGGAGCATCTCTTGTTTTGCATTAGCTTATTTGTGTTTGGCTTGACAGAGCACAAGGGGAAACAATTGAGGGGAAACAAGCCTGAGGTTAAAGTTGCTGTGAAGCAAAGAATGCAGATACAGGGTTTGGAGGAGAATCAAAGCAGGATGATTCAAAGCAGTCGGATGTGATTTCTTCCCCCTTCTTTCTGCAGAAATTTCATTTCACACAGAAAAAGCCTGACTCTGCAAAGCAGCAAATCTCATTTCTCAGCCGGGAAGCGGCTCCATCCCTGCCTTTTCCACTCGGCCCTGCAACTTACCCTTTGCTGGGCCAGATTTATTCCTTCGCTCAACACGTTTCCTTGTCATCGAGACAGCCCCGAAGCTCTGGGCAAGGAATCAAAACAGCTCCGGGTACTTCAAAGGGTGGAAGTCACTCTAGTGCGTTGTTAGATGTCCTGTGACAACTAATCCAGCGTGTGATGTGACCCCTTTCCAGGTGTCCCTGGCTCTCTCAAAGACCTTGAAAAGAGCCCTGATAGACTGAACTCAACTTGGGCTTAAATCACCTGCCTATGATACTTTGCCTGTGAAAATGCAGGGGACCGGGGAATATGAAAGGCGTGCGATGGATGAAATGAGAAACAAGGGGAAAGCAGGCAACACGCACGGGCAGGCAAGGTGTTAGTGAGCTGGAAGGAGTAAAGGCTTTACTGCGAGCACTAAAAGCCAATATGAAGCTATCACGCTGGACATAAAGCTAACAATTTACCCACAGCCCTGCGGTAGTAAATCATGGTTGAGCTCCATCTGAATATAAGGAGCGCTGATGGGCAGCTTGGGAGGGGGAGAAAGGGTGTTTGCATGAGCAAGAAGGTCCATGTGCTGTTAGAGGAGGCTGTATAGGCTAAAGAAGTGCAACACCGAGGCAATGTCAGACCATTGGCTTCATGGGACAGCCTGGAGAATGCAGTGAAACTGCTTGTTCTTTGCTTCCCCACAGGCTTTCCTGTATATTCCTAGTTTCCTGGAAGCTACTCGTGGGAGCAGAGCTACATCTGTGCTTTAGCGCATTGAGGATTAGGGTAATGCCCGTAAGAACTGGAGGAAATCTGTTGTTTAGTCTCAATCTTCTGCCTAAGTGATGCAGAGGATGCTTGTTAATATTCTCTCCGAAGGCTGTTGGTGATGATTCTTCACTTCTCACATTGCATTGAGGGTTTTCCTTTAAACAGCTATCACTTAAAAATCTTCTTTGCAATTATGGTGGGTTAAAAAAAAACCAACTTAAAATCCCCAAGGTCAAAGCAGTCTCATCTTCATATGGATTGAAATAAATTACTTCAAGTCTATTCATAGCAGAGGGAAGACCTTTTTATGTAGAAAGGATCATTATAGAGTTGCCAGGTCGTTAATTACATTGGGTTCTTCTACTTGCGATGTGAGTTATTTCCATGAAGCAGCCAAGATCATGGGGAGAGATAATGCAGTAAAAAGTGCATTAAAATGCTTCAAATGTCCTTTTGCTCATATCTGTGCATCGCTCAGAGTGAGAACTGATTCCGAAAGGGCACTGCCAATTTAAATCAATCAGTTTTTACTGGTGTGGCTGTGACCTGTATAGATATTGCTAGGTGAGGCAGGGGGCTGGTGGCATCCTCGCCGGTGATGCTCTGAAGTAGTGAAGTTTAATAGACTCTCCAGTGCTGCTTGTCACGTTGGTGCAAATCCATCGCGGACAAGGGAAGGATGCAGGTGTGAGAGCAGGATCCGGCCCTCTACGCCTTATTTACCAGTCCAACCACCTGCTTTAGGAGATAAAGCAGCTGCTATCTTTCGAGCTTTAAATGTGACATTCAGGCAGCTCCACGCCTGGTCCCCTCCTCGCTTTAGATGCTTGTTGATTCGTTCTTAAATGTCAGAAGAGTTTTTAGAACTTGATTGCAATGCGGCTGCCAAGCTTCAGCGCTGCCGCCTCCCGTGTGGCTCTCGCAAGGGCTGGATGCCAGGCACAGGAGTGCTGGTGTCTATTAAAACACTGAGGTAAGGGCAAATTAGCCTCTGTTTTACCTACAGGGAGAGGTTTTGCTGTGGTTTATCTCCCTTAATGGTATCTCTTTAAGCCGTTGGCTGCAGATGGGATTGCGGAGATGGTGAGGGTGGGATTTACCCGATCTTCCATCCCATGTGGGACCAGTACTAGGTGCAGCTTGGCTTTTTCGAAGGTGCTCGCTCTTAAAATGGTTGCCAAAGTAAATGTTGTGGAAGGGAAAAGTCCTTTTTCTCTACCTTTTTCTCATTAAGCTCCATCAGGCTAAAGCAGTGCTGGGGAAGAGCGCTCACCCTCAAGCTGAGGCCTGCTTCCCTATTCAGCTTGGTGATGGCATCAGGAGGGAAAGGAGGCTGTCAGGAGCAGACTGTGTAATCCTGCTTGGTATGAGAAACAAAGAGCTTGCCTAAGCAGACCCAAGAGGCAGTGCCAGACCATGGAGGCTGCAAGGCGAATCCCTTCTGGATTTGGCTCCCATGGGGAGGGATGTGGAAGGCAGCTCTGGAAGAACCCAGGCTGTTTTCCTTCTGCTTCCATCAGCCCTGGGCTGGGAAGGTGATCCCTCCTAAGCCATGCTTTCCCAAGGTCTTTAAGTCCCAGTGGCTTTCCAAACCCTCATTAGTGGGTGTATGAACCTAGAGAAGCTTCCTCTGCGTACAAAAGACTGTTATCATCATCATTGTGTCTATGGCAATGATGATGATAGGGTGGTTGACAAGATAGAGCAGCTCCATGGCTGGAAGACCTCTAACTCAGCATTGCTTTGTAGGCCTAAAGCTTTCTATCAGCTGGAGATCATCTCAAAGCTAGAGAATGGTGGGGTTTATAAAGCTGAGGAGGCAGACATGTGGGTTGTAAGGGGAGGAAGAGGAGGAGCAGTGGTGTATGGCTGTGGTGTACCAGGCACTGCTCTTACGTAGGTTGAGCAGTGTTTGCAGCAGCACCAAAGCGCTTGCCATGAGCTCTGCTCCCCACCCTTGAAAGGGACAGGGTGGGCATGGGGCAGGCATAGAGGGGCCGTGTCTAATGGTGAGCTCAAAGCCTTCGCTCTCAACCCTTCAGCTCTTTGCAGCCTAATTACAACTTGCCTGGTGCATTGGTTACGATGAGCAATGAAGATGTAATCGCTGCTGTTATTTGTCCTTCCCGGCTCCAGCTGTTAAAACAATTCCTCCTTCATAGCCCAGCCAATTTCATGGCTGTAATGCGTCCCCACCGCTGCCGCATCCCGCGTGTGAGCAGCGCTGCACCACAATCTCCATGAAAGCAGCCTATTTCCTGCATGAAGCCCGTGAAATTGGGAAGATAATCTTCCCAGAGCTGCTGGGCCCCTGATTGCATGTTTGTTTGAGATGACAGTTGATGTTGTCTCTCTCTTTCATTAGGGAGGTTCAGCGATCGCGATGTTATTAACTAACAACAGCACTCACTGCATATAAACATGATTCCGCAGAGGCACTCCAAGGAGCACTTGAAGGCAGAGGGGAGGGAGATGGAGAAGGAAGAGAGATGTGATGTTTCTTGCCTCCTTTTCCAGAGGAGGGAAGGTTTGGAAGAGATTTTTAACTGGATGAGAAGCTTGGAAGGGTTTCGTTTTGTACCGGATCCCCTGACGGTGCTGTGGAAGCATAGCACTAACTCTCCAATGGAAGCTGTCTGGCAGTTTCTGGCTCTGCCAGGGATTGAGGGCTTCCAGAGTGCTGGGAAGCTGCTTTCCGTGTGGACTGATGTCTTCAAGATGGGGTTGAAACAAAGCCTGACATCGCCAGATGTTGGCTGCTGGCAGGGCGCAGGCTCAACCAGCCGCTCGTGCCCTGAAGGTGGGGAGATGAGGCTCCCCTGTTCCCTTAGCACATCCTTGCCAGCCTATAGCATCCTACATCTGGCACCTAGTGGGATGCAGTGTACCTTGCTGTGGCTGTATCCGTCTTCCAGTGTAGCATCCCCTGATGCAGGCTCTTCTGCAAAATGTCCCTCACAGCTCTAGCTCTGCACCAGGCGATTGCTGACACTGAATTATCAGACCCTGACTCCATCCCAGGCTGTTACTAGCTGAAGCTTTGCCACCAGCCTCTGATATCCCCTGGGATAGGGCTTTAGGTGGCATCTATTAGGAAAGCTGGGGCTGCAGGTTGTAGCCGCTTGATGCAATTAGAGATGGGACGCGGTGTGGGCTAAAGAAACTCTTCTTTTGGGAGGGGGAAGGAGGAACCTCGCAGATTTCATGAGCACTATTGGATGCTGAGTTGCTGGGATTGCCCTAACATCAGGCTGGTTTGGATTGGAAGGGACCTTAAAGCTCATCCAGTTCCAGCCCCCTGCCACAATTGCCCTTGGGAGTTGGAACCAGAGAGGTGCAGCCCTAATAGGGGTGGCAGAGATTTAGGAGCTGCGGCTGTTGCTGGGGCTGCTGAGGGAGGGGAGAGGATGGTTTATATGTCCAGGCCTGGGTTGTTGGAGGGTTTTGCCTTGATATCCCTCTTGTGTGATGGAGGGATAAGATGAATCGGTTTGGTGTGTGCACCAGTACCCAGCCCGCATTGTGGATGTGCTGCTGATTTCCCATGCTGCTGGTGCTGCTTCTTATTAACCATAAATAGCTGGGAAAATGACCGGGGGGAGAGCTGAAGGGGGATATCCGTCCCGAGGTATGGAACTTGCTTTGAACGGAGCCAGCAATGTTGCTTATAGCCAAGCCTGCCCATTATATGATGCTGTTTGCAGTGAGTTAACTCTCTGCCAAGTGATAATTGTCCAGGCTAAAAATTTCCATGCTCTAAGTGGGCCTCAGGCTATAGGAAATTGGGGGAAGAGGGGATGGGTTTGTGTCTGCTGCTTCAAAAGTAGCAACGGAACAGAACTGAAGCGATCCAGTCTCTCCATGAGATGGAGGCAGAGACTTGGAGTTGGGCAGAGGGGGGATTAAAGCCGAGCTGGAGAAATGGGAAGGAGCAGGGAGAGGAGTGATGGGTCTAGTGAGAGGTAACTGTCTGTTTTCATTACTACTGCCTCGTAAACGGGAGGCTCTGCTGTGGCTCTAATAGCTGCTGTCTTGTTCCTCCTTGTATGGGCTGGTTGGTTAATGTGGTTCTCCTGGCTAGCTGGAGAAAATGCTGGTGCGAGATTGTTAAAGGAGCTTGATTAAAGGTATAACAATTTAGGGAATAGCAGAAGGTTGCTCATTCAGCCCTAATCTGCCCATTTGCATGTGTTTGTTGGCTGTGATTGTTTTGAATGATGTAATTGGGTGTTATTTTCTCGATGGGAGCGCTTCATCTATTGCAATGAAGCGCAGACATTCCTCCCTGCGTTCCGGTTTGTCTCTGTCCTGCCTGCAGGAATAACCACTGACAACGGAAAGACAGAGGAGAGGCTGGAGACGTGGTAAAGTGCTGGTCTCCAGCAAGCTGTGCATTAGGGACTTTGGGAATCCAATGTCTGAGATGATGCTCTTGTTCTAAGCACCTTTTCTCCCTGAACTGGACCTCTTACTGACCTTGCCCATGCTTCTGCCTTTCACATTGCCCTGCTACAAGGAGTTTGAGCTAAACTCTGTGTGTGTGCACACAGGAAACACTGCTTTTGCACCTGCAAATCCCAATGTCTGAACCTCAGAGCTGCTCCATCCCTCTGAACTTGAGAGCTGCTTGGACCTGATGATCTTGAAGGTCTTTGCCAACCTGGTTGATGCTATGGGTTGATTCTATTCCCCATAGCGCTGGTGGAGAAAGCTGGTGAGCTGCATCCTTTCCCCGGGGAGGGATGCGGTGGTACCCAAGGCCCCGTTCCTGAAGGGAAGCTGTGGGCTGGAGTGGTTGCTGGAGCAGGATGGCATGCATTGCCTCCCTGCGTGTGCCAGCTGATTATGAAGCAGAATAATGGCAAGAGAAAATGAAAATGGGAAGGAGCTTGACAGCCCATGGAGAGGTATTTCAGCTGCAACACAAAACATTTGGTGGTAATTATAGAATAACCTTCATTTAAATGCAAATAAGCCTGTAATTAAGATAAGGGCTCTGTCATTTGCCAGTATTCCTCCTTCCCTCCCTTGCCAGCTATGGCTTTTGAGATGCTCCCCAGCTCGCTGTGGCTCTGCCTGTTTGTCTCAGGGCTCCTATGGTGCAGGACGTGAGATGGGCAGTAAAAGAAACGACTTTTGTTGTTCTTTGAGTCCATCCCAGCCAAGTGGAGGAGTCTGAGATGGGCCTGGGTGTCTGTCTTGGACCTTGGAAAACCCCGAATCCAAATGCTTCTCGGCATTCCAAGGCTTGAAAGCTGGATTTGGGCTGTGCTGAGATGCAGGGCTCCATGAGTCTATTCTGGGGGTGCAGTGCTTGGCAGTGTATGATGGTCTCATAGAATGGTCTGGGTTAGAAGGGGCCTTAAAGAGCATCCAGTTCCATTTGCCTTAAGAATCCAGTAAAGACAAGTCTTCAGGTTGAGTCGGGCCGACTTGTGCATGGACACGGTGTAATGATGTATTTAGCCACACCATCCTGGAAGCATCAGTGTCACAGCACCGAAACCTGCAGATGGCAACTTGTAGTGCTTGGAAATAGGAGCGTGCAGGGAGGCAGCATCCCACTATGGCTTGGTGGGAGCGCTTGCACGGGGTTTACACCAGGTCTCTTAGCTTGGGAGGCCAACTGGGAACAGCCATTGCTGGAAAGGTTAGCCAGCAACCTTTGCTCAAACCGTCTCAATCGGTATGAAACGTTATCTCCCTGCCTGCCCGAAGATACGGGAGCCGAGGGAGAGGAGATGCTCCCAGATTGTGTTTATCTACCCCTTTGAAAGGGCGTTTGAGGAATTAACTGAGCTTAAGGAGATCTTTAATGCGTCGATAAGCGGCTGGTGCTGCTTGACACCCGTGATGGAGCATTTCTAGGGCACACGTGGGCCAAGGAAGAGAGGCAAACTCCTCATCCCAGTTGTACCACAGCTGCCAACCCCCACCCTGTACCAGTGGTGCTTCCTTCCCAGGCTTCCTGGGAGCAGGCAGTGCTGTCTGGATGCATCCTTTGGAGCTGGGGTGGGTGCTCTGGCTCAACAGGCTTCCCCAAGCCCATCTGCATTGCAGATTCCCATGGAAATGATGCCTGGTGTATTCATGTATTCCCTTTTTCTTCCTTCTCTGGAGGCTTCTTTGGGTGTTAGGGGAGGAGGAAAGGCAGGCTCAGACTCCATGGAAGTGGAGGTGACTAAAGAGCAGGGACTGTGGTGTTTTCTTGGGATGATCATGGGATTTGGGAATTGGAGCTGCGACCTTGCAGGAGCAAGGCTTCCCTGTTCAGTGGCTCCTGGGGATGGAGGCAGAAAGGCAATTGGAATAGATGATGGGATAGATGCCTTCCTCTTCTCCCAAAGCATATCTACAGGGGAGAGCACAAGACCCCATCATCTCCAAGAGCAAATAGCTCACATTGCTCTTCCATACCAGCAGCAGGATTTGCTCCTGAGATGCTGAGCCGGGAGAGGCTGGAATGCAGCCTTTCCTTGCTGGAAAGGACCAGAAACGTACAGCCCAGATGATTTCTGTGCTCCCAACTCATCTCCATCCAGAGAGAGAGCACGTAGAGGAGTGTAAAGGTGCAATTAAACAGCATGACACATCAGCAGGCCCTCGGGCTGCTTGGGAAAGAGTCCAGAGGAGGCAAAAGGGAAAGAGCCATTTACTGTTCTTGAGTATACAAAGAATATGTCAATATAAGGCTGCTGTTAATATTTGATACCGGCCTATGAATAATTCACCCCAATGTACAGCCGGCTTGGTGACCTCTGAAGCGGTACTGTGTGCGCTGACAGAGCTGAGAGCCTATGGGCTTGGCATCAAGGCTTTGTGATAAAGGGGAGGAAGATGCCCTGGAGAAGGCGGCTTCTGCTCTCCTCCTGTTGCCCACGAGGTGGCAGACGGTGCCCATGCAGCTTGAGCACCCGCTGGTTGGGTGCTGTGCTGCAGGGGAATGAAAGCTCATCATGGTCTAAGCCTGCTTGACTTACCCAAACTTGGTGCTTTTAGCATGCGTCAAGTCAGGAGATGCTGCTGCATCCCAAAAGGAGGGAGAAGCTAAAGGCGCACAGTGCTTTGGTCCCCTGTAGATGGGGAAGAAGGGATTGGATTTGCTGCTTGGAGGCCTAATGCCCATGCTGGGGATCCTCCCAGAGACCAGGGACCCTCCATATCCTTATTTTCTGTAAGATGGAGCTGATGCTCATACCCTCTTGTGGGCTGGCTGATGGATGGCTTAAAAGGGCCTTTAAAGGTGATGAATAAGGGAGGGGGGGTCTGTTCCCTATGGATGCGGTGCTTGTGATGCTGGGGGTGCGTTCGCATCATTAGCTGCCTCATTGCACTCCCAGGCTGAGCAGAGGTCTCAGTATCAGGCTCCTGATGCTTTATTGATCACTGCCACTTGCAACACTTGAGTTTTCTCCATTTCCTCCAAATCCAAGCAGCTGATGGGTTTTCTCCCTCCTCCTGGCCCCACTAAAAACACACATAAGGTTTGTCATTTCCTATGCTTAAATCTGTACTGCAGTTGAAAAAGAGCTGTTGAAGGACTCAAATCAGAGGGGATGCAGGCAATGGTACAACCCCATGCCCATCTTCTCCACCCCAAAAGGAGGCCACTGTCCCCCATGGCACGGCAGAGGGCAGCAAGCCCTGCTAAGCCTCTCCTGGTCCTCCCCTGCTTCCATTACTCCTATCGCTACAATAGTTCATGTGCTACAAACAGGCCCAATTACAGTATTGATCTCCCACAGGCTGGGAGCTGATGGCAGGTCCCTCCCCAGCCGGCTTGGTAAAGAGCTCTCCATCAGCAAGCACTTTGTGAATGTCACGCAGCGACTTGATCCTCATCCTCCTCCCGAGGCTATGGCAATATAGGAAGGAAAGGGAGAACCTTGTTTTGGGGAATAGGGGGAAAAGGGGTTGCCCCTTTTCCAGGCTCCAGGCGTTTTCTGTGCTTTAGTGTAGACCACACTTCATGCTTTCATGGCTGAGCCAAAATACCCCAGGGCTTGCCAAGCCCTGGCTGCAGCGCAGGTCCTTGAGGATGGAGCACTTGGTTATCCTTCCTGGAGTGCTTCAAGTGCAGCATAGACATGACCGGACACATGTGGTGGGTCGTATGTGGATGAGACCTGTGGTCTGGGGGGGTTTCTGGCTGGGAATGCAATGTTCTTGCATGGAAGGTCTTTGCTGTGCAAAGCACAGCAGATGGGGCATAGGAATATACCTCTAAGTGCAAAGCCCTCCCCTGGCTTTGTCCCTATGTAAGAGACATTGTGCAGAATGAATGAAGGCTTCAGAGGTAGTGTCCAGGCTCTGGTGGGGCTCGTTGCATAGCATTGATGAGACATCATAGCCACAAAAGCCATAAAGGAATGGAGTTCAGAGCATTGTTTTCATTGATTCTAATGAAAAATATAGTGGAGGGACTCAGGAGCATCTTTGTCTCCTTGAGGTGAGATGCTTGAGGACCAGTTGCCATGCCTTGGTGGTGCAGGATGACTTGGTGGAAGCAGCTTTTGTGTCCCTCAGCTCTTAATACCCATTATCTGAGTGCTTACGCTGGAGGTGATGAGGCCAAATGGGCAAAGAGGTGGGGGAACGACCTTGGCTTTGGCTTCTAGGTGTGTTCTTGTGTCGAATTCTTTAAGTGGTCCTAAGCCCTTCTTGAGCATCCTCATGTGGAAAGGGCTGAGTTGTCCTTAGCTTGACTCCTGCGGTGTGTCTGGCTTCACTTAGTACTGAGCAGCACAGTGAGCGTGAGATGAAGTGGGTGACACGGTGTATTTATGTCTGCTTGGTGATGAAGTCCTGCTCCGGCTCCTGTGTGCTGGCTTGACTTCAAGCACGTAGCTTCCTCCCTGCCACAGGGTGCCGAAGACTCTGCTCTGCCTTTGCTGGCTCCTTGAGTAACAAGAATCAGAGCAAGCCAATGGGACAGCTCTCTTTGTAGGGGGATTTAGCAAGGCAGGGAAGCAAGGAGGATTTCAAACCCCATTTGTATTCAGCTGGTGTTGCAGTTTACAGCCAAAGCAGGAGGGCTGGATGCCCGCAGAGACCCAGAGTTGCCATAACAACCCCAAACCAGAAGTAGTCCAAGAGTTGAGGAGAGGGGTCCAAAGAACAAATGGGAAACAGAGCTGCTCTTTGAGGGATGCTGATAGAGATCACAAAGCGTGTTAAGGGAGAACTAATCTCTCCAGAAGCTGCTCAGTGTTTAGGCCCCCTGTAGAGCTGTTTGAAGCTGGGTAAACTCTGGCTTTGCTCATGTTTTCCGTTCTAGAGGCCAGAGGGATTTAGAAACGCCCCATGCGTTGAGGCTGCCGCTTGTGTGGTGGGATGGGGCTGTGCTGGTGGAGCAGTGAAGGCTGATAGAGGGCTTGAGAGGGGTGTTTTATGGCATAGAGAGGTGGGGTGTTGGATGTGAGGAAAAGCAGAGCTTTAGCAGCCAGGATGAGCTGCGGAAGGGACTCCTTTAGCTGGCAGACAGATGAAGGGTGAAGGATTGATGCTGCTGAGCAACTAAAATGCCCATTCCTGCATTGCAAAACTCACTGTAACACAAGCAGGAAAACTTTATCCATGGTATTTCTGGCTAAACCTATACTGGAATGGTTGGGATGAAGCATGTGTGGATAGGGGAGGAAGCATAGCGCATCCTCTGCCCGTTGCATGCATCCCTTCTTCTTGCGCAGGGCTCAGCCTGCTGGCTTGTGCCCTTGGCTTCCCTTAAATAAGCTTCTCCTTGTTGGTTTTGCTTGGTGGGACCTTTTGCTGCTGCTAAGACTGGAAACGAGTCCAAGAAGCAGCCATAAGACTGCTCTAAGCAGCAGAATTTGTTATTTAGGTCAATTCAGGTGGCAATTTCGGTCAGGAATAGAATTCCTTTGACAAGCCCTGGGACAGAGATCCCTGGTTGCTTTGCTTGGGTTTGGTGTGATTTGCATTGTGGCCTGGCCTGGGCTCTTCTGCTATTGGGTGTCCTAGTTCTGCAAAGGGGATGCTGGCAGTAAAACCACATGGAATGTGGGGAAAGAGGATTTCTTCCATCGCGATCCCAAACAGCGCTGCCCCAGCTCTCGGCCTTCATCCCATTCCTCTGCTTGAGGCTTTTCTCAGGCACACAAGGGCAGGAGCGAGGCAAGCAGCATCCACGTGGCCAAAGTCATGCTAGCGTGGAAAAAATACCAATGGGACGCCTCACGGACGGTATAGAGCAAAGAAAAAGGGGGATAAATTATAATATGCCTGGAATACAATAGGAGCAAAATCTCCTGGCAGCAAACATTCATGCACTTGACTGCCAAGAAAAAAGGGCCTTACAGAAGATGAGACATGAAAGGGATCCCTGCACAAAAACCTTAAAGTCAGAACACAATAGTATATGTTTCAGGCATATGAAAAGGAAGTGCGGCAGTAATACTAAGGAGACAAGATACTCGAACAGAGCCCAGAGCTGAGCCGAGGAACTCAATCAGCAGTGACACAGGAGGCTGGGGGAAAGCAGCTCTTTCAATGGATAGGAGTCCTTAAAAAGCAGCCATCCTGCTTATTTTATCATTTTTTCCTTGGAATTAATCTTTCCCTGCTTTTCTCAGCTTGTGCAGGAGCAAGGGAGAGTGTGAATAAGAGCTAAAACAGAGAAGGGGCTGTATGCTTGTGGCACGGGTCGGTGTTGTGCCAGGGTTGGGACCTATGGGACACATGGAATCAGACTGGTTTGTGTTGGAAGGATTGCGCTCCACGTGGGGCTCACAGGGATGCCTGCAGGAGCCTTTCCAATGCAAAGGCACTCGTGTTGCTTGTGCTGGGTACCGCTGATGGTGCTGCGAGGGAGGGATGCGAAGAGAGAAATCCCCAAGCTGCTTCCTCACTGTCATCCTGGTGACAAGGAGGGAATTCCCAGCTGGGTGTCTTGCACATCTCTCCCCTGTCAAAGCCTAGCGCGGCTTTGTGCCGTGCTTTAAAACAGGGGTTTTCTGGTGTGCATATGTTCAATGAAAGGCGTTATTTCTGTCCCATTGGTGATTCGAGTGAGTGACCCAGAGTTACAAGTGTGGGTGCTGTCAGTGCCTTGACTCTCCTGGTCCAAATGGGGTCGGTACAAGAGCTGATCTAATAGAAATGAGATACTCTAATATGGTTGAAGGGCTTAAACCTGGGCTTTTCCTGTCCTTGAAAGGCACAAGAACCTGGAGGCAGGGACCAGGGTTTGATGGCTCTCTGTGAGAAGCTCAATTCCCTTTTAATAGATTGCTCCCTCTATCCAAGTTCAGAGCCCTTACCTTTCCCCTCTCTCATCCCTGGCATTGGCCTGCTGGCTGCAATTGAAGCCCATACATTATGTTTAATGATATCTGATAACAAGAAGCCTCCTGCAATGATCCTGTTTAGATCTGGAGCCTCTAAAGGATGGCTTGCAGAAATCTGATGTGCTGAAGCACCTTGGGAAGAGGCAGAAACCTCTGCCAGGCATTGCCATGCTATGGCAGTGCTGGTCCCAAAGCTGAGACACTGCAGCCCTGATGCCGCAGCTGAAGGGGCATGGATTCGATTCGCTGTGATTTACCCTGTCCAGCAGCATATTGGAGGGAGGCAAGGGGAGACTTTAGGTCTGGTGCGTTGATGCTCCTTGCCCTAAAGCAGGCATTTAACCGCAGCCTTCAGAAATCAAATGCTCACTTTAGGGTTGCCTTTTATTCCTATTTTTTGCTTGTTTTGCCAGCAGTAAGAGGTCAGAAAGGAAAACCTGGTGCCATTTATAGTTGAATTCCCCTCTGGTGCAAGAGGGGTATAAGTAAGCATCAAAGAATCCCATTCCAGGCCAGGAATTCCCGATATCTAGAGCTAAATTCAGCTTGTCACTACCACGATGGAGTCTAATCTTACACAGCTCGTGCTGAAGATGAGACTGCAGAAACGTGAGAGACTGAAGGCAGTATGAGCATCCCATCTGCAGGGATGTGTGTGAAGGTCCCCGCCTGCCAGCTGGTGTTCCAAAGGGAAGCAGGAAGGATGAGGGGCTAAGGGAGGACAGGACCTTGTTGATTTGCTTGGCTGTTACTTTGTGTACCTGTCCTGATGCCTTTTTCTCTTTTATGGGGCTGCCATAAAAAACACTCATTAGTGTTGATTTTCATTAATGTTGATTCACCAAAAGCTTAATCAATCTTCTGTGACCAACGACCCTGTTCCCAAGGGATGAGAAAGCCGTTGAACAAATTAGCCTTACAGATTGGAGGCAGAGCTTTGCAGATGCTGCAGCCTGGGTACCAGAGCGGGCGGCGTGTGGGTTGCTGTGACATGCCCAGGAACTGTGGCATTCGGCTGCCTTTTTCCCCTCTTTTTCCTTGTTTTTCCCGTGTATTTTGTCTGAAGGATGGTGGTGATGCCCTCAGCCCTCCTTTTGCCTCTCCTTCCCTTTTGCAAGCCCCACTGCTGTGGGGAGATAGAGCAAAGGGAGTTGTTAATGTGGATGTTCTCCCTTTGCTACCTGGCGCTGCCACCAAGTCCTGCAGTGGCCATCAAGCCCCTTGTCTCTCTGTGCTGTGATGCCTTGTCCTCAACGACGAGTGCAATGCTCTTCCACCTCCCTGAGGGGCTGTGAGGGTATAAATGCACCCATTGAAGAAGACTTTGCAGTGAGAGGCTTTTAAACCAGCCAGCATCCACGTGTACTCTGTCTCTGCTAAACCCAACTGCCTGTGCTGTGGGGAACATGAGAAGGGGAAATGCTTTGAGTGTTCAAAGTACATGGAAGGGGCTGAGATGCTGCTGAACTCATGCAGGGGGCCTCATCCAGACCCCACGTGCTGGGAGCAGGATCTGCAGCATCCCTCCTGGCACCAAGTGATGCGGGTTGGTTGCAGGGAACTGGGAGGATGCTCTATCCCTCTCCTGATGCCTTTGTGACGCCAAGCCCTTGTCACCCTGGTGCTCCTTGGGGCTTGCAGCCCCACCAACTCATTTCACAGCGGCTGCTGCCCCATATCACATTGGTAATGACTTTCCTTCTCCCTCCAGGGCTGGATTTGAATGGCTGGGCTGGAGGTGAAAGGCCCCCGTTCCCATTACGGATCCAATTTCCTGGACTTTTACCGGGTAGATAGGAATTGCCAGAGCGGAACAGCCTGATGGGCCATTGAGCCCAGTGTCTCTTCCCTGACAGCAGCTTGTGTTTGGTGTGTAATTAAAAGCCTTTGTACTATTTGACTTGTAATTTAATATCACGCTGCCATGTACATATCTCATTCAAGACCGAATAGATCCTGATGTTTGCAGAGATGAGCCGCATTCCTTGCTGCATCCATAGGGTCAGCTCTGCATCCATGCTGTGCGTGGCAGGGACTCTGTGCCTTGCTCGTGTGTTCCATGGCAGGTCCAGCATGCCAGAAAAGATGCTTGGAGGGAAAACCGAGGGAGTGCGGAGTGTTCAGTGGGGGAGCTGCTCCGTGATTTATTGGGCTCTGCTGCAAACGCTGAGATTAAGGAAAGTGCCTTAAATGGTCCTTAAAAGCTGGCTTTGGGAGAGGAGATGAGCCTGTGTGATTACACCCTGCCTGCCTCGGCGTGGGCTTGCTCCAGCCCCTCTGGGCTGATGTTGCTGCTTGACTTGGAGCTGATAAGGAGAGTGCAGAGCCCCATCCATCAGCTGTGCTGCAAGGGTAGGGTGCGTGGTGAGAGGCAGTCCCACATCGAGCCGCACTCGGAGGGTTTGCCAGCAGATGGGTGCCAGCACCCTCACCCTTGACAGAGGGCTTGGGATGCTCTGCAGTGCAGTGATAACCATGTGGGAGATAGCAATGGGCTGCTCCTGTGTTGGCTGATCTCTGTCCTGGTCATGCACGGCAATGCTGCTCCATATGTGGGGGCTCTGCATGATGCTTTCCCTATAGCTTGCTGCCTTCTGCTGACAAGCTGGTGGCCATCCCCATCATAGAAGGTGCATGTCCAGAAACGCAGGAGCAGGGCACAGGATGGAGAAAACCACTTGAACTGAAACAACTGGATGCAAAATCCTCTAGAATAAAGCCTTGCATCTCTCAGATCACTGCTCATGATTGGAAACAGAGGGAGCTTAGGAACCTCAGTTTTAGTGGGACTGAGATGATGCTGAAGGCCTCGCGTAAGGATAAAGCTCAGCTCAGTGAGGTTTTGCACCAGCACCAAGTCTTGCCAGGCCCCTCTCGATACTTAAAGCCTATTAATTTTCCCACCTCAGTGCTAGTCCCTCTAACTGACAGAACCTACAAGAAAACAAGCCCGGGTTGATCAATGGAGAAATCATCTTCCAAATTGCGGGCATAAATCATTCCCGATCGGTGTCTGCTCCCATTCCTTAATGAATAAACCCAACTAAACCAATTTTCTTTATTAAAACACAATTGTTTCACCTATTACTACTTCAGGCAGGTGGTGTGAGGAGGGGGACAGTGACTGACTGCCTACCATGTGCTTTCCGTGCTGGGATGTGATAAGGGAGCCGCCAGCTTTGGGATGCGCACTACATGTGTGTATATATACATGTGTACGCCCTGTGGCTTGTGTGTGTTGCTGCTCTTAGAACTGGAATTGGCCAGCCAGGCAGCTGATGCCGTGCTCTATCCTTGGGCTTTTCCCATCATCAAACAGTGATTTGCCCTCTGTAAAGTGCTTTCACATCTGGAAGGGCTCTGATCTGCATCTGGGCATCCAGACTGCTCCCGACTCCTGGGTGGAAGCAATTTCCTATCCTTTCATCCCAAACTGTTCCATGAGTCTATCTCAGCAACAGGTGAAGGATCAAGGCTGCTTTGTGTCCTGATTTACACCATTCCTGGCCAGGAGGAGAGTTGCTCCTGGTCATTTGCCTCTTGCTGTATGTGAAAACTCCCTTTGAGAGCCATGGGAGATCCTTAAGTGTCTGCTTAGGGAGCCTCATCTTCTCACTGCTTTCTGAATAGTCCAAATGAACAAATAACAGAGAAACAATAAACCCAGGGGGGTGAATAAACTGGTGCTTGGAAGCTCAGCTGAAGGAGGCCGAGGGAAGTGCAGTGCAGGGATGTGCTCGGAGAAGGTCAGGTTTTCAAATCTAAACTGGAGCTAAGTAAAATATTGGCTAAATAACTGGATTCCAAAGCTCATAAAATGCTGATAATGCTGAGCGTTGGCTGGAATAGATCGCCTCATCTTCTAGACGTGGAGCTGGTGCTTTCCTTCAGCTTCCCTCCCTTGGGTCCCTGATGCAGTGTCCCTCTCCAGCATCACTGTAGACCCGTTCAGACACTGGGAGCTGCTCTGATGTCTTAGCTGGATCCTTGTGTCCTCATGTGAGACCACCCTTGTACTTCATGTCTCGCCTTTAAGCGTGGGCTTAGCACAAGGATGGGTGTTGTTCCTTTGACTCTATCTGTATTAGATTAGTAGATCTGAGGGTTGGGGCTGGTGAAGAAAGCACTCGTCTAGATGATCTTAAGGTCCTTCCTAGCCCTAAGCATTGCATGATTCTATGCTGCCCCTTCTCTACCCTGGCAGAGCCCATCAGCTCCTGGGGAAGGGCAGATTGGTACTCAGGGGACCCGGACACTGAAGCAGCATTGGATGCACCAGCTTCAAACCACAGAGACCGCAAAGCTTAGGGCTGGGGCCTGAACCAAGCCGCTTCTGCAGCGCAGCAAACAGTGCGTACCACAAAGAGGTGTTGGGAAGACAAGTCAGTTAATGCTCAAGCAATGCTTTGAAACAGGGAAGCTTTTGAAGTCAGGATGTGGTTCTTTGCTTTTCTTCTTTGTTCCCTTCAGTGCGCTCCAAGGAGCGTGGCTCGGTGGTGTGCTGGTATCAAGGCTTGATGGCCTCTTGCTCCCTGGGAGGATTACGTTCCCCCTGGATGGCTTCACTTCAAGGCAGAGCCTGCAATTGGTATTCTCTGGATGGCATTTGCTCGGGTACATAGTGCATTTTTATTCAAATAATGGTATTGATCGTGGGGAAAGTAATGGAGAAAATAAATGAAAACAAATAAACCCCGAAGATTCGTACTAAACTTCCAAGGGCTGCTTCTGAAAGTCAAGGACCTGTCTGTGTCTCGTGCAGGAGCAGTGATTGGTGATGCAGCCGCTACTCCTTTATCAGTGTGTAGCTGCGAGATGCTTAGGGCACCAGGAGGGGGATAAATAAGCTGTTGAATGGGGCAGGAACTTGCTTGTCAATACTCATCACAACCATAGGTTGTTTACCCCAATTATGAAGATATCCTGGCAAATAAACCCCTAGCAAATGGGGTATCGCAGCAGCCTAACCCATGGGAGAGGAGATGGGCTGCCGCATCTCCTTGCCAGGCTACTTGGCTTGGTTTGGCCATGCTTTTAGCTTGGAATAGCTTTGAAAGACCCAGATTGTGTTCTTGTCCATCTTCTATCATTTATTGACTTGTAAGCTGGCATTAACAGCCCTGCGTTGGCGTTTGGTGCCAGGGATGTCATTGGGAGCTTGGAGAATCAGAAGCATCGCACCCATCTCGTACTGCTTGAAGATGCTGACCTCAACACAGCAGAGCTACAGCTTCAAAGCTCTTTCCTCCTTAGAACAGACACTTCAGCGATGTTTCTTGGTCCTTTGAGAGTAGAGTGGTGGGGAGAGATTTGGGTTTTGTTAGAAACACATCCTGTTGGAAATCCTTGCAGGCCTCGTGTTGATGTGAAGGCAAAAGGCACTCTCTGAAAGCAATTGTGAGGTACCATTTTCGACCCTTTGTGGGCTTGGTAGTTTGTTTTGATGTGGTTTGCAACTAGCCTGTCATGGAGAAGGTGTTTAAAGGTGAGTTGCTGCAGCAATTCTCTCTCCTTGCACCCAAAGGACAGGATTTCCTTTCTAGTTCATAGCAGCATTTCTAGGTGGAAAAGCAACCAAAGAAACAAAAGCAGAGTCTCCAATTGAAAGCATCAGCTGGAATTAGGGATGCTCTTTCCCAGCTTGGTGCAGAGATGGGGACAGCACAGCCAGTGGGGAGCAAATGCTCCCCGATTCCATTCCAACCTGCTCCCCATCCACAAAGAACTGTCACTTCCTAGATCGGATGTTGGCATCATGTGGCTGCTTGACCCAGGTTTCACGCGTGGCTCCTGTAAGGGTTTGGGAGTGATGGAGTGTGCTGGGGGAGCTGGATGGTTCCAGTTGACAAGATAATGAACTGAATACAACACTGGGGAAAGGGAAATCCATGATAAATCCACCTCTCACAGCCATGGAGGAGACGAATAAACTCCCTTTCTCCTCCTGACAGCGGGATTTGTCTCTCCTTGTTCACTACAGGAGATGGGGTGAGGATGCTGCTCCCATCACAGCCCTTGTGCATGGCTGGGGGCAGAATCAGATCGGTTTGGGCTAGAGGGACCTAACGCTCATCCAGCTCCAACCCCTGCCATGGGCAGGGGCACCTTCCACTGGAGCAGCGTGCTCCAAGCCCCTGTGTCCATCCTGGCCTTGAGCACTGCCAGGGATGGGGCAGCAGTGCCATGTCCCTTTGCCAGGCTGTATCTCCCTTCGGTGCTGCTAAATGGCTGTTGAGGCTTCGTGTTTGACCGCTGATGATGAATTTTGAGCCCACTGGACTCTGGTTCCCTCCTTGGGGATGATGAGGGTCTGTCCCCTTTCCCTCTTGCTGAAGCCATCATCCAGCTGGATGCCACTAAGTGCAAATCCCAGCTTCCAGATCCGGACCCTGCTGCTTCTTCTTGCATTGCTCTTTTCATGCAGATGTGATGTAGTCTTCCGTATAGTCTGAAATCAGTGAAATGCACATGCTGGTGAGATCAGTTGGGGTCATTGGAGCGTCTGGAGTGGGCTGACTTGGGTGCTGCATGGGCTGGGCTGGCAGTGCATTAGCAGAGAAGCAGGGCAGGACATAAGGTGCCATCAGGAAAGCAATTTAACATGGGCCACAGACCGGAATGACAAGGGTGGTGGTGAGTCAGGGTTAGGGGTGCCACTGGAGCCAAGCAGCCCCCAGAATAGTGCCATTAAGGGTGTTCTGCAAAGCATGGAGGAGCCGGGCTGGGGTCAGGCTGGCTCCTGGCTTTGCCCAGCAGCTTGGAAGAGGTCAGCCTCTTGCTTTCAGTGCGCTCCCAACTCTTTCTTTCCATGTCTGATGAATAAATCATGCAGTTTGCCCAAGACTCCCTCCGTCCCCACCCAAATACAAACATCTCCCGTCAGTGCCACTTTGCAAGTGGCAAAGCTGCTCCTTCTGACAATCAATTACCCTCCGGAGATGAAATTATTGTTTAATGGCTTTTGGAACAGGCTCCTGCTCTGACATTCATCACAATCAATAATGCATCAGCGGGGACAAAAGAAATTACCTGCCTCCTGCTAAGTGAAAGAGTCCATTTGTATTCTTCATGGCCCCTTCACGCCCACTGAGCCGGCAACCACAGGTGGATCGTGCCGGTGGCGCCGGGAGCAAGTTTACCCCAACTTCATCTTCCTGGCTCTTAGCAGCAGGGATGGGTGTGAGAACCGCGGAGGTGATGTGGGATGCTTAGGGATGCAGGGAGGATATGGTTTGGGAAAGGCTTCCCTTGGAGGTGGTGCTGCCCCTCTGCTCTGCTCTCAGGAGACCCCACTCGCAGCACTGAGTGCAGATCTGGTGTCCACCATCAGCAGGGCATGGAGCGGTTGGAGCAAGGCCAGAGGAGGCCACGAGGATGAGTAGGGGCTGGAGCATCTCCCATATGGAGACAGGCCGAGCACATTGGGGCTGTTCAGGCTGGAGAAGAGAAGCTGTGTGGAGACCTCAGGAGCAGCTTTCAGTGTCTGAAGGGAGCTACAGGGGTGCTGGAGAGGGACTTTCATCAGGGACTGTAGTGGTAGGACAAGGGGCGATGGGTGCAAACTGAAACGGGATAAGTTCAGGTTGGAGATAAGGCAGAAGTTCCTTACTGAGACAGTGGTGAGGTGCTGGCACAGGGTGCCCAGGTAAATGTTCCACCCAGTGTTCAAGGCCGGGTTGGACAGAGCCTTGGGTGACATGGTCTAGTGTGAGGTCTCCCTGCCCGTGGCATGGAGTTGGAACTGGATGATCCTAAGGTCCTTTCCAACTCAAACCATTCTATGGTCACTGAGGACATTATGTATGGAGCTCATGCACTGGTGTGGGATGAGAGGCAGGATGCCAGGGATGTGGAGGCACTGCAAGCGTAGCTAGGACCATGGTGAGGGACCCGAGGACATCCCCCAGCAGCAGCATTAAGCCTGGCTCGGGCTGCCTTGAGGCATCCTCTCATGTGAGGATCGCTGCTCTGTGGCTGTAGCTCAGTTCTTATCTCCAATAAGGCAGGAAGCAGCTTCTGGTCTTTGCTTAAAGCTAAGAGGGCAAAGTGTCCTCCGAGGGCTAGCTCTAATGTCTCTAACTCATCTCCTGAGACGTGGGATGATATCAGCGTGTCCCTGCAAAGGGATCGGCGTGATCGATGCATCTGCAATGTGAGCAGCGTGGCTCTTAATGTCTGCATCATGCTGTGTCTGCAGCCGGGCTTCCAGGGTATTCCAGGCACTCAGCGGGGGGACCACGGCTCTGGTGTGTGTTGCTGCAGCGTTAGGGAGCTGTGCTGCATCCCGCAATCCCCCCGAATCCAGTTGTTACAGCAGGCTTGGGTGTCTGCAGGGGAAGTTTTGGGGGTTCTGCTCTTAAATCTGCAGCTAAAAAGCTCAACCACTTCTTTGCCCTAAGTAGAACTGTTGGGTGCTGGGAGCAAGGTGGTGATGGATCAGGTAGGACCAAGTACAAAGTACTGCACATGGTACTGAGGGTCCTTGTCCCTGCTGTTGGAGTCTAGAAGGGGGGAAAGCCCCAAATTCCTAGTTCTTCCTTCTACTGCTTGGTGAAAGAGCATCTTTGATAGGGAGCCTGTATCCACAAAGAGTTGGAGAACGTGGCAGCCTCTAGGGCTTCCCACTGAGCTGATTCCCACCGGGAGATGCTCTATGGCCAAATGCACTTGACTTCTCCAATCCCGCTGTGGCTGTTGTGGGGCTCCTTTTCTTGCATCAGGAGTCTCAGCCCTGAAGAGCATCCTGGGCAGCATCAGTGCTGCGTGGTCCTGAGTAACGCCATGCAAGGGGAGGATTGCACAGCAAAAAGAAGCCTTTCTGTGGTTATTTTAGGACCCTGAACTGGCTCTGTGCTTAAAGGTGGATTGAGTAAAGGGGTTCACCTCCCAGTTTGGCTCTGAATGCATCCTTTAAAGTGGAGCCTCATGGTTTGGGCTTGCTGGAGCCCATCCTTTGCTGTGTGAGTGAGGAACAAGCCTGGAGAAGAGGAAAGGAAGCAAACAGCATTCCCACTGGCATGGTGTTTAGCTGTAATCTAACATGACTTTCCCCCCTGGTGGCAAAGGAGGGCACATGATGTTAACATTCATTATCGTGTCATATTCGATTGACTGCCAGGACTCATTATGCTTTCTCCTCTAACGTGCTGAACGCTGACAAACCCCATTCCGCAGCTCCGTAGAGCTTTGTGCCTCCCGATGCTCGTGCTGTGATGGGGAGGTGGAAGGCCATGGGTACATGTGTAATGAGTGTCATTCCCGGGTGGAAGGCTTCCCCCTGGCACTGCTCGCGTTGCAGCTGCATGGATAGCGCCTTTGCCAATATAAATGAACAATAAGGCTAATATGATAAGCAGGATGCAGGGGGAGAGAGAACACTGGGGTGTGCATGGATGTGCTACCAGACTAGTGGGGAACAAGGCAGGAAGGTGATGATAATGGATTCCTGAGGCTCAGTACTTGAGGATGGGAAATGCTGCCTGTAATCCTGGAGGAGACCTTGTGGTCCTGTGCCCCACGAGGAAGACAGGCATTAGGAAAGGGAGGAACCCCCTGTTTGACCCTGTGCAGTAGGTGTTGGGCAGGAACCCTCCTTTTTCTCACCACCAGGGTCAAATTAAACCGGGCAAGGGGAAGCAAATCCCTGCATTTCACTGCACAAATGTGTGTTTAATGTGGGTGCACACAGTGACTGCATGCAAGTACCCAGTGACTCCTCCTGCGCCTTGCCTGCCTGGTGCTTTTCCCATTGGTGAAGCTTTATTCTCGATTATTTGGGTGTTTGGAACTAGATGATGTTAAGGTCCTTTCCAATCCTGACTGTTCTATGAATGCTTGGAGAGCTGAAGCAGAAAGCCAACAGCTGGGTTTTAATGAGAGTGATATAGAGAATGGCATTTTGAACTGTTAAGCAATCCAAGCAGGCTCGAGCATCTCCCATCAGTGGTCCCTTCAACTGCAGCACCTACACACTTGGTGCTGCTCTCCATATAGCGCATAATCAGACAGCCTAAAGGCCCCCGCAGTCCCTTCTGGAGCTGTCCCCAGTGCAGCCCTATAAACCCACACAGCATTCCCCTGTCTGCTCCCAGGCTGAGCTTCCTGCAGCTCCCCAAACTCCCTATTGATCCAGTGGGTGATGAAGCTGTTTGAATCAGCGCTGCCATATTGGGAGTATCCAACTGTCATTTTTCCCCAGGATCTCAAAAGGGTTTAAAACTGTCAGCTATATCCTGCATATTTGCTCCTAATAATCAATATGGATTTTCTGGTCGGGCTGTCCATCTCCATGCCATGCCTTATTTGTTGTGAGATTAGAATCTCGATGAGCTTATCAAGCAAAGTGCATCTTTTCCTCATGCATCTGCACGTGCATGCATACAGAGAGACCCTGGGAAGATAATGATGCTGCTTCTGCTGCAAAATATAGTGAGTTATGGGCTGCAGCTGCAAAAAATCCCCAGCTTTGCTCTTACTTTGAGGTGACATGCTCTTAATATGGGGCAGGAGGAGCCCTGGGATGCTGCTTCCCATAGGCAGGGAGCTGGTCATGAACTTACTTATGTGGCTAATATGTTTTGTGTGGCATTACCTGGCTAAGGGATAAATGGTACTCTTATGCTGGGAGTTGTTTTGGGTGTTTTCAAGCTTATTAATGCTTTTGGGTAGGGTGTAACTGGAGATAAGCAGGCAATGATTTCCTCTAAGGAGACTCAGCAGAGATAACATTAGAACAAAAGGTGATTGAATGTGACTAAAAATGTCCCTAAGAAAATAGAGAGTTTTACCCAAACTGTCAGAAAAAGTCGACTTTTGCCCATTTTGGACAGAAAGCTGCCAGATGAGATGCTTCAAATCGGCTTATTGGGTTCCAAACCAGCGACATTGCCAAGCCGAACGCTCGGGTTTGAAGTGAAATGCTGAGATATTTCATTCTGGCATCTCCCAATTGATGTTTCTGGGCACTTTGGGCACACCTCGTGGAAGAGAGATTGGGGTGGATGGGGGAACGTGAGGCATTAAAGGGGCTGGATTGCTGAACAGATCCAAAATGGCATTCTCTAGACAGCTCTCATTAAAACCAAGCTGTTGGGTTTCTGCTTCATCTCTCCATCACTATTCATAATCATGGCCCAAAGGGCCCATCAACCTGATATTTATTTTACTAAGTGTGGCAAAGGTCCCACTGGGTTTTGCACGTTGGAGCCTTTGGAAGGGTTTTATGGAATAGTAAGATTTTCCTCTTCTTTGCCACTCAAATCTTCCTGATGATTGAAACGAACTTCCAGGATGGGGGAATCTCTTTGGCTTTGCGATGGTTTCGTATTCCTTTATTTTGCTGTTGTTGTTATTGGGATAAAAATCATTTCCCTCTGGGGGAATTTCTGAGGGAAAACTTGATAAATCATTCCTGATTGCACACAAGTCAATGTGGAGTTAAGCAGGGTAATAACGTTGCTGCTCCTGCCAGAAATAGCTCTTGCAGCTGAGAGGGACTTGAATTGCTTTGGTTCATTTTGGGGTTTTTCTCATTCCCTGACATGAGGATGGGGAAGCAGAGCACAAAATGGGGGCCCCCATAGATCCTGGAAAGGATTTAGGGGAGGAAAACCGTATTGGAGCCATCTCTGAGTCCTCCAAGCAGTCACTTCGAGGGTGTTGGCTTCAAAATCTCTTCTGGTAGGGGATATGCAGCGCATTTGGACTTGGTCTTTCCCTCACTCTTGCTCCTCATCACCCCTTCTATGAGGTCTTGGCCACGGGATGGAATTTGTCTTCCCCATTTTCTGCAACAGGGATGCTTTCTGCAGCAACCTAAAGAGAGGAATATGCATGGAAAGAAGCCGGAGTGTTGGAATATGCACCCAAAAGTGCCTTAAAAAAAGAGAAGAATCAATAAAACTAAGGGGGAGAAGGAAAATGAAACATCAAACGCAATGGCAGGGAAAGACAAAGTGAAGTTTTGCTTCTCAAGCGCCTTTTGTGGCTGTCTCTGCGCATCCCCCTTGGATTTCCTCTCGGTTTTGGGGGCTGGAAGAGGGGGGCACAGAGCTGTGGCTGAGCAAAGCTGAGCCAAAGATGCTTCGTATGGTAATAACCCCTCCCCAGGGTCCCCCAGTGCGCGCACATGAAAGCCCTGCCTCTGGCACTGCTGATTATACAGCCTCTAATTGTCTCCCATGTCTGCTCACACCATGAATACTGGAGGAGAGAGGAGCCTTGATACTCCTTGCTGAGCTGGCCGAGCCAGCCACGCTCCTATAACAACCCCCAGTTGCATTTGGGGAGGAAGAGATGGGTACAAGCGAGGTGTGTGGGTCTGTCCTGCCGGGGGATGGACCAGTCAGCTGAGCTCTGGTGGTGATGCTGATGCCTGCAGGGAGAGGACCTGTGTTTGGGTTAGTTTTGGGTAAAGCCTCAGCTTAGCTGCCTGCGCTCATTAAAGCTTTTAGTTCAACATCTCTAATGCTAAGCCTCAGTGTATTAACTTGAGACTTGCTTATGATCGGGGCATAAACACACGCTAAGCTCTTACTGCAAAGAAAACATTGGATGCTTCCCTTAATAAAAGACAAAAGTAGGAGATATCTTAGCAGCATTTTAATACCTAAAGAGGCCAATAAGAAAGCTGGAGAGGGGCTTTGGATAAGGGACAGGCCAAGGGGAATGGCTTTAACCTGCCAGAGGGGAGACTGAGATGAGCTCTTAGGCAGAAGCTCTTCCCTGTGAGGGTGCTGAGGCGCTGGCACAGGGTGCCCGGAGCAGCTGTGGCTGCCCCATCCCTGGCAGTGCTCAAGGCCAGGTTGGACACAGGGGCTTGGAGCACCCTGCTCCAGTGGAAGGTGTCCCTGCCCATGGAACTGGATGAGCTTTAAGGTTGCTTCCAGCCCATTCTGTGATTATCCTATATCTGAAGCTCTTTCGCTGTGATTCATGTCTGGGACCTTCTTTTGTCCTGGGATGCCCGGCATTGTCCCAGCTCAGCCCTGAGGATGATGATGAGGGGGGTATCCCCGCGTTCTCCTTGCTCTCAGGGTCTGTTTGCAAACACCTCGTCAGATGCTCAGTTCCACACGACAAATACTTGAGGCAAGTGCACGTTTGCAAAGCAGCAATTGATCAGAGTGATTTTTATTCTCATTAAGGCAAATTAAAGCACGAAGCTGGCAATGGGAAGGGAGAAGGAGGAAAAAAAAACCCCAAGAATAAAATTGGTGTTCATGAAATATTTATTAAAAACAGCCATTGTAATAAATATTTGAAACGTGGTTGTTAATGTTCAATCATATCAATGTCAAGTGCATGTTACACATGGTCTGTTGTGCTAATTGGGTACGGGGGTCAAGCGATGCTGCGTGCCCGGTGCTGTGCCAGGGCTGATGGTGATGCTTTGCTTTTGGAAGCTGCAGATGCTGTAGATGATGGGAATAAGCAGAAGAGGAGCCCCAGGGTTGGCTGCAAGTGGCTCTTGAGCACCCATGTCCCTCTGTGCATGCCCCTATCGTAACCCAAACGCCTCTATGTAAAAGCTGATGATTATTTCCCAATAGGGTATAAAAACTGTGGTTTAAGGATAATTATCCCTAAGGAGGTGTAAAATAAGGGCTTTTGCTGCAAACCACTCCTCTCCATGTGATGCAAAGCAAGGAAATAAACCTCCAAACGGGGATGAGAGCCCCAGTGTGAAAATCAATGCAAGAAGGGGCAGGAGCAGTTAAAACTGGCTGTAGAGGGGAGGTGGTTCCAGGTAGCGGCTCCCAAGTGATGAGCGGTGTGGAGGACATAGGGCTTTTCCTCAGGGATACTGTTTGGCTCTTTACTGGGACCTTTGTGTTGATGTGGGAATCTGTGCAGGATGGAGGGGTAAGTGGCTGTGTGTGACCCCAGAGGCTCAGAGTGCATTTGGGGTATATCCATCTCGACAGCGGGATGTGCCAGCATGAACCTTGGGATGGGGCTGGCTGGAGGTGGGAGCCAGGTGAGACTGCTCAGAAGGAAAACCCCAATATTGGTCCACTTTGCATGGTTATCCCCATGCTTTCAATGCCCTGGGGAGGGAAAAGGTGCACAAAAGGGTCACTTAGAAGCAGTTTTGCTTTTGCTTGAAATATCCTTTATATGTATTAGAAACCCAGAGAGCAGCTTGAAAGGGAAGCAAAACACTTGGTTACATCCCAAACCCGATTCCCTGCTTTTCCCCATTTTTCTTACAGTAGGTGACTGGTGCTTGTGGATGTGTATGTGCTGCCTCAAGTGGGTAGGGTAGAGACAAGAGCATCCTTTGCTTTGCTTGTAAACCTACTGCTCCCATTACTCACTGGGAGTAATGCCCATCTGTGCCTCAGTTTCCCTGCCTTGGAGGTAGTTATTTAATACAGAATTATGTGGAGGGTGGTAGTAATGACTTAATGTGTAATTACTCAGTGTAGTAGGAGCATAAAGCATGCAAAGCACTCGGGAGATGTAGGCATGAAGCTCCTGGCTCTGCTTCACCCCATGGTCCTCATCCCTAGGGGAGGATCCTGCTGCCACATCGCCCACCTCGGCATCCTCCTAGCATAATCGCGACCTGTAGTAGCTCTACTCCATCCGGCCCTCTTTGTGAAACACATCTGAGTGCTGCCGGCCCTCCAATGCGAGTGGTAGTGGGTGGCTTTGAGCAATACTGGAAGCAAGCAAGTAAATAAATGGTAATTTAGTCATGGACCCATCCCAGCCTCTCATAAAAGCTGGTGCAGACCAGATTTACTGCACCGTGCTGAGATGCTTTTATGTGAAACAGAGCTTCAGAGGGGAAGCCATCTATCAGGCAAGGAGTGAATGAGATTTAAAAGGCAGCTTCCTTTTGTTCCCTAATAGGTTGGCCACTTTGGTGAGGGAGTGGGGGAGGCGGGAAGGGAAAGGTGTTGGGAATGACATTGCTAATAGCAACCCTGTGCCCCTGTTTGGGTAATAGGCTTTAAACATTGAAGGAGGTGAATCCTCTTAGTTCCTGTGTTGATTTTCTCCATCACTGTGCATTTGCTAATAGGGGCTGACGATGCTGCAAGCTGTAAGGAACCAGATGGGGAAGGAGAGCCCCTGAGTCCTCCTTGGTGCAGGGAACCTCTGATGTCCCCAGGCTCCAGCTCTCCTGTGTTAACTTGAGTTTGCTTTCCAAACTGGTGGCCATGGGCCTCTCTCCACCTCTTCAGCATCCTCGCTCCATGCTGGGGCTGGGAGCTGAAGGGCTGGCACTGGCCACCCCATCCCTGGCACTGCTCAGGGCTGGGTTGAATGGGGCTTGGAGCAAGCTGCTCTAGTGGAAGGTGTCCCTGCCCATGGCAGGGGGTTGGAACTGGAGGAGCTTTAAGCTCCTTTCCTTCTTGGTGCAGAGCACCAAGGAGGACCCCCTGGGACCTCTCATTTGAGGGAGCTCAGAGCCACTTCCCCACCTTGTTCCCTGTCTGCATGCACAAATCCTTTCCATGCTGTAGCACAGTAATGAGGACATCGTCCCCCCTTCCTTGTCCCTGGGCAGCCCTTGCTTTGCGCTCCCGCTGGCTCCATCCCAGCTCCAACAGGATCCGAAGGGGCATTGCTGCTTCGGAGCTGCCGGTGACTCAGCCCTGTTATAAAGCTGTCTGGAGGCTGTAATTCTCTAAGAACCTGGCTTAAGTTGGAGCTATTTATCTCCTGCCCCTTGGGACAGTGAAAGGTTGGGGAGGGGAAAAAAGAAGGCATTGGGAGGAAACCAGCATCCTGCAGGAGTTGGGTGCTTTGTGCTTCTCCTGCAGCAATAGGGAGCTGTGCCAGCAGCCCTTGGGATGGTCCCTCTGCTCCCCCCTTCCTCAGACCCTGGTGTTGAAGCGACAGCAAAGTCATCTTAAGCACGGGCATCCTCTCCCTTGGGAAGGGATGGGAACGCTGCGGCTGTCATGTAACATGTGCGCCGTGGCCGGAAGGTGCTGGGTGGTTTGAGCAATCAGTGCGTTACTGGGGACTCGGTTAAAGGGAAGCGGTACAAGATGTGCTGGGGAAACAAGTTGTCTCCTGCGATGCCATATCCAGATTGACACAAATCAGCCCCTTGGATGAGAAAACGGCTTCGAAGCAGGCAAAATCTTTGGCTTTGCAGTTTGGGTTTGCAATGACTCAGCAGCGCAGGGGCTGCTTTTCCCAGCCTGGAGAACAGGTAAAAGGAGAAAGCACAAAGCAAGGGGCAATGCCATGTTTTGGGCTGATCAGAGGCTATTCCTGCTGAATAGGTTTTCCCTTTCTTCATTGCTTAGATGTAAGCCAGGACTAAGAGTTGGAAGCTTGGGACACCTCTGGGATCAGGGTCTGTGATGGGAAGCAATTCCCCATTCTGCTCAGAGGTGCAGGCTGGAGCACCGTCTGGCTGAACGCTGATAGGATATGATTTCAACCATTATTCTAACTGTCCTGTCCTGCGTCCTGTAACAAAGACATCAATTTAAACCCCTTACAAGTGGCAATTACCTAATAAAATGCAGTGAGGATCTTCCAACTTGGCAGTAAAATGAGCATTCCTGGGTTTTAATTAATAGCCCAAGCCTGAATGGCTCTTCTATGTCCAGTGCAAGAGGACTGGCTGCATGATCATGCATGCAGACAGGGTAGGCCTAGGAAAAAGGAGTCAATTCACTGCAAAAGGGCTCCGTGCCTGCAGGACAGATGGGTGCTGGAAGTGTTGAGCAGCAAAGGGATGTGTAGAGTCCAGTCTGTGGTATAGAGTGAGTGATGGGACTGCTGTGCTGTCATAGAATCAGACTGGTTTGGGTTGAAGGGGCCTTAAAGCTCCCCTCTGGCAGGTTAAAGCCATTCCTGTTGTCCTGTCCCTACAGACCCTTGCCCAAAGCCCTTCTCCAGGTTTCTTGTAGCCCCTTTTAGGTACCGAATGCTGTCCCTGGGGGTCATCTGCTCCTGATGCGCCTTCCCCTGGACCGAGCAGCACCACAACCCCATCACAAGCACGATACATGTGGGAGCCTAAAAGCTCCTTGCAGCCGACCCAGCAGCTCAGGGCTCCTTGCAAAACACTTGTTAGAAGATCCATGTGTCTTTGCCATCGCCCCTTCTTCCCCCCCCAAGGATGATGCTGCGTTCTTTGGTTACGTTACCCTTATTTGCTCAATAGAGTGCAGTCCCCATGCGGGCCGGGTGCCAGCAGGGTCCCTTCCCTGCTGAAGCTGAGCTCGGCGATGCTGCTGCCTCTGGGGATTTGGGTGAGCCCTCCCTCGCTGTTCGCTGTTCGCACAGCACACGCAGGCAGTATTTGATCCAGTGTAAACCGGGGCTGCTACAAAGTCAACCTGTCAAACCCCACGGAACAAATCGGAGATGGCAGGGTGACTTTATACCTCGCCGTCGCTATGTATTGTGTAACCGCAGGACTTCTGATGTGCTACAAGAAGCCCTAGAGCTAGGCTGACTTGTGCTGTCAAACCCGGGGTCCTTTCTTCCTCACTTCCCATCCCGTTTTCCTCTGTAAATTGGTCGCTTGTGGCTAGCTGGCAAGCTGCCTGGTGGAAGTGAGTGGCTGATGGAAGGACCTCCGGTGCGTTTCTCAAGGGGGATAGCTCCATCAGATGGAGGAATCTGGCAAGATTGCCTTTGTTGGGGGGGGAAAAAGGGGGGGAGAAGCACAATCTGCCTGCAAAGTGCATGTTGGAGAAAGGGAAATCCAACTGCTGCGTTTAGGAAAGCCAGTTTTGGATCGGGAGGCAGCGGGGTGAGGATGCTGCGGCTCAGGCTGGTGCTTCCCAAGCTAATTGTATTGACAAAACGATGCAAGGGTTCGCATGCACTTGGTCTTGTTGTATATAAACAGGAGCAAATAGGAACCTATGTGCTTTTTTTGTGCCTGGTGTTGCTCTTCCCAGGCAATTCGGAGCTGGGAAATGATGGGAAAGAGGTTTCCGTTCCCCACCATGAATGGTGGGATGGGGTTCACTCCTTCCCATGCCACTGACACAGAGAAGCCTCACAGTGTCTGTTGTGAGCATCCCCTTTGATGCTGTTTGTTTTAAGGGCTGGGCTTTGATTAGAGAGCATGAACCTGCTTCACTGTGCACCAAAGTGTCACTGTTTGGGTGGTTTTCCTTTATATTTGGTAAATCTGCTCCTTCAGCCCGTTTCCAGTGCAGTGTGGGAATCCCTTCCCTTCGGCTTCCCCCTTCTTACAGGGTGGTTCATCACATGCTTGCGTGCGAGTGTGATGGAGAATGGTGCTCCATGAAAAGCAATTGCTTAACATGCTTGCTGATCCCAAATCTGGGATCAAGCTGCCAATATTCAAGCAGTTTGGAGCATCCTGCATCTATTTGCATCTATATTTGGGTCTGTGCATCACTTGCGATGTGTTACTGGAGCTCTGCGTGTAGCTCTGTAGGGCATCTTTGGCTTATTCAGGGTTGTGGAACCCAGATCTGAGACTTGTGGCTGCCGTTGCAGGGTGAAGTATGGGATCTGCTCTGGGAAAGCCTTGCAGCCACTTGAACAAAGGGGTCACTGCAAATACCTCTGCTTTGAGGATGCAGGGATGGAGAAGGTAAATGACCTGTGCTGCTGCTCTCTGGGTACCTTTGGGGTCTTCTGTGCAAACCCTCGGCTCCCTCATCCCCTGCCAGTGCTGTGCATAGGGAGCCATGCTGCTGAGCAGCCCTTTTGGCATTCCCATCTATCCCTCCCTTATCCAGGGCAGAGGAGGGACGGATAACTTTGGCGACAGGACCGAGAAGCCAGGAGCCCTTCATAAAATGGCACTGATGTGGAAATACAGGATCAAATGAGTAGCAATTCATGTGTCACCGCATGAGAGAACAAAACCCTCTACCGAGGAATTAAAGCCATAAATATCCTACAGAGCCCCTTCCTGCTAACATGTTCCTGACATCTGGAGTGGCAGCCCATTGGAACCTATCTGCTGTCAAAGAGCTGTTGCAATTAAGTCGTGAATGCAGAGGGGAGAAGGGGGAAAACAACTTTTTAAATGACTTGGCAGGTGATGGAAAACCAAAACACCCTTTTTCCATTAACGAGAGCAAATTTGCCTTAAAAGGAACTGGGTTAGAGACTATAGAAGTTAATTGTCGGAGTCATTCAGTCAGGCTTTGGTCTCCTTGGGGCCGGTGTGGGAGCGATGGAGGGTCTATGGTTGGGTTCTCACCTCGGTCTGGGCTGCTGCAGTATTTAATGCTTTCTCAGGCTTCTCTCCTCCACCATGGGCACACAATGGTGTGGGAATGCAGCAGTGATGAGGTTTAGGGAGAATTCCTGTGCCAGGCAGGAGCGTGTGGGGTTTGTGTGTGCGGAATGCTCCCATTGTGTGGTGAAGGATGGGGGGGACTAAGAGCTGTTGGTCTGGGTGTTCTGGAGGGGAAAGAAGACCAGGGGGTGACTTGTGGGGCAGGTACGTTCAGTTGTGTCCTTAGGAAGCTGGAGGAGCGTGTTCCTGTCTTGGCCTCTAGGAGCAAATAGCAAAGACCCAGCGTGAGCATTGCCTTGCTCCATGAGGCAGCTCAGCCTTGGAGATGGAGAAGGGCTGCGTGATGCTCACTCCTTGCTCCGGAATTGCAGTGCTCAGTCCCTGGGGTTTTCTCTGCCAGCATAAGGAGGTGCTGTGGTCGCTTGCAGATGGTCCCCATGCGTTGGGGGGGGCCTGTCCCTCTTGCACCGCAGGATTTTAGATGCATTGACCACAGCATCCCTACAAAGCCTTTACCCCATCGCAAACGCAGCACAGGACAAGCGCTTGTGATGGGGGGAAAGGTTTTCCCGACCCATCCCAACCCGGGCAAACACTGCAGCAGTGCTGCCTGCAGAGCCTCATTGGAATTCCGCCTGGCTGCGCAGTGCCATCCTGCTCGCTCGCCCCTCGGTGCTCCTCGGAGGTGGGACTGTGCTCGAGGCAATTTGCATTGCTGGAGGTGTCACAAGCAGATCTAGTGGCAAGCCGTGTCTGGCAGGGAATTCATTTGGTCGGGGTTTCACTCCCTCCTTTCCAATCTGCCTTCATTGCGAGCACAGCATTGAGCTGCGCCGGTAGCTCAGGACCGAACCCTGCAGCAGGCTCGGTGTCGGTCACTTTTCCCCCCTCCCTGCCCCATTGCTTGGCTTATCTCTCCATTGGGAAACATGTGCGTGGCTATTTGTCTCGCTGGCCATCTAAAAGTCAGGAAGCAGAATTGATCCCGGATGCTGCGGATGACCAGACTGAGCTCGGGGATAATGAGCCGCAGTTAATCTCCCAAGTTCAGAAGTGCTTCGGTGACTGTTTACCTTCGCATTCCTTAAAGCGCCCATAAACGGAGCCAGTTTTCCAGAGGGAAGCACACAGACCCATCTGAAGATGGGTCCTTTTGGGATAACGAAGAGGCTGGTTGAAAATTGCCCATCACTTTGGGCTGCAGTTTGCTCAGTATAAACTTACTGCATTGACAGCTTGGTGTTGAGCAAACAGTTTTCTGTAGTGCTGTTCTCCCCCCCCCCATGATATGCACAAACAGGGGGGAAGGAATAGCTCAATAACCTGCACAAGTGGTTGTGGATGCTCTTGTGATCACTCCCTTTTCCTTTGCACGTGGAAAACAGAATCAGCCTGGTTTGGGTTGGAAGGGACCTTAAAGCTCCTCCAGCTCCAACCCCTGCCACGGGCAGGGACACCTTCCACTGGAGCAGGGTGCTCCAAGCCCCTGTGTCCAACCTGGCCTTGAGCACTGCCAGGGATGGGGCAGCCACAGCTTCTCTGGGCACCCTGTGCTCATAGGGAAGAGCTTCTGCCTAAGAGCCCCTCTGGCAGGTAAAGCCATTCCCCTTGTCCTGTCCCTACATCCCTTGTCCAAAGCCCCTCTCCAGGTTTCCTGCAGCCCCTTTAGGCACTGCTCTCAGGTCTCCCCTTCAGGAGCCTTCTCTTCTCCAGGCTGCCCCAGCCCAGCTCTCTCAGCCTGGCTCCAGAGCAGAGCTGCTCCAGCCCTCACAGCATCTCCATGGCCTCCTCTGGACTCGCTCCAACAGCTCCACGTCCTCTTATGCTGGGATCAGGCAGGAATTTGCCCTCTCTTCAGTGCTCACCTTGCAGAGCCTGTGCTGCAACATGAACCGGGTTGCCTGGGCTACAGACCCATCCTCTTGTATCATCCTGGGTAAATAATATTGAGTGTTTAACTGGGACCAAATGGTCTTTGTGTCCATGAGGGCATTTCAGGCCAGTTTGTGGTGTCTGGGAATTCAACTCCCCAGTTTGGCCCACGGCAGCTCGGGGCAAGTTGCTTGCAGCAAGTAGTTTATTCACCCCTACACATGGGTCTGTGCTGACCCAAGCACGTGTTGAGCCAGGAAAAGAGGAATTAAACACACAAAGAGGCAAACGGTTTCCAAATGGTGCGCGGTTCCCATCAAGCCACCTCTACAGGGTGATGTTAAGGGATACTGAAAGAAGAAAGCCATTTGGAAGCTGTGTATTTCAGCTGGTTCCACTGTTTGGTCGTGGTTGAAGCACAGGTACGTGTATTGAATTGACCTGTTAGGTTGGTGACTTCCTCTTTGGGGTTTTATCAGAAGGCCAAATGCCCTGTATGTGTTCATTAAAATTGGAGCTAGGCTATTGGAGCACCTTTGTATACCAAGTTTAAATTCAGATGTGGGTGATGCAGGGTCCCGAGGAGTCATTTGGAAGCTTTATTTCAATGTGAAGACCCACTGGCTATTAAGGAATGGCTTAACCCCTTCCTTCAACCCCAGAGATTGAGGCCTGTCCCTGCTCCAGCTGTTTTGCAGCTGGTTTATGGGAAAGAACCAGCCTAAACTCTCTCAAGGTCACCTCAGTGGTGGTGTTGAATGCTTGGCTTCCGTAATAGCCAGCTTGGGATGGCTGCTTTGCCAAGCAAAGCTGAAGGACATCTCCCTCTGTCCCTTCCGAGCCCTTAGGGCTCATATCACGCATCCCTTAGGCTGCCTGGGAGGTTGGGAACTGGCAATTCCCTAATAAGAAAGGACCTGGCAATGCGGAGTGTGGGGACTGTGGTGTCTGGGCATGTTTATAGCCCAGAGCCTGATTATTTATAGACAGCTCTGGAAGTCTTTTTGCTACGTCTTACTAAGCAGATGTGATGTTTCCTTTGGGAAGGGCTGCTCAGATACGTGCTACTCTCCATCCTGAAGCTTTGGCTTCGAAGGCAGCTCAATGCATTCATCTATGGGATTCTGAGTCTTGGGGGATGCACCTTAGCATCCCCTCCCCAAAACGTATGGCTGTCCTATAGGACGAGGGCTCCCTGGAGAGAGGCAGCTGCAGGGATGAGGTGCTGGCTTTGAAAGGCGTGAGAGGCTGCCACAACAGTTATGGGTACAAAAAGAGAGCGTTGATGATGGGTTTGTCTTATTTAATGCTGACATCCTGAGGTCAAACTGCTCCTCTCCAAGGAAAGCACAGCAGCATTAGCCAAACACAGAAATCTCCAGCTCTGTAGCTTTGCTGTATGATTTATAAGCCACAGGGGTGAGAAAGGGTGGTTTTTCTTCTGAAAATACTAGGGAATATTTCGATCCTTTAGTTTCCTCGTTGCTTTCTCTTGTTCATTTTAACTTCAGTTTTACTACATCAGAGCACTGGAGTTGAGCTCTCGTGGTACCCGTTTGCAGGATTCAGTATCCTCCTCCATCTGGCTGCTAGATGCGCCTGCTCTACAGCAATAATACATCACATAGGCACCGTGCCACGTCCTTCTAGAGCTCCTCCTGTTCAAAATAGATGGTAAAATAGTATTAATGTATGCAATGTGTTGTATTATCTAACACAGGAGCGAGAAATCCATCTTCAAGCCGCTTGGCAATGAGCTGTGTGAGCCTTGTCGGTGCTTGGAGCGGCTGAAATCCAGGTCTTTGCAAGCACTGGGACACAGAATGACTTTGCCAGCCCTGAGCCCTGCTGTGGTGGTAGGGAAATGTCAGGTCATCCCTCCCTGGGACCATAAAACTGATGCTGAAGGGTGAATATCGCTGCACTCGACTGCTCGGAGCATTTCAGCTTGGAGACCAAACGGCACCGTGTGAACTCCTGATGGGGTCAAAAAGTAGAACTCCCTCTTAGTGAAGATTTGCAAGTGATGGAGGGGTTTGTTTCATCTTGCATTTGCAACTCTAATGTATTCTTCCCCTGCACTCCCACCCACTCCTCACACTCAACCCCAGACTCTACTCACATGGCTATCAGTGTCACTTCTGAAACGTGTCTTTCCTTAAAAATCCAGCTTTTCATCAATTAAACATTTTTGACAGCTTTTCTGAAACAAATCCTCTTAAAAAAAGATAAAAAAAGACCTTTTTTTTTGCTAAGTTTTGGTGGGTTTACCTTAAAAGACTCCAGCAGCCGTAATGCAAAGGGGGCTGGGGGATCCCAGCTTGGATAAGCATGGGTTTGGGGCAGCTGAGGGCTGCTCCCATGGGTGCTGTGGGGCACAGCCCCATGCCTGTAGCTTGTCACTGTTACTGTTCATCAAGTGCCGCTTTGTGCTTGTACAAAGCACTGTTGGGGCAGATTGGAGAGAGTGGGTTGGGTTGGAAGGGACCTTAAAGCTCATCTTGTTCCACCCCATTGCCACACGCAGGGACATCCTATACCCTTTGTGGCCAACTTTGCCCAGACCTTACCCTTTTGCCTCAAAGTAGGCCCCATATACCTACTTTAAATGCTGCTTAAGACAATGTATTCCCTTTCTCTTCCCTGAAAACACTTTTCCTTTTGAGACATCCTTCTGCCATCTGAATGGGATTTAATATTCTCGCCTAGTGGCACTTTGAAGTCTTTAATGAACAGAAGGTCCATCTCTTAGTGCCAGTCATCCACAACTGGGTTTGTGGGCATACAAATGCTGCAATGCTGAGCCTGAACTGGCAGGACAATGATGGCTTTGCAATGACTTGCAGACTCCTTTAATTAAGGTGAACATGTTTAGCTGGGGCAAGAAGCAGAGCCCATGAAAGCATGCTAAGCGTGTTGATTTAATTGGCAATTACTGGATTGAAAGCAAGCATTCAAGTGGAGCCAAAGCCCTTGTAAGGCAAAGTCTTAACCCAGAGTCCTCCGAGGTGAGCACCAAGAAAATGAGGCAGAGAAAAATTAAATGCTTTGCCCAAGGTTACGTGGGAAGATGTGCCGGAGCTGGGAACAGAGGTAGGAATAGGGGATGGCAAACCTGGGGCACCATAGAGCTTGGGGAGGCTTTTGCCATCATTGCATCATGGAGTGGTTTGAGTTGGAAGGGACCTTAAAGCTCATCCATTTCCAGGACTTCCTTAAAGAAATAAAGGTAGCCTTGCCTTTGGATCAGCCCAACACGGCTGCTCCTCTGCACCCATCACGCTTCCGACCTCCTGATACAGCAAACTCCAGGAAATCCAGTACTGTTCCAATCTGTTTCCTTGTGCATCCCAACAGCAGTAAGTGAGGGCACAGCTGGGGAAAGCTTTGTGCATTTTGAAGCTTTGCATCCTGTATCTTGGTGCAGTAGGAGCTGCAGATAAGACTTATTGCACAGATGGACTGGGTTTCTGCAAAGCCAAGGGTGATAGGGAAAGCTTCTACAATGTAGTTACTTCTGCTTGGGACCTATGTGCAAAGTGCTGACCTATAGAGATGGTGCTGTGAAGGCTGGAGTAGGGAGAAGGGGCTTTTGGATCCGGGGGCTCAGGGTTGGGCTGCTTGCACCTCACTGACACCGCGGGGATGTCCAGCAGACCCTGGCGCTCTGGGGCTCAGTGCATGCATCCTTTGGAGATGAGGAGGATGAAGGATGCTGGGTGATGTGATTTTTGGTCCCTGTGGGTCTACAGAGGTACAATAGCCACTTATGGGGGTCTGGTGGAAGGTATCTTTGCCCGTGGTAGGGGTTTGGAACTAGATGAGCTCTAAGATCCCTTCCAAATGTCTGTGGTTGTACGTTGGTACATGATAGCACGTAGCGTACGTGCTTGGTGAGCATCCGCCGGGATGCCGTGCTGCAGGAGAGGGAAGCACGGGATGAGGCAATGGATAGGGGTTGGGAGGCTGATGGCAGGAGTCTCTTCTTTTTACAGCAAGTGAAAAATCAATCCTTGACCTTTAAAGGAGTTTATGAATTCCTGGCTTGGGGAATCGATGCGCATCGATCCCCGGGTGTCTGCGTGGGCTCGCAGTGTACACTATCAGGTGATGAAAGCTGTGTTTTGCTGAGTCTGGAGCAGGCAGATGCAGGCGCTGGCTCTGCCCAGCTGCCAGGACTGAAAACATCATTTTTCCTCATCCTTCCATGCCTTTTCCCACTTGGCAGCCTCAAGTCAAAGGCTCGGGGTCCATTGGAGGCACCGTGTTTGCTGTATCAGTGACACGGTGGCTCTCCTTCCCCTGCAGAGCATCCAGCGGGGGGTGTTCCTGCCACCTCCTGTATCCCAGACCTGCTCTGGATGCTGCAGGATGTCTCACCTCATGTTTTACAGGGTCCGGAAGAGGGGGGAAGCACCATTGTCCGTCATGGAATCCTGGACTCGTTTGGGTTGAAGGGACCTTAAAGCTCATCCAGTTCCAACCCCTGCCACGGGCAGCAACACCTTCCACTAGAGCAGCCTGCTGCAAGCCCTATCCTTGAACACTGCCATGGATGGGGCATTTACATCCTCCTGGATCACTGGGGATGAGGCCATCCCTGCCTGGTCTGGGGATGATTCTTGGCAGCGTGAGGATAGGAAGCTGGTCCTGTGGCTATACTGGCACTGCATTAACCCTTAAATGAAGCGCCCAAGCATAGGTTAGGTGAGGAGATGCTGATGGCAACCCAAATGCTGGCGATTTGGGTAGCAGCAAGGAAAGCTTTCCCATTTCTATCCCTTTAAACCAGCAGTTCCCCAAAGACTGCAGTCTCAGCCAGCACAGAAGTTAGCTGAATGAATTAAAACCGGGTGCCTTGACCTCGGAGGTGCGACGTTCCTGCTTGTGAATGAGGATTTAAGAGAGGAAACGTGCTGGCAACTCACGTCCTGACCTGCTCCCCTCAGGCATGTGAGCAGAAGCAAGGTCCTGCTGGGCATGTTGCTATATATATGTAGTATATATTCATGGTCTCCTGCTGGAGCCGTGCGAGCTGACAGATGCAGAGGAGCCGAGAGGTGCTGGGGGTGGGATGGGAACAGAAGGCTCTGAAGCCTGTTCAGCTGCTACGGGCTTGGGAAGGGGGTTAAGGAAACGGGAATCTGACGTGTCTCAACTCACCAATGTGGAAGGAGGAGCAGCATGGAATAGCAGAGCCCAGCAGCACAGGCCTGAGTTGATGCTATAGCACGGCAGGAGAATCATTGCTGTTTGCTGCAGCAAGCCCCAGTTCTAAAAGCACCAGTTGATATTTAAGGGGTTTGTGGTGGGGCTTGGCACAGGTGGGATTAAAGAGCTCCATCTCTATCCTGTTAAGTGTGAGGAAATAGCATTGTGAAGCTTGCTTTTGTCATGGGGAAACTGAGGCACAGAGGAAGAAGTACCCCACGGAGCCTGCAGCAGGGCCAGGAAGCAAATTCAGGCTCATCTCCATGGAAGAGCCATCTTTTCCTCTTGCGTCCTCTCCAGACCTTTGATCTGCAGTGCAGTTTGCTAGGGATATACACACTCTTCAGTTGTAAAATACACCTCTAGTAACAGGTAGCGTAACAGGGTGCCAGCAATGTCCCATAATGTTGCAGTGTTGCTTGGTTTTACCCATCTTTGATACCAATGGTGGATCCGTAGTGAAATGCATAAGATCTACGGCCTCATCTCTCGCAGTTTCCCTCTACCATGGTGAGTATGCCAGGAGGAGGGTGCTTTCCTGTCTTTTGGTGGTATTCTCACTGCATCCGTAGATCCTATCGCATGCTCCAGGACTTGGTGTTGGCAGCGTCATGGCAGATCTTCTTGCCTGAATCCTGGAGCTGTTAGACCTCATGTGGTGGGAAAGGGATGGAAGGAGCAGTGGATCCAGAGATGGGGGTTGGTCCTGCTGATACCAAGGGCTTTATTCCGCATCCCAGCACCCTACTGCTCTTTACCTAAGCAGGGTTTGGGGTGCACGAGGTGGGAGCTGAAGGGAAAACCCCTCTCCTGCTCGCTGAGCGTCCCAATGCCACTTCATTGAATGTGATGGTTTCTCCAGCCTCTCCTCCTGTTTCTTCCAATGTATTCCTGTTTGTTTGATCTCCGACAAACTTCTCCTCTCTGATCTTCTGCTGAAAGGATAAACCTGGGCCCCTTGAAGACACTTGACAGCAGGGGAGTCTGAACAAAGCCCCTTTTGAGCATTTAGATGTTTTTAATGTGACAAGCCCCTCCTGCAAGGGTACTGCGTTGGTGCCGGATTGCTCCTTCCTACCTGCTGCCTCGGAAATACAGGGCCATAAAACCTTGGGATGTCCAGGGCTTGTCATCTTCCCTGTGTGTGGAAGCACAAGGATGTGGAATTTCATTCTTAACAACTGATGAGTAGATGCAGAGGAGCCTTGTACCTTTGGAAGGATGCGCGATTATATCCAGGGTGTGATGTGTAGAAGGTAGACTTGCTGCACATGAGCTTGATGGGCAGGAAAGAGGGATTTGAAGGAAATTAGTGGTTATTTTCATCCCTTAAACTGCCTTAAAAGCCAACAAAATGGGCAGGAATGGTTTTTCTGATACCTGAATGAAAGGAATAAGGGTAACTGTGGGCAGCTCTGCTCATTATAAACAGCTGTAACAACTGTCGTACAAGCTGGGGTCTGATCTCTTTGCGGTCCTTGCTACTCTGGTTATAAGGCAGGAGTTAAAACAGCCTGAGACACAGACAAGTTGTATTGCTGGAGCTCCTTAATGACACTCACAGAGGACACCAGAGTCTCCTTTTATTTACCTTTAAACATCAGAAAGTGATGATCAGGCTGCTGCGACTATGCCAAGCGCTCAGTGTCCTGCTGCAGAGCTCCCTCCTGCCCTTGGTGTGATGGAGATGGAGTTGAAATGATGCAGCAATCCCCTTCAGCCACCTCTGAGAAGCAAAGCAGCCACATTCCCCTTGCTATTGCACAGGCAAATGCTGCATTGTGCCTTGCACTGCTGCGGATCCCACTGAAATAGAAGTGTAGAAGGCGCAGTGCCATCGTGTGGCTTTGCTCCTGGTCTCTGCTTGCAAGGCAGGGACAGAGGCTCGCAGAGCCAGCCAGGGGAGGCATTCCTCATCTCTAATTCCTTTACAGTGTGTAATGATGTTCTGTCTGTTTAGCAGTTTGGGCTGCTGCTACTCTTGATTGCATTGGATCCCTCAATCTGCAGCCTCTGATCGCATCAGTGTCCCGGAGCCCCCTAATTGTGTTTGCTGGGTTTAGGTTGCACGGAGGAGGAGGGAAGGTGTGGGGATGCCGGCAGCAAACCTGCATCTGGTGCTGGGAAGTGAAGTGGCTCTGATCCAGGTTGTGGGGGTTTGAAGGGCAGAGCCATGCTTAGGGAGTCTCCAGACTATGAATCATAGAATGGTTTAGGTTGGAAAAGACCTTTAAGATCTTAAAGCCCAACTGTTAACCCAGCGCTGCGACACCCACACTGCACCATGTCCCTGAACACCACATCTACATGTCTTAAACGCCTCTGTTTTCCTGGGCAGCCTCTTCCAGTGCTTCAGAACCCTTTCTGGGACGATAATTTCCCTAATATCCGATCTAAACCTCCCCTTAGCCCAACATAAGGCCATTTCCTATGTGATGCTCCAGTACCGTGGGGTTTGGAGCTGCTGTGGGTACTCGGAGTTCCAGAACCCATCCTAGCTCTGACGTAACAATAGCTTGTGCTGTTGGGTAACTGAGGCACCAGGTCTGTACCCCGTCTTTGGCCCTGCACACAGTGTAACGTTCCGCAGAGGCATCCAGAGTGCCCTCGGAGGTGCGGGTCCTGCTGCCTGCTCTGCTGTAAGGAGAGAGGAGTAGCTCCATCCGTGGTCGTGCAGGTACGAACACCACCAAATGGCTTTGGGAAATGCGCTGTTTAGACTCTGTGCTCATCTCAATGAGCCCCTGCAAGGGACATGGGGGGGGGGGGCACATAGAAAGTCCATGAAAATGGCAAATCCTTCATTTCTAGCTAAGGGGGAGGAGCATTTCTCTCCTCCTGCCTTGCGGGGAGATGGTCATTCCCTTTCTAGTGTGTGAGGGGCTGTCACTGAGGGCTTTGCAGAGCGTGCCTGGCTGCAGAAGCACCAAGCGCTGCCCTTATTCATGTCCCAGTGGTGGTGCAGAACTCGGGTCAAGAGCAAGACCAAGGCTTTGTGCTGGCTTTCGCACATGGACTGCCTGCAGCTCTGCATAGAGAAAAGGGGGGAGGCAATGGAGGTGGAGAAAATGCCTTACCCAAGGTCACTGAAGGATAGAACAGTGCCGGTGTTTCATTCCCAGGCCTTTCCTTGTGCTTTTTAGCATTGGAGCTCTCATTTTGATTCCCTTTTCCAACGCTGGCACCTGCTGTTTCAATCCCATCCGCTGCGAGCGTTGGGGCAGTCAAACACCCGGATTGCCTAAACATCCTTAAGTGATTTTCAAACAAGGGGAAAAACAGGAGCTAGGAAGAAAATAATGAAGTTTGTGGCTCTGAATCCTAAGCAGTCGCTTTGGTCGGGGCTGTGTGGTGCGCACGAGGAAACTCAGCCCTCTGCATTGCTCAGCAGCCAATTGGTGCTTCCCTCCAGCCAAGCTGCTTTATAATTAAGTGATAATTGTTTTTGCTGGGGAGCACACCAGCAAGATAAACAGCTTGAGGAATCAATAAGCATCAAGGTCATAGGCTGAGTTATTTACTGAATCATCTGCAATTTATCTCCCAACTTCCCTGTACCAAAGAAAACAGTGACTGCTCTCCAGCGGGGTTGGAAGTACGGGGGGAAGCGATGCTGCTTTCAAACAGAACGCTGCAGATCCAGTGGTTTCATTGGAAAACCTTCGGAATCAACCAAGGAAGGTTTTGGGGGGGGGCGGGTGTGCAACGCCACTGTGCAATAGAGTCATCCGCACGTATGCAGCCACATATACGCTTGCTCTCTTACATGGGTTTAACCAAATCGATGTCAAGCTCAGCCTGGACGCTTATTTCTCATTAGCTTAAATTTGTCCTTAATTGACATAGACCAAACTGCAGTGAACTGGCTTGAAGCTGAGCTGAGAGCAGCCCCTCACATCTGTGCATTTGAATTGCTTTGAAGCTGAACTCTTGCTCGCCAGAGGCCAGTTTGCTGCATTGGGCGGTCGATGAGCACAGCGGAGGGGTGGAGGGAGCAGGAGGACCTGTGGTGATGGAAAGCAGTGTGGTGTTCTTTTGCTAGTGGCAGCTGAAAGTGATCTCCCTGTGCAAGGGCTGCGTGGTGGCCCCAGCTTTGCTTTTAGCTTGGTCTGGTTGTAAGTGACAGCTATAAGCACGTTCCTACGGAGAGCTGTAAGCCAGTGCATTGATGTCTGCAGGCAACAGATTTGCTGTCTCCTCCTTTACGGGGTCTCATTCAGGCTTTGCTGGAGACCCCTCTATATTTCTCCAGTCACTGAAATAACAATTATAGAGTGCTTTCCATTGGGGGGACCTCAGATTTGTTCATTATCTCTTATTCATCAGCAAACAGAGAGGATTTAACTGGCTTAAGGTATTCTACTGGGCCAGCAGCAAAGCGAAGACCCCAGGTCCCAGCCAGCTACATTATCCACTGGGCACCACTGTTCCCTTGCACTGTGCGCTAAAGGGGATACTTACCTTATACAAGCGCAGGAAAGGCTTTTCCTTGGGTGGACGCATGCGTTATCCTCATTCCCATACATGAAATCCAAACAGCTGCAGAAGGGGCTAAACAGCCCGGATACAACACCCACATTTCCATCACTTGAATGCTCCGGGTGGGAGAACATCTCCACTTACAACACTTCCCCTTTGCAGAGGAAGGTGTCACTTGGCCCGTGGCAGCACTGCTGGCTGGCCCCCAAAGAGGTTAATGACATCTAAATCAGTCTGGCAGTCACTCACTGGCATGGGGAGGCTTTTGCCAGCACCACAGTGATGTCTGCGCGCCGGATTCCACCTCCCTGTGTCTCACTGTATTGATTAAGTAATATCAGTGCTAGGCTCATTCAAGCAGCTTCATGCATGGCAAAGGGGGGGTGGATGCGGTGCTCCTGGCCGGTGTTGTGGGAGGGGAGCTTGGAAGGGCTTGAGCCTGACTTGCTCCTCTCCGATCACTTGGCTCTGGTCGGCTGCAGGACCACGCTTTGTGGCTTTCCAGTTCTATGGGCTCCCTGCAATGCCTTTTAAGACCCTACTGAACCCTACAGCTTTTAGCATCTCTAATCTCCTGCTGGCTTTCCCAGCCCCTTCCCCTTGTTCTCCATAAAAAGCATCCCTCCCTCCCCTCTTTCAGCCTGCCTATCACCCCACCTCCGACCTGCGCTGTTAATTATTCTCCCTTACATGGCTGCCAAAGCATCCTCCTGCTTCTCTGTCCTGTGAGAAGAAGCGCTGGAGCCGGTACTTGGATCCTGCAGTGCTCATTTCCCTGTGGCATTGGAGTTGCATGTAAAGAAGGCTGGAGAGGGCTGGTTCAGTGAGCTACCGGTCGCCGGTGCTTGCAGATGGACGTGGCATGTTAGCAGGGATTACATAGTCTGTAGCTGTGTCACTACCTGCTGTCTGCATCCAGCCTGGGCTGCAGAGCAGGTTTCTGGCATCAGTTTGGTACGTCCCTACTAGCTGCCTTGCGCAGGAGTGTTTCAGACGAGGTCTGTGCTCTCCCCTGACTTAGGGGAATGAGGTTTCTGCCTGGTCGGTGTTTCGAGATGCTTCGTTTCCATGCTATGGAGTTCATGGGTTCAGGTAGCCACCACAGTATTACATGGTGATCTCTGATGGGCAAAACCTGGCACTACTTGACCCACAGACCCTTTCCAGTCCCCTGTCCAACTCTCTTTTGTTCAGCTCTTTAATGTAAGTCTGTTGAGCCATCAAGCCTGCTGCAACCCCCTTCCTTGCGCATCTGTGCTTTGTGTCACCAGATGCTTTCTAAGTACCACGCCTGTTATCTCGGGTTCCTTTATCTAATGAATTTATCATATCAAGGAAGCAATTCGCACACCTCCTTTGCTCTCAGCAAAGGCTGGAGGAGTGCATTACCCATCATGCTAGCGTCCAAAATTACAACTTGGCATAGATCAATCCCAGCTTTTGAAATCTATTTCAATGGATGGAGTGATCTGCAGCAAGTGAGAGTGGAGAGAAGAGATGCTGTGTTAATCTGTAATGAAACAAGAAACAGCCCTGAAGGGAAAGACAAGCGAGGGTGAATGGGGCTCTTGTTGGAATGAGCATTTCCCATGATGTTCTCATTCTCTTTCCATTTTTGCTCTACGCACTCTTCTTTTTCCTCTCTCCTTTCTTTGCGCGCATCGCCTTTCGCTTCGGTGATGCTCTACGTAATGATCCCATCACTTAAGTTTGCCTTTCCTTTATTTCGCTTGCTGGCAAGCCTAAGAAGTTTTAAATGGAGCTGGTGGTGGTGAAAAGCAAGCTGTAAGTGCCACGATGACAACCTTCTATTATATTTATAAAGTCTGCCTTGAGATGAGCTGGAATGTACTTTCTGTATTCGGGGAAAGAAACTTCTGAAATGACTCTCCCGCATTAGGATTAATTGAATTTCTCCAAGTTGAAGTGTTTGCAAAGTCAAAAAGTGCTTCCATTCGCTCTGTCTGTGCGTCATAAACTTCCCTGCTTTATAACACAAATGAAATTGTTTTGAAGCTCGAGACGGAGATTTTCAGCAGTGCCTTAAAGCGCTTTGATTAGAGCTGGTTGAGAAAATTTCCTAATGAATCAGTTTTCCAAACGAAAACTGATTCCCCGAAATCCAATCATTTTGTGGGGCCATCACCATGTTCTCATTTCAAATGTCATCAGAACCTTTGATTTCCATGAAACCGAATCCCCTTGGTTCAGCTGAGCATTTTGCATCGTGGGTATGTTGTAATTTGCAGTAGGAAACGGTATTAGGAGAGGAAAACAAAGCCTTGGACGAGGTGGTGATATTGCTGAGCTCACCTTTCTTCGTCTGGGAGGTGGGAACTTCCTTCTGATTAATGAAGGAAACAACCTGAGCTGGAATTTCCCCGGGACAAAACCATGATGTTGCTTCAGCTGAGGCCTTGGGTGCCTGTTTGTGGTGAGGTTTCTCCCAGCACTGGCCCCATCCACCCAACTCTTCCCCCTTTTCCCTGTCAGAAGAGCTCGGCTGTCGCCACAACTCATCAATCAAAGCTGAGTCCGCAGTGTAGCTGGGATGAGATTGCTTTGAAGATTAATTCCTTTGAAAGCTGAGGGCAGGATTAGGACCTTTCTCACCCCTGGAAATGGCAGCGGCGATGTGAAATGTCTCGAGGGCTGAAGGAAATGACAGGGGCTGGGTGGCTGTGGATGTGGTTGTGTTTGGGGAGGGCTCGCCTGGAGTTGTGGGGCAGTGGGTCTCCAACAAGCAGAGCTTGTGATGCATGGTGGGTCACCAAAAGCCATACGTTCATTCCATTCCAATGTGTTTCCATTGGAAATTTGGGACTAGCATCCCCCAAACCCTGTCCTCGTACCTGGGGACCTGTTCTTCTCAATGCACATACATCCCTGTGGTGCTTGTCCAAGTCTCTTCTGTGCTTTGATTGAAGCCTATGAATGTTTGTGCCCCACAGTCTCTCCATATGTAACAACAATCACTCATTCTCTTTAAATATAGAGTATTACCCTTCAGGGTGTGCTTTACGTGATAGGACTCCACCTGGGGTCAACCCATCCTATGCTAGTTGTCGGAGAATTGAAGGAATTGGGCCTGTCTTGAAGGAGGCTCTTGACTAGTAAGCGACCAAAGCATGGAGGGAGGAGTAGAAGGCATTGCAACCCTCTATGCATGCCACAGATACTGAGCTGACTTGAAGAGCAACCACCACGGTAAAAGACTTTCCCAGTCTCTTCAGAGCTCAGCCTTGCTGCCAAGCTCCCGCTGTTGGCAAACCCAGTTTGGGCCCATCCCAGTTGCTATGTGCTAGTATTGCTGGCATTTCCCCCCTTTTTGTGTAGCTGGAGTGAAAGCCCCATCCCCGAGGTATATCCCTGGTGCTGTTTCCAATGGATCTCGACACCACCAGGCTATCCAACCGGGAGGCTTTTCAATTTCCCAGTGCTGGCAGGTACAGCGTGAGGGTTGGGATTTAGGGCTTGGCCCAGCCATTTCTCCTGCCTGCTTGCCAATTAATCCCCTGCCAAGTAAATACATTCCTTGTGCTTTATCATCCCGCAAAGAGCCTTAAAGACAAACAGAAAAGCAAGAAGGAAACAAAACAAGGCACCCGCCGATAGATTAAACACACCGAGGAAAACACAGAAAAGCCCAAGCAGCCCCTTCCTCCGAGTTAATTAATTGGAGCCCTGTTTGAGGACAAGCACCCTCTTAAATCCCCCCTTGCTGAATGCAATTTTCTCGGTGCAATCACTCAGTGTCCCTGATGGACAGGAGCCCAATCACTCCTCAACACGAGGTGAGCACTGCTGCGGCACCCAAGGGAAAGTAATAGATTCTTAACACCACTGCAAGGCTTGTAAATACCCAGCAAGAACCAGTTCTCCCCCCTGCCCTGAGCACCTCTGTTCCTGAGAAAGCTACTGCTGACAGGAGGCGTTGCTTGGGCTTGAGCTGGTGTTTCCTACAACGGGAAACCTGGTGGTGGTTGGCTTCTCCCATGGCTGCGTTGTGGGATGGGGTGGAGGAGGAGCAGTGGGGCTCCAACCTGGGGTACTGAGCTCGACACAAGAGGGATGTGGAGGTGCTGGAGTGAGGCCAGAGGAGGCCATGGAGATGCTGCGAGGGCTGGAGCAGCTCTGCTCTGGAGCCAGGCTGAGAGAGCTGGGCTGGGGCAGCCTGGAGAAGAGAAGGCTCCTGAAGGGGAGACCTGAGAGCAGCTCCAGTGCCTAAAGGGGCTCCAGGAAACCTGGAGAGGGGCTTTGGACAAGGGATGTAGGGACAGGACAGGGGAATGGCTTTAACTGCCAGAGGGGACGCTGAGATGAGCTCTTAGGCAGAAGCTGTTCCCTGTGAGGGTGCTGAGGCGCTGGCACAGGGTGCCCAGAGAAGCTGTGGCTGCCCCATCCCTGGCAGTGTTCAAGGCCAGGTTGGACACAGGGGGCTGGAGCAACCTGGTCTATGGAAGGTGTTTCTGGCTTTAAGGATGAGCTTTAAACTCCCATCTAACCCAAACTCTGCTGCTACCCCCTGACCATCCCTGTGGTGTGATGCCAACTCTTTGCGGCATCCAACCTCCATGCAAAAAGGCAGGGAATGTGAAAGGCTGGATGGGAACTGTGTGTGTATGGAAGCAAATGGCTGGAGTAAAACATTCTGTGCAGCTCCGAGTGGCTTTTTGCTGTTAAATCACTGCTGTGTCCTTGACTGTGAGGCAGCCTAAAGATGCTGCTTGCTGCCTATGCAGCACGGGCCAGCTGGTGCGGGGCGCCGGGGTCAGCGCTATTAAAGGCCTAATTCCCGGGCACGAGGCTAACGACTTGCCTGTGTTTATAATATCAGCGCTAGCCCATGTCAAATCCATTGTTGCATGATGTGACCAAATCCATTACTGCACACATGGAAATCAATTACTGCACATTAGGGAACATTTAACACTTGAGCCTTTTCCGCCGCGTTGTTTGCGCGCCGTGGCTGGAGGAATCGCCGTCTGCCACCCTGGAAATGGAGTTTTTCCTTTCCCTATTATCTATCTTCTATGTCTGTAACAAATGTGCACGTGTATGGAGCAAAATCCACGTGGGAAAGCGCTTGGTTCATGGTGAAGGGCTGAAGGGTTGGTGCATAAAGCGGTGTTACTACTGATAGCACTTACCCAATGGGTAGGAATGAATGTTTTCCTCCGCTGTGTTCACACGTACTGCTCTGCCTGATGTGTCTGCCTCAGAGCCACCTCTCCCTCGTAGGCAGCAGATGTCCCTGTGCTCATTGGCCAACACTTCTGCATTTCTTTAACCTTTTTCTCTGTATTTAACCAAAAAACCACCCTGACAAATGGGCAACCCTGAGCGTTCACTACTGGTGAGCAAAGGAAACAGTGCTGGGATGCGCTTTGGTGCGGGAGAACCAGTACTTGTGGAGTTTTGGCTTTAAATGCACGAACACATTCGCCTCCTGATGTTTGCAAGAGCTGAGAAGGGATTTGAGGACACGGGAAGAAGAAAGCAATGTGTCATAGCAGGGAAAGGAGAATCCCCTTCCTGTATAATGGGATTGAATGGAGCTCTTTGCCACCCTAGAGCATCCCTTCTCAGGAATGGTGGGCCTGGTGCATCTCTCCTTTAGCAGCAGCACTGTGCACCTCTGTCTCTGTATTCTCTCCCAGACACCCAGCCCCATATTGCGCTTTCCCCCTTTCCATGTTCCTTCGCATCCCACCTTTCCCCCAGCTCCCTTAACAGGCGCTTCCCACCTTCCTTCTCCTGTGGGCGCACACACACACAGGGATGAAGGGAATGGATGAAGGTTAATTTTTTTTGGTCCCTTTCATAATGACTCATCCATAACGATTTCTATTGGTTATATTTCCTTGTGTGACAGAAACAATTTACTGCATTCCTGCAAAGCCTATTTTCTCTGCATGATCTGCTTGTGCGGAGGTTTGGGGAAGTAATTTACAGATATTTTACCTCAAAATAGCTTACAAAGACAAAAGAGTCCTGTTGACACCAAGGTGCGCTCCTCGTGAGCGAGGGAAATGGGATAAACCAGCTTAAAACATAGCCAAGGCTTTGTGAGAGAGGCTTTAAGTCAGATTCCACATCACACACCGTGCTCAAAAGCTCTTCTCGCTGGTGGGGACGTGGGGAGGTGCAGGGCTTCACCGAGGACTGATTTGGGATGGTTTGAAGGAGGATCCTCAGTGACATCAATCAGCAGGAGGTTCAAGTGGGGTTTGGGATGCTCCTTACGGATCAGGTCCTGTAGGCGCTGCTGTAAGGGGAAGTCAGCCACAGGGACACAGTGCTCGCAAACCAGTGCATCTTGCTGTGGGATCAGGACCAGAAGCCTGGGAGGGATCAGAGGGCCATGGAATGATGCTGCTTGGCCAAGCCCAGGTTTTCTTCCTCCCTGCCCACTTAGCCAAGCTCATGCCTACACCTGCAGCTCTTTCCTTGCTCCATGAGCAATAAGCTTTGAGATAACTGTTCAAGGTAATTTGCTCTGGCAAATGCTGCTGCTAATGGGCTTGATGCGCTGTGATGGATAGCTTAGTGTCCACTACTCCAGGACCTAATTCCCCTCCCCTATTCCCATTGCCCTACAAGCTCAGCATCTCCTGTGCCAAGCAGGGCATGGGCATCACGTGGGGCTGATTCACAGGGAAGCAGTGGGGGGCTTTTTCATGTTGGCTTCTCCATCTGCTCATGCGCTTGGCCTTGAATTTAGTCGGTGGGCACAGTGAGCATGGCCACCCGCTCTGAAAGCAGGCACAGTGCCTTGCCCTGTAGATAACAGCCCCGGGCTGGGAGCAAAGGCCACTGTCACTCTCACACCGTGAGCTGCATGGGAGTGGAGGGAGGTCAGTGTGCCCGGCGCCGGGTGCCTCAGCCAGGCACAGGGGATACATTAGACAGGGCAGGAGGAGGGCGAAAGGTTTCTGTGCCAAAGAGCTGCGCTGAAAGTCACAGCAGGAGTCGAAGGGATGCGGTGGATGTGATGTGTTTGAAAGCTGGGAGCTGGAACAAGAGCAGTTGGTGTGAGCCTGGGCTGCTTTAACACCAGACAGGGGGAGCAGAACAGGAGGCTCAGGTTGTCCGTAGAAGCTGTGGCTGCCCCATCCCTGGCAGTGTCCAACCTGGCCACAGGGGCTTGGAGCAACCTGCTCTAGCGGAAGGTCTCCCTGCCCGTTGGAACTGGATGAGCTTTAAGGTCCCTTCCAACCCAAACCATGCCAACTGGCCTGAACTGATGTGGGTGCTGCAAGCGGCCTGTCAGTGGTACCTGCCTCCTAATAGTTTGGGATTTACCAGGAGTTCCTAGTTACCTTTTTGCTTTCCCTTATTTCCGTGTTCTTTTTAGGGTATTTTGGGAATGAAAATGCTTATTTGGTGCTATGAAACATCACCACCAATTTTTGAGCTTTAACACATGATGCTCTTAGAATTTCAACCTAATTGCAGGTGTCAAGGTCAGGACAAGTGCTGGCCATGCCTCTATGTGCTACTTAAGATGCTCCATCACTCTTCACTCTAACCAGGGGTGCTGATGGTGCTCCTCCCCATCCTACTGCATCTCTATCAAATTCAATGTCTGGAGGTGGAGGGAAACCAAAGTTTGGCTCCTGCTTGGACCACCCCTTATTATTGTATGAGCTGGAGAGGTCAGGGGAGTTGGAGATCCCGGCGTGGGGAATGGTGGGCTCTTGTTTGTAGTCTTGGGTCATCTGCTAACGCTGGCAGCAGCAAACACTGGCTCTTTATCCCCCTCCTGCCCTGCAGACATAAGCCCTCTTGTTGCTGCAGGCTCAGGCCAAAAGCTGTCATGAACCAAGCTGTCAACGGGCTCTTTGTGCAGGGAGCAGAGGCAGATGGCTGCGAGGGGGAGCACGTTGTCCCCCTGTGTGCTGTGGGTGACCAAATATGAGGTGGCTTTGTCACATCAGTCCCTGCTGCAGCGGAGGGTCTGGAGAGATGTGGTTGCAGTGAGTGCCTGCAGCTCCGGTTGTGTGCGGTGCTGAACAGAGCCAGGAAAAGCAAGAATCATAGGATGGATAAGGTTGGAATCCCCCAAGCAACATCCTCATTGTCCATCTCTCCCAATAGCACATTTCTACTCCTTTTGCCCTGTTCAATCCCAGGGAGCTGCTTTGGGGAAGGCTCAAAGGCTGCTCTGGAAGCTAAGGAGCATCCGTGGATGTTGTCCTCCCTGCCTAGGGGTGCAAAGCTGGGTTGGACCAGCTCCAGGAGCATCCTGAGGATTGGAAAACGTGGTGATTTTCCTTCTGAGAGTAAAGGAGGGGAGACCATAAGTAAGGTTTAACCTCTCCTCAGTGCTGATGGGCAAATGCCATGAGTGGCAACAGGAAAGGGCAATCACGTGCTGAGCTGGGACAGTTTCAAGCTGGCCAAGTGAAGATTCAGGTTGAGGTCTGAAAATGAGACTGGTTTGGCCTTAAGGACAATATCTTATACCTTTGATATGTCAAAGAGCATCCATCCAGCATTGATAGCAAACTTTCACCTGGAACTTGAGCTGTTGAAACCCCCTCTTTAGATGATAAGAAGCAAATTCCCTGGATGCTGAACACGTTTGTTGCAAATGAGCTTCAAGCCTGTTTTTATTCAGGTCCCTTATAAATAGATCACATCCAAATCTGGAGGATCGAGGCTCCTGACCCACTGTGACTACTTGGTTCAGCCCCAAACGAACCCAGGCTTGGAGCAGGTACAATCCTTGGCTCTATGCGGCGATTGCCTATTGAATGCATGTACAGCCCTTGCACCCTCCCCTGAATGCCCCTTAGTGGTTTGGCTGGCAAAAGGCTGAATTTCTCCCCAATTTAGGCAGCTTTATCATGTTTAAGGGTCTGCATTTAGTCTTTCCCCCCGTCCGTGCCTGTTACAACCGGACGGAACCCTAAACCAATGGCGTGCAGAGCAGGTAGCAGGGATGCTGCATATCCAAGCCCCAAAAGAGCATCCTCGGCCGGCGAAGCTGCTTTCTGTGCTAATTTGAAATGAGGTGAGCGATGGCAAATTGAGTTTCAAGGGCAGCAGAGACAACTTGTCAATTTAGCTTCGGCTCCTCTCTGTCGGTGCAGTGCTTAAGAGCTGGATCTGCAGCTTGTTTACGGCAGTGGATAGAATAGCTGCAATCCCCCAGGTAGATTAAGCTGTTTCTTCATTTAGGACTCTCAAAACTCTATGAAATCGGGAGGGATTTTTTCTTGACCTTGCAAAGAGCAAGGACTTGCTTCTCCCACCACCTCTGTGGCTTTTCCTAATGATTCCGGGGGGAAATAGAGCATGTCGGGGTGGAAATGGCCATTGGGGTTGTTAGGGAGATGTGGGTCTGAGCCGTGCTGCAGCACAGGGAGGTCTTCCCACCGCCTCCTCCGTTGGGTTGCAGTGGCTTCGTTCCCAGCTGGGATGTGGCTCTTTGTGAAGTGATGGGTGAGCACGTCCTGTCCTCTTTGTGTGCCTCAGTTTCTCTGTCTTAAACCACCCTGTGTTTAAAGCAACAGAATAAAACCACTTGCAGATTTACCTGCAACATGTGTTGGGCAAAAGGAAGGGAAGATGATTTCCTCTCATGATAGCACTTAATTTCACTTATTACTTGCTAGGTTTATGTGCTGTCAAGGGCATGGTTGCAATGGGAGCTGTCTCTAGTGTTGCCTTAACTCTTCCTGGGGCTTTTCCAGTGGGAGCAGTGGTGCAGAGACCTGCAGAAATCTCTGCAGCTGTTTACCTCCTGTAGCTTTCAATGGGGAGCAGGCACCTCTGCCTGGTGTATGTGAGAATCCCACCAGGCAACTGATACACGTCTCTAGGTACCTAAATGTCTTTGCAGATCTATCCCAGAGTGGATCAGAGGCATAGTGCTGAGCCCAGGGCTCATAGTTGTAGAATACCCAGGAATTGCAGAATACCCTTGGAATACCCAGGGAAAGGTGGAAGGAGAGTTAGCGCTGGAGTGGGTGGACAAGGTGAAGGTTAAGGGGTGAATTGCCATGAGCAGGGGGGTGAATGGGCAGCGAGGAGTCTGTGATGCTGAAACCCCTCAAGCGGAACAAAAAGCAAATGGAACTCTGTATATTTTAAGGCAAAACCCCTCCGTTAATAGCAGCCTGAAAGCTCTGAAGGCACGAGTGTGGCTGGTGCCATCCCTGCTTACCTCCCCGCTCCGCTTGCGGCACATCCGCTGTCTGATCAAGTCTCAGTAGCATGAATGTTCACAGCTGCATGTAGGACATGGAAGTGCCTAATGACTGCTGGAGCTGGCGTAATTCCTAAGTAGGTATGGCATGTGGTTGCTCTGTAAAGGATTTCGGGACTGACAGGCTGTGAAAAGTGATAGAGGAGAGAAATGCCAGAGCGGGGAATTAAACACATGCACAGATTAAATGAACTCGGTACTGACAAAGCAGGACTGCTCTGGTACTGCCTGAGCCTGGCCTGGGCTCGTGTATGAGCGTGGTGGTTTGGGGAAGAGGGTGAGGACGGTGCATGGGTGGGATGGGGTTGTGCGGTCCAGCCCTGGATTCACCTGATCCTCATCTTTTGGGGATGTGTGTTGGATGCTCTCAAGGTTTCCATGCGGAGCAGGGACCCACCAGCTGCCTGCTGTGGATGCCAAGCTCCAGCTTGCCTCCTACTAGCTTTCTGAGCCAGTATTTGGGGTAGGAAGGTGCAGGATCCATTCTCCTGGCTTGGAGGAATTTGGCCTTATAAATCCCCTTTCCTGCCTGTTTTCACCCCTCAGCCTTCCCTCCCTTCTACACACGCATCCTCTCCCCAGGTTTCCATTATGATAATGCAGAAGTTAAACTAACTTTCAATGTTTTGAAACCAAATGATGAACTCATGGGCTGCTTTTGCTGCTGCCATATTGCCAAGTGTCTTAATGGGCCTATTTCCTATTGAAATACACTTCATATGCCATTGCTCAGATGGTCAATGAGCACCAGGCACTATAACCATTCCTGGTTATGCACTGAGAGCAAGTGAAGCCTAATGAAAGATATTAGCGGTGTTTTGGAAGAGGAATACCCACCTGGCAAGGACTGTGGAGTTGAGAAGGATGCTTTAGGGATGTGGTGATAGCTGAGCATCAGGATGCTGGTGGAAAAGCAAAGGAAATTGGGATCCTCCAGGTTGCGCGTGTCCTTTGGGGGGGAATCGCTGGGTCACTTCTTTGTATTCCTTGTTTTTATTCCTTGCACCCCTGTTGGTAATGTAATTGTATGGGGGGGGGTGGGGGGGGGTGAACCAGCAGCAGATAAGCAGGGAGAAGCTTGTGAGCTGCAAAGATGAGCTCTTTAATTCATATTTTGGGCCAGGACAATGCTCTGGGCTTTTGGGCTTGATCCTTGCCATAGGAAAACTGTTTTGGCTTCAATGAGCTGCTAAAACATGCCGAAAGGCAGGAGCTTGGTTTGTTCTGTGTCTCCTGGGGGCTCCAAAAGGTGAGCAGGAGCCCAGCCTGGCTCTGAATGGGCACGAAAGGTTTGCTTTCAGCTGGAGCAAGCGTTCTTCCAGCCCTCCCTTGGGGGCTGTCAGGGTGATGATGAAGCAAATAGGATCAGTAGTCCAGACAGAGCCCAAAAGAATTCAGAGGAAGCATCCCAAAGCGTAAAAGCGTTGGAATAAATATTATTGAAGCATCTTCAGCAGCAATAAAAAGATTAATTTGCTATTGCAGGAAAGGAAAAAAACCCAACCCAATGATGTGTTTGTGCTAAAAATTGCTGCCAAGAATTGCTTTTCATCCCGAGCATTCTGTTTTACTGGGGTTTGCCTCTTCTCCCTCCCCTTCTTCCCTCATCTCACAGCTATCCGTATTGCTGCAGGTGATGGTGATGCTCTGATCTATTGGTAGGCCATCCCTCAAACATCTCACATGTCTCCCCAGGGCTCTGCTACTCAGCATTTCACTCTTTTCCCCCTCTTTTCCATCGTGAAGAAGCTGATTTGCCACCGGCTGCTGTAAGAGGGGTTTGCAGCATCTGATGTATGGCCACATTCGGAGCCCCAGACTACACCAACCTTAGTAACATTCTTCTTTACAAAGTGCTTACTGTTAAATATGCATGAGACGATGCAAGAACAGCCACTGCCATCGTCCACGAGGGTGTGAGCATCCTTTCTCCCTGTGGTTTCATGGCTCTGTGTGTGGGAAGGCAGGTAGGCAGCATCCTCTTTATTATTCCTACAGAGCTCTGGGCTCGCCAAGGCTCGACCTGCCCTTACTAATCGTGTTTTTAGTGGCTGAATATTGGGCATTATGGATTTACCGAGGGCAAGGGACTGTGTGTGGAGTCAGAGGGTTGTGTTTTTAAAGCCCTTTTAACTGCTCCAGCCTGGCTGGGCTCCAGGGGATATGATTTTTGTTAATGTGGAGAGGATGGAGGCCTCTGCTCTGGAGCCAGGTTGAGAGAGCTGGGCTGGGGCAGCCTGGAGAAGAGAAGGCTCTTAGGGGGAGACCTTAGAGCAGCTCCAGTGCCTAAAGGGGAAACCTGGAGAGGGGCTTTGGACAAGAGATGTAGGGACAGGACAGGGGAATGGCTTTAACTGCCAGAGGGGAGACTGAGATGAGCTCTTGGGCAGAAGCTCTTCCCTGTGAGGGTGCTGAGGCGCTGACACAGGGTGCCCAGAGAAGCTGTGGCTGCCCCATCCCTGGCAGTGCTCAAGGCCAGGTTGGACACAGGGGCTTGGAGCACCCTGCTCCAGTGGAAGATGTCCCTGCCCGTGGCAGGGGTTGGAGCTGGAGGAGCTTTAAGGTCCCTTCAACACAAACCTGTGGGATTCCGTGATAATATGCTCTCAATTTAGGGAGAAACTGTTCCTCCGCTCTGAGCCCCCACCACCCCATGGGAGGTCTCTGAGGCTTTTACACCTCCAGCTTGGCTCTTGTTCCACCCATAAGTCCTTTGAAGTCTCCAAATGCCAGTTAGGTGCGACTGGAGCGGCCAGAGGTGGCTGTTTGCCTCCCATGGAGAGCATTAAAGAGCCGCTGGTTCCCAATGCCTTTCCTTTGGTTTGGGAAGCTTCATTTTGACAGTCATAGATCCTGGCTCTGTTCTCCGCGCTGGGAATGTAGCACTGCTGGCAATTCTAGTGTTACTTACATGCAGCATCATTAAAGCATATATTCTATCCCAAGGGGATATGGTCTAAACTCAACATTTCCAATTGTTTTCAAGTTATCTGATTTTATCTGAGCAATAACGATCTACAAATTGCAGCAGTCATCTCCGGGAGCCGGCTTTCCGGGAATGTCCTCTTTGCATCAGCTGCTGGGGAATTGCTTTATTAAGCACAACCAGCTCTTATTAGCATCTCCATCTGTAAGTTTGGAGCTTTTTGAAGGAAGAGGTGCCTTCACCCATCACCTTGTAAAGAGGGAAGGGGAGATGCAGGTGGTGGAGCCCGCTGTCCACGATGCTATGGGAGCACCAGGGTGCCTGGAGGCACATTGGCACTTGGGGAGGTGCCAGCCAAGCTCCTGCAAACCCACGTAAGGACATGAAAAACCCACACAAGCAGCTTTAACTCCTTCAAATGCTGCCTTTCCCATTGTTATCCCCAGGAAGGGGGTTTGGTCGGGCGCCAGGCTGCGTTTCCAGTTGGCGCGCTCCCTTAGTTTGATTTGATTATCTGAGCGCTGAGGATCTGCTGAGCGGTTTTGTAGCCTCCAATTCAGCACAAAGCGATAACACCACGAGCCTGAAATGCTTTTTACTCCACTAACTTCCAGTCAATGATAGTGGGGAGAGCTCAAAACCCAGTCACGGTGGCAGAGCAGTGCTGCAGTACAGCCTGCTGCAAGCCAAGGTGCCTTTAATGAAGAGATTACAGCAAGGATGCTTTTAGGGGAGACAAATGGGGGTGATTCTGGAGCTTGCTGCTTGCTACCTCTTTATACAGGCAATTGGCTGGGTCATTAACAATTTATAGGGAATGCTGGATGCTGCCACCCCCTTATCTTTCCCTTGTGGTGAGCAGAAGTGGTCCCTTGGGATCGCCCGTGCTTGGAGGAGGCGCACAAATATAGCCAGGGCTGTGCAGACCCAGCTCCTGGACTGTTTGAATGTGAAACTGTGGATTTAATCTTCTCAGAGGAAGTTTTTAACCCTCTAAGAGAGAATAAGAGGCTGTTGTTAGAACACACAGGAAAAGGACTGTGGTTTCATGTACTGTCATGATTTTTATGGTTACCTGAGGATGAAGACTTGGCGCCTATATATTTCCTTGGCGTATCCATATGGCTGGCGCATAAGTAGCATGTATGCGATACGTGATACCCAATGCCATGGGACTGACTGCACTCGAAGCCTCCTTTGCCTCCCAGCATTGATATTACCGTGAGCAACAACCAGGGGATGTCTGGGTGGGTGATGGGGAGAAAGGGATGAAGGACCGATGGATTGGCGGGATGCTGGTCCATAAGCTTGAAACCATCCCAGCCAGCAGGTTGCCATGGGGTGAGCCCCCAGGATGCGCGCGTTGGGCTTGAAACGGGACATCTAATATTCCTAATAATTTCACAGCGAGTTCTGTTCATTTCTGAAGTGAGAGGAGCCACTTGTGCCATTCTGCCCGGCTCTCTTCATGGAATAATCCCCCATTGAGATTCCAGGCACAGCTTTGCTAATTAAAATGATGAATGCCAGAGGAAGGCTTTGGGTTTGGAGCTTTTTTTTTCCCTTCTCCCTTCTCCTGGTAGGTCTGGTTGGTATCTGCACACACAGAGGCTGCTTCAGGCTGAGGATATTTGCTTACTGGATGAGTACCCAGGATAGATAGAAACGCTCCTGTACCCACACACAAATACAGCCTGAGGTACCCCACTAAAGCTCCTTCCAGCCTGGGGCTTGTGTCGGTGCACACAGCCATCTCTCACTGTGCCTTTCAGAGCCAGCCTCATGCAACCACACCACCTGCCCCTGGGGAAGGTGCTGAGCTTGGGGATGAGGCTTCATGGGTTGAGCATCCTTCCCATGGCAAGCTGCAGCTTTCCCGGGGACACTGGCCTCGGGATGTGCTGGGATGGGACAGTTCTCCACTGGTATCCCAAGTTTCCCGAGTGCATTGAAGAGCTGCCGTGCTGCTCCCCACTGGCAGCCGCATATTGGTGACAGCACATTTGAGTTTGGCAAATGATGCTGGAGCCATGGGATAGGAAGCAGAGAGCGCAGGAAGCAGTTGCCTTCCCGAAGCATCACCGCGGGCTTTTTGAGTTGCCCACCACCACTTTTCTGCTTTGAATACCTTGTGTGTTTAACTAATAGAACACAGGCTGAATTAAGACATCTGATGGGCTCTCTTATCCTGTAATCAAAGCTGGGTTTGCAGTATAGCCTTGACTACAGGCATGGAGAGGCACTTGAGAATGGTGTTTCCATGCGGTGGGAAGATGTGGGAGCAGATGTGTACCCTGGCAGCTTGCAAGTGAAGGGAATGAGCGAGCAGAAACACATCAGGATGGTTCATGTGGAGGATTGAAATGTCTCTGTCATGTGCTGTCACCAAAGCAGAGCTTTAAATAGGAGCTCTCTATAAGGCGCTTGCATAACTGGTGTGCTAACATTAGCTCCTGCACGGGGCAGGGAGGCTCTATGGGGAAGAGGGGCTGAGCCAGAGAAAGCAGGATTATTTATCCTGGGTATTCCCTTAGGACATTTTCTTTGGTGCAAAACCACAGAGAAGGCAGCTAATGGACATGGTGATCAGGTTGGACGTGCCCTGATGGTTGTGTGTCCATAAGGATGCTTCCTTCACCTGTATGTCCATGAGGATGCATCCTTTGCTTATTGCATGTCCATGGGGATGCATCCTATGCATCCAGAGGATGGCAGGAGGCTGTCACATCCCCGTTGTACCAGGCAGGCTATGGAGCTTGCAGAGACAGCCTCGCTGTGTGCCTGGACCATTCACTATTGTTCCTAGCCCAACAAGGTGGCTCTTGTCCCCGTGCTGGCTCTTGACTGGAGCATCCCGTATCCCACATCAGAGGCATCCCAAGGCCATGTCACTCTGCCCCAAATCCCAAAGGATGGACAGAGCTGTGTTTCGGCTCCTGGCTGGCTTTGCCCACACCACGAGAGGTTTGCATTTAGCTCGTTGCTTCCCCAGGGTAGCGAAGCCTGGAAGTGTTTGCTGATATAGGAGTAAAATGCACTAAACCCCCATACCTGGGCCGGAGGGAAAAGATCCCAAGGGATTTGCTCAGTGCCTGCTTACTGGAATATCCTCTGAGCATGCAAGGAACAGGTGATAGGCATTGGGCCAAGGGGTGCAGAAGGAATAGGTGTATTTTCTCTCTTGAAGCTGGCTTGTCAGCTCTGGAGCATCTGTATCGCATCCATGTGGGCAGCAACTGCAGGTGCTTTTCTGCTCAGCTCCTGTTTGAGTCCTTATGAAATGGTGAAACTCGGGTCCTCCACGTGCTGTCATTAAGCTTCCCCTTATCCCATCCCTATGCTCTTGGGAACGTGCAAGGAGGGAGTTTCCACCTTAACTCTCATTTCCATCACTTTTTGGCTGTGATCCCGCAGCGAGTTCCTCCACTTCTGATCCAAAGAGCTGTGCCACGGGGGCACGGGAAGGCGTGCAAGCCCTGAGGCAGATGCTCTAACTCGAGCTGCTCTTTAATTGGGATGATTTCAATGGAAACGCGGGATGAGTCCAGCCGCTCCGTGCATTCCTTTTCGGATTGGAGCTGTTGCAGGGACCGGATTAGTTTGGTTTTATTTCTCCTCCTGCCTGCTGATCATCCAACTGTCTCAGTGCTTGGGTGAGATGCAAAGATGCTTAGGAATACCGATGCTAATTAAAAAGCACAGGGTCTGGAACCAAACCTGCAGTTTGGCCAGCGGCCACTGGGAACGGCTCAGTCCGGAGGCACAGAGACCAGCATGAAAACCCAATGTCTTGGATGCTCTGGGTGATGTGCGGGGGGGTTTTCAATGGATAGCAGCCCCCTGATATTCCCTAACTCCCTCTGGAATGTGCGTTTTAAGATGTGTGAGACTTATTTTCCCTCTCCATTGAGTCACTTGACTCCTGCATCCCACCCTCGGAACCCATCTGGCTTTCTGCCCACAAGATTATGTTCTGTAAACCACCCCTAAATGCAGTGTCTGGGAAAGTGCCTTTATGTTTTAATTCCTAAATAGGCAGGCAAAATTGAGTGCTCTGATTGGCATCTGCAATCAGAGCCCCATTCAGTGGGAGCTGTGAAGGGAGCTGATTGCACCGAGCGCGGCTCTGACCTTCTGGGGCCTCTGCTGCTGCCTCTGCTTCATTAACAGGATAAATATTTCTCCAGAAACAACATTTCTGAGCTGCCAGAAGTGATGAGAGGGACTCTGTGGCAAGGCAGCGCCTCTGTCACACTCCACAGCCAAAGATATGGGTGGCAAATAGGTATTTCTAGCTGGGAACGCTGCTGGGAATGGCTGGGGACACCTGGGCTCCGTCCCTATGCTGCCACCAAGTGCCACAGTGTGGTTCATCCTCCCTCCTTCCACATTTTCCTGTACTCAACAGCTTTGCTCCCTTCCTTTTCCATTGTGTTTGAGTGATGCAGAGCAAGGGAATTAAGGCCGGGTTGGAAGGGGCTTGGGGCAACCTGGTCTAGTGGAAGGTGTCCCTGCCCATAGCATGGGGTTGGAACTGGATGAGCTTTAAGGTCCCTTCCAACCCAAAGCAGTCCATGATTCTATACTGTCTTTAATGGAGCTTTGCTATGGCCCCAGTGCCACTTTGAGGTAACATCCCAGTGACATGGCAATGATGGTATTAGGACAGGGGAACTCCTGGAGCACATCAGGGGTGTGAGCATGGCTGGTAACCCCCAGTTCTGTGCTGTGACTGGTACAGAGTCAAATGCCACCGCATGCCAGAGCCTGGTACTCAGTAACAGCATCTGCGGCATCAGCTGGGCCCCTGCAGTGAGTTACAGCCTGGTCTCTGCTCCAGGGGCCTCTTAGCATCCTGCAGCCGGTAATAGATGTTTTTAATTCTCAGGGAATTATTGAACAAACATCAGGGAAATATGTTTTACAGTCCAGAGCTGGCTCTGAGCATCCTTAACGCTGTTATTGGAGACGAGGCGGATGATTTAAGCAGGGACCTCTGACAAAGACACACACCTGGCCATGAATAAAAGGCTGCAATTAAATACCCACGCTGTTAATTAAGAGGAGGATGAGGGTCAAGTGCAGTGCCCGTTTCCAAGGTCTCAAAGCCTGGCAGTTGAGGTGACAGCTCTGATGCCTCCTTCACCACTCCTTGGCATGCGGAGGGGGCACCAGCTGTGAGAAGAGGTCCCATAAGGGCACGCATGTGTCGGGCACCTCATGTTAGCTGTGGGCTGCTGCCACATCATCTCAGCACAGAGCCAGGCTGTGTGGCAATGGAAACAAGCAGATGCTGCCAGCTTCAAGAGTGGGAGCTCTTATCAGAGCACAGCAAACTGCCCTCGTGGTTGTGACAGCCATCAGCATCCCAGCTCCAGCCGGAGCAGGGAAAGGCTGCTGCATCCCTTCATGGCACAGCAGTGCCCTGGTGGTGACAGCTTCCCTTTGACCTGCCAGCCTGCCCCAACACAGTGGGGTTCCTCAGTTTGCTCTGTATCGAACAAAAGGCATCCCATCACCCTGTGGCAGTGCGGTCCTGAGCTCCCGCATCACCAGAGACAGCTCAAGGCATCTCACAGGGCTGCTATAAGTGGATTGGGCTTTGCCCAAGTGAGGGGCGAATGCAGCCTGCTCCAGTTTGGGTACCCGCATCTCTGTGCAGGGATCCTAAACATGAGCAGTTGTATCTAGTGTTGCCTACTCTGTCCATGAAGAAGAATCTCTTTGCTTTAAGGATGGCATTGCCCAGTTGCAGTTTGACATTTGCGGTAATCCATGTGCCAGGGTATTCCATGGCGAGTGCCCAACAGCCCAAGGGATGCCAGAGCAGCATCCCTGTGAGCTGACTTCAGAGGGAATGGTGTAGCAGAGAATAGCACCTTCATGCAGCTGTGGGCTGAGATTAGGAAAGGGAGAACTCACGTAACAGACCCAGAGGTGGGGAAAAGCTCCATTTCCTCTCCTTTTGCCTCCTCCATTGCTCAGCTGAGGGGGTTCCATTTGTGTTAGGGTTTGCAAGGAACCCACCTCCTTTGGTCTCAGCAAGACGCACCGAGGCATGGTGCATCCTGCCCTGCATAGCATCTTTGCTAGGGACCGAAAAGACCCACTCCTAGAAACACGATAATCCTAGGAGGGCCTCGGAAGCTGCAATCTTCTATTTTGGCTGTCAGTGAGCTCTAGATGTGCTGGTAAACACTGCTTTTTGCTTCATTTGGATGCAGAGATGAGCCTGTGGGAGATTTTGGGGAAGCAGAGCTTGTTTGCATGCATGCTTAAGCGCACGGGCGTAGTACACACGTTGGTGTACAGTTGGGTTCACTTCACTTGCATCCCGCGTAGGCAGCCATGCAAGGAAATTACTTCTGCATCACTTGTGTTCCTCTATTACAATAAAAGACCAGCAGCTGGTGAGCTCCTACTGCTCCTCATCTGCCTCCCCTCAGACCGAAGCAGCGTCTTTTCTCCAGTGTAACTTAGCTTTTCTCCACCTACACATCTCAAATTGGCTTCAGGGTCCTACTCCACGACTTTCCTGCTGCCTGTGGCTCTTGAGAGAGCAGGGAGGTGATGCAAACACGGTATCTGTGATGCTGGTTTGCTGTTAGAAGGGTTCTGTCCTTCTGCCTGCAAGCCTCATGCGAAGCAGCTCCAGTCCCCATCTCCCGTACAGCAGCGTAGGTTGGGAAGTCCTCTTTGCAGCTGGATTTCTGGGAAAGCAGCTCCCTGGGGCTCTGCAGGAGTGAATCTGCACCACTCTGGAGTGGCTTCAACCACGCTGTGCCCAAAGGCGCTGGGTTTGGTGTCGGCAGCTCCCAGTGCTGTGGGTGGAGAGGCGGCAGCGTGAGCTCATCCCTTCCTCGAGCTTTGGAGCATCCCCAGATGAGAGCATTGTTATGAATTCCCCCATGGTGGGGAGAAACTTTGATCAGAGCTTGCACCTCATTAGACAGCAGAGAATTGAGCCGTGAGACACGGATCCATAGGCAGCCAGGCTTCATTAGTTGTGCTGCTCCTGGGACCGTCTGCTTAAGGAACACGTACATGCTCCAGAATTGACTTTGGGTTGTAATTATTATCATGAGCACTTGGTGTGTGTTCCCCTCGTGTTATTTTGCCTTACAGCAGGCTCCTGCGAGGGCAAAAGGGGTACGTGTTGCGTTGGCAGAGCAAGCCAGATGTTTCCTTTGTGTGCATGCATCTGCTATGCCCAAGGGATCATATATGAGCACCTCCAGCTTTGGCTCCCAATCCCCCAGCGTGTGTCCGTGTTTCTCCTGATGCTGCATTGCAGGAACTGACTCCTGACCTGTGCGGAGCTGATGTTTTCATTCAGCCCCCAAAGCCCAAGTTAAACACTGCAGTTGAAGAGCACCAGGCAGTAGAAATGTCAAAAAGGAACGTTTTGACATTTCCCAACCAGAACTTTTCAGAACTCATTGAAAACAGTCGGATGCCAAAGGCAAAGGGATTGTTCTGGGGGCAAGGAGGCAGGTTTCAGAGCAGCGCAAGTCCCTGTGGGCTGGAAATCTGGGCTCTCTTTAGCCATTAAGAGCTGGCTGCAGGTTGGGGCTGGAGAGCTTTGAGTGTTGTGTGAGCTGAGCTGCCTGGTTTCCATGCTCAGCTCTGCCTCTGCCCTTGGGTTTGGAGGAGCCTTCGCTTGAGCATCCTTTCAGGCCAGCCCCGAGCATGGAAGTCACAGCGGCGCATCCGTAAGCCTAATTCCTGTAAAGCTCCTCGGTTCAAAGATGCAGAGGAAGATAAATGGCGCTCTGAAAAGCCTGATTTGCACCATTCTCCTTCTCAGCTGTGCTCTGAGAAGAGACGTGGCAAAATACAGAAGCCCCACGTGCTACAGACGGACCCCACAGCTGAGGGGAAGGAATGACTCGCTGGCAGACAGTGCTCCAGTCGAGATCACAGCTCAGGGAGAAAATAGAAGCAGACAAGGTAGTCCTGGTACTGCCTCCAACCTGCTCGATACAGAGATGGAGAAGAAAAGCCGAGTGCAGAGCAGTTGAGAGAGACATTTGCCTCCTTGTGTGCAGGCTGACAAGGAGCAGGGATGGCCGAATGCGTCGCAGGTTCTCTGTTGAGTGGAGGGGGGAATAGGAAGCCATCCAAGCTGATTAGTGAGAGGTCTCTCAAAGAGACAGCCTGGCTGGATTTAATTCCCTAGTCAGCATTCTCAGTACATTGATCTGCTCCTAAGTAGAAGGGAGGGGGAGAAGAGAGAGGGATGGTGGGAGGGGGGAGAAGAGAGAAAAATAGGTTTGGAGGTGGTGAGAGAATAAAGGCAGGGGGAGAGAAATGAGTGGAAGAAGAGAGGGAAATGGAGAGGAAAAGAGCAGGGATGCAGGAGGAAGCCGGGATGCAGGACCAGCCGTGGTGATGCTCCAGCTGTGCCACCAACCAGCGCCAGAGCTGCCACATGTGATGAAGGCAATACTGGTGGATAATGAGGGACTCCAGCTTGGTGGTGCTCAGCTAGGTCTCCTTGCCCATCCTAGGGATGCGGCAGCCCTCCATCACGCTGCTGACAGTGACTGAGGAAAGGCAGGGGATGCAGTCAGGCAGAGCCCTGACCTGTCTGGGTAGGGAAGGAGGATGATCGGATGCTTCCATGGAGCAAATGCAGGTAACTTCATCATCCGATACCTCCAGCACCACCAGGGCTGGAGATGGGAGAGATAAAGTCTTCGCAAGACAGGATCCCCCACTTGCAGCAAGCACAAAGCTGTAATTTCCAGCCCCAGCTGGTTGTGAGATATTGGGCATTAAAAGCACATTATTCCGGGTACTGTCTTAGTTCTTTTCCACTTCTATTCCTCACTTGGATTCCAGCTTGATTTTAGTGTGTACTCCCTCAAGATGCGCAAGTGCCAGAAGTCAGTGCTGTATACCATCCGAAAGCTCAGGCTCCCGGCTTTCAGATGGTATAATTAAAGCATTAATCTCTTATTCCAGCAGCCTGTAAGACAGCAGCTGCTAAAATAACATGGAAAGACAGCTACAAAAGGCTGCCTCCAAGAGAACTGCAGCAGCTGAGGGTCAGCAAGCACCCACTGGTCCTGGGGAGGGCCCAGGGGCAAGATCAGTACTGGCCTTTGAAACTAGAGGCTGCTGTTGACTCAAGTGTGAGCCTCCTTAACCACTTGCAACCTGCTATAAGGCACAATGTGCCTGGTGTTCTTCATGCTTTGGTGAGCTTGGGTTGGGCTGGTGGCTTCTTGCGTCCAAACTGGCTTCACTGTGGTTGAAACCATTGGGAAACGCAGCCTTCAGCTTGGAGTTGCTTGGGGGGGATGGTGCTGTGCAGGTCTGAGATCCACAGTGAGGCAGTTTCGCATCGTTGGGCTTTTTCTTGATGTGGGAACATTGATTATCTTTAATTCCTTAAGTCACCTTCCTGGTTTGGGGTTGGTTTGGTGTGCTCAGATGCTGCTGCAAGAAGCAGGACCTCATATATGAATTTCTGCAGCAATATTGGGCTTTAGGGGAAAAAAGGCTCTGATATTCTCTATTGGGAGCTTGCAGGAAAGGGATGGCTCCTGCTGCTTGGCTACAGCAAGACTAAAGCAAAGGTACCAAAGTGTCACCTTGTGGAGGGTGCTGCTCCCCTGTAAGGCTTGACTGAAGGGTGACAGTGAGTGCTCAGCCTTGATGAAGCGCTGAGTATTGGCTTTAGAAGCTTCTAAGCCCCATATGAATCCCTTTTCTCCTGGTCCTTTGGTATCCAGCTGCCCAGTGCAAGGTGCAAGGGGAGGGTTGGGATCTTGTCTTACCTTTGCCAAGGTCCACTTTGGGGCTTGTGTAAAGAAGGAAAGCTGAGTGACCCATGGAGAAATGATAGCCTGGAGGTTGTAGAGATGCTCACTTGCAGGCTGGATCTCTGCACCACTGTGGACCAACATGGGCTGCAAGGGGGACAGTCTGCCTTACCATGGGCTGTACTATGTGCTGCAGGGGACTTGGAGCACATCCTCCCTCCTTCCTCACTGCCCTTGGGGGCTGCAGGGCTGCTGCTTTCACATATTCTCACTATTGGCTCCATCAGATATGGGGGAATCTTCCAGCAGCTTCTCACAGAAGCCACCCCCGTTGCAGCCCCTCTGCTACCAAGGCCCTGCCATGCAAACTCAGTGTACAGGATTTCTCTTCATCAAAGCCTGAGCCGCTGATGGTTTTCATGCCTTGATTAACGCTCCTCGGACCGATTTCCATTGGCTGCTGCAGAGGAGCAGAAGGAGATGGATGTTTTCCATTACTTGATGTAATGACTATGAGGCAGCCTAATGAAACCTTTACAGCCAAAGTTTACAGAGAGCCCACAAACAGTGATCAATAGCCAGGCTGCAGCTTCCGTGCACAGATTAGTGGGAGACCAGTGAAGAGAGACAGAGGATGGAGTCAGGAGCGCTGGAGCAGGGAAAGGACAGAGGGAGGAGCGATGTCCTGGGTGGAAATGGGATATAGAAGGAGGGGAGGTGCTGGTGGGATTTATTGAGAGGTGTGTGGTTGGAGTAAAAATGGTGGTACCTGAGATGGGAAGAGGAGAAAGAACTCTTTGGGTCCACTCCGGTGTGGCATTGGGGCTCAACATGCTGAGCAAGCATGAGTAAATCCAGCCAGCAAAACCTAAAGGCCCCAGTAATGGGGTGGATTAATCTGCTCTCACTTGCATGTCTAAAAGCTACATGTCAGCATGAGGGTTGGTTGCCTCGGGCTCTCTCCTAGTCGGTGGAGAGAAATAAGCATCTCCAGAGGCCATTTATCTTCTCCCAGTTGGATGAATTGCCCTCTAGAGGCGCTGGTCTCTCTTCACTGGCAACAGGAGCTCTGGATATGTCTTCAAGATGTGTATTAAAAGTATATGGGCGGGATGAAGGTGAATCCTGCCTGTTGGGATTGAAAGGAGATAGGGACTCGGGGTGCTCTCAGTAGCTGGTGCAAGGCTATACCTAAAGCAAGGGGATAACCATCCTTTTAGGAGCTGCCACCTTCTGTGTCTTTTGCATCCCAAAGGGTATTTTCCCAGTGAATCTCCTGCCCAAAGCTGGAGTTTCTTTTGGCATTTATAGTCACACATACTTGATGGCTTGGTACAAAAACTGGACAGATGCCTTGCAAGCGCGTTTGCTACATAGCTGCAGGTCCCAAGTAAAGGCGCTTAAACTACTGGTCTTCATGAATACCAGTAAGCAAATTAAGCAGGTTCAGCTAGCAAAGGTTTGCATGCAGTCACTGGGGTGATGGGTAGCATTATAAATCCATAAACCAGAGGGAATGGGAGGAACTACCAACCCCCTTTGCCCAGTGCGTTTTGTCTTCCTAAAAACTATTCCCGAGATGTTAGAAACAGGCTATGTGCTTCCACAGCCTCTTGTGTCCTCCTTCTGTATTTCAAATGAGTAACAGAGAAAGGAATTGTTTTCTTTAAAGAGAATGACTTGAATAGAGTTTGCTTTAGAAACAAAGAAGATGCACACAGTAAAGCGCCGTGGCACTCGTCTCGATTGCTGTTAGAATGGAAAACTTGCCTTTGTCATTTGTTATTGAAGTAAATTAAGTTGATTGTCACAAAGTTGGGTGATCGAAATAGTGCCGTTGTGAGCTGTGGGGAGATGAATGCGTTTCATTTGCGCCTTTGGTAGCTTCAGGAGGCGGCCGTTGAGCGGCTCCAGCTCTTGGCTCCCTGCCTCCTATCCAAGATCCATGGAGGATTTTCCATACTGGGGTTTTGTCTCTTTGCTCTGCCTCTGTCATTAGCGCTGGGAAGGGTAAAAGAGGACAAGGAGACGTGTTGGTTTCTTCCCTCCTCCCTCTGTCAGTGCCATAGAAGCCAAGTCTTTGCCTGTTGTTTTCAGAGCCAGAAACTCCATGGAAGCTGCTCAAACCAGGCAGGAATCAGGTGTTGCTTCCAGATTGCCTTGGCCTGCCGATTCCTCCATCAGAGCTGCTGTCCACAGGGAAGCAAGGCTGCATCCCTGGGCAAAGGATGAATGGGCAGCCAAAGGGGATGCAGGCTTGGCTGGGTTTCAGAAGCTCTCTGGGTGTGGAGCAAAGTCCTATCAGAGAGACAAAAGTATTGTGGTGACAGGTTGTGACTTAGTTGGAAGTCAAGCTGTGGGTAAAGAATGTTCAGCTCGGGACAAGGCACAATAGGTCTGTTGGTAGCCCTCCAAAAGCATCATCTCTGATCTTGCTTGGATCAGTGGGATGCTGCTGACTTCAGGCCCTCATCCAGCTCATCCGTGGGTAAACGCATCCCTCTCATAGCTTGGGTATCATACTCACAGGTATCACTGCTGTCTTTCTCTGGTGCTTCCAGGAATAAGTCAAGAGAGTGTTCACCTCTTGGAAATCGGGATGGTGGGGTCTATTAAATGCATTGGAGTATGAGAAGAGCTTCTGGCAAGGGCAATGCAAACAGAAGGGCACTCAAGGCAGGGAAAGGTGTTCACCAATTGGGGTTAATGGGACTGATGGAGGGGGAAGACACTGCCATTGAGATTTCAGCCCCATTCCATGTTGAAAGAGGCATTGAATTCCAGCTTATTGCATGTTTGCTGCACAGGTCACACAGGCAGAAGCTCTCTCTTTCCACTCACTGTGGTGGTAAAGGCTGGGATAGATGGAAAATTCCTGGGGTTGAACTGTGCGCTTTGCTGCTAAATACCAACAGTGCAGGAAAATCCTTTACTGGAAGAACAGATGAACCCAGAACAAATGACGGGCAACATCTTGAGGCTGAATGGGAGAAGAGACGGGTTACAATCATGTCTGTGCAAGAAGTGGTGGCTGATAGAAGTCAGCAGCAAAGGGAAATCTTAAGAGGAGGGGGATGCTGAGCTGCGCTTAATGCGCTGGTGAGAGTCACGCACCATTCCTGTGCCTTTGTGCTCAATCTGAGTGTTGGAAACTCACCTCACCCAATGCTGCGACCCTGCCACGTGCCCTGCGCACCATCTTCCACCCCATAGCCATGTCTTTAAGCTGTCCAGGTTGGTTTTGGATGGTGCATGGGGTGGTAACCGCAAGGTGAGCTACATAAAGCTCCAGTGACCTGTGGTAATCAGTGAGCGTGAGAGCTTGGGGCAAGAGCAAATGAAGGACATGGGTTTTGGAGAGGAAGAGCAGAGAGAAGGAGCCACAGGAGCCTTTGGCACTTGAAATGTTTGCTGCTCTAATATTGCTGGCTGGAAGCATCACTTCTCCCTCTGCCAGTAGGTCTGTGTACACTCAACTTGCACCGCGGTTGCAATTACACCGCTCTAAAGTGGTTTTCTGTCACTGCTTGTTCTGCCCAAGGAGCAGGACAACCTGTCCCAGTAACCCAGCCAACACTGTAGAGCACAGAGCCACTCTTATTTGGGGAGCAAACAGTATTTGGGTGCCTGATAAACCCAGGGCTGCTCTTGGGTCGATTTGTTTCTTGTCTGTGTTTGCAAAACTGGAGCTGGAAGGAACAGCTCAAGAATAATCTCTCCAGCTACGGTTTTGTGCCTTTTTCTCCCCTAAAATCAACTGCCAACAGGCAGGAAAAGAAAGCAAAGAGGGAAAAGGTTGGATTAAATCTTTCCCTCATTGTCTTGTCTTTGGTTTAGCTTGAATTGGAGGCAGGCCATTGTGATACAGAAACAGCGAGCAGCTTCAAAGACAAGCTTGGGGGCTTGATTTCACAATGAATTTAGGGCCAGAAGGGACTTTTAGATCCCATAACCAGGCCTCAGAAAGTCATTAGATGCCTCTTCTCCTGTGCTTCGGATTTTGTGTTTGTCGACCATAAATCTTCCCAAAAGGTGTCCAGGGTTGATTTAAGGACCTCAGGAGATGCTGAATCCAGGTAGTGGCTTTTAAAGGTTAATCACCCTCACTGCTAAACATTAGTGCTGGGTTTAATTCCTCTTTAACTTGGGGTTGGTTGGGATTGAGGTGTCTTTTCCTGCTGAGAGAAATCACCTGGCATTTGCTACTGTCATCAAACTGGACCTGCCTAAAGCCTAAAGAGGTTCTCCATGTCCTTCAGCTGAGCTGGTTTTATCACCCAGTCCTTGTATCTCATTTCCAGGTCTCTCCATTTCTTAATTACTCTTTAAAATGGATATTGGAAAACACCATGAAAAGGGCTCTACAAAGACTTCAAAAGCAGGACTTGGGAATGGGAGAAGGTCCGTGTCATGCTCCTCCATGGAGAAATAGCCCTGTTGAACACAAGGGGAGCTCAAGCTGGACTTGGGCCAGAAAGAGGGCAAGGAGAGAGGGGGGAAAAGCTTTGTGTTCTAAAAGGGTGTAATAGATTGGAAATTGCCTTTCCCTTAATGAATGAGCCACCCAATTATCCCAGCCTGAGCACCTGAGCCTGAGATTGAAGTCTCCAGAGAGCCTTTCCCTTTGAACAGTATTCATTATGTTGAGTGTTAGCACATTAGATGGAATCAGCAGAGGAGGGAGGCTGTGATGATGGGCAGCACTGGGTTATCTCCCCCCCCCCACACCATGTTCCATTAGTGCCACTGGCATATGTGGCATGAATTTCCAAGTGTACATCTCCCAGTGATGTCCACAAAGGGCTTTTCCATCCCCGGAGGGGGAATCTTGGGATCTTGAAGGAGGACAGGAGCCTTTTTGCCCAAAACTCTGCGTATTTTGGGTAGGCTGATTCCTCAGGTAGGGAGAATGTGCCTTGAGCTGCTACCAAGGGCTCTTTTGTGTTTGATTTCACAACTTGGGTGACTCAAGGAGCAATTGGCACGAAGCTATGTCTGGTTTAACACCTTAAGTTGCTCAGCCGCTATGGAACGGAGCTGAAGGAACCTGTATCTGCAGCTTGGAGACAGCAGGGACTTGGCTGCTCATCTCTTGGAGCTGCTGCTCCCTCGTTGCTGAAACAGCTCATCCATAACCCCAAACCACCTGAGCCTGGTGGGCTCCTTGTGCTCGGAGTTCCAGGGCCTGGGATGCTGCTCAGAGGATTTTGGATCAGGGGTTTGCCCCACCTGAGATGGATAAATTGCCTTCCAGGTGGTAGGTGTTATCCTCCTTGGATAACAGGCAGGGAGGAGGGTGCTTTGGGCAGTCACGCAGCTCTATGGGAGGAATAAGAGGAGGTGAAATAACTCTCTCTGCTATCATGGAGTGTACTCAGGAGCTTTGCCAAGGGCTGGTTTGACCTTGGCCCTTTTGCTGCCTGGAGCCCTGGTTCTTGCAGGATGGGAGAGGGATTTTGGGTGTTAATCCCCTTCCTCATGGCAGTGCTTTGGCCAGACCTGGTACTATGGACAGTATGCACTGTGGTGCTCTGCAGTGGTTATTATCCAGCTGCTTTACATCTTCAGGGCAAGCCATGGCTCAAGAGATGCTTTTGACCATGCCCAGGAGGCAACAGGGCTTCTGGCTTGAGCTATTTGGTATGTGGCTTCGAGGGGGTTCTAGGATGAAGGGAGGGAGGATTTGGAATGTGGATATGCAAGATGCAATCAGAAGCAAATGCTTTTTGCTCCCCATCTCCTGCTAATTTTGGAGCATATTTGAGGCTGTGTTTTCCCTTTGGTTGCCCTGCAAGCGCAAAGTCCCTGCTGTGCGTTTTGTAGCTGAAAAGCCACTAAAGCCAGTGCTCGGGGGAGGTAATGTCCCTCCTGGGGTGCGTGCGTTACCCGTGTTCTTTATATGGTGTGCAACAAGCCTTCCCTGGCCCCAGCTACCGCTGCATGCCTTAAGCTAGTAGGGAAGCAGCCTCAGCGTGCTCTGCCACCCTTTGCTCTGTGCTCCCTCGCACCTTGGGCAGCAAAAGAAGGCAAAGACCAGTCCAAAGTGGAAATATGGGCTGTTTCTTGCTTATTTCTATAGCTCTGGGGGTTGTCGGAGGGGGAAGATGTGTTTTAACAGCAGCCAGTGTGAGGAAACAGGCACATTGGAGGTGTCTGTGCTGAGATAGTTCAATTTAGACCCCTTTTGCGAGCCAGCAGGTGATTAGAGAAGGGAATTAGCATCTTGCCCAGTGATTTTACATCCCTCCCAGGCCAGAAGGGGCTAAAACCCCCTTGCATGGGGCTGGGTGAGCTGTTGTGGAGCATAAACCAGGCTGTGGGCTGCAGCCCAGCTGGCTCTATGGAGGCAAGGGGTATAATTATCCCGGCTCGGGTCCATCTTTGTGCTCCTCTGCAGGCCAGAGAGCTCAACGGATGGATTTATACACCTTCCCCTGTCAGTGTTTAAGCAGCACCTTGGAAATCACAGCAAAAAGGAGCCCCGATTTATCTCCAGGGGGTTTAATTTATTTGTATGGTGGTGGATGCTTGTTTCCTGGTGGTTTTAGTTAGTTCTTTCTCCTCAATGCTGGAAGCAGAGCAGAGGTGGCGCAAATAGAGGTCATTGGATTGCAGGGTGAGAAGAGATATGGAACGGCAGCACGAAGGGATGTGGTGGAGCTGTGGGGTTACTTCAGCTCCAAGTTTAATAGTGATCCTGTGGTTTTGCTCATAGTTATAAGTGACACAGCGTGGATTGCCTTCTCCGTGCTGCAAAGCACTTCTGCATCCTTGTGTATAGACCCTGAGGATGCTCAGTGCTTGAGGACAGTTTTACCCACCCCAAAACTGGAGTTTCTCATGTTTTGCAGCTCAGGATTGGGCTATGCCATGGGGAAGGCTTCTGTGTGTCTCCTTAGGTCGCTTTATGCTCATAAAAATGGTTATAAACTGTTCATTTGCTTCCCCGGTAACTAAACTACCAATGAAAGGTTGAATTCCCTGCACCTGGCGTGAATGAGCATCCTCTTGTCATTGCAGGCAGGGCCACATCGACTCTTCTACCACGGATTGCTGCATCACCCCAAGGAGAAGACATCTCCAAGGTACTGTACCATGGTGTGTGTTTCCTGCTGCTGACAAGGCAATGTGTTTTGAAGGCCATAGATCTGTTAAAGCAGGGTGGTTTATCCTGTGTCTGGGAGGTGTCAAGTTGTCCTTGCAGAGCGTTTTTGGCAGCGTGGTTTGGTCTGCCTGGCGTTTGGTGACTGCTTAATCCAGAACTGGAAGCTTTTGAAAGGGGTATTTGAAAACCGGGTGCCGTTTCATGCTCAGGAAGCTTTTGACCCGTCTCATTGATGCTCGGTTCTTGCATTGCTAAGGGAGCAGCTTAGAAATATGAATTGGGTGAAATACAGTGTGAAATCTTTTGATATATCTAAATCTTGTGCATATACACACAGGCGCTTCCCTCTCCTTCAGACTTCATCTCTTATTCCTCAGTCTTGATCCATGTCTGGTTACATTATGCTCCAGCAGCTGGGGCACAGTGGGTAGGAGCTAGTGAAGAGCATGAGCTTCCGCTCCCTGTCTCCCTTTCCCTGTGTTATGGACTCATAGACTAGTTAGGGTTGGAAAGGACCTTAAAGATCATCCAGTTCCAATCTCCCTGCCATGGGCAGGGACACCTCCCACTAAACCATCCTGTCCCTCTTTCTGCTTTCCTATCTGTGCTCCACAGGGCTCCGAAAGCAATGTGCCCGTTCAAATCTCATCTTGGATGTGGGGATGGTGGGAATTATACCCAGCAGACTGCGTGTTTCCAAGACTTACATGTTTGGTCTTTTGCAAAGCCAAGAACCACGTGAGAAAAGGTCAATTAGGCTGAGAAAATGCTATTTCTTCCCTAAATATGATTGGGTTTTCATGTGCTTTTCCTACTACTTTTCCTAGCAGATGCTTTGCTGTTGCAAGGCTCAAACACGTTGGTTGTGCTTTGACTCTCTCCTGTGCTCCGTAGCTATTTGGTGTTGTTGAAAGAAGAAAGTTAAGCATACGCTAGGCAGCGCTGGGTGTATGTGGGATGTGCATCATCCTTCCAAGGATGTTGGTGGAAAATAACACCAAAGCTTCAAAGACTTTGAAGGTTGTGGCTGATCAATTGTGATGCTCCCGTTGCTGTGTCTCCAAGTCCCATCCCACTGTCTATGGTCCCTGCGGGTGGCTCCGGTCCAGTGCTGGCATCCTACAGCACTGCTGCAGTGCCCATGGTGCAGCGCTGAGATCTGAGGTCAGAGACCATCTTTCTTCCTCCTGTAGCATCAGAGCTGTGTGAGAGCCCCTTCCCGAGGCTGCTGTGGTTAAAAGGGAAGGGAAGGAGGGAGAAAACAGCAAGGAAAGGCAGAAAGAGGGGAAAGGAATGGAGGGAACGAACATGGCAGCTTGAGCGACTCGAATGATCTCAAGCTTTCCCCATCATTCAGTGACGCTGTGTGTTTGTCACCTAATTTCATCCCAAACGCCCTAAACTGAAAATAAAGCACTGTTTAATAAACAGCAGCCAGCATTTCATTTCCCTGCCTGCTCTGACAGCAATTGCTCATTATTCCAATGATTTTCCCCCCACTGTAATTACTCGGAACCGACTATTCCCAGCTTCCTCCATTGACTGGTCTATCTGTACACAAGCATGCTGAAATATGTTTATATTTGGGTGTCCTATTGAGAACTCAATAGGGTCCAATTTCTGTTGCTACTGCTTTCCCCCTCTGCGTGCCTCACCTCCCCAATGCACCCATGCTGCAGCTGCACGATGGAGAAGAAAGGATGCAGCGCGTAGCACGGCCGTAAACAGCTACCTCCAACTGAAATGGGGTGAGAATAATCACTTCCTTGTACCACCACGCTCTCGACAAGAGCTGCCTCTTTCTTTTCCTTGATGTTGTTCTTCCTTTTCGTTCCTTTTTGCTGCTACCACGTTCAATTGTCTGCCTTGCCCGAGCAGGTCACAGAACTAATCTTGAGCGTGCTTTGAGCTGACTGTATAACACCAAAACCTTTAAAGATTGGGGTGGGAAGGAAGGAAAAGGAGCATGCAGGGAATGGGATCAGTGTGGGGCGAGGAGGAGAAGCTCAAGTAGCAAATGTGGGTTATGTGGGGGAAATGAAGCTTAGGTTCTTCCTTAGGGCTGGGTTTCATTCTTGGCAGTGGGAGATGTGAGTTAGATGAGGGGGGAGAAATAGCCCTTAGGACAGTCCCAAATGGCAAATTTCATCCCAGAAAGTGTTTTGTAACGTGCACGTTTGTTTTCCTCTCTGCCCAAAGGCTCTCATGAGTGAGGCTGGTTGGATTCAGAGGCATCACACCCGCTCTGGAAAGCAGAATAGGCGCTGGGTGGGTTTGAGCACTGCAGCAAAGGCATTACCTCTGCTGCTCTGAGGATGGCCCTTCCAGAACTGGGAATATTGCTTAAGAAATAGCATCTCGGTGGCTTTCTGTGTGTTCCTGCTGAGTTTGCTCAAGGGAGATGACCTGGGATAATGTGCCTGTGGGCTTCTTGATTGCCTGCAAGCCAAACTGGTGTGTTGGTCACTGCCAAGCCCTGGCTTTGGCACTGTGACCACTAGCTTCAGAGGGGCTGGAGAAGAGCTGTGTGTTTTCACCCCCAAAGCGAACATCCCATTGTCACGTTTAGGATGGTTGGAAATGAGACAATCACATTGCTCCGAGGGCAGGTATTTTAAACCCAATGCCTCGCACCATCTTCCAGGGCAGACCCAGGCTGCTGGCTGAGTCTTTGTCTTCACTCTCCAAGTCCCAGAGAGGGTGGTAGAGAGCTTGAAGAGGAGCAAAAGAATGCCAAGGAACATAGGGCTGTGCCAGGGCTGTGTCACCCTCGAGCCCAGGAGCACACACAAAGTAGTAAACATCCTGTATCTCCTCGAGCCATCTGTTTGCAGCGTCTTTGCCCATGTAACCATGCCTCTTCCCCAGGTGGACTTGTTGCCTCCTTCTAATCTGTAGGTAAATAGACAGCTAATCAACTGGAAAGCAGGGGACAGAGGTGCTGAGCTGTGATAAGAGCCTGGCTGGGATGGGGAATAACAGCAGCACGTGCTGGAAAATGTCGCAGCAAAACCTTTGGAATAAGGAGGAATCTGGTTCATTTGGGTAGAGGAGTAAAGGGAATAGAGGAACTAAACAGGCCGCGGGCTTTTGAGTACGTTGTACCACCTTGCCGGGTCAAACCCATGTTGCAACGCACTTGAAATTGGGAAGTGAATTCTCTAGGCCCTTGCGCATGAGGGAAGGATGTGGTTTGCCAGCGCAGTGTTGCATCAGTCCCCTTCCTGCAGGGGATGTGGGTGGTTCCTCCCTCTGAGATCACAGCTTTGGGAAGTTTGGAGGTTAAACCAGGAGGGGAGGGTGTACCTCAGAGCTGCAGGGTGCTCTTTCATGGGGGACATGTTGTTGGGCTGAACCAGCCCTTTCTCCATCCATCCTTTCTCTTGCAGTGAGCATCATGTTGTCCCTCTCACACTTGGTTCTGCTGTGAGCATCACGTTGTCCCTCTCACCCTTCATTCTGCTGCGAGCATCATGTTGTCCCTGTCACCCTTCATTCTGCTGTGGGCATCATGTTGTCCCTCTCACCCTGCGTTGTGCTGTGAGCATCATGTTGTCCCTGTCACCCTTCGTTCTGTTGTGAGCATCATGTTGTCCCTTTCACCCTTTGTTCTGCTGTGAGCATCATGTTGTCCCTCAGCACATAATTTGCCATAGTGGAATAGAGTCATAGAATGTCTTGAGCTGGAAGGGACCCGTAAGGATCATTGATTGCAGATCAATTTTAATGGGAAACAAGGGATGCTCAGCATCGGGTCTGGCTCCTGGGTCTTTATCCTCTGAAGGGTTCCTTAGGACATGCTGCTGCCTGGGAGAGCCTGCTGCTGAGGCTACAGGTGTTGCAGAGGTGAGCTAAAAGGAGACCCAGCAAAAAGCACTTGGGGAAGGTGTTAAGGGGTGTTTGGAGCTGGGATGGTGACCCAGTGCCCTTTAGTCCACGTATTTAATGTACTTGGTGCTAATCTTACTCTAAACAGAAGTGATCTTGCTGAGTTCAGCACTGAAGGAGCAATAACCAACGAAGGAAATGAGATGAAGAAAACTCCCAAGAATCAAATGTGTTAGAAAGGGCTGGGGAAGTGCCAGGGGCACTGTGGTGAACGACCTCCCTGGGAATGGAGGACAAATAAAATCCATGCCCCCGTCTCCCTCCTCCCAGGCGCCGTACGCCGATGCCTCAGCCTGGTGTGACCATAGATGATGCTTTCAGGGTTATTTTTGCACTGGAGTACAACAAATCCTCTGTGCTATGGGGCCGAGAGGAGGATTCGTGTCGCTGCATTCAGAAAAACTAACCTCTCGAGCTCAAGGAGAGCTGCTTCAGTTGGCGGTAGCATTATTCTGCCTGAAACAGCCTTGAGAGGGCAAACAAAACCTCTGTGCTGTGGCTCTTGTTTCCAAAGGCTCTTTGCAGACAGCGCTGCCTAAAGTCGTGGCTTGCTTTGATCTCCTATGAGCCAGAATTTGCCCAAATGGATGAAAATGGGGTGCAGCAACCCAAGGGGAACAATGGTCCCAATGTGTGCTCAGTGGGGATGTAGCAAAGTCGTCTGCTCAAATTGCCATGGCTCTGTTGGCAAATGCTCAGTGGGGATTATGGGCTCTCATCTGGAATGGGGTGGAGTGGAAGGGTTTGATTTTGGCTGTGTTGGGGGGGTGTAGTAGATGTCTCAGTGATGGGCTGCATGGTTCTCCCCCGGTGTGGTCCTCATAGCAGCGTGAGGATGTCCTTCATGGAGCCTGGGCACCCCAAAGCATCTTGACAGCAGCCTCTGCCTCAGGTCCCTACCCCTAGCACTGTGTGGGGATGACTTGGCAGCAGTATATTTACTACAATTACCATCTCTGCTCCCAGAGGAGGTGAAAAAAGAAGAGATGAATAATATGTTTTGAAGGTGTCATGGAGTGAAAGCAAGAGAGGAGCTTGAGCCTGAACTTATGAATAACTTATAGGCTTCCTCCCTTGATGCAGTCACTCCATTTGGGCTTATCTTTCTCACCCGGAGGAGGTGTAATTAAAGGAGCAAAGCCGGGCACCCACTGCCTGTGGGCACTCGTCTGGCTCTGTGTGTCCTGTGCGTGCAAGGGCACGGGGGTGCAGGAATGCCTTTGTATGAGGGTGGGCTGGAGGATGTGCTGAGTTCAGCTTTACAAATGCCTCCCCCCTCCCTTGCTACCCCTTAAGAAGGAAAAGGAGTTTCAGCACATTATACTGAGCTTGGGTATTTCTGCATAGCAGGTGAAAGCATTCCCTTCGCTCTCCCCTTATGCCTGTGCAACTGAGGGCCGGAGTAAAGCAGGGTGGCAAAAGGCTGCAGGAAGAAGCAGGCAAGACCTGCAACCCTGTCTTAAGATGGGGGAGATTGTTGTGGAGTCTTTGCCATGGCTGGAAGTTCCCTCCCTGACCTCATGCAGTGATTTAGCCTTTCCAAGCCGCCTTTTCCTAGCTGTAGAATGAGAAGTAATTTGCTCTTGTCTCAACACCTTTCTCTGCTTTCTGTATTTTGACTCCAAGAGCTCAAGGGAGGGACTGTTTTCTACCAGGTGTATATACAGAGTGGAACATAATGGAACCAGGATCTTACCGTCAAGCCACGTGAATGCTATTGTAATGCATATAGTAATTATAGGTATGTATATGTAGGGATGATATAAAAAATGCCAATGAAAGGTGGCGTTTCCCGGTGGAAAAACGGTTGTGGAATAAAACCATGCCTGGGAATGTCAGCTGTAGCAAGAAATGTCTATTAAAAATTACACAGCGCTATCGAGCAAGGTCACAGCGCTCCTTTTTGAGCCAGTTAGAGGGTTTGATTGAGAGCAGCGCATCGCCTCTTTTCATTCCCCCTGCAGCCTTTTAGCCGAGGTGTTGGATTTTGGTTTTCCAGTCAGATCTGGAGGAGGGGGTTGGAATATCATCTGAACTTCCCCAGGAATTAATGCCAAAAGGGGCCTTGTGTAGCTTGATACACATGGAGGCACGATGTCCCTGTTTAACACCAACTCTATGTGTGATTTCCAATGAATAACTTCTTCCCCCCCGTGCCCCTATCTCAGGAGTGCAGCCCTGTTATCTCTATCTTCATATCACATAGATATGGATGAGTGTAATGGCTATATTAGGCATTTATTGCAAGGCATTCTGTTGAACATCACCTGCTGTTCGACATGAAAAGTTGATGTTCCACAAAGCCACAAGCCGAAGGCTCCTTAAGAGCTGTTCTGGTGCAGCGGGTAAATAGACGTGCTCGGAACAAGCAGCGTGTGAATTAATAATGCATAGAGTAAATCTGGAGGAGAAGCAGCCTCGGCATAGGGCCTGCTTACGAACTGCTCCCTGCTTAGGCAAATAGACAGGGAAGTTGTGTTTTTTAAAGCATAATGGCTAGGTAATAAACCAAACTAACCTAATGGACCATTTCCAGCTGCTGTAAGTAAGGGAGCTGGCTCATCACACTGGGAAGGGCTGCAGAAGGTGGGCAAAACTGCTACATGGCATCTTGTGTTAGCATGGGTGAGTTGTGTTGGTGGAAGCAGCGGAGAGGAGGAGATGACGTGATTGGAGGGAGGAATCCTTACCCCTTAGCAAGGATTTCTTCCATCCAAATGTATTGATTGGAGCCACAGGTCCCTCCCTGGCTGCCAGCTTTTGACAAGAGGATGGTGCTTGTCAGTCCTATGGATGGGATATGAGCAGAGGCCTTGTAGGTTGTCACCTTTCTTGGGCAGAATGGCTGGCCTGGATCTGAGTCATTGTCTCTGGGTGGCAGCGATGGAGGGGAGGGAGGGACACAGCTGGATTGCCATGGGTTTGCAGCCAAATCTCCTTCTGAATTGCAAAGTGAACAGCTCAGATTTTGGAAGCCTCTGAGGAGAAATGCATGCAAAAAGAAGTCAAGTTACTTCTTTTATCCCTTGTCACTTTTTCCTGCCTATAATGTTGTTCTAAGGGGCTGTGACTCACCTTGAGCAACAAAATGAGGCATTTTTACCACTAATGAAAATAATGAATATTTAACAAACTACTATTGACGTAGGTGGTGTCCAAAAAGGAGGCTTGGGGTTCAGTGCCTTCAGTATTCCCCATGTGGGACAAAGGCTGAACACGAAAGGTTTGGAACCTGAGGACCCTTTCTATGTAGTCATGTTGGCGACGTCAGGTTTAGGTGATGTGGGCTTAGGTATATTGAGGTGCAGAGAGGTCTGTCCTGCTTCCATGGTTGTGAAATAGGCACCAGAATCTGGCCTGTGGCAATTGGAGTTGGATTAATGGGAGGACATTCAAAGTGAAGGAGGGTGCAAGTGGCCCTGGAGCTGGTTTTGGTGGGAGGTATTGGAGGAGTGTGGTTATAACACAGAGAGGAAAGCCTTGGTCTGGAATGAAAGTAGACTTTTGTAGGCTTTAAACTGAAAGAGCATAGATTGAGATGAGCTCTTAGGCAGAAGGTCTTCCCTCTGAGGGTGCTGAGGCTCTGGTACAGGGTGCCCAGAGAAGCTGTGGCTGCCCCATCGCTGGCAGTGTTCAAGGCCAGGTTGGACACAGGGGCTTGGAGCCAGCTGCTCCAGTAGAAGGTGTCCCTGCACTTGGCAGGGGGTGGAATCTGGGATTGATTTCTGTGACAAACTGAAGAGTTATTCCCTATTAAATTTGCTTTTAGAGCAATTTCCATATGGGATTAGCCCTGTAGGAGGAAGGAGGCTTGTTCAGACATCCCCCAAAAGCGGAGGATGCTCTTCAGCCTTTGAGGACAGGCAGGTGGTGCAAAGAGGAGGAAGAGGGGGTGTCTCCTTCCCAGGATCCTGCAGGTGGGGAAACTGAGTCACAGACTTGGTGTAGTCACCCCCATTTCTGTGTTGGGGAAGGAAAATGACAGGATGGGGGGTGGTAAAGATGCTGTGGGGAAGGAGAGGATGCTGAGGTGGGCATATGTGTGTGGACACTGGAGGGTTGAGCCCTCCAGTGAGGATGCTGGAGGAGGGTGTGGAGGGTTCAGATGCTGGTGTCCGTGTGTGTGGGGTACCTGTAGGGATGTGTGGGATGCTGAAGGGGGGTACGGATAACCAGAGGAGGGTACCAACAGGGATGTGCAGGATAGCGGAGGAGGGGTACCGGCAGGAATGTATATGGTGTCAGTCCAGGGGTGGGGATGCCCCGAGGGGGGTACCAACGGGGATGTACTGTATGCCGGCGGGGGGGGGGGGGGGGGGGGGGTACCAATGGGGATGTGTATGACGCCCAGGGCGGGTTGCGGATGCCCCGAGGGGGATACCAGTGAGGATGAGCAGGATGCCGGGGATGGGGGGGTGGGGGTGCAGATGCCGGGGCGGGGGGGGGGGGGGGGGGGGGCCCGCAGCCAATGAGTGCGGCGCAGGGGAGGGCTGCCTGCGCGGCCGGCGGCGTGGTGCAGCCGGGCGGCGTGTGCGGGCCGGAGCGGCGGGCACGGCAGCGCCTGTCCCTCGCACCTTGCAACCCCTTCCGACCCCCTTTCCCCCCCCTCCCCTTTTTATTTTCTTTTCTTTCCCTCCCCCACCCTGCGGTGCCTTTTTTTTTTTTTATTATTTTTCCTCCTTTTTTTTTTCTTCCCCCCCCCCTTCCCTTCCCTCTCCCCCTTTTTCCCCCCTTTTCCTGCGCTTTGCTCCGGGAAAACGCTGGATTTTAAACCTCTCCCCGCCAGGCAGTGAGAGGGAGGGGAGGGGGGAAGAGGAAAAGAAACCCGCAGCGAAACATGGCCCAGGCGAAAATGCACCACCCGGTCTCCTGGGTGCTCCTGGCCGGGATGGCCGCGCTCCTCCTTTCCCAAGGTAGGGAATGATGCTGCTGGGATGCGGGCTGCACCCTCCGCGGGGTGCTGGGGGGGGGGGGGTGATGGAGTCCCCACCGATGCTAAGTTGGGGGGGGGGGGGGAGGCACAATGCGGGTTCGACACGGCGGCATCTCCCGATCCCTGCTCCATCCTCCCGGTGCGATGGGTTGCGGGGAGGGGGGGGGAACTTCTTCCATGTCGCAGCATCCCCCGTCCTGATGTATTCTGGGGGGGGGGGTGTTGTACCGACCGACTTTATCGCGACTTAGTTGGTGCAGGAATGCATCCAACAGGCAGGGGGAAGTTGGGGGTCGGGGTCCCTCTGCGTTCTATCCCCCCCAGCTTTGCTTTTCCAGACCCGTCTGCAAGGTCGTCCCAAAAACTCGGTGCAGCCCCGGCTTCTGTTGGTTTGGGGAGTTGGGAAGTGTCTATCCCGGACCAGCAGGGCTGCATCCCCCCCCGGAACGGTGCTGTGGAGGGGGGGGTGCAAGAAAAAAGAGCAAGAAGCAAGGGGAGAAGGGGGGAGAAGGATGAGGCAGGAGCCAGCCCCATCTGGCTGGGAGCGCCGAGCCTGTCAGCTTGCGTTAGTCTCCTCACAGCCATCTGGAGGGGCTGTGGAAGCGGGGTTACCTCCGGGGGAGGCGAAGGGGGGGCCGCATCCTGCCCCCGGGCCTCATCCTGCCTTGGGCTGCATCCTTCGGAGCCGGGGATGCGCCCGGGGGATGCGCTGCGCTGAGGCAAGGATGCAGCATCCCCTCCGCGGGGGGCTCTGGATGGGGAGCGGGGATGGAGGTACCCCGGGGGGGATGAAGATACATGGAGGGTACCTCCACCCTGCTGGGAAAGGGAGGGCAGCCGGTGCCGGCTGCCCTCGGTGCCCACCGAGGGATGGGATTTGGGTACCCACATACCCGATTGAGCCCTAGCTGAATCCTTTCGGACCCTGCAGGACCCTGGTGGGGTGCAGAGCCCCTGGCTGGGCACTGGGGAGCACTGGTGGAGCGGGGGGCCCAAACTTCTCCTCCTGGGCACACTGGGCCCTCTCGAGAGCCGCCGGTGCCGTATCGACCGGCGCGGGCTGCTTAGCATGCACAGCACACGCCGCAGCATCGCTCCTCTTTGCCTTCCTCCTTCTCCCCTTCCTCAAGCTCCTTCTCCCAGGCTTGCTGCTTCCCGCTTGGGATGCTGGCACCCCTGCATCCCAAGGGGGTGTCCAGGGATGGGTGCGCAGGGTGGGCTCCTAGGAGCAGGGTGAAGCTGCCCTTCTCCTCCTCATTTCTCCTGGCCAGGATTTCTGCTTCATTTATTTGATTATTTTCCTTTAATGCTTGCTTTTGGCTCCCTTGCAGTCTTATTCCTTGCTTCTGGTCATCTCTCCTGCTTTTTCTTTCCCTTTTCCCATCAAAAGCTTACAGATCAGAAAGTAGTGGGTATTTCCTTTGCTGTTCTCCTAGGCAGCAAAGGAGAGCAATGTGCTGCCTCCCCAAGCAGCACATCCCCTGAGCCCCTTGCACTGCAGCACCCTGTGGGTGCCAGAAGTCCCTAAGGCACTGTTGGCATGGTGGAAAACAGGGAGCAGCATTGCCCTGGGAGGGGACTCAGAGCAGAACCATGGGGTGCTGGGCAAAGGATTGCACAGGGAAGCGAAAAGTTGGGACCTTTCTGGGCTGGGAGATGGGAATGCTGCGCTGTCAGAGCGAAGGAGACCCCCTCGGAGGTTTAATGGCATAATTGTATCTAAAAGTCATTTAGAAAGATAAAACCATGCAGCAGAAGCTTTCAAAGGGAGTTTTGAGCTATTGAGGTGCCTTTAGCCCCAAAGGTGTAAAGTAGGGGTGCCAAATACCAGCAGCACTTTGCTGCTGCTTCCTGAGCTCTTGTGCTGTTCCCAGTGTTTCTTGGAATTCCAAACTCTGTCCCTGCCTCTTGGCACACCCATGCGGAGCTGCCTTGTGTGGTTTTGACCAGGGAATGTTGGATGCATTGTCCATGTCCTGAATGCAGGACAAGGGTTTTGCACAGATCTGCTCCCAATAGCTCAAGAGATGTGTGCTGCCCTCTGCAGCGGTTTGTCAATACTCCAGATCATTTACCTATTTGCAGGCAAACAAACAGTAAGGAAAGTGGTTTGTGAGGGTGCTTGAGAGGAAAGTGAGCCTAAAGTGGGATAATTCCTAAGTGCTCAACCATCTGCATTTGTGCAAAGCATCCAGAGGTCCTCCGAGGTTTGCAGGTTCACTGTTGGCTTTATGGGAAGGTGCCTCTTTGCCTCTCTGAAACAGGAGTTATTGGGTGTCATGGCCTCCAAGCCCTGCAGGGTCCACAGTGGTTTTGTGCTTGGTGATGCTGCTGTTCCCAAAGGAGCTGTTGGGGTTTGGGTGTTGGTGTTGGAGAGCAAGGCCGAGGATGCTGCATCTCCGTGGAAATGAGATGCTGACGCTCATCGCTTCATAGGAAGAGCAGAGCCAGATGGAGGTCCTGCGTGAGGAAAGGAGTTGGGAAAGGCTGCAGAGGGCTGGGATAGCCTCAAGGCATCAGGAATTTAGTGGCTGTTTGGCAACACAGCTCTCATTGTGTTTGCTCTAGGAGTTCTAAATAGTGGTGATGAATATCTACAGTCTTTTTAAGGACCCAGCTTCAGCATTTTCTCATCCCTCTTCCCATGTTTCAAAGTAGGGAGATGCTCTGCTGTGTTCCCAGTGTCCCTGACTTGGCTTTCTTGAGGAAGAGGAAGGCTTGGGCAAAAATCCCACCCCGGCACTTGGGGAGTGGAAGAGAGATGCAAACTCTTCACTCAACCATGCGTAAAAGGATTAACCAGGCTAAAAGGTCATAGAAGATTTAGCTGGGCCTTTAGCATCAGTAAGCCAAGAATGATGGGAATTTGATTTACAAATTAGCATAAAGACCTTATTCTAATAAGCATACAAGCTGAAATAGGTATGTAAAATAGTAGCATATGTCAACAGCATCCGCAGAGCCGTCCTCATCCCAAAGAATGATTCGCTCCATCACTGTGGCTGCGTTGCAGATAACTCCCCCACTGAAACATGGGCTGTGTGTGATGAAAAGGCTGGATGTGGCCTGAGAGACACATCTGTGTCTGGTTGATTCCCTTTGGGAAGGGCAGGATGGAGGAACACCACCTCCATCCAGGCTTTGCATCCTGGGAGGACTTGGTTTGGGCTGGGTTCGGGAGGGGAAACCCTGTGGCATTTTGTGCAAGGAGGTAATTGTGCTAATGAATGTGGCTAAGAAAAATTATGTGTATCGACATCTTCCTGTGAATACCCAGATTTATGGTTCCCTGAGAAAAATAGTAGCTGGGGCTTCGTGGTGGTTAATAGTTACTGTGCAGGTCAATAAAATGTGATATTCACCCCAACAGGAGCAAATAGCTGTTTAATAGGTAATAACAGTAATAATCAATAGCTACATGATTAGATAACCCAGTTATATATAGTACATAAAAGGAGGGGAATGCGCTCTCCTTACTCACTGGCATGATTTGGAGCCTTGCTGCACATCTGTCATGGTGGTTGACATTAACTGGAGCTCTACGCAGGCAGCCAGGACCTCTGGAAATCACATCTTTAAGACTCAGCGGGGTGAAGAGGTACCCAAGCAGACCTTTCCCATGGGAAAGGTGCTTTAGGGCGTGGGATGGAGCCTACCATGTTGGATTGGCGCTTGGGATATTTGCTTTGTGGTGGTTGCTTGGTGCAGTGTTTCTCCTCCTCAGGGAGCATCCCTCATTCTCCTCCTTTCCCTCTCTCCCTTCCTGGGAGCATCCCTTCTTTTTCTTCCTCCTTTCCCGGGAGCATCCCTCTCCTTCCTTCCCTCCTTTCCCAAGAGCATCCTTCCCTCCTTCCTTTCCCAGGAGCATCCCTCCTTCCCTGGGATCATTCCTCATGCAGTAATGGGCTGGAAGAACATAGTGAGGAGTTGTTCTATGTATTGGAGTGATCTCCAAAGAGTTGTCACTTGTAATGAGGTACCTTATAGCATGGTGTGATGAGGGAACCGTGCACTGGAGTCATGTTCTATCATGTCCAATAGCTTTAGGAGCCCCAGATGTGGAGTAGGGATGTGTGAGGTCTCATGTGCTATGCGTTTTGGGATGTGGCTGCTTGCTGTTCTTGGAATGCCAGCATGAAGAAGGTGGAGGTGGTTATCTACAGTGGGATCCATGAGGCATGAATCAGACATGGGTTGTGTGGCCAAGGAGGTCTGGGACTGGTCAACCATTCCCACAGTTGGGATGGGACTCAAGGACCAGTCAAGACAAGGTGAGTATGAGTTTGACAAGCAGATAAGACAAGCTGTGAGCTTGAGAAGAAACTCCTGCTAAAACTACTGAAGCATCATAGGGACCATCCCTGTTTCCAAGAGTTGGTGGTGCTGGATGCTCTGGAAGCTGCAGCCCATTTTGGGATGTCCTAGTGCTTAGCAAAAGCTACTTTTCCTTTATCCGTGTAGGCATTCTGACCATCATACTAACTCTGGCTTCTGCTTTCCCTGTTTTCCTCGTGTCTACCCTGACTTAAGCACAAGGTGAGCACATTCAATAGTGCAAGTGTCTGCTTCGTGTATCTCTCTTGCAGCTTTTGCTTAAAAACGTCCATACTGTGATTCCCCCTCCCCTTATTTTATGGATTCCCTATGGGTTAAAAATTGACGAGTTGAGGGATGGAGGTCAAGTTAGCAAGCAGGACTTGCTGTTTGCTCTGCTAAACCAAGGGTGGAATGGAAGAGCTCACCAGCCTGCTTCCCAAGCAATTCAGCCAGCAAAGGTGGGCTCCAGAATGGGGAGCATCATCACGGGCATCCCAGAAAACCTCCTTTGGAATGTGTCTTTCCTTCCCAAACTTCAGCAGTGGCAGGAAAGGCTGAAATTCTCTTTGCTTGCTCCCCAGTTGAAGGGATGCTGGACTAGAGAAGAGGTTTAAAGTGTAAATCTGCTGCTTTTCAGTGTTCCTGGTAGTGCTCCTTTGAGGCAGGGTGGCAAATCTCCCACTAGACTCAGTGGGAACCAAACACGATCTGTCTCGGATATTCATGGCAAAGGCGTTGCAGTTGCCTTGGAGCTGTAACTTGGACTTGGAGTTGAGTTCTTGGTTTCAAATAAGGGCTCAAACAAGCAAGGAGCCAGCTTTTGGGCTTCTGTAGTGGAAATCCAAGCCATGCTGCTGTCTGCCACCTTCAGCCAGCATCCTGCACCCCTGCACATGGGTCTGTCCATGCTTTTATAGGCAAACCCTGCCCCAGATTGCATATTGTCGCTGCATCCCTTGGGACACCCAGGGACCTCCAGCCCTTCTGGGGTGCTGCTGCACCCTCCTGGCATCATGCTCCCAGTGTTCCACTGCTTGGAGCTGTGCTGCTAGCCCCGAGGAGCTCCGCACATCCCTCCTCCTTCCCCAGGCATGCACCTTGCTCTTGGTTAATAATAAATCAGAGGTGCTGCCTTTGCTGTGCTGTTAGCTCCCGCCAGGAAAGCTCACATGGGTTTTTGATGCTCTTACAGTTAATATGTCCAATGCTGAAAGCTGTTGTAAATTAATTGACCCCTTAACCCCCTTGTCCTGTTGACTGTTCCCACTAAAGACAGTGTTTGGTTCTTGGCATCCTCCCCCCACTGTTTTCCTTCCTTTGACTTATCCACCTCCTGCATGCTTGGCTTACTAATCAGGGAGAGCTGAGGAATGCTTTGGAGCAGCCATGCAGGAAAACCAGGGTCCAAGGGACCCTATGTGCATAGATTACTGGTGGTGGGAGTACTCCCTTTAAAGCACTGGGGTGATGGAAGCTGGGACAGCATCCTCCTCACTCCCATGGGGATGGCGACAGAGATGTAGCTGCTGCCAGGTTACAGAGTCATGATGCAGCACTGAGAACCTTCTGGAGATGGGATGATCCCAGCATCAGTGGGGTGAAAGGGTGTTGAGCACCTTGTGTGAGGGCATCTTTATGCACCCAGTGAGATATGGCTTATCCCTCATCCTTGTATTTGGAGCTGTGGTGGGTTTGGCTTCCAGGAAGGATGAAAGCGAATGCTCAGCAGGTTAGGAGGAGTGGAAAGAGATGCTATGGGCTGGAGTTCCTGGAACGGGGGTCCTGAGTTCACATCCTTTGCTTGTTCTGCAGTGATTTAGCCTTGTTGTGTGATCCTTCCTCTTCCTCACTTGCCCATGCATTCTGAAAGGACACCAGCCATCTTTCCCCTCTGTCTGGTGTAGCTAACCTGGATTTGCCTTGCAAACAGGGTCTTCCTCCTCCCAGCTATGCGAGTGTACGGTACTAAGCATGGTGAAACCTGATTTAGGCTGCAAAGGGGTTTGTGAATCCCAAACGCTTGGCACATGTGGGAAAGAAATACTATGGGACATTGAAATGAAGCAGAGTGGGGTTTGATTTCTTTATTCCAAAGTGGAATAAACCAGACCTATTCCACATTGCCGGTGCGAGTAAATGCTGGGGGAAAGCAGGGGTTGATATTTGAAGTCTTTTTGCTCTGATTCAGAGCTTTATGTACCAAGTTGTGAAGCGATTTCAAACAGCAGAAAGAGGCGATGGGAAGGCTGCATTCCAGCAATATCAAAAGAGCCTGGAATCTCGAGCCTTGCTCCATTTTTTCCCCCCTGTTATTTCTTCAAAACAGCTCCTCTGCTAATGTTTTGCTTTAGCCACAAACTGCATTCTCAATGTAAAGAACTGGTTTGAAAGCCAAATGTGACCCGCCTCATTGGAAGCGTGACAAGCACTTGAAGCGAAGCAAGGTTCATTAATACTGTAATATTAGCTCCATGTTGAAGTAGGTTTTTCTCTCTTCCCCTTTTGTAGGAGTTATCTAGTGAATAACGCGGAGTTTCTGGGTTGGTTTGGTTGTTGCGTGAGCTTTTATTCTCTTTCTGCAGGACAGATGGTATTTATAGATCAGAGGGTGTCTGTGTTGGACCTTATTTGTCTGCAAAGTCAATCCCCAAAGCCGGCACCGGGGTTTTTGAGAGCTGGCCAAGGCACAGGAGAGCGGCAGGGCCGGCTGGCAAGAGGTGAACTTGGATTTAGCATGAGTGACATCTCTTTTAATGAAGCCCTTTCTGGAACAAGGCTGGCAAGGAGTAGGATCCATTAGAAGCCAGGATAGCGGTGAGGCCAAAAGCCACGTTGCCATTGAAGACAACATTGAAGATAGTTGTATTATTTATTGTTTACCTTTTTGTGCTGCTTTTCTGCCCGTCAACGCTTCTCATTGTATGTTTTGGGCTTCGAAACCTGACATCACATTAGCAGCCAGCTCCAAAGCCCCCAAATAATGCATAAACTATGATTATTCCTTCTGATCCACTTGTGTTTATGTAAATGGCTGGAAAAGCGGTTTTCAGCTTATTTCAGAAGCTTAAGGGATTCATACCAAGCCTATTATTGAAAAATCAGAAAGTGAAAAGCAACTTCTGAGACAAGGAATTAGCAGCTCAATGGCAGCGCATGTACGAGGGTGGGACGCGGCTCTATCGCAGATGGGAATTCCCTCCGGATTCAACAAGGAAGCTCGAGGCAACTGGTTGTTGGGCTTTGCAAGGAGGGAGGACTCGAAAGAGGGTTTTGTTTAATCCAGAGGGGTGGTGAGAGCTGGAAGGAGGGAGCTGCGATACAAACCATCGGTGGTGGTGGGGACAAGGAGCGTCGCTGGCTGCTTCAAGTGATGCGCCTTGCACGACTGGCTCTGTATCCCTTGCATCCATTGGCGACATGCTGGGAAGAGGCTGTGAGCACCCATATGTCCCCAGTGTGCCTACTCTTACTCTTTGCTAGCCTTTTCCCACTGTCCTGGGAGAGATGGGACCAGATGTGGATCCTCCTTGTGGCGCTGGCCCTTTCCAGCCAGCCCTGAGCATCTCATCCCTCCTCTCCTGCTGCTTTCCCCCCCGCCCCGGTTCAGTCCTTTTCCCCTTTCCTTATGTTAATTTCCCACCTGAGCACCAAGTACTTTATAAATAGCAAATCTGAAATGAATTTCCAAGCAGCAATCATTATCTCCCTCGACAGCCATTAAACATTCACACAAGCAGAGCAAAATGACAAAGGGGATTGATTTTTACAGTATGTTGGGGGGAGGAAGGAGAAAGGAAATATGTTGACAAGGCTTTTTTTTCCCCCCCTCTCTCCACTCTCCCTTCCCATATAGATCCTCGATCTTGAGGAATTCAGAAGCACCCAACGACTCCTTCATGGGGTTGGGTTGGAATGGGATGGCAAAGAGCAAAGTTGGGAATGAATAAACACAGATTAAAGAGTGCAACACGTAAAATAAAGCCCTATATCTTCCTTCCTCAGCCCCTGCCAGCCTCACTCCAATCTGTTGGCTGCGTGTGACTGGTAAACATGAAGTTAGTTCCACGGCCCCGGCTGTTGAGATGAATATGTCAGAGTTAATGCCTCCGAAGATGGAGAGGATGGGAAAGGGGGGGGCCAATCTCTGCAGCCTTCTCAGAGTAAATGTGTTGATGCAATAGTTGGGAGCTGGCGAGCTGCTGCCGTATGAGGCAGCTGTAGCTGAAAATTTCACTTTGATTTCAATTTTCATATTTGTCAGCAATAATTAGATTCAAGAAATGTTTTTGCCACTGTTCTCAAATACTAATAAGTAGGAGCCTTTGTAGTATGGCTAATGGAGTCCTTTTTTTTGTTCCTAGTGGGCTAGAAAAATTCCATTAAAGGGGAAAGTCATACTATATTACCATGCTTCAACATGCAGCTAGTCTGCTGCCACACGAATAGCTGCTCTGGGAGGCAGTGGTCCTCGCTTCCCAACGCTAGGGATGCTGCTTGGCAATGGGGCTGGTGCGCTATGGGTGTGAATTCATAGGGATGGAGGGGCATCTTGGGCAGGGAGTGATGCTCTTTGGGGTGGCTGGAGGCTTCTGAAGGGCTTGGAAGATGATATTCATGGAATGGTTTGGGTTGAAGGCATCCTCCAGTTCCAACTGCCTGGCACGGGCAGGGACACCTTCCACTAGAGCAGCTTGCTCCAAGCCCCTGTGTCCAACCTGGCCTTGAACACTTCCAAGGATGGTGCATGCATGGGATTTTGCAGGGGTAGCCTGACTCTTGCCCCGCCTGCTTGCCTTGGCAATTGGGAGTTTTGTGATGTTGCAGATAAATGGGTTTTAAAGCCTTGCATCAATTGGAGATCCCCACTTGCCGGCTCTGCCAAAGGCAGAAAGCCCCTTCTCTTCCCTGCTGCTTGGATTTCCTTGGCTGCACGTGCCAGGTTTTATCCCAGAGCAATGCCAGGAAAGAAAGTGATATTAAATTTACTAGTGATATGCACAGCAAATGGGGGAAGCTCTAAGTTGTGTCATTTTCCAGTTACTTCAGCCTATTAAGCAAACAAAAGCACTTGTGGAGTGAGAAATGGAAATGGCCAATGCGGCCCGATTAATCCTGGATGTACAATTCCATTAATAAGCCAGCTTTTAATAGGTGGCTCTTTCCAGGAGCTGCTGGGACAAAGAATTGATGTATTCACTGTAATTGTATTGCAACTAATAGGATATGAAGAAAATTGTATGTAGAAACTGTTCCTTTGCCACCATTTTCCAATCAGTTGAAATTATGCTTCCCCCTGGAAGAGCCCAGCAAAGTAATGATACTTAAATGCGAATAGAAACAGGCATAGTTTTACTTTTGGGGGAGGAGTTTTTGCTCGGGCTTTTGCTTTCCCATAGAGTGGGGAAAAATGCCAAACTAGCAGCTAGCACAAGTGCCAGTGGAAATAGGGAAAGGCTGGATAGTGGGATGCAGCTGCCGATGCGGAGAGCTGTATGAGACCTGGAAGCCTCCAGCATCCTTCCTGAGAGCGAAGGGGGGGCTTTCTGGGTGTCCAAACCACGGGGCTGCCCCTCTGGCATCTCATCAGAGCCTTTTGTGCTGCCTATTGGCAGCAAGAGGAGCCTTCACCCTGCACAGTCGATGCGGTCCATGGGAGAGCTCATTAAGAAGCCTGAGGTCCTCGCTCCATTCATCTCCTGTATTTATTCAGAGCCGTGATCCCAGGGCTCTGACAGTTTGCTGATACTCTCTTTGCAATGAACTCCTGTTTTCATACCTCCTCATTTGTGGAGCAAATGTGGCCGTGACTCCGAGTCCCTGTGGAACTGGGAGAGGGATTGGGGCTTTTAGCACTGAGCATCTCTCCAAGGGCTCTTGCAAGAGCACAGTGGTGCTGTTGGTACAGCAGTCCAGGCAGGTTGGGTGGCTCAGCACATCCCAGATAATTCACATCTCCCATCATATCAGTGCGGTTGTGGAATAACGCGTATTAAAGGAAAGGAAACATTAAGAGCTGAGTGTTTGAAAACCCACGCAGGCCCCAGAGTATTGCAGCTATTCCTTTGCTAATGGGCTGGGGAATTTGGAGAAGTTTGCAGCTACTTTTTGTCTGTTCATCACCACTGGATCGGGGTTGTTTGTTTTCCACTTCTCCTCCCTATTTGTATGCATGCTCTGACCCTTCTTTGGTAGCAGGCTAGAAAGTAAATATAAAGGGGAGGGAAAAAGAAGGAGGGGGGGGGAAAAAGGCAAGCCAAGGCACAGTTCAGCTCAAATCCCCGAGGAAACAGATGTGATTGCCTTACAGAATGGCTCCAATAAGGCCAGAAAGGAATATTGCTTTTATAGCTTTTGGGATATAAAACATTTAGAAAATGTGATTGACTGGCAAAGCCTAATTTATCATTTGCCCATTTCTCCCTCCATCCTCCCATCCACCCAAACACGCTCCGATGGCCTCATGGCTGCAGCTTTGCTCTCTCCTGCTTGTAACACACATGCAAACCCGTGTTTCTTTGCACGCTGAGCTGTGTGTGCACACGCGGGCACGTGTTCCCCTGTGCTCCTTGTCCCTGCGCCTGTGTCATGGATTTATCATCATTCCACTAAGCGCTCAAACTCCTGTGGCTATTTATAATTAATGCTCAGAAACCTGCCAATCCATTTAATGACACCAGGAGGTCACGGCCTCCCTTATAGCTTCCCATTAATCATCATTAGAACAGTTCTGGGTTTTTTACATTCTTTTTAAATGTTAATTCACCTTTATAATGCTCCTTTCAGCGCTGACTGTAAAGGGAGACTCTGCAGTGACTCCAGACTGTCTTGCAAGTGTTGTGCAGGTGAAAGGCGCAGTGGGACAATTGCACTTGATAAAGTCTCTTGGATGGCTCCCGCTGGAACTGAATTACACTCACAAACTCGGTGAGATGGGTTTTCTTCACTGCCCTCTGCTGCCGGCTCCTCGCAGTGATGCTAGCAGCAGCTCCGTCCAGCTCTTGGGTACCACCGAGACCCTCTCCATCACTCTCTGCCTGCAAAGACCCATGCTCTGCTGGGCATCACACAGTTTCCCGAGGGGAATAAGCTCAGGGTGCTGGAGCAGAGCTTGACAGGGCCATGTGTGCGCTTGTATGTCTTTTCCAGGAAAACTTGCTTTGGGATAAGGTGGGCTTGTGCATCGCCTGGTTCTGCCGGGGTTGTGGTTATTGCATCCCCTCTGTATCTTTGTTGAGGTGGAGCATCAGACTCATCCCGCAGGAAGGTTAACAGAAATCCCAGTTCACAGCAGTGAGTCCATCTCCTCTTTCTTTCCACCACCCTGGAAGTGGGGAAACTCCAAGCCCCGTGTCCCAACGCACCTGCTGTCACCTGTCGCAGCCCCAGGCGGTGCAGTGGAGGGGGTTTAGCAGAGATGTCAAGCAGCAGCTTGGGGGAAGGAAAGCTCCGGGTGCAGTCTGGTAGCTTTTGGCAAGCAACAGCTCCTCTTAAACAGCCCTCTCCTGGCTTGCTGTTGGAAGCAATCGTCCTCTCTCCAAAGTCAATCTGTGCTTGCTATTAGTGGGAATGGATCCAAAGTGGCGCGTGCCTCATCTGGAATCTGGTTTTGATCCCTTTCGGGTGGGAACGGAACCCTGGTGTGGTGGAGCGTGGTTTTGCTGCAAGGCTCAGTGCTGTGAGCTCCTTATCCAAACAGAGCTCCTGGAGACTTCTCATAGCCCTTCTCGTAACCTGCAGAGCATCCTCCGACTTTTGATGGTGATGGTGCATTGCTGAGCCAGACGGGAAGCACCTCACAAGCTCAAATCCATGCGGGATTGGGATGGGGTAGGTTCTGTCTGAAGGGTGAAGAAGGATCACTCCTGCTCCTCTGGGGACTTGTGGTCTTGGTGAGAGCCAAACCCAGCCCCGTTTCTCTGAGTAAATACGCCAGCAGCATTTGGCTTAATGAACTGTGGCTTTTAATAAATGGCTCTTATCTTGCTGAAGTGCCGCTAAATTGTCAGGATTTAAAATTAGCCTAATAGATTTGTGGGCGATGTTTTATTCACTGGTTAGTTAGAAAGAGGCAGAGGAAGGGGGAGAGATGGCTCCACCCCCTTCTCCCTGAATTATACAAGAGTTAGTTATTTGTTTGGGCCGAAGGGGAAATGTTCTGGATTAATGTGATGCCTCAGCACCTGACTTAATGAGAATTTAGAGACCTATCCCCAACTGAGAGTCTCCAGTTCATCACTTCGCTGGCCCCTCTGCTTTGTTGTCCCTGGAATGTACTTTTCCCATGGGATGGTTGGGTTGTGGTGCCCACTGTTGCTTGCTGGGAAATGGGGATGGATGAGGTCTAGGGAGGGTTTGGGTGCTGTGGTGGCTTACAGGGACTTCTTGCAGCTCAGTGCTGAAGTAGAGCCTGTGTATCTGTGTCTATAGCACACACAGACTTGCACAACGTGTGTTCTTGAGCATAAAGTTGAACATACTTCATACTTCTCATACACCCCATGAACTCACATGAGCCACTTTGTGCCTTCGTTTCTTTTGGCAATGTGGAGCCAGTTATGATCCTGTTGACAGTTTGGAAACATATGGAGAGTTGAGGCAGGGGAGTGTTTTATAATAGAGAAATACGGGATCTGCTTGGGATGGAAGATGCCAGGGAAGTGTCAATCACTATCATTATCCTAACAGACTGCTCTACCTGCAGAGATAATAATAATATTTAGCAATTATACAGCACCTCACAAGCTCAAATGGCACAGACGGGAGCTCAGCACATCTCCCAGGACTTCCTTTGGGTGGGTGTTTTCAGAGAGCTTGGACCAGTTTCTGCCCATAGTGTTTAGCGTGAGGCTGAATGCACTTCTCCCCTGTTTCGCATGTAGGGAAAGGTAGTGATCCTGCTGGAATTCCTTCCTAAGGGTAAGCCTGAGCTCAGGAGCAGGCTGGTGGTGGGCAATCGTAGCTCTGCATTGGGTGCAGGCTCCATTTGCAAGTGGTGTGTGGCCTTGGTTTGATGACCCAGGTGGCCAAAGCTGCTCAAATGCTGCATAAATGTATCAGTGTGCTCATTGCATATCCTTTATGGAACTGGGGAGAGTTTGAGTGCTGGGCGCCCTAAAGACCCCACCAGCATCCCTTGGTGAAGCAGAGGTGGCAATGTGGTGGTTGATAGGGCTGGATGCTCAGTGGTGCATTTTCTCCCTTGTCCTTCTGCCTTGTTGCTATTTCCCCCTTTGTTCGTCATTCGCCGGCCCAGCCTGCATCCCTCTTGACCGAGTTGCATCCTGAGAAAGCTTTCCTGGAAGGTGACACTTCCCAGCCAACATCAGGTTTGGCTGGGGCATCCTCTGCAGGGATTGCAAGCCAAACTTCCCATTTCCCCCTATTTGTGGTGGTCCCACTTTGCCCTGTATGGGAAGCAGCAAATGAAGTCCAATGCGGCTGCTTGGATCCAGCCAGATCCCTGACTCCAGCGTGTGCTGCTCCATCCTGGTGAGACGCCGGTCTCCCTGTGACATTGTGAAGGTCAGCCTTGGTGTCTGAAGAGCGGCTGGTAGTAGCGACGCATGATGCACGGTGTCAGCCATAAAGGAAATATTGTATATAAAAGATAAGTTTTCCCCCTTTCTTGTGGCAGAGGAACAAGGCGCCGGGTTCATTTAGCATTCATAAAGTCTTGCTTTGGAAACGCCTTTAAGTACTGCTGAGGGAGACTTGAAGGAGCGTGTTTGAGAGTCAAATGCACATCTCCTTGGGCTCTCCTTTCATCTGCTTTAAAAAACACAATCTTTTTTATTAATCTTTTCTTTTCTCCCCCTCTGTATAAATCCTAATCTTCTCCACCAGCAGCAGACACCCAGGGTGCAGGCGCTCAGCAATTAGTTCAGTGAACAGAAGAAGCCAGGAGCAGAAGGGAGGGGGAGACTCAGCCAACTACCAGGAGGATGGGGAAATGCAGGCTGCTAATGAGGAGCCGGCACAGCAGGGCAGAGGGGGACAGTGCCTGGTTAATTCAGGTGCAAAGCAGCTGAGACACGATGTGTGTTGTCTGCATGGGTGGCAACATGCTCACTGGGGTGCCAAAGTCATCCAAGTCATCCTCAGGGATGCTGTGTGGTCCTTTGGCAAAGAAGAGCACCTAGCAGGGAATAGGGGGCTAGATCCAGAGCCATGTGATGGCGGCACCCAGGGAGGATGAGGCGAAGATGAAGCATGCAGTTGGCTGGATTTACACCATAGCGAGCATATTCCTAGCTCCAAGGTACCCATGAGTTGGGAGAGTAGCCATGAGGGTTTGGCCTGAGTCCTCCTTGGACTCTTGGCCAGTGTAGAGAGCAGTGGTTATCTTCCAGAGGCTGGGCTTTCCCAGCAGAATGTTGTTGTGTTGGACTTGGATGTGGGAATTCAATGGGTGATTCACGTTACCGTCACAGGAGCTGAGACAGAAGGAGCAAGCATGGAGAGAGCAAGAAGTGGTGTTGTCATCCAACCTCCTTCAGTTCGTGAAGGAGCGGATGACAAGAAGCAGCAGCAGATGGGCAAGAGTTCAACTCAGCCCTTTCTTTTGGCTGCAACTTTCCTTGTCCTTGAAACCTCTCTCCTTCTCTTGAGGGAAGGGAATTCATTGTGATGAAATATGTTGTCTTGTGGCTTTTTATGAAAGCAGCGCATGTCGCTGCCCCTGTTTCCAGGAGCCAAAAGGATGTGGCTGGATTTCAAAAGGAAAAGCACTGGATGATTTCATTATTACTAACAACTGTTCCCACCAAGATAAGGACAGTCTAATCACATTCCCTGGGCAGAAATACCAGGGGAACCCAAAGGGAACGTTTCCATTTGATGTTCCGCATTGTCTTCTGTGTTTTGGTCGCCTCTGGTACCAAGCAGTGCCAAAAGCAGGCTGCGAGCCTAAAAGGACTTGGGGGGGAGTCAAGGCAGCAATATGTGGGGGGGCGTTACGGTTATCAGAGCACTGGTATCCCAGGCTGGAGATGTTCTGCCAGCAGCATCCTTCGTCCAACTTGATGCATGCATTTATTTCACTGACCGCCTGCGGTCAGGGCTTGAGCTTGGTTGTGCCAATCTCCTTGAGTGACGCCTGAACTGAAGATGGAGGATTTGCACCCAGCAAAGTGGTAGTTTTACAGCTTTATTTATCTTTAGGTGCAAGAATAAAGAAGGAAAGTGTCATGTCCTTCAAAAAATTAGAGCTTGCTGCCATTAGGTTTGCTTCTCTTACCTAGGTTTCACAGACTCCCAATGTAGATACCCTTGGGAACTGAGCCATAGCTGAAAATAGTGAGGATGCTCCATCTTGTACCACCAAGAGGTGATGCTGACCGTAGTGCAACCCAGGTAGAGCCAATTCTACTTGTAACTTCCTGCCCTAGAGATGCTGAGGTGGAAGGGGGCAAGTTTTGGCTGTGCCCTCTACTGTGCTACCCTCCTGCTTATGTGGAGTCGAGCTGCCATGTGTCCCCACTGTAAGCTTTGTGTTGCAAGCAAGGAACTCTCTAGGCTTTGATTTGCCTTGTAACAAGAGATAATGTTTATATATTTATAACTCATTATAATATATAATATATAATATATTATAAGAGATAATTATTATCTCATCCATTAATGATTTGAGGACACTGTGGTTTCGCATCACTCAATCTTAGTAGCTCTGAATCTGCTTTTGGTCTTCTACTGGATGTTTTAACAGTCAGTGCAAGCAAATGGGATGAAGTAACTCAGTTTTCCTCCTCACCCTCTCCTTGTTTGCACGCCCTTGGCACTTAGGAACTTCTTAACGGCATAAATGATGGATCCTGTTAGTGAGGAGCTGTCATTTGGCGAGCAAAGTGGGGTGCTGAGTTGTGGAGCAGAGGGTCACCGATCCAGGTCCCAGCAGCGACCACCCAAAAGAAAAGCTGACTTTTAATTACAGTCATAATTGAAAGTGATTAATGGCAGCAAAAGAACTTGGAGCGATTTCTTGTAATTAAACAGTCATTTTCATTCCTTTGCAGCGCCGAGCACCATATTTGCTTTGCTGGTGATATTTCTGGCTGCGCCTTAACACAGTTTAATGTCTTAAAAATACATGCTAAGTGAGTTAATGTTTTTTTTTGTAAGCAAGTAAATATCAATTAATCTGTTTATTTTGTGTCTATAATTAGTGATCATTATTTCATCTTTTTGAGGATCTCTATTCTGCAGTGTTTGTGGCTTTGAGTGGAGGCAAAGGAACCCTTGATTGCTCCCAAGGTGGGAGACTCCTGGCTTCTGTTCCAGGCTGCTCTAGCTGCAAGAAACAAAGAGCTAGGAAGAGGCAGGGAGCACATCCGCAGTGGTTTGGGTGCTGAGGACATCACAGCCAGCTTTGAGCCTGCTGGCAGTGAAGCCTCCCGTGAGTGCTCGGAGCAAGAGGGAGTTTGTGCACGGCAGATGCTCTCTGGCTGTTGCTTGGTCTTGAAGAACAGAAGTGTCACGGAATCAGCTGCTTCTGCCAGGTTTTTGCTGTCTGGAAGTGACACCTTTGAAACTCAGCTGCTGTTTGTGATGCTGAGAGTTAAAGGCTGCCTCAGGGCTGCCCTTCTTTTCCCCTTGTTCCAGCTGCCAACATCATCTCTCCCCCCCACTGCTCTTTGAAGAAGGCTTTTCCCCTGCTGATGCATACCATAGCTTTGGCTGGACCTTTGTAGATGTGTGTGAGGAATTGAGTATTACATCCTCAATGCTCTCATTGTATTGGTTAGGAATTGCCAAACAGGATGTGCAGTGTGGTGTGGGGATCGGCTATGGACAGGGCGTTGATGGATGCTGGTTTGGGTGGTTGTACCTGGGTACCAGCATGGTGGACACACCAAACCAGGCAGGATTCCCATCATGTGGAGCATTGGGTTATGTTAGAGATGTGCCACTTCCCGGGGGCAGCCACAGCGATCCCCTCTAACTGAAAACGTCACTGAGCCTGGTTTTGTTCGTTGCATGTTCCAGATGTACAGCTCATTTTCAAGCACTGTAGGATGAGTTTTACATGCCTAGATGCCCTCACATCCTTAAAGTTGCTTTTGGATAAGCCAGGCTGGGGATGTGTTTCCCCCAACTTGGTCCTGCTCACATAACACCACACCGGGGCCAGAAAGCACTTAATGGAAATCATGTCTCTTCCTCCCCAGTTCCTTGATTCCTTGCTAATGCTTTTCATTCCCTCTTGCTGCTTGAGCGAGCTGATGGGCTGATTAAATTAAGACAGACACAAAAGCAGCTGGCCTGCCAAAGCCTGGGATTTTATTAAAAATAATATTGTTTACAGAGTTCTCTGCTTTTATGGCGCATATAAAACAGTGTGTTCCACCCGAGCGGGCGGCAGCCGTGCCGCAATGTACCCAGGAAGAGATGGAAAGACATTAAACCTTGCTGTTCATGGGGACTAGAGGGAGGGCATGGAGGAGAGGGAGGCTCAGGATAAGAGATAAAGTGTGCTGGTGAATGAGAGGGAAGGGGATGCAGCAGAGAGAAAGAAGGACGGTTCCCTGCTCCCCACCTCCCCTTCTCTCCTCACATACCTGCACTGAAATGAAGCATTCAGAAAGGAGGGAGATGATGGAAAAGGAGAGATAAACTAGGCCAAAGAGCTTCAGCTAGGGACCAGCCTCCGCCCAAGCAGGGAGAATTGCTGCTTGCCCTCCTTGCAATATTCAGGAGCCTTTCCATGCGGGTGGAAAGGCTCTGCTCTGTTCTTACCTCTTCTGAGGCCTTGCAGATGCTTTTGTGACCTCTTGTGTGCTGGGAGTGCTGGCTCCTGTCCACCCATGTGCCCCAGCCTACCAAGACCTCACCAAAGAGCTCTCCAGGTGTGTGAATGATTTATGTGTAGTTGATTTGCACTTCAAGCCAGGAGCAAAGGGGACGTGTGTGGGGTAGAGCACATAGTGAGTCACAGCGTGAAGGGCGAGGAGAGACAAAGAGGCTTTTCCAAGGTCACAGAAGCAGCTGAAGATCGAACCACCTCCATCACACCCTTGTGCTGGCTATAACCAGGTTCATGCCTCGCTCTGGGAGGCACGCAGGAGCCTCGCTAATGCCCTGCCCCAGGAGTGCTCTGTCTCTGCTTTGCTTCCTCTTTTCCTTTCGGGTCTTCTGTTTGGTTTGTTTGATTTGGTTCCAAATAATTAATGATAAGCAGCCATGGCTAATGGTTTGACTGAAGGATGGATGGGTGCTTTAATTAGCTTGTGATGGGATTACACTCGTGCTTGCAAGTCGCCCTGACCCCAGCTGGAATAACAAGGCTCCAACATCCCTGCTTTTGGAGGAAGCCAAGCACTGTGTGACCATGGAAGCTGGGGAGGGAGGATTTCCTGTCAGTCCCTTGGGCTGGGAAGATGCAGCGGGGATCCTGATTGTAGTTAGAGGATGGAGGTCACCCTTTTTGCCTTTGTGGATGGGTCCCATGGGGACCTTTGTCTCATGCTGGTTTGGACACCTATAAAGGGGTTTGGTGCAGCCGAAGGACTTGTCCCATGAGTTGTACAGAGACTTCAGAGATTGAATAGACCTGAGCCGTGTTTTGGGGTTGCACGTGAGCCATCTTCCCCTTCTAAGATGGTTATTGTACGGTCTTCCAAGGTGTCGCATTAGAAGAGATGGCATCTATTTCCTGACCTAAACCAGAGAGAACTCAGCCATTGAATGTGGTTGGGAATAGGCTCAGCAAACCGGTTGCAGGGAACCGAAAGTGCTGAGCAGGAGGATTTCTGCAAAGCCAGGAGGTGAGGGGATCACTACATGAAAGATGGCTTGGCAGAGGTGGCCCTGGCTGCCTGCTTGCTAGCCTATAGGTGAGGTGAAGCTCAATGGGTATCAAAACCTGCATTGATTCCTCAGTTTGAAGACAGTAAAAGGTTTGGGGCTATAGCAACGGGTGCTCCAGCCTTTGCAGCTCAACACATTGCATCTCTTTAGGTAGTTGTGTCTCAAGAATCGCCAAGTAAGAGGCTGAATCTTTGAAGAAGATGCAGCCTTTCCACGCTCCATCTCTCCATTAGCCCCAAAGCTAACTCCTCACGATGACTTCTTAGTGCTAAAAGGTGCCTCCTGCATGGATGTTTTAATGAGCAAATAAAATCAAGACCAGATTTCTACAGGACTAGTGAAGGAGCATGACTTCAGCAGCTCTTGTACTGCCTGGTGCAGGAAGTTGGGACCAAGCTGGGTCGAATCATATTCTGAATGAGGCAAAAGCGCTTTGAATATCTACAGCAGGGATGAGGCCGTAGCTTGCATCATGCTACTAATTCCCCATCCCAGTGCAAAACACTCCAGGTGGGAGCTTCAGCATTGCTGCTTAAAACAAGACTGATTGGGCTTGCTCTCTCATGGAAAATGCATGAGGAGAAATGAATTTCCGTGCTGTATTTTCGATCAAAAGTGGTTTCTACTCTAAACAAGGCCTTTTTGGCTTGCTTTCAGTAGTGGTATCTGTCCCTGGAACCCTCCTCCCTCATCAGTCCCCCAGCAAGCCACTTTGTTTGATTGCTAATCTGCCTTATTATGCTTTTAAATGCACTTTAATATTTTAGGTTTAGTGACTTTTGAGGCCAGATTCCAGCCTGTGAAGTGCATACCTCTCTTTTACTTCAATGGCAGCCTTTCACGTTTATCCCAAGGCATAATATGGGCCTTACCCTGTTTGAAATTAGATGCACTGATTAGAGCATCTCTCAGCCGCTGCGACTGTTCTGCACCTCAAAGGATGGCTCAGAGAAGAGGCTGGAAGTTGGAGCTGGAGTATTTATGTGCTCAGCATGTGATTTCTTGGGACTTCAAGCTTGTTGGAGCTCTCTTCAAGTGACCTGGAAATAGATGTCCGCTTGTAGCTTGGGAAATGCCTTGCTGGTGGTGGCGATGTGCTTGGGAGGAGGTCTGTGATGTGCATGGGTCACGGCTGTGAGGATATCTATGGTGAGGACACATGGATCTATTGGAGTTCTTGCTTTTGCCATGGTCGTTTCCTTAGCAAGAATGGCGAAATACTGAGCAAGTCCCTCTAAATTGTTGTACCTGATACTGGAGGTTGAGAGTTCTGGCTCAGTATTTAGTATTTCACTCCGTGCTGAAGCCAGGAGCAGCCTCAAATGTGCTGTGCATGCTCAGAGGTGCTCAGCACCCGTTGCAATAGGGTGCAGACCTTGCTCAGTGCTGTCTGCCAGTCAGAAATGTGTGCCTGGAGTGCTGTCTGAAGCCTAGTTAGGCTGCTGCTCTGATTGTAATCGCTCCTCAGAGAAACCTCCCTTTGTTTAACAAGAGTTAAGCATTGACTTAAGCATTTTGTTCAGGGAATTCATGGGGTTGTTTGGATTTTTTAGGCATTTCTTTGTATTCCTTCCTTCCATGGTCTTGGGGAAATGGGATGTGCCACAGGGAGGAGGTGTGATGGAGAGGGTGGATGCTGCAGATGTGGGCTTGAGCTGCTGCTGCTGGTACCTGGAGGTGCAGGATCTGCATGGGGCTTGGCAGAGGGGAAGCGATCTCAAGTTCTGCTCATGATGTGTTTTGCTCTTAGAAATACTTTTCCTTCTCAAAATGCTTTCTTAACAGGGGTGAAACTTGAATATGGCAGCACTTGAGATAAAGAAACTGAGTCCCCCGAGGGAAGGAGGATGTGTTAAACAGAGCTGGCTGGCTTCAGATGCCCTGGGTCACATTGAGCTTGGGGGCTGCAGAATTGTCTGGGAGGTCAGGCTGTGCCCAGAGGTCTGGCCTGGGGGCCAGCGGTGTGATCAAGTCAGCTTGGAGACAGGTAATTAAAACCTTTCAGCCTTCAAATCTTTGTCAAACGGGTAAAAATCCAAGGGGCAGCCTTGAAATGAGGGTGCTGAAACCATTCTGGTGCTGCGGCGTATGGAAATGTGTTGGAGAGCTGTATTAAATTCAAGCCAGCAGCCGCCCTACTCCTAATGACCAGCCCTTGCTGTCTCTCCGGATAGGAATAGCAGTTGTCTGAGTTGGTTTAGCAGCTGCAGTTTCTAAAGATGGACAGAAACCCGGGTCTGATTGAGTTGCCTTGGGAAACACTCAGTGCTTCTGTCAGTGTTTGAGACTTAGCTGTCGTTTTTTGCTGAGCTTTTTCAATCCTCCCCTTGGCAGAAGCCTTCCCATAATGGGATGGTCACCTGCGACGGGCTGGGGCGGGTGGGATGTTACACGAACAGCGTCCGAATACCATGTGAAAGGGGGAGTATGATAACTCTATCCAGCGAAGCAAGTTGTCCCTGGAAATAGGACATGAATAAGTAATCTGGATAAATAATGGAGCTGTCTGAACTGTAGCAATAAAGAATAAAAGTGCTGAGTGTGGCTTGCTGTGATTTGTGGGGTCACGCTGTCTGGGACGGCGGAGCCCTTGCTCCCACTGGTGAGCAGATGGATCCCATTGATGTTGCAGAGATGACTTGTATGGGGGTTTCTTGCCAGCAGGAGGAAACAGTTCATTGTCCAGACCCTTGTTGTTCTGCTGCAATGCATTTGTGAAACCTGGAAGCTTGCTGTGCCTTAGTCTGATGCTGAATAACCTCTGTAGTATTACAGCATCATGCGGCTAGGTGGGAGCCCAGGTAATGTCACCCAGGAGGTGGGCACACACAGGACGTCCTTCATGGGCCACTGAGCTGCTCTTTGGTGATGGTTGTGCTGTAGCTTCCTGAGGACCTTCGTGAGCCTGAGTGAAAGTTATTCCAAGCCCCCAGCTCTGCAGTGAATTTGGCTGCTTTCTTCTGCCTCTTTGAAGGGATGTGGCAAATAATTATTCACCTCTTCCTTCATCTGATATTAATGTATGGGAAGAGTGCTGACATGCCTTCCCCAATCTCTTCTCTTAGTGACATAGCAAACCCCAGCATCTTTCATCTTTCTCTGGAGTTGTCTGCATCCTTCACCAACTTCATTGCTATTCCGTGGCCTCGTTCCTGCTCGTCCATGGCTCAGATGTGCAATCAGTTAGAGCTGTGTGCCTTGTGCTGTGGCAAATGCAGTTTAGATTGATCAGCAAGGAAAGGGAACCTCCGGCTGCCGGTTCCATGGGGCCAGATGTGCTGTGGAGGAAGACAGCATGGTTAGCGCAGGTAGATGTGAGCACATTGAGCCACAGTGATTTCACCTTTAGCTTTCTCAAAGCGTGGTGCCCAGATCGAGATGAAGTACTGCAGCTGAGCCCTTGTATTAAACTAAGTGGAGCAAAGCAAAGCTGCTTTTTCCTTCTTATGATGCTTAGGCTCAAGATTTACCATCTTTCATAGCCTGGTTGGTGCCTTCATAGTTTGTGGTCTTCTGCAGCACCCCCTCTTCTGCACGCGATTCCTTAGTTGGTTTTCCTCCTTTTTATACATGTGTTTGATATTTCCCCCCCCCTCAGTGTATCACATCCTGCTTGTCTATGTTGGATTTCCTATTGCTCGCTTCCAGAGGTGGTTGGAGATTCTGATTCTACCCTCAGAGCCCTTCCAACCCCTCTCCTCCCAGCTTGGCATCATCTGCAGACGTTAATAACAGTGCTCCTGGCTCCATAACGCAAGGTTTTAAATGCAAATGTTGGATAGAGCAGGGCCTGGGACAGGTCCCAGAGGAATCCCACTCCAGGTTGCCCTCCTAGCTTGGTGTTAATAATAGATAAGGGCTCTTTGAGCGAGCTTTGTCAACAGGATGTTATCCCTCCTCCCCTTTGCCCCCAGCCTCAGTGATTACATCCACGCTGTATTTCCTCAGCTTCCCTCCGAGGGTGCTGTGTGGAATCGGCATCAGAAGCCTTATTAAAGTCAAGGTCTGTCATGTCTACAGCTTTCCTCTTACCTACCAAGTCTAGTTATCCTGTCAAGGCAGAAATGAGGTTGGTTTGACATGATGTGTACTTGACAGACTCGTGTCGGTGGTGCTGGTTGTGTGGTTTTCCCTCCCTTTATTAAATTCCCAGGCCTTACAAGCTGTGATAGTTTCATCATTGGGTTTGGTATCTTCCCAGTGATTGAAGCTGAGCTCATTGCCTACAGCTCCCAGCTCTTAGAGGTAGAAAGGTTTCTTGCCCTTTCTGCTGGCCTCCTCAGCCTCCCATAGAGCAGCACTGGTGGCTCAGGGGCTATTCTGCCTGATACTTTTGGTAGCACTCTCATAAGAGCTTCCTCAGCCTCTGCCAGCTTGGCTTTTAACCCTCTTCCCCCCCGCACTCGGGTGTGAATGCCCATTTCCCTGTTAAACATGGATTTGGGGGCTTTCTGTTCACCATAAACCTGCCTTTATCCTGCTACAATCAAACGCAGCAGTGAAGATCCTGCTTGGTCATGGACCTCACCTTCCTTTTCCTCTTCCTTTGAACGCATTGCTTTGCATGTTAGTACTTCTGACTTCATCCCGGTGCTGTTGTGATTCTGTTATACCCATCCCTAATTACAAGCCCTTGTCTCTGTATTTTATTTTACTTCATTTTCCTATGGTTCCTTCTTTATTTCGAGGTCATCGAATGGCTCCTGATTCATAGCAGCCTCTTCCTATGCTTCCTATCTTCCCTTTGCATAGGGATAGCCTGCTATTGTGTAGGTAATACAGTCGCTTTCAGTAACTGCCAGCTCTCCCCTTCTTTGTACCTATTTTCCCTGGAGACCCCATCTACCAGCTTCCTGAACTTGTTGAAATCTGGCTTTTGAAGTCTGTTAGCCTGATTCTGGGGCTTTATCTCCATCAGGTTGTGAACTCTCATCATTTCAGCACCACTCTCACCCAAATTACCTTCCCCCGCAAAGCCTGCAGCCCATCTGCAGGCAGACCCCAGTCTCCAGCTTCTCCCTGCAGTTCCCAAGTGCTGAGCTCCCTAGAACACATCACAGAGGCTTGATGGACAGAGTCCAGCCATGTGAGGAATAATCTCCCCAGGGATGTGTTGGATTCCTCAACGTTGGATACTCCAAGATTTGTCTGAATGGGTGATGGAACATCCAGTCTGGGTCATGATTTGCCTGGAAAGATTGGACCAGATGGGCCTTGAGGTCCTTTCCAACCTGGGATTCTGTGTTGGATTTGTGCTTTTTTATGTGACCTTCTTGGTTTGGTAAGGGCTTGCTAGGGATGGAGATCTTGTCCTCTCCCTGTCTCATGCTTTTCCATTCTGGGCTGGGGACTCTCCTTGGTTGTGTCCTGCTCTAGATGAGGACATGAAGCAGTCGGTTGTCATCCTGATCACCTCAGCTGCTTGTCCAAACACATTGCTGTGTATGTCCAGCTCCTTGTAGGAAGAACCAGCTTCCTTCTTCATTGATGGCTTCCTGTGTTCATGCCTTATGTGTGGTAGCTATATGGCTTTGGTGGCCCTTGGGGTTGTGACGGGGTCCCAGGCATGTCTTGTCACCAGGCCAGTGGCTGTCCATAGCAGCTGAGAAGGCACATAGAGCTTTCACATGACTCCGACCTTTAAAGCAGCAGACTTGGGTGAAGTGAATCCCATCCTCCTTAACAAAGATGTATTGGTCCAGATTGGCAAAGACCTTTAAATGTCAATAAAGCAACTCTGCACAGCCCACAGATCCGGGGGGGGGGGATACAGGGAATGCAGTGATGGGAATACTGGCCCCAGAGCAATGGGTCTGTGTCAGAGCAACCTCGTAGCAGGGGCGAGACCTGGGAAGTAGCTGCGGTTGCAAGCCAAGGGGTTGTTGATGGCTGCTAGAGCAGATCCGTCTGCTTGAGTGGTTTCTGTGGGCATGGTGGGAAGGAGACCCCTTTCCCATGGGCTTTGTGGTAGCTTGCTTGAAGCAGGCAATGCCAGGCTGCGGCAGCTCGAGCGTGGTTCATGCCTGGCTTGGATGCGTATGTGGAGATGATGCAGAGTGGTTGGATGCGTATGTCAGGAGACCCAGTGTGGGATATCCCGGGTTGACAACCCTATTCTTCAAGTGCAGTGTGAGAATAAGGGCAGGGTTTGCCCCTTTGGCAGTGCCTGGAAAACCACAACTGCATATGACAGACGCCTTCCCGAAACAGGCTGTTGTGTGTGCTCAGCCTGTCCTAAGGGACATGTCACCAGCGCCTGGCTGCTGACAGCTGATGTGCCGCTGCAGAGGAGGCACAAACGCAGAGGCTTGGAGCTCTGCTGCAGTGGTAAATCCATCCCCTGTGCACACACAGGCTCAGGCAGATGTGCTATGGGGTGGGCTCATGGGCCTGCCAAGCCAGCCAGGACCTGCGGATAGGGTCAAAGAGATATTGTCCTCCTCGGTAGCCCGTGAGGATATGAAATGTAATGTGCGGATGCCCAGAAATGATCATATTTGGGAAGCACTCATTAATCTCTGTCTTCCTCCCTGGCTTGTATTGCCTTCCCTGCTTGCGGGCCCTCCTCTGCTGTGACTCTTGCTTTCAATTCATGTCATCCTCTTTCCACCCAAGTGCAGAAGGGGAGATGGTTGATAGCTCATGGGTTCTGGCTATGGTGAGCACCCCTCAGCATCTCATTCCCGGCATTGCCTGCTGGTTTTGGCATAGGAATGTTCGTTGTCACCACCAGCTGTGCTTCATGGATGACTTTTTGTCCCCAGCCTATACCACAGGTTCTGGTCCCTCTTTGGTGCTGTTTGGTCGCTAAACCTGCAGCTCTCCACCATAGAGTCCCAAACTAGTTTGGGATGAAGGGACCTTAAAGCTCATCCAGTTCCAACCCCCTGCCAGTGGGCAGGGATGCCTCACACTGGAGCAGCTTGCTCCATGCCCCTGTGTCCAACCTGGCCTTGAACACTGCCAGGGATGGGGCAGCCACAGCTTCTCTGGGCACTCTGTGCCAGTGCCTCAGCACCCTCACAGGGAAGAGCTTCTTCCTTATCTCCAACCTGAACTTGCCCTGTTTCAGTTTGAACCCATCACCTCTGTCCTGTCGCTACAGTCCCTGATGAAGATTCCCTCTCCAGCATCCTTGTACCCCCTTCAGATATTAGAAGGCTGCTGTTATTCTCCATCCAAGGACACACTTCCCTTTCCCTATATATTTTCATGGATTTGCTGAAGGGCTCTGTTAGCCCATTACTACCCAAATCCAATGTGATAAGCACAGCACAGCAAACTGTGGTGCCAAATTCACTACCACACTTACGAACCAGTATATGCTGAGCTTCAGTGCCCTCTGCACTCCCTATTAGACACTTTTACGCTCCAACCTGTGTGCTCTGCTGCAAACACCCAGCGTCTCCTCTTTTCCTGGTACCCAAGCCCTGAATGAGCCTGGATTTCTTCCTATCCCATCATACACACAGTGAATTTTCCCTGTGGCAATAGCTGTCATTCCTATGGGCTTGCGACCACAGTGGGCACATCCCTGAAAGACTCGTGAGTGATCATACACTGATTTCTTGAAGTTAAGCAAAACAGTGCTCCTTAAGTTAATGAGGAGCCTGATTTGGCCTGAGGAAACACATTGTGTTTCCCTCTGCAGTGCGGGTCCTCTCTGCCAGCACTGCACATCTTGACATGGCCATTACTGTAGGGTTGGGAATAGCTCGGTGGGGCTGGGACTTGGCACCGAGGCTCTTTCCACACAAAGAGGTTTTTGTGTAATAAAGCCTAAGAGCAGTTTGCTCTCGCTCGTAGGTTTTGAAATATGCATTTAATTTGGGCTTAATGAGGAAATTATTGTATATATAATGGAATGCCTTGTGGTGGCTCTGCAGGACGGAGCTGCCGTGGGATGAGAGCTCTTGGGACAAGCGAAGCTGGACGATGTTAAAGGATGCTGAGGGCTGGACCTGGAGTGATGAGGATGGACCTGCAAGGCAGGAGGGAAGGGAGCCCTGGAGTGGGAATGGCTGCAGCAAAAGAGAGCTGTATAGAGGAATTACTTGGATTTTCAAAGCATTTATACTTAGAGGCAAGTTTCCCTATGGAAGGGAGTTCCCACGTGTGGTACAGAAAGTATATGCCTCTCTTCAGGGATGCATGGAAGGAATAGCAGGTAAAGATTGGGATATCTGTGGCTGGAGGTGAACCCAGTGTGCTGTTCCCCAGTCCCTTGACTTGGAATCCATCATGCCTGTGGGATGGCACAAAAGATGTGCCGTCATGTTTGTGAATCTAAACGTGGGCTCACTTCAGCTATTTAGGTGTTTCTATGGATAACTCAGCAAGTGCAGCAGCGTGTGCTGGGTTGCAATGGTCTGGAAGGCAAGACCCATGGAATATCTTCCCATGAAAGGACCTGGAGAGGTGCAAGTTCCACCCATCCCTTCCAGTTGCATGGTTGGAGCAGTGGGGCTGAGTTCAAAGGCACCGCATAAATAAACTCTAATAGCTTTCTTCTTGCATTTATGTTATTAGGGGGTTCGTTTGACTGGCATTATGATGATAAATGAAAAATGCTTTGCACCATTACGCTGGGCGCTAATGCGTAGTGGGGAGAATTTCTTCTCATTTAAAGGCAAAAAAGGGAGGCAGCAGCAAAGGGGAAGGGGAAGGATTTGAGCAGAGGCACCGAGCTGTTGGTATGCAGCATGCATCCCTGCTCCAGCCCATCCTGCTGCCTTGGGGCAGGTGGAAGGAAAGGGGCTGCTGTGTGAAAGCAGCACCCTAAAGGGTTGTTACCACTTGGGAATGGATAGATCCATGCAGGGCTCAGCATTGCTCCCGGTGGGTGCATTGCACTGCATCCCGCTCAACCTGCATCCCTGCAGCGTTTGGGATGCTGCAAACCAAGAGGAGTGGCTTTAGGGTGAGGAGTGCGCTGGGCCCCCAAAAGCTCGTGTTGGAGTCTGCAACCACCCTTGGAAGCCAGAGGAGGAGTTTGGCAGTCCAAAAGCTTTCCTTGGTTTTAAAGCCATGGAGCAAATTGAGTTCAAAGGGTCACTGTTACTCCCAGCTGCTGCGACAGAAATCCCTAATGCAGCGTATGGCAGCTTTCTCCAAAGCTTGGGCTGCTTCTTTATGAGGCACTGTCACTCTATTATCTGTCTCTGAGTTGGTCTTTAGCTCTTTAACCTCATGAGAAGGGAGGGAAAAAGGAACCTTGAAAAGGAGAAGGGGGAGAAGAGGAAGCAAACAGGATGCTGGGAGAGCAGCTTTTCATCCTTGGCCGAAGAGCCCTAATTGGGTGCTTAGGGAGAGTCTGGCTCAAAGGGGCAGGTTTGAAAGAGCCCTGGGGTAGGGAGAAGGGCCTCATTATGCTCTTTGATGGGGATGTAGATGCAGGGGCTCTGAGCCCATTGGAGGCATCAGCATCAAAAGGGGACTGGCCTCTTGGTGGTGATTTGCAGCCATCTTCTTTGGGCCCCTCCTCGGTGTGGCTGCAGAGGCAGACAGGGAAGGGACAAGGTGGGGACACTGGCAGCAGGTAAGGCACAGAGGGCTCAGCCTGCAGCATAGAAGAGCTCAGTGCTAGAGGCTATGGGGTGGGTGCTTATCAGGATGCATCGCCCATGGGTCCTGCCGCTGTCATTAGGGGTTGAGGGTCCCTAGCAGATGCTGACAGGAGCAGCAATGGGGGATGAAAGGATGGAGGAAAGAGATGGTGATCCTGGAGCAGAGATGAGTTCCTAAGTGCTCCTGCCAGACAACTTGGGGCTGTAACAAGAGGGGTAGTGGGGTCCCAGCGTTGCCCCATGGCTGCTTTGCAGAGAGGAAACTGAGGCAGGGAGGTCAGGCACCAAACCCAAGCTTTACCTTGCACCCGTCAGCTAAATGGGAAGAATAAAGGGAGCGGCAGAGGGGCTCCCAAAGCCTCCCACCACCCCATTCCTCTCCACAGCATTCTGCTGCTCCTGGCCAGCTGCTCGGCAGGCCCTGTGCACCATGGCACGAGCCAGGGCTTTGCTCTGCCCTCCCTCCTGCATGCTGAACGAGCTGTCTCCCTGCAGGATCCTGCAGCCTTCTGCACTGCTCTGCTGCAGAACGGGGGGGAGGTGGCTTTTGCCTCCTAGCACAACAGCAGGCGGATGGTGGGGAGGTGGGAAGCAGCAGGATGGAGCCCTCCTCCCTTTGGGCACTTTCCTATGGGGCTGTTCTCTCCCGAAACGATCCCAGCTCATGCTCAGCCAGCTCAAGACCCGAGTTGCTGCATGCCCATGTGCTGCTGCAGCGCGTTAAGATCAGCCGCTGGCCCTGCAGGGATGTGCAGCCCTGAGCATCGCGTTGCTGAGGGTTGTGTCTGTTTTCCTTTCTGCTCCCCAGTGGGTGATGCTCCCCTTCAGTTGGGGCTTGAATCTCCCCTTGGGTTGGGATCTGTGATGCCAGGTCCTTGGCCTCACCTAGAGCAGTGATAGCGAGCTCTGTGGGATGCTGGTGCTGCATCCTGATCAGGGTGCTGAGGCCACCGATGGCATCGTGTTGGGGTCCCCTTGGTGTGCCTGAGTTGCAGCCACTCCTGTATTAGTGAAGAGACTTTGTAGGAGAAGGTTTGAAGGGAACAAAGCAGCAATTACACTTCTTAAGGGCACGTTTGTATTCATGCAGTTAAGTCTCCTGCCGAGCTCATTGGGAATCCATTGGGTTTGGTGTCATTTTGGGGCACATTCCTTCTTGTGCTTGTGTAGATCTTACTCAGAAGACAAAAGCAGGCTCTTGGATTGGGCTTCATTCCCCTGATACCTTCAAACCACCTTGGAGATGGGTTTTACTAACACTGGGAGCTGCTCAGTGTGAGCCAGGGATGGCTTGGGCCATGCAGGGTGGTTGGAACTGCATGACCCTAAGGGCCTTTCCAGCCCAAACCATTCTGTGGTTCTATGCAGTGATCTCTGCAGGGAAGTTGGAGGGAAAATGGGTATGGAAAGGATACATGGAAAAACATATCTGAAGGGGTTTATCCTGCAAGAAACCTTTGGGGAGAACAAGCACAGGGAGAGCTGGGAAGGAGGGGAGTCATGGCGTGATGCATTCAGGAGGAGATTCAGGTTCCTGGTTGATTTACAGGGTGGAAACAAAGGAGCAGCTATATGAGGAATAAACAAGGAAACATGCTTGGAAGAGGCCTGGAGGCCTGCAGGGACCCTGGAGCAGCAGGATGTGCCAGTGTTCACTCAGGGCTGGATTGCTGCATCCCCACATAGACTCCTGCAGCACAGCCGCTGCTGTGCTTAGGTTAATGGCCAAGGCTGTTCCAGTCTCTCACCACCCTCATTGAGAAGGATTTTTACCTAATATCTAATCTAAATGTCCCCTCTTTCATCTTAAAGCCATTCCCCCCTTGTCCTATCACTGCAGAAAGCACCTAATTGTGCTTTTTCCTCCTTTCTCATAATTTCTCCTTTTCAGAGCTAAAATAAAGCACTGAAAGAGATGGAAAGAACACCAGAAATTGAATGTTGGGGGTTTTTATTGGAAGCTTTTATTCGTGCCTAACTAAGAAACCACCAAGGAAACGTGTCTGGGTTTTGGGGGGGGGGGGGGAAGGCATTTTGCATGGGGTGAGGGTAGAGAAGGCAAGAAAGATCACATTAAAAACTTCCACCAGCTCCAGTAATGAGATGAAGGGAGCTGCCAGATGAAACCATCTGCCTAATCTTTTACCCAGAGCCGCTCTGTTCCCTGCTTCCATCCAAGGATGGGACCAAAGCCACCTTCTGCCATGGACTGGCCTGACAGGGGATGCTGCGGTGCCTGCCTGCCTCCCTACAGCCAGGGAAGGACCATTGGCTCCAGGCACCGAGCTCGTCGCTGTCAGCCAAGCAGGAGGGGGAAAGGAAAGGGATGGGAAGGAAAGGAAAGGAAAGGGATGGGAAGGGAAGGAAAAGGGGAGGAAAGACACTCATAAAAAAGACAGTTTGACATTTTCTTGACTGTTTTGAAATTTTCCTAGCACAACAAGCTGTTTATCCGCCACTCCAGCTCTTATTGAATTAAAGTGTGGAGGGGGTGTTAGGAAGAAATCAATTCATGCTCCATATGCCGCTCTGCCGAGGAACGTGGCTCTCTGCACACTGTGGAATATGTAGGGAAAGGTGGGGGGAAGGAGAGATAAATCCATCAGCTAACAAGATAAGTGCCTTGTTCCTCCATCTGTTACTGCTGTGTCCTTATCTGGGATTGCAGCATGGCAGCAGTGATACATCTTGTGTCAGGTATTATATTCCAAATTCATATGAATGAATTTTCATGCTTGCAACAAGCAGGGATCCAGCCGTTTGCTGCGAGCCTCATAGCTCATCCTGCTCCTCACCCTGCCCCTCTTTAGCTGCTGTAACTTGGGGTTTAGACAGGATCAAGTAGGCACAGCATCAGCTTCGGTAAAGGGATGCTGCAGACCTGGAGGCTGTCCAGCCTTGGGATGCCAATAGTGCAGATATGTGCTTTATAGGCCGGCAAATCCTCCTGGGAATCAGGTGTTTAGGAGGAAGGAGGACTTCTCAGATCTTTGCTTTTCTGCTAAGTCTCTTTAGATGGAGTGTTGGAATTTGCTGTAGTAGCCCTAGGACATGGATGCTGTGGTCCAGTCCCAGGAGTTAGATGTTTTTGCAGTGCCAAAACTCCGTTCATCTCATCCTTAGATAGGGACTATTTAGAGGCATCAATCTGCACTCCTGCTAGAGGAGGCAGTTGGACCATATAGCCAAGTTTTTAGTTGCAGAAGCTGGAGGAGATGAATCCCCACCCCACTGAGCAACCTTGGGGAGCTCATTTAGCTGTACATGCCTGAGCTCCTAATGCTCTCCTCTGCCCAGCTGCAAACCTACTCCAAATGCAGCTGGCTACAAAAGCACTGCATTTCTAGATGGTGCCTGTGTTTAAAATCAATTTAGCTCTGGACTGGCCTCAAGACCTGTACTGGATTCAGTGGCTCAATATGTGAGGAGCCAGGCTCTTCAGAGCTGCTCTCAGGAGTCTGGTCTTGAGGCTAATCCAAAGCTGTCCTCACCAGATTGCTGGTGCACTCGTAATTGAATGTACAAAGAAAAGCTACTGAGGAGTTTTAAGTGTGGAATTCCAAACTCTGGGATGTGTGTAACTAGATCACTGCCTGGAATCTTGCTCCTTCCAACTGTCTGATCAGCTCTGTGTCTGCAAAGTTGTCTGCAGCTTGAAGGTATAAATCAAAGTCTGGCTGGGACTGCAGGGATGCTTGTAAAAGCCACAGCATCATCGTGCAGTGATGCTGGGGTAAACAGCAATATCAGCACTCTGCTGTGTGTGTTTGAATGCACTCGTGTTTGCTTTCATGCCAGCTTTTCCTGGAGAGGACACAGCAGAGATAAAGTTTAGATAGGGAATAGAAATGCACCTAAGTCATCTCTAACTGGCCATACTCGACTGAGCCTCTCTTGACCTGCAACCCCTTGGGTTGTCCTGGGGGACCTGCTGCTGCTGAGCAGATGAATTAAGTCTGCACAGCTCGCAGGCAGCTTTGCAGAGGGCTTTGCTTTGCCTCTCGGCTCTGGAAATGGGATTTCCAGAGCCACAAATGGGCTTATGGGCAGGGGAGACTGGAGGTGGGGAAGCCAGAGTGATACTGGTGAAGGTTGGAGCCAAATCCCAACCTTTGCTGGGCCCAATTTGGTGCTTGGCTGCTTTATTTTGGGGTCTGTTTGCAGTCTGGGTCTGTAATTGCTGCCGGAAAGCACAGACTGTGGCACCGTTCCCAAGCAAGGCATTGAGAAACCTGTTTTTAGAAGTAAAGTCTAATTTAGTGTTAAAGCACAGTGATTGCTGAGATGCTCGTGGGAATCAGCTGTGGCTGGATCCTGTTTTCTGCTTCTCATGTGCGTTAGACTCCTTTAGGGGACATCATGGAGAGGGATCACTTGGGGTGACGCATAGGACTGGGAGGGAGAAGGTTAAGAGGAGTCAGTCATCATCAAGACCTTTAAGAGGGAGCAAATGGGATTGAATACCTGGCTCCTACGCATCCCTTTTGCCTGGGGCTGGGATTTGGGGGGAATTCATCCCCTCTAAATAAGTGGTAGATGTTCCAATGTGCTTAGATTGTTGCAGTGAGCCAGCAGGAGATGATGTTGCCTTTCTGCTGCTTGGGATATTGGTCCAGATAGCCCTCGGGTGCGGAGGGACGTGTGCGTTGAAGCAATAAAAGCAGGAATTGAGCCTTTTTTTCTGGTGGTCTCTCCCTCACCTTTTGTGCCTGCACACCTCAGCTGCCAAATAAAGGAGATAGAAGTGAGGGCTCTTGTCTCTGCAAGGCAAAGAGCACGTTCCACTTGCAGAGTGGTAAAAAGTTGCAGGGAAGGGAAGAGGGCCCTGAGCCGAGCTCTGGGTTTATTGGAGCACGGGAGGCACGGTTTGATCTTGAAATATCCTTTCTGAACCCACACGCGAGCTGAAAAGGCAGAGAGATGCCAGCGTGAGAAGCGGGAGCGCCTCGTCTCTGGCCTGCCTGTGGGAATCGGCGCTGGGACACAAAACCCAGCCTCAAAAGCGAGGGAGAACCAGGTGTGCCGGAGCAGAGAGGATCTTTTCTTCTCATTGCCCACCTTCTTGTTCTCGAATAAAGATGCTATTTTTATTTTCCCTTCTGTTTAGCCCCAATGGGCTTAACCCATCCCTGCAGAGGCGCAGAAATCCCAGCTCTAATTTCAATTAAGAGCGCTCCTTTTGATTGCAGCCCAGGCTGGGGTTTGGGATCTATTCCTAATCCCTATATTAGCACTGATTCATCTCTTCCATGAGTATTATCATCAGGGGCCCTTAGGGAAGGGAGGGGAAGCATCTTTGGGGAGGCTGAATACCATTTGTTTGTGTTTGTATTAGCTTCCACGCCGCATCCTGATTACATCCCGCTTTTTGACACAACAATTACTATTAATTTCCCGGCGCCTGCGTTTGGAATCTCGCCGACACAAAGGGAAGATGACGGATAATGTCAGGCTCGGTAATTGGGTGGGGGAGGGAGGGATGGAGGGATGGAGAAAGAGGGGGGAGCAGATGGGATATTATTAGATTGCAGTTCTCAGTGTGGAGCGGGAAGGGATTTCTCAGCAGATGTTGGCACCGGCTACTTATCCGCACGGGAGCGATTGTCTGGGACACGCTCGGCTCCCTCACCCCGGCCACCTTCCACATGGAAATCCCCTCAGCTCTTCCCTGTGGGAACTGGCTTTTCCACCACTTACCTTCTGCTCGGTCTTTGCAATTCACTTTGCAGGGGTGAGCCCCGGCCATGAAGAAGGGAGCTGTGGTGGTGCAGGAGGGCTTTGCTCTGCAGGAGAGGGGTTTGGAGAAGCCCTGGTGGGTCCAAGCCCCTTCAGTGCTAGGGTGTAAGAGGTTCTACCCGTTGTGACTCGCCTGATGTCATAGAGCCCAGATGGAACTTGCCAGTCCTGCCACCTTGTTGCAAACACACAGGTCCTTGACCCAGTGCAGTGGATGCTTGGCTGGAGCAAAGGTGGCCGCTAATGCATGGAAAGGTTGACGGAGAGACATCAGCAGTGAAGAAAGCAGAGCAGGACATGTGCCCTGGTGCCCCTCTGTCCTTTCTGCCGTGATAACTGCCTGCTTTTTCCCTTTAGCCAAAGGAAAAAGTCATCATAGGAGGATTGTAGCAAGGGCAGTGCATAGAGGAAAACATAGGAAACACTTAGAAGTCCCCTGTTTCTCCTAGCTTTTGCATCCATCACCCACCGTCTGACTCACACTGGGTTGTGCCTGGTGGGACACGAAGCTTGGCGCAATAAGGGCAGGTCTCCTGCCTGTTGTCTCATCCCTCCCGCAGTGTTTGTGCTCGTTGAAGCGCTGGGTGGTTCTTCCCCTGCTCTCCCCATGCGGAAGGAGGTTGGAGTTCAAGCTGGGAAAATAATAAATAAAGCAAAGGTACTAAGTGTGATTCAGCGAGCATTGATTGCTGAGGCTGCTCGTGATGCACTGAGAGCTGCTTGCAGTGGAGGAGAGGAGGAACTGGGTCTTTGAACCTTTAAGGAACCTTCCTTCTCTTCATTAGAACTCGGTGCAGGGCAGGTGATGTGCTGGAATAGCTTTTCCTCCTCAGCACAGCTACTGAAGGGGGTGATAGAGCTGCTCTGGTGGGTTGTGCGTGGGGTTGGTGGGGAGGAGGGAGCTCAGAGCTTCATGGAGCTCTAACAATGAGAGATCCCGTGCTCCATGCTCTGGCAGGGATGTGGGAGATGGGCAGAATGATGATGCTAGGGTTGGGAGGTGCCTTCACAGCCGTACTTAGGGCAGCAGCACAAGGTCAAGCTCCATCTCCGCCTGAGAGGACCATGTGCATTCACAGTGTAACTTGTAGAATCATCCCAAAAGCTCACATCTTTTCTTCTTTAATGTTTGAGCATTGGCTGTGCCTGGCACCCACACTCAGCAGTGGGTTCTGTCACATGAACAAGCTCTCTCTCTGCACTAGCCCCTTGGCTCGATGCTGCTGTTAGCATCATGCAGTGATGGGGCAGCAGTAATGCTCCGTTTCTCGGATCTGTGGTTCTTCTGCTAGCCATGCCCTTCTGTAACATGGCCAGATCCCTCTACGTAGGGTTCTTCCTGTTCCAAGCCGTGTCCCTTCAGTGCGCCATGGAGCTGAGTCCTGAGTCCTTTTTTGCTAGGAGGCTGGCCTAGGACCCTCAAAGTTTTCCCTATGGGGCAGGATTATGGGATCATGTACCTCCAGGTCAGTCAGGATTACTCATGCTGATCCCAGTCATCCTGCAAAGTGTTTAACCCCTGTGGCACTGCTCCCAGGGTTGGCAGCTCTCATATGGTGGGATGTTAAGTCCATCACAGCGATGTCAAGGCAGTTCGGTGCATGTATAGCCCCTTTGGCCCTGGTGGGGTAAAACTGCATTGCAGTGGGAGACCCTGGTCCTGCCTCCAAGTTGGAGTCCTAGCCCATGGATACATGGATAGAAGGGGGTGTATGTGCTTTTGAGAGCTTTGTATTGAAATAGAGCTGCTTTCCCTGCTGCATGGGGGCTGCTCTGGCCGATGCACAAAGCTGAGCTTGCTGGAGCAGCCGGCTTTGTCTCCATCAGTGATGCAGAAGGTGCTTTGCAATGAGCCAAGCAGCTGGGCTTGGCTTGCAGAGACAGGACAAAGCCACACCAGGGAAGGGAGCCTGGTCTGTGGCCATTGGGAATGGAATTAAGGGATTTGGTTTGGGTTTTGCCCCTTCTGGCAGCTTGCTGTGCAAGCAAGGGAGGGCGAGAGGAGCTGGAAGCATCTCCTGAGTGGAATGGGCATAGGTTGGCACTGCCAGGGAATGTAGTTTGATGCTTTGCTCTGAAACTGGGCCAAACTGCCATCTCTGGAACTAGCTATTGAAGTGAAAGAACACGTATACATCACTCTGTCTAGTCTCTTTGGAAGCAAAATGAGCTGGAAGGGTAAAAAAGGCTGAGTTAAGCAAGGGTAATGCAGTCTGGTCCCATGCCAGCCTATGTGCAAGGACCTGGGGGATGAGGAGCATCTTGGTCCTTGCTGCAGCCCGATGGTGTGATCCTGGCCAAGCCCCTTCTCCTTGTTTTCCCTTTCCAACTTTGATCTTTTCTCTTCAGCCTTTAAGCACTTCCAGCCGTGGATTTGTATGTTGGATATCCAGCCCAACTCCCGTGGTGTTGCTAGGGGTTAGCATAATGGCAATAGTAATGCAGGGAATTATCAGAGACCGTTATCAGCACAGCCAAACCCAAACTTTTCCGCTTTTCCTATTCACCCCTAAAGCAGGGCCCAGCTTTCTGTGTGGTGTGACCTGTAGGTGTTGGAGCCAAGCCGCCGGGTCATCTCATCTAATAGCAAATCCTTTGTCCTTAGAACAATGAATCTGGCGTTTCATTCCCCCCTCTTGCATCTTTTTATGTCCATTTGCACATTGAAATCTCTTCAGCTGACTCCTGCCAGTCTGTACAAAGAGCTTTTGCTGCTTCAGATGTTTCAAAGATGGAAGGGTTGCCCGTCAACCGGAGAGCTTTCCTTGTAAGAGGCAATGGCTCTGCGGAAGGCAGTGGGAGGGAGGTGAATGGATTTGGAAGAAACGGGGAAGGGAGGCGTAAAGAGAAGGGGTTTTGTCCCCTGTTCTCCTGGGGGAAGCATTTTTTGTCTCTAAATCTATGTAATTGATGCCCGGATACTCTGGTGATGAGTGCCTTAGAAACGCATCTGCAGTAATAATCTAATATCCATTTGTTAGGGCCCCAAGGAAATCTAATAATGCTGATGCTTTGCCTAATAGAGCTCCTTTCATCCCAGGATGAAATGCAAGGAGTTTGAGATGGAACGGGCTCCGTTTGATAGAGTGCAGTTTGTCTCCCTTCCAATGCAAAGTCTCCAGGTGTTTAACAGGCATTAAATAACTAAAGAGCAGTTATGGTCAGGGAGACAACTCAGTGCAGAAAGCAGCAGCTGGTGAGCGCACAGCCCAGCTCCCCGGGATGTGCTGCCAGCTCTGTTTGCCGTGAGGAAGGGGGCTGGAATCTCACTGGGATGGCACACTCCATTCCCAATCCCGTGAGGCAGGAGCACTGGGTTTTACTTGAGACTGTGGTGGTTGTGTGCTGGTCCGGACTCTGAGCATCACTGGGGTCAGGGGTGATGCCCAACTCAACCCAGCCCAGCTGCTCGCTCATGATGGTGGCTTATTCCAGGACATGATCCCTGATTTATCCATGGCATCAGGATTGAAGGCTGGCAATGCCAGCCAGGGCAGAGCAGCAGCTTGGTGGCTGCAGGCGTGACTTCATCTCTTCACTGACCATCCACGTGAGTGATGGAAGATGGTGACAGCCAGAGGAGCTCATCTGAGCGAGAAGCCAAAGCGTCCCTTGTGCAGGAGCAGCTCCAAAGAGGAGCTGCATCCCGAGTTTCCAGTTCACCGGCCGCTCCTAGCAGTAATTGTAGTGAAATAATCTCCTTTGGTTCCTGGTGGTTGCAATCCCTGGTGTTGGTTATTTCTCAGGGGAAAGAGTGTAAAGGCCTGGCTTTATGTTTGCAAGTGCTGCTCTTGGTCTTCACCCCACACAGGAATGGCATCAGCCCTGGGTTTAGGTCTTTCCATTACCAGCCCCAAAGCCTGGGTGACCCCAGCTCTTCCCTGCATTGCTCACTCACTGCAGGGAAGTAAAGCTGCGGAGGGTCTTCCTCCCTCCTTGTGCAGGCTGCGGAGCGGGCAGGATCCAGCCCACGGGGCTCAGTGGGGAGGGCTGCTCCATCCAGAGGCAGTGGGAGCTTCTGCAGGGCTGCGCATGCTGTTGTGCTTTTAGGTTCTCCGGGATGAGGGTGGGATGTGGGGGTTTGGAGAACTGATGGCATCTGCAGTGAGGTATCCAGCCCCTGCGGCCCAGTGCGGAGCTGGCAGCGAGGGGAAATCACCTGTGACCAGTTCCTTGGATCTGCCCTCCTGTAAATAATGGTAGATGAAAATGTCAAGCCCAGAGCTCCTAATTCCAGCCTAAAGGAGGGGATAAGAGGAGGGAAATGTGCATGTTGGTGTGGGAGGATGAAGGATGGAATGAGGCAGTCGGTGCGTGACAGAGATGCAAACCCTGGGCAGGGAGGGCTGGAGCCAACCTCTCCTATGGGGGACATCGCAGGAAGATGCCTGTGATCCAGGTGTGGGACTCAGCAGGGATGGAAAGGTGTGTGCTGCAGGGTGGCTCTCCCTGGGATTGTGATCCCAGCTACGTTCCAGCTCCCATTCCCAAGATTTAGTCTCAGGGAGGGGATTTTCATAGTTAAACAGGCAGGTGTGCCCTTTCAGCCATACAGAAACACAGCGTGGAGGGATGCTGCTCCTCTTCCCCTGGCCAAGGCTCTGCCACAGCCTCAGGGAAGAGTCTCCTCCTGGTCTTTCACTTCTATGATGAGGGTATTAATTAGAGGGTCAATTAGTGCTCAAGGTCGATTTGATTTGCCACTCATTCCAGCAGGGATTGGAGGGAGCTGGAGCAGGAAGGGAGATAGCATCTCCCTCTCCATCACTGCCCTGGCAGTGCAGTGCGCACATCTGGGCCGCTGCTGTGCACATCTGTGCAGTGCTCGCATGGTTGATGGGAAGCAGCAGGTAACAGAGTGCTGTGAGGGGCAAGGGGAGGACCTCTGCCACCAGGCATGCAGGGTTTGCTAATGGAGAGTGAAGCTCGGAGGCTCCAACGGGAGAGGAAAAAAGGCAAAGTAGTTGGGGAGCTCACAGAGATGACGGTGAAATGAAAAAGGAGTGGAGAAATTAAGAGTTTGGAATTGTTTAATTGACTTTCAGCTGTTAGAGCTGGGGATGGCTCTGCTGCAGAGGACAGCAGCAGATGGAAGAGTGAACTAAAAGCCTGTGCACAAGATTCTCAGCTGGAATCATCCTCCTTGTCCTCAGCTCCCAGTGCTGAATCTTCACAGAATCCCAGTCTGGTTTGGGTTGAAGGGACCTTAAAGCTCATCCAGCTCCAACCCCCTGCCATGGGCAGGGATGCCTCACGCTGGAGCAGTTGCTCCATGCCCCTGTGTCCAACCTGGCCTTGAGCACTGCCAGGGATGGGGCAGCCACAGCTTCTCTGGGCACCCTGTGCCAGCACCTCAGCACCCTCACAGGGAAGAGCTTCTGCCTAAGAGCTCATCTCAGTCTCCCCTCTGGCAGTTAAAGCCATTCCCCTGTCCTGTCCCTACATCCCTTGTCCAAAGTCCCTCTCCAGGTTTCCTGCAGCCCCTTTAGGCACTGGAGCTGCTCTAAGGTCTCCCCTTAAGGAGCCTTCGCATCTCCTCTCTCCAGAGCAGAGCTGCTCCAGCCTCACCAGCAACCCAGACCGGAGCAGTTTGCCTTGTCTGGGAGTTGTGACAGCACGCAGGGGATGCAGTATCCTCTTGTGGAGCTCATGCATGCAGGGATAAGCCTGGCAGCCCCCATGCAGCACAGCCCATGTTGCACCATCCCATCTGGCTGGCAAATATGGCTTTTTGGGGTAGGGGACAGGCAGTGCTGCTTTCTGTGGCTACCTCAAGTGCAAGGGCATGGCAGAGGCATGGGAAAACTGAGCAGCTGGTGCCTGCACCCAGCCCCATCCCTGTATCCCTCCAAAAGGTCCCAGGGTGCAGAAATACCCTTACAGCATGCGGGCAAATCTGTGCGTGCATCCCAAAGGATACAGGCACGTCTGCTGTCTCCCCTACCAGCTCCCGCTTTCCCTGCAGCCAAAGCTGGCTGTGTGAAATGTGTGCTGGGGGCATCCGCTTGATACCAGCTCGAGTCCAAAGCCGATGAGAACTGCACAGACTGGCAGTGCTGGATTGCATACTAATGGTGGGAGAGCTCTCAGGGAGCAGGGAAGAGAAAGGGAAGGAGCCAGACTGCAGCTCCTGGCTACCCAGGATTGATTTATTACCAGGTTTGCCCATGAATGTGTGAGAAATGCTATTGGTGATAAAGCAGAAAGCCCGTAATTAAAGTAACAGCTTTCAGGTTTTAAGCACAGCTTGTGTGTTTCCTTCTCTCTGGCAAATTCTGTGTCTCGGTGATGCTCGGCAGCATTCCCCCCTCTCCATCCTGTCCGTAAGCTTCCTTTTGGCTCCAGTGTGGAGGCACTTGGCAAGGGGCAGGTTATGGCATGATATGGGCAGCAGCGGATTTAGAGGAGAGGGAATAGGGGATTTTGGAGACCTGAGCTCTGCCATGGTTGTGTGTGCATTCCCCTCCTGCCCTTGTACTTGGTAGAACACTGCAGAGGGGCTAGGCAAGATCCAGGGGGATCCAGGGCACTGATGCTCTTTCCCAGCACAGCTCCAGCTTCTCCATGGGTGCTCCTCGCCCTCTCCAGTGACAGGTCCCTGTGGCTGGGTTCGGAGTGCCATTCCCAGCGCTAACCCACTCAGTTCCCTCTCTGGAGCTGCCACGATGTGGCCCCAGCACTTGGTAGGGTGTGGATCCAGTGATCCACGGCAAAAGATGTGGTAGTAAATGAAGCAGAGAAGCCCCCCAACCCCTATGAGTGAGTGGCTGTGATGGATGGACCAGCAGATAGAAGGATATGTGTGCTGAGGGATTGTGGAGTGGAAGGGGAGAGGAGGTGAGCACTCTGCTGATGACAGATGGACAGACAAGGGGGTGTGTGTATAGATATATATGTGTATATATATGAAGGTAGGTAGGGAAAAGGTCTCTCTGATGAGAGATAAATTGGGGGAGATGGATGGATGGGATATTTATAGTGATGGCTAGGTAGATAGAGCTGGATGTGTGTTGATGAATAGGTGGATGATGGATAGAGGGCATGGATTGTGAGAGCTGGTGAGCTAAAGGGTATATACGGTGCTAGATAGATTAGATAGAAGGATATATGTGATGATAGAGAGATAGTATAAGCAGCAGCCCGAGTCCCCAGCAAACTGCTGCTTTTAGCTGCTCTGAACTCCGGTGTAATCTCATTTTGCCCTGGTAAATTCCTTATCAAGGCAGCTTTTTCAAATGAAATCCCCTTAATAGAAATAAGGTGGGGGGGGAGAACAGGAAGAGCTCACACCAGCACCTCCTCCACCAACCGCTGCTGACCCGGCCTGGCCGTTTCCATGATGACAAATTAACTGGTGCTCTGCAGCAGCTCCAAGTTGTTCCCAGCAGCTCCGATGGGGAGATGCTGTCCCTTGGCTGCCACTTCCCTCCCTGCTTTGGGGAAGCCTTTCTGTCCCCAGGCAACCTCAGTGCGTCCCCACGGTGTCATAGGCACATCAGGCATCCCTGGGTGTGATGTCTCCAGTGCTGGCTCTTAGGGAATGTGGGTGTCTCTCCGGGCTTGGCTCCGGAGTGTTTTGGCAAGCCCTATTCCCGGCGTTCACCAAGAGGAAGGCTGGGAGATTGGCTCTTTTCCCTCTCCCTTCCTCCTCCTGCAAACAGCTGAGGAGCCCCAGGGACAGATTGTGCGCAGAGGAGCCCGAACTTCCAGCCTGCAGGATCCGGGGCTGCGTGCTGGTGCTTTTTCCCTGTCCCTGACAGACGGCAGACGTGTACAAGTCTGTTAGTGCCTCGGTGCTGAGAGCAATTGAGATGTGCTAATGGGTTCAGACGAGCCCCTTAAAAACGTGGATGCTTCCCTGAGCCTTCTGGAGGCTTTCGCTCATCTGCAAACATTGCTGCTGGTGGGGAAGGAAGGCTTTCCTATAGCAAGTTCCGGCATCATGTGGTGGCAGGAGTGGCCCTCTTCATCCCATGCATGCTATGGAAGGTCAGGGAGCCCTTGGGATGTTTCCTGAGCATCCCTCCCTGGAGGTTTGACTTCTCTGGGAGCTGTGGGATGCTGTTTTAGCTGTCACTCTCTGACTGTGCTGGGCAAGGATAGTAGGGAGGCAGTATTCCTGGACTTCCCTGCTGCAGTGAAGCGATTCCTATGGAAGCTGGGCACTGCTTTTAAAGGGTTTGGTGGAAAATAAAGCCTAGACCTGGTTGGCTTCACCCTCTCAGGCTGCTGATGAAGAGGGAGGTATTCAGGCTCTCCTGGCTCTTACCTTCACCCGAGAGCTGGTCCAAGGGGTGGTTTGAGGTGATGCTCAGCACCGTGTCTGGGAGTCGTGGTGATGGTGCAGAGCATAGAGCTGTAAGTGCCTTGATGCTTTGCTGGAGCTGATGTTTTCTGGCCGGTGGCCCCCAGTGCTGGATGCAGGCTCTGTCTTTCCACTGTTTTCAGCCTGGGATGTGCTATAAAACAATACAGCATCATTTCTGCTTGGAGCAGCGTGGTTGGCTTCCCAGCTTAGGAGCTGGCAAGGAACCTCTGCTATAAGTGAATCAATTCACCTTTCTGGTGAATACCCTGCTCAAAACCCCCCAACCAACAGCTAGGACACTGTTGCTTGTTCTATTCTGCATGGTGGTTGTAGGGGAGGAAGTGCTAAAGTGCTTACACTGGGATTTCCTCTACTCTTCCCCCATAGAAGCAGCCTTGCAAACTACCCCTGTGTGAACTGGAGTGTGCAGGCTTTGAGTAGCATCAGCTGCAGCCCTCAGCCAGTCCTGGGTTTGACTTTGATGGAGGCACATGCTGGGGAGAGGAAGGAGAGATGAGAAGTCAGTGTTACTGATGGGGAGCTGGGGTGTAGCATCACCCACAACCCTTTGCTAGGCTGTTACGTGGTTCTGGGTGCTCCGCAGAGGGGTTTTGGGGCTGGCACAGAGGTTTCTGCATGAGGACTTGCTGGTAGCCAAGGAAATGGATGCAAACTTGCCATTCCTTCATGGAAATGCTCTTGTGCTTCCCCCACATTGTGCCATCAGTGGAATTAAATGGGTATGAGGTTGGTTCCAGTGGAGGTTCATGGGGGTCCTGGGCCCCCCATCCTGCATGGGCTGTGCTTTGAGGGGCTGTCCTGAACCCACCCCTCTCCCAGTGGGGGCAGGTGAGGCCGCTGCCTTAATCCACGTGTGGAAATGACGCTCAGATAGAAGGTGGGACCGGGTGGGAATGTAGATCCAGCCATTCCGGAGCCTTTCGTTGATGCTCTATTGACTGGAAACATCAGGGGGCTGCTTGGGGAATCTCATGGGAGGCAAATATCCAGTGGGAACAGAGGCAGGACTGCTCAGGAGGGGAGACTTTCCATGCTGGTGGTATGATGTCCCTTGTAGTAAGCTTCCAGCCCTTGGTGGTAAAGCCTTAACTAACCTGATTATTATCTTTATATGCCTATAGTTTGCTTCAGTGATCCGAAACCAAACAGAGGTTTTCATCGCAGCTTCATGGGATCTCTTTGCATTTCTTTGAGCTTCATGAAACATTAACGCTCCTCATGGAGTCCGCAGTCTCTGCTCCAGGCAGCTCCTCCGTGGAATGCTGCCTGCTTCCTGCCCATTGCATTCCATCCTCTTCCAAGCCAGCTCCTGCCTGCCTTGTGATGGATTGATCGGCGTGGCGGTCTAATAAGCGATAACAGCGCATATGACAAAGCAAACAACCATCTAATGAATTGATTGACATGCCAAGGATTTGACTTGATGCACAACCCCAGTCACAGATAAGGTTAATGAGGGAGAAATTAAAAGGGAGCTCAATGGGTAATGAATACAGCATGTGCCTTGTTGGAACACATGCCAGATCCATCACTCTGCATCAAGTGATGGGAGCAATTCCTAAATCATTTATTGAGCCCCTCAGCCTCCTGTCTCCAGAGAAGAAGCGCTCGGACTGCCTTTTGTATTCATTCTATATATATGTGTAACTAGATCCATCTATCCGTGCATTGTGAAGATCCATAGCTGGGGAAAATTGCTTTGAATTTTGCAATTTTCAGGTTGGGTTTCTATTTTTTTTTTGGGTAAACTCAATAGCAAAAAAAAAAAAAAAGAAACCACCAAGCCAACAATCCAGAACGTGTCATGCCATTTGAATCATAATAGCGACAAATTCACTCCCCTGAATAAATGGAGAGGCTTATTTATCAAATATATACAAGATGTCTGTCTCGTTGTTAACACACAGAGGTATGAGTAGGCAGAGGAAATCGAGGAAGTTTACATATTCACTGCTATCTCCGGGGATTTTTCCTTTCCTCCTACTTCTTATTCCCTCTTCCCTTCCCCCCCTTGCGTCTTTGACTCGCTCTGGTTTTCTCTTTTCCTTCTTAAACGTGTCTGGCTGATAAAACTTGGGCTGTCAGAAACGATCAAGAGATGAAGTTGCCAAGGAAGGGGAGAGAGATTTGCACGGAGCTTGCATCTCCCCCTGTCTCACTGCCTACATGGGAGGGTATCTCCTCCGCTAGCCAGGAGGAGTGCTGGGGACTGTCAGTCTGCTCGAGATCCTGATGTGCTCCTGGTTATTGCATGCACTGATTGCCGCTCCAGGAAAGCAGGAAGCCAGATCCATTACAAGTGGGGCTACACTGGTTTTCAAAGGTTATCCTCAGGGCCAAATGCAGACGGAGAGAAGCAGCCAAAAAGCATCGTATCGTAGAATGGTTTGGGTTGAAGGGACCTTAAAGCTCATCCAGTTCCAACTCCTGCCATGCACAGGGGCACCTTCCACTGGAGCAGAGTGCTCCAAGCCCCTGTGTCCAACCTGGCCTTGAACACTGCCAGGGATGGGGCAGCCACAGCTTCTCTGGGCACCCTGTGCCAGTGCCTCAGCACCCTCACAGGGAAGAGCTTCTGCCTAAGAGCTCATCTCAAGTCTCCCCTCTGGCAGTTAAAGCCATTCCCCATGTCCTGTCCCTCCATCCCTTGTCCAAAGCCCCTCTCCAGGTCTCCTGCAGCCCCTTTAGGCACTGGAGCTGCTCTGAGGTCTCCCCTTCAGGAGCCTTCTCTTCTCCAGGCTGCCCCAGCCCAGCTCTCTCAGCCCGGCTCCAGAGCAGAGCTGCTCCAGCCCTCACAGCATCTCTGTGGCCGCCTCTGGCCTCGCTCCATCGGTTCCACATCCCTCTTGTGCTGTTGCCCCAGAGCTGGATCAGGACTGCAGGGGGGGCCTCACCAGAGCAGCTCCCTGTATGAATTACTCCTGAGCTGGTGTGCTTGGAGCCAGGACTACATGTGCTGCCCCAAAGCGAGATGAGTAGACAGGGACTGGGCAAATACTTGTTTGGGTTTGTGCTTTCTTATGAAGCTGCTGTTGGTGAAAGGGCGTTTGCTGCCCATGTTGGCTGCTGCATGCCTGGGAAATGATTCCCTCTGTGTCTTGATCCGGGCAGGCTGTAAAGTCCTTGGCACCAAGCCATGAGCTGGGCAAAGCCCACCCTGCTCCGGGTGGCAAAGCCACTTCTCCTCCTGCTCTGTGCCCCCGGCAGTGGCTAATGAGTTCAGTTTTAACCTCAGCATCCTTTTGCTAATAGCGAGGCAGGGACAGAAGGGACTCGGGTAGTGTGACTTCATCGCAGATGGAGCCAGCCTGGGCAGCTAGATGGAGGGAAGCAAATCTTCATGTCTTTGCTTCTAAAGTGCAGCTGGGCCTGAAGCCATTCAGAGGAAATGGCTGTGGATTCCCCCCCGTGCCATTCTTCAAAAATAGAGCCATTCTCCTCCAAGCACTCTGCCCGGCTTCGTTTGAAACCCCCCATTGTACCTCGGCAGCTATTGGGTTTGGAGCGCAGGAGCTGGCTGCTATTAAGAGGTCTGATCCTGCCACGGGTGGCCTTTGGAGACAGTGCCTCTCTATTATGGGGCAGCAGGTAGATGCCACCACCCGGCTTTGGGGAGGCAGCGAGGAGCAAGCTTAGAACGGGGCCGGCGTTTCAATTAGCTGGCAAGACAGGCAACGTTTCAGCACGTGTACATCTCTCTCCTGAGCAGGCAGGCTGTATTGTATTATAAATAACAATAAGCAGAGCCAGTCAAAGGCTGTAATTGAATCTTTTCATTTTGCTGACTCGGGCCAAAAAGTCCCTTTGAGTGAATTACAACGTGCTCGTGTGTGTAATTTGGGCGATGGGTAAAGGTAACGCGCTCGGTGTGATTAAAGCAAACAACCCTCCTGGTCGGTGTCACTGCCCTCGGGGGAGCTGCTGGGGTGCAATGGCTGTGGGGATGCCCTGTTTAGACTCAGCTGTCTAAAGCCTCCCCTGAAGGGCAGTCGCTGGTGACCAAGCCTTTGATACCTGTTGAGCGATTGCTTTGGCATTGCACAGAGCAGTGGGGGATAAGCTGGTACTCCATCCTCTCGAGGCTTTTCCTTGTAGGGCTACTGCAGACTCCTTCCCATATTCCTCAGCCTCCAAAGTCCTCATTTTTATGACCACAGAGACCATGCGTGAGCTCCTGGAAGGTGCCCATCACATGCACTGAGCTGCAAGCTCAATGTTCGTTCAGTTTTATGGATTTAGGTGAATATTAGCTTGATTTTGTGGCTGAAATGGAGTTGTAGTGATGATGTTGCCGTGCAGGAATGAGCAGTTCAGTCCTCCTTTGCTTTGAGTAGTAGCCAAGGATGCCTTTTGGCTAATGGAAAGAGCATGAAAGTTGAAGCCTTCCAGCTATCCTCCTGAGCCCAACACAACGCACCCTCCTCCTCTGGCTCTTCCAATCCAATCTCAGTGTCTCCTGAAGGCCAGCACAGTTTTCAGCCCAAATTTTGCACTGACAGCATATAGTACATGGGAATTGAGATGGAATAGAAAGTGAAGAGGAGCTGGGAAGTGGGGGGGAGCACTGGGAGATGAGGCTCTTGATCCCTGTTTGCTTCCTGTATGTGGTTTCAGCCCTTCTTGGAGGTTCACATTGAGAGCGCGCTCCACCTTTCTCTTTTTTGCCTTTCTAGAAACCACTTTGTCACTTGGGTTTTTTTTTCACTATTATCTTAAACATCCATTATTTAGAAACTGCTGGAGCTTGGAAACCAATTTCCCTGCTTATTTCAAAGACTTTGCAGCATTCAGGTGGTTATATGCAGGCTGTTACATGAGCTGACCATGGGAAAGCGGAGCTTGGCAGGGCTGGGTGCCCCATAGGACTGGGAGCAGGTGTGGGATAACCCCTTCCTGATGGATGTCTGTACAATGAGCTGGCTGGAGGAGGAAAGTCCGATTGGTCCTGTGCTGGAGCAGGCATGGGAGCCCAGGTTCCCCCCTCCAGATGGGGTTTGTGGGGAGCAGTGATGCCTCTGGGCATCCTCGCTCATGGGATGTGGTCCCAGCAAGTGTCCTTCGTTGTTCTTGGCTTTGCAGGGCTCAGCATGTAAAGCACTGGATCCCTGAGGATGCTTTAAGCTACTCAAGGGATTAGGCAGGGTTATGAGCAATCCCAGGACACGGAAAATGTCAAGGCAGCTTGCAACGAACCTCTTTCTCCTTTTTTCCAGCCAGGAAAAGGAGCAGAGGGACCTTTTCATCTTGGTTTTGCCATTTGTGTGTGGATGGAAGCCCCTGTTGCAGGAGGACTCCCTCTTCCCAGGAGACCATGCTGATTGTATTTAGGGCTAGGGAGGTGATTGGAGGGAAATCCAGGATTGAGGGATTGAGTTCATCTCTCTTGTAAGCCTGTCAAAGTCAGTGGAGTCGTGGCAAGACCCAGTGTATTCATGGCCTGGGAGCAATACCTAAATGCTCTTGACTTAGTGTAACCCTCTGCTGAGCTGGCTGGTGGACACACAAGCCCCTGCATGGGGATCAGGGACACATGGATCCCTCAGAGAAAGCAGAGGGGACCCTGGACCACTTTCGATGCCCTGGTTTGGAGGGGAGGGAGCACCTCAGAAGTGATCATCATGAAGGAATATGGGCCAAGGGAAGAGCATCCCGGTGGGACACGTTCCTTTTCCCTGGTGTTAAACCCTGAGCCTTTTATCCTGAGATTCCCAAAGAGCAGAAAAAGGTCAGTCAGTGGCATTAGCTCTTCTTTTTGGAAAACCAACAGCCCTTGGTTGGGATGGTGCTCCCATCCCTCTCCAAATGTGCTCCCCCTGGAGCCCTCTCCAACCGTTCCTTCCCATCCCTCTCCAACCCTTCCTCCCCATCCCTCTTCAACCGTTCCTTCCCATCCCTCTCCAACCGTTCCTTCCCATCCCTCTCCAACCCTTCCTCCCCATCCCTCTCCAACCCTTCCTCCCCATCCCTCTTCAACCATTCCTTCCCATCCCTCTTCAACCATTCCTTCCCATCCCTCTCCAACCCTTCCTCCCCATCCCTCTTCAACCATTCCTTCCCATCCCTCTTCAACCATTCCTTCCCATCCCTCTTCAACCCTTCCTTCCCATCCCTCTCCAACCCTTCCTTCCCATCCCTCTCCAACCCTTCTCCCCATCCCTCTTCAACCATTCCTTCCCATCCCTCTTCAACCCTTTCTCCCTATCCCTCTCCAACCCTTCCTCCCCATGCCCCTCCAACACTTCCTCCCCATGCCCCTCCAACACTTCCTCCCCATCCCTCTTCAACCATTCCTTCCCATCCCTCTCCATCCATTCCTTCCTATCACTCTCCAACCCTTCCTCCCCATCCCTCTCCAACCCTTCCTCCCCATCCCTCTCCAACCCTTCCTCCCCATCCCTCTCCAACCCTTCCTCCCCATCCCTCTCCAACCCTTCCTCCCCATCCCTCTCCAACCCTTCCTCACCATCCCTCTCCAACCCTTCCTCCCCATCCCTCTCCAACCCTTCCTCCCCATCCCTCTCCAACCCTTCCTCCCCATCCCTCTCCAACCCTTCCTCCCCATCCCTCTCCAACCCTTCCTCCCCATCCCTCTCCAACCCTTCCTCCCCATCCCTCTCCAACCCTTCCTCACCATCCCTCTCCAACCCTTCCTTCCCATCCCTCTCCAACCCTTCCTCCCCATCCCTCTCCAAAATTGCCCCTCCATCCCTCTCCAAACTTCCCAGTGTGCCAGCACATGCAACTTGGGGTTCGCAAGTGGTATCATCCATGGGGTGCCGATCCATCCATGTCAGGCCTCTTGGAACCACAGTGGGCAGCCCCTTTACAGGCAGCAAGACTAAGTCCTAATAGCCTTTTCCAAGCTGCTGCCATCCTCATCCTCCCAAAAGCAAGTGAAGGCTAAATCTCAGCCATGCTGCAGATGCTGGGATGGAGGCAGCAGCGGCGCCGCTGGAATTTTCTCCGCGTCGCTGCGAGTTAATTCATTCCAGTAAATCATCCAAAATAATTTGCAGCAAGTATCAATTTTGTGTGTGAACTCCTCGCTGCCTGCGCACGAGCATCTCCTGCCGACACGGCTCCCTTAGCCTGCTCATCGGAGACAGCGAAGCAGCTGGGAAGTAGTAAACAGGAGGCAGGCTGGAAGTCCCCAGGGCTTCCAAAAGGGAGGTGCTGAGACTGAAACACGCACACAGATAAAACCCAAGTGATGATGAAAGGCTAATTTGCTGGCTGTGTAGTAAGTGCCCCCCTTTCCTAGCGAACAGACGGTGCTGCCAACCCCGTTTGCCTTCACTGCCTGTCTGTTATTTACCTTTTCAATTATTTCAGTGCTTTTCCAGTCTTTGATGGGAATTCCGAGCCCACCTCTGCACTGGGCCCGTGGCACAGGATGTGCTTTCTATGCTAGGGAAGACTTCTTATGTCCTGAATGAAATCCTCAGCCTCCTCCACCTGTCTTGCGATAGATTTCAGGCTGTGAGCACCCGTGTTGGCTGTCACTTGGTCAACCTTTGTCCCCGCCAGCTGGCAGAGCAGAGCTGTCCCAGAGCCAAAGGCATGGCTGTATGGGAGCTGGGGATGGTGGCAGCAGGGTGAGGGATGCTACCTGTTAGCATCTGAACCACCGTCTGCCCTCCAAAAAGCATCTTAAGGTGGAGTTTTGGCTTGGTTTTGTTGTTTTTAAGGAGGGTATTCCATAGTTTAACCTCCCACGAAGGGGGTTCCTGCAGGGTGATGGGGGGTGCAGGATGCTCTGAAGGAGTCATCCGAGGGGCACATGTCCTGCTGCAGCATCCTAATGCCAGCTCTTTGAAAGCACAGGTATTTCCGTGTTTTCCCCATGCCTGGGTGCTTCTGTCACCTGGAGCACTGGTGCAAGCTGAGGATAGTGTCCAGGAATGAGGAACTGAGGGAACACCAAATACCCTATAATGCCGTAGCCATGCATTGCTGATGATCAGCACAACATGTCCTTGGTTGACCATGGGTTTGCTTGAGCAAGGCTACCATAGATACCTTGCTACACTGTGGCCATATTCACATTGGGGATTGGAAACCCCATTTTGATTGTCTTGGCTTTTGTTCCCACTGAGGTTGGGAAAGTTGGGATGAAGGGAACCCCTTCTCCCACCCGTGATCATGGAAAGAATTTCCCAGGAAGAAAAGGAAGTAATTTCCCCACTAACAGTGTCTGATACAACTTACCCCATTGTACATATTACAAATGCCTTCAGCTTCACATCTCAGTGGCTCTCCGGGTTTATCTGCCGAGTGCCCTCAGCTCCTTGCCTGCAGGATCCAACAGCATCGCAGCTCCATTCCCAAGGGAAGGAGCTCGGCTCCTTGGCACAGCCCAGAATAGATCTGGGGCACCCATTTGCAACCGGTGCTGGGATTGCACCTTGTCTCCCAGTGGGGAAGCAGCCCTGATTAAAAGAACTATTTATAAAGAGCCTGGATGCAGGGAAGGAAGAGGTGAGGATTAGCCGGTGGCTGTGCTGCAAGCCGGGGCTAGGGATGGGGACCTGTGAAACAGGCAGCTCCAGAATTCCCCCATGGCAAACACGGCCAGGATGGAGAAGGGAATAACTCCCATTTCCTTTGCCTCCCTCCAGAAGGCTCTGCTGCTGAATGCTATTTTACCATCACTGTTTTATTCCCGTCACTGTATCCACCCTTTGCTCCTGGCAGGGAGCAATAAGGGGTGGTTGGAAGTTGTCTGCACAGTGAAGGGGATTCAGCAGCAGTGGTTTGGGTGATGTTTTCCACCAAGAAGGGTTTCTTTGGTTGCTTATGTGCTTATTTGCTTTGGAGGTGGCTGAGACAGAATGAATTTTTCATGCAGAAAAACTTCAGCAGTGTTCTATTGCTTGAAAAATAGGCTCCAAATACATGTGTGTATGTGTGCACATAGGAAAAGAAGCGGATCTCTTCAGTTATCTCCACTTCTTTATTTGCTCGATGGCTTGTGCAGATGCGTTTAATTGGTGGCAGCACCTAAGGTGCGTTAGGCTGGGCTTTGGGTTTGCTTCAGGGCTGTGCAGCCTAAAGGATGGAGAGATACAGCCGTAGAGGTCAGCAGAAGGGGAAGAGCCCTGGAATTTATGTGCAAGTTAAAGCTCTTCCCTCTGAGGCACTGAAGACCGGTACCTGCAGCCTCTCAGGGGTCTGGATTAGTGCCCTGTCACCTCCCCAGGGTGGATTTGGTTTATATATATATATGCACATATATATATACTTCATGTGTGAATTTCTCTTCCCTTTGGCTGGACTAAAAATTGCTGAGTCAAAGATTCATCTTCCTAGCGAGCCCCTTGGAAGGCAGATAAAGGGGACGAGGCACAAGGCAGGGCTATAAATAATGTATAGAGCACAAGAGCAGCCTCTGCTCACAAATAGAAGAATTCTCAATAACATATTACCCTGTCTGCTGTTCCCAATACTGGCACTTCTTTGCCATCTTAGGTTAACACCTTCTGCTCCCCCAAATAAATAGATAAATGAGCCTAATAAAGCCTCTAGACATCACCAGTGCTGCCTGATTTTATCAGTGCAGCCCTGCCGGGTGTAGTATCCTGGGTGAATGTCACCATGCTCACGGTGATGTGAGGATGGGGAGGGGAATGGGCCTGGTTATCCTTCTGCCTGTCTTCCCAAGGCTTGAAGCGCTGCCTTCCCACCATCTCCCTCTGTCTTTGGGATACTTGTCCATTTAAATACAGAATATGCCCCAGGGCGTGTGGCTGTGCCAAGCTGGAATGCCAAATATGAGCCAGCAAAGAATACAGAGGCGGTTCAGGTGTACCTGAAGTTGGGCCCTCACCCACAAGGATTGTGATGTGCAGAAATGTATCTTAGGATTCACTCTTCTTCCCTTATCAGTGACTAAATTGCTTCCAGATGTTCCTAGAAGCATTCCCTACTTTTAAGGTCCAGCTGCTGGTGGCCTGGACCACTCTGGTGTTGAAGATGACTTAGAAAGGCTCATTGATGGGAGGGTGGAAGCCCAAGGTGCAGAGCCAAACTGAGCCAAAGCTCAGCAGCCACCTTGTGTAGCTCAGTCCACACAGAGCATTTGCCTGCTCGGGGTTGTAACTGGCTCCAGCAGCACTGCAGAGCAGCGAGGACTTGCGTGGGCTCAGTCCTGAGCTCTCAGTGATGCTCCGCAGCGGGATGAGTCCTGGCACAAAGGGAATGAGGGTGTTAGTGAGTTCCTCGAGGGCTCACAGGGGCTTTTTCATGCAGTCCCAAGCCGCAGGGGGCTTCAAAGGCCCTTTCCCTTCCCTTTGAGCTGCTCGTTCAAACAAGCCTGAGCCCTCAAAGCGAAGCGCTGAGCAAAACTGTCACATTTCATGCAGTTCCCATTGAGTTTCAATGCAGAGCTGTAAATCAGTCCCAGGCTAGCGCCAGGGATCCAGGTGAATAAATGGAGGCACCAGTCCCCTGTCTTGTGGTCTATAGACAGAAGATGCTGCTGAGCAAAACAAAGAGCAGCAAATGTCAAACTGATGAAAGAAAATCTTTCTTTTGCCCTCTTTTTTGTGTCTTCTTACAAAACGCACTGGAGTTTCTCAGCCTTTTTTGCTTGGTCTTTGGCCTCAGATCCCTTGTCAGGAGCTACCTTTGAAACCAAAAGCAGAGCTGTGGGAGGCTGCGCAGGAAGGACACGTTTCAGTCCAACCTGAACAACCTTGGTGAGTTCGGAGGGCCACCTTCTCATTAGGGAGGGTCAGGAAGGGAGCTTGGCTTGGGAAGGGTAGCCCATGAGTGCCATCTTCAGGATCGCTGCTACCTTGTTTCCTAAGAGCAAGCAGGTTGGGTGCTGTTATTGCAGTTGCCTGCTGATTTGAGCGTGCTGAAAAGCCATTGTGGCCAAGCTGGGGGTGTTTTACCCCAGATCTTCTCCTCGTCTCTCGCTGTGCCCATGGACAATGCCTCTTTGGTGATGTTTCGTTGGGTATCATTGCACTGTGTTGCCTGGTGCCATGTTCTCAAGGGTATTTGGAGGGAATGGGGATGGTTCATTGGCTGGGGTTAGAAGGAAGCAGTGGATTTAATTAAAAAACATGAGGGAAAATTAGTAGGAAAGGAGATTGATTGCAAAGCTTGATGTAGGGAGGGTTGAGGTACGGCAGCCCGGCCAGGGGACTGGAAGCGCGGGCTCCCTGCTCCATCCCAGTCCTCTGCCCTTGGGAATGTAATAACAAGGGGAAGCAAAGGGGAAAAGAAAAGTAGCTGTTTCTTGTTGTTGGTGGCGATTTTTCCCTAAATTTTGCAGATTGCACAGCCTGCTTTTTTCCTCCTTCCCCTGTCTGCTCTGTTTAATGCAAACGGCACCTTCCCGCTGATTGCAATCACACACTGATTGAGAGAGGCTCTGCCTGGGCTGGGGAGGGATGGAGGGAGCCTTAACCCTTTCTCTCACTTTGCTTCATCCCTTCTTGCTGGCTCATTCCTTCTCTCTCATCCTCCCCTCGCTCTGTGACTCGAAACCCTGCTCCCCAAAGACCTGCTGCTTATATATGCACAAGATGCTCCGCAGCTCTAATAGTGAATTTATTTTAGTAAGTGAAGGCTTTGAAATAGATAGAAACCTGCCTGCTGCAGGGCACGGGCCCAGCTTTGGCTAATGGGATTAGGAAGAAACTTTTCTTGCAGAGAAATCATTGCCTATCTGCCTGCTGCAGATGGGTGCCCCAGGAGGCAGGGAGCAGTGGTCACCATGGGAGGCGGATGCCTTTGCTCAGAGCATCATTGTCTATTCCACCCCAGTTCTTGTATCCTCCTCATCAGCTCAGCATCACGGCGCCTTCCTATGGTGCATTAAACAGCACCCAGCCCTCACAAAAATAAATAACAAAGACAAACAGCAACATACGTGCCCCTTGCTCTTACCTGCTCCTTGAGGGCAGATTGACGGGCACCATGGGAGGATGCCTTGCAAGCGATGTACGTGCTTTGTGTGATGCATGCATGTGCCAGTGTGACTTCGTGCTCCTAAGGGCTGGAGCCAGGAATAGGGATTACGGATGTGAAGAGCGTCATGGAGAGCAGTCATTTTGGCAGTGACTTTGACCAACTCCAGGCTTTTTGCTAAGTCCCATCTTGTCAAAACTTGTAAAGGCTTTTAAACTTCTGTAATCGTAGATGGTGATTTGGGTTGGGAGGGACCTTAAAGATCATCTAGTTCTATGTGGAGGGTTTTCAGAGGGTATCCTCAGTGCCAAATGCAGATAGAGAAGAAGCCAACAAGCATCATATCATAGAACCATAGGAGGGTTTGGGTTGGAAGGGACCTTAAAGCTCACCCAGTTCCAACCCCTGCTATGGGCAGGGACACCTTCCACTGGAGCAGGGTGCTCCAAGCCCCTTTGACCAACCTGGCCTTGAGCACTGCCAGGGATGGGGCAGCCACAGCTTCTCTGGGCACCCTGTGCCAGCGCCTCAGCACCCTCACAGGGAAGAGCTTCTTCATATCCAACTTGAATCTCCCCCTTTATCAACCCTTGGTGCAGTGGACATGGATCTGTTTGCAATGGAGATGAACAGGCTGGGGACATGGCCTGGGAGTTTGGTTGTCACGATTGCCACTTGTTTGTTCCACTGTGTGATCTCAGATATAGATCCCACACACTGCCTTGGGACTTGCATGGCAGCGCACTGAATCTCCTCCCGAAGAAACACTTCCCTAGGGAACAGGGACGCAGTGATTGCTCCTGTTCTGCTGCAGATTGCCTGTGCTTCGGTGGGGGAGCTGGGTAGCTGTGAGGACACGCTGCATGGGGCTGATAACTGTGCTTCTGAAGGGTTAACAGCTTCAGACCAAGCAATGTCATCCAGGGTTAATGCATCACGCACAAATAAAGGTGCTTCTGGGTCCCTCTTGCAGGCACTTGGGGCTGTGATGCTGCTCGGTGGGAGCACAGTGATGCTTAGGTATGCGCATCCTGAAATCTGGCTGTGCAGCTTCCTTTGCTCTGTGCTAAAGTCACTATGAGACAGGGAGTTGAGAGCTTTGCAGGCACAGCACTGCCTGAGCAGAGGTCAGAGGGAATCTGGTCCGTGGGCTGATGAGTTACCTGGGAAGGCAATGACTTGGGGGATTGGATTGTGTTGCCCAACTCGGTTACGTGTAGATAACATCATGGTTTAAGACATCGATCACTTGAAAGGAACCTGCAGAGGGATTTTAATGCCTCGCAAATTGCTTTTCCTTCTATTCAATTTACATCCAGGATTGCATGGAGCGTATTTAGGAGCTTTCCAAACTGCCACAAACAATGACAAATCCCTCCTGAAACGTTCTCCTCTTGCAGTAAATTTGACCTGACAGAAGAGAGGGAGAAATTTCAGCTTCTTTTCTACACCAAACCCTGCAGCAAGCCCCAGCTTGCGCTCCCCAGCTCTGTTTCTACTGCCCTGCACAGGGAAATGCTTTGCTGTGGTGCTACAGCATCCTTGGGCTGTGTCAGGATGTGCTGCCTGACGAGTCACCCATCCTGGAATTGTATGCCTATGGAAAGCCTTATTGATGGAGCTGGAGCCTCTTAAAAGGCTTAAATAGCCAGGTTGGGTATAGAGCTGCCCTCAACTGGGTAAGGGAAGACAGGAACCACTTCTGCAGCAGGAAACCCCTTTGCTTTAGTTGAGGCTGGGAGATGGAGCCCTGGATCCCAGATCCTGTGGGAAGGACTGAATGCTGCCCTGCCTAGCACAAAAGCAACTGATGGGAAGGGAGCAAGGAGCTGGGAAAACAGGGATACGCGCAGGAGCTGTCAGCCTGGCTGGGATCTGTAGCAGAAGGGCTCTTCTGCATGTCATTAAGCAGGTTTTTCCAGGGATGCTGGCTATGGCATGGGGCACGAGAGGTGCCTCTGGATTGAAATGCATTTTTCCCTCTTAGCAGGCTCAACAGCACTGTCACTGCCTCTCCAGTCTCACTGAGATGGGATTCTTGCTAATGGCAATGTAATCAATACAGCAGGGATTGGTTTGCTGGCAGGAGGGGATCCCTATGTGCTGCTGAAGGGATGGGCTGCCCTGATACCTGGGAAACACAGGAGTCTATGGCTTCACCTAGGGAGCTCAGCCAGGCTGTTTTGAGATTCCCAAGCTGGAACAGCATGCTGGAACTGATCCTCATGGTTTAGAAGATACAGTGCGTTGAAATCTTGGCTCCTTATGTACCCAGTGACCTCTTTGCCCCCATACCTATTGCTTTGGCATAGGTGTCTCTACCATGCTGGTTACCGAGGCTTTGAAAGCCAGTGCAGAGATGCAATAGGTGTGGGATGGACATCTGGAAGCCTACGTGGCTCCTGCTTGCTCAGATATGACCCCACATACCGCCCCAAAGCCTGTGCTGTTGTCCAAATGGAGAGGCAGCTGAGCTCCCTGCTTGCCATGGCCAATACATCTGAGTGGAGCATCTCAATGCTGTGTCCATGTCCTCCCATTTGCTGTCTGGCATTTGCCAGAGCATCCTCTGCTCTGATGGAGCCAGAGATTGCAACTGGGAAATGTCAGCTAGCTCCGGATGGATTAAACCCAGGAGTTCTGGCGTCCTTCCTAGCACCTCGTTATCTTGTTCCCCCATGAAGCTATGATCCCAGGAATAACTGTGCTCAAGGGGAAAGAAGCAATGAGATGAGTAGAGCTCCTACCATGGAGCAAAACCTGTTGCCAAGGCCCCAGGTGTGGAGAGGTGCCTCAAGTCCTTCCATTGAGCTGTTTGGGGATGGTGTCCTTGGCTCTTCCTCTGGTTTTCCTGCTTTGGGGGGGCTGAGATAGAGCCTTCCCCTGTCACTCATCTCTCCTGGGAGTCGGGGAAGGGCTCTGAGGAGCTGGAGGCTGCAGTGGAGTTCATTCTTTCCAGGTAGAGCTGGATGTGGTGCTGCAGGCTCTCTACATGGGGCTTTGAAGCTGGCATCTGGCATCGCTGTGCGCATCTGTGTCGCCTCATTCTCCCTGTTTGGAGCTGCGCACAAAGTCTGTCCTCTGGGCCCTCTTGCCCTAAGACGGCTCCAGAAGGTTGCCAGCCCCATTATTGCCCTTGGTTTAATCCTGGCTTTTGTGTTAGGAGTCTGATAATCCTCATGGTTATGGGAACATGACATGAGGGATCGAGAGATGTGTGTTCAAGCCTTGCTCTGGGCTCACGCTGCAGTACTTCCATGGCTGTCACAGCCATGAGGATGTGCTGGGATGCTCAGACAGCAGCAGAGTACTTGCTGCATCGCTTGCTTCTCTGCCATCAGCTGCAGAAAGTGATGGGCTCCAGGGCTTTGAGTGAGGAGGCGTAGGCTGGGCTGGCTGGGAGAGCTGCTGCTGTCAGCTCTATGTACAGAGCTGGGATGCTCTTGAAGGAGATGTCACATGAAACACCAGTGAGCATCAGGTTGGATGCTGGGCTTTAGCTTGTGATGGGTTGGGAGCTGCTGCATGCAGTATACATGCAGCAGAGCATTGGGATGGAGGTGGAAAGGCAAGATGCTATCTCCATCAGTGCAATGTGTCACTGCTTACGTGTTGTACTCAATCAGACTCACCTTCTTTCCCAGATGGTTCCCAGAGAAGCCAAAATGGTTTCACGCTCACATCTTCTCTCCAGCGCTGTGGTTAGACTGGGAGGTAAATCTGATGTTCTTGGTCTGGAGGAACATGACCCATGTGCATGAGAGCACCAGGCTCCTCTTGTGGTCAGGCCAGCTTGGTGACTTCGGCACGTCGTTGATCTGCTCCTAAAGCTTTCACCTTTGAGGGGCTCAACCCCTTTCCTAAGAAGAAATCCACTTTTTCACTCTCTGCTTCCCTATTTGCTGCCTCATCCATCCAAATCCAAGTTGGCACCATGGAAAACATCACTATTCTATTCCCTTCCCCCTTTGGGGCCAGCTCTCTCGTTGAGTTACTGGCTGCACCATCGTTTATCTTCTATGGCTCCTGGTGCATCTGCTGGGGTGAAGCTGTGGAGTCATCTCTGCAAAGGGTCTCTGAGGGTCCCCAAGGTGTCGCCCAGCTGGTGGTGGCAGTGGCAGGGTGTCCCTGTGCTGGCTGGCAGGGAAAGCAGGCGCTGGGCTCTCTCCATCTCTCCCCTCCAGCCAGTTTCCATTGCGGAGGAGGGAATGGGAAAGTCATAAATCAATCTCGAGTGTTTTTCTTCTCTTTAGGGGAAAAATAATAACCCCAAAACAAAACAAGCTTGCAGTCGGGAGAAAGGAATTCCTAATGACTAACTTACTTCAGCTAGGACACCAGGGGCTTCAGCAATATGAGATTAAACCTGCTGTGCTGAGACTCTATTACTCCATATATTACTGTGTGCTGCTGGACTGATGGTTCTCACAGGCGGAAATATAACCCTTGGAAATGTCAAGGCACATAATAAAGAGACCTAGCAGGGGAGGCTGGATGGCTCCAGGGATTGATAAAGCCTTTACTGCGCTGGTTCTGTTGGGAAGGAGGGGTGGGTGCGTGGTGTGGAGCTCCCACAACGTGGTTTGCCAGCCCTTTTGTTAGATGGCACCAAGGGAAAGGTGGGAATGGGAGAAATCCTCCTGGAACAGCCCTGTCTGCTCCAATTTGCTTGGGAAATAAAGCAGGGAGCTCAAAATGAAAGCTTGGATGAATAGTTAGTTGTACAGTCCTCAGCTGTAAGGGTTTGTCCCTGGGGTGGCCGTGATGCTAATACCTCTTTATTATCTCCTAATACCTCCTGCATCCTCTTTGTGTTGGAAATCTCTTGTGGATGGACCATTTTCCCCGGAGGAACTGGTTCTCCTGGCTTCGTGTAACATCCCACTGTAAACCTCTGGAGAAGGGCTGGTGGGTCCAGTCATTCCGAGATGAAGGTAGGCAGCAAATGGGATCATCTTCAGGGACCTCGTGAGGGTAGGAAAAGCATTTGCACATCATTCCTATTCTGGGGAATGGGCACCAGCTGGTTGAGCTGATGTTGGTGGGTCTGTGCCTGCTGTTCCCGTGGGTCACACTTGCTTCTGTCATGTAGCATTAGGCTCCCTGTTCCCCCCACACCCTCTGGTTGGTGGCTGTAAACCATGAACCTTCCCATCTTTTCATGGCTGCTGTGGGCTCGTAAAGGTGGGAAGAGGGGAATAAATCTCCTGGAGTTCATGAACTGTTTACAGCCATGCGGAGCAAGAAGCCCATACATATGTATTTATTGTCACTAGCCAGGCTATGCTTGTGAGGAGAGGGAATGGGGAAGGCTGCCCATGTCCTGCCCCATGCTGTCTCCTCTGCCCTGGAGACCATGGCAGGTCATTGGAGTTTGATGTTCAGCCTTTGCTCTGAGTCTTTTGGGTGGGATTGTCCATTAGTGCTGCTCCATCTGCTTCCTTTTGTTCCCTGCAGCATCCTCAGACAATCAATAGGTATTTATGAGTGATCATGACAATAATGATGCAGCTGCCCATGAGTTTGTGAAAACAGGTCTTTAAAGACCCAACCAGTCTGTTATTCTATGGTTCATTCTATGTGGACATGGATGGGAAGCAGCATCAGTGCTTGTCCCATTGTCCTTCTGGCCATGTCTCTATGGTGCTGTATCTTCCCCTGCAATACTGGGGCTGAAGGGGAGAGGATGCTGCAAGGAAGCAGAAATGGCCCTTTTGCCTCCCCTGGCAGCACTGGCTCCTGCTGAATAGCACTTGTGTTGCTTCAAAGGCTTTTCTTGTCCTTATGGGGCTTATGGGCCAAGGACACTTCTTGCCTGCAGCTTTATATCTGTCAGTTTGATCAGCAAATGGGGGAGAGGGCCATAAAACTGCAGAGGCTGAGTCCTAGTCCCTTTAATCCCGCCAGGAGGGCCGGCGTTATTTCTCCACCGGGAACGTTAATGGGATTCTAATACGCTGGCAAATGGGATTTTTTACAACTGCCATTCTGCAGTTACAGACACGGTGTGTCACCAGCACAGCCCCATAAATCCTTCTGGAGCTGAGGGGGCTGGTGGCTTCCATGTGCTACCACCTTCCTGGTGATGCTTGTGTTGGGGGTCTCCTGGACCCCCCCATTGCTGCTTTCCATGCTCTTGGGGCATCACCGTGGCTTGGCTGGGCAGGATTGCTGGGCAATAGGTGCTTGTGGTTGGGTGGATGGGGCAGGCAGGGGTTGGTTGTGTCTTACAGGGTTGGTATCAATCAGTTCCTTGCTCCCTCCATCCCCTGAGTCTGAGCATCACTGTGACTGCTCTCAACAGGCAAAGCAATGAGTGCCTCCTGACCTCCATGTGGACTTTAAGGAGGTAATAAGCATTAATAAACCTGGGGAGCATCTGGCAGGATCTATTTGTTCCTTATGCAGTGCGGCCATGCACAGAGAACCTGCCCTGGGCAGGGAAACCCACTTGGAATAGCTACGGAACTTGGGGTCTAGCAAGGCTTGTCTTTGAGGCCCTGTTCCTTCCCTTGCTTCCATGAATATGGAGCTGTTGATGAAGTTATAGGACCTGTTGCACGGGGGGTGATGCATTTATGGCCTTGCTATAAGTCCTTGGCTAGTGCAGGGACGGCAGAGAGGGCAGCACCCGTGGCTGCAGGTGAATCCAAGTCCATTTGAGCATCACTTGGGCACCCAGGGGACATGCAAACAGTTGTACTTGATCCCTTCCTCAGTAAGCAGCACCCGAGTTGAGTCCAGAGCCATAAATATTGTCTATCTATACCCAATCTCAGCTCGGGATTGATTTTTCTCCAGCCTTGATTGCGGAAAGCCAGGAAGATGGGATTATTTTCCAGGGCAATCACAGGTTGATGGGTCCTCGCAGCTGCTTCCACACTTCTTGCCGTGAGTAAATAAGCAGCTCCCTGTGCTCTCAGTGAGTAGCACCTATTTTTCTGGGGTGTCCACTGGGGTTTTGTTGTACTTAGCTGCAAATTGGTACAGGAGACTGGCCCGACCCTTCTTGTTTAACAGCACTATAGGCATGTAGGCTTTATCTGATCTATTATCACCTCTGCCTGATAGCTATCAGGATCTCATATCTCTCTCTTGCAAATCCCATTTGTCATCACATTTCTCCAGCTGCCCAAAAGTCCCAACCTGATGTGAGGCATCCATGTGCTTGGTGCTGTTACAAGCAGGTCGCAGGAGGCAGACCTGCCCCATAGATAATAAAGAAGTTCCCATTATTCCTGTTTTCCAGACAGCTGAGCCAAGGGGAAAAGCTCACAGCGTGATCCCCTGGGATTTATCCAAGGTTATAAGGGAAATCTGAGGTTTGCCAAATGAGCTCATGAGGGCTAAAGGGAACTTTGTGTCTCTGTAGCAGCTCACTCCAGGTTTTTCAATCACTGCATAAGGAATACAACTGGAGGAGCAAGTTTTCTTCCCCAATTAAAACCAGGGAAGGAATAAAATCGAACAGGGAAGTTCTGCATCTCAATCGGCACCAGGGAATGAGCAAGTGTTGTGCAATAAATAGGTGAAGGCAGGAAAATGTCACATTTTATTGAGGCAGAATTTGTGACAAGAGAGAATATCTCTCTGAGTTTAATGGGTATATTTGGGGAACAATATAATAACAGCAAGCCAGCAGTGCACAGCTTGCACTGCAAGAGGAGGTGTTGTCTCTGGTGGGGATAGCACAGGCACCTCCATAGCAAGGACATGGAAACACCATGGGGAATGGCTCCTGTGCCACTGGTTCCAGCAGAGAGTAGAACTGGTTCCATCTGCTGCGCTTCAGGGTTTGCTTCCCATGCTGTTTGGTGCTGTCTGGGGTGTTGAGGGGGCTGCTGGGGACACCACCCCCTTGTGCTTCCCAGGTGGTGTTTTAGCTCAGGCTTCTCCCAGTTCTCCCAAATCCCAACCTTCTCTCCATTCATGTGGGTAGCCACAACTTTTCCATGCTTCCAAAGTTCTGGAGTTGGGCTTGAATTGACGTGAAGACTGTCAGGCTTTAACGGGGATGGGTGGGATGTCCTCTCCTGGACCAAGGCTGGATTTGATGATCTTAAAAGTCTTTTCTAACCTGGTTGATTCTATTATTCTAAGGGGCTCTTCGAAGCCGCTTCCTGGGCTGCATCTTCCTTCCCCTGCTCCCTTCTTCAAGCGGAGAAATGTCCCTTGGACAAACTCATCCTGTCCTGTCACCATTTTATTTGTAGTCTTCAGAGGCTTTCTAAGCGAAATCCAGCCCTTCTAAGCCAAACTATTCTGTGTTTCTATGTTTTGGTAGGAGTCACATCCCACTCGGTGCCTTGGGACGACGTGATGGGCACAAGTCACTCCATCTCCATGTGCTTTAGTTTCTCCTTAGTAAAGCAGATATCCCAATATGAGGGTGTTTCACTTCTTTTCCACACCCAGCATCCTTTCCTGGAAGCTGTCTGCTTGTGTTTGCAAACAACACCTGGAATGTTGGGATCCTGCCTGGGAACAGATATGCCATTTGTGCCATTGCAGAAGTTAAATGGTAATATCAGTATTGCAGAAGCTGTTCTGTTCATTAAATCCAAGGATTTGGGAGACTGGAGGACATGGACTTTGGCAAGGAAGAAACACATCTCTTAGTGCAGGAATGCACATGGAACTGAGTTCTAGGGGGGGGTTTCCACCTCCTGAAGTGTCTGGCACTGGGCACTGCTGGCAACATATCCCAAAGCAATGGGATTTCAACAGAGACATTGGTTTCTGCAGCTAGACAACAAATAACAACCGTCAGCTCAGCAATGAGGTGAGAAAGTCAGAATAAACAAGCAATGTTCTGCTCGGAGAGGACTTTTTGCTGTCCATGCCAAAGTAGGATGCTCCTTTCCTGTCTAGGATGCTCCTTTCCTGTCTAAGATGCTCCTTTCCTGTCCAGGATGCTTTCTAGACTACAAACCTAAGTTGTAGTGATGATCTTTGGGGTTTATTTGTAGAAGGGTTCATAGGGGGTTAGGAGAAACAAGGAGGATATAGACCTGTCCATGCTCTCTTTGAACCTTGAGTTTTCACTAAGTAGTTTTATATTAACTAATATTTAAGCAGGAATTTTGCATCCTTGCATGTTGGAGAGTTTAGCTGGGAAGATCCTGAAGCTTTGTACCCTATGCTAAGGATACAGTATGAAAACCCTTCATGGCCAAGCCTTGTTAGGAGCTGAAAACCATCTACTTGACGGGAAATAGGGAATAAGACAAATAGATCCATTTTCATTGCAGCAAAAGCTTAAGAGTAGAAGGTCTCAAATTTCCTCTGGGGTCTAATGTTGTTTAACTTCTTAATGGTGTGAAACATGGGCTGACCTTGGCTGTGGCCTTTGATACAGAGAAATATAAAGTTGCCCTAATAATGGAGCATTGGGAATGATGAAAAGGAACTGGATAAAGTAGATTGTGAGCGGGTGTGTGTGGAAATGGTTGCATCCTTCTGGAGAGGTAAATAGCATTATTAACTAAAGGGATGGAAATAAAATGGGGTCAATTTGCTGTATATGGAGAATTTAGGGAATGAAGTACCGGGGTGGGAGATGCTCCGTCCCTATGGAAATGAAGCGGTGGGATTTCACGGTGAGCTGCGCATCCCCTGAGATGGGAGGAAATGAAAAGGCTGAGGAGATGGGGTCCGCTGTGATTTTATGGCAAGGGAAAGCCCTCCATTAGGCACTGGCAAGAAATAGCTGATATTTAGCTAAGGAATAGTGCTGATGTCCTTAGTCACGCTGGGTGGAAGTGACCTGCTGCAAAATAGAGTTATAGATTCCTTGTGCTGCTGGATGTATGGCTAAGGTGGTGTTTAGAACTGCTTCTGCAGCTAGAACTGGAAGAAAATGCTGATCCAAAGATGTTTCTGAAGGCTCCTCACCATTTCCAAGGAAATAAAAATGAAGATGAAAATAAGGACTTCTGCAATGCAATATGGTAAAAAAGAGCCCCAAACTGGACAAACTCAGGGACTTAAGAAGGATCCCTTTGACTTAAAGATGATTTCTGTTCTTCCCCCAACCGTTTCATGAAGCCAGCAGATGCTCAGCCACTTCTCCACATCCAAGGCTTGTCCAAACCTGATTCAGGTCCCATCTGCCATCCCTGGGTTGACATGGTTCAGGTGCCATCTATGGTTCCCGAGGTTGGCATGAACCCATGACGCATCACAATGCTGTTTGCTGGCCCTTAGAGAAGTCACAGCATCACTATACCTTGCAAACTGCCTCTGTCCCCGACTTTGTTGATGCTTTAGGTACTTGCTCCGTGGAATGTGATTTATGTTCCCTGCACTAAGGCTTTGGTCCGGTGTCCTCCTCGATCTGGGTGATTAGTGTCGTTTCACCTGTCGTTTAAACTTGTGAAGCTGTTGCACTTGGCCAGAGCCGACTTCAGTGAATGGTGAAGGAAAAACCCCATAATAAATGGAATCCAGGACGTTGATGTTTTTCTTTCCCTGTCTACAGCTTGTTGAATATTCTCCTTCTGGAGAATAAAGTGGGAATAAAGTTGACGGTGTCGGGAGCATAATCGAGCTAATGGCCTTTGAGCTTATCAAGTGCCTCTGTTCTGCTTGGGTATTTAATCACCCATAGAAGCCATTTATTGCCTCGTATACTCCTATTCTATGAACATTAGCCCTTAAATACCTGGCATAATTAAAGGTGAAGCTGCGGCGCTGCTCTCCGTCTCCTGCCTGTGGAAGGGGAACAGATGAGGTGGGAGTTCTGGTGGAGTTCAAGGTGAGAGCTGTAAAGCCCATTTTCTGCCTGTGTCAGGGACATTATTTTAGGAATGTCTAATTCTGCTGCTGGAAATTGAGGCTGGCTCAACTAATAATTCACGCTTAATGAACTTAGAGTTATAGTCCTGGCTCTGCGATTCCCTCTGTGCCCGGCACGGGCGATTGGCCTTGTCAGATGTTTAAAGGATGGGGAAGAAATGACAAAAAGGATTTGATGGAATTAAGCAGAATTCCTCCCAAACCTTATTGCTTTGTGTTTAGATCCCTGTCTGGGAAGAGAGAGAGAGAAATTCACTGCAGCTTTGGCTGTAATCCAGTCGCCTCCTTGATCAGGACTTTTGAGGGCTTTAACCTTGTGTGTTCTTCTTGCAGCTCAGCTCTTCAAAAGGCTCCTGCCCTTTCTTTATGCGAGGGGAAAACAAATATCAAGTATTGATGAAGGGTTAATACCAGGCGCTGTGTGTAGGTAGCAAATTGAAGTACCTGCCTGTCATGTTCCTTGACACATCCTCAGCTACCCAACAATCAGACGCTCAAAGACTTCATCATTAATGCAGTTATCCTTGTAACACCCCTTTGATAGTAAATTAATGGGCTGTGGTATGTAGAACAGCAGAGTGTTGCTACTGCTGGGTTTATACACTAGCAAGCTGGATCGCAGGGAAATATTCACACACTGGTGAGGTTGAGGAATGGAGACAACTGACCCAAAGCCAAGCAATCAAATTATTGCAAGGAGGGAGCTAAACATGAGTCTACGCAGTACTCCTGGCTGCTGGTTAAATACCAACTATGTCTTGCTTCATGCGTCCTCTCTGCTCTGGTGGGACCCCCCTGCGGTCCCCATCCAGCTCTGGGGCAACAACACAAGTGGGACATGGAGCTGTTGGAGCGAGGCCAGAGGAGGCCATGGAGATGCTGCGAGGGCTGGAGCAGCTCTGCTCTGGAGCCAGGCTGAGAGAGCTGGGCTGGGGCAGCCTGGAGAAGAGAAGGCTCCTGAAGGGGAGACCTCAGAGCAGCTCCAGTGCCTAAAGGGGAAACTTGGAGAGGGGCTTTGGACAAGGGATGTAGGGACAGGACAGGGGAATGGCTTTAACTGCCAGAGGGGAGGCTGAGATGAGCTCTTAGGCAGAAGCTCTTCCCTGTGAGGGTGCTGAGGCACTGGCACAGGGTGCCCAGAGAAGCTGTGGCTGCCCCATCCCTGGCAGTGCTCAAGGCCAGGTTGGACACAGGGGCTTGGAGCACCCTGCTCCAGTGGAAGGTGCTCCTGTGCATGGCAGGGGTTGGAACTGGATGAGCTTTAAGGTCCCTTCCCACCCAAACCATTCCATGATTCTATGTACATCATCTGCTGACAGTGGAGATGTGCGTCCATACAGGTTGTCCCATTACGGATGAAGCCTTGGTGCTGCAGCAGCTGCAGATCAACTCAGCAAGGTGCTGAAACACCTGGATTGATTTTTCATGTGAATTACAGAAACCCGGGACTTCTCTGCTGGTCCATTAGGAGCTGAACCGTTGGCTCTTTGCTCAGTGCTTGTTTCTGTCCCCAGCATCACTGAAGGCTCTTCCCAAATTTGATGCAGACCTCAGGTGAAGGAGGAGTTTGCATCAGGCTGGAGCAATTTGGGATCATCGGGAACCCCCTATGTCATCCAGTATCCACCCTTCTGCTTCCCAAGCGCATCTCTAGCTCAGCATTGCAGAGCCCTGCATTGCTTACTAGAAAGACATGGATTTCTCTGGCTGTTGAAAACACTGGGCATCTCTATAAGCAATTGTATTAAGCTGCTGTTGCGGTAGTTGTGTTTGTACAGTGAAGCAAAAAGGCTCAGCTCACCCCTCTGCTGTCTGGAAATGATTCCTCCAGGTTATGTGTGAAGCAGGTTTTTTCATTGTACTGATTTCATTCAGTGAGGGGGGAGAAAAAGGTACTATTACAGTGACATATTCTTCCCCAATGGTAACGTTATCCCTGCTCCTGGCTCTGTGCAGAATCATAACTCATTTTGTCACAAGGCTAGCAAATAAATAATAAGAATAAATTGAGCAGATTATCTCATCTTTAAGCCGTAGCCAGCATTCATCAAATCCATGCCAAGAAGCAGGACTTACCTGCAGTCAAATTGATCCTACAAGAACACCTACCTTAAGCTCCATTAGTGTTCCTCAGAGCTGCTCACCCATCTCCCTGCTCCTTGGTTGCTTAAGATGGCAAGTCATTAAAGTGACACACGTTCCCAAAGTGTCTTCTGAAAGGGTCTGGCAAAAAAAGTATGTGTTGCTATTTCTCACCATTGATTTTTTTACTGAAAGGACCAAAACACACAAAAGCTCCATTCGACTCTGGAAGCTTTGCTGTTGGTAGCGCAGATGCAAACCCCATCCATTTCTTCTCTCAGTTCAATGAGGGTTTAATAACAGATGCTGCAGGGACTTTCCACAGGACGAAGGGCTCATTACTTTCAGAGGAGATGCTACTCTACATTTACTAGAGTACCACAAAGCCTTATAAATAATTAACGTGGAACTACACCGAATAAACCTATTGCAGTCCTACTAATTGGTAAACAGGCATGTATTTCACTTGGAGTATGGGAGAAGCAGCACTGCTTTCACTTGTATAAATTTAAGCTTCTGAATAATGGTTCAAAGAGTCGAGGCTCGCTTTTATTTAGTTCATAGTGCTCAGAACCTGGTTTGTGCATCATATGAATAAAGGTGAGATTTGTTACCCCAGAAACTACTGCCTCTGAAGCCTCATCTAAGCTAGAACGGAAGGAACTGACTTTGCAAGCAGCAATTATTTCCCTGGAATCCTGTGCCTTCAATTGAAATGATGGTCACCAAACCTACTCTTAAGTCCCCTCCTAAATCATCGCAAAATGCAATGTACTGAATGCAAGAGTAGGTTAATTTGCAGTTGTGCTCTCAAGGTGTGTGTAACGCAGGTCTGGCTGACAGCACAAGTCTTGTCTCCATGTCTTCCTATTAAGAATTCATTCTTAATATGGCTTTAAGCTGGTGTATTGAAGCTGGAAAACACGTAAGGATCCACTTTGGCTCAGCTTCATTTGGACCATGTTAAAGATTAGGCTGGAACAAGCTCTTTTGGAACTGAGATAAGTGCTCACGGGAGTGTTTGTCCCTCTGTGTGTGTGTGGGTTTAATAAAGATGAGAGTTCCTTCTTAGCTACGTAGCCTCTGTTATCCCCTCTGGATGGTCACTGGGAGCAATTCTCTGCCATGAGTTTGGGTTACCCTTGTGCAAAGCAAATGCAAACTCATTACCAGGTTGGAGGAGGAATTTCCTGCAGCAGAAAGGAGAAGCTGAGGAGAAAGCAAAGGTACCGGAGTGGGAAATGATGGGAACTGGACTTGCAAAAGCCTCAGGTTTGCAGCTGGTACAGCAAAAAGTGCCTCAAAAAGGCAAGCTGCCAGTGTGGTGGCACGCAACATTCCAAGCCCATATATAAATATCTGACCTATTTCTTATGGATAGCACAATAAGGACTCGATCAAAACCCCATTGAATTCCGCAGGAGTCTTTCCATTGACTTGAATGGCTTTTGGATTGGCCCCTATAAATGGCTCTTGAGGAGAAGATAGTGGGGCATTTGCCTGCCTATTTTTATATCGTGTTTGATCACTCACTCAGTGATTTTTCAAACTTGAGCCCTTCGCTATGGGGAGCTTGTACAAATTACAGTGTTCCACGGCCAAAGAAATGCCTCTTGAAATGGAACTGAGCCTCATAAAGCAGATAAATGGGATGGCATCCCATAGGCGCCGCAATGAAAGGAGAACATTAACACTCATTAAAAGGGACAAGGCAGTGCCATGCTTCTAGTGACCCTGTCATGGAAACACAAGGGGTTTGTCACATCTATTGGACTAGTGTGGGGCTCAAAATCAATGGGTCAGCTCATCCCCTGTCCTCTTCTTGAAATATGGGAGTTTGGGAATGGGCCAAGAAGCTTTCCGGAGTGTTTCTATGCAGTTACATCCCGTTTGGAGAAGTTTCTATCTCACCCTGAAGCACAAGGACACCAGTTCTCATCGCTCACGAGTCCTCCATCCTGCTGCTTCCCTTTGGGGCTCTTCCTTGTACTGATACCTAGGGACAGTTATTCCTTGTGGAATGGGGGGACGGGGGTGTCTCATCTCATTCCTGTTGGATTTCATGGGGAGACTCCTCCGCATGCAGGATATTCGCAGATTGGAGGGTGGTTTCTTGCCTAAAGGAGAACTGGAAATGATCAGTTTAAACCTTTATAAATACATGTTTAATATCTGCTTAATGCGAGGTGGAATTCATGAGCCGTTAAGCGGTGCCGGATCCAGGTTGGAGGAATAGAGCAGTCCTGGTGGAAAACTCCCTCCTGGGACACAGTCCCAGGTGAGCAGCTCGTGGAGAGCGGATTTCATGAGCTAGAGTTGAGGGCTGGGATAACACTGTGCTGTTTCCTATGCAGAAGCTTTCAGGAGCCTCTTTCCTGCTTTCCCCCTGCTCTTTCCTGTTGCAGTTCCTGCTGGATGCCACTCCTTGGGCTGTCCACAGTCTTGGTCCTTTCCCTTTCCTCTACTCCCCCCGCCCTGCTTTTCCTCCCTTTTCCCTCCCCTTCTCCTCCCCCCTCCTGTTGCAGTTCCTACTGGATGCTACCCCCTTGGCAGCCCCCCAGTCCCCCTCCTTTCCCTTTTCTCTACCTCCCCATTCCCCCTCCTTTTCCCCCCATTCCCCCTCCTTTTCCCCCCATTCCCCCTCCTTTTCCCCTCCATTCTCCCTCCTTTTGCCCCCCTTTCCCCCTTCATTACCCCCCTTTTTCCCCCCTCTTTTTCCCTCTCCTTTTCCCCTTCTTCCTCTCCCTTCCCACCCTTCCTCTCCTTCTTACTCCTTCCCTCCCCTTTCCCTTCCCTTTCCTCCACTCCTTCTCCCCCCTCCTTCCTGTTGCAGTTCCTGCTGGATGCCACTCCCTTGGCAGCCCCCAATCCCTGTCCTTTCCTTTTTCTCTCCCCCCCCATTCCCCCTCCTTTTCCCCCTTTTTGCCCCCCCATTCCCGCTTCTTTGCCCTCCTTTTTCCCCTCTCTTCCCCACTCCCCCTTTCCCACCTTTTGCCTACTTTCTCCCCCCTCTTTTTCCCTCTCCTTTTCCTGCTCTTCCTCTCCTTTCCCCCCTCCTTCTCTTTTTCCCCCCTTCCCTCCTTTTTCCTTTCCCTTTCCTCTACTTCTTCTCCCCCCCCTTTCCTGTTGCAGTTCCTAATGGATGCCACCCCCTTGGCAGCTGCTGGTCCCTGTCCCTTCCCCCATCCCTTTTCTTCCCCCTGCCCCTCTCCCCCCTTTCCCATGGGATCTTGGCTGGGAAGCCCATGGTTTTTCGGTCGTGAGGTCTTTTTGCCTGTTGCCCTTTCATTTTGGGGGTGCTGGGGGATCGCAGCGGCAGGATGCTCATTCCGACACCCATCCCGATGGAACTGCAAATTCCTGCTAAAACCCAGGGCAAAGCCTATCTCAGGCTATCGGCAATTGATTGTGAGGGTTCAGATGGATCATTAAAAGAAAGGAAGACGAGAGAGAGCTGAAGAAATAATCTTTGTACGTTTTAATCTGAGCACTTTCCAAGCGGTTTGATAAGGCGGGTTGGAGAAATGTCAGCTTCCCCTTATCTCTAATTGAGTTAAAGTAGAAGCAGCCTTTAATCCATGCATGCAGAGGAGCTTCTGATGGGGAGATGAGGGCAATTGATTCCTGCTTTTTTAATTAACAGCCTGCCTGCCTGATCAAAACAATAGGGAGAAGGGGAAGAGCACCCGTGGTGACATTTGGAGCTGGTGACATGGGAGCACAAGGTGCTGCCCGGTTAGGTCAGACTGGTCCCAGTTTAAGAAAGGAATGGCTTTTTAGTGTGTTTGAGCAGAGAGATGGAGGCTCCAGGGATTCCCATAAGGCATCTGTTGTATTAAGCAGACTGTATGGATTAGGGTTATCAGCCTGGCTGGTCCCGAGGGATTGGGGGTGCTGGCTTGGGATGTGGGATGCATGGCACAGGGTTGGAACTAGATGATCCTTAAGGTCCAACCCAACCCATTCGATGAGTCAGTGTTTCTATGACACGATGGGGTTGGTAAGCACATCCCTCACCCGCTGCATCAGGGCAAACCCAGACGAGAGGGGACCATGGTCCCTGCTGTCCTCTGCATCCTCCATGTAAAGTAAGCTTTGATGCATAAGAACCGTGTCCTACAATTGCTTTGATGAGTAGAACCCAACTTTCGGTAGAGACGGGGCAAATCTGACCTCTTGGGTGCCATCCATTCGCATGGCTCTCCTCCTGACTTTGCTGTAGCCTTGTTTGCCTCCAGACAGCATGTACATATGCTTAATGATGGTGTAGGGATATAGGAATGTTCTTTCCACATGGGCAGCCGAGGAAACAGAGTTTTACCTCATGTCCTCTCCCATCCTGGGTCCCCAGCATCATATGGGTGAGCTCCAGAGAGTCCCCAACCTCTTGTAACCCCCAAATATTGCTTGACCCTTATCGGGCAGGATATGAGGAATGCAGGAGGGTGGGAATTTTCTGCTGACGGGGCTTTTCCAGCTGCTTTCTGGGTGAATGAGCACACATGTGCTGGAGATAATGGCTTTCGCGGTGGGGCTCGCTGGCTGCTGTGACTGTTACGGCTCCATTTGCTGTCCTGCTGCAATACACTTACACTTGTCCGCTTAAGTGTCAGCCACACAGCAGAGAGGGTTGTTTATGCAGCACTTAGTAACATCTACGGGGTAATGGGCTGTGCAGAAGACCCTGGGATAATTGGGAAAATGTCTGGAAGTGGATTAGCTGCGTGTCTGGGTGGCAGATATTTGGAAATACAGATACATACGTTCAATCTTTAAATACATATTAGGCTAAACTCCTGTTCCTCGCAGGGATTGCGGAGGTGGGGGTAATGTTGTGTGAATAAAGTGAGTGAAAACCTCAGCTTTTCAGTTGGAGCTAGGAGAAAGGCAGTGCTGGACACCAAAAAGGGGACCAGGACTGGCTGCTCTTGTCCTTGCATGGGGGGGTAGGGGTGGACTGACCTCTCCAGCAGGACCTCCCTATGGTACTGTGGCTAAGAAGCATCCGAGACAAGGTGATTTTGGGATTGGGACTGAAAGAGAGCAGGGAGATGCGGGAGGCAGACATGAGAGCATCTTAGTGATGCCTGCAGCTTGTTAGCACTTTGCTTAGGCTCTTAGCTGGAGGAGGTCAGGCTGGTATGTCTGCAGTGCCACTGCACCCCGGGCTCCATCCTGTTTTCCTGGGCTCCATTCTGCTCTCTGGCATTCCACAGCCTTCTTTTTGTTACCATTTCCTTCTAAACACCCTGCTTTCTACCAGCAGGATGTAGAGGAATGAAGAAACTCACCTGCCCAGGGATGCGACCTACTCTGTACCTACTCAGAGCAGGAGATGACCACTTCCAAATGTGAGGTTTTGGAACACCCTATGGATGCACACCCCTGGCCACCCATCCCTCCCATTGCTCATTGTATTCCAGGAGCTTTCTATGAATTGTTTAATGAACAAGCTGAGCAGATGAGAGGAGCATGGAGTTTGGAAGGGAGATGAATTAAATGGGGAATGCTTTTGATTTGGGAAGAATAGGAGGGGAATGGGAGCTGGAGCATCCCTGCGTATGTTTTGGCATGGAAATAGGACTTGAAACCAGAGGCTGGCTCTGGTTTTCCTCAGGTGTTCAGGCCAGGATGCAGCGTTGCAGGGCCTGTTTTGTCACACTGTGCAAAGGCAATGCAAATCCCAAAGGATTTGGTGTCTAGTCGCAGAGATGGATTTTCCCCCATGGTTTAGAGGTGCCAATTTTTCCACTTTTAAAGCTCCCTAATAATTCATAATTTCTTAATACCGTGTGCTGTCTCTCTCCTTCCAACAAATCCATTTGTTATGGGTTGTATCTGCTGCTGAACCGTGATGGGGAGAAGGAAGGAGCAGTGTTTTCTCTTGCTTATCACATTCCCTTTCATATCCTAAGGGTTATCAAGTCAGCCACCAAAATGCCACAACCCTACCATGACGGGTATTTAAATCAACAACAAAGCAATTCAGTAGCAGGAACTCTAAACAACATCTGAAATGATGGAGCGAGGCGCAAGTCCTGCTTTTCCATGTCCAGGTGTAATAGAAAAGCATTATCCTTGTGTGAGCTGCTAATATGTCCTGATGGAAGGAGCCCACAATTCAATTTATATCCTGCAGCTCTAAATAAATATGTAAATGCTGCCACATCTGCCCAGATAAATCTTCACTGCTCCAGTGTCCTTATATCTGCAATGAAAAATGCATATGGGGAACAAGTGTAAGGGTAAAGATGTAGACAACTGATGGCTTGGAGGATCCATGCCAGGTTTACAAAGAGATTTAGCCCACTTCAAGGTTTCTTTAAAAGTTAGAGAAGCTTCAACTTGGAATGATACGGAAAAATGGGAATTAGACCTCTAGAATCAATTAGGTCTTTTGGGAAGCATTGTCTTCATGGTACCATAGATGGGTCCCATGCCCAAATCCACATCAGGATCTGACCGGAGGTGCTTTTTCTTCAGCCAGCCTGAGATTGTTGCAGCTTCGTGGTTCAGTGTAATTATAACCTGGGAGGAATTAAAAGGGGTTTGGGGGAGAAAAGTGAGATTTGAAGCTTAAATAACAATTTAGCTTTAACACAATTAAAAAGAAGCTGCTTTGTGATTGTACAGGGGTGGTTGCTTATCTGCAGAGGGAGGGGATGGTGGTTTGGGCTGCATTTACCTGTAAGGAGGATATCAGGGTAGCAATGAGCAAGGAAAGGGATGAAGGCTGAGTAAGGACCAAATCTGATCCTTGAGCTTGAGGGAATAAATCTGCGTTGCTTGAATCAGAAAAGCATCACAGCGTGGAGCTCAGCAGTGTGAGTGCTCACCACTTCTGGTCTTCTCTAGAGCATCCTTGTCATTCTTTGTATGCAAATGTGGCCAGATCTGAGCTCCAACTCCACTTATTAAAGAAATCAACCCCAAACCCACTCTAGATACTCAAATATTGTGCAGGTTGGGTGCCAAGACCCTCTTGAAACTGATTGATATCAATGGCTGCGTGTGAATCCCAGGCGAGTTCTTTAATTGCTTTATTTTCCCTGCTCTGATTGCATCTCGCAATATAGAATTTGAAGGCTGCAAAAAAAGTGAAGCAAACAGAAATTGTTTCCCTGCAAATGAAATGCTCCAGTTGCCCAGCAGCAAAACACTGGGAGAAGACTTCAAACAGCTTCAGCTTTGATTTGAAATCCAGCCAAATGTTTCCAAACTGCAGCAAATGAAGGGATTTATCCTGGTTTAAGATGCAGGAAGGCTTTATGGGTAGTATATGTACCTGGTCTAGTGGAAGGTGTCCCTACCCGTGGCACGGGGCTGGAACTGGATGAGCTTTAAGGTCCCTTTCAACCCAAACCAGTCTGGGATTCTATGATACATGCATGGAGACCCAGCCCTGAAAAAGCTCTCTGGGAGGGGGTTTGGCCATCTCCACCCTGACAGGAAGGAGTGATGGAGCTCCTACAAAGTTGGAAATACAGGAGTGATCAAAGGAAATCTGTTGTTAACCCGGGTTTAGCTGGCCCGTGGTGGAAGATATCGCTGGCAACAGTTGAATGGCAGAGTTGAGTGAAGCTTTAAGCCTACAAACTTGTGCCAGGGTGGTTTTGGAGAGGGGAGGAGGCTTCACTGTCCCCCCAGTGCACCCACCTTCATCCCTCTCCTCCCTGCGTCCTCACTGGTGTTAGACCAGAAATAACACAAAAGCACAAGGAATTCATCACATGAATAAACCTGCTTATTTCCTCCCAAAGCCACGTTATTGGGAAGCGACAGTGGAGTGCCTGTTTCCTCTGGCTTTGTGGATTTCCATATTTATTACTTATTTTGGACTGCAGGGGGGAAAGAATGTTTTGCAGTTGGAAATATCCATGTAGGATGAGAGGGTTTGGAGATGCTTCCGCTACTGCATCTTTAGGATGGTGGCACCATGTGTTGCTGGGTAATTAACTAGAAGCTCCTAAAGTGGTGTTTTGGGGGTTGATTTTGCTGGTGGTTCCATGTTTTCTGTGATTTTATGTGATTGCTTTATTTAGATCCTTGCTTGGGCATAAACCCCTGAAGCACAAATATCCTCTGCTTTGTTTTATGGGAATAGGGGGGTTTGGAATGGTTTAGGTTCCATGCATTTTGAAGGGTGGAGGGTAAACAGACAGCAATAGAAGAGGTGTTTTGGACAAGAAGAGAAGCAAAAGTGACCCTCGAGTGACTTAGCAAATTCCCAAGGGATTCTCATAAATATGACTAAATGCTTTCAGGCCTCTGAGCTCGGTCTGTGGCGCGCTCCCTGCCCCTGCTACTTGTATTCCGATGTTGATGGGGACCTTAGCATGAAATAATCCTGATGGATTTATGGGAAGCTGGAGGACTTTAGTTGTAAAGCCCAGGAGGAAAGCGGAGGATGAGGCAGGAGAGATCCCCAGGCCGGAACTCTCCAAACCTAGGGGAAAACTGGAAATCTGATGGATTATCGTTAAGTGGCCATGTGGGCTGTGGCAGCTACGGGCAAGTTTCACAGCCCCTTCAGGAATGGTTGGTGAGGACAGGCACAGGTCCAAACTGACAAGTGTTTTGTGGTTTTAAAGGTGTTGAGACTTGCTTTAACTTCCCTGCTCCTCTTTCCTCATTGCAAGACATACGCAGATGAATGGAGAGCAAACAACCCTGGAACTGCTTTGGGTAGAAGTGACAAAGGATTTCTTTATCTGTTTCTCTTCTAAACCTTTTCTCCCTTTATTATAAGGAGGATTTAATCCAAACAATCTCCACAGAAGTGGTCATTTTGCACAGAAACCCAGTTTGCATTTTCAAAACAGGCCCAAAAGAAATATTCCCACCTAGTGCCAATTATCACCTCCTTCACTTTTGTATGGGGGTGAGTATTGCATTTGCCTTTTCATGTCTCAGAGCTCACTTAGAGGTTAGTTTTGGACCTGGCTTTATTGCAGTGATGATTTCAATAGCAGTTCATGCCTGTTTCTACACAATGTAGTTGGTTGTCTGCCTTGCAAGCAGGTTGGACAAGGGTTTCTTGTATAGAGATCTGCATGCAAAGCTGAGATAGACTCTTCTGGGCATTGCTGTTGCCCATATCATAAATAATACTAGTAAAAGTCAAGAGCACTGGGTAATTGGTCAGTGACACACTTTACCTTTGCAATTCTTATGCTGCTGCTCTTTTCCTTTATTGACTCTTGATTACATTTTTGTAACAATTACAGACCCAATAATAGGCAGCTATTGATTTCCGTGGAGGTGAATATCAAGATTTACTGACCTGAGAGTGGAAACTATTGACTCGGAGGAGAATAATAGATGGGATTGAGTAGGGGGGTTGCTGATCATGTGTGTTTATTTACATACCCCATCAGGCTGGCTGAATGTTTCTTCAGCCTTGGGATTGATGTGCTCTAGAAATACATTGCCTTGGTGTGTGTATTTGCCAGCCGTGACAGCTCTTTGCTGCTGGTGCCTCATCAAATGTGTTTTGAGCTTGTAAATCTAACGTGTACTAGAGCCACTTTTGGAGGAATAGAACCTTTTATTGGCAAAATCCAGTTTCCTGGGCACTTGGAATTAAAAGGTGCTTTTGGAATTGTGCCTTTAATGGCATCATAAGGGTAATAGGCAACTTGAAGTCAGCTGTTTCATCTCCAAAAGGACAAGGAACTGCTGCTTGATCTGCCAATCTGGATCTGTAGATGATGCTACATCCTCCATCGCCCCGGTGGACGTGCCAATAGGTGGCAATGTCTCCATGGACATGGTGTGAAGCACCTCTCCTCGCACCATATAATCCTTTGTTTGTTAGGAGATAAGGAATTGTATGTACATTCCTATGACGGGTCTCACATGGAGGGAAAAGAAGAGGAAAATAGGGATTTTGTGCTTTTATGATGCTACTTTAGAACTCCATGCAACGTCTGGTGGCTTGGAGAGGTGGGTTGGATGAATGGGGACAACCCAACTTCCCTGCTTCTTTTAAAGCCTTTGTTGGCATAATGGGATCCTTGATCTTGCCACTGCATAAATCACAGGCAGCCAGTTGAAGTCAATTCGTATTATTGCAGTTCGTTAGCAGCTCGGGAGGAAATTGCATTTACTATAATTGCCTCTAATTGCACCAGATTAGTGATTACAATTATTGATGGTGGCTGATTATTCATTAGGCTTCAAATCAATTCCCCTGCTTCATCATTACCCAAAACAGTAACTCTGATGAGGAGAGAAAGAGGTCCGGGGGAGCCCACGTCCAGGCTGCTGCCAGGGAGCCCACCTGACTCCACAAGTTGTGTGAAATCAGCTCTTGAAGCTGATTAACGCCTTGATGTAATGGGAGAGGTCGTGAGCTGGGATTTGGGATGCCTTTGGTGGTGAGGGGCTGAGTTAAGTCATAGAATGAGTTGGGTTGGAAGGGGCCTTTAAGCTCATCCATGGGCAGTGACACCTTCCGCTAGAGCAGGTTGCTCCAAGCCCCATCCTGGCCTTGAACACTGCCAAGGATGGATCATTTACCACTTCTTCAAGTCCTTCTCTGCTTATCCCGTCTTGGGTGGCATCCTTAGAGGGACACCCTGCTTTGAGGTTCCTGGAGAAGACTTGCACTGTCATGCAGGATCTTGGAGGCGTTTATGGGCCCGATCGCATCCTCTGAGATGAGGGGAGGAAAAGCGAGGGAGGGGGCGCAGCTCCCCCAAACCATTCCCAGTTTCCCGGGGTGGCATTCCCAGGTGCAGGCAGCCACCTGCACTGCCTCTGGGAGATGTCTAATTGTCACAAAAGCTGCCTGACTCGCATAATAACCAGAGCCTTTAGGTGGAACACAGCCCTGAGCAGCGCTGCGCTGCTTGGATGTTCAGCTGAGGCTCTGAGGGATGCACAAGTCCAGCTTTGCAGTTCCTTTCTCTTCAAGTGGGTGCCCAGGCTGCAGATGGGGTGGCTGCTTATCTTGGAGTGGCTATGTTGCCTTCCAACCTGGATAGGCATGGATCTGGGAAGCTGAAGGTACTCAGGATAAGGTTGAGTAGCTTGCATAGGGTGGTAGCAGCGGTTTCTTAGGCTGGCATGGGCGGTGGTTTGTCTCCTTTGCAAGCAATTTGGGCATTGATTCCTTGTACAGAGCTTTGGGGTATGGTGCATCAGCTCTGGTTGGAGATGTTGCTGCTCACAGGTGTGACCCGTCAGACTCGGCTCTCCTTCCATCCCTGGTCTGCAGCTGAAGGTGGCTTCAAAACCCCAATGTGGGGTTTTGACTCCTCTGCAAATCATATTTGTCTTGCTAATAGAGATTAGTAATACAAATAGAATGGTAGGTGCTAATACTGGGTATGGTGTTGCAGAGCTTGACCGTGTTCCCAGAAGGGATGGATGGATCAGAAGCCTTCCATGTTCTGAGGTTTTTGCTGCCAACCATGACCCCTGCTGTCCCATAAAGCCAAGATCCTGGATCCCTTCCTGACAGGGTAACCAAGGGATGAGCTCAGTCCTTGAAGCAGTGCTAGATATTGGCCTCTCCAGTGATGGAGCTGCTCAGCTGTACAGTGAAGGGGACTGTGTGCCAAAATGATGCCCATCAGGCAGGACTGGGATCTGTAGTTGAGCAGGACAGCCACGTCCCAGATACCTTGTTAAAAGGCAGTTGTTATCTGTGTTTTCCACCTATTGATCCTAGTTCTGCTGCTGTGCTTAAACATCACTAGGAAAAAAGAACCATAAGAAAAGGGGAATAAAAGGGATGGTTCTGATCATTAATCTCACCCTCTCACGAAGTGGGGACACTGGTGTAATGGGGGCATTGTCTCTTGCACCCAGGGTGAGGATGGGGATGTGGTTGGAGACAATGGGCAGGAGTTGGCTCAGCTGGGATAAACAATGGTGCTTGTCTTGTTCAAAAGCAGGATTTGGGACTGCTGCAAGATCTATAGGGATGTTTCTTTTGGAGATCTGGGGGGGGTTTACTGCAAGTGGAAGGATCAGGATGCCTGTTTCCCATTCTGCCCTTGCATGTGCTATCCGCATCCCAAGTGTGTCTGTCACCTCTCTGGTAGGGAGGGAATTACAGAGGGTGGGATGGACATCTCACCTCTCACTCTAAATGTCCCAGCTGAAGAGCTGTGAATCTGGGTCCTGTGGGCCTCCTGCAGCTCTAGCAATTGCATTTGGCCTGGGGGAGATAAGATTCAGATTGCTGTGCTAATGCAGCTAATATGTCCTGCTGGGCTTGAGGCAGAGCTGGCTATGTTTTATGCATGGCCCAGCAGCATTGCCAAAACGTGGGAGCATGCCGGCAGCGATGAGAATGGCCTCTGCATCCACGACCTCTCCTGCTACCTGCTTGTGATGGGTGGATGAGGAAAAGAAGGCAAGATAGACATGCGCTGTGGTTGCCACCCTTCTCGGTGGGGTTGGCGTAAAAGCATCTTTTCCCTCCCTGATGGGGATGTATTGAGGACAGGTCGTGGGGTTTGGTGTGTTTCCTAGCTGCTGTGGCTGTCAGGGTGGGAAGAGGGCTTAGGAAGGGCAGGGAATGCTAAAGGACTGAGCTAGATAGATAGGGCAGCATCTGTTCGCTTAAGGAGTTCCTTTCTCTTGCATTACATGGAATAAGGATGGCCTGTTTGTGCATCTCTCTTGTTTCCCTTCTAATTTCTCTGAGCATATGCTCAGGAGTGATTTGTTTGGGTGGTTCTTCAGAGAAAAGAGTGGCTCTTTTATCCTGCTATTTCAAATCCCCAATTATGCTGCAGTTTACATGCAGCAGGGATTGCCACGGCAGAATTCAGATACTTCTCCCAGTGTCTTTACTTGTCCAGCCTGTGCAGTAGTTCGCAGTCATCTGTAGGATTTTGGTAATGCCAAGGTAAGAAACAACCCAAAAGCATAGACCTAAAGCATTTATTGAAAGGTTAGAAAGGTGCTAGCAAAGGGAAAAGGCACAATAGTCAAATCTGAGTTGTGAGGACTAGGCTCCTGCTGAAGCTTTGGGATCAACAATCCTGTGAGCCCCTTCCACTTGGTTTGCACAGAATTAGCTGCTGTTACTATGGATTTAGAGACGGTGAGGTTTGAGCGTGTCCCTTTGAAAACTTCAACTTGCAAAAGTTCAAGAAGAAACTAAAGTACCAGTAGGGAATAAAGATGGCATCATCAGAGCCTTTCAAGTAGAGCAACACAGCTTGAACTTGCCTAATGAGCCCCCGAGTTTAAAAATAGATATAGATACGTGTATATGTTGCCTTTGTGACTTTGAAGTGTTGGCAGTTGGATGTCTTCGGGGTTTGGATGGTCTGCAAACACACACTATTTGGCATGATGTTTGCCGGCCGCTATTTACTCCAGTTTTACTCCATCTTCCTGCTTACAGCTTCATTGCTCAAGGCTGTTCTCCACCTTGTGAGACTGACCAGTGCTTGGAAGTGATTTAAAGTAGGTTCAGAGATTGTCCTGGGGGTAGCTGTGACCTTGGTGATGGGACAGGGGTTTCTGCCTCCCTGGGATGTTGTCAGCGTTGTTTAGGAAGTTGAATAAGGAGATCTCCTGGCTTTTGGAGAGCTGTGGTTCTCATTTTGGGGTGGAAGGTTCTTTACCTGCAGACAGAAGAAAATAGAAAGTGAACCATCAGGCAGCAATTGTGATGCTCAAGAAGTGTGCTGGAGAGTTACTGTTTACACACAGTGTCCTTGCAGGATGTGAACCCTGAGAGAAGAGCACAATTCCCTGCCTCATTCCTCTCTTGCCTAAGTGCTTCAAGGGGATTTGCAGGTGATTTACAGCTGACTCAGGAGATGGATCACTCCTGGCAGATAGGAGGGAACTCATTTTGGGGTTTGAAAGCAAACACAGTTAAATCTTCTTATCCTGGCTGAGCTGGTTTGGGAATGACAAGAGGCCTCAGGGCTGGGAGCTCTTCCTGCTTCCTCTGTGAGACCCATGGATTTGCCTTCGCTGCTTCCCAGCTCTCCAAACTGTGTCAGAGGCAGGAATGCTGTTTAGACTTGGAAGGAAGGAAGAAAACTGAAATGGAACACTTGGAATTTCCTCAGGAAATGAGAATTGACCATTTATTTAGTTCCTGTGCCATCACTCAGGATGCTGTGGAGTAGCATGAGCATATTCCGTGCACGTGTTGAGTTTGGGGCTGTGACTTATGGTTTGAGGACAATAACAGGGGTCTCCAGGGTGGCCAAGGCAAGGTTTCCAGTGAGCTGTGGGGTCATGGCTGCTTTCTGGCCGAGCTGAGAGATGGTTATGGAAGCAGTGAAATTAAAAGGCAGAATATTTATTCCCAGCTCTGCCATGAATGGAGTCAGACTTTATGGGAGTCAGAAAGTTACCCCATGCCTCAGTTTCCCCTTTGAACATGACTTCTCCTTAGCATTAACACTGCCTGAGCCATGCAGGATGCGATTTGGAGGAAGGAAGGGGTTGGAAATAACTTTTCTCAGTACCCAAATCCCCGATACAACCGAAAGCGCTTTGGAAAGGTCCCAGCTGCTCGGAGGGAAGAGGGTTGCCTAGCCAAGCGGGTCGGAGCGGCGCATGATACAGTGATGCGGTGCTGGAGGACGACAGCCTTGTCACGTTGACTTATGATGGATGAGGAGAAAAGCTATTTCTCATCGGTGGTGGGGAGATGTGAAGTGTAAAGAAGGATGCACCAGGAGTCTCTGGGCAATTCATCTTGTGTCGGGAATGCTCCTGGAGTTGCGAGGAGCGTGAGGCAACGGAGCCAAAAGGCGCAGGGGAAAGAGGAGGGGCTGGGGAGAAAATTCATTACGTGAAGGATAATCTCATGGGGAAACAGCAGAATGTCAGCAGCACCCCAGAGAGGGGGAGAGGAGGAAAATGAACCGGGGCATTTGTCAGCTGTTAAACCAGGCGTGCAGCGGAGGAGAGTGGCTGGATGCCAAGGTGATGGCTGCTGGAGCGGGATGGAGTGGGAAGAGAAGCAGAAGGGGAGCTTGATCCGTGGAGCAGGGGGATTTTGGGGTTGGGGTTTGCCATGGCAAGCAGCATTGTGGCACTCGGTGCTGTGGGGTACAGCTTTGAGTATGGGGTTTTTCACAGAAGGAAGAAAAATTGCCCCATCCCTACTCCCCAAGAGCTACTTTTCACCCCTCAGGAACGACTCAAAGTCTCTTTTTCCCCATTTTAATTGCTAAAGATGGTGTGTCTCTGCTCACAGACCTGGTTTGAACGCTGGTTCTGGCCCCATTAAAGTGATGTAGAGCCGCATTAATCATGGCAGAGAGCAGAGGGGGTGAGTGGGATGCCAGATCCATGCTGTTATTTGCCCACCTGGAAGTGACCTGACCACAGGCCTGTGCAAGGGCTTCATTTTATCCCTGGCACAGAGAGCACCAATTTCCAGCAAAGGAGCTGAGCTCCCATCTGGACTGCAATAGCTGTTCAATAGAAAGTCAAGACCAAGCGCTGCCACAAGAGGAAAACCTTGATATCCTTCCCAGCCAGGATATTTAGAAGCTTTTAGTGTTTTATCTCCTCCTGGAGTGAATTTGCATGCCAGAGAGCAGCGCCGCGCTGCCCTCAGCATCCCCACGGGAAGGGTCTGCGCTCAGGGAGGCTCCCGATGCTTTGTTTTCCATTTGGGAGCTCCACAAAGCGGTTTTGCTTGGAGAAATCTCCCAGGTCAGGTGGCAGCAGTAAATAGCTGGGGCGTTTAGGAATGATTGAGCCATTATTTCCAAGTGTCACCAAGCCTGCTGCCCCTGCAGCACGTCTGGCAGCGCTTGCTGCTTGGGATGCACCAAGCACACAGAGCAGGTTTAATAGCCAGAGTCCCAGGGCACAGTATTTGGCGTAACAGTTGGGGCTTGACACCAAATAGAAATCTCCTATTAAAGAAATCAGGTTAATTTACTGTGTGAAATGAAGCAACTTAAACTGCTCCCAAATAGACAATATATTGGACTTTACTTCGTGGGAGTGGAGAAGTGACTGGAGGGCTCTGCAGCAGCTTCTTGGGCTCCTCCCAGGGCTGTTGTCAACCTTCATGTGCCTCTCTGTCCCTCCACAGGGTAAACCCTTTCCTTGTGCTGGGGTTGAGTGATGCAGAAACCCTACAGATGGGAGCACTCAGCATACCAGAGCTGCTCTTGTCTTCCTACCAGGCAGTAGTGCTATTTCCACCTGTGCTGGCCAAAATCTCTTCTCCAGTTTGGGGCTGTCTGCATTTTTGTGTCCTTCAGCAAAGATAAGCCCCCAATGATGTTTCATATCGTATCATAGAATCCCAGAGTGGTTTGGGTTGGAAGAGACCTTAAAGCTCATCCAGTTCCAACCCCTGCCACGGGCAGGGACATCTTCCACTGGAGCACGGGTGCTCCAAGCCCCTGTGTCCAACCTGGCCTTGAACACTGACAGGGATGGGGCAGCCACAGCTTCTCTGGGCACCCTGTGCCAGCGCCTCAGCACCCTCACAGGGAAGAGCTTCTGCCTAAGAGCTCACCTCAGCCTCCCCTCTGGCAGGTTAAAGCCATTCCCCTTGTCCTATTCCTGCATCCCTTCTCCAAAGCCCCTCTCAAGCTTTCTTCTTGTCCCCTTTATCGATCCTCACTATGAGCAGCGCAGGGAGCCGGAGGTGCAAATACCACTCTCTGCAGCTTTAAGCGGGACTTTTCTTGCTGAATCCTGCAAGGAAAAGTCAAGTCTCCTCCACAGCCGGAGACCCCCGTCTCCTTCCTGCCCCAGGAAACCGTGGTACAACTTGAAACCGATTAATAATACACAAAGGGATGATGTGGTTGGGCAAAGTGCGGCACTTTCCTCGGCTAGCTCGTGTTAGGCTTTTATTAAGCTGCGATCCAAAGCAAAGGAGAGGGAGTGATTTTATAGCCTGCAGCAGCTTGTTTGCAGATTATTTTCCGAAGATGCTCCGTAGAATCTCAATTGCCTGCGATGAGAAATCCTGGCAGGTGCTGCCTTGAATGGAGGAGGCTGAACAAGTTGATGCACTCGCTCCTGGCATCTCTTGTGCAGGCAGGGACTCAAGCTGCTGCTCGGTCCCAAGCTCTGATTTGGTGCAACATGGGCTTCCCATGGGATGGAAATGGACAGTTGGGGTTGGGGAGATGCTGTCAGGGTGGGTAGAGGGCTTGGAAGGGCAGGGAATGCTGGAGGACTGAGGCAAAGCCCCCCTGCTTGTGCTGTTCCCGTGCCTGCAGCTCGCTCGATCCAGATGTTTTAGTGGAAGCACAGATGTTCAGCCCTGCGTGTCCAGATTTCAATGGCATCTCTCATTAGCAGGGAGCTGGAGGTTGGATGAGGGACAACGAAACAGCCCGCGTGTCAGATGGCAGAGAAGGGCAAAAGGAAAGGGCAAATGAAAGGGGAATCGGAGCAGTGCAGTGACTTGCCCAAAGTCACACTGCAGCACCCAGCTGCTCACTTGTGCTGTTCGAAGTAAGAGCATCTTTTCCCTCCCTTATGGGGCTGTATTGAGGACAGGTCATGGGGTTTGGTGTGTTTCCTAGCTGCTGTGGCCAAACCAGCTGAATTCGCTCATGTGCAGCAGCGAAAAGGGGGGAAGAGGAAGTTAGGCAGGGTTTGGCTTCAAGAAAATAATACGTTGTGATGCTCTGAACCCTCCATGATCCCTTTGAGCCCCCTTAAGCGCCAGTTGATGGAGGGTGCAGCCAGACTCCTGCCATCAAGCAGAAGCTCCCCGAGAGCCACAAAGCCCAATCAGCAGGAGAGGAACAATTGATGCGCTGGCGGTCTCGGAGCTCTTCTGCTGATGAAGAAGAGCAGGGTCCAGACAGATTTGGAATAAGAAATCAGCTGCAGAGGAGGAATACCTAGTGACCTAGCTGGGAAAAGGAGACAAAAAGTTCTCATCTGTTCCTTGTGTGTCTTTTCAGAGCATCTTCAATCATAGCCCGCATCATCTTCATCAGAGGGAAGGTGGTAATCAAGGCAGCTGGCTGGGGATGATGCTCTTTTTATACGCTGTTCTTTTTGGGGTAGTCATGAGAATAGCTCTGGAGTGTGGGGAATGTATTTTGGATGTGTTTGGCTTTTTTCGGGGGTCTTTTTTTAGCCACTTAGGAGTTAGTTCACATTGTGCTAAGGACAAGGATTGAAATGCTCTTGCACAGGGAGCTAACGAAAGACAAATGCAATGTAACCTCTTATTTATTTCTTTTACTCCTGCCTTCTTTCTTTGTAGTGGTAAAGATGATAGCATTTCATGCAGTCAATTGAGGCTATTGAGTTGTTTTGCCACTAAAGTTCTGCAGCATTGACTGGATAGATTCACAATGTCCCTTCGGAATAACATCCCTTTTAACAATGCGCTGTCAAGGGAGAGCTGTGCAGGCTTTCCAGGGTTTTCCAGGGTTGGATTTCTCTCTCATTCTCTCCACTCAATGCACTGAAAGCAGACCTGAAAGAAGTTCCAAGGGAAGCAGGAGGCCCCAGGCTGTGGGGATTGGTTGTACCTGTACCTTGCTTTATGGCATGACACCAAATCCCAGATTGGGTTGGGGTTGGGGATCTGTGGGATGCTCTTATGGTGCCTGCTGGCTCCTCCAGGACCTACTGGGAGATAACTTGGTCCTTATGGCAAAATTAAGGGATAAAAGGAATACAAAGGATGAAAGGTTCGGAGGGAAAGCACACAGCTAAAGAAACCTTGTTTGCTCTGAATTCCTGTGATTTCCCACCTCTCTGTGTGTGCTCGCCCTCATTTTCTGCTCTCTCTTGTTTTCTGCCCCTCAAGGAGAAACCTTTGCTTGAATGGAGCAGCAAAGGGTCCTTAATTCATGGCCTGAAAACTCATTGAGGTCCTTGTATGCTGTGATTCAGTGGTGGTGTTGGTCTTTGCTCCCTAGAGGCAATGAAAATGAGATTTCCTTCAAGAGAGACCAGTGGCTTTGCTGTGCATCACATAGCGTAGTCCGCATGGATGTCACTGTTCTTGGGCATGATGAGTCTTGGGGTTCATCATCAGGGACCATAGCCATGGGACAAGGGGGAATGGACCATGAAAAAGGGGAAGTTCGGGTTAAGTATAAGGAAGAATTTCTTCCCTGTGAGGGTGCTGAGGCACTGGCACAGGGTGCCCAGGAAGGCTGTGGCTGCCCCATCGCTGGCAGTGTTCAAGGCCAGGTTGGACACAGGGGCTTGGAGCAACTGCTCCAGTGGAAGGTGTCCCTGCCCATGGCAGGGGGTTGGAACTGGATGATCTTCAGGTCCTTTCCAACCCAAACCATTCCATGACTCCATGTGTGGCCACCAGAGGGTTTCAGGTGGGACTGGTTTAGCTGGGCGCACCCCAGTGGGTTGTGTGTCTTGGGGTATAATCAGTGCCTTGATGTGAGATGAGTTGCAGCCCAAAAAGGGCTCAGGAGGTGTCATGCAGGGCGAGCACCAGCCCCCTGGACTGCTTGTGCTATTCAGTGGGGAGGATCTCCCATGCCCACCACTGAAGCATCTCTGTGCTGCGTTGTGCCTCCTACCACCCCATTGGTAGTGCAGCTCTCCCTGGGTGTCCTTCCTGCATTAGCCCTGCTGCTGCTCAGGCTGTGGGTTTGATCCTGATAAAACTGTGCTTCCCAAATTCCAGCTTGTTTTAACCTTCACTCCTCACTTTCCTGCCTCTTCCGATGTGTGCTCTTTGAATAACTGTAACCCATCTGATAATGTTGTTATAAATTAATGATCTGTTTACAACCTTAACTCTGTTTTAATGAAGACTTCTTTTTTTGTTGAGGGAAATAAAAGCTCCTGTAATTATACCTTGTAACTGCAGGGTTTTATAGCCGGTGAACTCATCCAACAAGCAATTTCGATTAGTTTATCCAGGCAAATATTCTGGTGTTGATTTCACATATGGATACAGCGAAAAACCCCGCACAGCTACTTCTGCGAGCAGCAGAAATAATTATCCCTGCAGCCCCATGTGCCTGTGTCTCGAGTGCAAAGTGAAGCTGGATTTTCGGATGTCTAAGAAAGGTTGAATTCATCCTCCTGCCTTTCCCTCGGTAGGAGCATTAATAGTATCTTTCATCTGAGGAGCTTCCTATTTTTCCCCAAACTTGTATCTCGGAGATAAATGTGTCTTTCTATCAGATTTTATTGAAATGGGTTATAAGGTTTAGAAATCGCTAGGGATGGGGGAAGGAAGCAGCCAGGCAGGCGCTGCCGCTGTGTAAGCCTCATTTCCTCAGGAAACCAGGCTGCAAATACTTTGGGTACCATTAAAAAGTTGGAGCTGCTGGTGACTCTTTTTTAGGGGCGAAGCTTCTGAGATACTTGGAAGCACTTTTCCAAATGCTTGGTTTAGTCTGTATGTTCCAAAGCAAAGGAATCAGACAAATTCCTGCGTTTCCAAGGAACTCAACAGCCAACTTCTTGAGCACATTGGAATACTTAGCTCTTTCTTTTGTTACACACATGGAGGTAGATCACCAAGACCTTCTGAAGATGTTGGCCATCGCTGCCCTGGTACCTTCATTTCATTCTGTTGGGGACCCCCAGTTGTCCTGAGATTCACCAACACACTTTCGTTTTCCATTAGCTGAGGTTGAACAGGTTCAACGTGTGGCGAGGACAAAGATGGAAGCAATGGCTTGGGATTTGGGAGACCTCGGTTTTGGGTGGCCCTCAGTGCTGTGTTTTCAGCAGAGCTGCAGAGATGGTTGTAGTTGAGCATGTACTCTCAGGGGCATCTCACTGCTTGGTGTCTAGAAACACCTATGGGATTAAAATTCAGCTTAGTCGTCCATGGGGATGCTGCTGTAGAGGAGTGCGCAAGGATGGTGACCCCACTATCTGAGGAGCCTTCCTGCTCCTGTCTCTGAGCCATCCGTTCTTTTATCTGCCAGGAATATCCCCCCTAAGCAATCACTCCCTCCTCCCAGCCCTGCTGAGCATGGATGCTGGGAGGATCCAAGGTTCCTGGCTATCCTGGAGCAGCTCTTTGACATCAGGGGTTGCACTTCCCCTGTTTACAGCACTCCTGTCCTGCCCCAGCCCTCCTCATGCTCCCTTCTCCTGTTCTTCACTCCCTATTGCCCCCTTTGTGCTCAGGGTAGATTTGCACGTGGAAAAATAACTATCCTTGGGCATGAAATATGATTTTTTGCCTTATGAGGGCATGGGGGAATCAGTGCTATTCTGTGCCCACAGTCACTTCATTCCAGTAGGCAACCTGGTGATGGCACCTGCTTGAAGTTTCTTTGTGAACCTCCTCCTCCACTGCAACGTATACAAAGGAAATGAGTTTCTTGGAGATATTGCTTCTTTTATTTGGGCTCTTTTTGTGTGTGGTAGGACCCTGGTTCTGCCTCGTGGATTCTCCCTGTTACCAGATAGCAGTAACAAGAGCAGGAGAATGATGGGAGCAGGGACGTGCTCTCCTCAGCGCATCGAGCCGCTTCCTTGCCTTGCAATCAATTCCTCCAATTCCAGCCCCCTGTTGTGACAACAAAAAGTTGTGCAAAAGCATTTCCCGCCCCTGAAAATCCATTACTGTCCCTGTCCCTGTCCTTTTCTCATGGTTGCCTTTATTATTTATATGATTTTCTTGTGCTGGCTTCAGTGGGGCTCTATTCCATGCTGATTACAAGCAGTTATCAGAGAAACACTTTGTCAAATGTTACCTGAAGCAGCAGGACTTAGAGTTTATCACTGTTTGAACAGGTATGAAATAGGCTCCTGGCCATGGGCTGGGGTGATGTCCTTCCTCGTGTCCTTGTGGTGGGCAGGAGAGAACATCAAATTGAAGATACCGAGTGCAGATGAAGGAGTCGGGGTTTGGTGGGGGTAATGGCCCTGGATGCTGAACCAGCACCAGACATAGGGATGGCCTCTCTGCCTTAAGCTCCTTTTAGAGGTATCATCCCATTTTGAAGCACCTTTCCCTCTTTCTCGAGCTTCAGGCAGTGTTTTTCTATTGTTTTCTTTTACTTATTTTGCTTTTAATTCCCAAACGGACTGAACTTGGGCAGGGGAGTGGGAACATCCTGGGAAATCTATGTCTTCATTTTCTCTCTCTGTTCCCTCACCCACTCCTTCTTATCTCTGCTAGGAATCTGCATAAAGCAGCTCCTCCACATATCATTTATTCATCGCATTTTAGCGCAAGAGGCTCTGCCTTGCAATGGAGATGTCATTTGCAAAATAATAAGGTCCCACTTGCTGCTACCACCACTCTTCTCCCAAGAGGTCATTCCCTCTAAATCACAAATCTCTTTAACCATCACCTTGTGGGTACACATGAGCCCAGCATCTAGATTAATTCCAGGTCTTCTTCCTCGTCGTCTCCTTTGCTTTTCATTTTTAAGGTACACACAAACCAGTCAGCTCTCTTGACTGTCGGATCTCGATTCCTAATTGGGTTGCATCAGAGGAGCTCTTTGCTTTCAGCTGCTGAGGTTTGTGCATTGTGGAGGGACGTAAGTCACAGATATCATCACATAATTAAGCTGGTATGAGGTGCCGGGAAGCACCGCTTCCCTTTTTGATGCCCTCCTGCGCTGTACACAGCATCGAACACACAATGAGGGAGGGCAGATGTGGAGGCTTTGGTACTACCAAGGGCTTTATTTTCCTTTATGTTGCCTTTTCTGCCACAGGTCACAGTGAAAACTATGGGAGAGAGCAGGGCTCTGATGGTTCGGTGTGCAGAAGGCATTTTGGGTCGCCAGCAGTGTAGACCCTCAGGGAGGGCACCCACGGGAGCCACTTCTCCCAAGCATGAGACCGTGGATACAGCTTTTGGCTCCAATTTGGCTCAGCCCTGCAATGGCGAACGATGCTGGCTTGCACTGCTGCTGGGTCATAGACTCATAGAATGGTTTATGTTGGAAGGGCCTTTAAAGCTCCTCCAGTTCCACGGGCAGAGACCCCTTCCACTAGAGCAGGTTGCTCCAAACCCCATCCAACCTGGCCTTGAGCACTGCCAGGGATGGGGCAGCCACAACTTCCTTGATCCCTCCCTTATTTACAGCCCACCAGGGAACGATACTGTTATAGGACATCTCCCATGAGCTTTGGACTTTGCTCCCTGTATATCTGCCCCAAAAACCACCTGAGGCTGAGCCAGCAGCATCCCTGGAGCTGCTCACATGGCTGCTCTTATACAGGGGGAAATTATTAGTAAGCCAAGGCGTAATTATATGTCTTAAACCTTGCTCAGGCTCCAGCAACATCTTTCCAGAGGAGGGAGGAGGCTTTCAGGGAGACACCTTGCTGTTTAATAAATAAAAGAAGAGCTTCATAAAGTGTCTGGCAAGCACATTCCTCACATAGAAATGTTACGGAATAACACGGGATGAATAATAGAAAAGGTTATTGAAAAATTCATAATTTCCAAGCGCCGGTGAAGGCCAGGCTTCCATTGGCGTTTATTTGCCTGTAGAAAAGTGATTAAAATATATATTATTGTCCTGTCTATAGGAAAATGTATTATTAAGTGGCTACTAGCATGACATTTGAAAAATCCATTTCATTCCATTTAGAGGCGGCAGGTGGGAGGGAATGGGGGGGGTCTTTCTCCTGCCTTTGTGCAGGGAAGGTTTTTACAGGCATTTTAGGCAGGCCTTCAGAAAAGCAGCAATAAAATACAAAGGGGGAAGGTTTAATTATGGCCCCCTGGCTCTCAGCAGTGCCGCTCATGCTCCGTTTTCATGCCTTTTACATTCAAACTGAAATGAGATTCCTTTACCTTTATTTATGGCTTTAATTGCCAAGAAAGGGAACTGAGGATGGGTGGTGGGTTTGAGCTGCTTAGGGAGAAAACAGGGTTTTCTCTGTGGACCTCATGGGTGATGGGCATGGTTTTGGGGGCTTTTGAGGGGTTTTATGGCGCTGGACATCAGGTCAACCTCAAAGGCTTGGAAGCAGATGGGACTTCCAGGTTGTGCCAATGGAACTGGTGACATGCAGGTTGTCACTGTGGGTTCATCCCTCTTGGGTTTTGGGTGCTTTGCAATAGCATTATAAACAGGGAGACCATGTCCTGAATGAGAAGCTGGAGGATTTGAGGGGGTTTAGGGAATGCCGGGTGCATTTCCTGGGCTTGATCCTTCTCCTGATCCTTCCAGGCAGCCCAGTTGTGCAAAGCTGGGAAGGGAGTCATGCCAAGTTTTCTTGACCAAATGCCAGGATTTTGGTCTAAATGCCTAAAGGATGAGGATTGAAAATAGCCTGAATTATCCCCTTGGTCTTGTTCAGCATCCCTGCTGCGTGTTGAGGATGAGTGTTTGGGGGTGGGTGGCTGTGCTGGGTCAAACTTGTGTGTGAATGTTTTGCATCCATGGGATCCAGTTCCCATAGAACTCCATGGAAAAAAACACTTTTCCATAGGTGAAAGATACGGGTCATCCAACAGATGGGTTTGGGAAGTTTTTGTCCATGGGGAGCTCCTGTGGGGGGCAGTTTGGACAGGAAAGTTGTGTCACACATAGCCAGAAGCCCCTTAATCCCTAGGGAATGCATTTTATATACCGCCTGTGTACACTGAATTTATCTGGGGATTAAAAGGGGAGAAGTAGACCCCTTCTCTGTTAATGTCAGCAGGGATGTGTTATTTCACATTAGCCTGGATCCATCAGAAGACAGGTGGAAGCTTTGCTTCCCCCCCATCATGCCTTAGATCTTGAGCTGAGTCTATATTTGCTGCGTTAATGACTCGGAGCCAATCTCCAGCTCCTCTTCAGTTTTATTCATAGATTCCATCTGGGACTGTCGGAAATAGAAAGGCAGAACCTGTAAAGAAGCCATGTGGCAGGAGAGGACATGAGGCAAAGAGCTGCTTCGAAAGAGAAAACAAGGGTTGGGATTGACTTAAACTATTCCCCGAGCTGGATTTGCCACATATCTTCAATTAAAATCATTTAAAAGCCTCTTTTTTTGTGGGTTTTAGTGATTTTAAGGGAGTGCCCAAAATTGAGCAGGGCCAAAAAGCAGCCCATGAAACGCTGCTGTCAGTCATCTCTTGGGGGTACCTCCATGAATTCCTTCCATTACATGGAAAGCCTCAGACCCGGCCTCTCAAATTAGGTACCTGAAAGCACCTGAACCCGAGCAGCAGCGTGTCTGCAAGGTAGCAGTGTTCATTGTATAGAGCCCTTTAAATCTGCATGGCAAATCAGTTTGGGAGGACAGGAATATAGAGATCTCACTGCAAAGGAGAGCTTAATGTACCCAGAAGCTGTCGATAGACTGCCTGATACCCGGCAGTCACAGCCGGATGGGCAGCCTCATCTTGTCCTGCCTACAAAGGAAAATCTCTGAGCAGGAAAAGAGGCTTGGCCTGTTATAAATGGCAATATCCAGTGATGGGGGGTGGCTGTAACGCGCGCTGGAATTGTGAAGGATGGGGAGATGAGGAGTGCGGGAATGCAGAGGGATGAGAGCGTGGCAGCAGTGCGCGCGAGGCTCCGTGGTCAGCATGGCAAATTGCTGGACACAACTTTTGCAGGCAGCTATCTCTCTTTCCCTGTTTATTTTCCTTTCCTCCCCCCTTTTACAACGTGGAGCTGAGCTCTCCTCTTCCTCCAGCTCTCCCTCCCCATTCCCAGTGCCCATCTTGGAGGATCTAAATTAAAATCTGTTATCATTTCCTGGATAATCCCTTTTGATGCCCTGAAAACAGGCAGAATCTGTCCTGCTTCAACCTTGCATGTAAGTGCTGATAGCTTTTGAACAGCTAAATGGCTTTGTATATCTCATACAAATGTCTGTCTCATCCAGGAGCTGGCAAGCACGGTGCAGTCGGCTGGGGAAGCTGTATGAGTTACAAGTGGAATTACTTCGGAGGGATGCTAAGGAGGCCAAACCTTTCAGTACACGTTCCCTTGGCATCTTCTGTCTGGCAGGGATGGGCTTTGCATTGTCTTAACCTCACGGAGCAGCTAATTGGTGTCACGGTGCTGCTGCAATTTGTCAGCAGGGCTTTCCTGCATGTAACTCAATCTATGACTTGGAGCTTGCCTGGGGATACCAGTTTAGCCCAGTCTGATCTCTTGGGGAGTTTTGTGTTGAGGAGAGCTTGCGCAAGGACTTTGTTCATGGGCTTTGTGCATGAAATGAGTTTTGGTGTATCTCTGCCCAATGCAGTTTCCAGCTCAGGCACTGGTTCTTTTTCTCCCGGCAGAGCGGATGCTTGTGCTGAGGCTCCTGAGCTGCATCCACAGCGTGTTTGGCTCTGTTAATGCCACTTGTCCTTTTCCTTGCTGGCTTTTCCCATTTGCCATGGGGTTGCGGATGCTTTGCCAGACCCTTCCTCCTCTACCTGCTTTCCCTGGGGAGCCGGTTTGTGTTCGGGGCAAAGTGAGGAGCGTATTTAGCATTAAACTCAGCTGATGGCATCTTTGAGCCGCCTCTGAGGACCTGGTGAGATCTATCAGTGTCTGGTACCTGAGAAGCTGGTAATAGTATAGTAATGGTCTGATGGCTTGAGCTGATGTAGCAAGGTACAGCTGTGACTGAGAAGCATCTTTACAGCTCTTAGCCCCAGGTGATGGGATATAAGAATGCAGCCCCCTGCTTGGGGAGCTGTGCTTAGCAGAGAGGCCTGAGGAGGGGAGATGAAGGGGGAAGAAGTCAAAGGAAAAGAGTGCAGGGCTTGATTTTGAGAAGAAAACTGTAAACCAACCCTTTTTGAGGCACAGTCCCTTCTCTCCTCCCCTGCAGTAGAGCTGTGCTGGGTAGCAAATGGAGCTGCATCTCACGGGAGCATCAGTGCTGGGTGCTGGGCTGGGGCAGGGACATACTGTGAGGTGAATTGGCTGTGGTGTGGATGGGAAGGGGAAGCTGTCTTTCTGCAGATGAGCAGCCTCATGTTTAGCTGGGGAAGAGGACAGGGCACCGGGATGCTGCTGGCAGCAGCTGCAGTCATTTCTCAGAGCCGCCTCTTGTGCAGGAGCTCATCTGCCAAACGGGCTGGAGAGCCTGCAAAGAGCAGCTAAGTGGACTTAACCTTCCACCTCTGCTTGTGCTTCCTCAACAAAAAACCCCAAACAAACTGATCTCGCTGAGCAAGGGCTTTATCTGCAGCGAGCTGCTGGTTCAGGTGCCTCCGAGCATCCCTAGGAAGGGGGATTCATCCCTGCTTGCTCCTTCTTTCTCTCCGTCGTAGTAGTTGGAGGGCATAAATTCCTTGCTTGGAGTGTGAGGATGCTGGGGGCAGCGATTTGGAAGCTTGGATCCCAAAATGGGCAGCCTCCTGATGTCACTGTTGCATTGGACACAGATGTGCTGAGTTGCTTCTGTCCTCTGCATCCTCAGGGCCACCACCTCCTTCCCACTGATTGACTCCCCACTTCCTATTCCCCTCTGCTGAATCCAGAAGAAAAGAAAAAGCACTTCCCCCCCTCCCCCCCCCTTAAATGAACTCAGCATTAATTGCTTGTGCCAAATCCTTGTGCTCCCCAGCTAAGGAAATCGAACAGGGCTCCCCGGGGAGAGCCAGGGAGTCAACGCTCATCCATTAACACTGTAATTCTGGATCTCTCACCCAGGCCTGTGTTGCCTCTTGCCCTTGTGCACTCGTTAGTGCTTTGGCCTTTACATCATTTCTAGGCAAAACCCACAAGCCAACCACAAAACCAACCCTTTTCAGCCGCCTTCCCTCCTCCCTCCTCATTCTGAGAGATGCTGAGCTGCATCCAGGCCATTATTTGCCTTCAGTAATGGAAATAAAGCTCCTGTTTCTCCAGAGACGACTCCTTTTCCCCTGGGACATGAGAAAACCAATCGCCAAAAAGTGACTCGAGAGCATTTTATTTGAATCCAAGTGGTAATTGCAGGTCGCTCCTTATTCATGGGCTTGGAATAGTTTCTTGCTTGCGCGGTTTCGGTGGGCTGCTGGGAAATCAGAGGAAAACTTGCAGATCCCAAGGGATTTGCAAGGGTTGTTGTTGGTGTGTTGAATGCAGGAGGTCAGGGTTGGTTGCCGTTTGCTGCTCCCCGTGTTTTAAGCAGTTAGTTAGCAGGGATGTGTGCAGAAGGAGGGAGCTTTTATCAGGCAGCTGGAGAAGGCGGACGGATGCGGCATCCCTTCATGAAGAGCTCAATCAGATCCAGGTTTTGGGCATAAAAGCTGCTTTTTTTCAGCTGCGCTAATGAAAGATCTCACCTCTCCCCCCCGGCCTTGCTGCTTCATCAGTGCTGTGCTGGGAATGCTGTGAAAATCACCAGCAGGAATGAGGAGTTAGTGAAATGCAGCATCTCCAGGGCAGGCTGGGAGAGGAGGTGATGCTCTGAGAGGCAGGAGCTGGAGTGATGCTGCTTGGATGAGGAAATCACAGAATCCTGGACTGGTTTGGGTTGGAAGGGACCTTAAAGCTCATCCCGTTCCAACCCCCTGCCACGGGCAGGGACACCTTCCAGTAGACGAGGTTGCTCCAAACTTGGCCAGTTTCCCTGTGCCTCAGTTTCCCCATCAGTAAAATAAGAGCAAGGAAATCTCCTCCCTGGTGAGATGCATATGGAGAATGCTACAGGATGGTTACAGATTGCTGCGGTGGCAGTGAGGATGAAAACAGGCGTGGGTTTAAAACACTGGGAATTAGTGGTGGCGTGGGTTTGGTACGGGATCTGGTTTGCCTTTTGCAGTGTAGCTGTTCACTTGAGCGGTTCCTTACAACTGAGCTCTCTGAGTGCACAGGCTCTGCTGAAGCAGGTTGAACTCGCAGCTCTTTCAGACAGGGGCTCATCTCTCAAGCACAAGCACAATTAAATAGACCCTAACGACGTGTCAGGCGGCGCGGGGATGCGAGCGTGGCGGCAGCGTCTCCCTGCAGAGCCTGCTATGGTGAATGCAATGAATAATCACACCCGTCCTCTCCCCACATAGAAATAGTCTGATAAATAAATAAATGACATCTCTTCATTTCATTAGATATTTCCTCCTTTCCCCCCCTTCTCCTCTTTCTATTTGCCATCAAAGCTCTCCCTCTGGTGAGCAATTTCCAGGCAGCGTGGCACTTAGCAGCTCAGAGGAAAGGATCTGCTCTAGTTGATGCGTTGCTCATCTTCTCATTATCCCACGTTCCAGGATGAAGGGGACTGGAATTCTCTCCCCCGACTGGTTTCTACTTGCTGTGATCCTCCTATCCACCGTGTTCTCCTGAAGCTGGTACCATTTGTATCCATGAGCTTCTGCCTCATTGATAGAATCATAGAATGGGCTGGGGAGAAAGGACCTTAAGAACACCCAGTTCCAATCCCGTGCCATGGACAGGGACACCACATGCTAGACCAGGTTGCTCCAAGTCCCATTCAACCTGGCCTTGAACATTGCCAGGGATGGGGCATTTATACTTATTAAGAGAGGGAAGAAAATCATACGTGCTTGTATCTATTAGATGCTAAAAGAGGTCCAGGTAGGGGGTATCAGTGTAGGGATGGATGTAGAAGAGCAGGAGCTAAGGAGAGGTGATGGCAGGGGCATCCTGCAGAAATCAGGAGGAATGGCTCCAGCATCCTTCAAGCAAACTGGATCTCAGGGCACTTTCTGGAGTTCAATGACACAAGACGGTGGGTAATAGATGGTGTAAATTGCCAGGAAAGAGCAGCACAGAGATATGGCAGGAGGAATAAATTCAGACCTTCCATCGCAAAGCCAATAATGGGGCGAGGGGGAGTGGGGAGGTGGAGACAAGGGAGAGGATATTTATTTTCAGATGAGGTATGAAAGCAGTGGAGAATCAATGACTACAGCATAAAGCACCTCATGCGGATCACTAATATATACACAGCCCTTGCCAAGTGCTGAGGGTGCCCTCAGATCTTCAGCCACCGTTTAAAGTGATGCAGCATGTGCCTGGCTCACGGCACCAAGCTCCTGTGCTGAGGTTTCTCCCTTTGCAGGTCTTTGGTTTGGTTTGGCTCCTTGAAGAGGTGCTGAGAGCTTTCGAAATAGGTCTCCTTAAGCTGGGTCTAGTTTTCCACCCCTTAGCTGGGTCTTCAAGGCCAGGCTTGCCATATCATCCAGGAGATGCTGTGAACCTTATGTAGACGACAGGGTTTAGCGCCAAACCTCCAAAGTAGGGCAGTGTCATGCATCAGACTGGAAATGAGATGCTGAATCGTAGAATCCCAGAGTGGTTTGGGTTGAAAAGGACCTTACAGCTCATCTCACCTCCCCTCTGATTAAAGCCATTTCCCCTTGTCCTGTCCCTACAGCCTCTTGTCCAAAGGCCCTCTCCAGGCTTCTTGTAGCCCCTTTAGGTGGTGGAGTTGCTCTAAGGTCTCCCCTTAAGGAGCCTTCTCTTCTCCAGGCTGAACCAGCCCAGCTCTCAGCCTGGCTCCAGAGCAGAGCTGCTCCAGCCCTCGCAGCATCTTCATCTCCCTTCTCCAGAGAGGTGAATTTTTACACCATAACTGAGATAGCAGCATAGCTACATCCGCTCTTTAGAGCCTAAATCACTTGGGCGAGCAAGACATGAGCACTTCCCTCCCTGCACGGATGTCACCAGTTGTAATTCAGATGATTCATTCAAGGTCGTATAGTGGAGCAGCATCTCTTCCACGCCTGCTTGTATCGGGGAGGGGGTGAGAGGAAGGGGAAGAGGGGAGGAAGATCCCTCGTGTGCCTTGTTCGACAAGTTTGCAAACCAGGAGCAGCTTTGCCGGAGTCCTCACGTCCCCGGGTGCATTGGGGGAACGTCTCTGCTGCTCCCCAGGTCCCCACTCGCCCCCTCTGATAAGGTAATGAGATGCAAGTCTTTGGCGTGTTTGACAAGCTGCTGTCCTACAGTGCGGGAGCCGCCAGTGCTCAGAGGCTGGGAGAGGAGATTAATTAATGCTAAAAGACACAGTTTGATGTGGCAATGAAATCTCGATTAGAATAATCTCTAATTATCTTGTAGCACAAGTGCCGCAGCTCTCCCAGGTGTCTGCCCCAGCTTGAAAGTGTTATTTGTCAGCATCAAAGGCAGAGAAAAGCCAGCGCAGGGGGTGCACGTGTGATCCCTGGTGATGGGGAGCCTGTCTTCTGCCAGGCTTGTTCCTTAATCATAGAATGGTTTGGGTTGGAAAGGACCTGAAGATCATCCAGTTCCAACTCCCTGCCACGGGCAGGGACACCTTCCACTGGAGCAGGGTGCTCCAAGCCCCTGTGTCCAACCTGGCCTTGAACACTGCCAGGGATGGGGCAGCCACAGCTCTGGGCACCCTGTGCCAGCGCCTCAGCACCCTCACAGGGAAGAGCTTCTGCCTTATATCCAACCTGAACTTCCCCTGTTTCAGTTTAAAATCATTGCCCTTTTTCCTACTGGTACAGTCCCTGATGAAGAGCCCCTCTCCAACATCCTTGTAGGCCCTCTTCAGATGTTGGGATGTCTCCAACTTCATCATAGAATCATAGAATAGTCAGGGTTGGAAATGACCTTAAGATCATCCAGTTCCAACCCCCCTGCCATGGGCAGGGACACCTCCCACTAAACCATGCCACCCCAGGCTCTGTCCAAGCTCCAAAGAGTCAGGACAGCATCCATGCCCGCTATCCCAAATCAGGGCAATATGTGGGATTCAGGGTCTTGAGTGTAGTTGTTGGAGCATAGGGAGCCAGTCTGAGGTCTGTGCAGGTGGTTTGTGGCACTTCCACCCTGTCATTCCAAAGCATGTCGTTCAAACGCCTGGTCCTTTATGGCTTGCTTTATTTCTGAGGGCTTTTACACAAAATCAACTCATTCCCAGGGAGAAGTTTAGTCCTGACAAAATGCCTCTTTGCCCAGGAAAGCCATTTCCATCAGCAGGCTGCTTGGTGCTTTACTGCCTATCCTCCAGGCTCAGTGAGCTTTAAAGTCCTCGTCTCCCATCGTCTCTTCTATCCTAATGTCTTTGCTGTGAACTGCGACCTGTCTCTTCCTAGAAGGACCTCGTGGCCTTTCAGAATGGTCCCTAGGAGTGGGGCTGAACAGTCATGCTCTGGGTGCTGCACAGGAGATAGGCCCTTTAGCATCTGTAGGAGCAGGAATAACTGGCTGCTTTGCTTGGTGAGCATTGTAACAGGGTCTGTGCTGCTCCAAGTTGTGTTTATCTACTTGAAATGGTCTCAGGAGAGGAAGCATCTTGGCTTGAAAGACATTGCTCTTGTGCTGTGCTCACTCTTGGTGCTGCAGATGCAGGAGGCATCCTTTAACCATCCTCATCCTCCAGCCCTGTAAAGCCTGGGGTGGGTTCTTCTCTTCCCTGAGGGCTGCAGCAGGCTGGGGATGCAGAGCCTGGGATGGGGACAGTGTGTTTCTGGCTGTCTTGACCTGTTGTGTGTCATTGGTCAGAGCATCTTTGTGCTTGCTAAGATGCATAAAGGTGGGGGGCAAGCAGCCAGCTGCAAGTGAAGCAGCTTTCCTGAACCCCTCCCCATACCTTCACCCTGATGGGTGATGGAAAATCCCCTCCTGGTCCCTCACTGATGCGCCTCTGCTGCTTAGGCACCCTCCAAAGCAAAGCCTCTGCATCCCACCCTTGAACTTCTGTATCTATGGGGGGAGAGAGGGAGGAAAGGCACCACAAACCACCCCAGGTTGTTTTGAAGCACAGATCTGTTTGCAAACGAGCTTGGGTAAAAAAGGACATGCTTGGTAAATCCTATTTCACTTCACCAACGAGCTGAGAAACTCTTGGATAATGGGTTATGAGTTGTAGATCTGTTTGATTGCATTGTTGCAAAGTGGGAATTGTTTTGCAACATAGATTCTTAATCACTGAGGCATCTGTGATTGAATGCGTCGAAAATTGGTGGGAATTGGAAGTTAACTATAGTGCAGACGGCTTATTCTTGTGTATAATTACAAATAAATTCTAATAACTCTTCCTAGAAAAGGCTGCCAAGAGGAAATTTCCAACCTTGTCCTCTCCTCAGCCCCCCTTCTCCTAAAGCACAAATCCTCCCCCCACTCCCTTTCTGAGCCTTTTCTTTTCCAGCCTGTAGAGCTGGGAAATACAAATCCAATCTCTGCATGTCACTCCCTGCATCATCAGCTGCAAACTATCTAACTTGCAAATAGTGCTTGTCATAACACCTGCGGCTGGGAGCTGGAGAAGGAGCTAGAGGAGGTGGTTGCTTGTGTAATTGCCCAGTGGGGTAAGGTGCAAGAATAAAATCATTGAATCGTTGAATGAATCAGGTTGGAAAAGACCTTTAGGATCATCAAGTTCAACCATTTCTGCCAAGACTACCATTAACCCATGTCACAAAAGGAGCATCCCCCCCTCCTGCAGTTTTGGGGCATGGCCACTCATAGCCTAGAATGATTTCACTTGGTCTGCAACCAAGTACAGAGGTGCTTGGCCATAGCTGAGGTGCCTGCTCAATGTGTAAATGAATTTACACATGGAGGTGATGGAGATATTAGGGTGTTGTTTGCCCGGTGTTTGAGTTCTCTGGAGCGTTGTGCAGTGCTCATGGGCTGGTTGATGATGGAGCAGAGGTCAGCTGCAACTCCTACTGGCTGTCATCTAATTCAGGATCCCAGGGATGTGTGGGATTGAAAATTAACAGAATTAAGCCTCATACAGGGGGGATTTTATAGGCATAATAAAGTTTTAGTAGGGATACAGTCACCCTGTGAGACCTTCTGCCCCATGTTATTATGGAGGCTGAGTTTAGCAGACCTCAGGAAGAACTGTCTACTCCAAAGAGTAACATCATATGATGTAGAGGAAGAACCTTTGACAGTGTGGTTCCTGCAATACTCATGAGATACTAACGGGTTACTCAGGTCTCATGGCACTATATAGTCTTTTAGGCTATCTACATTGACTAGACCTGTACTACCCCAATAGGTGACTCCTCTATCCTTATCTGTCCTGTGTACATCCTTAGGATTGTAACGCAATCCCTTGGCTTGGTGGTTCCCCTTGCAGCCACCTCCATGGCTGGGCTCCTCATGCTCTGAGGATTTGGGGGTCAGAGATGATGATGATGCTCAGAAAAGGTCCTGCCTCACCATTTTATGCAGACCACAGAGGTGAAAATCAAATGGTACCCTGCTTTTTGCAAGCCTGCGGCAGGCTGCTGGGGGTTATTCTTCGTGGGATGAGAGGTCAGGTTTGCTCGACAAAGAGAAGGGACTTTCTTTTTCTTCTTTTGCAGTGCTTGAGCTATTTATACTCCTATCTTCACCCTCATGATGGGATGAGGCAGTCAATAGGGTGCTTTCATGGCCTCATTTCAGAGAGGGCTTTGTAGAAGTTGAAGAGATGGGTTATTATTAAGTTCTCGTCATGTTAAAGATGCTTTGAAGCCAAACCTGGACCCACTCGACCACCAAAGAAGAGCAGGCAGGGCAGTACCCAAGAATGGGGAACAGACAAGAAAGCTTTTTATTGTGTATCGACTCTCCTTTTGTTCCTTGGGAATAGCAGGTTGGACTTTCCTTTGGTACCCAGAAAACTTTGGGCAATGCCACCTCCTTTTGAACGAGCATCATGACTTTTAAAGGCGATAATAGCTGTTTAAAGCTGGGTTAACTATGTAGTCCTTTATCATTACTCAATGATATCATCCACATCTGGCATTTGACATCTGTGGGGAAAGCATCAGCGATGAAATAAAGCAAGCAGCGGACCGAAACTCCACCTGAGCTTTGCGACGGCTTTGCTTGTATTAGAAAAGTTGCACAAAATCAAGTCAATTGGGTTTAAATCCGTTTATTTCAAATGGTGCAAACTCTAATACAGGCAGAACTAGTTTAACCTTTGCTTAAATTGATTGTGCTCGTGACAGTAAATTACCAAGTGAGACTGAGCTGATTTAATGGAGGGTTAAGCCTGTTTAAGTGTGTCCATCTTCAGGGTTTTCATTGGTTTGGGAAGTGAGGATGGGCCAGAACCTGGGAGCTCATGAGGGACTCGGGGAAATCTCAGTTTTCTTTCTTGCTCTGCCACATATGCTGGGAAATTCCCATCTCTGGGCCTCAGTTTCCTCTGTGTGATGGGGAATGATGGAATTTTCCTGGTTTGCCTGTGTGTTGTTGCCTTGGGGGTGAGAAATGAGCACCATAGGGTTTGCCTGTCCTGGAAAGAAGAGCTGGTTTATTAACTCCACAAAAAGTAATAGTAAAGTAGCTGCTAACAGTGTGAGTTTGAGTTGTTCAAGCTAAGCCATGGCCATAGTTTGCTTTGCAGGGTGGAAAAAGAGACACTTTCTGACATGAAGTCTAAACCCCAGCCCTGTGCGCTGTCAGTACCCCTCTTCCACCCATCAGATGCTGTATTTGAGACCACACTGAAACATCTCCGGGATGGGGAGGACTGCATGCTCCTCAGTCATACATGCCTTTTTATATGACATTTGTTTGAAGGGATGGAGGGATGCACCAGCTGGCTCCTCAAGGCTCACCAGTGTTAAGCCTTGGTCACAAGCTTTAGGATAAGGCTGTTTCCCGACATGCTGGAGTTGCTCAGACCTGGTTTTGGAAGCAGAGGGGCCTCGATCCACCTGAACAAGTGTTTTTCTGGGGATAGCAAATGTACTGTGTTACTTGTCTGGGAGTGATGTGATTTGAATTAATCAAAATGCTCAACTGCAGGAGGAAAAGAAAGAAGGGGGGGGGGGTGTCCTAGACTGATGGGAGAAATGGAGTGGTGATAACTGTGTTTTAATCCAGTAGCTGAGGGCTTAGAGCAGCCTCTTGGGAATCAATCCTCCTTTTTGCCTGGGGAATTTGGACCTACAGCTCATGTTGAAGGATGTTGGTGGATGGGAGATGCTGGGTTGCTCTCTGCTTTGTATACCAATAGGTTATTAATTAGGAATCCAAGTGGCTCCCTCATTCAGAGGTTAGGTTACTCACTAGGGAAGCTCCGGTCCCTATTCTCATTAAGGTTTAATTATACAAAGTAAAATATCATCAGCAAGAGGGAGCAACCCCCCCTGAATACTATATGAGAGGGTGGCTGGTGATATGCTGGCAAACATGGACATGGCTTTGGGTCCCTAAGGATGAGGGAAGCTGCATGATTGCCGTGTGGGGCAGAGGGTCTTGGGCATGGGGATCTTTTCACTTCATCCCCTTGATAAGCTGCAGTGAGAATTCAGGGTATCCAGCCCACAGTGGGGGTGGGTGTAGGACTGTTAGTTCCATGGGGGCAGTTGGTGCCTGAGTTAAAACCAGGAATGGTTGTGGGATGAATGGGAAGTGACCTGAGGCTGCTGTTAACTTAAATACCCATCTGTATATATAACCCAGGATAAACAGTAGCAGCGGGGCAGTAACCACTTTAGTTTTGGAGCATCTTCCTCCCAGGCGATGGGGAGGAAGGATGGAGCTGTCCCTTGGAAGAGCCCCAACATAAGGACTTATACCCATGGGGGGAATTTAGAGGATGGGAGGAATTCTATGTACATGGATGTCTTCAGTTTGAATTGGGGAAATGGCGCTTGGCGAGTGAAAGCATCTGAGTGTGGGCACCCCAAGCTCTCACTGCCTGCCGCCCTTCTGTCCTTTGGGTCTCTGGGTCTTTCACCGCAGCAGGCAGCTTGATCCTGGTTTTTACAACGTGGAAACGGAGGCAAAGAGCTAGAAAACGTTTTTACTGGCAAGGTAAAGACAAGTTGCTTCACTTCCCCCCTGCTTGGATCACCAGAGTGCGGGTTTCATTCCCGGGGTGGACGCTGCAGAGGCAAAGGGGTACCGCAGGCTCGGCCTTGCCGGGAGGAAGAGATGCTTTAATGAGTTCACGTTTTGGAAGTGCTCTCGACTCTTCAGGTGAAAGTTACTCTCCAGGAGAAGTGCAAAGAGCGCTGATTTGCATTCTTATTGCTGGCAATATCCATAGGGAGAGAATGTCAGAACAGCTGTTATGTCAAATTACCTTCCTCCAGTAACAGGGGATTTTATCTGTCATCTCATGGAGGGCAGAGGCACTCGCACCCCTTGGGGGAAGCCTGGCTTTGCATATATTTTGCATCTCTTGCTTTGTAGGCTTCGCCTAACCCAGAGTGCTGCAGGAGGGGGATTGAAGTGAAGCAGCAGGTTGAGGGATGGAGCAGAGCAAAGGGGATGCTCCCCCCCCATCACTCACCCTGGATGATACCCAGCTCCTTCCCCGTCCTGCGCTGTTGCAGCAGCTCGGTGTGTCCCGCTTTTATTACAGCCTTTTGATAGAATCACTTCTTAATTAACTCAAGCGATGGCTTTATTTCTTGGAGCTCATTTCCGAGGGCTTAGTTTTATTTCTTACACAAAATGAATATTTCAGGGGGTTTCTGCTCAGATCCATGGAATGGGAAGAGGGGAGAAGAGGAGGAAGCTGAGTCAGCGCAGCTCCTCGCACCGCAGCGTTTCTGCTGCCGTCTGTGTTTTCCCAAGCAGCCATCAAGTTGTAGTGATCATTTGCAGGGAGGAAAACATAAAAATAAACCCAGGCATGGATCAAGATCATTAAAAGGCTCCATCTGGACCCTGCGCTAAGGAGGGATGAAGGCAGTAGGATGTGGCCCTGTCTGGCCTCTGCTGTGCCCATCACAACCAAGCTGTTGTTAGGTTTAGGCAAGATTTTGGGGCTCTAAATGTTCTTTGTGCCTCTTGGCTGTTTGTACAGTAAAGCCATGAAGCATGGGGGCATGCTGAGGGCAGATTTAGTGCTGGACTCGCCGTGTTCTTGTGCAGGGCCGGTGCTGGGGCAGGGGTTGTCCTTTGGTTTTGTGCTCCGACGATGCAAGGGCTGTGATGCTGAGGCTGCTGAGTAGCAAAATGTGCTCCTTGTCCTTGCCCTGCCATGAGCCCCCCTGGTAGCTCTGCCCTCCCCTCATAGCTCAGGCTCCTTTGGTGCGCTGCGAAGTGCCAGGCTGGGAGTAGAGGTTCAGCCCCAACAGCGATGTGTTGTGCCTCAGTTTCCCCTTCATGGAATCCTAAAATGGCTTGCATTGGAAGGGACCCTAAGGCTGGTCTAGTTCCAACCCCTCCATGAAGTCATGCTGATGCCTTTTCGTGAGGTGCTTTGGAACATATCAAGGACCTTAGGAGGGCAAGGTGCTTGTGCTGTTGTCCATGTGAGTGGCTCCAGCTTGTCCATGCCTTTTGCTTAAGCAGAAGCTTGGATCAGATCTAAGCCAAGTTATACCCGATGGGAATCTCTCCCTTCCCCTGCTGCCAATCCCATGTACGCAGTCCAGCCCTAAGCTGCTCAGTGGCTTTAGGTTTCTAAATAAGCTTTGGATGGGATAGGGCAGCCCAGGGAGAGGGCCATGAATAGAGCTGGGTGTTCCCAGCTAAGTGAGTCGGGGAGCCCCGAAATAGCCACAGGTCAGATGATTTGGACATCCACAACCGACGTTTCAAGCACTTTGGGATGAAATCACTTCCCCCAAATCCCACTTTATGGCCAAGCCTGGGAGCTGGGACTCAGTCCTTCAGAGATCGTGACATCCATACTCTGGTCCCCATCCCAGTTAGACATTGCCTGCATCCATGCTAGTGGTACCCAGGGATGCGGCTGTGCCCTGTGCCCCCAGGTCAGGCAGTGTTAAGTGTTGTGTGGTATTAATTGTAATGCCTGGATCCCACTCACAAGCTTTGATTCATAATTCCTTTGCTGTGCTATCATTCCCGTGCTCCAAACATAGTCTGGGAGCAAGTTAAATGCTGGAAGTGAGGCAGAGGGATGCTGGGAGATATTAAATGTCTGTAGCCTTTCAGAGGCTCCATAATTCATAATCCTGAAACGCGCAGGCTGATAATTGCCCTAATCACTGGAGAAACATGGCCAAAATGTACTGAAATAAGCCATAAAACTCATTACAAGATAACAAGATTCTATCTATTCTCAGAGGTCGCGTTAAAGCTCGGCAGGTCAGGGAGTTAATCACCTCCTCCAGCAGAAGCAACGCCAATAAGCGGCAGTGCGGGACACAGCCTGCCTTGCCCTGGGTCTTGCCCCGTGGTACCCACTATGCTTTGGAGAGGGATGTGAAGGGATGTGGTACAAGTAAGTTGGGAAGGTGCTGCGTGGTTGCTGGCGTTTGGCTTTAAAGGGAAAGAAGTGTTTTCCATGGGATGGCTGAGTTTTCCCATCTCATCCAGAGAAGCAGCAGCACTTCCATCGCTGTCTGCTGCAGCCCCATGCTGTTGTAGGACCTTTGTGTTCTGCTACTTCATGTAAGCACCTGAGTCTTGGCAAGACTCAGCATGAGGCAGGGCTCTCTCTGCAAGGTTTTGTGCAGGGTGTGATGCTGTGTGCTCTGTTCTTCAGGGGACTGGGATTGAGGATGCTTTCCTCCCCTTCATCATTCCCGGTGTGTATCAGCTGTGCTCCAGCCTGGCTCTGTGCTGTGTTAGATCTTGTCAGGGGACTTCAGGGGTTTCAAATCATTGCCTAGGGCACCTGCTTTGGGAAATGTCCCTGTTATGGGCCTGGATGAGCTCACCAGAGGGGCTGAGGAAGCATCTCCAGGGGCTCTCCCGTTACAGCGTTGCCAGCAGCTGCCTCCCCACTGGATTTGTAGTGATGGATACCGGGCACGCAGCTAATCCATAATCCTTGGTAAATGCTGCTGATGAGTCAGTGCTCATTTAACATGAAATAGCCCTCCTGTGAAATCCATCTCTTTGGATTTAGCAGAGCTGCTTGTTGACTAAATATTAATTGGTTATTAAAAGTATCGGTGAGGGGGAGGAAATGAGACGTTTCCCCAGGGCTGTGGCTTGTTCTGCCTCCCTTGCATGTGCCCTTCCATGTCCCCTTTGTGGAGGGACCCCTATTCCTGCCTGAGCTCTTCTTGCTTTGATATCATAGAATCATAGAGTGAGTTGTGTTGGAAGGGACCTTAAAGCTCCTCCAGTTCCAACCCCCTGCCATGGGCAGGGACACCTTCCACTAGAGCAGCTTGCTCCAAGCCCTGTCCAACCTGGCCTTGAACGCTGCCAGGCCAAGGATCTTCTATCTTCCTTTTATTTACTACCTGTAGTCATTTGGAAACGGCAGGGAGGGGAACTGAGGTTCCCAGGTACAACATTCCCACACTTCCCTTCTCCTTCAGTCCTTGGAAGAGACGAATACAAGAGGCAGCAAAGGCAAGGGTTGGTACATGTGATAGCAGGGGCAGGGAGGAGGGAAGAGGGAAAGTGGGGAGGTGAATTGTCCTCTGGTGTCTTCCAAATCCTTCTGTAGCTGCAGCTGGGGCTCCTGGAGGGAGCAGGGAGTTTGATGGGAGGCAAGGGAACCATGAGTGGGACTTTCCCCTCCATCACTGTGGGGGATTGCCAAGTCTAGGAGTTGGGGACCACAGCATCTCCTCTCCTGATGGGCAGTGTGGGGCTTGAAGGAGACCCTAGGCTCGGGGGTTTATTTAGATGTTGGGAAAATGGGTTGTTGCTTGGAGATTAGTAATAATTCTCCCTAAGGAATGCTGCAGCATCCTTCTGTGGTTTTGCCTGGGGAGGATTCATTTGCTGTGGCTGGAAATGAGCATTTTAAGCAGAGAACTGGGAGAAATACGTATCCCCAGTGTGAACCTCAGGTGTTCATAGGGAGGGTGGTCAGTGGCAGCCTGGCTCTGCTCCTGTGCCAATCAGAGCATCCCCACTAGAGCATCCCGGGGTGACTTGCAATGATTTCCTTGTGGATAAGCTGCAAGGACGGGATTTTAACCAGGAAAATTATGTCAGTTGGAAAAACCACATCTCTTTTTCCATAAGAAACGAATAAAAGGAATGCTTTTTTTGTGCTTGCTTTGCCCTGTGTCCTGCTGGGTGACAGAAGCAACAGTTTAAAGCCGTCATGCATCTTTCTGTCCCCTAATCCTCTCTCCTGCTTCATAAGGGATGGCAGGGAGCCCCGTGGGTCCTGCAAATGAAGATCCCCACAGGTGCAGAACGTGTTGCTTTGCCCAGTGTGAAAAATCAATAAATATGCTCGCTGCAAAATAAACCCAAGCCCACAATACACAGAGAAACTTGCTGCAAAGCGGAGAGGAGGGAGAGCAAGAGCTCCTCTCAAAGGAATAGTTGCTCGAGAGGGAGGCCTTAGAAAAGCAATCATACAGCAAAGCTCTTTGCTGGGGAAGTAGAATAGAATCAGAGTGGGGATAGTGCAGGCACCTGGTGAGAGGACATATACCTGCTGGGAAGGTTTGGATGCTCTCTCTGGCTTTCCAGAAGGGTTTTTCTCATGTTCTCACCCAGGCTTTGCAGCCATGAGTGGAGTTGGTTAATGAAAAGGAGCTGTGGTCCCTCTCCGCATCCCCGGAGCATCCCTGCAGCCGGGCTTTAAGGATGCTGGGCTTTTTCCCCAGCTTTGGTGGGACTCTGTCCCCATCTAGCGATGGCTGGGCTGTGGCTGGCACTGCTGCAGCCTCCACTTGTGCAAAAGTTCTATTCTAGCCTAGATTGTTCCAACTCGATGGGAAGAAGCTGAATTCACCCCAGACAGGCTGCACTGGACCGTCACAAGGCAGTATTAAACTCATCACAGTGACTTCTGCTGTTGAAGCTAAAAGGGAGAGAGCCCCTTTGGAGTGGAAGGGGATGAGGAGCAGACAGGGTGTTACCAGCCCTGGTGTCATAATGGTGTCCAAAAGAGCAACAGGCGGTTCATTAGGGTGGGCTTCATTTGCCCTGCACCAGGTTGGGGCTGCAGAGCAATCAGGGCATCCTCTGGGCAGGCAAACACCTCAGATGTTTGCAGGAAAGAAAGGGAGAGGGGTTTATCATAGACTCATAGAATGGTTTGGGTTGAAGGGACCTTAAAGCTCCTCCAGCTCCAACCCCTACCACGGGCAGGGACACCTTCCACTGGAGCACGGTGCTCCAAGCCCCTGTGTCCAACCTGGCCTTGAGCACTGCCAGGGATGAGGCAGCCACAGCTTCTCTGGGCACTCTGTGCCAGTGCCTCAGCACCCTCACAGGGAAGAGCTTCTGCCCAAGAGCTCATCTCAGTCTCCCCTCTGGCAGGTTAAAGCCATTCCCCATGTCCTGTCCCTACATCCCTTGTCCAAAGCCCCTCTCCAGGTTTCCTGCAGCCCCTTTAGGCACTGGAGCTGCTCTAAGGTCCCCCCTTAAGGAGCCTTCTCTTCTCTAGAGCAACCCCATAGCAGGTAGTGGGGATGGTGCATGTGCAAACAGGCTGCAGCTTGATGTGTTCTTCTCCCTCCAGAGTATCCTGCATGCCCCATCTGGTACGCTGCTGTCACTGTCACCGCTGCCAGCGGGGCAGGCAGGCAGCAGGCTTGGAGAGGCATATGGATGGGCACAGGCGGTCCTACAGCTGGTTCCCCCTACCAGCAATCTGTGGGGATTGATAGCACGATGCTCAGCCTGGAGAAATAACCCCCATGTCTTCAGCAGGTCTTAAATATGCCCGTTCAGGCAGAGTGTGCGGCTGCAGATGCTTTGTAAATGGATGAGGAGGGATGAGACCAATTTTCCTCCCTTTCCGACATGGAACTAGTGAGACTTTACATGGCATTTCTACCCATCCGAGGCTTCCAATATGTAGCTTGTAAAGGCGGTCAGGTGGAGAGATGGAAATGATAAAACTCCTCTTTAATAATAACTACCTCTTTTGGTACTGAGCTTTCTGGAGCATTAAGGCCTGTTAGGCAGTAAATAGCATTGTGGAAGATGCGGTAGGAGCCTTTAGCTTAAATCACTCAGGAATTAGCTGGAAAAAGCCCTTTGTAAGCCAGTCCTGCGTTGCAGGAGTAGCGGGAATGCTTCCTGGGCTCCCCTTGCACTTGGATTTCCCATCCCTTAAATGGGGACAGTGTGGGAAGGTCTACTGGAAGTGCTGAAGTAAAGGTGAGGCCACTGAAGCGCTTGGCTTCAGCGCGTTGAGATAAACTCCTCTGTGCCATCTCCCCACCACATTTCTCCTCCTTTATGTGTTTTGTGTTGCCCAGCTCTTTCCTTGGCACGGCAGCAGCCATGTGCACATGCGTGTGCACACGTGTGGCAGGAGGAGGTGGATATTGCCTCCGCATGGAGCACACAAAGCTGGAACAGTGGGAAAACCGGACTCATGGAAACCCTTTGAACATCCGGAGTCCTTTAGAAGAGTGAGGGGAGAAAAGAGGAAGGGAAGTGGGTGGAAAATGTCTTTCAATTCTTGCCATTTCAAAGCTTGAAGCTGACCTGATTTCAAAGGATGAGTGTGTAATACTCTCCTTCTTTCTTCTCTTTATTTTTTCCCCCTAATAGGTAAGTGACATTTCATTCTGCTCATCCTTAAGGCAAAGTTGGATTATTCTTGCTTTTTAAAGCAGGAATAGGGGAGGGGGATAAGATATGCAGTGAAGGAGCCACACGGGCACAGCAGCCGGTGGCTCCAGAGAGAGGGAGCAGAAAGCTGCAGAGGTAGGTGGCTCTGACTGGGGACCAGGGAAGAACTGCAGCCCTCGGGGGACCCATGGCCATCACCAGTATCCTCCCTTGCATCCAGTTGTGTGGAAATCGTTGGGAAGAGCCTCAGGAGGGGCCTTTTGGGAAGCTGAGGGAGATGCTGGTGGGCAGGAGAAGCACGTGTGTGGGGATGGAGGTTGGGGCACGGGGCTGGCTCCCCTTCTCTGAGTGGTGCCATGGGTTTGGTGGATGGATGTGCTCATGGTCAAGTGTATGGACGCGGTGGTTCACTGCTTGCTGCTTGTTCATCCTTTGTATTAACAATGCAGTGTGTAGCAGTGCTTTTGGTGCTTTGGCATAGAGGCAAGAATATGCTAAATCTAGAAATTAATCTACTTAGCACATGGGAATCCTATCTTAGTTCCTGGAATACATATTGCAATGACACATCCCTCCCATCCCTAAAAGCTCCTACCATAGAAGGGCTAATGGGGCAAACCGTGTTCTTGCATTTCTGGGCTGCAGCACGACGTGGTGCCCACATTGGTGAATATCTGGGATGGTTTTGCTGTTGTTTTGCAGTAGGAATGAGGTAATTTCATGGGGGGCATTTCCAGATTGATCCTATGTGAGTGTGCTGACTACTCCTGTAAACCTCACCTGGCAAGGCAAGCCTAAACTCCAGCAGCAAGCGCACTGGGAGCCATCCAGGAAGGGATGGGAAAGAATTATTGTTTCCTGCCCTGTTTTGCTCTGCAGCAAGATGTCTTTATAGCCACGTGGATGTGAGCAGGACAGGGGATTGCCAAGCAGGAATGCAGCTGCAGGGCTTAGCTGGAAGTGTAGCAAGGGGAAAAAGGAGCTGTAAACAACAGCAAAACCCCTACCTAAGCAAACAGCAGCATGTCCTTTCTCTCCTGGCATCCCTGTGGAGCCCAGGCGAGCGTGGAGCAGCATGTTGTAACCCTCGTTGTCAGCTCTTGCTTTATTTTTCATCTCTCTTTGTGCTCCTCATCCACCGAGTTGACCACTGCGTCGCAATCCCTCCCTGCTTGTGCTGATGCTCCAGGCAACCTGGGTTATTCCGGAGTCTGCATCCAGCTGAGCTGCTGGCAGGGAGAACATGGGGAAAGCTGCAGTTTTGGACTTGAAATTGAAGCCAGGACAGGGAAAAGTGGCTGGTGGAGAATAAATAAGGACTGGGGAGCCTTTGGGTCTAGATTTTCGTTGTCTGTATTATCCTATCCCAGGTCCGCATGGATTTGCATCTCCCTGGGATTCTCCGGGATAGCTGTTCTTCATTAGCATTTGGGGGAATAATTCATTAAGGGGAATACATTCTGAAGCCCTGTCTCTCTTCTCAGATGCTTTTCTTTCCCAAAAGGGAATGTCAGCCCCTTCTCCAAGCACGTTTTGCTGCTCCAGTGTGGGGGTGTTAGGAGGAGGAGCAGGGATGGAGTTGGGGAGACCTCAATATGTGTGTGTGTGGGCCTGAATCATGGTCCTGCAAAAAGATAGTTTGCATTAAATGTTCAGATTGAACCTTTCTTGGTGGGGGAGGGAGGGGCCAGGAGGAAAAGAAAGGTTTGGGAAAAGTCAGTGTTTTGATTACCATTTTGATGTGGTTTTGATTACCATTTTGATACCATTTTGGTGTTTCTTTTCATCCCACTCCTGGATTTGCAGAGGAAAAAGGGCAAATAGAAAGTAAATGACTTAAAACTCACTTTGCTGCAAGAATATAATTTTCCCTCTGTTTTGATGTATAAGTTTCCCTCTGCTTTTCAAGGAGGGAGATGATGTGTAGGGTCAAGGTTTGCTTTATTGAGTGATGCTTTAGGTCTCACTCCTGCAGTCCTACGAGCATCCCGAGCATCACTGTGTCGGTGGTACCCAGGGACTTGAGACAGATGCTTGAGATAGATAGGAAAGTTGGAGCAAGCCCCCCTCTGAGGGGAGCTGAGCTGAGAAGCAAAACACAAAGTGTGTTTGAGGCAAATATTTGTACAATCTCAAGGCTTTGTTTAAACGAAGCATCATCTGCTAATAGCCAATCCCGCAGGGAAACATGGATCCTCTTGCCGTGCACTGATTAGAACAAGAGAGCATCATTGATAGGGGGGACCACAAAGCCAAAGTGATCCCACTTTGGAGTTTCTGCTTAGATCCCACTTGGAAAAGCAACAAATGGAGCAATTTCTTCCCAGAAGGATGAGTTGATTCATCCCCTTTCTGTGGTTTGGCATTGGGAATATAAGCTGTGTCCTGTGGTGCTAGGGCATGGAATGTGAGGGATGGGTTTGGGTCAGTGCTGGGTGGTTTTCTTGTATAGTTTGATAAGTGAGCTTCATGGGGTGCTGGGAATATATGGGCTGGAAGACTAATGCAGCACTGAGGCCATTCTCCAGCCCCGTTATTCCATTTCCCAGGAACTGGGAAGCAGCGCTGTATAGATTTTAATAGTTCTCCCTTTGATCTTCCTTGTACCTCTCCCTTTCACACCTCCGGTTTTGATCTCCCTTGTCAAGTGTTTACATCCCCCAATTACTATCATTACCTGTAGGAAACCCGGGAACATGCTGCCAAACCTGTGGAAATCAAAGGGCTTTTAACCTTTTCCGTGCGGAGCAGTCCTGACAGCAGATGCCTCTGAGCATCTTTGCTGTATTAAACGTGTCAGATACTGCAGGTGTTAAACTCATTGCTCAGGTTTTAGCACATGTGTGGGGGTATAAAATAGCTTTTACTCCTCCTCCTCCTCTAATTCCCTCTGCCTGTCCCTGCACCTCCAACTTTATATCCACAAAGTGATTGCTGAAAGTGGTTCCTTTTCAGCCAGGGGCTGTATAAATGTAAGAAAACAGCCCACATCGTGCTGTGGAGGCTGCACTTGGTAAGAAAAGGACCTTCATCACGCGCCAAGGAGAAAATATGTGGACCTCCTGCTTCTAATACCTGCCCATGCACCAGAGCAGCTGAGGGGCTGCAGGTTTCTTGCTAGTTGATGGCTTCAGCTCAGCCATAGTAGGCCTGGGGTGCTATCAATGCTGTTGATTGCCATCAGTCCTGCCTGAGAACTGTTATCCTGTCCTATTTGGGATCCATTTCCCCTCTCTTTAGCCATATCTTTCTGTGTTTGCTGCTTGGGGCCAGCTCCCTGTGGCTTTTTTAGGGGCTGCCCAGCTGGGAATGCCACGGTGAGCAGGACAAGGAGCAACAGCAGAAACCTAGGAATGGATAAACGTGAGATATAGACGTATAATTCCATCACGCCAAGGGGGTAAATCCGAATAGGGAAGTGTGCTATAGTTACTGGTGAAAAGGGGAATGGTTCAGCAGGACCTGGGGGAAGTTTGCTTTGCCCCCTCTCCAGCTGAGACAGGGTTAGCCGATTCCCTGCCTCCCTTGTGTGTGGCCAATGCAGGAAATCCAACTGCAGGGAGCCTTGCGCTCACAGCCCAGGCCATGAATAAGCTTTAAGCCCAAAATCCCCTGCAGATGAGCCCTCCCTGTGTGTGTCTGTCACTGCAGAGAAGTGATGGGCTCAGCGGTGCACGCTGCTTTCGCTCCGTGAAGCGAGATGGAAAGCGTGGGGGAAGCACCGAGCACCGCAACAGGTTGTGTTTCCTCCCTCGCCTTTTAATCCCTGATTTCGGACCAACACGGCTCCAGAAAGGGAGAGAAGAGGAATTAAATTAACGAATACAATTTCTCCCTGTCATTGCACTCTGACTAATGAGTCTATTTCTGGGTAATAAGAAGGAGCAGGAAGTGACAAGGCACTGTAATGAATTAGTGGCCCAGAACCTCGTTAGTCAGAATAATCTTTCCATGAAAGATAAACGATGCAAACATTAATTATGAAGCCGCTGTGGAAATGCATTTTGTTACGTGGCATCCCAAGACATCTCAGCGAGTTATTGCTGGAGTGAGGTCCTCTAGGGAAGAGGAAAAAAGGGATCAGAATAAGAGGTGCTGGCCTCCAAAAGCATCACCTTTGCAAGGTGATGCTTAAGTCAAGCAGGAGGGCGGTTTCCAGGTGTGTCCTTCCTTGTATTCATATTCACAGAGTTGGAATGGACATTAAAGCTCATCCAGTTCCATGACAGGGACACCTTCCACTAGAGTGGGTTGCTCCAAGCCTCCTGCAACCTTGCCCTGAGCATTGGATCCTGCAATCCCAGAGCTCCACACAAGGCAGGAAGCAAGCCCATGGGCATGAAGAAATGCCACGTCAAAGAAATGTATCCTAAGGGGGTGTTAAAAAATAATAGGAATTAAAAGAAAGTTGGGAGGGAGGATTTGGATGAGTCATTACATCACTCTTCAATGCAGGTGCAGGGGTTTGTCTGCGAGGGTTTTGTTGCTTTGTCCATAGCTCGGCCTTGGGTGACATGGTCTAACGTGAGGCAGCCCTGCCCACGGCAGGGGGTTGGAACTGGATGGTGTTGAGGTCCTTTCCAGCCCAAACCAGTCTATGATTCTATTACTGCTTTCTGGAAAAGGTGGTTTAAAGCAGGGTAGGTACATCCTTGAGAGCCAGGATCATGCCTCAGCTCAGTCTGGATTTTAAAGGCGAAGAAAGAAGCAGGAAGATGTTAAACCCCACAACCTTAAAGAAAATAATTATATAGGTACGTGTATGTCTCTCTGTCTCATGAGGGAATAAGGGAAATCATTCCACCCCCTCTCTCCTTTCTGCTCCCACCTCCGCTGTATTAGTGCGGCTTGTCCCAATTTTCCTCTTTGTTGTTTTTATTCCCGACGTATTCCGGCTGCTTCTTGCAAATTTCAAAGCAGCAGCACCCGGTGCTTGGTGGCAGCAGCGGCTCTGCCTGCCGGCTGCAATTACTTTGCAACACAACTTTATCTTGAGCAAGAGGCTTTCGGCCCCAGCGGCTGGGGAAAACGCTTTGTGGGGTCTAGATAAGGGTTGGGGAGAAGGCAAAGGAGCGTGACCCGGTAGAGGGATGGAAGGAGGTGTCTGCCATCAGCATTTGCATCCAGTTTGATTCTGCAGCCCTGCAATCATAGAATCATGGAATGGTTTGGGATGGAAGGGGCCTTAAAGCTCCTCCAGCTCCAACCCCCTGCCACAGGCAGGGACACCTTCCATAGAGCAGGATGCTCCAAGCCCCTGTGTCCAACCTGGCCTTGAGCACTGCCAGGGATGGGGCAGCCACAGCTTCTCTGGGCACCCTGTGCCAGCGCCTCAGCACCCTCACAGGGAAGAGCTTCTGCCTTATATCCAACCTGAACTTCCGCTGTTTCCGTTTGAACCCATCACCCCTTGTCCTGTCACTACAGTCCCTGAGGAAGTCCCTTTCCAGCATCCCTGTAGCCCCCTTCAGACACTGGCAGCTGCTCTGAGGTCTCCACACAGCTTCTCTTCTCCAGGCTGAACAGCCCCAGCTTTCTCAGCTTGTCTCCGTCAGGGAGGTCCTCCAGCCCCTGCTCACCCTCGTGGCCTCCTCTGGCCTTGCTCCGACAGCTCCATGTCCTTCTGATGTTGAGGACACCAGAACTACATGCAGTTCATGTATGCAATTACACCTTTGCACTGTCCTCATGCAGATGTCAGGGTAGGTGGGATGGATCTAGTGCATGTGATGTTCTTCTGGGACTCTTCTTCCCTCTGATGCTCTTCTGGAGGACATAAGGTCTGTGCCACTCCTGACCAGGTTTAGTTTGGATGCCCTGGAGTGGGTTTTATCCCTGTAGCAGAGCAGTCAAGTGCTCACACAGATGCTTTGCAAATCCTGCTGTGCATTCCCAGGATTCTCTAAGTGTTGTTTTGCAATCCCTTCTCTTCACCTCCCTGGGTCAGAGATCACAGTCTGTTAATGGGAGGTAATAATGGTACATTGCAATTGCAGGGGGTTGGGAGGATATGGGTATCTGGGGTTATGGGGTTCTCAGAAAGTGCTTTAATGGGGCCAGCTCTGTACTGTGGCAATGCAAATCCTTCAGCATAGCATCTGTGCTCTTCTCAGAGACTGTCTCCAAACACATTCAGCTGCATTGCTCTGAGATGGGTCTAGTTAATGCAATACAAATCTAATGGGCTGTGTGTAGCTGAGAGGGTGTTTCTGGGCTTGGGTGAGAGTCAGTCACATCCGTTTGAGATGTCTTTCTGCTGGTCCCCATCACCGGGGTCCATGTCCAACCTGTTTAACTGCAGGCACATGGGGAAAGAGAGGTGAAACCCTCTCTGGTTATTGCTTTGTCCACAGCTTCGTGTCTGTGCCCTTTAATCTCTTCTGAAGCCCAGCCTGGTTCTATTCAAGGTGTTGTAGTGCTAGGCTGATGGCAATGGGTGGTAGCTGCCTAAATGCTTTGAAAAGTCTTCTTTGGTGGGGTCTTTCCTCTCCCCATAAGGACGTCAAAGTGATGAGGGGCAGGAGGGATGCGGATGCTGTGACCCCAGCCCCAGGGGAAGGATATTTGTTCCCCTGGTAGCTGGGAGAGATGCTGTGCATGCTGATGTTATTTCCTCTCTGGTTTTGACGTGGTTTAGTGGTGGACTTGGCAGTCCTGGTGTAAAGATGTGCCTTGATCTTAAAGGTCTGTTCCACCCTGCTTAATCCTGTGATTCTATGAGCCTATGTTTTTGCCCTCCCCTGGCACCTCCTTGGCCCCAAGCGAAGGGGCAAAAAAGGATCAGTGCGTGATCCTGTTTGATATGGAGCCCTCAATCACAGTTGCATTTTTCCCAGTAGTCACCACCCTCATCATCCCTACTGTCTCAAGAGGGGGAGAGTGAAAAGGGACAGCCTCACCTTGTCTTTTAAACTCCTTATTATTGTTTTCCATCGGTTGTGTTGGTACTTGAGTTAAAAGAAGAGAGAAATAAGCTGAAAATACACTGCGAAGTAGCCGAGTTAAACCACTTCTACCCAGAGCTAAAGGACTTTGGTGTATGGATAATTAAGGAGCCCAGCAAGCCCCTTACGCGCAGGGTTATTGTGTTTCTGCCTCAGGTGCTCTTCTGCATTTTCAAAGTGCAGCAGGAATGGATCAAACGGGATTTAGTCTTTTCTGCAAGGGCTGCCTGACGAGCCGGGATTATGCTCTGTGAAAGCATCTGATGAGGAATGAAATGAGACATTGCGAAAAGAGGCCTTTAGAAAATGCAGCCAAGCAGTCGAGAGGGGAAGGGAAACAGATGATGGGAAACAGGGATGTCATCGTGGATCCGTGGCCCGGTGGCATCTTGGGTGGCACTGGGATGGGAATAGTGCCCCATTCTCCCTGCCGTTAGAAGTGGCTGAGGTGTTGCTTGAGTTTGAGAGGGGGCTTGAAGCTGAATTTCCCAGAAGGGCTCCTGACCTGCTGGGTGTCCCTTGTAATGCTCCTGCCATGAATTTCTGCCTCTTGGAGACCTTTTTCAAAGCCCTTTGAGTATAACAAAGCAGCTTTTGTTTTGGAGGCTGGAAGATGAAGGCCTTAGAAGGGGAGCCCTTACCCTTAGGGCTGTACCCCAAAAGGGGGATGCCACAACTGGGAAGGGCATTGTTCTGGCCCAACAATTCCATCCTTTCCTAATGAATAGTAGAACCACAGCGCTCTGGAAAGCTTGTACCTACCCAAGGATGACAGCTTAATCCCTGGATACAGCTGGGATGCAGTGTGGTAGCAAAACCTGTAAGGGATCTACAACCTTTCTGGTTGGGCTTTCCAAGCCAGCACTAGCTCTTGAAGCGCTCGTGTGCTGCCGAGTGTCTTTTGCAAGCAGTTGTCATTTCGGAGGCTTGGCATTCCCCATCAGGGAATTGTGTTTTCCCCCTTCCTGTCTCTCCTTCACCCTCCCCATCCCTGTTTCTATCCCCTCCCTTCTCCGGTGCAGTGATATCAGACGGCTGATGTGCCGCAAGGCAGAGCCGAGCGGGTACAGAGCCTCCGGGAGATAATTGACTTCGGAAGCTTCTTCGTATGAGATCTGGGATGAAAACAAGTGAAAATATGTTATTTTACAACCTTGATACTCCTGACCTCATTGGAAATAAATATACACATAACAGCCTGAAGAAATCAGATGCTGCATTTAATGGAGAGCAGGGACAGGAGCGCGGGGCTGTGGTGGCCTCGCACGGCTCCGTTGGGTACTACAAGGCACTGCTACGGAGCAGAGATGCTCGGGAGGATGTGTTAGGATGCTGGATTATCCGAAAGCAGAGGGGGAAGCAGACCTTTTCCCCTATTTTTTCCCCGTTTTCCTCCCCAGGAGCTGCTCAGAGCTCTGATGTGATGCTAGACAGGTGATGCTGTGGCACTGGCGCAGAGGTGGAAGTAGTTTACGGGCATTGGAGGATGCTCGGCCCCAGGCAGGATGCAGGACCTGAAGCAAACCCACCCATAAACCATGGTCCAGCTGCAGTTGCACCCCCAGAAGGTGAAGCTTTGGCATTGACCCCCTGCAGCACCCAAATCCTGTGGCCCTGGTGTGTGTTGAGGGTGCTGAGGGGGGTGATGCTGCCCCTTCCTTCCCCTGCTCCCTCTCTGCCATCTGCGCCAGGGTCGTTAAAAGTGTGAATTAGTGCTTGTCCTGCAGTGCTACTTAAAGGTAATGAAGTTTACTTGGCTGGGTAAATTACCAGCTCTCTTTAAATGGCCCCTTTTTTTTCCCTTCATTGCTATGCAGATATATGCTAATGCGATGGTCTCCAAACACAACTTCCATGACCTTCTAATTTTTATTTATTTATTTACTTGAGAAAGCTCTTTGGGCTGCTGTAATTGAATTAGCATCTCCACTTGGAGCTGGCTTGCTACATAGGAGAGAAGAGTGAGGAAGATGATGGGGAGCTCCCCAGAATGGGGATCCGGTAGGTCTGGACCATCCAAGGGATGCGACTGTGAGGCGGTGGGCCTTATTGCATTGAGTGGGATGAACCTTGTGTTTCTGGGGCTGTGCAAAAGGAGAGTGTGGAAAATAAGCTTAGTAAGAGGGAATCTTTGCATCTCGGTTGAATAGGGCACTGCAGGGAGCATCCTCTGCAGGCAGACACAGCCTGTGCTGTGTCAATTCGTTATCTCAGGGTTGGGAGTAGCTTGGGGGCACAGGCCAGCCCTATCCCTGGGATCGGGGAATGAAGCAGTATCACCTCCTCTTGCAAAGCTTCTGCCTGGCTGTAATGAATTGCAGCCCAGGAAGAGCATCTCTGGTGATAGAGCTGGGATCTCGCTTCTGCAAGGGAACGTGCGGCACAGCAGTAATCAGAGGGCTGCCTTGGGAAATGCAGGCAGTGTCCGAGTGCTGACAGTTTAAGAAGGGGCAGTTCCCCAAATCCCCCTCTTTGGCTGGACATCCCCTCCCATTCCCCCATCCTTTGCTGTTGTGTTTTGTCCCTTCCCAAATCCTCACCGGCCTTTCTACCTGCAGAGCATCCTTCCTCCTCCTCTGTGTCGGTGTATGGGTGCCCTGGGGCCCCAGGAACACCAGCTCCAGCTGCTGCTGTTTAGGAATAAGTGCTTACATTTGTTTAGCACAAAGACACCCCTGAGGATTCCCAGCTCTTCCATAGGAAAGGCATTTGTCAGCAAAAACACCTCCAGAACCAGCACCCAGCCCCATCCTCAGCTTGGAGGTGCAGGGAATGGGGCTGTGGGAGATGCTGGGACACCCCCAGGCAGGATCTATGCCCTCTCCACACTTCTTGGGTGCTATCAGAATGGGACCAGGCACTGCCAGCCTCTCTTCATCGCCAGCATCATGAAATCCCAGACTGGTTTAGGTTGGAAGAGACCTTAAAGCTCATCCAGTGCCACGGGCAGGGACACCTTCCACTACGGTAGCTTGCTCCAAGCCCCATCCAACCTGGCCTTGAACACTGCCAGGGATGGGGCAGCCACAGCTTCTCCATTCAACCCATTACCAGTGTCCCACCACCCTCAGTGGGAAGAACTTCTTCCTAAGGTCACATAGAACTCCTTCCTCTTCCAGTTGGGAGCCATGACGCCTCCTCCCATCCCTGCCTCCCTTGTCTAAAGCCCCTCTCCAGGTTTCTTGTAGCCCCTTTAGGCACTGGGAGCTGCTCTAAGGTCTCCCCTTAAGGATCTTTCTCTTCTCCAGGCTTGCAGCAGGATTGCAGCCTCTCCTGCCCTCTCATTCTAGCTGATTAGAAGCTAATGTGGCTCCCAAGGGTAGGGGACTGCAGCTTTGAGGGGTCTGGCTAGAAGAAGCATCCCACCACCATCCTTGGCCCTCACAAATCCAGAGGGAGCCGAGCAGCTTTGTGCCCACAGATGAGTGTCTCAGGTGGCTGAGATGATGGTGATGCCGGGGAAGAGCCTTAAAGCCTGCAAGAGGCCACGGGGGTCTTTCCGCATTCATATGGGCCTACTGAAGCTGCCCATCAATAAAGAGCTGCCCAAGCCCCTTTCATCAGAGGCTGCTCAGTAAATGCAAGGAGCCCTATGCCAGGTAGGCCGGGGGGAGGCTGCACTCTGGTCCCTGCCTTTTGTCCTCAGCCAGGTGCTGAGATGCATCAAAAGCCATCTTGGTGAGTGCCTGGTCCCCCTCCAGGCCGGGGCTGGGCCAGAGGCGGGATGCTGGCAGCAGGGAGGTAGTTCAAACTTTTATTGGCGTATTCATGTCCTCTGATTGACTGATAAACTGGCTCCTCATTATGGGTTTGTGTTCTACTCGTCTTTTTAATTAGCCTAAGGGCCTCATTAGCAGCAGCAGCAATGACTGTGATCAGCTTTGCCTGGCATCCAACCTGCATCATATCACACAGGCTCCACACAGAGGGGTTACCTGTGAGCTGCTGCCCAAAGCCGCCCTCCTCCTCCTCCACAGACCCCTGTTCCCATGGGAAAGGACATGGGGACAGCCCTGGGGTGGATGGGGAGCAATGGGGTTGGCTTTGTGGTGTACAAAAACGGGGTGCCAGTGTCAAAATGCTGCTCGGAGCTCCTGGGTTTTGCTGCTCTCATAGTTCATATGGGATGGTTGGTTCATGCCTCAGTTTTCCTGCCCTTATACTGAGCCCCTTGCCCTCTTCCTGCCCTCATAGAAGCAGAGGGTGAGGGTTCTGGCATGGCAGTGAAAGGCTGCACGTTGTTCCCATCCTGGGGAATGGGGATGTCAATTTGGGCACCCGTCTTTGCTGGAGGATGCCAAAGCCTCGGGTGCTGTGCAGCAGCCAGGCAAGGCACTGCTCCGGCACCAGCTGGTCCCCCTTTGCTCTGCCTGTGCCATCAGGCAGCCAATTAGCAAGAAATTAATATTGTGATTAGCAAATATTATGATTTTCTATCGGAATCTGTAATAAGCTGATTATTCACTAGTGAGGAGCAGCCGCTGCTGGTGGATGATGCTGCTTTCCCCCTGCTGTGCTGGTACAGAGCAGCATCCCACACCGGGGGCATCATCCTGCCCAGGATGCCGGAAGCCATCCCATTGGGCTGGAGAGCACGGCAAAGCCCTGCTCCATCCCTGGCAAGGGCAGTGCGGTGGGAAGCAGGCAGGGCTTGTTGCAGGAGCATGCAGGGCTGCAGCTTGTCAGCAGATGGCAATGCCCTCCTGCAGCACTGCAAAGCGGGCTTCTTGATGGTACTTTGGGGGGACCGAAGGGTCAGCTGGAGACCACGCTCTGGGGATAGTCATAAACTGGTTTGGGTTGGAAAGGACCTTAAGATCATCCAGTTCCAACCCCCCTCCTGCTCATTTTGGAGCATCTTCTGTGCTCCTCCCTAAAGCACATCACAGGACTGTGTTTTTCGTATCAGTTCAAATGCTTTATCATGTATGAGTTAGCAAATGTCCAGGCTGATGTGGGGCACTCTGGTGGGTATCAAAATCTGCTTTTCCTTTGCACAGCCTCTTGGGGATGAGTATATATTTGGGGTCTTCTGGAAAGCATCATGCATTCAGGCATTTATCCATCAAGAAGGCAAACTTTCCTCCCTTCCCAGCATACTGATGAGGTATGACCATACATTATCTTCTCTATATGGTTAAAGAGAGAAGTTTCCCTCCATCCTCCCCTTTTCCGATTGGGAAAACTGAGGCACTTGCAGTGATTTCTCAAAGCCACTGTTGTGGGCATGGGAAAAGGAAGCCGAAAGTGAGGTTTCATGTAGTAAACCCCATGTGTCCTCCCCATACCTTTCCTGCACCCACCTGTGGCTGCTCAGTTGTGTTCTCTACATCCACATGTGAAAAACACTCCTTAAAACCAGTTCAAACGTGAGCATTTATGACCATCTCTTACTGTAGGGCTTCAGGAGCACAGGGGCCAGATCTGAACTGACTTTATGAGCCGGTTTCTATTCTTTAAATGGGAAATAATGTGTATTTTTCCTGTTTCTCGGTGAGTGAAGTTGTTGGATCGCTGTAGGGACCTTCTTGGCAGAGATTTAAGCGCTAGATGGCGAAAATGAGCTGTGAAACAGCGCCGCTGTCCTCACCTCGCATCCTCACAGCTCTCACCCCATCATCGCTGCTGAAGGCTTGGGGAAAAATAAGAGAGAGATAAGTTTGGGGACCGCGATTGCTCTGAGCGTGGCTGAAACTCTTTCCTTGACCTTGAGTGTGGGTCCGCGATGTGATGCTTGTGCAGGTTCAGCTCTTCTCCTCCCTCCTTTGCTCTGCGGTACCACCAGAGCAGCGGCTCGCAGCAAAGCTCCCTTGTCCTCTCTTGCACAGTCAGCAGCAGATGGATGCAGGGCTCTGAGGCCAGACAGAACTCATTGCTGAATGCAAAGTGCTAAAGGGTCATGGGAACAGGGAACAGTGAGAGGTTGGATGGAGAAGGTGAAGGGGGATGTTCTTCAGTTCAAACTCGGTGAGAGACATGCAAGGTGGAGGGCAAAATAGGAGGAAATGGGCCTGTCCTAGGCTCCGGTGTGGGAAATCACTGCACCTTTCCTGGTACCATCCCCTTCCTACCCATCCCAGGGCATCTCCACCATGGATTTCCCCCATGGGTACGGCACTTCTGCCAGTGCCACATTGCCCCTGCCCTTCCACAAATACACTGAGCATCCTTGTACAGACAACAAGGCAGCAGCACCTCTCCTCCTTCCTTCTCTCTGTCAGTGCTTCTGTTGCAGGGATTTAGGGCTCCTGAGCCCAGATGGGCAATTCCCGGCCTCTGGGATGTCTCTTCAGGTTTTGGGAAGCAGCTGGCAAAGCCTTTCCTAATCCCACATGCTATGGGCAGAGCGGGCTCCTGCTGGTCACCCATTTGTTTGCTTTCCTTCCATCCGAGCTCTTATCCAGCAGCTTTGCTGTATGGCATAACATGGCTTATGGGGGGAAGAAATGAGAAGAGTGGGTGCAGTGAGGGGTCCTGCTGCACATGGAAAATGGGAGAGGTGCTGTGATGCTGCAGAGCAAATACATCCTCTCTTTGAAGCAGGCACTTATCCAGGGAACCGATTTTGTGATGCTGCAGGAGCAACACCAAGCAGCCAAGCAAAAAGGCAACACGGTGGGGACATGGGGACCCTTATCCAGGCTGAGTTAGAGACACTGGCTCTGTAATCACTGGCAAAAAGGAGCTTAAGAAGGGGCTTCATGGAGGGCTTACATGTTTCTGAAGGGAATTGAGCGGATTGATGCCATGAGGCTCTTTGAGCTCGTGTCAGCTTAGAGGAACAAGTGGGCATCAGTTTAAGCCAAGACGCCTCAAAGCAGGCCATGAAAGGAATTGAGGTGAATATACATATATTGAAATCATTTTCCTGCGTGCTGTGCTTAGTTAATCTAAGTCATTGACTAACCCAAGGCAGCAGTCGGAGTAATCAGTGCAAATGACTTGAAAATGAAGCCAAGCTGGTAATTAGGGATAACAAATGCCATGTCAGGAAAACAGTGACTTGGCTCAATAGCTCTGGAGCTTCTCAAGGGTTATCAGAACCCTGTGTCCACCAGCGAGTGGAGGAAGAGCAGGAGACAATAGCAAGATGTTTGGTGGCTGCATGTTGGGCCATGCTAATAGAACTGTGGATGCTGCCTGGGGTTTAGTGCTCTCTGACCACCCTTTTTGGATTGGTTTATGGGTGCTAAGGGACCTTTACTTGGAGAGGAAGCAGAAGGCAACAGCCAAAGAGTAGCTGAGCAAGTCAACCAAAACACCAAGATGACTTTCAGCTCGCCATCAGTACGCTTCAGAGTTTACATGGTGTGGATGCATGAGAACACATCTGACACGTCTGCACCTCCTGGCACCAAATCTCTGCTGTCTGTGCTGTAATTCAGAGCAAGCACAGACCTTTTCTGACAGGAGGGACTCTTGGCATGTCTGTGAAGTGCACAGCAGGGCCCTGATTTCAGCTGTTATCCCTGGGGCTCACTGGAACAACGATGGTCTCTGAAAGCGCAGGGCTTTGTCATGATTATTGTTACCAAGTCTCTCTCCTCGTCGTGTTTGGAGTTTGATTCCTCAGTTGCTCTGAGGTTCAATTTAAAGCAGACAAAACCCATAACCAGCCCCCTGGAAAGTGTCACCTTCACAGTGACACCGAGCGTGGCACTGACAAAATGGCCTGTCGGGGTGATGCACTGGCAGATGGCAACTTCCACTGGGACAGAGCAAATGAGACACTCGAAATCCTGCGAAGGAACAGCCAAAATAACCCCAAGTCCACCCAGAAATGAGTGTGAGGGAGAAATGGGTCTAAGAGGCTGCTTTGGACCCTCCAAGCTGCTGTTTGCTGAATGCTTGCTAAGCCCAACCCAGCAATGCCAAAGCTAGGAATAGGCAGGCAGTCATTTCTCCCTCTTCTTCCCTTTCTTCTTCCTTCCCCTCCCTGCTCTTTCCTGCCCCTGACTCCAGCTGACATCTGTCTAGTGAATGTGAAGGCATTTAGAGTGGCCAAAGTGAAATGTATGAGGCTGATCGCCTTCATCTTATTACTGCTAATGGGAGCCTGCGTAGATAAATCCTCATGGATCCTGATGGAAACTTCCCTTTAAATATCTGGCCTCCTGAAACATGGCAATGGGGAAGGGGGGACACGTGTGTCACCTGCTGCAAACCAGACTCCTGGTGGGGTTTATGTATTTGTTTCCCCCAATAAGCCCTGAAATCACTGTGATTAAATAGCGAGTGGCTATTAAGCACGTGCTTAGGACTAAGGTTTAATAAGGCAGTAATAGGTACTGTGTATATTTACACGTGCAGCCAGCCTTAGGTGGTAAACCTCAACCCAGGTGCTCTTTAAATAATCAATAGTTATTTATTAAACATGGAGTTGCTATCCAGCTAAATAGAAATTAAATGCCTAGCTGAGAGATGAGCTTGGATTTTAAGTATTAAAGAGTTAGCACTCTTTAAGATCATTCCAGAAAGCATTGGAATCCTAAAACTGCTTATCCTAACCCAGTGCCATCCCTGCGCCTCTTCCCACACCTTTCCTGCCTGGCAGGCAGGACTGGAATGCCCATCCCTATAGGCCCCTGGCTCCCCAGGGGAACCTCAATGCCTCTGACTCCTCTGCCAAGGGAACAGCAGAGGGAATTGCCATTTAATTTGAGTGAGCTCCATGTTTGCTCTGTAAACACCATCAGAGGTTGCTGGTTTTAAGGGTTTTAGGCTGGATTCTTTCCCTCTGCCAGCAATTTGGGCATGTGAAAGCCTAAATGGGAGCTGCCATGGTCATGCTGCTTAACACTGGAGCCCTCCGGGTCTTCTCCCTTCCTTGGTTCATGGGCATTATGCACAAGAGCCCTAGTTTCTCAGTAGGCTTCACCATGTAGGTGATGCCCACCCACCTACAGCAGCAACGGGGCAGAATTCCCCAGTTAGGGCAGCAAACTGCATCCGTGGGGTGGATGAGAAGCACTCAGGGATGTTGGTTTGAAGTTAATGCAACTCTCAGCATCACCTTCCCATATCACATCTTTGCTTTCCAGCCTTAGAGATGCCCGCCGTAGGGGATGGGATGGCTCTGCACTTGAACCAGATGCTCTCTGGCACCTGGGGACTTCAAACCATCCCCTATGAAGCAGCTTTCCTTTGGGTTTTGCCTTTGCTGCTTGCTGGGCTAGGAACTGGATCCCAGCAAGTCACCAGCGCCTGGAAGCAGCTCGCTGTGTGTCAATAATGCTGCTGCAATTGGTTCAGCATTCCTCTAGGACAGGAAAAAAAAGGGAAGGGGAAAAAAAAAGGGACCTTAACTGCTGCTGTTTATCCCTCTTATTTTCAGTTCATTTTATGCAGCTTCGAACACAGCTGACACTCACCCAGGTCCATTAATGGAAAATAAAGGTCAGGGCTGGAGGCACCGAGCGCTGCTGTCCCCGACTCCTGTGTGATGGGAGTTTGAGAGCCACGATCCCTTCAGTTCCCTTCTGATGTGGTGGACACAGGGTTGAACTGGTCCTGAGTGCCCTCAGTGAGAGCATCTGGTGCAGGGAGGTGGACAGGACCAAGCAGAATGGGTCCTTGTTGATCCGTGGGCCAGGCTGGACGCGTCTCCTGGGATGAATAGTGTGGCTGATGTTAAGAGCCAGTTCCAGTTAAATGTAAGAGGCAGTTTTAAGGGGCAGTTCCATCTCCTGGCAGTGTTTCAGGGATTTGGGTTGATGCTGGGCAAGCTGCTGCCCCAAAACGTCGCTTGTCACAAAATAATGCTATTATTAATATTATTATATATATATAATATATGTGTTCAGGGCCAGGTGGGACGGGGCTTGGAGCAACCTGCTGTAGTGGAAAGTGTCCATGACCGTGGCAGGGGCTTGGAAATAGATAGGCTTTAAGGTCCCTCCCAAACCATTCTATGATGCTATTAACCTTCTCCTTAGGGGATATATGCTGATGTTAAGGGCTAGAACAAGCTGAAGGTTGTTTGCTGGTGTGCTGATGGTTTCAAGGTAGATCCCTTTGCTTCCCCAAAGCGCCCCATGAGCTGTGATCAGCTGAAGTACTCCCAGTGAGCAGCATGACTTGTACCATATGGGCATAGGGTGAAGCTCCTGGATTCCATCTCCTCCATTGTGGTGGACAGATGGGTGGGAAAGAGGCTTTTGCCAGGGTGATGTGCAGGGCTCGATGCCCTGGTCAGGGGTTTCCCAAGGAATCCAAGGGGCTGAGGCGCATTCATCCTCCAGGAGTTATCCCATAGCGGTGAGTTATTATGCAAGGATGGACTCTTATCCCTTCACACTTTATGAATCCCATCTCTTCACACAAAATTAGGGAACAATCTCTGTACCGTTTGGGCTTTGCCTATCACTGTTCTTTCTATTGCCTCATTCTTCCCCCTTCCCCCCCCAAAAAAAATTTGCTGCTAAAGCAGCCAAGAGCTGCTTTTGTATCTTGCCTTTGTTTGTGGCTTTTTCTCTTGGATTTAGCAGCATAAGGACAGCTCTTGCCCTTCTGTCTCATGCATAGTTGCCGTCTGATGTCTCTATCAGGCAGCGGCTTGTGCCGAGCATCCTTCTCCTGCACGGCAGCGCCTCTGACCATGACCAGCACTCCCCCCTCTGCTTCCCAGCTCTCCCTGTCACTCCCTGATGCTGCTATGTGACAAAGTCCTTGCCTCTGCCCTCAGGCTCTGTGTTAGAGCTGCAGCAGCGGGGTGGGGTTGGGGGGGGAATGGGAGCTCAGATACAAACTCCATCCCACTTTATTCCTTGCAAATCACCCACCATCAATGCTTCTCCTTTGCTCCTGCTCTCTTGCATCCCTCTCTCCCAGCTTCTCCTTGCAGGAGGTGTGATGCACACCCCCTGCTCAAAGACCCAGCTTCAAGCAGCATCTCCAGAACCCCCCTATGGGCAGCCCTGGGGCAGTGGAAACGTGCTTTAGGAGCAGCGGATCCTCGTGTTTGTATTTCAAAGCACCAGTGGAGTGGGACTGGGATTGTTGCCAGAGTCTTGCTAGAGGGAAAGTTTTCTCTGGCTCAGTTCACACAAGGGAGGATTTTTTCCTCTCTCCCCCCTCTTTTGCTTTATTCTGGTACCTTTTTAACAGGCTCAGCTAAATAAGCACATAGAATATAGCAGTTCCCAGCCCCCGAGAGGTGCAAATCCACCTCAGATTAAAGTACTTTGTGTGATCTCCAAAGCAGCTCTATTTTACATGCCGACCCTTGTTTTGCTGATCCTATTAGGGTATCGTGCCACACAGCACCTCATGGCTATATGTGTATTTGGCTTTCTGTAAGCAGGGGCTTTTCCGGTTGTGTTTCATTTTGGTGGATCTTCTGCCTTGCTACAATCCCTGACTAGCTCAGCCCCCGGACATCAGGTCTGCCATGGGGAGCTGGAAGGAGATTTCCATTAATCCGGCACTGAATTCTCATGATGTCCTTTGAGAAAGCTCATCCCCACATTGTGAAAGCCACCCTCTGCTTTTGTGGAGTGGCCAATGGTCTGTTCTGATGGGGGGAGCTGTGACAACTCCTTATTTCTTATTCCTCTTAATCCCTGTATGGGATGCAGATGCTGTGGGCAAGGCTGGGGGATGCATCCTCTCCCTTTACCATCCAACTCATTGCAGGATGTAGCTTCATTGCACCCTACCAGTGCCCCCCCAGGTGTGTTACTGCTCCTCCCAGCACATCTCTGTCCCTCTCTCTTGTTCATTGCAGCCCTTTGTGCAGTGATTTTGGGAGTCAGCACGATGAGAGTTCCAGAATTCCCTCCTCCCCCTGTTCTTCCAGTGCTGAAAACCTTAACTGCTCACGTGCATATTTAAAAGCAGCCCTCCAGCAAAGCCCTGGACCCTTTAGCTACCTGTCAGCTCCAGAGAGGCCTGTCCAGGGAGCCCCTCTCATGCTAATGAATAAGGACAGTAATGAATGATCATCCTTAGTTGTGTTGAGGACTATGAGCAATGTCACTGCTGACTGCACAGGCAATTATAAAGGCCACTGGGAGATGAGGAGGAGGAGGATGAGGAGGAGTGACCATGATGCTTGGCCAGCCTAAAATCACCCCTTAGCATTGCCTTGCTGAGCACAGGAGCGACTGTGGTGCTTGAGCCACTTCACCCTCCTCCTCCTGGTATCAATCAGCCCGGCGGAGCCTGCTTCCCCAGACGGGTCTCACTTTCTGTTCCATCTCATTTGACACTTCATCAGCTGTAGACGGCAGAGAGACATGTCAGCTCCCGAGATCCATCCCCTTCCTGCCAAAAGGCTCATGCTCCTTGGCAAGAAATGTCATTAGTCTGGTTCGCGGCAGAGATTTCTTTTTGCCTTATCTTGGGGGAGGCAGTTGCAGCTCCCATCCCATTTCCTTCCCCTTCCCCAGCCCAGTGAAGGCTCGTTGCTTATTCTGGCCTGATGCAGAGGTGACACAGAGCTCTGGGTGCTTGCTAAGCTGATGTGTATGTGTGCATTGGGATGCTGGTGCTGGTCCTGTATGTCTGGTGTGGGATGCGGATGCGAAGGGCTCCTTTCTCTTTATTGCCCGAGTTAAGCACAGGCTGCTGCCACTGTGTAAAAATAACAGCAACATACAGGAGTTTGTGGTCAAAACAGGGGGAAACCCCTTTTCTTCTTCTATGAAAGCACCCTGAGCATGGAGATCTCTCCTTGATGCCCCCTCAGTGTGGAAGGAGGGGCTGGGCTGTACCAATCCAGGAGCCTTGTACATTCCCATTCCATCCTTCCAAATTCTCTAGCAGCTGTGAAGATGCTGAGATGTCCCCTAAGCTCCCTCGAGATCCTGGTGCTCATCCCTCTCTGCAGCTGGTCCTCAACTATGCCTCTGGGTGGCATTGACCCTCTGTGTTGTTCCAGGTTTCCGAGGCTTTCTGTGTGCATGATGGTGTCCCATAAACTCTAATGATGGACATTATGTCTCGAGGCTGTTCGAAGGGAGAACATAAAACCTAATAGGCAAAAATATGCTTCTCCATGCGAGTTCCTTAGGAAATTAAACCCAGGCAGAGTTTCAGTGTGGGGTTTGTGAGTCCCGTCTCCATGGGGCCACCAATCCCATGGCTCAGTGCTCCCCATGGAGCTGGCGTGTGATCCTTGGGTCCGGCTGCAATCAGCTCAAACCGGAGGAAAGATGTTGTCTTTGGAGTTGCTGGCAGGTGGAGGAGCTAAAGGAGGTGAGGATTTAAGAGCCTCGATTCCTCCCGTTGCGTACTGGGGCTGTGACTTGTGATAACGCCGCCAGGCACCGACTGGAATGCACATAATAAATTAAAACCCAAAATGTGATTACTTTGGCGCTGGGAAGACAAATGCGTGTGCCTGGGGAGTAACAAAGCATGTTTGATTTGTTGTTGGTTTTGGCTGTGTTTACTATTATTATAACTTATTCCGAATTATTCCAGGCTGAAACGGAAAGGAAGCTGTGGCTTGCAAACCTCTTCGGAGGAGTGGGCTTGGGGAAGGGACTTAAAGGAGGAAAATCCTCCAAAGCCCAGCACGGAAGGGTCTTGGTTGTCTGGATGCTGCTGGGGAAACTGGGAACATCAGGATCATAGAGGGAGTTGAATGGAGGTGGATTGTTTACCTAGCTGGGGCTGGTGTGCAGATCCAGACCCCTCCGCTCTGGATGTAGAACAAAGCTGCAATGGAAGTGAATGGTTCACAAGCAAAATGCATCAGAGAGAGTCATCACCCCCCCTTTTGCGGACAGAAAGCTGAAGTGGAGCCTTGCTGGATGCTGGATCACCTTCAGCTCAGCGTCCTTGACTTCGGGTCCGACTTGCTTCTGCATCCCTCCCACTGAGCAGCATCACACAGGGAGCATCGCGCTCCGAGGCCTTACAAGTCACCCATGGGGATGACTAAAAGAGGATCTGCTTTTCTCTTCTCCCCCATAGAGCAGAAATCACCAAAGCAAGCTCCATCTCCCATCATTCCTGACTAGGGAAAAAAGAAATGGAGCTTCTAATACCCGTCTCCACAGGAGTCTCTAATGCTAAAGAGCTTAGAGGGAGCTACTCATGACTTTGAGAAGAGTAAAAGCCTCCCTTGTCCCCTAAGCGGTGTCCGGCTCAGTGAGCCAACGCGCTCTGATAACATGGCAGATGGGTATTTCTAGCATTTGTTTTGATGATGAAAGTGTACATTGTGCTCAAAGATGCCCCCAGGACACATTGTTCTCTGGGTAAAGTGATGAAAATTAAAACTAAGTTTCCTAGGTTAAAAGGACACTCATTAAACCAGTCAGGCCTAAGAGGAAAAAGAGGGGGGAGAAAGCCAAAACAGCCACAAAACCCAGTCCTCATCTTCAAGGAAAGTGGCTCTGGAGGACCCATGTGGGATCTGTTTGTTTGTTGCCTGTGCTGACATAGCTGCTTTGGGATGATGGCCTTGGTGCATCAGGCATGCAGTTAGGGAGCAGGATTGGGGTGGGGATGTTGGAGGGGCAGAAAACTCTTGGTAACTGTTGGTGTAGGGTTGTACCCAGTGCACTTGGGCCAGCCAGGGGAATGCAAAGCCATGGGGTTTAACCTGGGGAGGATACATCAGGGTTTGGTTTGTGACAGCTTGGTAGAGCAAATGGTGGGAGAAGCATTGCAGGAATGGGATCCAAAACTGTCCCCATGGTGTGTGATCCTCTGAGCTTTGCAAAAATATCAAACCAGGAGAAAAAGGGGAAAAAAAGAAGAGGAAAACACAGATTTCATGTAGCTTTGGGTCCAGACAGGCACTATACATGTTTCCTGCTCCCTCTGTGGCTGCTGGGCTTTTGTCCTCTGCTTCTTTGCTGTTGAAGAGCAAGCCAGGAGCCCCCAAAGCCCCGCATTTCCCTTGGTGAATGGAAAAGCACCACATTGCAGAGCTGGAAATGCCAATCAGCAGGAGCCAAGGGAAGAGAGGAACAGCGTGTGGCCTCTGCAAATTGCAGGCAAAGTGACACAGTTATTCCGAGCCGCTCGGGGAGGGAGGGAGGTTTAGTGCTTAGATGGGAAAAGTGCTCTCGGATTCCTTTTATAACCACATTATTGAGCCAGCGTGGGCAAATTGTTTCCCATCTTTGTTGCCCCAGTTTCCCCAGCTCTTCAGAATGGGACTGATTTTTACCTGCTGCCTAAGGGAGGTGGGAGCAAAGCCAAGTGCTTGGGCATCCTTAGGAAGTGATGCTGTGGAAAAGCAGGGGACTTTCTAGACTCAATAGCAGAGTACCAGCCACTTCATCTATCATATTTAAGCTCTGTACAGTTGTTACCGCATTTGAGAACATGCAAAACCCACTCAGGCTGCCCATCAAATACTCAAATCTTGTTATTCGCCACGTTTCATAGATGAATTAAGAAGGAAAATCAGGTTTTGGAAGCTACTTCTCCCCTCCCTTCCTCCCTTAAACAACCCCAACCCCACAATCCTCATGTTCCTTTCTCTGTGTGTCTATTTTTATGCACTATAAACTGTGCTGTATCTCTCCGACTGCTTTTCCCCTTATTTGTGATTTGATTTGCCCTCCAGAGATCAGCAAAGAGCATCAAACGTCATTTTAGCTCTACCCTGTGGCTCAATGACGAAGATTAATAGATGAGGGCTTTTATTGTGCGGGTACGTGTGTGCTCTCCCTTCTCCTTAAATGCTTGCTGCCTGGAATCAAATTTGGGATACTCTGCCCTGGAGCTGAACACCAAATTCCTCCTCTTTCCCCTCCAAAACCCATCAGAAGCATGAATCCCCTTGGCGGCAAGAGATGCTTTGGGACCGTGGGGTGGGGGGTCATCCTTTTCTCCACCCCCCATTTATCTTCTGTCATTAAACGGTCTCCTTTTAACCTGGAAATGAATTTCCAGAGGAATTTGGACAAATAGAAGGATGCACACCCAGTTTGGTGGCATCAGCTAAATTTATACTTCATAAAGCGATTTCTATATCCCTCAACCAGATAAGTGCCAAATGCAACAGGCATTAGTAGGATTAAGCTGTTCTATGGAATAATATCTGTATGAATGTGTGCATAGCTATATATATTTGTATTATTTATTCCCCTCCCATTCTTTGCAAGCTTTGTCTATGGGGGTAACAGGGTTTTGACCCACGGGCAGTATTTCCAGTGCACGGAGCCCACTTCCAAAGCCAAGACAGTTTTCCTGCTGTATCAGCCGATAGGGAAGCTGCCTGTAATCCCAACTTGCTGTTTCACTTTGAAGTAAGTCTCTATTCAGGGGGGTTAAGCACAAAAGCACAAAAAGGCGGATGCTGAAGGCTTAAAAACCAGGAGAAAAGAGGAGGAAAAATAGGGAAAAGGGCTGTCATTGCATCATTTTTAATCCCTTTGTATTTTAAGGGCTGTTTTCATCTAATTCCCGGGGGCAGGGCAGCATTTTGGACCCCGGCTGAGATATGGTGGGGACTTGAGTTCACCGATTGGTCTCCTTAACAGCAGGTTGTGCCTCAGTCTCCCCCTTTTCTGCTGTCACTTGGTGCCAGGGACCAAGCACAGCCATGAGCGATGCTGGGGGTACGCAGAGGATGGGTAAAACCTGAATCCAGACTGAAAAGGTGCTTCAAACCCATCCTTTCTGCTTGACTTTAAAGTGGATTTATTCAGATTCACTCCCGTGCATGTACTATGAAAGATGTGAGCTCTCTGCATTTGAAGACATATTACTTTGTGTTTTTAAAGGGAGCACGTGAGGGGGAAAAGTTCACCTTTAAGGATTGATGATCCTTCCTTTACAGCAGGGATTTACTGAGGGAGTTTCTCTGAGGAAATAACTGTTGATGGTCAAAAATCAAAGCAAAGAATCCCAAACACCCTCCGCTCCTAAAGCCCCTCACCGTTGCACAGTGATGGATTATCCCGCTGCAAGTGGAGTTAGGGAGAGACAGAGAGGAAGGAACAGAGATCCTGTAGTAGACTCCAGGGGGCTGGGGAGAGGGTTATGAATTATTAAGTACCATTAATAATTGACATAATTAACAGCTGCAAGAGGCTTTTGTCCATCCTCCACATAATAGGGGAGCAATGTTTAGCGTCAAGCGGTAGTAAGCACCAGTAATTTGATGTTAATGAATTCCTTGGCTCCATGTTTTGAGCATTTATGGGTGTTTTCTTGCCTTATAAATGTATTAATAAGTTGAAATCGTTCTACAAAGTAATTTCAAAAATAATAATATCTATTTAAAAAGAAAGGCCCAGCAAATGGCAAAAGACATTTATTATGAATCAGTAATTAAAATGGCTCCCCCCCCCCCCCCATCAGAGGAAAGTGGCTTTGTTCCGAGGAGCTTCTAATCTTTATTCCTCTTCCTCTGATAGGAATCGATAACGTTTGCTCTTTGGGGCCAGGCTGCTGCACTCTCAGCGTTGCCATTGCTTTTTCCTTCCTCATGGCCTTTTGGAATCTATTGTTGGATCTCCTAAAGACCAGAGGTTTTCCTTCCGCAGCCCTATGGCTCTGCCCCCTTTGGATAATTTAGGACTGGAGAGAAGGCTCTAAAAGACGCAGCTTAGTGATGGTGGCTTGTATTTGGGGATACGGGATAAATCCATGGTTAAGAGGAGCCAAACCCCTCTAAAAGCCCTTCCAGGAGGTAGATCCACTTAGAAGTAGATACAAGTTGGATAAATGGGGTGCAGTGGGATTTATTGTTCTGCCATACCTGGATAATTTAGGGACTGGAGAGAAGGCTCAAAAAGATGCAGCTTAGTGATGGTGGCTTGTATTTGGGGCAGGTAAATGGGATGCTCAGCATTTGCGATGCTTGTTTCGGATGCTTGGTGTTTGGGATGCTCAGTATTTGGGACACTCGTCGTTTGGGATGCGTGCTATTTGGGATGCTCGGCATTCAGGATGCTCAGCGTTTAGGATGCTTATTGTTTGGGATACTCAGCATTTGGGATGCTTGTTGTTTGACTTACTCAGCATTTGGGATGCTCAGAGTCAGGGATGATCAGCATTTGGAATGCTCAGCATTTGGGATGCTCGCCATTTGAGATGTTCAGCATTTAGGGTATTCAGCATTTAGGATGTTAGTTGTTTGGGATGCTCAGCATTTGTGATGCTCAGCGCTTGGGATGCTCAACATTTGAGGTGTTCAGCATTTAGGATGCTCGTTGTTTGGGATGCTCCACATTTGGGGTGTTCAGCATTTAGGATGCTTGTTGTTTGGGATGCTCAGCATTTGCGATGCTCAGCACTTGGGATGCTCAACATTTGAGGTGTTCAGCATTTAGGATGCTCGTTGTTTGGGATGCTCAGCATTTGGGGTGTTCAGCATTTAGGATGCTCATTGTTTGGGATGCTCCGCATTTGGGGTGTTCAGCATTTAGGATGCTCGTTGTTTGGGATGCTCAGCATTTGGGGTCTTCAGCATTTAGGATACTCATTGTTTGGGATGCTCAGCATTCGGGATGCACAGTGGTGGTGGCAGCAGATGGGGACTGTTGGATGGGAAATGGCATCACTCTCCTCAGGGAGCATCAGCATCTTATCTGCAGGCAGCAGCGGCGGTGCCTCCTTTGCAAAGCTCAGCACAAAATACTGAAGCAGGGAAGGAACTAATTCCTATCCTCATCAGCAGATGGGAGTGAGATGATTTCTGTCCTGGCTTGGTGAGAGAGGAGGTTGCAGGGTGCTATGGATACCCACGCTGCTTTGTGTTGGGTAACAAGGGCAATTTAGGTGCTGAGCTGGAGGGATGGAGGAAGGAGTGTCAGGAGATGGAGTAGAAAGTAGCAGCTACGTATTTTTCTCCTTGCTCCAAGTACTTTGGGAGCTGCGAGGTGCCTGGCAGCAGGGACTGACTCTTCAGGGAGTGAAGGAGCATTAGAAGTGTGAAGTTCAAGTGATGGGGCTCAGCTAGAGCAGCAGACTTCTGCACTCATCTCCCAGGCAGGGATTTGCCCTATATTTAATACCTCTCCTGCCTGCTTTAGTGACTCTGTAAGCGTTGTGCAGTTGGTGTGTGTTTATATTTCCTTCCCCTTCCTGCTAGATGAAGTGGGTTTGGGTTTTATTGAATCCGTTTCCTCCGAGGATAGAGGTTGCAAGTGGATAAAACCTCTTTCAATCCCCTAAAAACACCGTCAGGGGATTCACTTCAATTCATTTAATCCTGTGCACTTTATCATGGTCACTTCATCAACGCAGGTAAGTGGATGCTAATGGATCCCTTCTTTTTATGGCCTGCAGCCTCCTGGAATTAGATCCCCCAGCTGCAAATCTCTGCTTTGTGGTGGGCATTTTATCTTCTTGCTTTGATTTGATTAGCAGGACGCCTGGTTCAGGGGATTAAGGCCACGAGAGCTCATTGCTCTCATTTACTCTGACCTTCTGGGTAGCACCAGCCCAAATTTCACCTGGAGGAGATGCTCTGTGAATGTCAGGACATGAAATCCTCCCATCCAAACCCACTGAGCCGGATCTCTCATTCTGTGCTCGCATCCTTAAAACATGGGAAGCTTTTGTTCTTCTCAATGCTGAGTGAGGGTTGATGTGAATATGCCTCTTCTGGTGGCCCCATTCACTATCTTCCAAACCTGACAGGCCCTTTTCATTGCAACGTTGAACTTTGTTGTCACTCAGCCATTTTCCTTTATGAAGTCAGAGCGTTTGGATACTTTCAGGTGAAGGTTGTGGGATTGTCCCCTCCATTAATGCTTTTAAAACAGGGAGATTTTCTCCTTTGGTGTCAGAATTGTGCTTGTTTTTTCCTCCATGAACCTACGTTAATATCTGTTTTCAGCTGCTCCTTCTGAAGCATTTGTCCTGTCTCACTTCTGAACTTCACCCTGTGTTTGTCTGCTCAAGCTCAAGGTTATAGGATGCTGCCCCCGAAGCTGTGGTCTAGCCCCACTGTGGAGCTCCAGAACTTGACTTAGACAGGGAGAGCTGTGTGAGCTGTCCCTTGTGATGCTCTTGGATGCTTTTCCACCAGCAAATGGATCTATCCAGGTTTAGCATCATGACACACAGAGCTCAGATGAAATTCGGTCTGACTTAGGCATTGGTGAACCTTAGGGCTGCAGGCTTTGTGCACTGTGGCATCACCATGATGTCCCTAAGGGCAGCAGAAGGGACCTCCACCCTTTGAAAATACATCTTGGGGCGCTCAAAGGCAGCCTCAGGTGGTAGTTGAATGCATTGCCATGTCTTACCTCCATCCCTGGCAGTGTTCAAGGCCAGGTTGGATGGGGCTTGAAGCAACCTGGTCTAGTGTGAGGTGTCCCTGTGGCAGCGATTGGAACTGGATGAGCTTTAAGGTCACATCCAACCCAAACCGTTCTGTGTTCTCTAGCAGAGTCTTAGCCAGGGGCTGTAACAGAGAGTTTCCTTATAGCTGAATGTGCTTTTGCAGCACGAGGCACCCAAATCAGTCCTGAATCCAGAATGCTCTCAAAAGAAATGCCTGGTGTGGGGAAAATCAATCTGGTCATTGGTAACATGGGAGGAGCGGTGTGCGCTGATCCCAAAGGGATTTATTGTCTCTTGGAAAGGATCCCACACACTCCAGAGCATCCCTTGGCATGTAATCCCTCTCCCAGTGTCCCCCTGGGCAGGGGCTGGCTGGTGTCAGAGCATTAATGACCAAACTAAATAACTTGAAACACAAACCCGTCGTCTGACAAAACAGAGTCTGCGTTTGAGTTATTAAGGAGCCCTCTTGCCACTTGCTGCAGAGGGAGAGTGGGAAAGGGAGGGGATGGCGCTCTTTGGGAAGGCCAATTATTTCTGAGCTCTAGACACTCTTATTAACTTGGGCAGAAAATGAATTAGCCTCATTAGAAAACCTCATTGGAATTCGGTGAGGAGTTACTGGGGGAGATGATAGTGAGGGGGGAGTTTGGGAGTCACAAGTGCTATGGGAGGGAAGGGACAGAGGGGGAGCTGGTCAGATTAATGGGATCAAAGGAAGCCCAGGGAGAGGAAGGAAGATGAATTTTTTAGCCATAAGGGTCTAAATGTGGCAATTCTGTATTTTAGAAAACATGAGCATACTTATGTATATTTATCTTATATATAGCTCATATATATATACACACACATATATATATGTATTATATATATATGCATGATGCAGAGATTTATCAGCAGATTTCTGTGGGTGGCTCTATTTCTTTCTGATGCTCGGGTCCGTCAGCATAGGGTTTGGTTAGAAAGTGCTGGATGGGTTTTCTTTAGCTTTGTCTGTATTTTATGAAGTCCTTCAAACATCTGTTCCATCCTGATTCCTTTAGAGGCCTGGGGAGCTGGCTGGCTGCGTGTGGCTTGGATAGAGATGCATTTGCTGAGTGTTAATAGTGGGGATGGAGGGATGGAGCAGGATCCCTCCTTGGAAAGGATGTGAAGGAGAAAATACGTCCCAGTGGTCCAGGCTTGATGCTGGTGGAGTGAGAGATGCTGCAGCACAGGAAATAGTTACTGGGATTTGGGGATGCTGCAGCACAGGAAAGGGTTACTGGGATTTGGGATTGGGCTTTTTGGAAGGGTTCTGTGGGAGTTCCGTAAGAAATGAGCTTTTTACTCATTTCCTCCTATAAGCTCTTGGTTATGAGAATGTGCTTTCACCATGCACCACGGAGGCTGGAGATAACACTTTGATTCTTGACCTTTTTGAGTCGGGTGTTAAGCCAGACGTGGGCAAAGACCAGACTTTAGTAGGCAGGCTCCCTAAGTCATCCCAAAACTCAGCACCAAACCTTCTGGTGTTAAAAGAGCTCCCCAGAACAAGATAAAGCACCAATTTGGATGAACTGGAGTGCTACGACATTGGGGATCTTGATGTGGTCATTGGCTTGCTGCTTCTCCAAGCTAAACCAATGTGCGCCATCCAATCCATAGCAGGGCATGGCCTATATTCACAGCTCAGCTACTTGCCAGTGTACCCCTGCATGACCAACTGCATCCTCCCAACCCCAGCCCGAGGCCAAAAGCATTGCCCATAGGTGACATTGGGTTTTGCAGTGGCTGAGCCTTACAGGTTTTCCCCAGTGCTTTTGCTCTGATGGCTTTTCTGCCTGTTACTGAAATAACCTGTCAAGCTCAAGCTAATAATGAGCCATAAGTCAGATTCTCTCTGGTAGGTTGCCCTGCGTGTCTATCACAATCTTTAGGGGTGACCCAATTATGATAATGGGCCAATCTTGCTACTGGTGTTCAAAACGAATTGTCAAATGAAGGAGGAGAAATAAAAGCTGCCTGGAAATTAGCAGAAACCCCAAATACAGCTTTTTTTCAGACCCTATTTTTGGCATGAGGTGTCTTTAATATTCACCTCTTCAATCTGCTCTGCTCTGATACCTGCAGAGAACAGCAAAATAAACCCCCAAATGCAGCACGGGTCACACAGGTGATGCTCCACTCGGGTGCAGCATGCGTCACCCCATCCCCAGGCTTGCCAGCGCCCCCAGATACAGACTTCTGCTCACCTTCATGCCCAAGATGATGTGTTTCGAGCAATAGTTTGACTCCCACTTGGTCCTAACACCTTGATTTTACCAGAATATCTCCAGTTCTTCAGGGGTTGACTCAAGAGGGGAGGAAGAAGAGTGATTTCTTTCCCACCCGGCCCTGTCTGACATGTACCTTCAGTTAGTCAGGGCAAGATAAAGGGAATAAAGACAACTCTAACCCCATCCTTGCTCCTTTGCATCACCACCCACCCACCTTCTCTTTCCCCACGCTCTGGCCTTGTGGAGTGCACCAGTATTATTTCTGCATCATCATCATAATAGCAGAGAGACCATACAGCTCCGGCTGCTGTGACCTCCTGCCCCGCGTGCTCCACTGGAAAGCTGCTGAAATCACAACTTGGCACCGATCTTTTTGGTGAGGGATTGCTTCTGCCTCATCTATAATGTACAAAACATTCTCAGATTCATTGTTATGGGCTGTTTTGATATGATGCCGTTTAAAAATCAAGAAAGAAGCCACACACCTTGTAAGAGGTTGTTCCTGATTTCCCTTGTTCTTATCCTCTTTTGGGTTACATTTCGTGCTGTTACCAGCTGAGCAGAGAAAGGGGAAGTCTTGCTATCACACCTCTCCGGGCTATTTCCTGCAGTGCTGGGGAATGTCACAACCTGCTCCCTCAGCATCCTGGCCATGCTCACTGCAACCTTCTGTGTATTCCCGTTGGCTTCTTCCCCCGTTTCTTAGCTTGTGATCCTACAAGCAGGAAAACGATGCCTTTGTTCCACCCTCTGCTGTAGCTCAGGGTGGCTGGGCAGAGAGGGAGAGGAGGACCCCTGCAACGCATCCCTGTGAGTGATGCTTGTATCAGCTGTATCATCATACTATAGCCTCTCAGTCTGGAGCACTGGGCAGGGGATATAAAACTCCTGATATACCAAAAGAGGTTCTGCTGGACATAGGGTGGCTTGGCATGGAGGGCAAAGCCTTTCCTTGGGGACCAAGGCTTGCTTCTTAGACGGCAGTGCCTCTCCTAAGTGTTTTATCGCCTGCAGACTCCTCTACTCTTCCGTATGCTGTTTTATGGTGCCCCTATCTGACTAATAGAAATCCATCCAGCATGTATTAGCGGGAAGGGCATCGTTAGCAGGAAGAGCAGCACTGCAAGAAACCAACCATGAATCTTCTGGGGCTCGCGGGGCTCCGTGAATAGTGCAGGAGGATTAAATATGTTCATCTTTAGAGTCCAAAGGGAAGGGAAGAGGTTTCTCATCAGACCCCGGCTGCAGCGTGTCTATGCTATGATGATGTAGCTATAATTAACCTCCTCCCCAACAGAGACTGAGCTGCTTTCAATCACCCATGAGCTGCCCGGCATGGGAAGGCAGTGTCTTGAGCAGGAAAAGCTTCATATCTGTTGATAAATAGAGGCCGTGATCTTCAGCAACCAGGTACTTGAATGCAGAGAGCGCCAGCAGACCTTGCGCTCATTTATATCTGGGCACAGGCTGAAGTAGGTAGTGTTTTATGCTGCCTTCATCCATGCAAATGGGGAATGCCGGCCCGCTGGCGAGGAGCTCAGTGAGAGATAGATGGGAAATCACTTAACTTCCTGACATTTCCAGGCAGTCCCAATGAGCTTTAGCTGTTATTTTATTACAACCTCAAGGATAAAGGTGGACAAAGCACTTTTTCCCACCCAAAATATCTATTAATGCAGCTGGGTGGATGATATTCCTTTGGGTAAGTTGTGGATGATGCGTTAACTGGGAGGCAAGCAAGAGGGCTGCCATATAGAGTTGATTGATGGCAGCTCAGTCACCTACAGTGGGATAGATGGGTGCAAAGGGTTGTTGGTGCTAAAAAATGGGTTGAGGTGCCCCAAACAGCTGGAAGAAGGTGGATTGTGGAGGGAGAAGGAATGTTTGGAAGGGAAGATGGAGTGAGATGCTGGCCAATGCAGGACATCATGTGTTGCGCCTTTGGGAATGCTGTGATCCCAATTACTGGGTTAAGAGGCATCAAGCTCAGTGTGATGTCTGAGGAGGAGTAAACTGGGCTCTGGGGAGGAGCACGTGAGTGGGGAGTGTTAAACAGAACAAAAAGGATAATGAATGCCGCTGTTAGAGCGCCTGTCACAACTGCTCAGGAGTTTAATACGGTGCAAATTCAGAAGAGAGAAACATCTTTCTGTGCTGATTTCTGGTGTTTCCAGTGGAAAACCATTCCGTGCTCTCAGCGCTCATCTTCCATTTCAGCCTTTTGAATCCCTGTTGTAAAGGTGGGAAAACTGAGGCACTGCATCCCACAGGCAGAGCTGGGGGTGAGGGTTGCATCTCTGAGCCTACACACCTATAAAGGAACCATGCAGTCTTAGTTTAAGAAGCCCACGTAGCCTCAACTTGCTGCGGAGTTCACATTCAGGTCAGTACAATCTAATCCCTTTTAAAACCCTAATATTATCATTGTAATTGCAAATGTTTTCATTAGGAGCTCACACTTGGGAGCCTGGCACATGCCTGCAAAGTGAGGTTTGTTTCCTGCTTGGGTGCAGTAACAGGAAATACTTTGTTCCCCTTTATTCCCTGTGCCATAAAGCCAGCTGCTTTTCCCTGGGGAACCTCCAGAGAGGCTCTACAGCCCTGTAGGATGATGAGGAGTTACCAAGTGCCTTGGTAAATGCCACCACAGCACTCAGCTGCAATGCAATGTGGATTTATTATTGCATTATTGGATTATTATTGCAGAGGGGAGATTTAGATTAGATATTACAAAGAAACTATTTATTGTGAGAATGCTGAGGCGCTGGCACAGGGTGCCCAGAGAAGCTGCGGCTGCTCCATCCCTGGCAATGTTCAAGGCCAGGTTGGACACAGGGGCTTGGAGCAAGCTGCTCCAGTGGAAGGTGTCCCTGCCAGTGGCAGGAGTTGGAACTGGATGAGCTTTAAGGTCCTTTCCAACCCAAACCACTCTGGGATCGTATGGATTTGGTTTCCTGTTCTTTGGCTGCAGGACCAGGCACTGAAGGTGGTTGTTGCAGCAGCTGAGCAAGCTTAGGGAGGCAGGGGTTTGCAGCCATTCCCTGCAAGCATCTGAGCCCAGACGAGATGAGACGTGAGAGGTGTTGCCAGGCTGTCGCTTTAGTGTCGCCTTTCTGCCACGCTTTAAATTCACCGGCAGAGAGAATTAGCTTTCCTTAAGTGAGTTATTGTGTCTCCGAGTCAGGGCTCTGCTTCCCGAGAATAAAACAAAACTCTCTGGAGATCCAGTCTTAATACCACCTGCCTGGAAGGCCTGATAGAGGACTTAGTGCCAGAATGAATATTCATCCTTTGCGGTGGCAATTCGGAGCCGGCTCCTCATCTTGGGGGGGATTAACCCTCTTCTGGAGAGGTGGCTTTGAGATAGGGAGCAAAGGAAGGGCCATCTGTCCCCAAATATCCATATCCCAGGGCTGTAAGCATAGAATCATGAAATGGTTGGGTTGGAATGGATCTCAAAGATAATCTTGTTCCAAACCTTTCTATGGGTAGGGACACCTTCCACTAGACCAGGATGCTCAAAGCTTTTCCACCGGGGTGGTGAGATGCTGACTTAGGTTGGGAGAGGGCAGAAAGAGTGATGCTGCTTCCCCCATGTGCTTGCTTCTTTTCCATCCATCAGTCTGCAATCCCACTATGAGCATCCTGGATGCTCCGCACCTTCACGTAAGGCACAAATATCACTGCTGTGCAGGGACTGATGTCCAGCTGGAAATACCAGGGAGAAAACAGCAGAAACCTGGTCTTGGATAGCAGAGCTTGCAGCCTAGTTATCCCTAGGAAAAAGCCCTGCCAATCCCTGCTGCAGCCGCAGGGGATAGCTGGACTTTGTTATGCCTTGTTTAAATAACAGTTTTGTTTTTACAGCAGCTAATCTCTCCAGTTCCTCTAATGCGTTGTTGCTCAGTGATCTCCGCTGGGGATAATTGGGATAGGGGCGGGATTCGGTGCATCTCCTGCCCCCTCGCCAAGCACCAGAGGGTTTCGAGCACATCACATGGCAGTTTTCCCTCTCCCAAATCACAACCTGTGCAAACTCTGCCCTAATCAAATCTATCAAGGCCCAATTTAGGAGTCTCGCTGCTGTCTGTTTATCAGGGAAATGGACTCAAAATTGGCCCCTTTAATGGAAACCCAGCTCTTACACGAGCGTTTGAATTAATGGCACTGCCTGCTGCGAGCCGGCAAGTTGGGCATTTGATTCCAGTTACAGGAAATTGCCATAATTTCTGCTCTGCACTCCTCTCAAGTGACACAAAGCATCATTCCTCCTTTTTTTATCCCCTTATTTATTTGTTTGGTGAGAGGTTGGCATTGGACGTGGGTGCTTTTCCCTACCCAAAGCAGCCGAGGGGTTGTCTTGTTTTCATGGCAACCCCTGCTTAGCAGCAGACCTTTTGTATACTGGAAGAAGGAGAGAAAAGGAAGGTCTGGAGGAAGAAAAGAGTGGTTAGGAGGAAGAAAAAGGTGATTAGGAGGGAAAAGGATGGTTTGGAGGAAGGAAAAGGATGGCTTGGAGGAAGAAGAGAATGGTTAGGAGGAAGAAAAGGGTGGTTAGAGGGAAGGAAAAGGGTGGTTAGGAGGAAAGGTGGTTAGGAGGAGGAAAAGGGGTGGTTAGGAAGAAGAAAAGGATGGTTAGGGAAAAGAAGGAAAAGGATGGTTTGGAGGAAGAAAAGGCTGCAAATAAGATCTTAAGGGCTGATTTCAGAAATGGGACTGTTGCTGCATAGCGAGGCCTTCTCTGGTGTGATCAAGCTAGGAGAGCTAAGGGGTGGCCCAGGAGATGTGGGATTGCTGGGGCTGGACATTCGAGGAGCACTGGGGTTCTTGGGGTGCCATCCCTGCTAAGCATCCCTCCTCCCTGGCCCATTGGAGCTATCCTGCAAAGCAATGGAGTGGCTTCTCCTGGCGGAGCTCCTCATCCCATAGCAGGGAGGCATCTCCTTGGGTGACCTCCTCTTTCACAAACATCTGTGCTGAGGATGACCAGCTTCTTAATTTAGAAGCCTGAATCCAAGTATGTAAATATCCCACCACACACTTCAGATGCTGCGGGTCAGAACTGTTCATATCCATGCCTGAAGGTCATCCTCATCCCCCTGGATACTCAGTTGGGTTTGGTGCTCTTGTTTTTATCCCCTCCTTTCCTGCTGGGAAAGGTTATTTGGGGAGACTGAACCATCAGGGGCCTGCCTGTAAAACTGAGAGTATCTTGAAACTGAGGGAGGGCCATGAAGATGAATGTGAGGATGTTTGCGAAGCATCTAACACTGTCACGAGCAGCACCACAATAAGGCTGAGGAGGTGGTGAACAATTTTGCCTTTGGAATGGGTTTGAACAGTGTTAAGTAAGTCCTGGAGCCACCTGAGCAATGAGGACCTGTGCTGGAGCCTGCTTTGGGATGAGGCTGCACCAAGAGCTGTTGTTAAAGCCTGCTTTAATGTTCAAGCACTTTGTGCTGGTCACTCAGCATGTCTCTGGAACACAAAGCAAAAGGATGAGCTCTTGGCATCTCTGTCAAGGAGGGAAGGGGCACGGAGTGGTGACCCAAAGACCCTGGAAAGCTGTTTGTTAGGAACAGTGGATGAACTGCTCTTTTTCTCCCTGAAGGAATATTGGTTTAAGAAATGATGGCAGGATGGCAGTATAGGACAGCGAGTAGGATGTGAAGGAGTAGGGACTACAGATGTGTCGTGAAATGTGTAAATAAGGATTAAACCAAAGAGAAAAGCATGCTATGCAGCTGCAAAGTTCCCATAGGTGCTATGGTGGTGCGTGCATCAGTGACAGTGTGAGCAGGTCCCAGCGGCAGCAGCTCACACCTTCATGTGGGGCTCAGGAAGGAGAAAACTGGCTCCTGATCCTGTTTTCCCCTTGGAAAAACAGGGTAAACCCCACCACTGTGGGCTTACAGTGAGCAGTGCATTAACAGGGTTGGCTTCTGTGAGGGAATAGATGGTTTATGGGGCTTGGGTGCATGTGCTGCATGGGTGCATGTGCTTTTCTGTTGGCGTGTAAGTACTGGTGAGCCCTTCTGAGGCCTGCAGATACCCCTTTTTGCTGGAATAATCATAGCATCATAGAGTGGTTTGGGACATTAAAGCTCTTCTAGTTTGACCCCCGTGCCATGGGCAGAGACACTTTCCATTAGAGCAGCTTGCTCCAAGCCCCTGTGTCCAACCTGGCCTTCAACACTGCCAGGGATGGGGCAGCCACAGCTTCTCTGGGCACCCTGTGCCAGCGCCTCAGCACCCTCACAGGGAAGAGCTTCTGCCTAAGAGCTCATCTCAGTCTCCCCTCTGGCAGGTAAAAGCCATCCCCCTTGTCCTGTCCCTACATCCCTTCTCCAAAGCCCCTCTCCAGGTTCCCTGTAGCCCCTTTAGGCACTGGAGCTGCCCTAAGGTCTTCCCTTAAGGAGCTTTCTCTTCTCCAGGCTGAACAAAGAGGTGCCCCCTCTTTGCTCTGGAGGTTCTGTCAGCAGTTCTGCACAACTTCTTCACCCTTGTGTGTGTGTTGCCACCAGTTTGGCACCACTGAACAGCACTCCACGCTGGGGCTGAAGGCTGCTGTGCACTTGGGAGGAGAAACCCAAGGGTATCATTGATGCCTCAGCGTTAATTCAGGCCATGCTCCCCAAGAGGAAGGTTGTAGCTATCTCTTTCTGCCCCCCTTTGCCATCCAGCACCATCCTATGATCCCGACTGACCTTCTTAAAAGGGATCAACCGCGTCAAATGAAAAGATGAAGAGGAAAGGGAGGATCCAGGCGAGGGCGAGGAGGAGGAATGAAATTAGGAGCAGATATTAATAACCATGTTAAATATTTATCTGACCTCCTTTCACATGATCCTTTTTAATGGTGACCCAAAAAGCTGCTGTGCTAATATTCGCTCTGGCTTCTCCTCTCTGTCAAAGGCTTTGGGTTTGAGCAGGGAAAAGACTTCTTTCTCACCCACCTTGGGAGGAGTTGGGCTGTGGGAGGGATCAGAGGAAGCCTCAGTTAAGTAATGATGCTGCTGACCATGGGGATTGTGATGGGAACAAATGGCCTTTGGGAAAAGATGAATAAAGTGAGAATTAATAAAAAGGGTGATGGAGCAAAGGGGTGGAGGAAAAAGTCTCTGGGAATTGCAATGGATTTGTCTGGCAGCACCTTTGCACATCTCCCTGTACTCATCAGCCTCAAAGGGATAACCCTGAGCTGAATGCCATGAGCTCCTGAGCATTCCATGGGCTTCTCCAGCCATCCAGGCAGTGCTCCTGGGACATTCCTGGCCTCCAAACAGTACTTTACAATTAGGAGTTCCTATCCTATCCCACTTAAAAAGGCAACACCAGTACAAGTTCTTTGTCAAGGCAGCCTCTAATTAACATTTGCTGCAGACATGGATGCTGATCATGTTCTCGTCCTGCCTTAGCATTGCCCATTCACTCTGATGGAAGGATTTGGTGCATTTGCTGCATTAATTTCTTCATTTTTAAGCAGCCCCGCTTGGAATGGCCCCAGGCATTTTGAGCTACTGCTCAGGAAAGCATTGCTACCTTTAAAACCAGGCTCAGAACCTCCAGGGCCAGGAAGCATTATCAGCTCAGTGAATTGCAGGTGAGGTACCAGTCATTAGGGAGGGTTTGTAAATTCCTGATGGGTTTTCCTTCTCCATGCCTGAAAGGCTATTGTGTTTGAGTGCAGAACCATGTGCTGTGGTTTGACCCCTTCAGTTGCAGATGAGAGCAGGGAAGCGGCAGGGTTTTGTTCATGGCTGCAGTGAAGTTCTCCGAGGCAGGTCTGAGCTGGGGTGAGGGGGAAAATCAGGGATAACTCAGTGTAATTTTAAGCAGGGAGCTCCTTCCTCTCTTTCTGAGCACATATTTGCTGCTTTTCCATTTAGCCCTTCAGTTTCCTTCTCCCATCAGCTCCTGAATTGCGGGAGCATCAACTGTGCATCCGAACAGGTCCGTGTTTTCCATCAACTCGTCAGCTTTCCTTTTGCTGCTCAAGTGCCTGCTGTGCTTTCGCTCTTGTTTTGGTGGCTCAAAGCCCATAAAAGCCCTTGAGAGCCGATGTGGAAATATCCTCTCATATAATACTATTCGTCTTTTTAAAGGAAACTGAATTCATTAGGAGCAGAACTGAACACAGGAGTGGGAATTTTCTAATCTCACCACCATCAGGCCCCTGGGACAAGCCCCTTTCAGTTGCCTTCACTATATTCTCTGAGATGAAATTTGTGTTTTCAGTTTAAGCACCAATTAAGCAAGAGCTTGGCCTCAGTTTCCCCTTTGCAGGATGGAGCCGGTGGCACTTCGCCAGCTCTATAAAGCCTATCTGAGATCTAAACCTGGTGAGTCTTTCCCTTGCTTCAACCTTTTATGTCCCCCATTTTTGGGGGGGTTAAAGGAATGGAATTTGGGATAAAAAGTGGCATTTGAGGCCAGTGTTGCACAGGACTGTTGGGTTTGCATTTCTGAGCTTGTTCTGGATGGAAAGTGCTGCTGAAAGTCTTTAACAAAGTCCCTATCACCACCGCCTCTAGCAAAAGAGAAACGCCTTTCATCTTCCTAAATGTAATCCTGTTGTAGAACAGGAAATTCTCCGCTGGTCAGAGAGGATATTAAGATGCTTGGCTCTGAAAAAGTGTTTGAAATTATCATCATTAATCTGGAAATGATTATTGCGGAGTTCAAGCGGAGGAACGTGAGAAATAAAGTTAACCTGAAGTGTGTGTACGGTGAAAAGTAAATTGGATTTTAAAAAAGCTCTTGTTTCCCTAATGGAAGATAAGATTAATGGAACAGCTCGGGAAGGTAGAAAAAAAAATGCTCATTTCCAAACTAGCAAAGCAACTGGTGTTGAAGAGGTTTGGAAACCTCCCAGTCAAGGAGGATTCTGTCTGGTGCTCTCCCAGCATCCGCTCTGGGGAAAATCACATCTCTCTTATTGCATTAAGAGCACCCTAAGTCAGGCAAGAGGAACGGTGGGGACAGATGTGTGGGTTCGGAGAATAGGTTGGGTTGGAAGGGATCTTAAAGCTCATCTAGTTCCATTGGCCATGGGCACGTACACCTTCCGCTAGACCAGGTTGCTCCAAGCCCTGTCCAACCTGGCCTTGAACACTGCCAGGACGGGGCATCCATCATTGAAAATGGGCTGCAGACACTTGATTTCATCTTAAGTTAGTGTAAGACGGGGACTTAACCCTCTCTGATGAGAAAAGCCAAGTTGGCCAGGTCTGACCTCCAACAGAGGTGTACTGATGCAGAGGAGCCGGGAATCTGGATGTGGATGTGGATTTGGGGCTTCCCCCAGAGCCCCCTTCTAAAGGTTTCTGGCATTAACACAGGTTTCCTTGCCATCATCTTCAACCACGTTTGAGATAGTTTGGGTGATGGGATTGGGTTTGGAACTAGATGATCTTCAAGGTCCCTTCCAACCCAAACCATTCTATGATTCTATGGATGTTTCCTTAGGTCTGAGCTAGAGCTGCGCTGTGGTCTTTGTAATGGGAGCCGCAGTTGACTTCTATTTGACAGCTAGAGAAAGCCACATGTTGAAGAGGAAAGCTCTGGAAGGAAGTGTTTTCTCCTTGTGTTTTGAGCAGAGAGATATGAGATTATCTCTGATCTTCCCCTCTTGCTGTCAGTCCTGTCTCAACTTCATTGCTGTGAACTCTCTCCGGTTTATTTTTCCTAGCTTTCTCTCCAGTTTGGATCTGAGAGAACTATCTCCTGCTGACATCTGCTGATCCCTGATAGCACCACAGTAATAAATCCTGGCGTCTTATGCCTCTTTGATCCCTGTTGATGCTCCTGTCCTTCATACCCCTCAAACCCGTGCCCATGGGGCAGTAACCTCTTGTCCCCACACATGCCCCGCAGCCCGTGTTTGCATTGGTAGAAGGTTAGCACTGATGGAGTTTCACAACTTTTGATTTATTGTCTTTCAGCACTCATCAGTCTTTTCTTTAAATTAAAACTCCCTCCAGATGGGGTCTGTGACACAGATTTATTGATCTGCAATAAAACCTCCCTCATAACCCGGAGAGCTGCCCATTCATCTTTCAGTGAAGGAGGGATCATTTCTCTGTGGATGTCCCAAGAATGAAAGCAAGCTGCTAACTTTTTCTCTCTTCTACCTGTCTGGTTTCCTCCATGCCTCATCTCAGCACCAGATAGGAACGACATCATCTTTGAGCTAGCCCTCATACACCTTCTATCTTTAGGTGCCCAGAAGGTGATATGGTGGAAGAAAGGTCCCAAGCCATAGGAACCTATTTTAGATACTGTAAGTCCTAATGTGACTTCTATCCTGACTCTCACGGGGATGTGCAAAGGGAGAGAGTAATGCCAATAGGTTGTGGGGCTTCTCTGGTGTGAGAAACAGCAGTGATTAGTTGCTGGAAGAAACTATAGCAAGATAACCTGGCTGAAAGCTGTAAAGATCTCCTGTTTGTGACTTCATTATTCACTTGTGGGTTTGGGCTTTTCCCCCCAGAAGTTCAATTTCCTAACTTAGAAAGGCCCCGTCTGAAACTGTTGTTGCTGGTGGTGGGATTTTACTCAAGTTTGGGGTTTTTAGTGATGCAATCCCACCTTCCAATATGGTTTCAGTCTTAGGCCATGGGTTGTTTTGAGAAGTGTGTCCAGAAGAACAAGTGTGCGTGTGAAATACAAAATATGACGTGAAAAGAGTCATTTTCTGCAATTTCAGGCGCACGGGCAAAAAATAGGTCCTCACCACAGATATTAAAGCCTAGACTTGCCCAACCAAACTCCTCCTCCTGAGTTTCCCACTGCAGAAAGATGAAACTGAAGTAAAAGGCGAAAGTTTCGCAGCCTGAAGCCAGCCTAAGTTGCATTTATGGTGTGAAGCCTGGTCCTTGTCTTGATAGCCCTCATACTGAACATCCTCAGCAATCATGCAGCGTCACTTGTTCTTCAGGAAGCAAATGGGATTAGGGAAGGATCAGTCATTCTGACAGTTGAGAAGGGGTTTTATAGGTGCCTCAAAGCACAATGTTGCATGAAGCAGGATTATGGTATGTCTGACCAAATCGCTTGATGTATTGAGTGTACATAATGATGACTGCCTAAGGCTGTCAGATGTCAGCTGTGATGTGAAGGATGACTTTGGTTAACCATGTTGACCGACCTACGTCCATCAAGGTCACAGTCATTCCCAAGAATATCTCTTCTGATGCTTTACCTAAACTCCAGAGATGGTTAAAGCTGCGCCAGCAGCTGCTTTGAAAGATGGGGGGGAGAAATGCAGGGAGATAAATGGATGGATTAAATGGTTCAGCAACACCCAAGGACCAGAGAAGGGGGGTTAGTGGTGCCCATGGAAGAGTTCAGAAAGTTCAGGAAGAGCTCTGGTGAGGTTGAGAGTGATCAGCAGAGGATGGGCGAGCGTTGAGTCAGATGGGAAAGCATCATCATTTGTCACCATAATCAGGAAGCCAGGCTAGAAGGTTTTAATCACTGCGCACGGAGCTGGAATGCAGAGCAAGTTTATGGTTTACAGTGAGCGGACTGACACAGCTGATTGATGTCAAATATGTCATGATGTATATTGTAAAGCCAGGAGATTTAATGGTGTAACTCCATGGTAGTCTTGGAAGTGCAGCGCTGCAGAGGAGGGAGTGATGAATGGGCTCATTTACATGTAAAATTTCCAATGGCATTGACAGCACTGGTATGTGGAGGGAAGATAAGAGCGAGGCAGTGAGATTCACTCTGACCCTGGTATTGAAATATTAAAGTACAGCTGTAGGATCATCTGGACTTCGCAAGCTGAATGCACGTCTGTGTGTATTTGAGCGTATATATACACTTGTGCTTATGGTTATAACTACGTGCCCAGGATTCCAGCCAGCTCCATGTAGCATCATCAACTCCATGCTCGGGCAAAAATAGTTTGTGCTGCTCCTGCATCCTTGAGCTGAACTCCCAGTGAATCCAGTTATTGCTTAGCTTTGGAGAAACCTTGGACCCGATGCTTTTGGGTTGCTTTTGCAGAGCGCAAGCAGCCAGGTTCATGCTGGCAACCAGGCTCAGATGATCTTGCTCCGGGCAAATGCAAGGGGTAGCCTGGGGCTCAGCATGTCCCACAGCACAAGGCTGGGTTTCCAGCTCCCAAACACCATTAACCCACACTTTCAGCATTCTCCCGTTGTCACTGCTATGTGTCAGGAGCAGGACTGGTGTAGGAGTTGCATTTGTAGCTCAGAATCTCCCTTCTAATTTTAGCTGACTTGAGGGGAGGGTGGAAAAGGGAAGAAAGAGGAAAATTTGGGCTGCTGAGGTGATTCAAACTGAATGTGGCAGAGCAGAGCCTAGCCTAAATAAACTGTCAGAGGATGTTTTGTTTTCATTATGCCTGCTGCAAGCCCTTAATATTCCTGGTTGAGCTCTGTAATGCCATCCTCAACTTACTTCTTTAGGATAATGTCTCATGTTTGGTGAGCCGCTTGAGAGGAGCCTGGGGAAAGTCATGAGGAGGAGAAAGTCTTTTCCTTTGGAGAGGGATGCAGCACTCCAAGAGGTTGTAGACCCACGTTTTGGTGGGTTTATCAGGATTTAACTCTCCTTTGAACCTCTCCAGCTTAAAGCCTACCTGCTGTCCCCCAGGCAGGGTACCAGTCTCTGGTGCAAATGACTCCATCAAAGCTGATGGGCTTATCCCCAGGAGAGGTCATCATGCTGAAACACTGAGGGCTAAGAAGTGAGGGAAGAGAACATCTCCCTCTGCTCAGGCTGGTTTGGGAAGGATGCGGGAGCATCCCGTGAGAGAATGGATGTGAAAGAGGAGGTTATAAAAGGCCTAATGAGGGTTACTTACATGGCATTTACCTTCATCCACTTGGTCCCTGTTGCCTTGGATCCCATCCCTCATTTCAACCTACTTGACAGGCAGCGAAAGGGCCTCAATTGGGATGTTTTTCAGAGGCAGGTTGACAAAGCACCAACTGAGCAGCCCCTGATAGAAACGCTTAAGAGGCTTTGCAGGAGATTAAGTGACTCTGTTTTAATCTTGCCTTCTTCATGGGGATGTGCCGTGGGTCCCAACAGCGCTGCCCGCGGCTGCAGGTTCAGCCTCTGTCCCCATCCCTGGCTGCCGAGGCTCCTGGGATAGATGAACCAAGCGGAGCAGGCACCCCAGTACTTCCAGGAATTAACTGGAATTGATCTTTCCTTAAATGAAAGCCTTCATGTTAAGCCCATTCCATGCAACGGACTGTTTTGTTTCATTTATGAGCTGTGTTGTCTTTGGACAATGTATAACTTATAGAATAGCCATATATCTGAGCCAGAGTTGGAGGTAAAGGGTGCTCTATTAGGAAGAACAGTTTTGGGGCTGAAGAGGAAAGGATTTAGACTTTGGCTTCCTGAGCTCATTTAGGTGCTTATCCCAAATTCTTGGAAAATGGCGTGTGGTGTAAATCCCGTTTTCCATTAACTCTAACAGAGGAGAGAGGCCTTTTCTGAGCAGAACTAGGGACTGCAATACCAGATCAGTGCAGTGTCCTATCTCTAAAAGCTGCCAGCAGCAGATGCTCAGGAAAAAAGTAATAGAGAGTGATGCTGGAGTAATATATTTTATCTGGGAAGCTGTGATGGGGACTGTGCAAACAATTATGCCAAACCCATCCTTGCCCAGATGGGTTCCTGAGATAAAATAGACACTCACCAGTATTTGAAATGCCTGTGGGAGGACTGGAAGGGTCATCTCTGTCCCTGTGTAGCTCCAAGTGTTAAGAAATGACAAAGGAATAGAGAAGGGTTGATGATGGATTGTTATTTTCTTGCAATTCCCCTGTGTGCCGTGTTGAATCTGTCTCCAGGAGCGGGAGCATTGGCAGAATCACTGGAAGTACCTCATATAACATCAGTGGTGAAAAACGGAGTTTTCCTCCCATGGATGGGTGTTGTGGAGGTGGTCCCTGCTGTGGGGAGCAGCAGCACATCCCAACAGCATGCTCATCCCTCCTTGGCCTTTGCTTCAGCCTTCATAGAACCACAGAATGGTTTGGGTGGGAAGGGACCTTAAAGCTCGTCCATTTCCAACCCCCTGCCATGGGCAGCAACCACCAGGTTGAAGAAGACCTCAAGGATCATCTGATCCAGCCCCTCCCTTAAGAAACATCCCTCCGTGGTCCAAATCCCCCCCAGCTTCATCTCGGCTCCCCCTTTTTCCCTCCATCACATCCCAGTGGCCCCCAAGCACCCGTCATCCCTTCACCATGAAGTTGAGGCTACTTCTTGCTTGTTTATTTTCATTATCATCTTTCTCCCTGGCTCGAGGCTCCCGCGAGGGAGACACCATCTGTGTTAATGGGATTATGCGTGCTGTTTGCTGATGTGGCCGTGTTTGCCACTTCCTCTCCCTTTGAATTTCACCCAGATAATTGATTCCTGGCTCTTCCTTGGCACTTGCTTTTGCGGCGCGGGGTGTTATTAGTCCCTCTTTGTTTCATTGCTGTGCAACGAAGCCTTTACAAGGCAGCCTGAGCAAAAACAGTTGTTGAATCTTGCTTTCTTGATTAAATAACAGGGGATTGAAGGCAGCTTGAGCCCTTAGAGGGATGTAATAACATCATCAAGGGCTTGGGAGCAAAGTGGCTCCTTCCCACCATCAGGAGGTTGGGTAGATTATTCAGGGCTCCATTGCTTGTCATCCACCCAAGTTGACCGGGCTGATATGTGTCTATCCATTTATCATAGAATCCCAGACTGGTTTGGATTGGAAGAGACCTTAAAGCTCACCCAGTTCCAACCCCCTGCCACAGGCAGGGACACCTTCCACTAGAGCAGCTTGCTCCAAGCCCCGTCCAACACCTGCCGGGGATGGGGCAGCCACAACTTCTCTGGGCACCCTGTGCCAGCACCTCAGCACCCTCACAGGGAAGGGTTTATTCCTTGCATCCAACCTAAATCTCCCCTGTTTAGGTTTGAGCCCATCACCCCTTGTCCTATTGCTACAGTCCCAAGATGCCGGGAGCTGAGGGGTTGAATTCTTTCCTGTTTCACCCGTGGGGAGCCTGAGGATGGGTTGACATTCATGGTGCTGGTGTTAAGTTCCTTTCTGCCATGGTTGGTCAGGAGGTGAAGGTGGAAGGTGGCTGCTTCCTCTTAAGCTGGGACATGCTGATTTAGGGATACCAGCCTTTCCAGGACAACGGGCCAGTTTTAAAGGAGTGCTTGAGGAAAACTAAGAAATACAGAATTGTCAGGGTTGGAATCTTGACGGCTTCTCCCCTCTCTCCTTCCCTTCACTGGAAAGGGCCAGCTTTCTTCAGACTGGAGGTCACCCCAATGTCACACAAACAGCCTAAGCATGGAGAAAAATCCAGTTGTTGAGCTCAAGAGCAGCTCAGCTCCATCCCTAGCAGTGTTCAAGGCCAGGTTGGATGGGGCTTGGAGCAACGTGGTCTAATGGAAGGCGTCTCTGCCTGTGGCAGGGGGTTGGAACTGGATGATCTTAAGGTAGTTTCCAACCCAAATCATTCGATGATTCCATGATAATTCCATAGCAAATAAATCCAAATGATTAAGTTGCTAGATTACCTTTTGCTCCAGCATCTGGGCAAGGGTAAGATGTGCTTCCCTAATACACAGGGAACTGGCTCCCCCCTCTGCTCTTCTGGTTCTTGGCTCTTCTATTTGCATAACTTCTTGTCTTGTTTTCTCTTCCTATTGTCTTTTCCCTTCTTTTCATTTATTGTCTCTTCTCCCACTGCTTATATTCTATTCGATTTCTGCCTTTTCCCTCCTCCCTCAGTAGCCTGGGATGTGGCTAGCATCGATGAGTGATTTCTAGAAGGAATGAAATTGTTTAAGGAGGAAGAAACACAACAACATTTTCTGTGCATTGCTGTGTAAAATGTACCTTAGTAAAGCAGAAGCACACTAAATGAATTATGGTGACACCCCCCAAATTACCAACATGTCAAATACTATTAGTACTCGGATTTGTAGAAAGAACGTATGAACAGAAGAAGCTGTTCTTATTTTATTTCCCTTTTCCCTTTGTTAAGCAAATACCGGTCACTCACAATAGCTGGGTTTGGTGCCTTGAATAACTGATAACAAGGAGAAAAGCAGGACCCGTTCCCCAGCACTATTATTCACAGTGTCAGGGTATCAAGGTAATGTGTTCCTTGTGGCAGGAACTTCAGATGTGTTCCTATATGTGAGCAAAAGTCTCATTTCCTTTGATGGGATTAATAATCGCTGATTCCACCCAAGAAGGGAGATGGAAGAGAGTCAAAACTAAGGGCTGAGAAAGAGAAGTTCTATGTAGGGATTGAAATCAAGAAAGGAAAGCTTTAACAAGAGGGCTTCCTAAAGGACAAGGTAGCTTGTAACATCTTCAAGACTGTTCTTATTGTTAGTGGAGTTTGCCATCAGTTGCGTGGCCCTGACTATCATTGGGGAAAGCCACCATGGCCCTTCAAATTCAGTAGTCCAACCAGCTGAGTTAGAACATCCAAGGGGGAGTATTTTCCCCACGGAAACCATTTCTACTTTATTAATAGAAACTGCTCCTATGTCTGTTACAGTTGGTTTTACTATGGTTGAATTTGGAAGGATGATGAGTTAAGCCACGAATGAACCCATTTTGCATTTGGCCAACAAAACCACATGTCCACGTTCTCCGTGTTTGCTCCTGGGTGAATTCTCTGAGAAGCAAAAGGACAGAGCATGGCTCTATCTCTGTTGAAGCTGCTCCATTTTGCATGAATACATATTTGTTGGGCCAGCAGAGATTTTATAGCCCATCAGCTAGGGCACTCAGCCTGGATGGAGGAGATGTGTGTTCAGGTCCCTGTTCCAATGTGCCTTTAATTATTTATCTGCAGCAGAATGGTTCAGAGAAGAGACTGAGTGAAAGAGCCAGAGGCCAAGTCTGTAGCCTGAGAGCTAAGAGATTTAGTTGCCAAGAGAGGCTGTAGGGTTTTATTACTGCAGATAAATGGTGGGGTTTAAGGTTCATGTGGGTTTTCTAGACTGGATTTTAGAGATTCCTCCTGACAAATTGGGCTGGTTTAGGGGTGGTGGTCGCAGGGGGGTGTTTGTGTTTATTTCTATGGATGTTTTCCAAAGTCTGGGAAAAGTGGTGATTCTTCAAAATGGCCACTTTTTTCCAGGGTGGGATAACTCTTTCACGTGTTATCTGTAGGACCTCTATGCTCCCTTGCTCCTCATGTATCTTCCACCAGTTTCCCGTCTCAACTTGTACAACAAGGGTGGTGAGGCACTGGAACAGGCTGCCCAGAGAAGTGGTGAATGCTCCATCCCTGGCTGTGTTCAAAGCCAGGTTGGACAGAGCCTTGAGCGGCATGATCTAGTGTGAGGCATCACTGCCCATGGCAGGGGGTTTGGAACTGAATGGTCTTAAAGGTCCCTTCCAACCCAGACTTTTCTGTGATTCCATGTCCGTCCCATAAACACAGTCTCCCAACCTGTGACAGTTGCAGGGATCCTGGGGCATCTCTCTGAAGACCTTTCCTTCTATCTCAGTTGCCACAAAGCTCCGTTAAGGCAGTTGTCAAATCGTATGTGTCCTGGGCCAAAGGTCTGCAAAGAGTTCACTTTACCCTAGATACAGGCATTTAGCTTAAAGTGAGTTCATTAGCAGCCGAATTCAAACGAAAGATGTTCTAGTCTAATAGGTCCATGACTCGGAGATGTTTCTTCCATCTCTGCTTTTCCAGAAGGGCTGGGACTTTGGAGATGTTGCGTAGCTTATCATGGAGCCACACTGTGAAGTCTACATGAGTCCAGCAGTCAGAATCTCATCCTTCACTATCAAATGAGAAGGCAAAGTTTGCCCTCTTTGACCTTCCTAGGCAGACCTTATGCCAAAGGAAAGCTGAAGCTCCTTGACAGGAAGGCTGTGAAGCAAATTAACCAGACTAAGTATTCCTCATTTCTTTGAGGCTTATTCATTATTGATCTGCAAAATTACACTGCTCCCCCCCCCCCCCAAATACATGGGATATTTATAAGTAATTACCCAAATCAAAGCAATTGACTCAACTAGAAAATGCTTTAGCAAACACATTAGTTTGGGCATCTTCTTGTTAGGCAGTAATTAATCAGCAATAATACATTAATCGTGCAGTTAGTAATGGTAGTAACGGAAGGTTCCAGCCTTCCTAAGGCTTTAGATTTGGTATGTAAATGGAAATAGCCTCAAGGTGTGGGCTTAGTCTGAATTTGAACAAGCTTAGGCTCCACATCAGCTTGCAATCTACCCCTGCTTATGTTCCAGCCTTCCTAAGGCTTTGGATTTCGTACTTGAATGGAACAAAATGTAGGCTTAATCTAAACATGAGTAAGTTTAGGCTTGACTTCAGATTGATGCCTACCCCTGCTTTGAGTGAGGGACTAGATGAGGTAGGTGATCTCCAGAGGGATCTTCTGACCTAAATGATGCCCTTGTGAAAGATGTTCTTCACAAAGAGAAGCATCCCAGCCAAGGCACAGGTACCACCTTCCAGTGGCAATGTCCTTGCTGGCTGGGCAGCCCCAGAGATGATGCTGACTTTATCCAAGGCTCTTTGTCTCGTTGTAGCTCCAATATATAAAGGCCCATTGGGGTGCAGCTTGCAGAAAGCCATCTGTGTAGTACCGCGGTTTCTATTAAACAAAACTAAACTCCCTCTAACAGGAGTTTTTCAGACAGGTTGTCCTAATATATTAACTTCTGTCTGTGTTTTGAATAGTCAATTTCACGGTGAAATGAGTTCTTAATAATATATTTACCACCTGGGAGAAATCTCCCAGCCATCTGGAAACGAGTGGGGATTTAGTGCCTCCAAATGGAGATTGGCTTCCTTTATTTATTTTGCCCATGTTTCTCCCATCCCAGCACTCCCAGATGGGTCTCAGAGGATGCTTCGGGTCCAAGGTGACCATTGCAGCAGGTTTTGGGGTCTCTTGCCCTTTCTTTTAGTGGCATGGAGGTCTCAAGAAGCATGTGGAGGTTCTCTGTAGCTTCCCAGGCTGGAGGCTGGTGTTAAGGCAACACAGGGATGTGTCTTCTTCAGCATCCCCAGGCTAGGATGGCTTCTAGGACTCTTCATCAGGGACTGTAGCGATAGGACAGAGGTGATGGGTTCAAACTGAAACAGGGGAAGTTCAGGTTGGATATAAGGCAGAAACTCTTCCCTGTGAGGGTGCTGAGGCGCTGGCACAGGTTGCCCAGAGAAGCTGTGGCTGCCCCATCCCTGGCAGTGTTCAAGGCCAGGTTGGACACAGCGGCTTGGAGCAAGCTGCTCCAGTGGAAGGTGTCCCTGCCTGTGGCAAGGGATTGGAACTGGATGATATTAAGGTCCTTTCCAACCCAAACCATTCTATGATTCTATGATTCCATGGGTATCCAGAGACTGATTTTGGGGAAGAGGAGTTTTAGAATTAGAATGGCTTAGGTTGGAAAAGACCTTAAAATCATCCAGTCCCAACCCTTGATTGTGGATGCTGTCAAAGCCGTACTGTTTTGATGGAGATGTCAGTGATACATGACCTAAATCCAGGCTGGTTTGTGTAATACATCTTTTGAACTCAGCTGAAATGGAAGCCAGATGCAAACCAAGCTATCCCTTGATTATGTGAGGGAAATGGTAAATTCATCATCACTTGAAGTCTTTTAAGCAAGACTGATTGTCCCTCTACAACCTGCCCGTTGCATCAGCAAGAAGTTATCAGGTTTGATAGTGTTTGCCTGAGCGCAAGGGAATAATCCTCCTGTTTGCTACAGGGCTTACGGGGTGAAATTGTGTGGCTTGACGTCTTCAGGCTGTCGGATTTGATTGTCTCTTCTGGCCTTTGACGTTGGGGATTGATGGGAACTCATCTTGGCCTTTGTCTTGTGTCCTTACGTAGCTTCCCTATGTGCTAAACCCTCGTCTTTTATATGAAATTCCCACGTGCCTTTAAGGAACTCTGCGCTCACCCTCAGTGAGGCCCTGAAGGAGAATTTGGTGGCTCCAGGGCTTGAGAAGCATTCATTTTGTTTGCAAAAGTGATAGAATTAGCATATCCTGATCCCCTGCTTTAATACTCCGCACAGGTCACTCAGGTGACATTAAATGGAGCTTTTTGCTGTGGGCTTTTGCACAAAACCCATTTGTGGTGGTATCAAATCCCCAGAACGGCTCAGGACACGTTTGCATGTGTCCCTGCTGCCTGAATAGCTCTTTGCTGTCTGAACGATCTGTGCTGTGGAGACGGGGCTAATCTGGTTGGGTTTAAGAGCCACAATCTGCTCATTGGCAACGGTGGGAAAGCTCAGAATCAGGCTTTAATGTGATGGGGCCAGCAGGGTTAGCACACACCCGTCCCCCCATCAGATCCCCTCCCAGTCTCTAATGCTGTTGTAGATGGAAGCTGATGATGCAGGTTGTCCTCCCTGAAGGTGGCATAAATCTCCTTTGCATTTCTCCAGGGCTAAATGAGCAGAGGCAAGAGAACAAGTCTCAACCTACCATTTCCTGCAGCTCATTTCACCCCTTTACAGGCTGTAAAAAGGGAAGGGTTGAAGGTCCCCTTTGAGGTTGAAAGCAATAAGGTTCTGTTTGCCTGTGCCATTTATCCCATCTAGTTCAGCCATAGATGGCAGGGGGTGCCTGTAGCAATGCACTGCTTTGAACTTGGTGTGCTCTAATTCAATGTAGACACCTGGTTGCTCCTGAAATATGTATTGGCGGGGGGGGGGAGAAAACAAGGGGGCCCTGTTAGGAGCTGTGTTTTACACTCGGTTGCCCCAAACCCCTGGATTTAGCTCTCCTTGAACTTGGAGTTGGCAATAATTGAAGAGCAGATTTTGCAGCTGCTGTTCTGACATGATATTGCTGCCGGGTGTTATGAAAACCACTAGAGCCAGAAACCCAGTGCTCTATCCTCCTCTTGGAGTTTTAGCTTTCAAACATATGAAGCATCAATCTCTAGCTAGCGGCTCACGAGCTATCAGCTCCTACAATCAAGTGGAAAAGAGCATTTCAAAAGTGCTTAGTTACTGGAACTGTACAAATGCTTTCTGGACCAGTAAACGCTTCCGTGTATTGGTCCCGGACCATGATTAGGAAGATAAAAATCTGGTCTCTCAGTAAGTACACTGCCTTGGCTGCTGCTGTTGCAGGGATGTCAAACTAAACAGGAGGATGAGGAAGGAGGCAGGGCCTCCAGCATCAGTTAGCTCAGCCTGTGCGGCTGCTTCTATGCATCTTGGGTCTTTTTCAGTTTATTCTCTATAGTGGCAAGCAAGTAATCTTGTAATATTTTAACATGAAATCTTTGCATTTGAATTTATGAATGGGCTGATTCCATCGTCCTTATTGTAAAGATTTCTTTTCAAGGTGTAGGGTCAGTTCTATTCCTGAAATATTTCAAGACCATCAGTGATCTCTGGGGTAGTTGGATGGTCAGATAGACTTCTGGGCTAACTAGAAAGCATAATCGGCTTATTACTCCGTATTCATTGCTGTCAGCACCATAACTGGCCTATATTGATTGAGTGAGCATGATCCGTGTACAGATTACATCATTGTAGCTAAAGCTACAGCCCAAGTATATCTGCCCAGCCTCCAGGAGCAAACCATCCAGTCTTATACTGAGTAAGCTTTGCTGCAAGCATTGTTATTACACATTTAAGCACATCTCATACACCTTGTGATACTGCCATCAAAACTGCCAATTAGACCATACAACTGCTGTGATTTTACCTATCATAATGAGAACTGTGGGCTTGAACCTCCCCAGAATGATGTTTTGGCAGGAGGAGGATTGTTGTCTGTTCTAAGTGAGCTGCATGTGTACTACTGAATGACATACTCAGTATGCGTGGTGAAGAACCCCATTTTATTGCATAGCTGGCTACTTGGGAGCTGTGCTATTTCCTCGTGGTGTTCAAGGACAAAGCAGCTTGTGGCCTTTTGCTTTTCAGTTTGATGGCTGCCACTTGAGCAAAGAGCTTTTGCTTGCCAGGAGATGAGTGACAGATTCAGTGGAAGGAGCAATGGAAAACCCCTCTGGAGACCCACTGCCTACCAACAATATGGGATCCAGGGCAAGATTTTCTCAGCCTTGTCCCCATAGTGACGCCCTCGTCGCTGGTACCATTGGGTTTGAATTTCCACACGTGACATCACTGCACATGAAGCTTGATTTATCTTGGAAGTGATGGAAAAGGTCGGGATGTTTTAAATTGAACCCATCTTCCATTCACAGCCCATTTTCCATAAGCTGTTTTACTGGTGATGTGACATGATATCAATAACAATGAGGTTTCTCGCTGCCTGCTCTAGTTGTTTATGGAAAGGAGTTTCAGAAAACATATTATTAGAGAGAATAATGGATGGGCTGTAGGGAGACAAGGAAATAATTGCATTGAGAGGGCTTGAAAACATCATAAAGCCAAGAATGGAGTTTGGTTGGACTCTCATGTCACAAGGTCCCTAAGCCTAAACTAATTCTCCATAAATCCCTGCAGCCCATTTAGGCTTAGGGGCTTTCTTCTCTACTAGATTGCTTTTCTCTCCCCTCTTTCCTTTGCTTCCCCCTCTTTTCTTTGGAAGAAACACCACAGAGGAGAATGAAAGTGAATAAAAGCCACCCAAGCCACAATGACGGTGATTAATTATCCGTTTGTATGTTGGTAGCACCTCTGGCAGGGGGCTGAGATCCAGCCAAGTACAGAAGAGGTAAACCCTAGCAATCCTTGTTTTAAGGCTCGTAAAGCTGGGTTTAAAAGGAATAAATACATATTAACAAATACAACCAACTCGAGAGTTAAAAAGGGAAGAGTTGACACAAGCTACAAGAGATGACACTTGGATCAGAAATGTTGCCAGCGCTTTTGCTGCAAAACTCACCTGCCTTTTGTTCTGATTTCACTGTTTGTGGCTGTTAGGAAGAGCCAGAGCTATTCAAGTAGTTAATTTATCAGCAGAACCTGCTGAAGTTGCTAAGAAATAAGTGTTTTCCTCTCAGGTACTGGAGTAGGAGGTGATGAAGGGAAGAATGCGATGCTCAGTGTGCTGGTGATGCAATAGGACTTGGAGATCCAGCTATGCATGAAGGAGTTGGGCATCTCAGTGCTTCCAGCCTGCTTCTCCTGCCCACCACCTAAGGCTGGGAATTGCATTCCCAGCCCTGAGAAAGACAGGGGAGAGCAAACATCTTCCTGTAGTTGGGCTGAATGTTTCCCCTGCAGTGCTCTTCCCATTGGAAGATTCAGTTTGCGTGTCACAAATGACCCATTGACTCGCCATTCCACAGGGGAATTTTCCCTCTGTTTTCCAGTTACTCATTCCCCCCACCAAGGACCATAATTTTCACTTGCATTACATCAGAGTGTGGAGCAGTTCACAGAATCAGGACTTGGACCTGTTCTTTCAGAGGCTGGATGAAAGGGCCTTTTCTGCCTCGGGCGCAGGGTAGTGGTTGTTCGGTTTTCCATGGTCTGGGAATAAAAAGGCAGCCTGGAAGCATGGTGTTATAGAGTCTGAGAATGGTTTGGGTTGGAAAGGACTTTAAGATCATCTAGTTCTATTGTAGTTATAATTATCACAGGGTTAAATTGGTGGGAGCTGGTGGGTACACTTCCATAGGCTTCCCAGGGTCAAAACCAGGATGGATGGGAGGATTGATACTCCCTGCATGTGCTGCTTTGTATCATGGTCTAACCCCTTCTCTTCCACCTTTGTAGGGTTTAGCATCCTCCCTTAGTGCTCCGGTTTGCTCCATGAGAGCTGCTGAAACCCAGGATGACTTGCAGGGGTGCCTGCACACCTACAGTGATCCGAAAGATTCCCTCTGTTGGGAATTCCAGCCAGCTTAAGCTCACCAACACCATGTAATGCTGGGGGAATAATGGCTTTTGAAGTGCTTTTTCACAGCTCGGTTGGTGGCCAGAGCCAAGAAATAGCATTGGCTTGGGGTGAACTGGGAGAAAGAAGTAGGGAATTGTGGTTGTGTTTTGGTTTTCATGGAGTAAAGGCAGTGATTCCGTCAAGCGGAACGAAACCATGTATGCAAACCTGAAAATAAACCCTGCCGTAGCCTTGGTTTAACCTTTCTATAAATGTCAATTTTGGGGAATGACAATGACATTTCAAGGGAGAGATTGAAATGTAACACGCGAGAAACATCACCGTGAGATGTTTTGACTTCTCTTCAGCTGCCTCCTCTCCCCGTTCTATTTATTTTCTGCAAAAAAAAACTCTTTGCAAAACCTGACTTGAATCCACACACGGTTTCGGTGCCTGGGAATGACATTTTCCAGCAAACACTAGTGGAAAACAAAGAGAAGAATAAATCTTACAACCCGTGCTCGCTCCTTGGTGCAGCTCCAGCCCTGTGGTTTTCAGCACATCTTACATCTCAATAGCATTTGGATCATGGAATGGTTTGGGTGGGAAGGGATCTTAAAGCTCATCCAGGTCCAACCCCTGCCATGCACAGGGACACCTTCCACTGGAGCAGGTTGCTCCAAGCCCCTGTGTCCAACCTGGCCTCGAGCACTGCCAGGGATGGGGCAGCCACAGCTTCTCTGGGCACCCCCTGACAGCGCCTCAGCACCCTCACAGGGAACAGCTTCTGCCTAAGAGCTCATCTCAGACTCCCCTCTGGCAGTTAAAGCCATTCCGCTTGTCCTGTCCCTACATCTCTTGTCCAAAGCCCCTCTCCAGGTTTCCTGCAGCCCCTTACAGGCACTGGAGCTGCTCTAAGGTCTCCCCTTAAGGAGCCTTCTCTTCTCCAGGCTGACCCAACCCAGCTCTATCTGCCTGGCTTCAGAGCAGAGACAGGAAAATCCTGGACTGGGAAAATCCTGAAGGACACGAGGGTCTTGTGCCCTCCCTGTGGCATGCAGAGTTTTTGCTTTTCCCTCTTTGCAACCCACACATTTTGCATTTATGACTAAATACAGCACTTTGGCTGCTGTCTGTATGGCTGGAGGAGAGCTTTTCAGGGCCTGGTCATCATCCTAGCTGATGCAATGCAGTTACTTGAGTCCTCTGCAATAGAAATCAAGGTCTGAAGCCAAAAAGCAGAGTGTATTTATGGCTTCTTGGTGGCACCAAGGAAGAGCTATGAGTTAGCATCGTTATCTTTGTTCTCCCTGGGGTTAATGGAGGTGCGGGTCAGCCAAATCACATCCACAGCCGTATGTGAGATGAGTCGGTAGCAGGAGCAAGATGCTGGCTCTGACTCAGGAGAGCGATGAAGTGCAAACCCTGAGTACTTCATCAGTCAGGCTATTGCTTAGCCGCTGGCTTACACATCAGCCTGTGCCCACGTGCTTTCCTGAGTCACAGTCTAGGAGGGGAAAAACGCTGCTCCTCAGCATCGCCATCCAAAGCATCCTCCTTCACCCCCTTGTTTTTCATCGCCAAGAGTGTTGTGAAAGAAAAGCTTCACTTTGGTGTCAGTCATTTGAAGGAGGAGAGAAGTCAAGTCTTCACAGTGCTGCTTTGCTTCTTTTCCATCCCAAACTCCCTGCGTGGCTTTGTGCCCACCTGCAGAACTCACTCCTGCGGGATGGCCCCAGGGATGCTGCTGTCTCCCACTGATGGTTTGGAATGCAAGGCAGGGAGAACCCACCCTGCTCTGCGCTCACCCTTATTTACAGCATGGAAAATGAATGGGAATCAGCTTTGGAAAGGAGATTATTTCATTACCATTGTAATTGCTGCTTATAATTAGTTTTTACTCCGGCGTGTGATGTGCCCTGAGCACCATGGCCACAAAGTGCAGGAGCAAAAAGGAAAGGCTTTTATAATGATGATGATTTTTTGTCATTAATTATGACTGCTGTTTATTTTCTTGGCTATTTATCCACTTGCTCTTTCAATCAAGTAACCTCAGCTCGCTTGGCTTTGCAATAGGCAGACGGTAGGGCTTTGCCTAGCCTGGCTTTGGGTCAGATTCGGCTCTGCCTTCTGCCCTTTGTTCAGTCGTGCTGCTGTTCACCCGCAAGCAAATTGGGAATACCATGAGGAAAACTCACTGATGTCATTGTCGAGTCATTGCAGAGCAATTTAGGGGATTGGATTGGAAGGATCCAGTGGGGATTGGAAGAATCCAGTGGGGACAGATGAAGGGGGACTCTGACACCGCCTTGAGCCCGGGAATGTTGCTGGAGGACAGAACTCTCTTGTCAAAGCCACATCACCCTAGAAAAACCCCAGGTCTTTGCAGGCTGCCTGCTCCAAGTCAGGCAAAGGGCCTCCTTTGTGGTGCTGAAACAATAAATGGCCTTATCCTCATTAGCTGACGCAAGCTAACAAAGCCCCATTGATTCTGGTAGGTGCTTCCTCAGTGACAGCCATGCGAGGGATGGGGTTTATGACCCCATCGGCTTCTCCAGGCGTCTGTGTACATGTGATTGGGTTTTAATGAGTGCTGTGGGCTACAAAGTGGGTCAGTGCTTTCATCTGCTTGGGCTTTCCCCCCCCACCTCCCAGCTTCCTCCTGCAGCACAGACCCGAGGAACTCACCACATGGTGACACAAGCCATAGGCTGATCCTGGCTGCGGGTGGAAGGGGATGGCCTTGTTGGAAGGGAGGTCCTGCTGAGACACAGGGCTGGAACCTGCTGAGGTGGCTCCCCACGGATCCATGAGCTTTGTGCACAGCCGTGCTTTGAAGCTTGAAACCTTGAGCACTTCAAACAGGCAGAGGACAGGCAGATGATGTATGGGAAATTAATACCTAACAGGGCTAAAAAATGTTCTCAATGTCGCCCTAACTGAGCTCTATTTACTTTCATCCCATCCAGAGCATTTAGCACAAAGAGACCCCTTACACCCTTAATTTTCTAAACCACAAAGCCTTCCATTCCACTGCATCCAGCTGAAACATTCCCCTTTTTGCTCTCCTTTTCCGGCTCTCTTTTGAAACCCTCCTCTCCCTCAATGCAGCCTCTGGAGGTGGGGGGAGCAGAACCCAGCAAAGTTTGGAAAGCAGAGCAGGTCGTTAACCCTTTTGTGGCCACTTTGGTGCAGGGGGAGCAGGAAGAGGCATCCTCCAGCCCGGATTGTGCATGAGCAAAGGCCTGGTGGCACAACAGGCACCGGTCAGCGCCCGGCGGAGGATTTGTAACTGGAAATCAGGATGCCTGAAATCTCATTTATGTCACAGCAGGGGGAAAGCAAGTGCCATGGCACAGAGCAGAGAATCCCTCAGGAGCTCTTTGTGTGGCAGGGATGGAGGATGGGGATGGTTTCAACACCACGGCACCAGCCTGAGCCCAGGTTTTGCTGCCCTCAGCCCTGCCCTGGGCTCTCAGCTGCACGTTTCTCACCCTGTTGCCTTATCAGTGGCTGGGGAATGAGTTCAGAGAGGGTCGTTTGCACACTAAATGGGAATGGTGTGGGCTGGGAGAGCCTGGAGATGCGTATCCCAGCCCTGTGTAGACAGGGGTTGAGGTTATCCATGAGATTATCCATGCTGGGTAGGGGTTAAAACCAATGTAGACCAAGCGATGCTTCAAAACACCCCTGAGCAGATTCCCTCACTCAAGGGATAACAGTTCTTTTGGGCTGCCACGTTAGAGCTGGGTGTTTCTGGTGGTCTCCCCTGTGTTGGGCTGTGACAACTGGGCTGCTCATGTTGGCTTCTAGAGGATGCTGTTGGGAGGCTTTGCTGGGGCATTGGGTCCCCATCCTGTGATCCCTGTGAGAGCCCCATCAGGTGGAGTTTAGCACAGCTAAAGCTCCAGGGCATGCTGGTGTTGTGAATGGGGAAAGGTGGAATCGTCTGTGCCATGCCGGCTTCCTGGCCTCCTGCTTTTCCCAGGGCATTTGATTGCTGCTATTTTATTATAAGAGGGCTTGCAAAGGGGTGAGGAAGCACAGCAGATGCGCTCTTCCCCATCTCTGCTGTCCCAGAGCCTCGCATAAGGGTTTTAGGGTGGTGGTGCTGATGCTGAAAGGTGAGAACCTCTTCTTTGCAGGGGCTAGAAGAAGGATTTGAACCCAAAGGATGGAAATTCATTGCTGGTACAAGGCTTGGGTGTTCTCTGAACACCACTTGGGGCTATTAGGGTGCTGTATAGGGTCGCACCATAGTACATTTGAGTCCCAAAGGTGCTCTGAGAACACAAGAGCAGAGGGGCAGGGGTATACAGGACATGGCTCTGTAGCATGGTGCCTACCTGTGGTGCTGTTCCTCTGCACTGGAGTGAAATTCAGTGGGTTTCGCATTCTGCTGTCTCATGAGAGCCCCTATTAGCAATACTGGAGATCTGACGTATCCTTTTGGATGTGAGTTGGGATGTGTCACTCCCTTCATGATGTGCCTCCTTCAGCCTCCATAGGGACAGCTTAATCTGCCCCAGGAAGGGCAGCTTTAAGCAGATAGGCTCATATCCCTGGCTGTGGCATCCAGAGCACCAAGCCTGACATCTGCCAGTCCTTGCAGATCCCTTTTTCCCTATGAGACAGCAGGAACCAGCCGCTCCCAAGCCATCCCTGCAAAGCTGGGATGTCTTCCATCACCCCGGGGCCTGATCCTCAGCTGGTGTAAGCTGGCACCGTGTCACTGAGCTAATGGGCCAGCTGCTTGGTTGGTGGCTGCTGCTGCCTGTCCCCAAGCATCTGAGCTCTTCTCTCCTTATTCTATTCCTCATTCTCCCTTTTAATTCTCTCCCCGTCTGTTCATCCCTCTGTATTCCCAAGCCATCCTTCTTTTTCTCCGTGAAGCTAAGGGAAGGAAAGGAGCAAAGCTGTCCAACTCAAACATTCTATCCAAGAAGCATCCCTAAAATCTCACCAGGTTACATTATGCTCTAATAGACTCGAAGCCAATCTGCCTAATGCCGCTGCAAAGGTCAATTAAATTCACCCTAAAAAATTCACTCCTGGCTCATTATCCGTGTGGAAAATGAATTAGAAGAAGCACAAGCTGCCCCAGAGGTTTCTGATAGTTTCCTAATGAACGTATCTGCTAATGAAAGAAAAGGAAAGAAAAGCATCATCAAAAAGAAAACCCCATCAACTTTACAGGCATGTTTTGCTGGTCCATTGGAAAGAGTTGGAATAACAACCATGGCAGGGTGCTGTTGCCCATAGGGCCTCACAGGCCACCCAGCAGCAGAAAAGGAGGCAAAGTGAATCAAGTGACTGATTAATTGCAAACTGTGACCCGAGTTGTTGGAAGTGGCAAGTTTGGAGGCATTTTCAGGCTGAAGATGCTCAAGTGGCTGCAGGGAGACCTCAGAGCAGCTTCCAGTGTCTGAAGGGGGTGAGGATGCTGGAGAGGGGCTCTTCATCAGCGGCTGTGGTGATAGGACAAGGGGTGATGGGTTCAAACTGAAACAGGGGAAGTTCAGGTTGGATACAAGGAAGTTCTTCCCTGTGAGGGTGCTGAGGAGCTGTGGCTGACAGGGTCTTTAAACCCTTATACCTTTGTGCTGTTGGAGTCACTACTCCTCGGATCTTCATCTTCTTTTCTAATGTATGGATCCAGCCAGGTGTAGGGCAGAAGTAGATGGAAAGATGTTCACTGGTCCTTTGAGCATGGATTCTGTTCTACAACCAACTGTTCATAGTGCCCATAGTGCTCTTGGAAAGGCTTCCTAGATAAGGATATAAACCACTATAAGCCAGCAAAGGTGCCTGGAAATGAAATGAGGGAATCATAGGGAATAAAAGCATAAGGATGATTCTGTCCAAATTAACACATTCCCAAGGGAAGCTTAAATTTCAACACCATTCTGACCAGAGAGAACAGTTCATCCCCTCCTGAAGCAAGTGGCTAAAGGATGTGGGATACCTGGGGGTCATCCCTTTGCCCTTGGCTGGATGGGGGAAGCTTAGTCTAAGTAGCGTAACTGAAACAGGTTGTAACTCCAGTCTGAGCTGTGGCTTTTCTGCTGGGAGTTTTCCTGCAGAGCTGCGTTTTTGGCACTGGGAAAAGCTTCAGGGAAACTCGGAGACTGGGCAGAACTCCCTTTAGTTTGTCTTTAATTACAGCGAGGGAAGGGCTGGTAATTACAATGCACCTTTCCCTTGCAGATCCTCAGGTGGAATCAGCGCTGGGAAAGAAGGATGCTAAGCAGGAGCGTGGGGTTTGCCAGGAATGCTGTTGTGTTGCTTGGGAATGAGCAGAGTGAGGCTGCCCAGATGGCAACCGGGTTTGTGTTTGGCAGAGGAGGCTTTGCAGAGCAGCTAGGACAGGGAATGCTGTTCTCTCCCTCTTGCTATGGGTATTAGGTGGGAGCGGGGGGCAGCGGTATGGTGCTTGCAATGTCAATTATTAGTGTGTTTAGTAAATTACTGAGTAAATTGGCCCTTAAAGTTTCCAACTGTGTGTCCTCTCTTGCACTCCAAGCCTGCAGCTGAGTTGTTTACGCTCTTTCAGCAGGGAAGATGGATCAGCTCTGTCTCAGCTTCTGGATGTCTTGCAGAGAGGAGCCTGAGCTGATCCTCACATCGCTGCTGGGCTGGGAGATGAAGGGAGGGTCATGCCCACAAGTGGGGGAGCCCTCACCATGGCCCAAGTTAAAGCTGAAAGAGCTTTAACTTGACCCCAGGAACCCGTGTGTTCTTGCCATACACATGTCCACGGGTACCCAGCGGGGTCGATGCTGTTTGTGTATGTGAGAGCATCTCCCATGGTTCTCCTGATTGCTTTTCCTCTATGCGCTTTTGCTCTATGAGAGCTGTGTTTGGTGTGGAGAAGAACCGCTGGCACAGGGAGGGGGGATGTTCTTGTCCTCCTTTTCTCACAACAGCAGGCTGGAGGAGGGGTGGTAAAGCAGAAAGGCAGGTATCCATGTGATGGGGAGGGAGGAGGATGCTCTGCCGGCTGTGGGAGATGGGTGAGCTAATGCTGGAGAGACTTGCCCATGGTCTACTGCTCCATAAACCAGCCTGGGGAATTCACCTCCCTCAATAGCAATATGTGGGCCTGATTAAATAGCTGAGAGATCCTAGCAAATGAGCCTTAGGGATGCTTCCCAGCAAGAACAACCCCACTGAAGGGGCTTGATGCTCTTTCTAGGCTCATTTCAGAGCTCTGGGGGAATGCCGTGAGGGTGATAGCAGGTCTGCTTGGAAGAAAAACTGATCCTTGTGTGGTTTTGGGTTGAAGCCACTCAGGTCCTGCCCTCGGGACTTTCACTCAGGTTAAAAGAGCATCCGGATGAAGATTAGGGGTTGATTTGGACTGATCCCAGGCCAGAATCCCTTTCTGCCCTGCTCTGCTAGCTGGGACATGCACGCTCTGCTTTCCATTCCAAGGCGTATTTTCCCTTCTGTGCATTTCCAAGTCTCCTTTTGCCTTTTCATGTGTACTGTAAAGGTCAGCCCATATCTGGAACATGCTTTAAATTTGCACAGAGAGCAGGGGGCAAGAAGAGAAGGGAAGGTAGTGCTGAGCTTTGCTGCAGAGGGAGCTTTGCTGCTTTTTCTGCTGTTTCTATGGATGGATGGGATACAGCCCCCCCGACCCACCTGGAACCTGGGAAAACAGCCTTTTGTTAGCAGAAACCCCCCAAAACACAAGCCGATTGTGATTCGGTCATGAGCAGTTTGCTGTTGGGTCTATATTGGCCTTGTCCTTCTTCTCTCCTCCCCTTGAGGAGGATGCTCACCCCCATCAGCATGCTGCTGTCAGCTGGACCACACATCCCCTCCTCCTCCTCTGCCTCCTTCACCTCCTGCTCCATGCTGGGCTGGGTAGCACACATCCGACCTGCTCCCCCTTCCCGCTGCATTCTGCATCCCTTGCACTTTTCCTGGGATCACAGGGGGATCCAGGTTGGCAGGTCCAGCACCATGCCCCTTCTTGTGTCCATGGCAGGCCCTTCCCTTGCCTGTCAGAGCTGCCTCCTCTCACCAGGACCTAATGCTGCTTCGTTTCTGCTTTAATTTTGCTGCCGTTTCGCGACAGCCGCTTCAGGTCGGGAGTTACAGAAAGGTTATTAGTGAGTGATGGGTATTGACATCCTTAGCAGCGCCCTGACCCCATCAGTCTCGCTCTGTTCTTCTTCTTCCTTACACTTGCCCTGGTTTGTGTGGGTTTTACATTGGCCTCTCTCGTGCAGAAAGCTTGCTTCATCACGTTTATACCCACAGTCACAGCTGACAAAGCAGGGAGGGAAGCACTGATTTGCCCTGTTTGAGTGCAGCCATTGAGGGAGGTTTTCATCCTCTGGTGGTTTTCCTATCCCAGAAACCTCGCGTGCTGCTTTTCCTCCCTTGTTTCCTTGATCTGCCAGTGCCTTTCCAAATACCCACCTGGATTGTCATGCCGGACAAAGCAGTTCTCCTTGTGCAAGGGCTCAGCATCAGGAGTAAACTCATCCCTGTTTCTGTCCCCAGCCCAGCTCCTTGCGCAGTGTGTGCCCTCTGCAGACAGATACTCCGCAGGGCTGAGAGCAGGCCGGGCAATGTGCACCGTGGGCAGATGCAGTCTGAGATCACAGAATCATTAGGGTTGGAAGGGACCTCTGGAGATCATCTGGTCCCCAGTGGATGCTCAGGAGGAGTTGAGGAGGAGGAGGCAGCCTTTCTACCCAGTAATTTAAGAAAAGAATTAAGAAATCCTCATTTATTAGGTGCTGATGATGTATCCTGATGTTTTCCTGCAGTCCTTTGTAGGGTTCCTTTCATGATGCACCCCATAAACCCCAACCATGAATAGCTGCTCCCTGATGGGCAGATAAATCCAGGCCGGCAGCTCCCGGGCCTGGCAGCCCATCACTGCTTCATCTGGAAGGATATAAACCTTTACACAGGCTATTTGGAAATACGGCAAAGCTCATTTTAAGCATGTCTTATCTCTCCGTTGAGAAGCTTCTGTGGCTTAGCAAGGCTGGGTTTGCTTCCCTCACACAGCTTGTCTGTGTCTTTGCTCCCTATCCCAGAGCTCTCCTTCCCTCGATGCCACGATAAGCTGGTGTGACGTTATCAGATGTGCTGCAGCACTAAAACTCTCAGCACTCCAAACTTCTTTTGCTTTATTGTTGCATCCATAAAACTGGCTGGGAAAACTGCTGAAGCAGTAACCCTGCTTGGTTTTAAAGGCAGCTGCAAATCTGCCTCACTCTCTGGTACAGTACTGAGCTGGTTTTATGAGCCCTAATTAAACAGGATCTGCCCTGTGGTCTACCTTCCACCCAGCCTATCTGAAGGATGGGATTTAACTGCTGGGGTTATGGTTCTGCATCCGTGGGCTTTGGTCCCCCTGGAAATAAAGTGCAATAGGATGGTGAATAGATGAAGGTGAACGGAAACAGCCTGTGCTAAACTGGACATCACGCTGTGTGTTTCTGCAAGGGTCTTAGCTGCAAAACGCACTTTGGGGATCGAGTCAGCCAAATTGAGGGTTGCAGAAGGGTTGTCTGATGCTGGTTTGTGGTGCTGAAAAATGGGATTGAACATTCAATATGGGAAGTATTCATTTAGGAGGAGCATCTCTAGGATGTGGCAGGGTTATTGAGGCTCCTGGGTATTGCTGCCTGTAAAATATTAGAGCAAAGGGGAGCTTTAGAAGCTTCAGGCTGCCTTGAGCTGAGGTGCTCCTCAAGGATAGGGGGGTTGTTTTCCCATGGAAAACTTCCCAAGGTTTACTTCTCCTGCTATTTCTTCATGGCTGCAGAATGGGCAGCTCAGCCCCTTTGCGTCTCCTCTGCCCCAGGGGCAAGGAGGGGAAATACCAGCTATGAGAGAAGCATCCCTGTCACTTGCCGATTGATGTGAACCCTCGAGTCTTTCCAAGAAAGCAATTTCTATGATATTTCTCTTGGCATTTGAAAGGGGGAAAAGTGTTTCCTTCGTATGTTCACTGCTTTTGTCCTTCACTTCCCCGAAATGATGTTGATTTCTCTGTCTGAACGAGTCAACTCTGCCCTATGACCCATAAACAGGAGGTGGGGAGGAGAAGCAGAGGGTACAGATGCATAGTGCATGTGGAGAAGGCAGCAGGGAGACCCCACCATCGTATTTGCATGAACAGAAGTATCTTTAGCGGTGTCCTTAAGGACATTGGGGTGTTTTATGGCCCACAGGCTGGCAAGGAGGATCCTTCCAGGCAACTCTGTGCACCCAACTTTGGCTCCCATGGATGTGCCATCCACAAGCAGCAGTGAAATAGCAGCAGCATCAAGGCTGGGCTTAAATCTTCACCCAGTCTCCATTTTTCTTTCTTTAAACGCTTACAGAATAAATGGAATTTATAATCAGAAACCATAAAATCTCTGATTTATGGCTCGTCTTGATGACAATATTTAATAACTCGTGTATATTTTATTTCATCTTTTTAATGCCCTGTTGTGGAATTTTACTTAGGCATTTCGCCCTCTATATCAACCTGTCGCAGCACAGATGGGCAGACTTTTTGCCTTGGGTTGATGATGGAGCCAAACATGCTCTGGGCTTGGCTCTTCCCAGAGCTGCCATCACTCTGTCCAAGCGTGGGGCTGGCTGTCCAGCCATGGTCCAGCTTCTTCCAAGTGCTGCTCCCCACATTGCAGATCCAATGCTTTTCCCTGCCCAGGCAGCTCTTTTCCAACCTCCCCAGCCAAGTTTTGGTGCAGGCAGGGAGAGAAATTCAACTGTAGGGGCCTCTCTTCCCTCCTCAAGGACTTTCTGCTTGGAAACGTGGATCTATTTAGGTTACTGATCAAGTGCATTCTCCTCTGGAGAGCACTCCCTGCCTTTCTGGGACCATTAGTGCAAATTAGCTGATGCATCCTATCAGCCCCCAGCCTGCTGCACCCAGGGTACCAATCCTCTTCTCAGCGCTCACATGGGGAGGAGAAGCTCATAAGCACTGTAGCTATGTTCTGGCTTTGTTGAACAGCAGCAGCTCCCTCCCTCCATCCATCCCTCCCTCCTTCCCAGCTGGCTTTTGTAACCAGCTTCTTCCCAGCCCTGTGCTGCTGGATACAGAGAGGGGAAAGGCGGATGGAGAGGGGATGAGCCGCAGATCGGGGTGGATGTGACTCGAGAGTCGGTCGGATGCTGCTTTGGGTACCTGCATCCTGTTTAGTGCCAGCACAGAGACAAGCTGTGTTACTTTCAGTCTGGGCTAGAAGGGACTGCAGGGTTGGAGCCACATCGACCTGATTCTAGCCTGGGTGAGCCTGGCAAAGTGAGCCAGGAGTGGAAAGAAACATCCGTATTCCTCCTACTGAGCATGGTCCGGTGGTTTGATTTTCTTGTTCCTCAAGAAGGCTGGTCCCCCGGCCAGAGCATGAAACCAGGGTGAGAGGATGGGGAAGGAGGAATGCTGTAAGCACAGCAGGTCCAGAGCTGGCAGGCACCCCTCGGAACATGTTCATCACGTCTGTGCAAGGCTGGCTTTGCTGACAGTTGCTGCCCATCCATCCGGCGCTCCCTTCGCATCAATGCTCCTGGCAGGAGCCAGGCGGGCAGAGCAGCCATGTGGAGAGGAGGAAGAGAAAGCAGCATAGCAGCAAGCTCATGATATGTGGCTGCCGCAGGCATCAGCTTTTGGGGGGGGGGGGGGGGGGAACAGCACAACAGCATCAGGTGTTTTTTGGGTGCTGCACGTTTGGGCTGTGGATGAGCATAGGGGTTGTTTCCTTGAGTGCTGTCCTCCTTCCTTGTCTTAAGTCAAGCCAGCTCTGGGTGAGGATAGGTTTTTCCTAGTCTCCAAAGAATTAATGGCTTAGGAGAAGCTGGGTATCAACCAGATGATGCTGGCTGGACCAGACTGAATTGTACCCACTGGTGCAACAGTGATGGATTCGGTCAGGCAGTGACCATCTACTAAGTGCAGAGTGATGCTACTGATGCAGACGTTGTTCCCTGCATAGAATAGGTGACCCTTGAGCAGGGAGCTCTGCAACCCCTCGGCTCTTGCATGGAGAGGGCAGAAACACCAACTCCCCTATTTATATGCACGTTTATGTAGCTGCCAATCTACTGGGCTTGGGTGCTGATGGTTCTTCTTGCAATGAAAACAAAACTTCAGCCTCCTTCACAATGTTTTGACAGTTTGGGGGCTTGTTGAGGGTTGATGTGGGGCTCCGACTGTTTTGCATAGCACTAGACGAAATGCTTGTGCTGGGGAAATCAGCCACCTTCAAAAGGGCTCCTGTTCCCTTGCAGAACACCGGCAGAGTTTTCACCTGCATGTTTTGGCTCCTTGGATACGAGGCAGGAATCGTCCTGGGAATTGTGTTCTCGTTGGTTATTCTGCTGTCTTGGCTCCTACCTTGTCTCTGCTAGGAAATAGAAAAAGGCAGAAATAATAACTCCAGCCAGCTGCTACTGAGACAACGTCCTCAATACTAAACATGAGCTGCGCTTGTGGGCTTGGTTGGGTCTGGTCTGAGCAAAGTCATTGATCCCAAACAGAAGCCAGACCTTGAATGGCCCAGGTCTCACATCACAGAGGTTTGGAGGGGGTTTTGCCATCCCCGATGCAAAAACATTGCACCACATTTCCCTTCCTGGCTGCACGTGGGCTCCTTTTAATTTATGGATGTAAGACCATGAGCAAAGAGGGCCTTAAAGCTGTGTCAGTCCCTGGGAGGAGCAGGATGATAGTTACTATTGAAGCATGGGAGGTGGCTTCCCTGGGCATGTGCATCACAAGACTGGGCTGCCTGGCTCTAGTGGTAAATTATAGCCTAGCAAAGGAGAAGCCTCCTGAGGAGGTGGGAAGTGATCACAGCCTATAAATACCTTCCAGGTGATGTTAGAAATGAAGAAAGGGAATTATCCCTTGTCTCCAAAGGCGATAGGACAAGGAGCAGTGGCCTGGAGCTAAGGAAGAGGAAGATTTCCTGCCTGATCGTTAAGAAAGTGCCCTGCAGTCGAGCAGGAGGAGATTCCCCAAGGAGGGACCTCAGGCGCCGGGCAGCAGCGCAGGAGACGGGATGTTAATGGGATGATGAAGGGAAGGATCTTTAGACAATGCAAGAGGTCAGCCTGTTGACCCACACTGGCTCTCTCCTGGCCCTATAGTCTATACAGTGCCATGATAAATTCCACTTACCCTACTTTACTGCAGGCACTTTATAGCTCAGCTTAATGGCTAGGGAATCTCTTCACTTCACTGCTCCCCTTAAGACGAGAGGGCTGTCTGTGATCCTTGGGTTTAAGCAACAATTCACTGTCTGCCAAGGGATGATGCCTTTTTATTAGCTCCCTTCTCACAGCCTGGGCTCTTGAGGTCCTGGCTCCTCTTTGCCATGGATTTTTCCCTTTCTGACCTCTGCTGCTTTGCAGATCTGCAGAAGCTGCCTTTAGGAGCCTGTCTTTGGAGTTTGCATTCTCCAAGGGCTGATTTGGCAACAGTGCTATGAAAGCAGAGATCAAATGGGGTGGCATGGGGCTGCCTGATTGTGCCATGACCCCTTTTGATACCAACCCAGAGAGCAGGGATCTGCTGCTGAAGGCGCAGAGAATGATGCTGGCAGCAGATGCGTGCAGTGCTACCAGCTCTCCTGTTTTTACTGCAGGTCTCATAGGTGTCATCAGGGTTGATGTTTCCTTAATATTACTGGCATAGGTAACTGCAGGAATCTGGGCTTTGGTTTAGCGCCAGTTTTGAGATGCTGGGGTTGCAGAAAAACACAGGAACACGAGGGCAACCGGCAGGCTAATAAAACCAGCCCATCTTCCTTATGGCTGCTTTGATTCTAGATGTCAAAATGAAGGTTGAGGGGCTCTAATGTGGAGCAGGAGAGATACAGATGTGTTCGAGGGAGGTGTAAGGATGGAGAGATGGTGCTGTGTTGCAGGGCTTGGGGGATGTGAAGGACGGGGAACTTTGCCCAAAGGAGTGGTGAATGCCCCATCCCTGGCAGTGTTCAAGGCCAGGTTGGACAGGGCTTGGATCAACCTGCTCTAGCGGGAGGTGTCCCAGGGGGTAGGAACTGGATGATATTAATGTCCTTTCCAACCCAAACCAGTCTGGGATTCTATGATTCTGTGATCCCTGGAGGGCACACAACCACGTTGAATGCTCCATTTAAGCTGATCAGTGATAGGCAAGGAAGAGGTGGCATCTGTGGCTGTGTCCCCACTCGGGTGGTTTGGGATGAGCAGCGTGTCCAGGAGCGATGCCCAAGGTTTGGGGTGAGAAGATGCTGGCAGCATCCTTCCAGCCTGCCTCGAGGCTGTATTCCCCAAGGAACCTCCAGTTCCCTTGGATTGAGCAGTGTATAAAAGCCAAAGGAACACATGTCCCTTTCCAGAGGCTGTTCCAGTAAATAGTCAGCAGGCAACGGCAGGAACTGTCACCATTGGTGGCTCTTCGTTAATGTGATCTGAAGGGTCCCCTTGTGAATGCATTCCTGTGGATGCAAATTGCATCCTGCAAGCTCCTGGTGCTTGTGTCGGGTTGGAGGCAGAGGCATGAGAGGTTTTCGTGGTGTTCACATCCCCATCTTTTCACTTTGCTCCTATTTGCCCATTCCCAAATGCACGAGAACATCCAGAAGGAAGCAAAAAGCCACCTTTGAAGCTCAGAGTCTTCCACTGAAGCACTTTTCCCCTTAGAAGGAACCTCTATGACAAAATCATACGATTTCCTGGGACAATTTCCATTTTTTCCCCAGAGAAATTGGTTTTCCATTGGGAAAACCTCAATCTAGGGAATGGATGGTTGCCTGGAAGGAGCTCAGTGGTTTGGCTGTCCAACAGCTAAGCCAGGAGTTGTCCTTGCTGGCCTCTTAGGAGCAATGGGGAGTCCCTGGTCCTCCCAAACCCACTTAGAAGACAACTTGCCATGTTGTCAAGGGAGTTTGTGAAAGCCCGATGACTATTCCAGCAGCTGGAAGTCCTTGTAGTAGCTAAAAGACTACTTCCAAAGGGAGGGAAAAGGTGCATTCCATGGAAATATTGTTTTTGGGGGGATTTCTGCTGAGATGGAGCAGTTAGGGGAGATTTTTATACTTTTTTCATTAATATATATATATATTTAAGTTTCAGTGGATTTCCATTTGCTGTCAATGTGATGCTGTTTCTGCAGGCAGCGTATGACTTCTTTATTCCCCTCAGGAAATTTTGCAATATCAATTTAATTTTGACTCTCACAACTGCATGTATTCCATAGGGAGCCTATTCTGTGGCCTCACTAAAGAAATTGAGTGTTTCCTCTTAGCCGTGAGCTCATTTCCCACTTTAAAAACATCATTCCTAATGAAAGATATAGTCAGCTTCCAGCCCTCATGGCTTAGCTGAGCCCTTAATGGAGATGGGGAAGTCATTCCTGCAATAGCTCAGCCCTCATTTCCCATGGAAGGTGTGCTTGCGCCTTGCAAAGGATGGCTTTCCTGGGTGAAACTGCACCCAGAGGGACTAGAGCCACTCCACGTGGATGCAATTCCATGAGTTGTTCCCTAGGGATGTGGTCTCATCCCACAGGGAATTGCTTTCCTCTGTAATTGTGCTCTGCACGGCTTCTGCAGAGGCAGCTGATAGAGAATTTAGCCTGGATAGACCTAAAACAAAGAAAAAGAGGGAAAAAAACCCACCCAAAACTAACCAAAAAAAGCAGCAAAATCACAGTTTGTGATTGTATTTTCATGCCCACACATCTGCTGTGCATAAATCTTTGGGAATGCTGGAGGGAATAGTCTCTTGTTGCAGCAATGTACTGTGCACCAGAAAGGGTTTGGGTTATTGGGAGATTTGGCTGAATTCCACCATGGATACAATCCTCATGTCCCATCCTATGCCTGTATCTTCCCATCTACCACCTCATAGCAAGTGTAAATAGTACCAGGGAAGTAGGATCAGGTGGAGATGTGGAGCAGCAGGAGACGCAGAGGTTACATGAGGTCTGTCTGCCTGGCCGTGTTAAGTAACCTGTTAGTTCGTGCAGCACTGGAGGGTCCAAATGGGATCTGATGGAGCTCGGTGGAAGTTATCCGCTAAGTACCTACCTGGCTCCATGGTCTGGGTGTAGGGAAGCCCTGGAAAGGTGCAGGTTGAGCTCAGTGGGCCAAACCCCCATTGCCTCAAATCAGAATCAGCTCAGTCGGAAAAGGCCTTTGAGATCACCCAGTCCAACCTTTCCCCCAGCACTGCCAAGCCTCCCACTACCCCATGTCACTAAAGGCCTTATCTACACAGCAGAAAGCCATGGCAACACCTGGAATACTCTGGAAGTTCCTGGAAAGCTGGCGCTGGGTTGGGATCTTGGGGGCTGCTCCTTTTGAGTGGGGTGCTCAAGCCCATCCCCTGTTTGTGGTGGCCTCGTGGGCTAGCAGATCCCTCCATCACAGGCGACCAGCACAGCACTGGAATAGATGCCCCAAGGACCACAGTGTGACTGGGGAAGGGGTGAACTCATCCCTGCAGTCAGGGTTCAGTGGTTTTTCCTTCTCCACCTCATTCAGCTTCTCAAAAGTAGATTGGCTTCTGATGGATGCTTATGCCTCCTGCATAGATCCCAGGCAACCGAGTGCAGCTCTTCCCCGTTGCCTGAATCCCTGGACCACAGAGGGTTAGCATCCCTGTGGGGTTAGGGATGTCTGCAGATGCCTGGAGCATTTCCATTCTTACCTCTTCTCTTGATGCCCTTGTCAATGCACATCCATTCTTTTTGTTTGCAAGTCAAGTGTCTTTTGCTGTTGCCTTTAATCCTCCGCATCTACCTTATGAGATTAGGCGTGAAATGGAAGGTTGTAGCATGTATAATAGCAGGGCTGTAATTACCTTACAAATATAGTGTAATTACACCATGGTAAGGCTTTAGAATAACCTCATCACCACCCACTAGTCCCTACAAGTGGAATTTCTCTATATTGTAGCTCTAAGGTTACCTCCATCTCCACAATTGTGCCTTTGGCTTCCTGGGCACTGGGGCTGCCCGGGTTTAGCATTCAGTGGTACCACTGATTTTGCACTTAAACTCTAATTAATTTCCTAGCCCTGGAGTTCTAGGAGAGGAGTGGAAATTACAGGTGTGGGATGCTCAGCTACCGTGTAATCACACCACGACTGCAGGGTAATTGCACCCCTTATGCTGTGAGCATACAAACCACCTTCCAGGTTTTGGTGGGACCTCCCCTGGCTCTCTTGGCACCGGTTTGGTTGGGCAGAGGGAGCTGAGCTGTTGCACATCGCTCCAGTGAGGTGCAAACCTCCTCTGCTTGAAGGCTGTGAAACAGCATCTTGTGTATTCCATCCCACTTGGGGCTTCAAGCCCATCAGCCCTGCATGGACATGACTTAGTGGCACCACTCAGTCCGGCTTAATGAGCAACCTGAAGCTTATTGCTTGGACATCTCCATCCCTTCCACTCCATTAAAGTGAGTAGAGCCATTTCCTTGCCTTTTGGAGCTTGGTGGGATACACAAGCACTGTAACATAATGGGGTTTTATTATTATTAAGCTCCCAGTGCCTCTTTCCCTGTCAGTATAATCGGGCTAATGAAATGTCCCCACCGCTCATAGGACTTGGGAGGACAATTTGGTCCGGTTGCATAGCATTTGGAAGAGGTGAACTGCTGGTTGTTGTTATTTATTATGGATCTGGTTTACTTAGTGCTGTGTTTATTGAGCCTGTCTCCCACTCATAAATGCAGGATACAGTTCCCAGCGCTGCTCCCAGTGCCAGGGATCCTTCTTGATACCACTGAGCTGCCAGCTGGACTTGCTGTGGACTCCAGCTCAGGACAGTGGGCCAGGTTCCTCCCTGGTGTAACATCACTGGGTTCAATTAAGCTGCACCAGGGAGGAATTTGGCCTGTGGCTGTGTGTTGCTGCCAGTCAGAAGGCACAGTGGGTGCCAGCAAGGGCTTTGGCAGCCCAATTTCATTGTGGGACAGAAGTTCCTGATGCTTTGGTGTGGGGCAGAAGTGTCCACTAATGGGGAGAGAAGGGGGAATCGAACAACATGCTCATTATACGACTTCAGGTTGGTATTCCATGTTTTATCTCCCAAGGGGAATGGCTTTAACCTGCCAGAGGTGAGATTGAGATGAACTCTTAAGCAGAAGCTCTTCCCTGTGAGGGTGCTGGGGCTCTGGCACAGGGTGCCCAGAGAAGCTGTGGCTGCCCCATCCCTGGCAGTGTTCAAGGCCATCACTCGCAGCATCCCTTTAGCCACCACCCACCAATCCAGCACTGGTCTCCACCATTCTCCGCACCAGCAAGCTCTTCCCATCCCTTCCCAGTCACTGCCCGGAGGCAGCCGCTTCCTGGGGAGGTGATTCAGTTGCCTGGTTCAAAGCAGAGTGGAACTTTCTGTGCTGGCATATCTGGGGCAAAGCTTTAAGAGTGTTTTCTCCCTGAAGTGAGGCACATCCAGGCTTGCAGCCCTGGGCTTTCATCTGCCTCACCACAGGCAGTCGGGAGCTGCTCTCCTCTGAACTGGCTTTGCCATTTGAATATCACCTGGGGCGCTTTAGGGAGAGGCTTTGCTCTCTAAATGCAGGGGCCCTGAAAATATATGTGTAATTTAGTCTACATGCAACGAAGTGGTGGATTTTAGTGCCCCTCAACCCCTTGGTCTGCTGAGAAGATCAGTGTGGGATGCGAGGAGGTGGCTGCTGTGGTGGGGTGAGGTTGTTGCAGGGATGGAATGAGACAGGTGCTGTGATGGGATGACATAGGTGCTGTGGTTGGCATCACATAGGTACTGTGGTTGGCATCACATAGGTAATGAGGCTGGCATAACATAGGTGCCATGATGGAATGAAATGGGTGCTATCATGGCATAGCAGAGGTGCTGGTGGGGGTTGAGATGAGCTGTGATGTGATGGCACAGATGCCGTGATGGAATGAGATGGGTGCTGTGATGGGATAACCTAGGTGCTGGTGGGGGGTGTGATGAGCTGTGATGTGATGGCATAGGTTCTGTGACGGGATGAGGTGGGTGCTGTGATAGGATGACCTATGTGCTGCGATGGGATGAGGCTGTCACCAAAATCACCTTGGACGCTGATGGGTGCACAGGGGGATATATGTACCTGAAGCTCAGCCACTCAAAGGTCTGTATCTCCCACCATCTCCTCTACAGGTCTCATACTGCTTCCACCCTCCTTGCTTCCCTGCTGGCCCTGAGATCTCCTCCCCTGAGGCAGTGAGGTCCTTTGGTACCCATGCGCATCTCGGGTTATGTGAGGACACGGAGTGCGACAGGTTTGGTGACAGCAGGGACATGTGTGGAAAAGCAAACAGTTGGAAACTGATAATTTCATGCCTTTGCCAGGAGGGGGAGGGAAAAACCCCTCCAAGACCCTGCAAATTCACTTTGTTTTGCTATTCCAACACTGTTTGCTGGGTGGTGCGTGCGCTAATGTGTGCGCTGGTGTTGTGGCATTATCTTAACACACTATTCAGATGATTCCTAGCAGAATTTGTGTTTCAGAAGCTACTTGGAAATGTTGGCTTGGAAACAGAAGCGCAGTGTTAGGAGCCTGTTTCTCCCAGGGGATAACAACTGAGTTGCAGGGCTGGGATTTGGAGTGTGGGATCAGTGTGACTTCTCCCAGCAGGGACAAGGCTCCATGAATCTCTGCTAGGACACAATTCCCCTATGAGAGCAGAATGAGCTCCCTAAATAAAGATTCAGAGGAGCCCTCAGGCCCTCGGTCCCTTTTCCATATGGAAAAGACCCAGTGGGATTTTCAAGGCTGTTTGGAAATTGCGAAGCTTCTGCTCTGCTTCTAGACCCACGTCAATATCCCAGCCCTTGTGTCCCCACCGGCACCACTGGCTCCATGCCTGGATTCCAGACTTGAGGCTCTTAGGCCTTTATTCGCCCTGAAATGAGCAACAAATCAATGCAGGCCTAATAAAAGATGATTGGGAATTGCTAATAGGAGCGTGGGGGGGCAGCTCTGTCTCCTGTAGCCAAGATGAGTATGGATTTTCTCGGCCCAGGGACTGTAAACACTTCTGGATTCCCTAGGGAAGAATGCTCACCTTCCCTTTGCCCTCATCTTTCTCCTTTCAAACAGGAGCCTGGTAATGGCAATTAGCTAGGATTAATTAGTTGGCAGTGGTAGGGAGGGCTCAGCTTGAATGCTGGGGTGTGGAATGAGCTGGTACGAGGTGTGTGGACAAGGAGCCTCTAGGTAAAAAGACTGCACTGGTCCCCATCCCATGGCACGTGTGGAGGGATATGGGGGGGGTGAATTAGGTGATGACACAGACTGGAAAGGCTCCCACTGCCTTGGTGCTGGGCTTCAATTTGTGTCCCCCGTAGCTGCTCCCACCAGGAACACTTTATGGCCTCGCATCTCCCCTGCTCCTCTTCCTCTGGCACCAGCCACAAGCTTACTGCCCTGCAGCCTCCTGGTCACTAATAGATCACCAGTGATAACATGCTCCTTTGCTCTGTATCCTGCCCTTCATGTTGGTGGTGCTGCGGGGTGACGGATGAAATTCAAGCTGGGTTGATTCATATGAGTTGTGTTCACCCTCGTAGAACAGGCTGTCACCAAAAAGAATAGACCTCCTTGGTTTAGTGCCCAGAGAAGCTGTTGGATGGGTTTAGATCCTTTTCCAAGGGAAGAGGGGTTTTTGCGGAAGACTGATTGCAAGCCATGGCATAGATAATAAGCAGAGCTGTGTCTGGAGGCTGTGGTCCTGTCATGCTCCATGTGACACTGCTGCTTTTAGGGGTACACTTCCTGATCCATTGTCCCTAAGGTATAAATGGATGTTGCAAGGAGCAGGGGGTTGCCAGAGAGTGGTCCCTTGATACTCATGGTCATACATGGCTTGCAAGCTAGTTCATGGAAGGATGCTGACCAGGATGCACTTTATCATCAAGTGCATTCAAAGGGGCTTTACTAGGAGAGGCAAAACCCTGCTAGGAAACTGCTCGCCCTTTGTGTATACAGCCCATGGCTTGGACTGTGAATCTTTGTCATGCCACAGCACAACCCTTCCTGACAGGCTGAGCTGGGCTCATTCAGCCTGGAGAAGAGAAAGCTCCTTAAGGGGAGACCTTAGAGCAGCTCCAGTGCCTGGAGGGGCTGCAGGAAACCTGGAGAGGGGCTTTGGACAAGGGATGTAGGGACAGGACAGGGGAATGGCTTTAACTGCCAGAGGGGAGACTGAGATGAGCTCTGAGGCAGAAGCTCTTCCCTGTGAGGGTGCTGAGGCGCTGGCACAGGGTGCCCAGAGAAGCTGTGGCTGCCCCATCCCTGGCAGTGCTCAAGGCCAGGTTGGACACAGGGCCTTGGAGCACCCTGCTCCAGTGGAAGATGTCCCTGCCCATGGCAAGGGGCTGGAGCTGGATGAGCTTTAAGGTCCCTTCAACCCAAACCAGTCTGGGATCCTGATTCCTTGCCCCCAAACCGGCTTTCAGGAGCTACTTCCTTTGGAGCACAGGATCTCCAGTATCAACTCTCTCATCTCTCTCCTTTTTGGGCAGCAGCTCCGGTCATGATGCCCATCTCTGCTTGGCCTCTCAATTCCTCTCCCTTGGGGTGCTCTGCTGTCTTCTGCTATGGGATTCAATGCCCTAAGCCCCCTCGTCTTTCATGCCCTGCAGCAGCCCACACATGCGTACGGCCCTGAGGCAAAAAGTCTTGATGAGGAGAAGACTTAACCACGTTTATTGAACTGCAAAGAAGGTTGTTTTTATATGCTTTTATTGGGATATCAAGACAGCTTTTATAACCTTTGAAAGGGGCATAAAACCAGCTAGGGGCCTAGAAAGCACACACCAGTTGAAGGCTCACGAACGCCTCCAGCATTTCTGGGGCAGGTATCCTGCATCCCCCTCCTCCATCCCCAGCATTCTCTGCCTCCTCCCTCATCCCAAGCAGCGGGGCTGTGCTGGTTGGGATGCAGTTAAACGCAGCATCTTCAAAGCCGGGAGGATGCTCCTTCAACCTCTTCTATGGCTCCTGGACGGTGGTCTGAAAGCATTTGGTGTTGCATGTCGTTACAGCCCAACCTCCTCATGCTGGCACATTCCTCCTGAGGTGGAGCTGGCTTTTCTCCATGTGGCAGGGGGAGAAGTGCCTTTTCCCTTCCCTTGTTCACGCAGCGGTCGGTCTGACGCGACATTAAGAGGAGAGTGACCTTTACAGTGGTCTCCAGCTCAAGGGAGGGGAGAGCTGAGCCCCCGTCTGCAGCCAGGCACGTCTTGAATGTGGATAGGTCATGAGGCTCCGTTAGCTCCACGCCATCTCCCAAACAATAAGCTTCCAGGGAGAATTCCATGGGGTTGTAGGAAGGACGGGAGCAGGAGCAGCTGCTTCTAATTTCACTTCATGGGGAGGGAGGGGATGCTGAGAGCACCCCGCGTCCTCTGCCCGTATTTTTCATCATTACAGGCAGAAATGCCACAGTGCTGACAGATATTAATGCAGTTCACGCCGGGAGAAAATCTTCTTCCCATCAGACTCCATGTGCAGCAAGAGGGCAGTGCCATTTGCAGCCCTAGGGAGGATATGTTTGAAAGGTGATGTGTTTTGTAGCCAGGAAGTTTTATTCCAAGGCTAAGTTCAGTCTGGGGAAAGGACACCTCACAGCATCCTGTTGAGGACCATGGCATCACTCCGTGCTATACCACGGATGTGGGTGAAGGTGTATTTGTAGGTTAATGTGGATTTGGGGGTAACTTTGGTGATTCAGTTGGATTTTGGTCACTCTGCGTGTCACCGTGGGGATGTCATTGCCCTGTGTGGCAGCTTTTGTGACCTTGGGTCCCAACCAGACCCACAGGGATGCCCGGAGGTTTGCAGACTGACTCTGCGCTTCCTCGCGCCCCTCAGCCTCCTTTTATTTGCTTATCCCACTAAATATTCATCAGTAACATTTAAGACAAAGGAAAGAGATAATTACAAGGGGAGAGTTTTTTTGCAGTATTAAAGGTTAACAGAATTCTTGGCATTTGTGCCTTGTCGATCTCCATGTAATTATGCTCATTTCCCAGCATTCAGAGGCGACTGTGCCTGGTACCGCTCAAAGATGGTACCCCGGGAGTTAAATTTATGAGCTCATTGCTCAGAATCTCCTGATTCCAACCCAGCATCCTGCTTAATGGCCGGACTATTATTAATATTATTCTTGGATGCAGAGCACTGTGAGGGGCAGAGGCCCAGCAGCAAAGCTACAAGTGATCCAGGCAGCATGAGAAGCACTCGAGTGATGGTCGTGAGCCCTACTTGCAGCACTGGCTGCAGTTCTGGTGTCCAACATCAGAAGGACATGGAGCTGCTGGAGCAAGTCCAGAGGAGGCCACGAGGATGAGCAGGGGCTGGAGCATCTCCCATATGGAGATAGGCTGAGAGCATGGGGGCTGTTCAGGCTGGAGAAGAGAAGCTGTGTGGAGACTTCATAGCAGCTGCCAGTGTCTGAAGGGGGTTACAAGGATGCTGGAGAGGGACTCTGTATCAGGAACTTGAGCAACAGAGCAAGGGGTGATGGGTTCAAACTGAAACAGGGGAAGTTCAGGTTAGATGTAAGGCAGAAGTTCTTCCCTGTGAGGGTGCTGAGGCACTGGCACAGGGTGCCCAGAGAAGCTGTGGCTGCCCCATCCCTGGCAGTGTTCAAGGCCAGGTTGGACACAGGGGCTTGGAGCACCCTGCTCCAGTGGAAGGTGTCCCTGCCTGTGGCAGGGGTTGGAGCTGGAGGAGCTTTAAGGTCCCTCCAGCCCAAACCATTCTATGATTTGGCAACCTCAATGACTTGGGAAATGAGACTGGCGAATGATGGGCCCCACAAAGGTGCAGGGATTTGGGTTTGAGGCGCATGAGAAAAAGCTCCTTTTTGGGTTTTGCTGGTTTGGGGAGTTGGTACCAAACCTTGCAGCTCACTTTGTTGCTGAAGGTGACTGATGCAGGTCCAAAGGCAGCTGCAGCAAAAGGTTAATCAGTGTCTGCAGGAGAGTCTGATTTTCCAAGAGAGCGAACACCTGGCAGTGGGTTGGGGCTTCACTGTGTTTGCTCATGCGTATAAAAGGGGGATGTCAGGGGCTCTGCTCTTCTTATTGGCTTTTTATGGGTCATTGCGGTTTAAATCAAGGTATCTGCTTCTCTCATGATGCCTGCTTTGCCTGGACCCGGTGGCTTTCCGATAGGAAAGGGTTTGATAGGCAAAATGAGGTGGAAAGGGGGTGACTGTGCTGGTGGGCCAGTATCAACCAGGGACATTGACCTCATTTCTCCTTGGAGTTTAGGATGTGTGTGTTGATATCCAGATGGGCTGGGAAAGGCTTGGTTTGTTTTGTCTTGTTTGGGGCTGTCCAAGGAGATAGCACAGCAACACTTGGAGCTGCTTTTCCAGAGCTGAACTCACAAATACCCCCAAACTGGGGGGAGAAGCTCATGTATCATGTTTTAGGTTGGTGTGCTGGAGATGTGATGGCCAGGGTGGGAATCGGGACGTGGTTGGCTTTGCTTTTTCAGCCTGTTCAGCATTTTCACTCTTCCAATGTGCAATTCCTCCTATTAAAACATAAAGTGGATTGAGTTGTAGAGCACGGGGTTAATGTCATGTGCTTATAAAATGCTATTAGATGGCTAATGGCAGGGTTTTATCCCTTGTCATCAGCTGGCTCTGGCATCTGATTGATGCCGATCAAATGCAGCTGTATAGGATGTCTTTCAGGGTGTTAATACAACCACGTGCATCACAGCAGCACAACAAGAAACAGATTTGTGGAAAAGCGATATTGATTTGTAGCAAGGATCGATCCCAGTTCATAACTTTCCCCATGCCAGCGTGGCTCAATATCTCCTCATTAATTTTCTTTCACTCCCTGCATGGATGTTTCATATTAAGACTGGATGTACAAAGGTTTTCCCTTCATAAATACACGTGTCGGCTGGGCTGTTGTAAAAGGCTCCAAGTCTGAGACCTGCGATAGAAACGAGTAATCCTGAAGGAAAAGCCAGGCCTTGGCCTGTGCATCCCTCTGTTAGCTCATGTCCAAGCTTCAGTGCTGCCTGACCCGTCTGTAGCATCAGTATATCCTCAGGGATGCTGCTCTGTATCCTTGTGTGTATTAGGGATGGCAGTGCTATACGGGGGATTTTGGCAGCTGGTGATGGGGTTTCCCTCTTCTTCTGGTTACCTCTTGAGATGTTGCAGGGAGGTAAATCCTATTGTGGCTTTAGCTTTGAAAGCACCAGCTTGGGACAGGCTTTTGCAGCCTCGTGCAGGGTGGCTGGTTCTCCAGCTCAGCTCAGGGCAGGAGTTAACTTGGACTGGAAGATCCCAAGCCCCTGAGCACAATGAGAGCAAGTGACAAAGCCAAGCCCAGCGCTTGCTTTAAAGGGCAATGTGTTCCTTTTTACCTGGTGCACCAGATCCCAGCATGGCTTTAGGGAAGGCTCCCAAAAGCCCACTCTATTCACATTTAATAGGACAGTCACTGTAAGTTTATAGAAATGCCAGTTAAAGATTAACAACATCTTTAGCAGGGGTTAATAGGGCCTCCCATCAAACACTGTGAAGAGGGTACCGGTAGCCATCACTTCCTCCAGTGCAAGGATTGAGGGCTGAGTGCCCATGAGGACGCTTCTTGCATTCAGAAAACTGGCCTAAAAGCAGCCCTGCCCAGCTCAGCACTGGAATGCCTTTGGGCCTGAGGGGCTCCAAATGGCTCCAGCCAAGTAAAGGCTCTCAATCATTGTTTCTTAATTGGGGCCACCATTAATGAAGGGATAAATGAGTCAGTGTGGCAGGCATGTCCTTTGTGTCTGCACTGAATGGGTGTAGACATTGAGAGCTCAGTAGTTAGTCAGGAAAAGCTCCCTCAGACTCATTCACCTGACTGAAACCAAAGGAAACCAAGCACTTGTAGCACTTGGAGCTTCTTGGAGAATAAGGAATGGCAGGATACGTGATAGCAGGAATGTTTTCATTCTGAAGGAACGAGCCTAAATTATGTTTCTGCTCATATTTGGCCATTTCAGATTCAGTTTCGACTTTGGGGTTAGAGATTGTCATTCGCTCAGCTTCCCAGAAAGGAAAAAAGGGAATTAAAAGGGAAAATCTGGTTGTTCCGCTTGCCTTGCTATGACCTGCTTGAAGGGAATTGCTTTAGTCATGGAACCTTTCGGTGTGGGCAGGTTAGTCTTGGATGTGTAGATGTTTGCAGGTGTACATGCACAGCGTGTATGGAAGCCCTGCAAGCAGCTACAAGCACAGGGGGTGCTGCATAGTTCTGAGAAAGCAGCAAAAAGCGGTGTTTTGCTTGATAAGGGTCCGGAACTGCAGTTTTGCATCTGGTTATCAGCCTTTGGGACCACTCAGATCTAGTAGATTAGGAAGCTTAGGCTTGGTTTTGCTCAAAAAGCCTGAGGTTGGGGCAGTGTTTGCCTGAAGGCTCCCAGGCTGTGCAGTCCTTCCGGTGTGTCTCAGCATATGTGGGAAGCCAAATGCCATGGGTCTTCAGTAGGAGAGAGTTTTTGGGACTGACTTACTGTATCAAGACTCCCCTCCCCATCTATCCCTGCTCTGATAGAGATGCTCTATCTGTACACACAGGCTGTTGCTTCTTCTAACCGCATCCCTCTGGTGTCAGCATCCTTCCAGTTGCCATCTCCCCAGGGAAAACTCTTTCCCTTCCTCCATCCATCCTGCTCCTGCTCTTCCCACCGAGCAGTTCCATCCCTGGCTTCTTCTGCTTCTGCTGCCCTGTTTGTAGTGTCTGCCAGGAGAGGGGGGCCTTTAGCCTTGCTGGAATGAAGGAGATGGATACGGAGATGAGTATACAGCTAAAGCGTGCCTGTGCTTTGCTGCTTCTCATCTCCTGCCTGTTGCTCACAATGAGAAAGAGCAAAAAGCATAAATACTTTTATCTAAGCAGGAAGAAAGGGAAGAAGCCGAAAGCAAGAAGCTGCATTTCGTGCTCGGGTTGGTGCTGCTTTGCAAGTGGCTGAGCTCGACACTTCTGCTGCTGCGGTCAAAACCCAGTGAAGGAAAAAAGACTCCCTCATCCCTAGAGGAGGCTACAAAGCTCTCTTTCTCTTGCTGCTGAACCTTCACAGCTGGACTCAGTTGCTGGCTCCTCTGCTGCTGGAGCAACTGAATTATTTAAAGGAACCTTGATTTGCTTTTCTCTGTGCTGTTTTCGTGCCTTGTGTTTATTGTCTATAGATATTTTTATAGTCTGAAGCAATTACAGCTGTCAGGAAAGAGACGAGCTGTGACAGCCTGATTTATATGTACATTGTATGTATGCAAGAGAGGGGGAGACAGACCAAGGATTCTGCTGGGCTTTAGTATGCAGGAGGCAATGATACCGGGTTTAAGTTCCTTGGGATTTATGACACAACCACATGAGCTCCTAACAGTGGGCTAAAATCAGCCCTTCCAGGGGCTGAAGCCACTCAGCAGGTCACATTCTGCCCTGATCTCACATGCTCTCAATGCAGGCAGGTGCTTTCTTGCGTGATTTAAGACGTTGCTTGCAATGATGGCCCAGAATGAAGGGTTAACTGGCTCTGGTCATTGGAATCCCATGGGTTTTGCTGACACAGGAGATGGTCCCTGCCCATCCCGAGTTGCAGCCTCACAAAGAGAGCAGCCTCCTGCATGGTGAGCGTGGTGGTGGCTTGTTGGTCCAGCAGTGAGGAGGCAGGATGGCAGGGTCCCCATCCTGCTAGGGATGCTTGGATGCTGCAGCATCACCAAAAGCAGTGTCTATGCAATGCCACAATCCTATGCAAGGTATCCCATGCCACCACTGATCCTGCTTTTTGAATTGAGGCTTCAGAGAGCCCTCCCATGTAATTTGTGAGCCCAAAGGATCTGCTCAAGGCAGGCACTTACCCTTCCCCTACCAGCCCAGCCAAAGTGAGCTGCAGAGATTAAACTCCTCCTGCCATGAGCTGGGAAAGCTGCTGTGCCCTCTGGGGAAACCAGCACTAAATTCAAGGAGCAGAAAGCCTTCAGACAAGGAAGAAGTAGAGACTCGCAAAGCAATCCCCTTCTCCTGTGACCTACCAGCACGCACAATAGCAATAAAGCTTTATTTGACTGAGTGTTTCCTTGGCCCGGCACAGCTCATAATGTTATAGAGATTAAATAGCACAGTTAGTGAATTAAGCAGTAGTTTACAGGGAATTCGGAGACTCCAGGGATTAGTAACGGGCTATGGATCCTTTCACATCTAGGTCACCACTTGGAATCCTGCTCAGGTTGGCAGTGAGTTGTGAAACGAGGAATAATTGGTGCAGTGTAATAGCTGCCGAGTGCACGGCGGGGAATGGAGGGAGGACTTTGGATAAGGTCCCGTGTTGCAGGGAAGTCACTGGGAACAGTAGATGGAGGAGGAGGAGGAGGTCTGGTTTCCCTTAATGTGGGTCTCAGAGGGGGATTCCACGAGTGCAGCACCCCGAAAGCCACCACTTAGCTCCTGGCTCTGTGTTTGCTTTGGGACGTAGTGCTCTGAGGATGGCTCCCAGGCACCTTTTTCCAGCAGTAGACGGGTGCCTGGCAATATTAATGTGTTTTAGCCACTAGTGGAGGGAAGGAGGAACTACCAGGCATAAGCAAATGTGCTGTTTGTTAAATTATGAGCTGATCAAAAGTACACGGGGACCGTGCTTATGGCTGGGGAGGAATTTGCCACTTAAGCTCATGCTGTGTGTTTGGGAGGTGCAGAGAACCAGGAGCGCATCTCCTGCCTGACTTTAAAGGGGGGGAATTGACCCGTGCCTCAGTTTCCCCTCCCGCATAGGGCGGGGATGGTGCAGAGGTAGAGGAGGGCGATGTTAGAGGTGCTGGGTGCAGGTAAGAGTGAAGGAAGGGGGAGAAGGGGTCCCTGTGTAGCGCGGTGCGGCGGGGGTTAAAGGCTGGCGGGTGAAGCGCGCTCCGCCCGCCTCGCTCTGTGTGTGTGTGTGTGTTCGTGCGGGTGTTACCGGGGTGTGCGGGAGCCCGATCGCCGGTCAGGGATGGAGCCGCTGCCATGACAACCGCGGGCAGTCCGCCTGCGCGCCCGGGGATGCTGCCGCCCGCCCGGGCCGGGATGCTGCTGCCGCCGCCGCGGCCCCGCCGCTGAAGACACCCCGGGGGCTCCGCCGTCGTGACACCCCTTATCCTGCGCCCGACGTGTCCTGTGTCCTGCATCCTGCGTTTGCATCCCGCCTGGACCGGCTCAGCTTTGGGACCCGACAGCGGGGCTAGGAGGGAGGAACTGCCGGGCTGCCTTTGCCCGCTTGTGCCTTCTTGTGTCTGGACCCGTTGGCTCGCTCGCTCCGGGCGTGTTTTGGTGGTTTTTTGGGGGGTTTTCTCTGTTGTTTTCCCCTTGGACTGCCTCCGCTCCGCGCTGCAGGCTCGGGATAAGAGTGCGGGAGCGGGGCGCAGCCGGGCGGCTCCCGCCCGTGCTTCCTCCTCATCCAAGTGAGCCTCGGACTGCTTCCCGGGAAGAGCCGGCTCGCCCAGCGTCCAGCACCTTTGCCACTTCTCCTCCTCTTCCTCCTCCTCCCCTCCGGCCCTCCCGTCCTCCTCCCTCACCCAAGGATACCGGGGACTCCCTCCGGATGCCGCTCGGCAGGCTCAGCGCTCGCATCCTGCCTTGCCGGGGGCTCTCCTGATCTCCGTGGAGCTCCTCATCGCTCAGCCCCGGTGGTTTTGCTCCCCTCCTTCCCCACACACACGCACCCCATCCCTTCTCTCTTCCCCTTCTCTTTTCGCTCCCGGTGGCCTTGTCGGGTGTGTTTTTTGCCTGTTGGAAAAGTCCCTGCTGCCCAGGATGGGGGTCGGTGGGTGCTTAGCCCTGCCCTGGAGGTGCCTAGTCGTCCTCTGTCTCAGGCTGCTCTTCCTTGTGCCCGCAGGAGTGCCCGTGCGCAGCGGAGATGCCACCTTCCCCAAGGCCATGGACAACGTGACAGTGCGGCAAGGGGAGAGCGCCACGCTCAGGTAGGAGCACCTGCATTGATGCCTTGGGGGGCTGGGGGGGGGTTGTGAACCGGGAAGGCAGCCGGTGCCTTCGGGAATGTGACTCAGTTTCCCCATGGGGGATGCGTTGTTGGTGCTGCATCAAGGGAGAAGTAGCTTTGGATGCCAAGGGATGGGGTTTGGCTTAGCCCCCCCTCCCCACCCCGAGTTGTCTCTGGAAAGTTACTGGGGATGAAAAGAAGGGAGTGTGATTCCTTCTTAGTCTCCTGCTGTCTGTAGTCATCGCTTGGGCACTTTGGCTGCGTTCGGTGGGGGTAAACACCCCTCTGCTCCTTTGCGTGTGTCAAACCAACCCAGTCAATGGAAAGCAGTTGTTGTTGACCCCCCCGCTCCAGTGGGATTTTATCCAGACCTGGTGAGATGAGGGGGTGCAGAATGGGGGTGCGCTTCTTTAAACCCTCCTTATTCCATGGGTTGCTGCTCCCTGTCAGTATTAGCTCTCTGTGATAAAGGGAAATGTGGGGCTGAGCATTGCGCCGGGGTCCTGTTGCCTGCAGCACCAATTTGAGGGGTGCCAAGGAAACCGTGATCTTAATCAGTGTAACTTCTGCGGTATCTTCTACCCGGATCCCCATCCCTGTCCTCGCAGCAGATGGGCGCAGTCATCCCAGAGGATGTTTGATAGGGATATTAAAAAGGCAAAGGCAGGTTGTAATTGCAGCGCTGGGAAGCGGCACTTGCGGCTCCGGCGTGCTCGGAAGCGAGTGACTTTGCTCCGTGCGTTGCATTGGTGACACCAACATCTGCGGGGCCAGCTGGGTGTGAGCAGTGAAAGCCGCACTCCGGCTTGATGCCAGCGAGTGGAAGAATTCCAGACAGGTCTGTTTCGGAATAGTGGGAAGACTTAAACATCAATGCCCTCCGTGTGTATTTCTTGCAACTCAGCTCCTGGCTGCTGAGCCTCTTATCCCTTCCCAAGCCCTTTGCGTGTTCCCGGGAAGGAATGAGCTGTATTATGGCCATTCCTCTGGTTTTGTCTTGTGTCGTGTCTGGGTGAAGAGACTGGAAAATGGGTGGCAAAGGGTGGGGGAGGAAGTGTCTCACTTAGGAATTTGCCTCACTGAGCTTGGCTTAAGAACTGTGTAGCTCCTTTCCTTGCCTGAAGTGTAAAGCTCTCCCAAGCGCCAAAATTCCTCCAGATATTTCCATAGGGGTATCAGAAAGGGAGGATTTTGGGAATACTGGGGGTCTTGGCGGCAAAATACATAGGGGGGTGACAGCAACAGGGTGGTATGAACACGGGTGCTGCGCAGACTTACTGGAAGGAAGCGAATTGCTATGGTAGTCAGGTTTGGCAAAGGGTTTCCAGCACGCATCATACTGGTGCTCGCCCAGTGTAGGCTCTGGGTGCTTACCTGGTGCTGGTGGAGAACAAAGGCAAGCAGGGGTGAGTCAGCAGGAGGGATGTTCTCCTTCTGTTGGAGAGGCCTGGTGGGAAGAGGGACAAATCCTGTGCTGGGAAGGGAAGGCAGCAGCTTGCCATCACCCTAAAGCTTTCCTGTGCGCATCCCAGTGCGCCTGGGATGGTGGCAAGGAATGCCTGTGTCCCTGTGCAGGCACCTCGTCGTTCCAAGTGTGCCTCAGCATGTGGGCACATGGGCTTTGGGGTGTGCAGTCTGTGCGGATGATATTCCCACTGTGCACATGATATTCCTGCTGTCCTGCCCCTAGAGCAGGCAATCGGTGCCTTGCTGCTGCTGCTAACTTGGAGCACTGGTTTAGTAGCTGGGAGGACTGTTTTGCACTGGCTTTTTAAGGTGGTCTCCTTCTGGTTTGAGATGGGAGTGGTTAGTCGGGCAGGTGATGGTCCATTGCTGCATCCCCTGGTAGGTCCTGATCCCTGCAGCCGTGCTGCGTTGTGGCAGGAGCCAAAAGCATAGGGAAACCACACATTTCCAGAGGAGGAAATTAAGGGAGCGTGAATCTCCCCTCCCAGCCCAGCGTATCCATCGATCTGTGGTGTGGAGTTAACTTGTTTGGAATAGCAATGCTGCTCACAAAGGATTCAATGGCTCCACCACTGCCTCTGGTCCTCTCCCCAGCCCTGTAAGGATGGCAGACAGAGAAGGGTGGTGCATGGGAGGGGGTTAAAAAGTAGAATTTCCTCTTTTCCCACTCATTTCCATGCGAGGTGGGAGGATGGAGAGTCGCAGCCAAGGATTTGGAAGGGAAGAGATGTTTCTAGAGGTCCCTTTTTGGGTTTTCAGAGCCAACACAAGGGAAAATAAGCTGAGAACTCAGCAACAGAAGTCGCTGCTTCTCTGAAGTGCTCAGGAGTCCTGTCCCCATCGAGGGAGGGGGTTTGGCTATAGGAAATAGGTTATTACACATGGGGTGGTACGGCATGGAGGACCCTGAGCTTCCCATGCTAAGGAGGTTCCTTTCAGCTCCATCCTCACCACCTCTCCAAGCAGAGGTAATTCAGCATGTGAAAGAGACACTGGATTGAAGGCTGTGAGGAGACTTCCCTATTACAGCGTGCAGGCTTCGATCCATGCAAACCCAGCTACCATAAATCCACCATTAGGAGTCAGTTTAGGACCAGAGTCATTAGAGATGTTCAGGTATTTCCTTCCATCTTATGATGTCTGTTAGAGGGGATGTTATATATGTTGCTTCAGCACCAGCACTTTAGATCGGTGTGTTAAATCTGGGTTTAGACCCTGGGATAGGAGGGGCAGGATTTATTCCTGGATGCAGCGAAACCTGCAGGAATAGGAAAAGGGTTTGTGGGTCCAAGAGCTTGGTGCTTTTACTGGTGGGTTTGATGGTCCTTGAGCTGAGGCTGCTCCATGTGGTTTTACATCAAGAGCTTGTGTGTGTGCAAAGGTCAGAGGTGGTTGTCTTGCTGGATCTCATCAGGCCACATCATAAGGATGAGGCCATTTGTGTCCCCTCCCACCGTGTTCAGCATCTGCCCTTACCAGTAGCAAGTGGCTCATGCTGGAGGAGCCCTATCCTGAGCATCCATCCAGTGCTTGAGCCGAGTCCAGGCGCTGCTGAGACCTCTGGGGCAGCTCTCTCAGCACCAAAACAAGCAGCTTGATTATGATGCCACTTTAATTGGCATCACTCAGCGCTTCCCACAGTGTTGCTCTGATGATCCCATCAGCATGTTGCATGATACCCACCAAATCCAGTGGTGCCCCAGGCAGATGGAGAGTGGATCTGGCTGTAGGGTGAGAGCTGCTTCTTTATCAAGCTCTTCTGTTCATCCCTTCTGCTTGTCTTGACAGAGTGATGTGATGCCTTTATTTATGCCCCCTTTGATTCTAGCTCTACAAGTCAAATCTGAGTTTTACATGAGTCCAAGCTGGTTTTCTTTTTAACCCTGATGTTGCCCATGGTTGCCACTCGGGCTTTTAAAAGGCACTTTGCCACTGAGAGCTGCCGTGCTTTACCTCAACCTCTTTTGCCAATTGATTTTGCCCCCGTTGTGCTCTTGGTATAATTTGGAAGAAATGATGAGTTGGCCATGAAACAAACCAAAATCAAGCGTGTGTGTTTGATGGATGCAAGCAAAATGTGCTTGTTTGTGAAGCAGAAAAGAGCACTTCTCAGGAATAGGTCTGTTTGCTGTGACTTTTTCCTGCTCCTTTATCCATGGGTATTTGCCTTTTCATATTCTTAATGTGTAATCTGAAGAACAGGGTTTGTTTCTGATGGATAAGAGTGTGATGCTCCGTTTGCTTGGAGCCTGGGGGAGGCTGCATGTCCCCCTCCATGCCCAGGACTGCTCCTGCCAGGGTTTGAGCCGTGCTGAGTCTGCACTGAGGTTTTGGGCAGCTGCGTTTGCAGTTGGTGAGCGCAAATGGAAGGCAGAAGGACCTGCTCCAGGCTTTCTATCCCTGAGGAAGTGGTGTTTGCAATCCTGTAGCCTTAGGGCTGAATGATGTGGGGGGCTGACTGGCAGAGATGAAGCTCCTGGTTGCTTCTCTGCTCTTTTCCCAAGCCTGGACTAAAGGGATATGGCTTGGCTGTGGAGGCCAAGGTGTAATTACTTTGCTTTTCTCTGTTACTGAGCAGTGAAGGACTTTTGAGTTCTTGGGCTTGGTGGGGAGCAGCCCTTGGCGACCCTGCGGGCATGGGGCGAGGATGGAGCTAAGCTGGCACTCATATTAACAACCTACGTTTGTTCTCCTGAATCCTTCAGTATCCAGCGTGCTCACCTTCTCCTTCTTTTGTTCCTGAGGGTTAGGGAATAAATTCAGGGCTGTGGTGACCCTTCCTATACAAAGGTGAAGAAGGGGCAGAGTGTGTTCTGCATCTATGCCCTTACTCAGGAAGAGTGTTCCAAGGCCAGGTTGGACGGGGCTTGGAGCAAGCTGCTCTAGTGGAAGGTGTCCCTGCCCTTGGAACTGGATGAGCCTTAAGGTCCCTTCCAACCCAAACCAGACTGGGATGCTATAAGTCAGTGCAAATGTGAGCAGGACTGAGGGTTCGGGCTTCATCCCTGCCTCTCTCTTCCTCCCGTCATTGCTGGGTCCTCCTTTCCGGCCAGGCTTTTCTTTCCACATCCCTGGAGCTCATCAGAAGCCCCAAGCAGTGCCCATGTGTGCTGCTGGGGGCTGTTTGTCACTTTGCTTGCGATGGCATGTTTTAGAAAGAGGAGTTTATTGCTCAAGTGACATGTCAGCAAATCTCCGCCACCTCTCTCCCATCTCGGAGATGGAATCAGCTTAAAGTGAGGGAAAAAAATTGTCATATGCATGGATTATGTTGTATTTCTTCTTTTTTTTTTTTCCCCTAGTGCAATTTCCATCTGAGATGAGACAAGCTCCTGATTGCTGCTCCAGAGGAGGGTTTCCCTTTATAGCTCTCCTGGTAGAGCTGCTGCCTCTAGTTCACTGGAGCCGTCTGGGCTGGTGTCTCCTAGGGGAGTGTCATCTCCATCATAGGGTTAATCATCAACAGTCTACCAGCTCTGGAAAGATTTAAGTCATACACACTTGTACCCTGCTCCTTTGGGATGGGAAGAGTTTGGGGAAGAAGAAGAAGAGAGGGTAGAGCATCCTTAGAGGTGACATCTGGCCAGCGGAGTGTTGCTGGCGTGGCATTTGTACTCATTAAGCCATGGTTATGAAACGGAGGTTGGGTTCTTAGCCCTGTTGTGACTCCTAATGTGACGTTAGGCAGCCTCCTGAGTCCTCTGAACGTGTCTATTCGTGTGCAGCAGTTGCAACGCTTCCTTTCTCTGCCTCTGTGAGTCATCTGCTTGCGTTGCTGTCCTTTTGTGGCAGGATGCATCATTCCGTAAGGAAAATGCTAAGAGCATCCTCTTGGAGAGCACCACAGATATCCACCTATGTCTTGCTCCAGCGTGGGATTTGGAGAGGCTACTGTGAGCATTTCTTAGTTGAAGGTATCATTGCAGGGCTGTATGGTGTATGGTTGTGGTACTGCAGAGCTGCTTGGTGGGTAATGCTCATTAGGTAGGAACCAACGCAAAATTAGGGATTGGGACCAGCAAAAGCAGTGTCACTCCCAACTATGGGACTACTCACAGCCCCAGACTCAGCTGAGAAGCTGCTCTCATCATGACCATCAGCTAACCTGAGGCTCAGACTTGTGGGTGACAGTCCATGGTCTGGCAACCAGCCTCATCCCTAGGTCCTGGCCATCCTGATGCTTCTTGTAGTGCCCTGCTCTGCGTTAGCGGAGGCCTTTGGGCAAGGAACACTCCACTGATTGGCATTGTACATTATGAACTGGCAGCTCTATGGATATGGTATCAAGAGGTGGGTTGCGATTTGGGCCATCTTCAGCTTGCCTAAATCATTGCCTCTTCTGGTGACCACTCCAGCTTGTAGTGCTGGTAAAATCTCATCTTGGTCTAGCAGAGTTCTTTCCGCCTCCCAGATGCGCCTAAACCCTGTCAGTTTGAGCTCAGCCATCCTTATTTTCCTCCAGGAGGAAAAGGGGAATATCATGAAGGCCCTAATCTACGACCACGTCAATGGGAGAAGGAGCTGATAGAAGTTGTAATGAGAATACAGAGCCTAACAAACAAGCAAATGGGAAAATGCAATCTTCCTAATGCTAGATGGAGATTTATGCCAGCAAAGGGGTTGATCCAGTGCTCATTACTGTCACCACAAGTCTTTTTCCTAAGTGTAATGGACTGTGGATCAGGTTGGAAGACGGTGTTTTAGTCTTGCTACAGTATGCAAACTGTTACTGGGTTGCATGTGGCATAGCAATGCAGAAAGCCTTCTCTGAACAGAAAGTTTGCTCCTTGTTGCATGTAGCACCTTAGCAAAGCAAATGGGAAACACCTTCTGCTCTCCTTAGGTTTAGTTTTCTGAGGTGCAAGGCTTTGAAACAGCCAAATCTGAGATTTGGGCTTAGCCATGTGGATGCTTCAGCATCTGCTGAGACACCAAACGCACCTTAAGCATAAGGGTATTGAAAGTCTTGCTTTAAATAAGGATTCTTCAGCTGGTGGTGAGTGGTGGTGGTGCTGGGAAGTGATCCTTGGTTCATACACCAAGTGAGGAGGCAGAAAGCCAATGGGTTTGTGTGGAAAGGCTGGAGGCAAACTGGACCTTGCAGCTGGATTCTCCCCTGGAAAAGCCAGTGTTAGTGAGAAGGAGACAAGGGCTGGAGAGCTAAGCCTGGTCTGAAGGTGGGGACACCTTTGGGGAGAGTGCTGAATAGGAAAGGACACCAAGGGTCAAACGGGAGACGAGCGAGTCCAGCTCTGCATCTCAATGAGGCCAGAGCAAATAAGGAATCAAAGCACCTTCCAACAGGAGCAGCTGGTGAAATATCACAGGGTGTTTTTTTCCCTGAGATGGGAGGTTTTGACCAGCTCTGTGCTTGCAACCAGAAATGGCTCTGACACCTGCGTCTGTTTTATCAGACACATGCAGAGCCCCGGACACGATCCAAACCTTCATTACTTTGGGGTTTGGAGTCTGATTGTTGATTTCTCCTGCGGTTTTTTCTCCATGCTGGGATCATTATTTTCCCAGCTACGCATCCTCTGGTGTGGTTTTCAGGCTTATGCATCTCTTCTAGAGATAGACAGCTGTTGAGAAAGCACATCCTCGTAGGTACGAGAAGGGCAGCTCCAGGCGAGGAGCCACTTCCAAATCTCAAGATGGTTTGGATCCACAGATCCTAATATTTGGGTTCTTACCCTTAAGTCCTCCAAATCCAGTAAATTATAGGTGGCAGGGCTTTATTCCAGGCTAATCTTTATCTTGGCCTGCACAAAGCTCATCATGAGTTCAAAGGAAGAGTGACCAAGGTGAAAACTCGAGTGTTTTCCAAGTCTTTAAAGGTGCTTTTCTTGGGTTATGTGTGTGTGATGTGATCAAGTCCTCTACAAACAGGAGGAGCAAAAGGTATCTGTTAGCCTTGACCTGTGTACCCATGAAAGCTCTCAGTGCTTGTGTCATGTGGTGAGGCATGGTCAGAAGGTCAATATCTTGCCTCGGGTTCTTATTGCTTTGTCATGGAGGTGATTGGTTGAGATGCCTTCAGTGGTGTGTGCCAGTTGGGTCTCCTAAATATCTCTGCTTGTCCTTGGCTCGTGGAGGGTGGCAGCTGCAATTTCCTTGCTGGTTTCAAGCCAGCAGCGCACAGGCCATTACCATTGCTTAGTGAGACATGGGGCCCTTCACCTCAGTCACCTCCATGAATCTAAACCCAGCACACCAGGTATTTTCGGCCATTCGGAGGTCTGCTTGGTGACCTCCATTCACTCAAGTGGCACTGCCTTAAGTAGCCTCGACAAACAGCCAAGGCCTGAAGGGCTGGAGAGGGGCTATTTGTCAGAGCCTGTAGTGATAGGACAAAGGGTAATGGGTTCAAACTTAAACAGTGGAGATTTAAGGTGGATACAGAGAAGTTCTTCCCTGTGATGGTGCTGAGGCACTGGCACATGGTGCCCAGAGAAGCTGTGGTTGCCCCCTTCCTAGCTGTGTTCAAGGCCAGGTTGGACACAGGGGCTTGGAGCAACCTGCTGTAGTGGAAGTTGTCCCTGTCCATGGCAGGGGGTTGGAACTGGATGAGCTTTAAGGTCCAGCCAAACCATTCTATGATCACAAGGTGATAAATATCCTCTTGGTCCTTCTAGAAAAGACCAAAGGCTTGATGATGATGTATTGCATAGGGAAAACTACACCCAACCTGCCTGGACTGGCCCTCTAGGTTGGTGGGAGTTGAAGCAGGAAGGGATGGAGTTCAGTAATGAACACATGGGGTTTGCAGCCATGGTGGGATGGGAGCCTTTGGAGAGGTGCCGTGGAGCTCTGAACTGGTGTGATGGGAAGATGTCAGCTCTTCTCTCGGCTTCCCTTTGCGGTGCCAACTGTCAGTAATTTAACTCAGGTTTTGTCAATAAATGTGGCATTGGGACAGCTGTCACCATGCCGGTTCAAAGCACTCCTTTTGTCACTAAGAGCTGGCAGGACTGCTCCGTTTGCCCTGCAAACGCAGCTACCACTGCCAGTTAGCTCCTGAAGCCAGGGCTGTCAAGGAACGGCATGCTGGCCGGTGGCTGGGAGACCATGGCTTCATGCAGGGAGCCCAGCAAGGCATTGCCAGGGCCTGGTGTGAGGCAGCTTTTGCTTCTCCAAACTAAATAAATAGCCTGATCAGTGAGGAAGAAGACCCATCTGAATGTGGCTGGAGGGCTCGGCGGTTCCCAGCCAGGATCCTGAGCGGTCCAGCTGCAGTGCTGGTTCCTTTGCCATCTTATCCCAGCCCTGTGGGGAGCCCAGGTAGGGTGACATGGGAAGCCCAACCAGACCTGGGTTTTGATGCACCAAGGGAGCGATTTGGCACTGGGACCATGAATGCTTTTCACCTTGGAGTTTGGTTCCTCGTGCATCAAGCTCAGGGTAAATTCATCTCTCTGGGACTGGGTTGGATTTGAGCAGAGAGAACTGTCCTTTGAGCCCATCAGTCTTGCTCAGCTCACTTATCCTATTAGAAGCACATTCAAAACCTTCAGGCAGTCTGGATGCTTCTCCTAAGAAACGTCACTGGAGTCACTGGAGAGAGGATGCTGTGGTCTTTCTTCTTGCTGTAAAGTCTTGATCCTCTGCCGCTCATCTTTGCAGCTCCAATCAAGCCTCTCCTGGCCCATGGTGTTTCTCTCCCAGTATCAGGTATGACTTCCAGCAGTCAGCACCTATAGCCTTGCTGTGCTGACGTGTGATGCAGGCAGTATAGGAATCAGCACATGACATCTCTCTTTCTAAGCTGCTGTAAAATTAGCTTCATCTCAAGTGGCAGAAAATGATCATATCCTCGCTTGAGGGCGATGAAGAATATTCCTGAGTCACTGCTAGTGATGAAACAGGCAGAAAATCCAGAGTGATACACAGCTGCCCACTCAGTTTTAATCACCGAGCCCATTTGCTGCTGCAGAGCCTTAAGACACAGCTTCCTCCTCCTCTCCCTCCCTTGCATCCATCACTCACTTTAGTGGCCTGGGCTGTGGATCCCAGTGATTTCCCATCCCAACAGCAAGGTTAGAAGCATCCTGTGCTGCTTCATCACTGCCAGGAGAGGAGAGGAAGAGGTCAGAGCTTCCTTGCTTTAAAGCGATCAGAGGAAAAGGATGGATCAGATCTCCTCCAAGCTCACCCTCACCTCACTGATTTTCCCTCCTGCTTCCCAAGTAGCTGCTGTGCTCACGAGGACATTTCCTTTTGTGTTTCTCCCCCATCATTTTCAGTTCAAAACCATCTCCCTGGATTCCTATGTCTTGGATAAAGCCACCTTCTTTCCTATAACTGCCAGCTCAGGGCTTGGGAAACCTCTTGCCAAGTTTGCTGGCGACCAAGGCCAAGAAAAGCCTTCAAAGCACTGGGGAGCAGAAGCAAAGTGCTGTAATGCTTCCCTTCCTTGCATATGCTCCCTGGCAACATGTTGGTGCTAAGGACTCCTCAAAAGAGGCTTCCTGCAAGTCCTGCCCTGCCAGCTCTCCCCCAAATACAGATGGAAGCCCCCCATGCTCTGGGCTGAAGGGTCTGGAAAACCCTGGCAAGGTTCTCCTGAGTCTTTCGGCTTGGGAATCGTATCCTTCTTCTGGTCTTTCATGTGACTTAATTGCTATCAACAAGGTTCAGCATCGTTTTGGGGGAAAACCATGGCAATTGTGGTGTTTGAGTGAAGACTGTTTTATTCTCCAGTCAGGGCTTGGCGGGATGTATCCCTTAACCTGCTTTTTAGATGTTCTCTATCCTGCAGATTGGCCGGGATATGCTATTCACACAAAACTCTCCTGGTGTCACACTTCTGCTAGAACTTAATAGCTCCTACCAGCCTGCAAGGGGAATAAGCAGGACTGGTGACAGAACAGACAGAAATGCGTCAAAGCAGGGTTTTGCCAGCATAAAAAATAGAGCAGAAGCTCATTTTCCCCCTTCGCAATGGAGATTACTGCACCAGTGGAAGTTCTCCACACCAGACAGCCAAATCCGGGCGAAATTCCATGAAGCCCACTCTCCTCTCCATAATTCCCATCAGCTTTGCAAGCCGGGCACTTATTTCTTAGTGCAAGCAGGTGCAGAGCTGCAGGACATAGGCTGAGCATCTCACTTTGGTGGTTATTCCAGTGCAGAGCAGCTTTATTCTCACATCAGGCAGCGTGATCAATGCTGCTCCATAGCTTCATTTCCTTTTTCCTCATCTTTTTCCCCCAAAAAGCAGAGTTTGGGTGGTGCAGTTTGGGATCAATTCCAGGAAAGAAGTAGCAAAATGAAGAGATGAGTGGGAATTCCAGGTGGATGCTTTGGGGGGATAAGCCCATTAGTAAATGCCCTAATCTTTTCTCCCAGCAGTGCCAACTGCTGCTTGTTTTTCCTGCTGTGATTCTGAAACGGCCTCGCTAACCTCTGGCAAAATCGGGATAACAAGGAGGGAATGCTGACATTGTTTGCAGCAGTCTGATTTTTTTTCCTGGCTTGAGAAGGCAGAAATGAAGTTGGATTTCAAGTGGAGTTGTTGCAGTAATGGAGGGAAATGAGAAATGCTCTTCAGCCACCTTCTCCTTCCTCGCGTCCCCATAAATAACTCCTTGCTCAGAGATGGCTCGGCTCTTACAGGAGAGAGATGGGGTTTGAGCTGTTATTCTTTTGCCACAGGCCCTTTCCTGCCTGTAGTTCACCTTGTCAGAGCCTGCTTGTGCCCAGGGCTCCTCCTGAAAGAGCCTCAGCTCTTGGGTATGAGCCTGCTTTACTGCTGCGTTGCCAATCCCAAGCTGCTACTTTGGTGTTCATCCCAGCTTCTTTAAGTCAAATCCCAACTGATGACCAAAGTGTGAGCCTTTGGGGGGTGGACAGCAGCAATGCCAAGTGCCTACTCCTGGGAGACAGCCAAACAGTGCTTAAAATATCCGAATTACTGCCTGATCCTTCTGTGTCCACCCCCTCTTAATAACCCCAGGTCTGGCCATGCAATAGCTTTACCCAGCAGTGAAACGCTGTCCTGCTGTGGGTGAGGCAGAGCTTGCAAACTGCATTTGGGGACAAAGAGATGTCAATGTAGAGGTGGTTTTGATATCTATGGATCTTCTGAGTAGGGTTGGCCAGGTTTTGCGTGCAGTTTGGCCACCCTGTCCCTAGCTTGCTTGCCTAGAAGTCATTCAGATCTTCTTTGTAGAAGCAAGGTACAAAATAGGCCCACAGAGGTTGGGAGATGTCATTAGTCACCAGACAGAATGAGCTCAACTCTTGTACGAGACACCCGAGACTCTGCGTGGGCGCTCTATGCAAGACTCAAGGGAAGAGGGAGCTCCAGCCTTTACATCCTTTAAGACTGAAATGTGTAGGAAACCACGTGTTCCCCTTGGTATGTGTAGAGTTATTCATCAAATACAGCAAGGAGTCTGGATGGGGAAGGCTTGAGTGCAAGGCAAACTGCAATGATGATGTGGTGGTGGTGGAGACAGGCTGCCAGTCCTGGTAACAAGGAGAAGAGACAAAAGCTCCTGCTTAATGCAGCTGATAATCAAATAGGGAATGCTGCGCTTGGCTTGCCTGAACGAGGAGACAGCAACATCTGGTTGCTGTGGCATTGCTGAAACCAAGTGGCTCACCCTTCCAAAAACTAAAGGCAACATAAGAAAACACAGCACAATGACGCCCAAAAATACAGGCAAGCCACGAACTTGCTTTGCAGAAGTTCCTAATGCTGCAATAAGAGAAGTGCTGGAGAGAAAAGGAATCAAAAAGCAGGGGCAAGAGAGAGAAAATGCACTTCTGAGCTCTCAAACTAACAGCAAGCAGCTCTCCTATTATATTTCCTCCTTAGTCTTTGCAAGAGAACAAGGGCCCAGAGCCCTCTCGGCAGATGGACAATGTTCATGCCTTAACCACTTAACAGCCATTAGCCTAATTTCACGTCCTGGAGCCAAATTAAATAATAAGAAAGAGGCTCTGCAAAGCTGGTTTGGAGGCTGCGTTAGTGCCTTTCACTTGATAACCTCCTCATAAACAGATGCTTCCTCTCTACCCTATTAACCTTGGCTGAGTGCGGGGAAGGGGCCTTTGCTGAAGGAAACAAGCCAGACCTCAGTGGCAAAGGGGGTCCAGATGTTGGGGTCCTTTGTATTTTAGAGGTTCCTGTTTGTTAGCTCCCCTCATGCCCCAGCCATGGAGGTGTTGCCCGTTCTGTGGTTGCATCCAGGTCATTTGAATGCGCCAAATGATCCATCTTGATCAGCGAGTCCATCTGTACCTGCTGGGAGAGGCTGTGCCACCCGGAGCTGGTTCTGTTGACAAATCCGCTTTACTTGGGAAGGGAAGGGGTGATGGTGTTGATAGATACGATAAGGGGAGGTGGTTCCATGGCTCCGTGCCTCTTCCCTCCCTGGTTTTGGCTTGGGAAGGGCATGGGGAGCTGCTCCATCCTGCATCCTGGTTGTACCACTACTCGCCCTTTCAGATGAAGTCATTTTGCTGCTGTCTGCCTCTTCTTATGTTAAAATAGGATTAGTACTTGCTTAAGCCTTTGGAACTTATGAATATTCACTGGCAAAATGCTTTTGACGTTATTTTGGTGATGGGGGAGGCATTTTCATGTGTGTATATGTTTTTAGCTGCCTTATTTTATGCCCCCCCCCCCCCCCCCTTCATTGCTAACTGTTGCTCTGTGCTTTGCATCTCAACTTTGAGCCTTGAGAAGTTTTCAGGGGATTATAGATGACTGTGCTGCTATTTCTGGTGCAAGGTTTCATTTATTAAAAAGCCATTTTCCTTCATTAAAAAGCTGCAGTGATGGGAAAGAGATGAGTAGCTCTGTTACTGGTGGGTAGCATGCCATGTCAGCCTGGTGCGGTTGAGATGATGTCCTGCATGCTCTTCCTATGTGAAAGCAATATATCCAAATGAAGCCACCCAAAATCAGGTGCAAACCCCATCCCCTTAACCCAGATGCATGATCCAAGGCCATGGGATAGATGGGAGAAGGTTTGGTGCAAGGCTTCCAGCAGTTCCTTGGCACCAACAGCAACTTGACTTTCCTTCCTCATTGGTTTTCATCCTTTGTCTAGGTTGTCACTGCAGTCTCTGCTTTCATATGCAAACCCCATCCTCTGCCTGGCATGGAAGCAGATTATAGGCAGATTTCTTACAAGTTTGCTTCATTTTGGTCCAAGATAGGAGTAAATGATTTGCCTCCTGCGGTGGGGACATTTGGAAAAGCTTTGTGCTGTGTGGGTTCTCTGAGGTTCGGATGAGGCTGAATCTCATTTTTATGTGGCCTTTTCCTCCGTGGGGCACTCGCAGAGTCCCTCTCCTGTACCTGGCTGCCTATCTGTGCTAAACTTGCAGGTATTTAATGTCTTTGAGCCATCTGTTCCTCTGTCAAATTCAGTTAAAATTGGCCAAGGGCTTCACAAATTATTGGGAAGATTGCTAGGCGGAGGCGCACAGGCAAAGAGCATGGCTGCACAAGCTCATGCCAGCAGGACCCAAGGCTAAGAATGCATCAGGGTATGTTATTTGGGGACAAGGCAGCTTGAGGAGATGGGATCTGCATCCAGTCCTTTCTCCAGTGCAAGGCAGGTTGGACGTGAGTCTGGGTTTTGGTACTGTAGAAAGCTCCTTTGTGGAGGTGGACTTTGCTTTGGGTAGGATGTGCTGCCTTATCTTTTCTTTCATGCAGTCATAGGAAGTATTGGGTTAGAAAAGACCTGAAGATCACCCAGTTCCAACCCCCTGCCATGGGCAGGGACACCTTCCACTGGATCAGGTTGCTCCAAGCCCGTGTCCAGCCTGGCCTTGAATGGAAGGGTTGTATTGGTAAGAAGGTGTAAGAGACATAAGAACGTCTCCTTCAGGATGTTCTCAGTGTGATCAGTACTAGCTTATCCAGAAACTGGATGCCTGATCTAAGAAGCCTTGGAAAGAGAGACCTGTCCATCCCCCGGAATCCCGTCTTTTAGAACTGGGGGATGTCGATGACCAGTGTGGGCTAAAGCAAGATGAAATGCATCTGTCAAGAGAGCAAAAGCAAAGGAACTATCAAAACCCCCCTCAAAGGCTGGGTGGCTCCTAATCCATTAACATTCCTATAGGAGCCCAGAAATGGCTCCAGAAAAGCAGAAGCAATCTGGGCTTCCTGCTCCTGTAACTGCAGGTGTCTGAGATGATGGATGTCTGCATCTGAGAGTGTTTGTCTAGTCCCCTTTTGTAGTTGCTGGAGAAGCAATGGGCCTTTTTAGGGTGCAATTCATCCCAGTCTAAGGCAGATGTCTGAAATAGGTCAGACAGATTGTGTCCTAGCAGTGCCTTTTTTCTCTCCATTTGCTACAAAAAAAAAGGGTCCAAATGGCTAGCTTGAATGTTGAGGTGACAAATCCCAACTCAAGCCATAGAGGAAGCCATAGGATCAAAATAGGGAATGCCTCGCCTTGATCAGGGCATGGTGTTGGAGCTAGGGAAGGGTGTTAAGCAGCAGGAATGCACCTGATACTTCAGTAAGCAGAAAAAGGGGAAGAAATGGGTTTTCTTGGTGATTTTATCTTGTAGTCCATTTGTTTCTCATTCCTCGAACTTCCAGCTAAGCAATTCCGCACGTGGCTTGTCATTAGGTACCTCACCCAGCAACCTGCACGTTCATTAGTATTCTTTTGAGTGCTAACGAAATGTCTGAGCTGCATCTTTTCTGCATGAGAGGCTAAAATGCATTAGCAGTAAGGGAAAAATCAGACTCCAGTGCTGCAGAGACCACCCGGAGCTGGCCCCTTCTGCCAGCAAAGCATCATTTGTGTCAGCGTGGCAAAACCACAGGAGCATAAACCCCCCAAACCAAACCCAAAAGCGTTCAGAAGAGAATTTGATCTTTATAATTGCATCCTTTCTAATTGCATCTGCAGCCATGTGGCACTTGGAGATGAGGATCTTCCTGCCTCACTGCAAAGTTTGCTGCAGAAATCCATAGGAATAAGCATCTGGAAGTGAAAAAGCAGTGTTGAGGGTTGGGTTTTAGGGCTGCTTTGCTTCCCTATAGGAGCCTATAGGGCTTCTTGGCTCTGCTTCATGTCTTGGGTAATGTGGGTGCAAGCTCCTTTTCAGGCTGGGGTGGTGTGTGCCAAAGAGGTGAAGCAGCACAAGGCGTGTGGCTGTGCCCTGCCTTCCTAAGAGGCTTTCATTGATTTTCATTTTCTTCAATGGAAACAGAGCTGACATGCATTAACCAGCCTCCCAACCTCTCCAAAGTAGGGATGGAGGCAGCAAAGGCTTCATTGCTGATGATTTCTCCTCTTTGCCTTCTGTTTCTCTATTTCTCTTTGCTAAAGCTCTGGCTGGAGCCTGGGAGATGGAGGGGGGTTTGAGTGTGGGGCAGAAGTAAAATGAGGTGGAAATGAAGCTCCCTTAATTTGACTTATCCCCAGTGTGAATTCTGGGGGGGGCCCTATTTATTTAACCAGCTTAGATGTCCACAGAGATCTCTGTGGAATAGCCATGGGGAAGATGGATGAGAGAAGCCATCTCTTCTGGCTATATTTGGCAGCTCTCATGCTTTCACTGCCAGTCTGTGAAGCTCTTCCTTAGGGATAGAGCATGGCCAGGCTGTGAATATTGGGGTGTGGAGTGAGCTTTTGAGGGGGTTAATAGTGCTGGGAAACAGGGTGCTGCTCCCCTAAAAGCAGCTCCAGTCAAAAGGGTTTCTTTCCTCTCTGGGAAGAGGGGCAGGAATAGGCATGGATCTCACTGCTGATACCCAAGATGCTGGCAGCTCCATCATCAGCTTTGCTTGCGTCCTTCAGTCCTCCACCCCACAACCTGTCCCTTAGGAATTATCCCAAATCTCTGCATAGTTCTTCAGGAAAACCAACTTTTTCCTTTTTCAGGACCCATGGCAGGTAGAAGAGAGAGCAAAAAAACCATTTATATGTGAAAACTGGCTTTTCAAATTGAAGTTTGAAGCTGAATAATATATATTTAAGGTAGTATATCTAGATATAATGTTGATTTATGAAGCTTATGTATATTTTATAGATACACATTTGGTGCTAGATATTTAATGCCCCCCTTTCGTGTTCTTGTTTCTCATCGCTAGCTGTCACTGTGCAGCTCTTCAATAACTCTGGATTCATCTGCAGAGTTTTCTATGGGGGGTTGGTTTTTAATATACTGCTTATGAAGAGGCCTGATTTGGGGAAGGATGTACTTTTGCAGCACAACGTGTCTGCAGCAAATGGGAAGCTCTCGGAAAAAATAACAGAACACACAAACAAGGGATAAGAAAAAAAAGGATTATTGGGGCTTTTTGGGATAGTGAATAGTGCAGAAATACCTTTGACATTTTCCAGACTTATTAGACAGGTCTCAAGCTGACTCAGGTACCCAGTTTCCAAATGTTTCTGCCTGGACTAGACCTCAGCTGCTGATTTAATGGCAAATCTCTTGTTGCTAGCCGTGCTGCACCATTCCCTGCTGGAAAAGCAGTCCAGGCTCTGCTTTTTAATGAAGGAGTTGTTAACGCTGTGGTGGCTCCTGCTTTATTAGAGAAGGACGGGAGCTTCCTGATTCCCTCACCCGTCCCCACGTGCTTGGAGGATGCTCTGAGTCTCCGTGCATTCCATGCATCGATCCCACTTTGGTTCTGGATGTTGGTGTTGTGAAGTTAATTAACTTAATCCAAGTATCTCTCCTGGAGCTCAGGATCCTTGTCAGGGTGCTGTGCCCTTGGCTTTCTGCATGGTGGTTTGCAGTGTGGGACACACCATTGTAGCCAGCATGGGGTTGATGGGAGCAGTGGAAAGGCATGTCCTGAGCTGGGAAACATTGAGATGCTGGAAGTGGAGGCACTGGGAGTTGTGGGCTTCATGCTTGATTGCTTTCCTGATGGGTACTATAAAAACCAATGCATTAGAGAAAGGATGTTTGATTTAAAGAGTGCCTGGATGCCGACACCATCTCTGTTTGTTTGCCTTCCTTTGGCAGAAACCTTGTAAAATTTTTATGAAGCATTAATGGCTCAGAGAGTTTTTGTCTCAAGCACATTTTAGGAGGTGAAGGTAACCCCAAAGAACTCAGCTCGGTTTCACACTCTTGAGAAACATGGGACACGGAGTGCTTTGGGAGGAGCTGCTGGGAAGGGTGGGCAGGAGGCGCAGGATGGGTTGCAGAAGCAGATGGATGCAAATGTAGATGCTCAGCTCAGTGTCACAAACTAACCCTGAACTTGAGAATGCTCATGGTTTGCCTCTCAGTTTGCGATGAAGGACATTTGAAGTTTAGTGAGCTCCTTCAGGGGGAGAAGGAGTGAAATATAGGATCATAGAATCAGTAGCATCCTGGCTGGCCTTCCCTGGCTCTGCCTTAAGCATGCTGGAAACAAGCTTGCAGTCAATATCTTGGTCAGCAGCGATGGAGATGGTTCTTTCATTTCTGTGTTGCTCTGCTTAAATGAGCATTGAATGCTGTCATCCTCCTTCGGAGGAGGAAGGCTAACCTGGCACCAGAGCAAAAACCCATAGCTTGTGGTTTCTTTGCCCAGCTTTGCCAAGGATTTCCAGGCAGGGCTTCTTTTACAACAGTGCCTCAAGCCATAGCCCTTCAAGAGTTAGCTGGGTAAGGGGAGCAAACAAGCCCTGGCAGCAGGCCTGCAGGAAAGCATGGAAAACATCCAGCTCCGAGGAGCTTAATGGGAAGTTATTAGCTTGAATATCCTCCTTATTATGGAGGCTGGGCTGCCTTATCATCCTGACAGACCTGAGTGATTTATGGCCCTTCTGAAAGAAGGTGAGCTGAGGGTTTGTGGTTGAGGCTTTGCTCTGCTTGACCTTCCCATTGAGGAGCAGCTGGGGATTGTAACACCATCAAGGCAGCACTGGGAGCCAGGAGACATACGCAAGGAGGGAATAACAGGATAAACAGAGGGCAACCGAGGACACTGATGGCTTGTGGTGGCATTCAGAGCTGGGCTTGCCATATGGGTCTGTGTTGAAGTCCCATGGCAGAGAGGGGAGTGTTTTGGTATCAGTAGTTTTGGGGACAGCCCTTGGGACTTGCTTACTTCTACTAAATCAGTACTCCAGTGTCCCACCCTGGGTAATTTCAAGCCTGGCCAAGGATGAATGGATTATGGGCTAAAGTTAGTGCAGGTAATAGGATGTAAACCTGCTGTTACTACCAGGAGCATCTGCAGGGCACCATTTCAGCTGCTTCTCAGGGTTTTTCTGGTCAAAGTAAGCTTCATGGCCTGCTACAGAAGTGGACAAGATTCGGGTCTGTGCTTCTGGTAGGGCTTTCACATGCAAAGGGCTCACTGTGGTGCCAGGAATGGAACCTAAGTCAAATGCTTCGATATTAACTCTTCTTGTGCTGGTCCCCGTATGGCTCCTTGTGAAACTATCCTGTCTCATGTCTTTTTTCTGCTGAAGTTTCTTGAAATATGCAGTAGCAATCAAGGCACTTAACTATAATTGCAGAGAGACTACCTCATGAAGGCGGGCCACAGAGATAGCAGGTAATTACAACGAGTTATAAATGGATAGTTATTTACAGCAGAAGTGATGCGCAGGGATTTAGTTAGCGGAAGGCTGAACTGGTGCTTGAGGCAAAGGACATTTGTTTGGGGTCATTTCTCCCAGGTCCTTGTGTACCTCAGGCACCTCTTTGGTGTTCACCTTCTTCCTCTGTAAGACAGGGAATAGGTAGTCACCATTTTGGGGTCATTAGCAAGCTGTTAGGGTCTCTAATAAAACATGATTTAATAAGGCATATACCTGAAGATATATGGGCTTTCAGGGCAAGATTTAGATCTGATTCCAACTTGAGTGACGCCTCCTGAGCAAGCAACACCCACAGTCAACCCATGCTGCTGATCTGACCGCTGGCTTTCTCCTGGTTGCAATGTCCTGACCTCTTGTAGTTGTAGAAGAGTTACCTTCTAATACAAAGGAGGAAAACATGCACTTTGGATCATAGAATGGTTTGGGTTGGAAAGGGCCTTAAGATCATCCAGTTCCAACCGGCTGCCATGGACAGGGGTGCCTCACACTAGACCATGTCACCCAAGGCTCTGTCCAGCCTGGCCTTGAACACTGCCAGGGATGGAGCATTTACCACTTCTTTGAGCAACCATTTGGGTCTTCTTTCCTCTTGGGGAATTCATGGGGCAGAAAGATGTAAACTTCCTCTCCGTGGCTGCATCTGCTTTAGGCAGGGCAATGCGTCTTGTCAGGACCAGCCATGTGCAGCTACATGCTGTGCTTCCTGATTGACAGGAACCTCAAGTTACCCTGCTGCCCCTTCTCCCTGGAGGAGCACTTTGTAGACATCATGCTCTACTCTGAAATGATTATTTAAACTGGATTTGGAAGCGCTGTTCTGAGTAAAGGAGGGCGCCTTTCCTGTCGTAGGAACAAGCATCCTGAGAGACCAGCCATTAAGGCAAGCAAGCACAAAGGAGTGGTGTAGTTGGTCTCGTTGCAGGAGACAAGGTACTTTGGTGGCAGGACATCTTGTGAGTTGTGTAGATTTCCTGGCCTTGGTGTCCCCAGAGAGGTTTGAAACTTTTAGTGCCCTCTTTGCGTAGATGTACTTAGCAACAAAGAGATTTCAATTATTTAAAGAGACAGGAAGACATGAAAGCCATTAGGAAGGGACGTGGTGCCCCTCCGGAGGTGTTGCAGTCATTCTCCATGCTTCCCCTTGCAGGACTAGCTGCAAACACCAGCACTGACACAGGGATGTGGGATGAAACAAAGCACAGATGATAACCACCTTGGCCTGAAGGTGGTTTTCAAGTGGTCCCAATGTTTTGGGTTGGAATCAGTGGGCTTGGTTGCTGTTTGGCATGGACCCCCAAAAAAGAATAGCAAAGCAAGGCAGGGTGATACCAAAAGAGCAACCAAGCAGAAGGGTCAAGTTGTGATATCATTGCTCCTTGAGTAGAGATAAGACTTGATTCCCAAGAACAGGAAGTCCAGTGCCTTTAGGGATGCGATGCCCTGTGAGGAAGATGTAGGCAGCTTAAATTATTCCAGAGAGTTGTGTTTTATATCTGCTGGGAAAGGTGGTGCTTCCAGCACCTTCCAGATTTCATAGAATCACTTAGTAGCTTGTCTTGGTGGATCCATCATGATGGAAGGTGCAGCACAAACAGCACATGCGTTGAATCACCATTTTAACTGAAATTAAGGTATTGTGGGCAGAGATAGAAAGCAGCGAAGTCCCTGGCTGGGCTGAGGGCATGTGAAGTAGGTACAGTGGGTGACCAGAAGGTCTTCTCATGATTGCAGCGTCTCTTCTTCAGGCAAAGCAAGTACATTTGATTTACTGCAGCTGCGCCTGAAAATAATACTGGAGCAGCAGGAGAATTGAAAACATGCGTGGCATGTATATGATGCAGAATAACTAATCTTTCCTGGCATGTACTGTCAATCATGGGTAAGGAGAAGATAACTAACTCTGCCTCTCATGTTCTGTGGTCTACAGTCTTCAGTCATGAAGATAAATGTCAAGCATCAGCTGTCCTTTAGTTCAGCCATATTCTGGCGGGCAGCAGCATTCCAACAAATCCTTATGCTGAAAGGTGAATCTGTGTGGATCCCAAATCATGTATCTAAAATCCCAGAGACTTTGCATGGAAAGGTTTTGGTCCCAAAAAAGAAGGGTTCCAGATGTCCCCTGCACCAAGAGCTGCCATGGTGGCCTTAGTGGTTGTGGTGATGGCACCATGAGACAGATGGAGCTTGGACAAAGCCCTTGTGCTGCCCTGATTTCCCTGAAGTGTTTATGTCCTACATAGACATATGTAGTCAGTCGGACATGGGATCTCTCTTCTCATGGCAGCCGGAGCAAATTCCACCCACATTTTTACTGCACAAGTAATAACGCCTCGTTCAGGCCACCTGAAGTCATTTCCCCATTCATCCCAGGCCTCTTGAGTTATCTGGGGGGAAGGGAAAGCATGGAAAAGAAAGACAAAAATGTCTTTTTTTGTGTTGGATTGGGTCATTTGACGGAAGCGGGGACAAACACAGAGTGCTGCTGGAAATCAAACTGCTTAACTCGGGGTTATTTTGGAAGGAGTGTTAAGAGAAGGAGGTTCAAGTGTGGGGAAACAGTATTTTGGGGCTCGTTTGAAGAGGTTTTCCTGGAGGGTGAAGGAAGCACCTACCCAGCTATATCCCACATGCAGAGAATAGACATGGGGACCAAAGGGGATGGAAACAGGGATGTGCCTCCACTTAGCAACACAGGGAAGGAGCTGCTTTATGTGCCTGAGCATTTTGGGAAACAGCTTATTGACATTTACAAACACTATTTCCCTCCTCGAGGTGCTCACAAGGGCAGAGTTAGCATTATTGTTATTAATAATAAATAACAGTAGTAGAGTAAACTGTGTACTTCTATATCCTGTGTCATTCAGCCCATCTCCTTATGCTTTACAGAGGAAAAATTCTAAGCACATGTGAGAAGGGTAAATATGGGGGCAGGAACTCGTAGAGAGATGAGATGGAGATCAGCAGGTTCAACTTTTTCCTCTTCTTGCCCTTTTCCTTCTTGGCTTATACATTATAAGGCTACAATTCCCAGTTAACCAGGATCCAGGTGCTATTAGGGCTCGCTGAGGTTAGAGCATTTCTACATGCGGAACAAGTGCAGGGTGGGTGAAAAAGTGGAAGAAAAGGTCGTGTAATGTTCCTGTCATACAAAATCTGCCAGGGAGGCAGGGAGAGAGCAGGGCTATCTCATTGCAAGCTACAAATAGAGCTGTTAGCGTGCTATCAGATAGCTGCCGGACATCGATAGCGCTTTATCAATGGGCTGAAGATAAATGTGAAGATAAGAGAGTGTGTTTTGCCTTGAAATCCACTTGTGGTTACCGAAAGGGTTTGTCTTCCCGTTGATTTCTTCATTCTGCTCCAGTGGTAAATGCCAAGTCTTGAAATCTTATTTAGGGGGAAGCTAATGAAAAAACATCCAACGGAGCCAGTGCTTCCCCCAAAGGGTATGAAGGTCTTCTGCGCTGTCTTAATCGAGGGAGGGAACAGTGAGACTTCTGAAGCCACCTGACAGCGTTGGGATGGCTGATTCTCCCCAGCATTGAATTAGGAGCGTTTGATAAGTGGGGTTAGGTGCCCCTCTGAGTTATGGTTTCAGCAAGACGCACTTAAGCTCAGCCTGGCTGCGTGCTTTTGAAAGCCTGACTCATATTTCCCAGCACTTCCCGGCAGCTGTGAGGGCATGAAACTTTTGTAGATGGGAGAGAAGATTCCTGGTGCCATCACATGATTCAGGGAGCTGGTGCTTTAAGGGAAAGGGTGCTAAAAATAACCAGCATGGGTGACAAGATAGTAGCAATTTTGGCTTTTTGTAGCGTGAAGGGCTGCTTGCCAGCCCTACGGGAAGGAGTCAAGGGCTTCATTCTGCAGCATGGCTCCGAAATGTCATTACTCGCAGGATAATTTGGGGGTAAGAAAGAGAAAAAAAGGGGGAAGGAGAAAAGGTGGTATAAAAATTAGAGCAAATAGAGAGGAAAAAAAGGGTCAGTATTGCCAAATAAAAGACAGGGGAGCAAGGGAAGCAGGGTACAGCGCATCCTGGACTCGTGCTGCATGGGCTGGATGGTGTTAGAGGAAGACAAAAGGAGTGTGACAGAGAGAGGAGCACAATGACTTTAATTTGTAGGCAGAGACTGTTAAGAGAGAAGGGGGGAGGGGAGGGGAAAAAAGTGATTTGGGTTCTTTTATTCATTACTAACCATAAAAGGCCCAGACTGTGTTGCCGGTGGCTTTAAAATCCCGGATCCTATTAAACCTTCCTTGATAGTAACTCAGCACTTGGAAACAGAGTTAAAGAAGGAGTGGGTGAAGAGGGAGGAGGGATGGGGGAGCTGGCTGAATCCAGGGGAGACTTAGGGTGAAGACATAGCCTTTCTTCTAGCAATGCTTTTGGGGGGATCTGCATCCCAGTGGGACTGGCAGCATCCTTGCAAAGGAATCTCTCTGGCTGTTGCTCCCTAGAAAAGGGCGCTGCCCCCCATTCCCAGGTATTAAATCAGGATTTATGCCTGCTGCTCACAAACCAGCTGCAGCTCAGGGGAGGCTGTGCTGAATGCGAGATGAGATGGGGAGAGATCAGCAGACAAATGCGATGGATCAAGCCAGCAGCAAAAGGTTCTTTGGATTAAGTCCCTTTATGATAAATAGCAAGCGTGGTGCTGTCTAGCTTGAGGTTCACACCTGAGGTAAGGAGAGGCATCAGCTGGGTGCAGGATCTGATCTGGGCAGTCCCTGCGTGGGGAATTGGGTGATTTTTTCCCCTCTCCCTCCAGCATCCCTTCTGGTCCCCCTGGTGCTCATGCATCCCTTGGGACTGTTCTTCCCCATGTGCCATTGCAGCATCATCTTGCCAGCCTGCAAACCCTGCCCTGCGTCCAGCTAGGAGGAGAGTTGTAATTAAAAGAGCTGTTCCCTGAGCCCCAATGACTTATTGATTGTGTGTGTGTGTGTCTGTGCAGGTGTGAGCTCCTTTCTCCTCAGGGAAATAGAAGAAAACATCCATTTTTAAGCGAGACTCGGATGTGACACTCAGGTCTGAGCCACACCATGTCCCCTGCTCCCTTCGACATGTGCAAAGCAGGGCAGCAGGGAGAGGAGATAGCTCCCTTGGGAAATGCTTGCTATGCAGCAGGGTGGTTCTCAAGCCTTCTGATCCCTAAGGATTTCCCTGAAGGAATTTTAGCTCAGTGGTTGAAATGCAGAGATGCTTCACACGTTGTACTGAGGACAACCAGGCAGGGAGCCACAGGTTTGGGGAGCCTCTGAAGGACTAATAGAGACGTCACTTAGCTGGGGAAGGGGGAGAAGGAAACAGGGCAGCTCTCTCTCCCTGTTTGAGCATCCCTCCTCTAAGCCAACCTGGAGAAAACAGAGAGGCTGAGGGAGCTGCTGTGGTTTGCTCCGGTTCGTGAAGCGGGTAATCGGCCCTTTTAATGAAGTCCGACTCCAACCTCTTTGAATTTCCCCCCGTGTTCTCCCTGCTGCAGAATAGAAATAGCTGATAAAGGTCTTATCTGGTTGCTGTGCTTGAGGGGAATCAGTGGTGCTGGAGGAGGAACGTGGCTGTGACCAAAGCCTTGCTGGGGATGCGGCGTGGCTGAGGGATGGAGGCAGAGCATGAGGTGCCAACCTGATACGCATTGCTGAGCAGCCAAGAGGGATGGTACAAGGGAACCTGGTCTAGCGGAAGGTGTCCCTGCCCATCGCAGGGGGTTGGAACAGGGTGATCTTAAGGTCCTTTCCAACCCAAACCAATCTGGGATTGTATGAAATGCGTTTTGGGGTGAGTCTCTTTCCCCGTGGAGTTCGGGAATTGCGTGCCTTTGCCTTTCCCAGCAGGATGTGGCGTGTTTGCAGATTGTTTCTTTGTTGGTTTTATAAATAGCAATGTCAAAATGCAAGATTAACCCGGAGAAACACATGCTTCTATCATCGCTTTCCTTTCCTAATGGAGGTACACACATTCCTGCATAGTAACTAATCCGTCAGTGGAGGAATAAGATGGTTAATGTGGCAAAAATCCTCATGTCGGTGACTTGTCTGGGAGAAACTAGACAGCTCCGTGCTTCGTTATTGATTTGGGAAGTGGAAGTTGATACTGGCAGCTTTGCCATTTCTGTGCTGAGGAGAACATCGGGGTGGGCAGATGGAGGCATTGGGATCCCTGAATCAAACCTTGCAGCAGAATAAAGAGTTCCTTGGCACCTCTCCCTCCGTATATTGTAAGGGGAATCCGAAGAAACGCTGGAGTCCGCAAGGTCTCACCTTCCATCAGGCATTTGTGAAGGGGCTGAAAGGAGAGGAAGGAATCTCATTAGCCACCCTTTGAAAGCTTCATTTCAAGACGGCCTGCCAAAAAGCTGCTTGCCCCTCAGATAGGAAGCCTGTGCAAGCTTCCTTATAGCAAGCTCTGACAGCAGCTTCCCGTGTTCCGAGCCCAGCAGCCTTGGAGAATATCTTTTAAGTATTATTTGAGGATTTGGCCTGCTGGAACTGGGCAAGCTACAAAATCCAGAGATTGTTGTACTTGGCAAGGGCATCAAGCTCCTTGCAGAGGGGAAGGCTTTGTCCTTTGCTAAAGCTTGAACAAACTTCCATTAGGAATTAAGCAGAGTCCTTTGCATTTCAGCAGTCCCACGCAGCAATCTCAGATGGTTTCCTCCGTGTTTGCCCTGCTTAGCTCATGGACTTCTGCAGAGCATCCATTGTCCTGGACAGCTTTGCATCCATCTGCTCTATCAACTTTGGTAATGGAGTTAAGACCCCCCCCCCCTTGCTTCCTGAGCCAGGATGTGGAGATTATCCCTCTAATAGAATGCAAGGAAACCCTTCAGCTCCCTACTGGCTCTGGCAGTTGCTGGGTAATAGGATTCACTCCAGAAACATAAAGCTGGTCAGTGTGGCTCATGGTGCAGTTGGGGACGAATCTGGAGCAGCAGTTTCAATGGCTCCACAAAGGTTTTTCTCATGTTTCTCTTGGGTTTTGAGGCTGAATGGGCTTTTGCACTGAGTGTTTTATAGAGTGGTTTTGAGAGGTGAAGCGTCTTGTTGCAGTTCATGGAGTGTAGTGGGTTGACCCTGGCTGGTCGCAGCACCAAAGCCACTCCATCACTGCCTTCTTCATCTGGAGAGGGGGAAGAAAGCAGGATGAAAGGCGCAAGGGTTGAAATAAGGATGGGGAGAGATCACTCACCACTTAGCATCATGGACAAAGCAGACCCGATTTGGTGCAATTAGTTTAATTTATTCTCAATCAAATCAGAACAGGATAAAGAGAAATAAAACCAAATCTCAGAATCACTGTCCCATTCTTCCCTTCTTCCCAAGCTCAACTTCACTCCCAAGTTCTCTACCTCCTCTCCCACAGCAGCACATGGGGACAGGGAATAGGAGCTCTGGTCACACATTGTCTCTGCTGCTCCTTCCTCTTCATGGGATGGACTCCTCACACTCCTCCCTGCTCCAGCCTGGGTCCCTTCCATGGAGTGCATCCTTCAGGAACAGAGGGCTCCAGTGTGGATCCCCCATAGAGTCACAAATCCTGCCAGAAAACCTTCTCCAGAGTGGGCTTCTCCCTCCACAGGGCCACAGTTCCTGCCAGGATCCTGCTCCAGTGTGTATGATACCAAACCCTTGCCACACAAACCCAATACGTTCCACCCCTTGCCACTGTGAATCGCATACATAAGCCTTATCGTTCAAGTGCACATTCATCGCACACTTTTTACCGTTATCCACAAAAACAAAGAATTCCCTTGGCCAAAATCAAAGTAACATCATCACGACACCAAGTTAAAGTGGGCAACTTGCACAACCCACCCCTCGTCCCTTTATGGTTTGGGTTGGAAGGGACCTTAAAGCTCACCCTTAAAGCCACAGGTAGGGGCACCTTCCAACAGAGCAGCTTGCTCCAAGCCCTTGTGTCCAACCTGGCCTTGAACACTGCCAGGGATGGGGCAGCCACAGCTTCTCTGGGCACCCTGTGCCAGCGCCTCAGCACCCTCACAGGGAAGAACTGCTAAGATCCCGTCTCAACCTCCCCTCTTCCACCGCAACTGCAACAGGAATTCCCCATGATTGTTGCGCTCCCTAACATAATTCAGTCTGTGTTTTGCCCTTCACCTCTCCCAGTCCTTATCTCAAATTCCTTCTGCCTTAGGTGAGGTGCCAGAAAGCACTGGGATGGGTTGACCTTGCCTGGACTCTGGATGTTCACCTAGCCATTCTATCACTCCTTTCCTCAGCACGATAGGGAGGGGGGATAATATAATATGAAGAAAACCCTCATGGGTCAAGCGAAAGGTAGTTTAATAAAGCCAAAGTCATGTGTTAAATAAAGGAAAGCATAAGATTCGATTCTCTGCTTCTATCGGTATGCGTTGTCCAGACAATTCCCAGGAAGTAGGGCTTGATGTGTAGTGGTTGCTCCAGAATACAGGCATCATTCATAAAGAATGCTGTCTCTCCTCCTGCTTTCTCTTTATAACTGAGCGGGCGTTCTGTGGTATGGAATATTCCTTTGGTCAGATTGGGTCAGCTGTCCTGCTGTCTCCCATCCCAAGGCCTTGCTTGCTTCTGGTATATGGATGACGGGGGGTGCTGGAGTCAGCCTTGACGCTGTGGAGCAAAGTAGTAGGCAAAACACAAAGCTTCCCAAAAGCATTATGAGGGCTGCTGTGGGGAAGATTAACTCCACCTCAGCCAGACCCAAGACATGGAGCTGATCCTCTAACTGGTTGTGGTGTCCTACACCAACATGGCTCTCCACACTTTGCTTTAGGGACAAAACCTTCTCTGCTTCAGTCTTGTAGTTTCTGACGTTGTGGGACTCAGGGAAACACAAAGTGTTGTGCACTGGGGAGGAAAAGGAGCGAGTGACAGTACTCCCCTTTCCAAAGCTTGTTCTGCAGCTCCAAGTGATGCTGCCTGACAGTTTCCCATCACGCACATGGCATAGAAAGTTTTCCATGGGAGCATGTTTCCTTTCCTGAAGGGCAAATCTTTCTTTGTCAAAAATACCTTCATAAAACCAAAAAAAAAGAAAGAAAACCATAGAGACAAAAGCAAAAGATATTGATTTTTAGTTTGGATGCTTCCAGAGAGGAGCCACTGCAATCACGCAGTCCCTGTCTGTCTGCCCTTCCCACTCCTTCCTCTCTGTAGTTTCCGAGCCCTTTGGCCAATTTCTGGCCAATTTCTACCCAATTTGACAGAAGGGAAGAGATTTCAAAGATATTAAATCTCTATATATTTCATTAAAATAAGAGCTTGGGTAGAAGGGACTGGCTGTTACAGCAGCCCCATGAGACTGGGGCTCTGCTATATACAGAGGCTTTGTTAAACATCAGGCACTGGCTGAGCAGAAAGACTTTTCTGTATAAGCAATTTCAGGGGAAGCAAATATCTTTGACCAGCCCTTGCACCTTAACATCCTCTGGGGAACGTGGCTGTAGAGCCCATGTTCTATTTGTTCCACTGACTGTAGATGGCTTGTTCAGTCAGAAATGAACTTGTAAGGCTTGGAAATAGGTCGCGCGCGGGATGGAAGAAGCATTCGGGCCTTGTTCGGTCTTTTATACACCAGAATGAATCCCAGCCATCAAGATGTGGCTGATTTCTTCCCTCCCCTTCTGCCACGCTCTGTTTTCTTGCTTGGCGAAAAACGCTGAGCTCCAAATTGGGAATTGGTTCCGAGCAGAGCCCCGTGCGCCCGGCGGGAAGAGGGATGCTGAGGGGTGGGAGGAAGCACCCGAAAGGCCAACCAAAAGCTCTGGATTATGAGGATTTTTAGATATACAGTTTTGATAAAAGCTTGCAAGTAGCAAATTTGCTATCAAGCCTAATGTAGCATGGCAGATTTTGTCTGAGCTAGCAAAGGATCACATTTGCAGCTCCTCTGAGGCGGGGAAGTGGGCTCAATAGGCTATTTTCCACATTCATGCTCCCTTCCTGAAATAAAAGGAGGGGGAAGAAGGAAAGGAAAGTAAAGACAATCCCTCCTTTTTCACTTTCCCCTGGTTTTCCACGTGTTGGCCCTGAATGTTACCAACCACCAACTTTGACACTAAATACCAGCTTTCCCGTGGGGTTTGCTTTTTGCTAGGTGTGCAAAGTTGCTTTGGAACACTTAGAGGCATACTGCAGTGTTTCGATAAGTCTGGCATGTCACTGATCCATTGGCATTTCCATTCGGACCCATGTTTAGTGGAATTAAGACCTCTGTGAGTCTTTCTGCGCCATGCCAAAGCTGTTGAAGCAATGGAGGAAGGCAGTAAGAGCACGTTCTGAAATGGAACCAAAGGCTGTGGGCTTTTTGGTGGGTGATATTTATAAGGAATTGAGTTCTGAGCCTGAATTCAGACCTTTACATTCAAAAAGCAAAATCTGGGGGGATAGATGTTAGCTCTGCACTCATGCCATGGGTCCCCCCATCATCCAGGGGAGAAGCTGATACAGATGTTGGTGTGTATCAGTGTGTATGCCACATTCCTGCTGGATGACAAAGCTGAAGGGCCGACCCCACTGGGGCTGGGCTATCATCTCAGGGCGATAAAGCAGCTATTTAGAAGTGGCCTGTAGGAGACGGGAAGTTCTCTTTGTGATATACTAGCATTTTCCTCATGCATGAAGCAACTCTTCTTATATTAAGAGGCTGTGGTGTATTTTCTTGCTCAAGAGAGCATAGGGAGATGGCTTGGTGTTTTATGGCATCAACTGTGTGTTTAGTTAATGCCCTCTGCAATGTGCTACTGGCTTTATTTGCACCATTTGCTCTAATTCTGTGCCTTAGTGACCCAATGTGCTTGTGCCCTGGCTCACAGCACCAAATCTGTATTATCCTTTCTGCTCTTCATTCCTTTCTCCTATTTCTGCATGGCATATCGTACCTCGTGCTGTTTATTAATGCTTCTTTGTCACATTCAGCCTGATGGGTTTTCTCTTTGCTTTCCTGCAGCATCCCTCATCTTACAGCCTTGACTTCATTTAAGGGAGGGGGGAAACAAAACCCTGCTGCTTCTGCTAAATCAAGTGCTGTTTGTGTTGGGAAATGAGAGAGTGATGCCATCAAACTCACTTATTCTGGAGATAGGCTAGGTTTGCATCCTGCCTGCTTGCAAATCATGTTTTGCAGAGGCAAGGAGCTCATTGCTTAGCAGCGCATCTCCCCTGGTCTCTGCCCTGCCTTTGACAGGAGGGCAGCGGGGGATTTTTCCTGCTATTCCAGCAAAACTGCGTTATTTGTCATTTCAGGGAGGTGATAAGGGTCTGCGGTGCTGCTCTGCATCTCTGTCCTCCTCAGCAGCACCGGTGGTGGCAATGCAGAGCTGGGGTGCCATCCCCTAAGGGCTTCCCTGCATTGTACCAACAGGTCTTGTAAATGTACAGGACCATTTAGGCTTTTAAGACACCTGAGGTCACTTTTCATCGCAGGCTAGGCTGCTGCACAGTTTTACAGGGTCATAAAAGCCCTGACAGGAGTCATAAAAGCCTCCAATTGCACTGCACAAACCCGTGGAGTATATTTTAAGGGCCCCTGAGTTTTCATTTTGCTGCTTTTATGGGAACTCATAAAAGCCTCGATGAGCAGAGCCCCTGATTGGCTCCTCAGCACGGAGGTAGTTAAAATTACAGCCACCAACAAATTGTTCCAGTCTAAATAAATCAGGGCTTTGCATGGAGGATGAGAGAGGAGCCCCGCGCCCCTGTGCAAGCCGGGCTGTGTGCATGCAGGGACACGCATGTGCTCCCACTGCATTTAGCCCTGGTTCCTCCCCAGTTACTAGTGGTCTCTGTGCTCTGTCATCCTTATGGGCATGTCTTAGTTCTCCTGCTGCAAGATGTCTTGTAGAGCTTCCCGCTGGGCTGTAGGTACTGCCGGTGCGTGCTTGCTTCCCCTGGGCATGGCATCCCTCAGCTTGCTTTATGTGCACTCATGCTCGCACCATCACTGCTCCCACCAAACACTCAGTCCCTTTGGGGTCGCTTCCAACCCAAGCTATTCCATGATTCAATATCATTCCTGTCCCCCATGCCCCACACTGAAGCCCCCACTGGCATTATAGTCCCTTCTTTCTCTGCATAGATGCTAGACTGGCTGTCAGCAAAGCAGGGACAGAGCCCAGCACATGGTAATGGTTGCAACGAGAGCTGCTGGGGTTTGACAGGGCTGGTTTTGGCTGAGTTGTATTTCCACTGAGCAATGGCAGTGTGTCAAAAGAGAACTACTTCATAGAAATTGCTTGTTGTGGCTTTTCCCCCCCCCCCTTAACGTTACCCAGTGACACTGATATAAAGACGAGTGGTTGAATGCGATGTTTGAAACTACAGAATCAGACCTTTTGGTGTGATGTGATCTGAAAATGAGGATTCCTGGTGTGGAGTCTGCCTTCCCTCACTACTTGGGGTAGGGAACTGTTTCTTGGTGCTGGGACTGTCATCAGCCCTGCTGTGTGATGAAGCAGTTACAGGTGAGAGGGATGCACTGAGGGTTGGTGTAGCAGGAGGAAGGAGGTGAAGCACGCGTGCGTTGAGCTGTGGAGCGGTCATGGCTTCAAAAAGAGGGTTTGGGTTTGCAAAGGAAGCTTCTTTTGTCCTCTTTGCCCCATGCAAGGTGATGGCAAGGTCAGGTCTTGGTTACTGGGTGTGCACAGCACCACTCACCTTAAGCCCTTCACCATCTCTATTTCCATGGGTATCTGCTTCAGTCATGGTCTGCAGGAGCAATGGTGGCTCCCAGGGGCCAAACCCAAGGAATCAGGCTCAGGTCCCACATCCCATAGAGAGGGACCAGCAAATCTCAGCTGTTGGACCTTTCAGCCTGGCATGTGTTTGTTACAGCTTGGGAAGAAAGGAAGCGATCAGAAAGGTTCTCTTTGCTCTGCCAAGATAAATGTATCTTATTTCTGTCTTGCTGTAGCTTTATATAGTAATTATATCAACTACAGCTGATCAAAGCATTTGTTAAAGAGAAAACTATCTCTCCTTTGCTTTTGTTACTGTTTGCAGCCAATTTGACAGCTTTTATATCTCCGGCTACATTTTCTTTTATTTTCCACGCTTGATTTCTCTTTTTCTCTTCCTTCCCCCTTGTTGGCACCTGGCACATGGATGGATCTCCCTCCTTCCCCCCTCCCTTTCCTTCCCCTTCTCTTTTTCTCCGTCTGCCTTCATATAAAGGGGGTTTAAGCTATCCCACCCCTATTTGCTTGGGAGCAAATAGTCCCAGTTTTGTGAGTGATGGATCTACCTGGGCCTCGTGCTCCAGCTGAGCAGGGATGTGTGAGCAGGGCAGGGAGCTGAGCATCTCTTCTCCCTCTTCTCTGTTTTCCACTTTAGGTGTTGAGAAGGGTTTAACCTCTCACCTCTGTGCGCTGGCACAAGTGGGCTTCCCTTTTGTAGCTGTAGCCACAAACCCCGGAAAGAGCATCTTTGCTGCTGCTTTAATGTATATTGTATTTTAGGATTCCTTTTCCCCTTCCTTTACTTTCCATCCATCTTTAACCTCATTTACCGCCCTCTTCCTCCTCCAATGGCTGTGCTTCTTTCTCCCTGTCTGTTATGGACTTTATGGCCAAATGCTTTAGTTTATTTGCCATACAGCATTTCTTTACCACCATTCTGGGGATCCAAATTGCTCCAAAGACATTACAATAATACCAATGCCTGACACATCTGTTTGTCTGTGCAGTTTTCCAGCTCAGCTGCTCAGGGATGGTGAGAGGAACGGATCTTCCTCTGCTTGAGCATCTGGGGAGATGGACTGTAATTACCTGAGCTAAAACTGAGCTGGGATTCGGAGTTCTGAAGGCAAAATATAATGGGCAGCCCCTTCTTTCCCAGTATTAACACTGTAGTATTTGCGTCAGCCAAAATGAGTTGCAGTTAGTAATAACTTCAGTCCTGGCACAGGAAAAGGCTTGAATCACCATTTGAAAGAAGGGTTCTGGGCATGAGTTCAGAGACATAAGACCCAAAACCTGAGTTTGGGGTCAAAATCTGAGTCAAGATCAGGGGATTTGGGCCCAAACTGTTGGCGACGGTTGGGAATGTGTTTGTTGCGATGTGATTTGGCTCTAGCCCTGTTGACAAGGGTGCTGGACTTGTAGAAGGGTGCAGCTCCATTGGTGGTGGCAAGTCATTGCTTGAAGTGCGCACCAAACACAGGGATGGGAGCTTTCATTGTACCCATTGCTGCAGAGGGGTGACATGGCATGAAAGGGGTTGCAGAGGGTCTACAGTGGTCTCAAAGCTGATTTATTTCTGCTGATGCCCTTAACCAAGAGAAACCTTGAGGTGAGACATCAGCTTGCCTTGGGTAGTGCTGTTCAAATCACCTCCATGATGATTTCAACACCAGCCAGCAATTGCCTCCCCCGTGGTGTTTGCAGCTTTCCTTATCAGTGCACTTCATAACTTCTAATGAACAGTGATTGCTGTCTCCTTCTCCTTTTAGTTTTGTGTTATGCTTGATTGCTGCTTTAGCAATAAGAATAGGGCTTTTAGCCAAACTTGTCTTTTTTGCATTGTGGTGGCCTGACTTTTTGGCTCTCTAATAAGTTTTGTGTTATGAGCCCACATTTCTCTGTTGACATTTTTCCTTCCAGCCAATTTCTCCCATAATTTTCCCTGGCGTTGGCAATGAGTCCTTTTGAAGCACTGAGTATATATATTACTGATTGGGGCGAGCCTTTATTATCCGTTGTGAATGTAATCAGGTCCTCATCACTAGTTTCTTGATAATCACTGAGCACTGGTTCAGTCATTAATTCCCTCTTTATCCATCATGTCTTCTTTCCACGTTATTTGCTAAATAGGTTGGACGTGATTCTGACACTCAGCATCTGAGCTTGTAACTCTTTGCTTTCTTAATGTGTTTACATTGTCAGTGTAATGCTAGTTCCCAGTCCTCACGTCTGTGGTATTTTCCTATGAATGATGCTCAGCCAAGTACAGTGAGCCTGCATGGAGGAGAGGAATACTCCTTTGTTTAGACAGTCACCACTGATGGTCTTTAGACCCTGATGTTTCACTCCTGCCTGCCTCTGAGCTCTAATTTATTATCTCCCCAAATGAAGCTCCTCAGGACTGAGCTGTTCATCTTTCCGCTTGTTTCCAGCATGGCGCATGTGGAGAAATTCATCCTGGGCTGTAGTTTCCCTTTGTGGGTTGTGCCTGCTTGGGCTCGGTAGCAATCCATATGAATCTGAGTTGAACAGCTCTAAAAGTAGGGAACCATATGGATTATAGCAAAGACTTAGGCCAGGCATTCCAATCACTCCATAATGCCAATAATATCAGCTTTCTCCTTGTTGAAAGAGATTTTCCAGTTCCTGCTGCCTCTTAGGAAGCTTTGCGGCATGGAAGGATGCAGAAGCAGTGGGTCCATGACTCTTTTGGGCAGTATTCACCAAGAAGGGTTGTGTTTGCTCACCAAACAGCCTTTGATCTGTGCCCTGCTTGCCTTCTTTGAGCCTTCCCCTTGCATTGGGAGCACAACACAGCTCTGGGCCACTCAGATCTGGGATCTGGAACTGGATGATCTTCAAGTCCTTTCCAACCCAAACCATTCTATGATTCTGTGATTTTATATATGAGAGGTGCTGCCCAGCACTGAGCTTCGTTTGTATCCACAGGGTCCTGATGCAGCTGTGGAAAACCTCTCATCCCAATTAGTTGGGGTATCCTTAAGAAACTAACACACCTTATTGATTGCAGGGATAGGGCTTAGTGTTGCCATGCTCTTAACTTCTGGTACCCAACCTGGCAGTCTTATACGTACCCTGGGCCTCTCTCTTCTCATACAGCACTGTGCCAATTAGAGAGACCTTCAGTGATTTGGAGCAGGGTTTTCAGAGCTCCTCTGAGTGCTGACAGCAGAAAGCTAAGGCTGCAGGCATTAAAGACTCCAGACTTCCAATTGCTGCTGATCCTCACCCCCGTCTAAAATGAGCCCAGGTATAACAGGGGCCTCAGAGAGAAGACACAGTGACTTGTAGGATTGAGCTGAGTCCTGGATACACCTCCTGTCCTCTTCCTCCTTCCTCCTGTCCTGGTGATGTGCTGCTGCTTTTTTACCTGGCAAACTGCTGTACCCCCTTCTGATCGCTTCTGTCTCACTCCATGACTTGCTTTGGGGGGGGAGTTAGGCACTTCATACAGGGAATGAGACCACCCGCTAGGACATCAGGCTTATACACCGTTTGAATGCAAAAGGGCTGTGTAAGTCTTTTTCAGGCCACAAACTGGTTTTTCAGCAATGGGGTTTGGATCAAAGTTCCCTAAAAGTTGGTTATTTTTGTAATCATCGAATTCTGATTATAATAGAATAGTGATTGTAATCACACCATAGACCTTGGGGCTTCTTGCTGTGTCCTGGTGATTGTCTATGGGCAGAGGCAGGGACATGCTGTGATAATTGCTTTGCTGTAGGGGGTGGCCGGATCTGTGCCTCTTCTTGTTCGCTGTATTGGATTTCGGTCTCAGGGATCAGTAGCTGGGGGGGTCGTTGCTTTACAAGGGATAAGAGCACAAAAGATGAAGCACCAGCTCTGGTTCTTGCTGCTTTCCTGAAGCAGGCTGCTGGTGGAGACCACAAAGGAGGCAGTGTGCCTTTTGGAAAGGATTGTTCCATTGCCAGCAGAGCAGCTGTGTGCTCAGGACAAAACTCATTTGACCATAGTGCTCTAAGCGGGTTGGTGGTGGGTGAGGAGTTCCTCTGAGCCCGAGCAGGGATCAGCAGAGAGCATCTTCCCACCCTGCATAAGGTGTTCAAGAGAATTAGTAGGACTCATGCTATGGGAAGGACCTTAGACCATGACCATTGATACAAGCAACATGCTATAAGACATCTTGGTTGGAAAGACAAATCCCACCTTTTAGGAGGCAATGCCACTGGATGGTGGTTGCAGCACAGGTACAAATCCCTATGCCCAACCTGCAGCGAGTTGGTATACTGTCAATCCATCCAAACCCAACCAAGAGGTTTCCCAATGAATTTTCAGGTTCTTTCCTTCCCTCTTTTAATGCACATCCCATTCAGTGGTCGTCTCTCCTTATTCTCACTCATAGTTTCAACCTTCCTTTCTCCACAGGCATCAGCCCCTCTGGATAATGTGCCCTGACAGCTCCTCTTAGCAGAGCTTTCAGCATCACCATGCAGGGCTCTGTGGAAATGGAGGAAAATCCACCTTGTAAGTGCTTTGATGGGCTGAAAACAGTGTCAAACAACCTTCGGCCATCTCCAAAGCCAAGAAAAACCTAGCGAGGCTGAAAAATGTGCACTGAATGAGCTTTAGGCTTTTTCTTCTCGTTTTCCTCCTTCTCTTTCCCCCCACAGTTGTGACAAATGGGATTTCACCAAGAGAAAATGAGGCAGGCTCCTAGGGAAGTGGGGGAAAGTGGGGAGAAGTGGGGAAGCTCAATAGCATCTGCTTGATCTCATTTCTCAAGCCACCCCCAAGTCCTTCAGCCCTCCCAGGGTAGAAAAATGAGCTGGATTGCTGGGAAGCTCTTGACATGGGCACAGGATGCCAGGGCAAAACAGGCTGTTCCTGTGGGATACCTGGCGCGCATCTCAGCTTTGCCAAATCCCAGTATTTCTGCTGGTTTCTTTTCCCTTTTCCCTCCCCTCCATCTCCTCGCTGTCATCCATCCCTTTGCTGTACACGCATGGAGAGGGTCCTTTCTGTTGCACAAACCTCAAGACCACTTTTTTGCCTTTAAGTGGGAAGGCAACCAAGTGATTTGTAAGGGGGAGCATCCAGCGGTGGGATGCTGGGCAAGGATGCTGAGCTGGCTTGTGCCCCTGCCGCTGGATCTCTTCATTTCTTTGTATGCTTAATCATTTCAGCTGGTGTTTTAAGATCATTTCCTTTGTTTTGACTACAAGTGCCTCATAAGCTGCCATCTGTAATATTTTGCTGACCCTGATATAAATTTCTATTACAATGCTTATTAAGACCTCTCTTTATTGCTTTGCATGTTCCCTGTTCTCTGTGGTTTGCTTTTTCTTCCCCTCTGCCTTGTGAATTCACTTTGATTTATACCTGCCAGGAGTTTTATAGTGGGGGATGCTTGGAGGCAGGGAGCATCTGGTTTCCCTTCGCCCATACAATGGAGCTCGTGTCCCTTAGAGAAGCACCCAGAGTAAGCAGAGTGTGGCAAGTCCTGCTAAGACTATCAAATTTGTAAGGATTAAAAGCCAGACAAGCTACTACAAAATGCATGTGTGTGTCTCTCCTTACCAAATACTTCCCGCAAGTGCTTGTTTTATCAGAGCAGGGCTTTTCCTAGAAGGGACCTTTACATTCTGCTCAGTGTTTGTGCAGTGTCTAGCCTCACAAGATCCTGTTCTCTGTGTGTTCATAGCCATCCTTCTAATAGCCATGGTTAATAATGAATGACAAGCATTAAATCACTTTAAATAGCTACGAGCAGTGCGATGGAGACCCCTTGCTTCCCGGCAGGGGAAATGCCATCCAGGTGTGGAGAAGCACATTCCTCTTGTACCAACAGCCACACAAAGGAGGGAATGCTGCAGACACCCAATGTGTGTTGTTTTATTTAGTAGTAATATCTGGAACTGGGATAAGATTCCCATCTCAGGTCTATGGGTTCGTTGGTTCATCGTAGCACTGCCAGGATGATGTGAGGCAGAAGATGCTGTATCTTTGCAGGCTTCAGCTGGGTAAGGCTCAGTTTATGGCAGCTTTATCCCTGGAAAGTGGATTTCCTGTGGGCAGAGAGAATCCAGGTTATAGGGACCTGTTGTGCTTGTGCCCAGGAGCTTTCTATTTGATTAAGAGCTGTGCTATACTGCACTAGAATACATCCCTATTTCCTGGTCTGGTGAAGGACCATCCCTCTATGGCAGGATCCAAGTGATGCTTTAGCCCTGCCTGGTGTAGTCTGTATCACCCCAGCCTCTGCTCCAACAAAATCAGGCCATGTTTTCTGACTTTATCCCATAAATCCACCCATATTGATGGCAACAGGATGAGGGGCATGGAATCATAGAATGGTTTGGGTTGGAAGAGACCTTAAAGCTCATCCAGTACCAACCCCCAGCCATGGGCAGGGACACCTTCCACTAGAGCAGCTTGCTCCAAGCCCCGTCTAACCTGGCCTTGAACACTTCCAAGGTGCCGTCAGCAGAGCTCTTAGGACCCCTCAAAAGTAGCCAAAGGGGACACACATCCTGGTTCTTCTAACCCAGGGTGGTGAGGCTGCCGTCTCCATGAGGTGCTCCTAACCCTCTCCAAGCTCCCTGCATTAGCCCATCCTAGGAGCCCATGTGACATTAAGCAAATGTCCCCTGCATTAGGGAAGCACAAAGAGGAGAACTTGTTCTTCCCAGCTGCTGGGAGGCAGCTTCTTGCTCCTGTGGCCTGGATTTTCCACTGCCCTGCACCTTGTCTTTCTCACTCGTGTCATCACGCTTGTTTGGTCCCAGCATCCCAGTGAGGAAGTTCAAAGGAGGCTTTCAAAGACACAAATGGTGCCTTGATGCTTCCCTCATGGTGGCTCTCAGAGGTGTCTTGTGCCTCAGAAGAATAGCACAGGGATGGAGATGGCCAAATAAGAAGCTGTTGTTTGTAGATGCTCAGTGGAGTAGAAGGAGATGAAAAGCCTGTCCTGCTGTGCTGCGTCCCCTGGTCCTCTGACCAGGAGCAGTGGGGCAGAAGGAGAACTGCTGTAGCCTACTTGGGTAATGGTGAGGGAAGGGTGGGAATGTGTCAGAGGAGTGGATAAATTATTTAAGGCGCAATCATTAGAGCAAAGGAGGGGAAAGCAAATTCTGTTGCCTTTTGCTTCTCTTGCAATATTGAAACTGGGGGGATCATTTTGGATCAAGCTGGAATGAATCCTTAATAACCGACGGCTGAAGGAAAGATGGGAATTGATGCTAAATTGACTGTTCCTCCTTCAGTGAGAACTGAGAAATGCTTTGCGTGAGTGTTTTCATAGGGAAAGGCCAAGACGGCAGCAAAGCCCTTTGAGATTGTGCCTGTTCTGCCGCTCTTCTTGGTCTGTAACACCAAGGAGAAGAGCAAACTCCTGTTACCTCTCCTTTGGGTGGCACCTCCTGCTTTGCACAGGTTTTGGGCAGCATCCAGAGGAAAGGAGAGCATCACTTGCTTGGCGGCTTCCTTCCCTTCCTCATGCGCATAGCTGCATCAAGCTTTCTCCTTCCTTGAATCCTCCTTTCCTTTCCTTTCCTTTCCTTTCCTTTCCTTTCCTTTCCTTTCCTTTCCTTTCCTTTCCTTTCCTTTCCTTTCCTTTCCTTTCCTTTCCTTTCCTTTCCTTTCCTTTCCTTTCCTTTCCTTTCCTTCCCTTTCCTTCATCCATCCTTCTTTCTACTTCCCCCTGCCACAGTGGGAGACTTCCCAGTGGAAACTGTCCCCCTTTCCTGGACTTCTCTTTTGAAGGGATAAAGCTGCTCCAGCCTCCTGAAAAGCACGTGATGCTTCCTCCCATGCCCTGGCAAAGGTGCTACTGCAGGCTCTGGCCAAGTGCTTTTATAGTCTTTTAAGATTTCCAGAGCCACTCTTGGAGGGCCGTTAAGACCTTCAGCTGGTGATAATTGGATTTGTAAGACAGTGCAACATGTGATAAAGTGCTCTTGTTGGACAGGATCCCAGTTTTCTTCTATCATTCCTATTAATGTGATAAATGTCGCTGTCTCAGCTGATAGGGCCGTGTTGGATAATAAGATTGGAATCAGCTTTGATTTCTCCAGCTCAGTTCTGCTTCAGGGCTCAGCACAGAGACCTGGCAGAGGTGCCCATCAGTGGGGCAGGGGTGTCTATGCCTTCCCACCATGCCATTTCCTAGCTGGCAGGGCAGGAGATGGCTCCGAGGCGGCGGCTGCAGGCTTTCAGGCGGCTCAGGATGGAGCGGGTGAGGAAGGTGGCCTTGGAGGAGCTGGAGCAGAGGCTTGGATGTGTCAGGCAATGAAAGCTCTCCTAATTAAAGCTGATGGCGAACAAACGCAGGAGTCCGAGTCCAGCTGGGAAGTGCAAGTCCAATTTGGAACCGAGCAGCTGTGAAATTGGACCCATCGACCACAGCTGGGGCTGGAGGAGGAGAATTGAGGGGTTAGCCCTGGGTGATGGGGGGAATCAGGGCTGGGCAGAGCCCTTATGGGTGTAGGTGCTTTTAATGCCCTCCATAAGTCTTGATGTATTCTAGTCTATAAGATGTCCTATTTAGCCTTCTTCTTGGGAGCTGTGTAGCTAAGCAGGACCTGGGCTATGGCTGAGGAAGGCAAAAGCTTTGGTGACATAAAGGCATCATGTTGAAGCAAAAAAGGGGGACAAGGTGGGAGGGGGGTTTCAATGTCAAACCCCCAATCTGTCTGAGAGGGAATGGTTACTTTTTGTTCCTTGTGTGAATATAGGAGAGATTTCCTTTTGCATCAAATAGTTTTGTAGTTGGAGATGTTTTCCCTCCTGTCCCCCTCTTTGTGTCTCTCTCTTTCATTCCTCTGAAGATGTGTTGTGCTTGACTGTGGCTATTCCTTGGGGATGGGATGTGTGTACTGGGGAGGATGCTTGCTAGTGCTGCAGTATCAGTCCAGTGGGCATTGAGCAGTAAATAGTTCTTACAATCCTGCCCATGGTTTTTTGTAGGATCCATGCTTTTTCTTGCTAAACAAACGCCAAATTCAGCCTCCTTCCTCTACAAGGGTGGTTTGAGGAGGCAGCTGGAGGCACCAGCCTTTAAAACGAGGTGGCAAACCGAGCCGCTGTCTAGTTCTGCTTCGTATTTCATGCAAAAATGAGGGCAGCAGGAGGAGAAGGTGAAGAGGCTGCTGTGCCCAGCCTCCTTGCAGAGCAGTTTAGCCCTGTATGGGGATGGAGAACTGCTCAAGGGACATGAAGCACTGCTGGGCTTTGGCATGAAGGTAGTTACTGGACAGAGGCAAATCATTAAGCACCCCTCATGTACAAAGTGAGCTGCACAGGCTGAAATCACAGTCGAAGCACATGGAGGCTGCTGCAGTGCTCATCCCAGCATCATTATCCTCAGGTACCCTCCTTAGAGACCAGCTGTTTGCTGCGCTCAAAGGGAAAGAGGAGCACATACTGTTCCAACAGGCAGGCAAAGTACCCTGGGCCTGCTGAGTCCCAGGTTTGTAAATGTTCTTTCCAATCTTCATTGACTTCCCAGCATGGCCTTTCCACTCACTCTGATTGCCTGCTTCTTCCGCTTTGGGAAGCTGGGGTTTTGTCCTCCTCCGTGATTGCTCTGTGCTACACAAGAAAGGGGAGGCCAGCAGGCAGCAACAAGGAAAATCAGAATTAAGACCAGTAATAATAATAATATAACAACAATAATCATAACAACGACAATAATCATAATGATAAAAGACCAAGTTCCAAATGATCTGCCCCATTTGTACCATCCGCAGCTTAGAAGCGATGTACTTGAGCACTTGAACTGAAGCTCAGCGGGCTTGGAAAGGGCTGCAAAGAGCAAGAATTGCAGCCAACTGCTCCCGTTGTGGGGGTTTGGAGGTGAGCAGTGGCTGGTGGGGGTGCTATAGAGCTGGGAGAAACCCAGAGAGTTGGAAAAGACATAGGAAGGAGAGCTGAGGTGTTTGGGGTTGATGGAGACAGTGTGGCCTGATGTGCATTGGAGATAAAAAAATAGAGGGGAGGGAGTTTTGCTTCTTCCTCCTTATCTTGGTGACCATACATCCTTTAGATATACATCTTATGTATGTAAGATATATATTCTACCTCTTATCTATCTACACAGCAAGATATGGAAGATATGTGCATCCCCTTATGGGTGGGCTTCAGCCATCCCACATTTGGGGTCCTGCACTGTTGTGACAGGGCAACCAGAAGGATTTGGAGTTCAGTTTCTCATTGGATGTGTTTGGACCCGTCAGAAGCAGCAGCATCCCTGGGGACTACCTCAAGCAGGACCAGCCTTGGGTCTCTTATTGCTGCAGGGCGTTATGTCCACTGCACGTGCTGCTCACTTTCAACCTTGGCTGTTTCTAGTTGGGGAGCAAGTGTCAAGTATCACCCAGAAGTGTGCTTTGCAAGGACAAGAGATCCCCGAGCAGAATTGAAAAGCAGCTGCTTCCTTATTCCACCTGTCCTTGTAGCCAGCGAGTCCATCATCATGTTGTCGGGACTGTGACACTTCGTGTAGCACAGAAATCCTGCTGGGGATAATCAGTGTTAGACAAGCCGAGGGGATGCTGCCCTGCTTTGCCTACAAGATGGTATCAGCAGAGCTATCGCCAGGTACCCATTTCCAGCTGCTAGCTAAAGGCCCGGCAGAGGAGAGATGTTTAGGGGCTGCAAAGCCTGATGTTTGCAAGGATTTATTCCCCCCACCATCATTTGCAGGGCATCAAATCTCTGGGTTTGCAAGGCTGTAAATAGGCTCTTCCTATGGAGCTGTGTGTCCACCACCCAGCTAAGTGGCCTAACCCTCGGTCGTTCTCTATTTTAAGTTTTCTGGGGTCTAGTGTGCTTTATTCTAGGGTCTAGTGTATTTTATTATAGGGTCTAGCGTGCTTTATTCTTGAGTCTAGCATATTACATCCTGGGGTCTAGTGTGCTTTATTCTAGGGTCTAGTGTATTTTATTATAGGGTCTAGCGTGCTTTATTCTTGAGTCTAGCATATTACATCCTGGGGTCTAGTGTGCTTTATTCTAGGGTCTAGTGCGTTTTATTATAGGGTCTAGCATGCTTTATTCTTGAGTCTAGCATGTTACATCCTGGGGTCTAGTGTGCTTTATTCTAGGGTCTAGTGTGTTTTATTCTAGGGTCTCGCGTGCTTTATTTTAGCGTGTTTTCTTGCAGCTCGGGAGCAAAGGAATCCTCATTCCTGTAGCACTTTCCATGCCACAGTGCAATCTTTATTATTAGTAGTATTATTATTACTAAATGTTGGGGGGTTTTACTCCTGAGAGAATGGATATTTATAATTTACCACCTAAGGCTTGGTAATTAATATTTGTGTAGAGCTCTCAATGATAGGAAATGTATGATATAAATACAGACTGTATCACAAGCAGCAGGGGAGGAGGTTCCTGTGCTCTTCCTGGGAATAGGTGATGCTCTGATGTGATTTAAGGACTCCAGCACCCAAAGGGGCCTTGGGAAAAGGTGACCAGGATGCTGTGTGTGTAGGTCAGAGGCTCCTATGGCTCCAAGCTGGCAGGTTTTTCAATCTGGAGGCTGTTCACTGCACGTGAAATGAATTTATTACACTGCTTCCTAGCAGACCATAGAGTATGATGCACTTGTGGGGGCTTTGGCTGCTTGTACAGAAAGACCAGTGATTAAATGGGCCGTGGAGATGGAGCTGTGGTAAAGGTGGTGCAGGGAGGTACCAGCACTGGGGTGCTCACAGGGTTAACTGGTCCTTTGTGCTGCAGAGGGGCTGAAACCTGCTCTGCAAATCCATAGGGATAAAGGGAGTACAAGGCAGGAGAGCATCCCTCAGGCATTCCTTTGGGAAATCAGGGATGTGGACCCTGCTGTCCATGGGAAATTTCAGTGCTTCTCAGGTCTGATCATCCTGGTGGCTCCAGGGATGGGAATGGATGTGAAAGTCCGTCCTCAAGGTCACTGGCATCACGTGGCTTTTGGAGGGCATTAGGGATCTAGATGTGCTTAAAACACTTCCCAGCCAATAAAACAGGGATATTCAGTTTGGCTTTAAAAGAATCCCATAAAAAAACCTGGAAAAATTCAGGAAATCATCGCAAACCCCCTCCCAACACCCCAAGTGACGGAACCGGTGGAAGCTTCCATCCGGTAGATCCCATAAGAGGTTTCCATGCTAATATTCCTTTCCCTGGCAAAGGGAGGGCTGGAAGCATCACTGCACCGGGCTCAGGCCCCTAGTTTTAGGCAGGGGAAAGGAAAACACAATTTAGAAACACGTGTTTGATTTTCCACCTCAGGATTTGGGTGTTTTATTGCTATTACACGAGTTTTGCTTTTAAAAACATCCCAAACTGTTGCTACTGAGGCTAAACAACCCAAGTGAGACCCTGACAGGGAGACAAACCCCTTCTCTTCTGCCTGAACAAAACATTTCGGTTGACCCGAGCTGTTTTTCACCTGATTTTTCACTTGTGTCGGGAAATCAATGCCATGCGTAGCTCTGTTCTCCCACGTGTCGGGAATACTTTTTGCCTGGCTTTTCGTGGTGGGATTTTTCCTTTTCCTCCCCTTTTTGCCTTTCATATTGTTTCTTTTTCTGCTGGGTTTTGTTGCTTTTCCACCCTTTTTTCTTCCTTTCTTCCCTTTCCCACCCTTTTTCCTTTCATTTTCCCACCCTTTCCCCAGGTTTTTCTTTCCTTTTCCTTTATTCCTTCCCCCTTTTGCCCATCCTCCCCTTTCCCTCTTTCCCTTTCCCCTTCTCCTGTCTTTTTCTCTTTGAACCTCTTTGAACCACATTCATTACAACGTACTTCTAATGTAACTAATACGCGCAGGTAATATTGTGGTTATATATAGAGAGCCATATGGTCCTGTGCAGTCACTTTCAGTGCTGTTAAACCGCTGAAGCGGATAAACTCCATGTCCGTGCACAAAGTAATTGCACAAAACTAATTTGTGTTTGCAAACAGAACTGAAATTAAGTATGTAAATAAGCAGAGCTGCAGACTAAATATTATAGTAGGGAAGGAGGAGGGGAGGGAGGAGGAAAGGGGAAACAACTTCATAACTGCAAAGTACAATCGGTGCCTGCGATGGAAATGGGGACGGGTTTCTAATGCGCAGGGAGCTAATGCTGGGAACAACTGGTGGAGGCTTTGAGACTATAAATCCCCTGCGTCTCTCCATCTCTAGCCCTGCCTCCAGCTGCAGCACCAGCTCCATCATTCAGAGGGAATACATATATATATATATGTTATAATTTAATGGCTTTTGCTGGGAAATAGAGATAGTTTAACCCCGTGTCAGTCGTTTAGAGACTTGGTTTTACTTAAAAACTTTTAAAAAGGAACAGTTTATAGCCTTAGGGGGAGCAGCATGAATAATGGATGTGAGCATACAGCGCTGCCACACATACATCTGGGGCTGAGACAGCAGCTTCTTTCCCCCCACAGTGAGCAGAGCCCCCCATGGCACAGGGCTGTGAGCTGAACACTCACCCCGATGTGGGGTTTTCGTTGTGGGGGCTGCTGGGGGAGCATGAGCTTTGCAGGGATGTGTCCCAGGGATGTAAATGGCTTTCTTTGCTGTCAGTGGCTGGGTTTGGGGCTGTGTTCATCACCCGTGCACATAGAATCGTGGCATGGTTCATGTTGAAGGGACTTTAAAGCTCCTCCAGTCCCAACCCCTGCCACGGGGAGGGACACCTTCCACTGGAGCAGGGTGCTCCAAGCCCCTGTGTCCAACCTGGCCTTGAATGCTGCCAGGGATGGGGCAGCCACAGCTTCTCTGGGCACCCTGTGCCAGCGCCTCAGCACCCTCACAGGGAAGAGCTTCTGCCTAAGAGCTCATCTCAGTCTCCCCTCTGGCAGGTTAAAGCCATTCCCCTTGGCCTGTCCCTACAATCCTTGTCCAAAGCCCCTCTCCAGGTTTCTTGTCAGCCCCTTTAGTCACTGGAAGCTGCCCTAAGGTCTCCCTGGATCCTTTTCTTCTCCAGGCTGATGTATCCCACCCCAGCAAGCAGAGAATTCACAGCAGGCAGGCACTTTGCACTGCCTCAGAAAGCATCAGGGTGCCCAAGGGGGTCCCAAGCCACCCTTGTGCTTGCCACAGCCCTGAAGCTGGTAGAAGCGATGCTGCTGTTGCAGAGAAGCTCTGCAGCCTCCCTCTTCCCAACCTGCAATGGGAAGGTTCCCTCTGCTGGCAAACCCCAGTCTCCAGCTCCTGAAAAGCTCTTGATAATTAAACCAAGCCAGGATAAAGCCAGAGAGAGGGTTTAATTGCAGGAGTGCTTGGGAAAATGTCACTGAGCTCACACGCATGTGATAGCCTGTATTTACCAGGAGAAAAGGCGCTGGCAACCCTGGTTCCTATTTATAACCAGTTAAAGGCTTGTCTTGGGACTGGAAGAAGAGCTCAGCTTCTCACTGGAAGTTTCTGAATGAGCCTCGTGTTTGGCTCCCTCGGATGGGTGCTTGCAGGTGACTGGGAAATGGATTGAAATCTGCCAGCGAAGGCATTATTCCTGTTCTCCTCATTAATGGTGATGCCCTTGTTGTGAAATGGGTGGATTTCAGCTCTGTTAGAAACCAGAGAGCTTAAAAAAAGCCCTAAAATCCCAAGAAAATAAAGCGGAATGGCTGTTTACCAGATGGATAAGGGGCAGAATTGCTTGAGGGATATTACGCCTCCCTGTTTTCAAGCTGGTGCAAAAGCACAAGGTAAAATAGATACATTAATTGATAAATAAATGAACACTCCTCAAAAACAGATGGGTCCCCTTGAGCCCAAAGCCATCTCGCTTTGTTTCTTTTCCAAACTGGTACTTCAGAGCAGTGTGTGAGCCATGCACGACACACACAGACGCTCTCCTCTGCCGCAGTGGCTTCTCAGTGCATGATCTGTACCGGGTGCTTTTGCTACAGGTAGTACATCAGAACTGGCTCCAAGTCACTGAATTCCTCTTTGTCATGTGAGGAAAATAGCCCTGCAGCTGCCTATGTGCCTGTTTCTGCTTTCATTTCCTTCCCCCTGCTGCAAATCTCTGCTCTTTACTGCAAGCGGGATGCGATGCTGCAGCTCTGGAGGGACAACATGCTGATCCCCAAAGCTGTGTCTGTGTGAAAGGGGCTTTTGCACAGCTTGGGCGCTGTGATCTGTTACTGAGAACAACCAGTGTGATGGGTCATTTCCAGGATGTGTGGCTCACTGCTCCAGGTCATCCCTCAAGCTCCTGCCTCCTTGCAGTGAATCAGTGGGGAAGGTTGAGATCATGTCTGGGGCACCTGGAGAAGCTTTTCCAAGCTCTCCAAGCAGGAGTACAGGTATTTCCCAGCAGCAAATATGAGAGATAAACATGCACTGGGGCTTGGTAGGTTCATCTTGAAGCAGCTGCGGGTCTCTCTTTGGTGTGGTAGAAAGCAGAGGAAGGTCTCCTCCTCATTGAAACTTGGGACGCATCCTCAGGTTTAGCTGCTCTCATGCAGAAGCCGCGAAGGCCACATCTGACTTTTGGCGTCAACATCACCCAGGTTGAAATTCGGCTTTGATTTGACTGGGTTCAGGGAACTCATTGCTGCTGTAGGACAAGGATTAGGGCTTGGCCTGAGCTGAACCCCGGCCTGCTTTGGCTTCGGTAAATGGGAAGGTAAAATCTCCATTGCTGATGGGAGGTTGATTTCTACCCTCAGCCCGTGATCATTTTGTTCTGTTGTTGTGCAAATGTTATAAAAATAAGCAGGGAGAAAGCAAATGCAAGTGCAGGGGGAAAGCACTGATAAACACAGCCTGAACTGCTGTTCCAGGCGGACTTTAGAGCCTGAAATCACCTCAAATGTATTCTGAATTACCCTGAGCGTATTTAGGCAGGCCTATTTTTCATTGCAGGACATTAATGTACTGACTTGGGGCATAGTTTTTTCACTGCACAAACATTTCTGTCGCATGCTGGGAGGAAGGAATAATAACCCTTCTTAGCACCAGGACAAGAAAGACTTTGTGAGGGAATGGCTGGGGACATAAATGGGGACGAGGCTGTGAGTCTGGACTCCGAGTGGGTATGTTTTGCAGTGCAAACCAAAGCAAGGTGGAGCTTCAGAGCACATTTAGGCTCTGGAGCCTTCTCTGCAAGGCTGAGAGTCAATGTTCTTACCTATGTTGTGCAGTTTGTGAGGCTGTCATGGTCTGTGCACTGTTTGTATCCTGAGAGGTCTGTGAATTCCTGTGATCACCTTCCCATGGGTTAGGATTTGAGGTGGAGGTTGTATGAATTCATATACGGGGTGGAAAATGAGCTTTTTCTCCCAGGCTTTGTGCTATTAGCCCACCCCCCGTCTGCCAGGCAGATGTCTGGATGAATAAAACAGGACCTGAAGCATCCTCTCCCCCAAATCCTGGTTTTGCAGATGAATAAGCAGGTTGAGATTGCAGCCCCTCCAGCTCTCGCTGTGTCCGGCAGCAGGAGGATGTGGGAATGGGAATGCTCTGCAGGGTTGGATGAAGGAGGAGGATGAGGCTGGAAAAAACCAGCCCGGAGATGGGTGGGAAGTTCTGTCTGAACAGCAGGTAAGGGGCGAAAGAGGAGCAGCACGGCAGATGTTGAGGGGCTGGTCCAGGCAGGTTTAGCAGAGGAGGAAGCAAAGGCAAGGGGGTGAGACGGGTTTCTCTGTGAGCAGCTCCTCCCCACACAGGCTCCTGCCAGGCTGAGCTTTGCAGAACAGGAGCATTTCTCCCATTTCATTTGCTTTGTTGCACCTCCTGAGCTTTGGTAAAGCTGCTTTAGGGAAGGGATGGAGCCGAAGTCTTCTGGCTCGTGGTGTTTCCAGAAGTAACCCTGAAGGAGGCAAGGTGAAAAGGGTATCTCCATCCTCCTCCTCTATGGCTGGCTCACTGCCTGCATGGAGTAACTGTAAACCTTCCCTGTGTCTTTATGATTAATGACTGAGGCAAAAAACCACCACAGCTGCTGCTCAGCTCCTGCGGTCAGCAGCCTCCCACCCATGCTGTGCCCAGCCCCGGGGAGAGCCGCTTTTCCTCAGATACTGGACATCCTTGGGTAATATCCTTGGAAGCAGCATCCCCCAGGGCAGATACCCCATGGGAGACTGATGCTGCCCTTTCCAGCAGGGATTGATGCATGAAGTGATGCCTGTGGATGATGTTTTGAGGGATGAATTCCATGGGAAGTGGCTTGAAGCATCCGTGTTATCCCCAGCGCTGGGCAGATATCCAAGCAGACAACTTCACAGCAGTGATGGGCTCTACCAAGATGAAAAGGGGCAAAAGCAAAGTGAAACCTCTCCTCCTTTTCCCTCTTCCACCGCTGGTACTCCCTCTCCTGTTCCCGAGCTTGTACTGCATTTCTGTGCTCCATCTATGGCTGTGTCCTGTGGTCCTTGATGTCGGTGCTCGGTTTGTGCCTGTAGTGAGTGAAGAGGGATGGTATTGGTGGTAAAAATGTGGGGTTTTCCCCTCATCTTGATACTTTCCCAATTAGAAAGGAAGATGGAGCTGTAGGGCAATACGTAGGTTTAATATTCAGCTAAAAACCCTCCTAAATGTAGAGTCGTGCTGCAAGATAAAGAAGAGATAGAAAGAGATTTTCCTCTCTGAGTCAGTCATGCTGTTTATTTGCCAACCAGTGGGTGTCTGCTTGGTTCCAGACCAAAAGAAGGTTTGTGTTCCTTGCACTGCCCATATTGCCATGCATGAACCTCTAAGGCTGCTTCTGTTGAGCCAGTTCTCATCTCCTCCATGGAGCCACTGGGTCTTCTGTACATGGTAGCGACGAGCTAAAGAAGCAGTTGGATGGGGACCCACCTTCTGATGGCTTCTGGTTGGAAACAAGGCCTGCAAATAACTTGGGGATGAAATAAAAGAAGGGGAAAATAGAGATTTTTATACTTTAAGTCAGTAAAGCCTTGGTTGTCAGAGCAGAGCATGCTGTAAGCTGGTGACCTTGGCCGTTATCAGCGCTGTCGGAGATCTTTATTGCTTCCATCATGCTTGCCAGAAATGAAGTTTTACTTGTGTTGGTGGCGTGGCTCCTCCTGACGTGACTTGTCTGGGATCTCTGGGGGCTTTGGGAGCCAGGCAGTAGGGTTTACAGCTATTTAATACAGCTTGGTGCTGGGGCAGCATCCTCACTGCATCCCACAGCCCTTAGGTCCCCTGTGCGACCCTGGGGATGTCTCTGTGCCTTGTAAACCCACTTAAGCCATAGTGGAATGGGACAAAATGAAGTCCAAAAGGACAAAAGGGGTGTGAAGCACCCTCTCCCTTAAATATTGATGGGTGCAGCTTGTCTGGGGTAGAAAGACGGAGAATATGAGGGCATAAGGAAGCTGGTGGAGAAAGAATGTGTCTCGAGGATGTGTTTTCCCACCCCCCCTGGTTTTCCTTGTGGGAATTGGAGCCACTGGTTGTTCCTGCCTAAAGCAGGCAAGGATTTGCAAAGTAAAAGGCAAAGAAAGCAGCAGTGTCAGGAAGACAAAAGGGAACATTAAAACCCAACCAGCTCCTCCAGAAGAAAGCAGTGTGGTCTAAAGAAGGATCCTTGAAAACTATAAGGCAGGAGTCTGAAGGAAGGAAGGAAAAAGGGAGCATGCCAAATTCCCCTCTAATCCCCTCGACAACAGTCAGCTCCGAGGAGTTGCCAGACTTTCCCCTGAGCTTGTTTTCCTTAGGGCAGGAGATTTTTGCAGCCTCTGGCACGTTGGGAATGTTAATCAGGGCCAGGGCCTTGTTCCTGGTGCTGTTTAGAAATCGGAGGGGAGGAAAAGGTTCAGATTTTACCTTTTCAATACAAAAACAACCCAAAAAAAAGCCAACAAAAAGAGGAAAGCGGGAAAAAAAGCCCAATCCCTGCTCCAGAGGGGAAGTTTACAAGCTGTTCCCATCCTCATTCTGTCCCAGCTGATGGAAAATCACCAGGCGCTTGCCTCATCTAAATGGCACTTTATCCACTGGAAATGTGAATGCTGTCACCAGTGCCCAGGTCTGTCAAGCTTATCAGCTGAGCTAGTGAGACAGAGAGATGCACCCAGTGCTGTTCACGCCAGGAGAGTGATAGATAATAACATTTTGAGGGGAGAAAAGGCAGTGAGGCTGACGGGTGGGAATTAAGGCGCCCTGTGGAAGTCCGTTGCTATTCACTCCTAGTTTCATATGCAGGGGGAAAGGCGTTCGCTTTCGGGTTGGTTTTCTTCCTTCTTTTCATGCTTTTTATTCTCTCCTCTCCTCTCTGCATGTGTCACTCCTCATTTGCCCCTAGAATAAGGGCTGGCACATTGACATTTGGGTGCTGAGATAAAAAAGAGGGCTTTTTTTGCACACAAAGCAAGTAGCAGCATGGGAGGGAGGGATGTGCAAAGAGGCATCTGCCATGGGCAGTGTGAATCCTCCTCCACATCCTGGGCTGTTTGGGCTCAGAGATGTCTTCGTATATAAAGTGTTTGATTCAGCCAGAAAGATGGAGCTACTGGATGAGACATGGCTGGGAAGAGGCTTTAGGGGTTAAGGAGACGTTTTCCCAACCCTAAAAGAAGGGATAAAAGAGGAAAGGGAGCCTGGAGATGGCTCATTACAAAAGAGGGCAGTGAGGTGGTGAAGACCAGAGAGAGGTACAAAAGTTGGTTTTGGAGGAATTAATCATTCCTTCGGCATCAAGGCATGGATAGAACAGTGGGCAGTCTGGGGGAAAGGAAGGCAAGGAGGAAGAGTCTGTTCCTATTGGATGGTTGGGATTTGAGCCAGGTTGGACAGAGCTTGGAGCAACCTGCTCTAGTGAAAGGTGTCCCTGCCCCTGACAGGGGGTTGGAACTGGATGAGCTTTAAGGTCCCTTCAACGCAAACCATTCCATGATTCCTACACAGCTTATTGGGAGAGCTGTGGGATTTCTCCCTAATCAGCCCCGTACCCCTGCCCTCCGAGGGATTATTAATGCAGATCAGAGCTGTTCTCCATATGTATGATCCTGAAATATCTCCTTCCCCAGCGAACCTCCAGCGCGAGCTCTATAATGTAATGAGTTAAACTGCTTGTTCGCAGTTCCACTAAAAGCAAATGGACTGGGAATTTGGTTTAAAACACTGGACAGAGCTTTATCGGCCAATTAATCAGGATGTCTAATGGATAAATTAAAGGGCAGAGTCAAGCGAGGCTGCCAAATAAAAACCAATAATGTGCAATCTGCAAATGGACGTGACATTATGGGATGCCGCACAACAGAGGGGGAAGCAGCGCGCCCCATGGCCTCTTGGCTTCCTGGCACAGCTGGGAATGCAGCCTGTTGTGTGGAGGCTTTGAACTTGTCATTCAAAGCACAATAAGGGTTGTTGCTTGAGGGGTAGCACCATTCTTCTTATAAACTCTTCATCTGTACTGATAGGACAAGGGGTGATGGGTTCAAACTGAAACAGGGGAAGTTCAGGTTAGAGGTAAGGCAGAAGCTCTTCCCTGTGAGGGTGCTGAGGCGCTGGCACAGGGTGCCCAGAGAAGCTGTGGCTGCCCCATCCCTGGCAGTGCTCAAGGCCAGGTTGGACACAGGGGCTTGGAGCATCCTGCTGTAGTGGAAGGTGTCCCTGCCCATGGCAGGGGTTGGAACTGGAGGAGCTTTAAGGTCCCTTCCGACCCAGACCTGTCTGTATTCCTATGAACTGGAAGTTGAACTGGGTCTGAGGCTGATGAAGGTTTGGGTGCTTTGCAGAACTTCAGATTCATTTAGGACTCAGTGCCTTTGTGGGCAGCCCTGTGGGTCCAAGGGGGCAGTTTTGCAGTGCTCAAGGGAGCAGCTTTTTGCTTTCTTTATTGACGGTGCTGGAAATAACCGCATTTGGGATCCTTGGGCAGTACAAGAACAGCTCCACTGCTTTTATGGGCGAAGTTTGTCCAAGGAGCTCAGGCAGCGGGCTAAAATGAAGAGCTGGCAGTGATGGAAACGAGTTGGAAGAGCTAATTTCATCCCAAGCTGTGCAAACTCTCCCTCAGCAGCAGGGACCCCTCCGGCTGTAGCCAGCTCCAGGGAGCTGGTGGGAGCAGGAACCATCACATTTACCATCCTCCTCCCTCTATGTCTCCATGGATGGGGAATTTTCTCCCTACCAACTAAACCCAAGCAGTAAATTGACTTTGCAGGTAGGGTTGGGGGCTGCGGGATGGGGATGCTGAGCTCCCCGGCTGTGCTCATGCTGCAGAGCCAAGTTGTATGTGTCCTCTAGGCTTAAGGAAGAGAAATAAATGGATTTTGCTTGCTAGCTGCCATGTGGTATATCTCAAGAGCATGAAAATCATCGTGCTAGTCATAAAATCACCTTCCCTCCAGGTGACTGCGGTTTCCTGGGAAGAGGAGGCTGCTCCTGCTCCTCATGCACTGGGTATCGTCTCGCAGCCCAAGCTGGGACCGCTTCCAGGTCGCTTGGCACATCACAAGTGTTTGCTGCATCCTCTGAAGGGACAGCAAAGGTGTGAACCTGTCAGGAAGCAAACCCACAAATAAGCAGAGATAGATTTGGAGTTGATTTGATTTGGTTTTTTAAGTGCAAGTGTAATAAAAAGCCATAAACGTGCTTCTGTGGGGCCCTCACCAGCAGGGTAATAGCAGCATCAGGGCACTTCAGGCAAGGAGGGAAAGGGATTTCAATGATTCAAAGCAATATTTAGTTTATGAAAGATGGATCCAATGGAGAGGAGGTGACTTGAGCACTGGCCGTGCTTTTTCTTTGGGAGCTTTGGATGCCAGACTGATCCCGCCGTGCGTGTTCCATGGCATTGCTCCCCGCAGAGAAACTTCCATAAGGAAATCTTGTAGTTGAGAGACGAGGCTGAATCCTGGTGAACATATTGTTTGTGAGCAAACACCAACAGCGAGCTGCAAACGACAGAGCCATGTGGTGGCTTCCACTGAGCTGTAGCAAATCCCTGCTCGTCTTTGTATGCATCAGCTATTAGCATGATGCTCCTGACAGTGCTGTTATGGGTTGAGGCAGTGCTGTATCGTAGGATACTGATGGAGTTAAGGGTCAGACTGGTAAAGACTTCCCTTAGTCTCTCATATCTTCTTTAGGGAATCCCTCTGGGAAAAGCCTGTCTGCTTTTCCAGGGCCTGCAATGCTTGCACCAATCCTCCTGTGGGGATTTCAGCACACATTTATAGGATCCAGATTTCCTGGGCATGGATGAATGCTCCTTGTTTCCCTAGTTGGGGATGAAGGGCTGAGCATTAGCTCAGTAAGAAGATCAGGATTGGGTCTGGGTGGATGTGAGTGCAGTGCAGTGTGAGGAGAGAGCCTGTGGAATCATGGCATTGCAGCGGTAAAAGGTTGCTGCTGGCATCCCTGTGTGGCTTCTGCACATGGTGTTGGTCCCTTCCTGCCTGCTGGTGGCAGTACTTTTTCTTCTCCTTTCCTGTTGTGGGGCTAAATGCCATTAAAGAACATCTCCCAGCTCTCCTGGACATCAGGGTAAGCTTGAGGGCTACATCCTGATGGGTGCTGGGAGCCCGCATCTCCCTGAGCATCAACCCCTGCAGGCAGCTTCAATGCTGAGCTTGAATAGGGACTCTTGGGATTATACTCCTCGACGGGCTCCGCTTCCGGAGGCTCAGAATCAAAGCGGATTTGCGCAGCGATAGAGCAAATCTCACCCAGCACATTTGTTTACTTGCAAATCACGAGCGTTCCTGTGTGCCCAGGCCAAGCTTCGCATCCCATTTGCGGGCAGCAGAGACCAAGGGAACTTGCTCAGGAAGGGAAGAGCTCTGTCGGGTGCTCAATAAGCGCAGGGAGAAGGCAAAGCGCAGGGAGGTTGGGTGCTGTAGAGTCTTCCTGCTGCTGGCAGAAGATGCTCGTTGCAAGTGATGCTCTTTACAAGAGATGATGCTCGTTGCAAAAGATGCTTGTTGAAAAAGATGCTCTTTGCAAGAGATGATGCTCGTTGCAAAAGATGCTTGTTGAAAAAGGCGCTCTTTGCAAGAGATGCTCATTGTCCATCTGGTGATGAAGAAGTAGCTCCTTACCTGCTCTAAAGCAGTTTTCCTCCTCGCTGGAGCCTCTGCTGGGGGGTGGGTGAGCCGACGGCTGCAGCAGCAGGGAGAGCAGCGTGGGAGAGGATTGGAGCCTGGTAAATCTGGGCATGTTTTCTTCTTTTGGACAAATTGCTTATTCTCAGCGAATTCAGTTGTGGGTCGGGCAGCGCCATCTGTGAAGCCCTGCCAAATGTGGAGGAGAGATTGAGCCAAGAAAGGAAGAAAGAAAAGGAAAAACGAAAAAGCCTGGAAAAGATCCAGTTTGAAAATCACTTTGCAAAACAAACAGTTTAGGGCTTTCTTTCCAAATTACGTTTTTCTGTTGACATTTGCCTGTTTAATAATGTATTTTCTTAAAGGGTTTGGAGAAGCTGACCTCAAGTGCTTAAGTTATTTGACTTGTTGCTTCTGGGGGGAACATCGTTTCGCTCCCTGGATTCAAAGCTATAGGAAAATCAGATCCAGGCTACTCATGGACCTGTTTGGTGCTTGCGTGGGGACTCTTGGAACCTGGGAGCTGGGTTTTCTGGAAGAGCTGAGATATGTGCTTGTGTTTCCACTGCCCAGTTCAATCCTGGATCTCCTCTTCCTCAACAACATTGGTTTCCCATTGGCTTCTTGGCCGAAGCCATGAGCTCCAGTCCAGTGTTGCCAGTCCTTTCTCGCTATTAGGTGTTAATGGGGAAGAAGGAATAACTGGGGTGGTTGCCAACATCTGGGCCATGCTCTCATGACTGTAAGTGGGCTGAATCATGTCATAACTTAAGTTGGATGAGACTTCTTGGATGTCAGCTGGTTGAACATCCTGTGATGTGGAATTCAGGTCCATAGTGATCGTTTGCTTCTTGCTTTTAGAACTGCTCTACCAGCAAACGACAGGGCATTCCAGTAAACTCTGCCTCCAGAGCACTGAGTGCAAGGAGGCCTTGGAGCCATCAGCTTGCTGGAGCAGTTGATTTGGTTAAATATGCCATTGATTTGTTTGGGCTGCATTCCAACCGCGTGGGCTTTGTAAGTCAATACAACTCCAGTCCTACTTTCTCCACTCAGTAATTGCTAGGTAGTAGTTTATATTTAGAAGGTGCAACACTGAGTGTGTGCATGCGCTTGGACAGCAGGCACTGGGAGGGTCATCAAGATGCGAAGGCTCAATGAGGTGTTGCATGGGTTGGAGAGCAGAGAGAGGAGGCAAGTGAGGGGGCCATGTTTCCAAGTTGCGCAAGGAAGGTGAAGAAGAGACATAGTTGTGTCTGGTTTTACTCCTGCTGGTCTTATCTGTGAGTCCTGACTCTGTCTTCCAGTTGCTTTCCCTTTCCCCCATCGTACCATGCTGAGCTGGATGGGGTTTAGTTTGCAGTCTGGGTGTTGTCCTGCTCCTCATAGAATGGTTTGGGTTGGAAGGGACCTTAAAGCTCATCCAGTTCCAACCCCCTGCCATGTGCAGGGGCACCTTTCGCTCGAGCAGGTTGCTCTAAGCCCATCCAGTGGGAATCCATTCCCAGAATCGTGGTTACCAGCATGGTAGTTGCTGTGATATGTGACTCTATGCTTAAAGTGACTCTAGTAAACCCAGAGTAAAACATTATGGATGGCAAAGGGGTTAAATAGCAGCCTGCTGGAGCCAAGGGCACGAGCAAGTGGGATTGCTTTTTCTCTTAAGAAAATCTCTCTGAAAGCAGACGATTGTAAAAACTCCATTTTCCCCCCATAGAAACGCAGGGTTTCCGTCAGACACCCGCAGATCCTCCTCACCAGCCCAACGCAGAGCTCCCCAAACCTGTTCAAATCCAAGGAGGATTTCCGAGGTCCCTTTCCCTGCGAGAAATCAAATATTGCCTCAAAACTGAATCTGTCCATCACTTCATTGAACAACAGGCAGGTTATTCCTGCACCGCTGAGGTATATTTCTCCAAGTTAATCAGGAAAGTTACCTTGGTGTCCCTGATTGCAGGCAAGGCCCGCACTGATTTCACAGGGAGCCTTAATCCCAAGCCCCCCCAAAGCCAACCCATCTTCCCATCAGCAAACACTGCTACACGCTTGTTACAACACAGCGCAGCGGAGCCGGCGATGCCAATCAAGGCACATTCATTCGGCGGTGCAGGGTCTCCTCACTCTCTCTGGCAATCTGCAATTAGAGTATATTTAGAGTAACAAACCCCTGGCTTGCAGAAGGGATGTTTTTGAGGCTGCCTTTGCTGTTTGCAGGAAGGGGGGTTGCATGGCTGCTTCTGGGGGGAGAAAGGGGCACCTTGAGCAGGTGGGTTACTCCTTTCATCCTCATCACCTGCTGTGTTGGAATAGATTTGCAATTCCAGCTGCTGGTCCAGGAGCTTTACCTCTGCCCTCAACATGCAGGAGCTTGTAAAAGCAGGAGGTGATCTCTGCATTTTAAATGCCTTTGCCGCTCCATGAGCACTGTATGAGGAGAGCTGCACTATGGGACGTTGGCAGATGAGGCTCTTGTCCTGCACAGACACTGATTTACAGCCCTCTGCATCCACACGCAGGCGGGTTTTAATGCTGGTACTTACTAGCTGCCTTATCTAGTGTCACTGTCACTTCCATGTCCGCCACCCATTGCTGAGGAATAAATGCAATTAAAAAATGAATTGAATCATCATCTCCCTAGGATGGAGGGAAGGAAAAAGCAACGCTGTGTGCTGTTCTCCCCCACCTTGCTGGCCCTGCTGCATCCCTTCGCCATCTGAATGTATTCCCCCAGCAGCTTTTAGTCTGTGTTCGCTGCTGTTGGAGCACAAGTAAAGGATGTAACCAGAGTCTTGCATGTCCCTTAGAAAGCCAGAGGGAAGTAGGCAGTGATAGGCAAAGGAAACCAGCAAAGGATGAAACTGTAGGGGTTGAAGAAAAGCCATTTCCAGGCAGGGAGGAGGTGCAAATATGATTAAATGAAATTTGAGATTTCTTCCATTTGTTCCCAAAAAAAGGAATTTAAAATACTACAGAAAATAAAGAAACGGCAACAAAATACATTCAAAAACAGGTGGGGAGGTGGGCTGCCTGCCTGTATGATTTGCTACCTATGCCTAAAGCCCGTGCATTTCTGCGTCTGCCATTGGAGATACCTTCCCTTTGATGCTGTGATTGATTTCCCCAAGGGACAAGCAAACCCTACCTGGGGAAGCATTTTGGGATCAGTTTTAGCTTTATGAGTGGTGAGGGGGATTTCATGGGCAGGACTGAGCCTTTAGCATCCCACTTCATCCCTGGCACTGCAGGTTTGGAGGAAGGATGTCAGACGGTGGGAAAACGTGGTTGGTTTTATAAAGGTAGGGATCTTTATGGCTCACCCTCCTCATGCTGAGCACTTGTGATCCGTGAGGATCACCCTGCGAGGAGTCAGAGCAAATCATTTAGGGAAAAACAGGAACTGGGGTTGGAATTGGTGCTTGCGGTGATGGCAGTGTCCAAACGTCAAATCATTTGGGTTCATTCACAAACAAAACGTTCCAAAATGTCACTGGATTTAAAGTCCAGGAAAATATTCTGACTGGATTTCACTCTTTTGCCTCGACAAAATCAAAGTAGTCTTCTGTTTGCTTTTGAGCTTTTAGATTTAGGGCTGATATAAAGCAAATGGAAAGGAAAGGTTGCAGCAAAAGGCTGTTTGAAACATCGGAGTTTTGAATTAAGAACCAGACCAAAAAGGGATGTTTGTGGAAATACTTCCAAACCTAGGATTGACTAACAAAACCAGTGCTGTCTGCAGAGCATCTCATCCATCCCTGATGATGAGATGGGGAGAGAAGGAGCCAGAGCTCCTGGGTGCTTCTCCAAACTCTGGGAAAAGCTTAGACTTGGGCCAGGGCTTCTGGATGAGCTTTTGAGCTCTCAGTGGACACGATTCCCATTGCCCGGTGTGATGTGAGAGCATGGGGAAGACCAGGCTGGCAGTTGAGATGCCTGGCTCCAGCCCCCTGCATCCCTTCCTTGCCCTCTTCCAAAGCAACAGCATCACTTTGTCTTCCGTCTGGATGGATTTTCCTATCCTTGGGGGTTGACCTTTGTCATGGTGAGCCAGGATGCTCTAATTGGCAGGGAATCAGGCCTGAAATGTCACAGGAAGATTTGTATCTCCAGGTGCTAATTGTGCTATAGCACAATGGCTCTGGGAGAAATGAATCCCAGGCTCTCTTCCCTCCCTCCTTTCTTCCCCTGCCTTCTTTCCCCCTTATTCTCCAGACTCTTGGATCCTGGAGAGCTGGGAGGCTTTGGGAAGGGGATGCTCTAGTCATGTCCCTTACCTGCCCTGCAAGGAGAGGTAATTCTGTCCACAGCGGATAGTGGGAGAGGGATTAATACGAGTGGGGAATAATAGCAAATGTCCTTGTAGCTTTCATTAAGGAATGGGATGCTGCCTTTCACTACTGCTGCTGGCACAGGGAAAGTGGATGGATGAGAAGTGTGGCTTCTGGGGGACTTTCCTGCTGTTTGCAAGGGAAGAACCCCTCAAAATTCCTCCTTCCAAGAAGGAAAAAGCCTCATTTGCCCCCCAGAGTGGCAATAGGCTATGGGAAGGAGTACATTCCCGATGTGTTTGATCTATCCAGCCCGATGGTGGTAGTCCTGAGCAAGGAGGTGGCTGTCGGTGATCAATGATGTGTTTCTGTTGAGCAGGACAAGTTTTTTCCTTCCCCAACAGCACTATTGATCTTCTTGGTCAGTTACATAAAGACCATCTGCATTAATCTGATTTAATGGGGATTTAGCTGGCACGGGAGTGAACCTGGTGCTCGTCTAATCTCATTGCAGCAGCACACCTCTGCTTGTTTTAATACCCTTTTCCTTCCCCCCCCCCCCCCCCAATCTCCACTCTCCCAGTTGATTTCAAGCAGACTTTTCCTGGCTGCTTTGACAGCTTTTCCATGCTTTTTTAGCCATGGATGTGCTCCTCAGCATCTCAGCCATCCCAGCCACCAACACTGCTTCCAGCAACCCCCAAAATCCTTCCACTTTGAGGCTCACATCCCCAAATTTGGAGCGTGTCTGTGGTTTTCTTCCTTATTTACCTTAGGTCTGATGGTTCCTCTAGGTGCTTGTGCTCCAAGAGATGCCAGCAAATGCTGTGGCCATATAAACCCTGTGCTGCCAACCTCTCCTGCCTTCAGCCCTTTGCTAGAAGGTGCTGGACCACATGTTGAGGTGCACAGAGTCAACCTCTGCTTCTGTAGGCCTGGAGGTGAGGAGAAGCTGGAAGACGTGGGGTTTGCATGGTGGCTACAGCACCAGATTGTCTGATTCTCAGTGCTGCAGCAGAGCCCTGAGGTCTGGTGGGTTTTCTCACCTCCAGATGGTGAATTCTAAGAGAAGCACATGAGCATCAAGGGAGGAAAGATCAAACTCCATCTTTCTGATGCTTCTTCTGGAGGGTGGGGAGTTGCTGGGACCAAGCAGCAAGAGGCAAATTAAAACCTTGCATTAATTCCATTAACTATGATAATTCATCTCTCACCAGGGATGAATTGAACCCTCACTATTAGTATTATAGACCAAAAGTTACATCAAGATGCTCATGCAACATTAACTCAACCCCCTATGTCGGGATCCGGCCCAAGTGGTTACTTTCCCTCTTGAGCCTTCCCCATGATGCTGTGACTGTGGGATGCACCCACAGACCCTGCATCCCTTCTCCTGCTGCCTCCTAGGGTCAGGGAGTGAGGAAGGTGTTAAAAGGCAACACGAGGCACCAGTTTAAGTTGCAGCTGGTGCCATTAGTGCCTGCACAGCTGGACCACTGTGCTCAAGGACCACTGTGTTCTGGAGCACAGGCCTCCTGGCTATCTCAAAACCCACATAGAAGGTGGAGTCGGGCTTTTCCCACCTTGCAAAGACATCAAGGAGCTGGCCCAGAGGGTACATCCAACCCATGGCTGTCTAGGAACAGATAGCATGAGACCTCCTCGAAGCCATGACACACTATGCAGCTGGGGTTTCTGACCACACCAGGGCTGATTCATGCTCAAAACATCATGCAATGCTGTTCCTGGCGCTCAGCTTCCCTCTGGCATCTGTCTGAGCTCCTGTGGTAGGTCTTTGGGCTGAGCAGATCCCTCTGCTTGGCTGGGAGGTGGTGGGTTTGGGGTCATCTTCTCCTTGTTGGGTTCAGTTCTGGTTTAATCCTTGTTTTCCCTGTTTCACTGGAAACACTGCAGAGGAGAGGGATGGGAGGAAGGGGAGCTGAGTGACCTGGAGTGCATAAGGAGCATCTCATGTGTTTCTCTTATTGAACCAGTGGGAACTGCTGCCTTTTGTTCCCCTTTGGCCACCTCTGATGTCCCCATTGCACATCCCATTGCTGTGTGCAAGAGGAGCTTGTTTCAGGTACCCGTTTTCCCTTGGGGATGATGGAGTAGGTTTCTGGTCCATCCCTCCCCAGGCTGGACATAAACCTCAGATCTACCCAGGTACTTTCCTGTCCCCTCTGGGGTGTCTCAGAGCTGTCACCGCTCACTGCAAAGTCTAGCTCAGCTCTGTAGGCCAGCTCCTCACTGCCCGGATGGATTTGTCATCATTGGAGTTTCAGAAGCCTTCGGGCCACGCTGGGCCACATCTGTCACAAGCCGAGTCCCCTTCTTTACCCCGTATCCATCCTTCATGCTCACATCCAGAGCCATCTGCGGCTCAGGGTTTGCAGGCAGAAGCAATATCCCAGACAAGCCCAAGGCTCCGAGCTCAGCCATCGGGAGAGGAACAGGATGGAGCTGGTAGCACAAAGACCAGCAGCTTCTTTTGCTCCATTCCCCGTGGCTTTGGGGTCAGAGGAGCTGGTCACTGCTGTGGGAGGCAGCTCTTTGCAGCAGGGAGTACAACTTGGCTGGGAGTTACAAGTCTGCAGCGGGTAATTTGTCCTCTCTTTTGCATGGATTGCGCTCGTTCTCTGCTTGGCCTTTTCAGCAGGGAGAGCAGTTTGGATACACATTACCTCCCTTGCTAAAGTGTGCTCTAATTGGCCAAGAATTGGTCCCAAAATGTCAGGGAAAGATTTATTTCCCGGCTCAGCCTCTCCAGGTACCAATTTTTCTATGGGCCACCAGATAATGGCTCTGGTGCACAACAGCTCCGAATCCCTAATCAGGAGCCAGAGCTGTAATTGGGTTGAAGGGATTTAAAATCATTAGAGCCATATTCAAGGGGGATAAAAAAGGAACCCCCACCTTTCCTTTCTCTTCTCTCCACCCTCCAAGCCAAAATGACTGTTTAATGAGCAGGTCCTGGCGTATCTCTGCTGATAGGCACAGGTAAAGCGGCAACAAGAAGTCTGAGGGCAATGAAGAGAGACTTCAGTGCCTTGGGATGACTGGTTAAGGGGTCAGGAGCACAAGCAGTGTTCTCCTCTGTCCTTCCAGTTGCATGGAATGAGGAGGGAAGAAACAGCAGATCAATACCTGGCTCTGAGCCTGGTGTCACAGGTGAAGTTGGTGGGGGGGACTGACTGGGCATTAGGAACAATTCTTCCCCCAAAAGGTCGCCAAGCACTGGAACAGGCTGCCCAGGGCAGTGGTGAAGTCGCTATCCTGGAGGGATTTAAAAGATGCGTAGATGTGGTGTTTAGGGACATGGTTTAGTGATGGACATCACAGTGCTGGGTTAATGGTTCAACACCATCTTTTCCAACCTAAACCATTCTGTGCTATTCAGGTAATTGTATTGGGAACCGGAGCAGCCCAAGAGGAGGTTACTGAGCATCCATGAGTGTGAAAGCCTCATGAGGCTTTCTCGTGAGTGAAAGGGGCTCTGCACATCTCCAGGTCCCTCCTTACTGTGTGACCCACAGCCTTGGGTGCAGAGTGAGGTCAGGGTTGTTGTCTGCATGTTCGGTGTGGTTCTGGGTCCATACTGGTGTTCTAGTGTCATCCTACTGGTGAAAATGGGGAAAAAAGGGAAATGGCAGTGGTTGTGCAGTGCGCAGGAAGCTGAGCAAATGCATCCTGTGCTGAGCAGAGCAAAACTGCTTGGTCTTGCTTTAATTTGCTTTGATTTTTCCCATCTTCAGCATTCGGCTTCACTCTTTTTCCTGTTAAATCTCCTCCTTTTCACATCAGACTCTTTCTCCGTTGTTTTGAGACCTTTTAAGTTCCAGTCCTATCCCTCCAAAGCCCTTGCAAACCCTCTGCTCAGTGTCACCAAGCCCTTCTAAACCGTGAGTCATCTCTGATAGCTCATGAGATACCTTTTATCCTTGGGATTTTCTTTCCTTCCATTTATTCATCCCCCAAACCCACATTATTGACACAACTCCACTGGAAACACAACAGCTTCTGTCTCTCAAGTAGCACAGCTTGTATTAACACCATTATCTGGTGTACTACAACTCCAGGTATTAATGTCCCCTACGCCACATGTCCCACGACGGCAGCCTCAACTCCTCTGGATGGATCATGGGGAAGGCGATGTCAAGAGCTTCACTGATGGTGGGGAAAAGAGGTTTCATTGGCAACAATTGTTTTGTCTCCTCGTACAAAGGCAGCAAATCCCCAGAAGGTGGTGAGGAACTCGGCTGTTTATGGGGAACAGAAGCTGCCTCTTATCTCCTTGTAGCAACCTGTCTCCAAGAGATCACGGCTTCATTAACTCGTGTGTTATCGAGAGTGAAATTGTACAGACATTGTGGCAAGAGACGAGGAATGAAAACATGAGAAAGCAGCAGAGATAAAATAGGAAGGAAGGAGGTGACCTGGGAATCAAGTGGAGTGAACTCTAGAGACAGCCAAAGCACGTGGCTGGTGGTGGTTGCTGGAGGCAGTGGGTGAATTGGCATGATGGACATAAGGTGTCACTGCCTGATGGAACTGGATGAGCTATAAGGTCCCTTCCAACCCAAACCAGCCTGGGATTATATGATTTGGAGATAACGCCTTTCAGCCTCAGGTTTCCTAGAATAGACCCATTATTTCCCATTATTATCTGACTGATGTACGTAGACCAAGCATCCACTTGCATTCAACAGCAGGGGAAAGCAGGGACCTTCCCTGAAGATGCTTTTCACTGGGCAAACCTGAATCCTGCCTCTTAGATCCAAAGCTTACTTAAAAAGCTGGGTCAGACCCCCTTATCCCTGGCTTCAGCACGCTTTCCCAAGCATGGAAGCAGTTGGTTGTGTCAGGTTCCTGCTCTTTCTTCCAAATGGTTCACGTGGAATTGGCCTTGCGCCTTGCTGCAGAGCTTGGAGCAGGCAGGGACAGGCAGGACATACAGGAGAGGAGCTTGGCTCAAAGCCTGGCCAATTCCAGGGTGAACTGCTTGGGAGAAGAGGGTGATGCCCATGCAATGGGTGCAGCAGCATTGCTCGGGCAGGGGATGGGAAGCAAATCCTTCCCGGTGCCATGGGACACGAGGAGTGGGAAGCAAATCCTGCTCCTTCACAGTGCTGTAGGGCACGGCTGTTGCCTGCAGATCTTCCCAGAGCTGGAAGGGGAGGAATTGCTGAAGGAAATCGCCAAGCAGCATCACGGAGTCGCTTAGAGTGCGTGCCGAGGGGAATTTGACAACCTTCCCCATTCATCGCTCAAAGCACTCTGCACATCAAAGCCAGAGAGACAATAATACATTTTGAACTAAGAACATTAATTTGTATCCAGAGCATTTTAATAAATGATTTTCTGAAGCCCAGTTCAGCCTTGTCATCTCAAGCCAATTCCATTTAATATCCAGCCCCTTCGACTGGCAGATTCTTAACACCATTATTAGCATATATGGCTCTTAAAAGCCTTCGCCAGCATCTCAGCCCTTCTCTGCAGCACAGCATCTTCTCTCCCCTCCTCCCAATCCTCGTTTTTGATATTGTTATTCCATTTGTAGTTGTTTATTGTGCCTGCTGAGACAGATTAAAGAGAGGAAAGGAGCCTGAGAGTTGTTCTTAGGGGCTCCTGTGCACTCTGGAGTAAGCAAAGATTCAAAACCTGGAGCCTGGCTTTTAAAACCAAGTGTCTGAAGAGTGGAGGTGGTTTCTGAAGTGTTGTATTGTTGCTTTGTTGGGTCGTTTGTGTTTGATTTGGGGTTTTTTTGGTGGGTTGAGGGGGTTTTTGGAAAGGGGAGAGGGAGGAGCGCGAACAGCATCTTTTTCTGTAATGAAAGCTGAGGTTCTTGTGTAACCACCTATGACTGAGAGCCAGGGCTTAAAAGGAAACTGAGAGAGGTTATGAAATACTTGGTCATGCTGTAAGGTTTGGCAGTGTCTAGAAAGATCCCTGTGTGTTACTGCAGAGAACAAAGCTTCGTGTGCTCCATAGGAGGATGAAAGCAGGTCCAGGAGAAGGCAAACACAGCGCAGTCGCCTTCTTTCCTCTTCTGAGTCACTAAGTAGGATGTAAATTGTGTATAGCACAGGCATGCTTAGATCTGAGGCTCCTTCCTCCAGCAGTAATTGCTGGTGAGTGCTGGAGACGTTTGCCAGTTCCCATTTGTGTGCGGGATGTGATACACAGCAGGAGCAGGATCTCGTTTTCCTAAGCCACTGGAGCGTGAGCGGGAGAGAACCAGACCTTGTCCAGGGAAAAGGAGACACCAAATGCTTCCTTCTAGTGATTTTGTTCCACTTCACTGTTGGCTAAGGATGGGCCCAAAGCAAAACCCCAGCTCTGAATGGAAGCCTGAAAGCTGAACCTGCTCCCACACTGCGGTTGCTTCTTATCTCAGCTGTGATAGGAATCAAACCTGGAAACCTGCATCCCTCCCGTGTAGCAGCTCCTGACCTTTGGAGCACAATTGCCCTGTCCTGCAGAGGTGTGAACCGGGGAGGAAAATCCAAGTGAGGAGAGCTCATTTGCACCCCATAGGCATGGTCTGTGCCACCCAGCAGTGAGCACACGGTGGGTCAGGGGTGTCCAAACCTCCTTGCAGGCACCCAGTCCCTCCGGCGGTTACAGATGCCCACACCATAGTACAGGACAATGCAGTAAAGCCCAGCAGAGCCAATTTGGACTGCAAAGACCCGATGCTCTGCTCAGCTCTGGGGTGCCCATAGCTCATGCAATGCAAATATGCAGGAGACCAGAGCAAAGCCCTTGCTCTGACTATTCCTACCACAGCACCTCGGCAGCAGATGCTTTGCAGAGGGATGCTGCTGACAGGATGATGGGCTTTGGCATCTTCCCTTTGCCATCTTGGAAGGTGCCTGCAGGGTCCGTGGGGGCTTACAATGAAGTTTAAGGCTTGTGCCTGGCTTAGTGTTGGCACTTCTCACTGCTCCGTTGGTATTTGTCTCTGGCTCATGGCTGCTTTGTACTGACCCTCATCTCGATGGGGATAATTCTTTTGCAAGCCCCAGAAGTTGGTGTAGAGTTAAATCCATGCTGCAGTTTGCTTAGAATGAGGCTAAAATCCTTCCCTCTCCTCTTTTTCCTGTGAAGGACTGCATTTAGTCCCTGGGTTTGGTGCTTTGCAGGAGCCAGCTGCAGTTCCTCGTAGCCTTTTGTTTTCAGATTGCCTTTTTGGATTTGCTAAACATTAGCATCCACTGAGGAATGATGGGCGAGCTCCTCTTTGTGAAGCTGTGCTTCCCTTTCTTTCTGGAGTCCTTGCAAAATGTCAAGCGCTCTTTTCCTGCGTCCTAAGTGCATCCACTTACCCAGGTTCCTGGTATTCTGGGAGCAAATCTATTTACTTGTAGTATAGGCTGAGTGAGAAGCTGTTTCTCACTGTTTGCTCTGTGCTGCTCTGGAGCCCTTTGAAAACTGGAGCCTCGGATCTAAAAGGACTTAGCTACAACTTGCAGATGGCAAAACCTGGCAATTTGGGGTGCATTGCCCAACATGAGCCAGTGTCAGCATCTTGATTTCCCCTTCCTTTTACTCCCCACTCTGTTTCTGTCACCCTGCGCCATGCAGGTGGACACAAGACAGGCTGTTTCGTAAGCAGGTTGCTGTCTGGTACCCTCAGCGTCAGCCAAGGTTGATGTCCCCAGGGGAGCAAACCAACAAGCAGTTAGGAAAGTTGAGCAGGACAAGGGAAGTTCAGGCTGCTCTGTCACGTCAAGGTGAGCAAGGTGATGGCGTTTCCATTGGCGATATCTGGGATTCGGGAGCTGGGATTAGTGTCAGCTCTCCTGTGGCAAGCTAAATTAGGAATGCAGAGGCTGCGTCTGTTTCTGACACGGGGTTGTTAGGCGCTTCAGGTACTGTCATTCTCATTTAAGGATATATTTAAGGATTAACAGTAAGAAGTCCAGTATTAGCAGGAGAGAAATGAACGTTAGTGAGCTTAGGCTTGGAGGGTTTAGTTTTGATCATCATCATGTGAGCTGCTTTAGGAGAGATGAGCTCCAAGATGGAGAGGGCGGGGAGGAAGGAAGATTGTTGTATTTATGCAGGAAAAGAAAAGCTTTTGCAAGTTTCAATAGAGAGCAGAACTTAACACCAATGCATAGGTAAAGCTTGTAACTCCCTGAAGCTGGGCTGAGGATCTGGCTCCCGGCATCCAGCCTATTTTTAGCCTCTTTTGATACATTTCTTTTTGCTCATGCAGAATAGGGACGATCAAACAATGTCCACGGATTTCTTTGTTGTTTGAAAGCACGAGTTTTAATTGGCAACCTGTTCAGCCTTGATCACTCCCTGCAAGTAGGTTACATTTGCAACGAGCTCTGTCTCGGGCGCTTGGGAAGTCACTTCCTTCAGTTGCTCCTTCCAAATGGGTGCAGGCACAAAGATCTTCCTGTTGCCAACCGTTTCCTTAGGTGTAAACTCCACGTTTTGCTTTCCCTGGCTTTGATATCTGCTGCCCACAAACACGGGGGAAAAACTGCAGCTCTTCACATCCCAACATTAGAAAGGCTCCTCTTAGAGAAGGCAAAGAGAAGGTCTTTTGTGCAGTGAGTGAAGTCAGGTTCTGACAGCTGAGAGGCAGGAAGAGGGAGGTACCACCATGCTTTCACTTCTGTTTCAATGAGTAGCTTCAAACGTGCATCCTGGGCTCCTGTCTTTGGAGTCTCCGTGATTCTTGTCTGTTTGAAAACTGGTTTTATCAATGATTACCTTTAAGTATTTGAACTGTTAGGTCCAGCTTCTCCTTTGGGGTGAGTTTGGGTTTGCTCTGTGCCGAGCCCTTTACAAGAAGCCTGACTGGCTGCTGAGGTGAGGACCACGTGGCTCTGGTCCTGCGCTCCTCATGTGCAGGCAAAGAGGATGGCTGGGATGAAGGCAGGGGATAGAGGTTGAAATGATACCCAATTTTGCGTTAAGCCCTGATGCTGGAGCTCCTGACCTGCAGGGTGGATGTGTCCATGAGTGTCCCTTACTTGTGCGCTTCCTGAAGCTGAAACCATCGCTATTATCCCACAGAATATTACATGACCTACATTATTTACTTGAAAGCCTCCATCTAATAATTAGTTTGAATTTTGATTTATAAATAAACACATTCATATGCTAGTTTTAAAAACAGAGGAAGAAAGCAAACCCCTTGATAGATGAAATCCCCACCTCTCCTTGCTGGCCTCAACTTCCCCCCTGTTCCTTCGACTTTGGGGATGTGCAGGGAAGAAGGAGTGGATTTGCTGGGCTAGTTGAAGGAGAAGGGATTGGATGTAATGAGACCACTGGGCATTTCCCTGAAAACAGCAGGAGCCTCAGCACTTGGGAGATTTGGGCCATCTGGATAAATAGGGTCAAGCTTCACATTGGCATCAATGAGGCACCGCAGTGTGGTGAGGCAGCTTGGCCTCACCAAAGGAGCTTGGAGAGCAGCAGGTTGGTGTGTAAAAGCACCTAGGAGAAGGCACACCCCTCTCCTTCCTTGGCTTTCCCTGTATGGTCTGCATTGCCGATGCTTCTCCCTCTCCTTCCCATCCATCTGCCTCCCCGTCCGCTTGGCGCGGCCGCATCCGAGGCGTGGGAAGCAGTGTTGGCCTTGGGTCAATGCCTGGGACTTGGCATGTGTGCACAGGCAGGGGCTCGTTAGTCACTGAACAGGTTGGGTATTAATTAGCAGTCATGGGGAAGAGATGACTGTGGCTTGTGGAGATGTGAAGTTCTCCCAGAGAGGAGAGATGCAGCCGGGCTGCATCCTGCTTTCAGGTCCAGGAGATGGATGCATGTTCCTGGATCCTACCTGCATGTTGTAGCTTTCCCTGTAAGGTCTGCGGTAGTTGTGGCTGGGAACACCTCCTGATCCAGTTTTCTCTACACACATCTGTTGGCTAGAGGTTGAAAATGCAGAAAGTGTATGCTGTAGAGAGACTCTTCATCAGCTTTAAGGTCCCTTCCAACCCAAATCATTCTAGGATTCTGAAGCTGTCATGGCCATAATGCTTATAGAAAATCCCAGCATCCTCATGCATCTTTCACTTGCATTTTGGCTTGGCTTCTGGTCTCCTTTTTTCATGGTGTACTAGGTCGTGGTGGTTATTTTGGTTTTAAAAGAGTGAATGATAAAACTGCCAGAGCTGCATCTCTGGGAGATGCATCCTTTATCTGAGCCAGCTGGTCCTATCCTACCCAAATCCATCTCACTTGCTCCTGCATCCACCAGTGGTTTGGATCATTGGAGTGCATTTTTAGTGGCAGATCTCACCTGGGATTTAATCCAAAGCTGATGGGGGGAAATAAAGAAAGAGAAATAAGCTTGCCCTTGTGCTTAAACCAAAAACCCTTTAACACACCTCTCTGTACAGTGGGGCACCATGTGGGTCATTGTCATTCTGCTCCAAGCTGGTGACGTCTTGCAGCAAGACAATCGCTCACCTTTGTAATTCCCTTTATGGCAATTCCTCCCCCCCCCCCCCCCCAAATCCAATCAAACTTAACAGGGACAAGACCAATAAGGTTGTGTGCAAATCAGTGTCAAGTCCTATAGAAGAAGGAGGCAGTGAAGCATCCCTGGTGGCATCCCATAGGCGAGTTTTGCCATGCTGTGGGAAGAGTTTCATTCTCCGGTGGCTTTGGTAGCACTTGCCCATAAGGTGTTATCCCAAGTGATGCCACTTCAGGTGCTATTTTTACTCAGGAAAATGTCAAATCCTTTCTCAGAACTTAGTGACTTGTTGTCTTGGTAATCTCTTGCAGCAACAAGAGCTATAAAAATCCCCTAATTTCTTGGCACCGGGCCTTTCTTGTCATTTTGGGATGTAAATATGGTTTAGAATCAGGAAAATATAAATGGGAGCTGCTTTAAAAGAATACAAACGGTGTCGGTTCTCCCGCAGAATGGCTCTTATAGGGCTTCTCAAGGCACAGATGTATGTGGGGATGTGCACTTGCATTTACAAGTCCTGGTCCAGTGTCCTCTGAATAGGAGTCCTTGTATGCTGAGATCATATCTGGCCCTATTCTTTCTTCATGCACTGTTTCCTAATCTGAAACCCAGCTCTGGGAGCTGGAAATTCAGTGCTGAGCAGTGTTATATTCATGTCGAATTGAGAGGGGCAGTAGAAGGGGAAACTTAAGCTTTTTCTTTTCTTTTTCCTTGGAATTTATGGCAAAGGTGACATTTTCAACCTCAAATTACCTTTGAGCAGCCTTCCAATACCTAAAGGGGCCAACAAGAAAGCTGGAGAGGGGCTTTTGACAAGCACATGTAGCGACTGGACAAGGGGGAATGGATTTAAGATGACAAAGGGGAGATTTAGATTAGATATTAGGGATAAATTCTTCCCTGTGAGGGTGCTGAGGCGCTGGCACAGAGTGCCCAGAGAAGCTGTGGCTGCCCCATCCCTGGCAGTGTTCAAGGCCAGGTTGGATGGGGCTTGGAGCAAGCGGCTCCAGTGGAAGGTGTCCCTGCCCATGGTAGGAGTTGGAACTGGATGAGCTTTAAGATCCCTTCAACCCAAACCTGTCTATGGTTCTGTGATTCTAATATGTCCCCAGGCACTTTGGTGGTGTTGCAGGAGGAAGAGCAGAGCCTTGCTCTAGTTATGATCTATATCCACATCCATTCAAGATGCAAGAGGAGGTGTTTTGAGGAAGGTAGGAGCAGTTTTGGGGTGTTCAGGCTACTGTAAAGCATTTTAAGCGCAATGAGAGGGAAAAGCAAAGCGGAAGCTGCACGGCTCTTCTTGGGAAAGAGGGAGATGATGAGCAGTGTCTCTCCAATCACAAGAAGATCCCCAGAGTCCAAAAGGAGCAAGGCTTGGCCATGAAAGCCAGAGCTGCCCTAATAAAACATTTACAGGGGTTTGGAGACCTGCTTGCTCCGACACGGTGCATACATATTAAATGATCAAAGTTTCCATGCCTTGGGAAGAGCTGGGCTGCTAATCTAATGCAACCCTTGGGCTTTGCTTTGCATGAAAGCAAACGGAGGCTGTTTTCCTATTTAAAAGATTTCCATGCTAAGTCAGGCAGGTCACAGTTTAGACAGCAACAGGATATGGGCTCTACAAGGCTTTGGCAAAGAGGGGCTGGAATGGGTGGGATAGCGGTTGAGGATGAATTGGTCACAATCATGTCCACCTCTGACTCTGCCACAGGCTATTTAGATGCTGCTGTGCTCTTCCTCCTCTTCTTGCTCTTCCCCGCCCTAAATCACTGTATCCCACTGTCCTGGGAGGGCTCCGCTGGCTTTTCAGATCCCAGCCCCAGTTGCCAAACGCTGTTAGTGGATTAAAACCAAAGCAAAAGAGGGAGAGAAATAAACAGATAACCCGGTCCCATCCTCTTTGGCTTTATAAACTGAGCACACTCAAGCTGGAAGGTTCCAAGGAGGAGAAGGAAAACACAGAGCCCCCGGGGTGCTGTTTTTCAAAGCAATGCAGCCCTTTCTTTGACTGCCTGCGCTTGTTTTAACTATGCAGGGAAGTGAGGAGGTTAAAACCCCACCACTGCTGCTCCTGTGGGGGCACAGTGTGTGCTGAGCTGGCTCAAGACTTCATCAAACCCTCCATTCACATTCCACTGCCTGCTGCTTTCATAGAGCAAATACTTCACCTACCGATTCGCGCTGCTCCGGTGGTTAGGGACTGATGGGGTTGGTTTTCCACTTGGTTACAGCATCTTTTCTGCTTCTCGAGCATCTCCCATGCCTTTCATGTAATTCCTTAACTAGTTTCCATTTACTGACAGTCCTTTTGGTGTAAGGGACTTCAATCTGTTTGATCAAGCACAAATTTCTCTTTCTGTTCCTCTGATACAGAATTAAATCTGGGCACTCTTGGATGGCTTCCTCCCCACCTCCCTTTTCTCTTTGTCCTTCTACGCTCAGTGGGGAGCTGAGCCTTTCCTAGGGGAACAAAATAAATAAAGATTAGAGTTCAAAGCGTGACATCTCCTCTTGAAAAGGAGAGGGTGAGGAGAAGAAAAGGAAACACCACCATATATTCTTACAGATGTGACATCAAAATGGCAAACTATAAAGGACCCGCTTTCAGAGGTTCGTACAGGGACTGAGTTGGTTCAGTGGGAAACAGGCAACCGAAGCCTCTCCTGGTGCTGTGAAAGGGTATCCCTGAGGCACCACAACCCTGTGTCATACCTGGAGCATGGCTGATTCTCCTCCTGCCAAGCACATTCTGCAGCCAGAAGTGGAGGATGCTGTGGTACCCACCTCGCCTAAGGGTGAAACTGTAAGTGGTCAGGTGCTGGCATTGCCAGCATCCACTGTGTCGTTGTATCACCCTGGCCTCAGTATCCCTGTCTGCCAGTAGAGCATCTCCTTCCTTGCTCGCTGCAGAGGACTTTTAGGAAGTGAGTGTGATTGGAGATGGAGCAGGAAGGGATGTTCCCCAGGGAAGGACAGCAAAGCCGTGGGATGTTAGTTCCTTCTATATCTCTGTGATGGCCATGACCGTCATTCAGGGTGTAGGGACAGACAGCAGCCGTGATGTTCCCCAGGGGTCTCATGTCCCACAGTGCATAAATGGTCCAATGTGATGGTGATAGAGCTTCAGGTTGACACCTCCTTAGTGTTTCAGGTGGCTTCCTGAAGGCAAAGGCTATGGGGCTCGAGCAGCAGGAGTTGTATGGCGTCAATTATACTAAAGGGAGTTCCCAAATGCATGGGAGAGCTCTTGACTGGCCCAGTACAAAGGGAGCAGTGTCACGGTGAGGTAGTCATGCACAAAGGGAGCTCATCTCCAGGTCTGTGTGTGTTCAAGGCCAGCCTCCGCTGCAGGCAAAGCACCCATGGGCGCAGACAGCAGCTCTGTGCCGGCCAAGTCTGGATTCAGCATCTCTGTTTTCCAGGAGAACTCAGTCAGGAAAAAGAGGCTTAGGGCTAAATCCCACAGTTCCTCACATGCGGAACCCCTCCTCAGCTCTATGCAGGTGACTTGCATGGGTGCAGTCACTTCCATCAGTGCTCATGGAGCATCCTGGCTGTGTGCTGTGGGACGTGAGGGACTGGGGGCCCCCTGCTGCAGCCCAGGGCTGTGACACACGGGTGCTTTCAGCAGTGGCGTAGACAATAGACAACAAGAAAAATCAATGATTTCTTTGGGGGAGGAAGAGCTGCAATTAATCTCTGCTTGTCTTTATTCCTTATTGTCTTTCTGGCTGCTCAACTGTTGTGTGGGGGAAAGGTTGTCTGCTTAATCATAGAATGGTTTGGGTTGGAAAGGACCTTAAGCTCATATAGTTGCAGAGACCCCTTGCGCTAGAGCAGATTGCTCCAAACCCTGTCTATCCTGGCCTTGAACACTGCCAGGGATGCAGCATTCACCATCTCTTTGGGCAACATTAATAGTGGGGGCCTTTGCTTGGTGAGGAGGCCCCAGGAAACCTTTTGCTTCTGAGACTCTCACATCTGATGTCCATGCATGATGTCCAAATATCTATTGTCCAACGTGTGGTCATCAGCACGTTGGGGGTAGCAGAAGGAGCTTTCTTGGTTTGCAGCTGATGTGCTGAAGTCTTGGGGCTGGTTGTGTCTCCGTGAATCGGTCCCTTGCTCCTGCTCCATCTGCCTCTGCGTCACCTTGGATTAATTACAGTACAATGCAATATACATTTATATGGTGTCTGCACAAGTGTCTCAGGGCCTTTTGCAATCTGCAAAATCTAATTAAGGTGCAGCCTCCAACATGAATGCTCATCACCGGGATGTGTACAGCGAGACAGAGCGACATCCAGAAGCTGAATCCCCACTCTCCTGGCATTCTTAATTACACAAGCCTTGGTGTCCGAGACACCAATCGATACCATGGGCCTGGCTAGATAAGGGAACGTGAGGGAGGAGAAGGTAACCATCAGCTACAAACCTAGCAGACACTGTTCTTGGTCTGGGAGGAGGAGCTGTTTTACAGAGAGATGCGTGGTAGCGACACGTTCGACTGATGGCTGATGCTAGAAAATGATTTCTTGATGGAGAAAGATGTTGGGCTACTGCTTTTTCACCTGGGGAAGCAGCACAGCATCATTCTGTAGGCTTTGCCACAACGCTTATTTGGCCTTTTGAGCTGGTCTTACAAGTGGCACCAGCTGGTGGGAATGCCGGGAAGTGAGGGATGGAGCACCACAAGTGCGATGGAGGCGTAAATTAGTGGGGGAAAACGGAAAGGAAATGTGAAGTGGCCCTTTAAATATGAGCCTCCAGAGCCCGGAGCCCAACTAGTGTTCCCTCAAGTATTCAAATGAGATTGCAGCATCAGATTGGTATGCATTAGGCTGGTCTCAATGAAAATTAACATGTAATTGCTTCAAATGAAGTAAGTGAGGAGGTAATCTGTTCTTAAATTGGATTCGCAGGATTTTGTGGTACCATAATGCAGCTGTGAAATGAAATATATTTTAAGGATGATGTCCTCAAGGGGAGAGGGAAGGAAAAGGGGGGTCTGTGCTGGGAAGGGGCCTTTGCCTCCGTCCCACTCTTGTTTTCAGTCTCATTTGTGCTGATTTATAAATGGGGAGTGGGTATTGGTGTGAGTGGCATGGTTGGGATATGTCTATGAGCTTTTGGCTCCATCTTGTTTCCTTCCTTGACATCCCTCCTGTCCTTCCACTTCCCCTTCTCTGGTTCTTCACTTCCTGTGCTGCACCATTTGGTAGCTTCTCTCAGGGACAAGTCCCCATCCCATTGTGATGGGAGGCCATGAGACAAAGTGCTTCAACATCATTCATGTGGCAAACAACCTTCTGGGTGTGTGATGGGGAAAGATCTGCACGGGTTGTGGGTTTCGAGTGTAAGAAGCTGTGTAGGTTCTTGCTAGGAAGCTGGCCACTCTGAGGAGATAGATGTCAGAGCAAGAGGCACAGGTTACCTTCTTGTCTTGGTCATTTGGGGCCTTGGATTGCGAAGCCTCTTCTTTTGCCGAAGGGGAAGATCCTCTCACCATCATTCTGGGGCCTGGAGTGGTGGTGCACAGCATAGGGATTCATCCCCAAAGGCTTGGAGTGTCCTGTTCCTCCCATGGGGTCTTGTGGTACCTGGACCACCTCTCTATTTCCATCTTAAGAGATTCTTCATTCTCCTCTTTCTGTCCATCTCTCCCCATCTGCTCATAGAAGCAATAGAAGCTTGGGTGCTGTGGTGAGATTGCAGTTAGGAGCATGAGGGAGAACTGGTGTAGGAAAGAGACGTGGCAACCTATGATTATGCTACAAATGCACAGTGTATTAGATTATAATATATGTATATGTGTGTGTATGTATATATGCACATATGTGTAGTAGCATGTATGCGCTCCAGGGTGGTCAGCTGCCACCAGTACCAGTGCAAGCTCCTCTCATCTCCTCATTGCAACCCTGTGGTACCATGTTATGGGCTACTGGAGGGCTCTGCCAGTGCTTTGAAAACCTTGTACCTCATTTTGTGCTCTTCCCTGTATTGATTTTCCCGCATTATTTCCATACAGCCCCTCTGTTTGCAGCACTTCTCACTCCCTCTTGTGCCTGCTCCTCCTGTCCTGGTGCCTCCTGGAGCATCCTTTAGCAGCCAGCTCCAGCTCCCTCCTCATTCCCTCTCCACAGGCCGTGCAGAGAGCTCTCACCCCTCAATGTTCCTGTTTTGTGCCTCAACTTCTAAGGAAAAGGCACTTCAGTGATAATTTCCCACTTGTGAGAAGTTAAGTGCATCGCTTCCTTTGGAATACATTTGCAGTGCAGTTAAGCTCAGCAGTCCCTTGCCTGGTACTTAGTTAAATGTGCTCCTTTGCAGGCCAGTGGGGTGGATGGCATCGCTTTATTCCTGGACTATTAGTGTCAACTGAGCAAAGCAGAACCAGGAATTATTCAGGGGCACAGCTTGTAATTGAGAGAGTTCAGTGCTAACTGCTGGGAATGCAGCCTGGAGGAGGAGATGCTGGCGGGGCTGAGCAGGATGCGGACTTGGGGGTGTCTCAAGTAGCTCAATCCAGGGATTTAGGTGGAAAAGGAGCATTTTTCCCTAGAAAAGTGTACGGCAAGGAGAGATCTCCAGGTTTTTGGAGGCAGAGAGAGGAGGCTTCTTCTCCACACCTCCCCCGATGAGGAGACCTTATTTTACAGGGTTTAAGCTGCTCTGTAACACTTGGGGGGAGAGGATGAGATCATGATGGAGTTATTTTCTTCTCGTGGCATTTCCCACACCTCCTTTTGAAGCCTTTAAGCCAGCGTGCAGGCAGCTGCCAAAGCCTGGTCCTGGTTTAGGGTGGTGTCTTCCATGCAGAAGAGGTCCCTTCCATAGACAATACTGGAACACAACTGGGAAAAGGGTGGCTTTCACACGGGGCTCTTTGCCTGCTGGCATCCAGGAGCCCCCTGAACATCCACTTGGGCTTTGGGCATGTGACCAAGAGGAAAACAAGGAGGAACAACACATTCCTTGAGCTCCAAGCAGGATCCCAGTGCTGCAGGAGCTCCCTGACTGGTGGATTTCATTAGTAAACCAAGTGTGTCCCTGCACAGCTGCCTACAGGCATTTTGGCGCTGGCATCACCCCCATTCCCAGTGCCATTAGCACTTTTGGAGGGCACCCAAGCAGATGGGCGAGGAGCACGCTCCAGGGTCAGCTCCAGGTTTGGGACACGCTTCCTCTATGTGTGGTCTCAGAGTTGCTGCCCTCATTGATGCTTTGCCTCACGTGCTGAGATGGAAGATGCTGTAGATGTGCAGAGCCCTGTTGTTAGCAGAGACAATAGGAGGATAAATAGAAAGGCTGGATGAGGCGAGCATGGGACTTGGAAAGGTGCTTGTGCACTGCTGCATTGCAGAGAGATAAAGACTTTTCCAGACAAGCCATCCCTGCCTGCTGCAGCACGACCTGCCTGCTTTGCACCAGTCCTTGCAATTACCTCTCCCAGGACCGGTGGGGTCCTGGGTGCACCTGGAGGTGCTCGTGGGACCCGTGGCTGCTCCCTACCCTTATGCTCAGGCTCTAAAGTGGAAGCTTTGGCTCTTTTTACACTCTTCCTTCCTCCCCAGCCTGGTTTCCTCCTGTTTCCTTGGTGTTTGCCAATAGCTCATCTAAGGCAGCACACTGGGAGTTGTTTGCAGCTCTGTGGATCCCAGGCACTGAACCAGGGCAGATCTTTTGGAGCCCAGTGTATCATTATTAATGTCATTAATGGGAATCATTTGTATGTATAAACTTCCAATCCAGGTGATCGGGTACTTTACAAGCACACATTAACCCACCCTCCTTGCCAAGGAGGTGCCAAATACCTTTAAAGCCTGGCAAAGGGTAGAAGCGAAGGACAGGGACATGGTGGGAAAGGCAGGACTTCCCAGGCCAGAGCACAAACTCCCTCTGCGACAACGGAGATGAAACTCTTGTCTGGAAAGAGAAGCACAAAGGGAAGCACAAAGGGATTTTGTTTTCCACTTCTGAGCACTGCTTTTGACCAGCTCAGTGTGATTGTGAAGGGGCTTTGGGGTGGCAGCGTATCAGAGAGCACTTCCTCACCCCACAGCCTTTGGCGATGCTCTGGCTGCTGTGGAGGGTACTGGAGGCAGGCACCAGCCGCAGCAGGGTCCCCTGTTTCCTATCAGCCCCCACTGCTGAGTTAGTCTGTTGATCAAATCCTGCCTGGCAGACAGCAGCCCCTCTGTGCTGGGAAGCAGGTTTTGGTCCTGTGAGTGATGGAGAGGTCCTCAGGCTGCATCTTTGGTGGTGTCACGTCAGTGTGAGCTGCAGGGCTGCCCTTCAGCTGATCTTGGAGTTGAGGGTGAGGGTGGCTTGGGTGGTCCTGGTCCTGATCACAGAACAGGGTTGGAAGGGACCTTTGGAGCTCATCAAGTCCAGCCTCATGGGCATGCCAAAAGCCCTACTGCTCTGTCAACCACACAGACCCAAAACGGATGAGTCTTAAGCCCCTGTTAGAGTCACCTGGGTGACATGGGTTAGTGGTGGCCTTGGCAGTGCTGGAGAATGGCTGGACTTGCTGATCTGAAAGGTCTTCTCCAACCTGGTTGATTCTATGATCCTATGTCCCGCTTGCAGGAGGGGTTATTGCTGGAGGTGCACATGCTATTTGCCATGCATGTGGATGAGCATGTGTGCCCTCAGTGTGTGCATTGCATGTTGGGGTGTGTGTGACAGACGGTGCTGCAAGCACGGTCTGTAGGAGCAGATGCTGTAAATCCTAGACTGGTAGAAATTGCTCATGCATGACTTAACCCAATAGAGCAAAAAGCATTGAGAGGAAAACCAGACTGAGTTGTGGTAATAAGAGGTTTGGCTTAATATTTACTAGTAACAAAGCTTCTCTAAAATAGGCACACCTTTGGCTGTCCATGCATCCATACAGGATCGTGGGCAGCACATGTCCCAAGGAGCATGAGACAATCTGACCCTAACTTTCCCTTTGCTTAGGAATTGATGGCCAAACATCTATTGCCACCAGTGCACAAACATCATTGGAAAGAGTAGGAGAGCAGTGGGACTGTGCCTGAATGGGATTGAGCTGTTCACAGCCCAGCCTTTAATTAATCCTAATAAATAACAATAAAATGTGATAATCACAGAAATAAATCTGCGCTGCGAAGCTCCTGCCTCCGGCAGCGGTCTAGTTTAGCTGATCATTTATAGCATGGCTGATGGTGCAGAGGCTGGAAGGTGATGTCTGGGACATGAGGTGCTGGGGCCAGACCAGCTTGTCTCCTTGCCCAACCTCAGGCAAGAGATCTGGGGAGCTTTTGCACCCCAAATGAGTTATTTCAAGCTGATTTCCAGCTTGGTCTAACCTATAGCAGGGACAAGAAGCTGCTGGTGGGGAAGGGATTGCTTCAAAATCCAGTGTCTGGGAAGGAATGAAAAGACATCTAAAGATGCTTGATGGTGGGCCAATGCCGTGGTGCAACGTGCGTGAAATTCCATCAGTTTGGATTTGGGAAGCTGGTTTCTCTAAGGTGGGCACAAAGAATGAGTTGGTGGTGGAAGGAGAAGCCAGCTTGGTCACAACCCCAGGTTGGGCCACCAAGTTAAATGGGGTGAGCCAGGCTTAGCCCCATCTCTGCCTCCCCACGATGGAGCTTGTACCCTGCTAAGCGCAAAGCAAGCAGCGATCAGGTTGGTGATTTCACTGCGCTCTTTTCAGTTCTAATTAACATGATTCATGGCTTGTGTGTCCTGCTGGGTTGAGACAATCTGTGCTCTCCAGCCCAGCCCTCTGGAACACCAGCGATCTGCATTGAGAGGCAACCAAAAAGTGCTGTGTGCCAATTAGTACACTTGAGTAATTAAAAACCTCCTTCCCCCCACTGCTGGGCCACCTCCTCTCCGTCATTTTCTGTGTGCAAACTCAGGAAAGCAGAGAGAGGGGTTTAGGATTTCATTGTCATTGCTGTGTGCTGTGTGTGTCCATGCCAAAAGCACAGGGAGGTCCCTGTGGGAAGCAGTCAGGGCGCCCAGTTTTGGCACCCTGTTGCTAGTTCATTCCTGATACTCAACAGTGGTGGCTGCAGTTTGGTGGTGGGCTCTTTGGTAGCAGATCTGTGTCTATAAAGCATCCTGCTCCGCTTATTTTATCCCCACTGAGGGCTCTGTTGGTATTTATAGCCCTGTTCACCTTCGTGCTTGCGTTACCTATGTTGGGCAGAAACCTGATGGTGGTATTTTCCCACTTCCAGTTTCTCTGACTGGTGTCCCTGCAGCCAGGCTGGATGTCAGGTGCACCCATGGGCCCCTTGCATGGGATGAGGAGGCTACAGGCATGAGGACTTTAGCTGTGGGGAAGAGCAGCCAGTCCCTAAAGGGCCGCCTTGCTTGTAGAGGGCAGATAGCAAACCCAAGAAGCTTTGGGTGCTGGAGATGTTGGGAGAGGTAGGGAAGATGTATGCTGATAAGTCTCACCTTTGCTCCACTCATGTAACTGTCTTAAAATGCCCAAACTCCATCATTTGTGGTCGTTTGAGTGGCAGCAGGGTCTGGTGTAGCGTTAGGAGCTACATCTCTCTGCAAACCATTACTACCTGATGCAGGAGTGGAGTGTTAGCAGCATCTCCAGAAGGAGAAACCCTGAGGCTTGCTGTTTGGTTTAGCACGAGAGAAACAGCAGAGGGAGGGAGAGCAGCAGCAGCATCTCCTCCTTGTGCTGACAGGCAGCAGTTTTTCATCCTCCTGCAGGAGAAGGCCTTGCCTTCTGAGCAGGAACATAACAAGGATTAAGGATCTTGAGGGAGAAAATTACCTCATCTGTGCTTAATTGTTTTTACATCATCTTTTTGGAGGCAAGAGCTGCTTTCTGGCACCCCAAGGGCCTCTCGCTCCCCTCCCTCCTTGGCACATTATGGGGAGAGAGCCTCCAGTGAGGTGGAGGAAGCATCTCAGGGCTTTGCTCCTTGCCAGGAACAGGGTGGGAAGGCAGGAGGCTGCAGGCTCGGTAGTGGCTTTGCTCTCCACCCGTGCTTGGAGCCCAGCTTCCCATCCAAAGCCAAAGGTTTTCCACTCGGCTGCCTGCGTGCAGAAGAGAAGAGCTTCCCATCCCGGTTTCTGGAGAGGGAAGCTGCTGGAGGAGGGAATGGGGAGCAGATGGAAGGGCTGGAAGAGCATCAGGTCGCTGCGGCAAGCCTCGGCCACGGGGATCCCATCCGGCACGTAGGCGAGGAGGAGGAGGGTTTAGCGCAGTGGTTGGAAGGAGCCTGGGCAGAAGCACAACCCACCACCCTCTAAGCAGCGCAGCAAACCCAGAGGTCAAAGTGTGCCTTCCCCAGGAGCTCTTTCTGTGCTTTATTATATATATTTTAGCTCAGGAGCTTGAAAAGAGGGAAGAAAATAAAACAACAATGTCAAGCTTGCCCATCCCAGGGACAGAGAAGCATGTCTGGGTGATAAGAAGAGATTGTGACTGGGCGCTGTGAAGGGCAAAAGCACTTATTTCACTGTTGCCTCATGCGTTACCTCAGCCCCGTTGCTTTTCAAAAGCACTTTAAATGCTCATATGATAGAGGGAGTGCCTGGATTGCACACTGTCTGGCTCCATTATTATCCAGGGATCTCCACACTGGTGCATTTCACAGCAAATGCTGCTCGCTGTCATCACAGGAGCCTACTTCATGGCCTTGCAATGAGCCCAGCACCAAATATCCACTGCATTAAGTTGAGCCCCGTAGGTTTGAGTTCCCAGCAGAGTTGAGGTTCAGAGTGCAAGGTGCAATAACCATCCTTTGGGATGAAACCTCAAGTTTTGCTCAACTTGAGCAACTGAACTCTTAAGGTTTGCTCCAGTTGAAGCAGAGCTGAAAACCAGAGCCAAGTTCTTGGTGTTCAGCCCAGGCTGAATCTATTGCCTCTTTTTATGTAGATAATAAAAATCTGGTCACATGTAATTTATTATTATCGTAATATCATTATGGAACAGCAGTAAAATTGTTTAATATCTCAGATGTTTTTCACACCGGAGAGGGAGGAGGATGGTGCAGTAGCTTGGATACTTGCCTAGCAGATCAGCAGGCGCATCCTGGGCTGCAGACCACCCTTCTCACCTTGGGGACATCACCACATGGGGACCCGTCATCCCTAACCTCCAAATTGAACAGGCTTCCAAAGGAAGTGGTGGAATCACTGTCCCTGGAAGCGTTCCCAAACCATGTAGATGAGGCCCTTAGTGACATGGGTTAGTGGTGGCCTTGGCAGTGCTGGAGAATGGTTGGATTTGATGATCCTGACGGTCTTTTCTAACTGAGTCAATTCTTTGATTCTCTGTTGTGTGTGGAGGCTGAGTCAGTTATTTAGGCTTCTCCTGTCATTCTGGGGCCAAAGAGGCTCCATAAAGAAGCTGGGAGAGATGAGACAGCTTGACCTACCACAGCTTGGCAGGAAGAGCCCATTAAACCTCTTGCATTCATTGAGGTTACCCTGTGTGAGACCTCACAGAAGCTGCTGTGCTCTTTTTTGGTGCTTTTGAAGTTAATTTGCATCCAAGCCACTGCACAAGTAATGAAGTAGATTGGGGAGAATATAAACAGTGGATCTTAGGCTGAGTGGTTTTATGCAGGGACATTATCCTCCGTCATTGCGTCCAGCAAAGCGCGGCTAAATCTTAATGGCTCCATAATCCCAAACCTGCTCCATGGGAAGCAGGGGTTTGACTGCCTTGGGGGACTGCAGGTTCTGCTGGGCCAGCAGACAGGCTGCAGGGCTTCTGCTCCTCACTCATCTGGAGATGATTTGTGGACATAGAGGATTCACACCTTGCTTGGGGATGTGAGGATGGAGGGTTACAGGCTGGTGGAGACCTTTAAGAGAAACAAAAGTGGCGCCTGCTAATGTGGGCATTGTCTCCTTCAGGAGCGAAGAATCATCTTGGTCTGCACTGTGCTGTAGACTCAGTTGTTTAATAAAGCTGGATAGAGGTTTCCATCTCCAAAGCATCACTTGATAAGGGAAATGCTTAGCTGGGGTAAGGTGCAGTAAGTGAGGGAGATACAATGATGCAGATGATGGGTAGGGAAGGAAGAACTAATGAGGGAGAAGTGGTAGGAAGCAAAAGCTTCCTCTCTAGAGGTGGGATAGAGCTGGCTTTCTCCTCAGATCAACTTTCCTTGCTCCTTTGTGAAGCAGCCTGAGCTGCTCTCCTGGCTCCGCTTCGCATTTCTTAGCCTGACACAGGGATATTGGGGGTCTGAAAGAATGGCAAGTGATGCGTTTGGGCAGGAGGAGCCGTGCTGCATCCCCCCAACAGCGTGGTTTGCGCTCAGGGCTGAAGTTTTAGCTCATCTCTAAGTTTGCAAAGGAGCAAATGGGAGCAGAGGAGTCTGTTGGTGGCTGGTACTGAGTAGTTCTGACCTCTTTCTGTCTGAAATCATTGTGAAGCTCTTGGGCAAATCTCTGGAGCCACCGGTTTAGATGGATATTGGTGCTCTGAGCAGGTGAAGTGCTGACATTGTCCTCTTTGGACACCGAAAACACTTGGTATCTGAAACTGCTGCTGGCAGCAAAGCTAAATATAGTGCCCAAAGGACCAGGAGGGGCTGGGGAAGGAGGGACGGAAGCTCACTGATGGGTCACCTCTTTGTTCTCCCCAGGTGCTCCGTGGACAACCGAGTCACCCGAGTGGCCTGGCTGAATCGCAGCAGCATCCTCTATGCCGGCAATGATAAGTGGTGCTTGGATCCTCGGGTGGTGCTCTTGGCCAACACCAAAACCCAGTACAGCATCCAGATCCAAGATGTGGATGTCTATGATGAGGGCCCGTACACCTGCTCTGTGCAGACAGACAATCACCCCAAGACATCGCGCGTCCATCTCATCGTGCAAGGTAAGAGGAAAGGAGTTCATAAAGGGGTTGGGCTTGCTTTGATTCCTGTTCATCCTTTTTGACCTGGTGTCTTCTCTTCCCACTGCTCCTACTTTTAGCTTTTAAGATAACTTGGTGCAAATGCAGAGGCTTGGAGAGCCCCAGTGAAGCCGGATGATGCATTTAGCCAGTTTTCCTGGAGTAGTCATGGAGGGCTGATACAGCTTTGCCTCCTGAAGTAGTCACTGGCAAACCCATGATGCTGGTTGTTGTGATTTGATGTTGGGTTGTGTTTGTTTTCCATGCTGGAGGCAATGCTTGAAGTAAAAGTTGTGTTGAGGGAATAGAGCGAGCTGGCAGATTTGTGTACTCTGTGGGGGTGTGTTTAAGCCTAGCAACAATATGTGTTTGTGTGTTGAAATTGTACTTCTGAGGAGGAGGAGAAGGAGGAGGAAGGTTGGCATGGGGTGGCAGAGCTCTTGCAGCATCCTGCTGGTGCTGATCCATGAGTTCTCATCGATGAGGGTGCACAATGCATGTATATACTCTTTGGCAAGCATACAAGCAGCATGGGCTCTTAAGAGGGGACCTACATGTGTAGGCACACATGATGATCAAGTAAATGACTGTTTATGCCACATCCATCCCGTGTCTGTGCTGCAAGACACTGGGAAAGGAGGAGCCCACGTGGTGGGACGTACGGGCTGCAATACGCTGCCTTGGGGAAGATTAATGGCGTTTCTAATCCCTTGCTAGCAAGCTCTTTTTCCTTCCTCTGTGCCCTGAGCAGGAGCACTCTTAGCATGAGACACAAGCTTGAGTATTGGAATCTCGTCTGGGGCTAATTTTCAAATGCTGATGGTTGTATTGATTTGGAAACAAGCTGGGTTAAAAAGCCATTGGTCTTGTACGCAGAGCCAGGTTGAGCTCAACCACCGTCGATACGCCAGGCCCAAGCATTATTGGCAGTCTAATGAATAGGAGCGGGGGGAAAACCCAAACCCAGGGCCTTTATTTCCCCCCCCTTCCTCCCCCTTTCTGTTTTCTCTTTCCTCTCGGAGCAATCAAGCAAACTAAACAGAGCCAGACTTTCTCCATCTCCATTAACCATGGAAGGAAGAGGATGCATCGCCAGCCCAGTTCCTTGCTCTTAATCTTGCAATCTGTTATTACCTACCTGAGTTTCTTAAGCCAAAGTCGATCACCCGCAAGTTCTGAAGTTGCTATCAGATGCTGGGATGATGCAGGACAATTCCTATCTGTTCTGTTCTGATTCCTGCTTCCTAAATTTCCCGTATAACCCGACATCCAGGCCCATCCCTCCTGTGTCTTGCTGTATCATTAGGAAGAGATATTTGGGTACCGGAGGAAAAGGTCGTTTCTTAACTCCTTGCAGTAGTGCACTTCAGTAGGATTCAGTGATGGGCTCAGTACTATGTCCATGCTGTACATCCTTACAGAAACACTGGCCTCCTAATTCCAAAAGCTTGGCTCAACCAGCCCTTTCTTGGGTGGAAGGTGGCAGAGCAGGACATGAAGGTGAATATCATGTCTAAGTAAAGGGAAGGCTTAATGACCTCTATAAATATTTGGCTGGGGCACCAGAATTAACTCTTCTCCCTTGGAAAATGGACCCAATGAATATGCAATGTGATATAACCCTGCCCTGACTTTCCCCTTGCTGCACCAGGAAAGAGCCTGGGGGCACGCAGAAGCGCTCCAGCCTCTCAGGATGCAATTAAATCATGCCCTGGGGCAGGCTGTGCTCTCCAAACAAGGATCTCCAGCCAGGGTTTCAACAGCCTGATGCTCCCCCAAGCAGGCGTGATGGGTGCATATCAGCCAGGGTCCAGGAGCCCTCATCCCATTCTGTGCATCCCTCCTTCTCCTAAAGTTTAAGGAATATCACTACGAAACAGCCATGGATGGAGGGATTTAGAAGCTGGCGTTCATGTCTACCAAGGGCTGCTGGAGGAAGGGGTGCTTTAGGGGGAGAGAGCAAAAACCAGAAGAGGGATGGGGGAGAGAAAATGAGCTTCCTTTAGGGTATGAGGGTTGGGGATGGTGCCCCAAAGCAGAGGGAGGGAATGAACTAGAAACCACCAGGAACTCAGAATGTCCACGCTGCAGCAAGGGGAGTGCCACACATTTATTTCTAGGTTGACTGTATTGATGGCTGAGAGCCCAAAATAGGTGGGTAGAAGGCACCTCAAGAGCTAATTTAGCCCATCCCTCTGCAACAAGGCTGAGCCATCGCTGGCAAACACATGTGAAAGCTATTCTTGAAACTCTTTAACAAAGCAGGTTCTTCAGCCTCCCTTGACGATCTATTCTATTGCTTCACTACCTTTATAATTAGAAAACGTATAGCTAATATCCAACTTCAACCTTCTTTGTTGCAAGTGGAGTTTTTCTCAGCCTGTCCCCAGAGGATGTGGAGAACAATTGATCAGTGTCCTCTTTGTAACAACCTTTAGCTTTTGGGAAGGTTGTTATCGTGTTGCCACCTTCTCTCTGAAAGGATCCAAGCCCCATTTCTCCCACCTTTCCTTGTCGGTCAGGCTTTCAGAAACACTTGTCAGTCTTGAAATCCTCTACAAAAGGCAAAGGGTGTCTGCTTCCAGGAATAACACCTTGGTGCATCTCTCCTTCCTGCTGCTTCTGTGCCAATATGGGACAAATGAGCCCCAGGAACAAGACAACAGACTCTTGGCATTGAATGCATCAAAGTTCAGACTTGCTATTTTGGGGACTGCTTTAAATGGGGTCAGGCTCAGTGTTGGTGAAGCCAAGTTGATGCGAGCCAACAATAGCGCTGCAAAAGGTCCAAGGAGGTTCTTAGCACCTGGAGCTCTCAGACTACAATGAACAGCTCAATGGGTGTCCATGTGTCTGGAAGGTGGTCTCTGCCTGTTCTGCTTGCTCAGCACTCATTTCTTCATAGGAGGAGTTGCCATAAGGCCAGACAAAGCACAGGGGAGCAGCACTGCTCGTGTTTGCCTTGGACCCTAGGAAGAGTGAGGGGTTTGGGGGTGAAAATCCCAAAGGGACAAAACCCAGGGAAGGCCCATTCACTGTAGGCGAGCTTTGAACTTGGAGGGAGGCAGAAACCCATACTGAGAAAGAACACTCAGGCCCCACTGACGGCTGAGAAGTGATGCTTTCCCTTCCTCTCCTCTCCTGTATCCCATCCTGGTCCTGCTTCTTGCCTCTGCAGCAGCATCTCAGGTGCAGCCCCCCCCCTTCTCCTTGCTCCTTGCATGACACTTCAGCTATTGAAGCTGTTCTCTGGGTTCCTGGGTTTAAAAGAGAGAGGGGAGGGAGGAGGAGAAGGACAGTATCTGGAAAGCTCTTATTTGTATTGGTAATAAGCCGTCTCCAGCGCGCGCCTTCAAAACTCCCACTGCCTTGTAAGATGCATTAAGGGAAGTTGGCCTTATCTCTGCGCGGGAAATGGACTTGGGGAAGGAGGCACAGCGCTGCCAGAGTTTAATCTCACTTAGGCATACAAATTTGCATGATAGAAAATGGTGGAATTTTAGTGCTTCCAAAGAAAGAAAGAAGGAGGGGAAAGAAAAGGCAGGCAACTGAGGGGTATTAGCGCTTTCTGCTGCTTTATCAGTTCCTCTCACCCTATCTGGCTCTTGCTGTTGTCACTGGAGCAACTAATCACCCCTCCCCTTTTGTTGGGGGTAAATGAGGTTTCCCACTCTTTCACAGGCCCAGGGTTAAGCTGCAAATCCCTGCCTTTATTAAGGAGTTAATTACCTGCTGCTGAAGCAAGGGGGCTGCACGTGAAGGTAGTGGGGTGACACTCCAGTGCTGGTGGCACCTCACCTCATGACAAAGCCACCCCAGGAGCATCACTACCAAGGTGTGTGCTGGTGAGATAAAGCCACCAGTGGGGCTTTGTTTCAAGCCCCAAACTCTGCCCAATTAATTTTCCTTTGATGCCATAAGCCCCTTTCACTCGGGGGAGAATGAGGAGAACTTTTTGATGGCTGTATCCTGCCTTGCGTTGGGGTGCATGGGAATTGCCTGCCCTGCAGAGTGGCGGGAGGCTGGGAGGAAGGATCACCCCCTGCAGTCACCATCACTCTGGTCCAAAGGCCTTAAGGTGGCTTGTAGGGAAAACAGACTGGATGGGGATGCATTGCTTGTGCCTGGTTTTTACTGGAGATGCTTAGAACCTTCCTAACCACGCTCCACCCAGGAGCTTGAGTGTCACTAATGGAGCTGGGGGATCACCCACAGGGCTGAGCCTGACCCCTGCACTGCCAAAGCCACAATGGGGTGAGAAGGTGCAGAGGGATTCGCGCAGTGCTCTTTGGTAACTCAGTTTAGAAGTTGGTCGCATGCTGCATAGGATGAATCCCAGCAGAAACTCCAGCTTCTGGCATGGGTTTTTCAGGTGTATCCACACCTTTTTGCCCATGAGAGCAGCTTTTCTTTCTAGAAGCAAAAGCAGTTTTAGATAATGACTTCTAAAAGGGATGAGAAGAGCTGGGAGAGCCTCCCCAAATGGGTGGAGGGGAGGAAACCAGAAGCACGAAATGGAAATCCTCCCTCGCTTCGCCCGCGCTCTCGGCTCCAGTGACTGATGCGTTCCTTCCCGTCTCCCTTTGTTGCTAATCGCCATCCGTCCATCAAAGCATCTTTTCCTTTTGTAGCAGCACTGTCGTGGAGGACTGAAGGTCTCCCACGCACTCTCCCGCACTGTCCCAGTTGTCTTTGTATCCCTGCTTTGCTGTTCCCATAAGAAGCATCTCTGCAGGTCCCACATCCGTTGCTGCCCCCATATCTCTCCATCTCCCCCCTAAGATTACCAGCTTCGTCTTCTCCGTCAGCCCAGTCTGTGGGTTTAACCCACTGATGTTCTTCTCCATGTGGCCTTCTGGAGACTCCCCCCCGTTCCCCCCAAGCCACTTGACCTCTTTGCAAATCAATTTAACATCTGTGAGGCAGAGATAATAATTGTCACCTCCTTCACAGGGGGGTTGATGAGGATTAATTCATTAATGTCGACAGAGGTCTTTGAAGATGGAATGTGCTATCTGAGAGCTAAACGTTATTATTAATTAGCAATTATATGGTGGGGTGGGAAGGGGGGGAAACCAGGGACTCCAGAGCCTGGACTGGAGCACTTTGGGCTGCCCCAGTTCCGTGCTGCTGGTGGAGGGAGCCAGCACACTGCATCCCCTGGGGAACGTGGCCCACTTGTGCTGCAGTGTCCTCCTTCCTGGAGCATAGAAGGGAGCCCCAGTGGTGCAAGGGGAGGGATGGGGAGGTGAACAGTGCTTGAATGTGTTGACACTGTCCTCAATAGAAAGAGGAGCAGTAGGGTGGTGAGGCACTATGCAGGGTGTCCAAAGAAGTGGTAAATGCCCCCTCCCTGGCAGTGTTCAAGGCCAGGTTGGACAGGGCTTGGAGCAACCTGCTCTAGTGGAAGATGTCCCTGCCCATGGCAGGGATTTCGAACTGCATAAGCTTAAGGTCCTTTACATCCCAAATCATTCGGTGATTAGGTTAGGTTGGTTGGGAAGGGAGGGCATCCTCCATGCTTGCCTGTCACCCCAGACCCAGGGGAGGATGTAGCCCATTTCCAAGGAGAAATAATTGGCAGGAGAATGGAGGAAGGGGAAAGAAGAACCGGTGATTCATAGGATGCACAGACCGCTTCATTTCCTTTGTGGTTTCCTTTCTTGTGTACACCAAGGCTGTGGCCAATTTCTGTTTCTCTCCTCCAGTGAAGTGCTGATGCTGTCATCCAGTGTATTGTGAGGTCTTTGTACTGGGACAACATAATGGTGCCCACTGGGGTCATTTCCACCTCTGGTACCCCTATGGCTCCTTTATTTCCATCCTCCTCAGCTCCAGCTGCTTGCGCTATTGTGGTAGGGCATGTAACTCTCTTTGCTAGTCCCTCAGAGGTGCTCAGAGCCATGGAGGTCACCTTCTGATCACTCCTGTTGTAGAGAACAAGAGTCTTTCTGAAAGCGTGTGCTCCCTTGAGCCCTGTTGACCCATCCTCTCTGAAGGCTTTCAGGGAGAGGTCACTGCATCACCCGGAGCCATTCAGTGGTGACTGCACTAATCTCTCTTCTGCAGAGAGGGTGAAAGTGGGAGGCCAGTTGTTGGCCAGACTCAAGTTGCCTGCGGGTTTTGTGTTCACCCCCTGTGTGGTGGAACTTTGCACTGCGCCTCTGGGATGCAGGTTGGGAATTTCTACAAGGGGTGTAGGGACAGGACAAGGGGAATGGCTTTAACGTGCCAGAGGGGAGATTGAGATGAGCTCTCTCTCTTAAGGGCCCTTCCAACCCAAACCAGCCTGTGATTGTATGATCTCCCCATCACCACATCTGGTTTCCAGAGTTGTTAGGCATGTTGGATGCGGGGGGGATATTGAGGTCACTGCAGTTTAATGTTACTGCAGTCATCTCTTTTGTTTTACTACATTAAAACATTTGTGGTGGAACGGTTGGACCACTGTGATGCGATAACGGTACCTTAATGGTATTGTCACCATGGCAACCCTAATGGCGGCTCAATAACATTATTGCAATTTAATCTGATGACAATAAAATTAAGGGGAGAACGGTGAGACCTCACCAATGGAATGTTACTACAGTAACAGCGTTGTTATCACTGTCGCGGGAGCAGAGTCAACTCGTTGTAGTGTAACATTAGTACCAGCACGTTGTTACTACAGTAACACGGAGCATCCCAAAGTCCCTTTAGGGGATGGGAGGAGGTGGCACAGGTGTATTAGTGCTACACCTACCCCAGGGCTGTCAGCACAGGAAGGTCATGCTAGTGGCAGGTCGCTTTATCCGTCTAATCCCACAGTTGTGATGTTTTTTAGGGGGTTATTCCTCCTTCTTCCGTTGCTGGAGTGTTTTGGAGCAGGTCTGTTGCTTTAGCAGCAGTACTCTGCAGGGAAGGATTGAAAGCACTGCCCCCATCTAGTTCCAGATCCTTCTGCCCGGCGTTTTATAGCATGTGGCTGTTATGGAGTGATAACGTTTTATATTTATATGTCATCTTTCATCGTGAAGGATCCCAGCACAAGCTACAAATTATTGCAGTGCTGCAGGGCCAGGCTGGGAACCCGGCGTACAAGAGGAGGGATTTCATCCAAGGGCACGAGAGCTCATTTTGCTGCCCTGAAGCGAGCTGAGCACCAATACCAGTGCAAGTGAGGGTCTCCCTTGAGGACAGGATTTATCCAGAGCCCCCAAACTTTGTGAGAGGGGTCTTGGTGCATCCCAAGCTTTGTGCATCCCCCTGTTGCTTGGGTGGGCATAGGGAAAAGTCCCCACTTCCCAGCTTGTGTTCAGGGCTCGAAAATCATAGCAGAGGTGATGGGGTAGGCAAAGAGTGAGGATTACTGCTGCAAAAGGCATTTATTACTGCAGTGCTGGTTGCAGGGATACTGCATCTCAGCATCGGCTTTCAAGCAGCCCCAGGCTTGCAAGTGGTAAGATGGGATGTGGATCAAGCGATATCTGGATGCTGGGGAGGGATGCTTCATCAGGGACTGTAGTGATAGGAGAAGGGGTGATGGGTTCAAACTGAAACAGGGGAAGTTCAGGTTAGATATAAGGAGCAAGCTCTTCCCTCTGAGAGTGCTGAGGCACTGGCACAGGGCACCCAGAGAAGCTGTGGCTGCCCCATCCCTGGTAGTGTTCAAGGCCGGTTTGCATGGGGCTTGGTGCAACGTGCTCTAGTGGAAGGTGTCCCTGCCCGTGGCAGGGGTTTGGGACTGGATGAGCTTTAAGGTACGATTCATTTCTGACACCTTTGTGCCGTGCACGGGCTCGCTGCAGTTTTCTCCATCCTCCAGGGGAGGGAGTCAGAGCTGCCACAAATCTGCATCCAGCATCCCAGGCACATCCCTCATCCTGCCCAGGCCCAGCATTCCAGAGATGCGCGCTCGCCGTGCCACTTGCACCCCTGAATTAGCAACACCCTGCTTAGCAGGCAGGGGCTTATCCTCTATTTGAGCTCCTGTGCTCCCTTCCAACTTCTCCTGGGATCTCCATCCTTTGACAGCTTGATGCATTTGAAACCCAAATTTGGGTGAGTGCTTTGTGTTTCACAAGCCCAAGCGCCAGCCCTAGCTCAAATCTGGACCTGCTCAGTGAGGCAGCTGCTTGGCTTCCCTTGTGCATCAGCATTTGATCTCTCTCCATGGGTATTTGGACTCTGACCACCGCAGTAATTCCTTGTTTGTCCTTTAATAAAAGACCCGTGAGCCCCCTTGACACTGGAGCTGGAATTGGTGGGACCTGGGGTATCCTTCCTGCCAGCTCATGGCAATCTGGTCCTGCATCCGTCCTGCCAAACCAGCTCCTCGGAGAGTTACTTGTTTGAAAACACGAGCAGCGGCTCATCTCCCATTCAACGTTTTCCCCCATCATTTGCTTTATTAAATATTGATTTTCTGTTGCATTATTAAACCTTAAGTCGTGAGCATAAATTCAGATTTGATACTTTAATCTGGCTCCTCTTTTTGGCCTTTAGAGCTTCTTTTTCTTGCCAGTCCCACTGCAGGCAAGCCCAGAAGCCTGTTGCAGAGACTTAGGGAGTCAAAGAGCAGGAGCAGGGGGCTCTTCCCAAGGGAGTTTGGTCTGTTTAATGGCATCCATGGGGATCCTGGCTTGAAATCCTGTGTAGACCATGGGTGAGAAGAGTTTAAGCTTTTCAGGGATGTTTCAGGGCTATAGGCCTCTGTGGTTTGTGATAGCATGGACAGATTGCAATCTGAAAGGAGAATTTAGGCTGGAGCCACTGCATGGGCAGAGTGGCAGAGAGGCATCCTTCCACATGCCCCACTCAGTTTGCTCCCGAGGCTTTTTGCTGCTTTGCTTTGCCAAAGCTGCCATGCTGAGGTGCCGTGCTGTCTGCCAAGGGAAGGAAGCCGCAGATGGCAGTGCCTTGTCCTAAATGCATCCCTCCAAACACAGCTCCTGGGCGCTGCTGTACAGAGCTGCGCTTTTCCACCCTACAAATCCCCAGCGAAAGCAGACGTTGGCCTCTGCCAAAGCTCCAGGCAAAGCCAGAGGGATGCCAGGCTTGAGGAAAACCACCAGCCAGACAGGAGCGGTGCAAGTGACCACCAGCATGTCCCTGAGAGCCAAGCTGGGTCACAGTGACCCGCACCGGCTGCGCCCCACTCGCCTCCCCTTCCCTATCAGCGAGCCGCACGCATCCAGCCACTGCCAAAGCCCTTGCTGCCAGCAACCAGGTGTCTGAACATGTTTCCAGAGCCAAGATAACTCCACAGCCAAAAGGGAGGAGGGGGAAGCAGTGTGGCAGTGCTGGCAGGGTGAGGAGGATAACAAAAAGTAAGGAGAAAGAGGGGGAAAAAAAGGCAGAGGGAGGCTTGCAAACGGCTTTTGGATCCCCATCCAAACAGGGCATGAAACCTGTGCCTGGTGCTGAGCAGTGATTTAAAACCAGGCTCCCAGCGGCAGGGAAAGAGGCGGAGGGGGAAGCAGATGTGAACACAATGCTGGAGATAAAGGAGAGGCCAAGGGAACAGCTGCTGAAGAGCCAGCCTGACCCTGCCATGTCCCGTAGTGGGTTCCACGTGCTAGAAAGCCTCCAGCAGATATCCACGAGCTTAAGGACAAGCTGAAAGGGGTCACTGAGCCCCAGGGAAGAATGAAGGGGGGAATCAGGAGGTAAATGTGGTGTTTTCCACACTCTTTTTGCTTGGATTTTAAAGGAGAGGTTGAAGTTTGGAACAGAGGAGTTGTGTTGAAACATCGAGGAAGTTGTGGGCTCCTTTTCCTTTCTGTTCTGGTGCTGCAATGGAAAAGAGATGTAGAAAAGGAGAAAGGGGAAGGGAAATTGGAGAACAAAAAGGCAAGGATCTTTGGAAACAATGTGGAAATGTGGTCTTGGAATATTCCTGGTTTGGATTTTGGGGGTCTTTGGCTTGGGTTCTGAGAAACTGGTGGAGTTAAATAGCAATGAGTCCCCTCTGCCCTATTCCTCAGCAATAAGGTGGCTTTGTTCCTTAGACCAAGGTTTGAAACCTGAAGAGCCCCACTGAGTGCAGATGTGAGAGTGAGGAGGTGTTCTTGCTCTAGGTGGACCCATGCACTCATTTTGCCTGTCTGGGTTACGGGTCCCATCACATGGGGATGCCCAGAACATTTCAGCTCTCCTTTCCCTTGGTGGCATCCAGTGTAAGACTGTGTTGAGGCAGTGAAGGCTGCAGCCCCTGTGCTGTTCTGCTGTCCTACACGACAGGTCTCATTGCACCTCCTTCACTACCAAACCCTCCCCATCACCAAACCCTACCCAGGGCTGTCCTTGCCTGGACCAGCCTTGAGACAAAGGGTCAACAGAGCTGTCTTCTTTGTGCATTGCCCTCCTTGTAATCCCTCCTCCTCTCAGCTGCAGCCTTTGATCCTCCTCCTCTTTCGCAAACACTTTGCTCATGGAATTCAATCTTTCACGCAGTGTTTTCCTTCGCTATCTTCCCTTTTTTTGGCAGAGCCTGCCTGAAATGCTGTTTTATTTTCCCTTGCTCCTTCAGCAGCAGGGCTATATAATTGATGGCCTCGCCAGGCTTTCTGAGCTGAACATTAAACCCTTCCTGCCTTGGCTCCGACCGGAGTTCATTACTTTCTGAAAAGCTTCGTTGTCTGTTTGTGCTCAGATGATTGTTGTTGTGGAAGGGAGGATATTGTCAGCAGAGAGAGAGGAGGAGGAGGAGGGGCTGGATTTGGCCAGGGCTGCTTTGTAATGAAATCCTCTTTCTTTTTAGCACATTTTCGAGTGGGAAAAAGCCTCTTTTAGCAGAACCAAAATACCGGCATCCTCCCGAAGGCAGGAGCACAAAGCTCAGACCTATGGGTTGTTGAGGGGGGGGGGGGGGGGCGCGCTGTAGGAAAATGCTGCTTTGCAAATGACCTGTAAGAGCGAGGCTCAACTCTTTTAGTGCTGGCACCATCATTTCCTCATTCTGGTGCTGGGGGTCACTGGACTGCTGTGGTTTTGCATCTGGCAAGACGAAGCAGGAGTGTTTGCACTGTGCTTCTGCTGCTTCTGCCTCTCCGTCTTCCTCGCTGGGCTTTCAGCACTTAAAACTCAGCAAGGAAGGTGATTACAAGGCTTGGAGATGCAATGACACTTCCCTGCCAACAAATAATTGATTTATTAAAGACATTACAATACATTCATGGTTGAGCGTTAAGGGTTTTCCTTTGAACTCGCTCAGAAATCCAAAGGGATTGTGCCTGCTTGCAAGTACCGCGGGCAGAATAAATCTGTGCTCCCCCATCTCCTCCCCCTTTGTGCAGCCACAATTTCATTTCCCTTTGACTGGCACCAGTAAATATCACAGCTCGACAACTCCAGTCCAGTGACCGGTGTGATCCAATTTAATAGCAGTTAAAAATTCAAAGTGATTGTTAGCCAAATGGAAATGGAAGATTTCAGCCCCTGCCTGCCTTGGGGAGGAAAGGGAGAACGAGGGAGGGTGCGGGGAATGGAGACAAATGGACTAGATAAAAAATAATGGAAAGTAACTTAATTAAGAGGCTCGAGCTGAGTTAAAAACCATCAGGATTTGGAAGCGGAGGAACCACAGGGCTGAAAAATGAAAGAGAAGGAGGAAAGAAAGGAAACTGGGCATGAAGAGCCTCCAAAAATGATGAAGTGCCAAGAGAAGGAGGCATAGAAGGAAGGGGTAAAAACAGGCCTGCTGTGGAAAGCTGGAGCACATGGGGAATAAACGGTGCTGGCAATGAGGCTGGGTGTTAGGAAGACAAACAGGGATGTTAAAGGGTACTCCAGAGGGAGATAAGTCCCTGGGACTTTTTTGGTGTTCCCAAAAGCATGAGGGTGGCCAGGAAGAGAGCTTTATTTAGGAGAAATGGGAAATGAAGGAGCAGTCCTAATGGCGAAGAAGAGTCCCCGTTCTCCTGCATGTCCATGTCCCTTATTCTGTTTCTTTGCTTTTAACTCTGCCTATTTGGGTTGAAATAGGGTACTGAAATGGGAATTGCCTCTCTGTGTACCTGGGTATCCTCTGCTCTCCACAGCCTGATAACTTAACTTGTAACTGCAATGGTGTCATGTGGACCATTGAATATACCTGTCCTGGCAGCCCTCCTGGTGCCTTTTCCATGGCTTCTGGAGCTCCACAGAGCCTGGAAAGCAAGTGCTGAAAAACAAATGGGTGCTTTTGGGCCATCTAATCTTCAGGTCTCAGTTCTCCATCCATGAAGTGAGGATAATGATGCTCCCTTATCTCACCAGGGTGATTTGATGATGGGGTTTATTAATGCCTACACTGTATAACACTGGGGTAAAAGTTGGACTTGGTGATCTTAAGGTCTTTTCCATCTCAGTTGATTCTATGATTCTATGACTGCACAGCCTCTGGATTGTTGGTATTTGTTCTCCTGCTTTTTTCTGGCAGCTTTGTTCAAGCCTTGGGTTGATCCCCTGGCTTTGAAGCAGTTTGGGTGTTAGTACAGGGTGGATGCTACAAGGCGCCTCGGGTAGGGTGCATGATGAGGAGTACTCCATGGGAGGCTCTTGGAGGCCGAGGAGATGAGTCTGCAAGGGCAGGGCTGTGTAAAGGGACCGAGAGGAGGAAGGACTGGACCAGGGCATCTTTGGAAAGCTAGAGCTGCCTCTGTTGCAGCAATGGATGGGTTCATAAGTCTTGTGTGAAGAGATACATTCCCATGCGGACAGGAAGAGCGGCAGCATCCGGGGGCATAAATCACCTCACCTGCAATTCATTCTGAACTGCTGAGACTTGCTGACCTCCCGCTTTATGAGCAGAGGAACAAAGAGTCTGGTCATAAGTAGCAGCCTCCGGATCACCTAATTGGAGAATAACAGGGCTGTGCTCCCTGTCTGATCCATTCATTTTTCACTGGAGTCAAAGGCAAGCAGAGGAAGAAGCCCAAGAAGAAGTTAAGGCTCTGGTTGGAGCACAAGGAGACACAGGCCAGGGTTAAGCTCCATGCTAAGGGCTGAGGACAGCCAGAAGGAAAGGGGCTGTAGGGTTACAACAGCACTTGTGTTGTTTGAGATTGTTTACATCGACCCCTGCCTCCTGCACATCTCATTCCACATCCACCTCTTCCTCCCCATTTTGTCCCATCCCTAAACTTGATGCCTAAAGGTAGTTTGCAAAGAACGATTTCCAGGCTGAGGATGCAGCCTACATTCATCTCGTCCTTTTTCATGTGTACGTGGGGCAAAGGCTTTGTTTTAAGAATCGTGGAATGGTTTGGGTTGGAAGGGCCTTTAAGCTCATCCAGTTCCAAACCCTTCCACTAGAGCAGCTTGCTCCAAGCCCTTTCCAACCTGGCCTTGAGCACTGCCAGGCATGGGGCAGCCACAGCTTCCCTGAGCACCCTGTGCCAGCGCCTCAGCACCCTCACAGGGAAGAACTTCTGCCTTATATCCAACCTGTAGTTCCCCTGTTTAAGTTTAAACCCATCATCCCCTGTCCTATCGGTATAGCACCCAAGTGCCGTCGGGTCTGAGGTTGTCAAAGATGTCATGGGGAAGCTTGGGAGTGGAGGAGAGATTGATAAACAGAGCCAGAAGGACACAAGTAGACCCAGAAGAGAGAAATAGGCTTCGATTTAATCAAAACTTGGGGCTTTCACTTGGTTCCACGTTAATGCCACGGAGCTCAATGGGTTTTGAAGTAGAAACCTCATCCTCCTTGCCTGGGCGCGGGCTCCTCGAATTAGATGAGTGTCAGTGTGGAAAGTGTAATCATAAACACTTTGTGCTCTAGTTGGGGGAGAGAGCGCGGCGATAAGAACAAATATGCAAGAGCAGAGTGTGTTTTTAATGGAAGGGAGATTTATTTCTCTCTGTGTCTTTTTAAGCCTCTAGATAGATCGTAAAAAAAAGCACCCCAGCCCAACCCACACACAACCTGTCTGCCTGAAATAGCCGAAATGTAATTTAAAGAGCATCATTTTAACTAATACTTCACTTCAGAGACACCTGCCCTGTATTCATTGGAGATGCAGGCTGCATTAGAGCATCTGATTTATCTTTGGAAAGGAGATTTGAGCTTCTTTTGTTGCTGCCTGGCTCCTTTTGATGAGCAAAATAGCTCAACCCTCGGTGTGCTGCCCAGTCCTTGTGGACAGAGAGATGGAGCGGGGGGGGGGGGCATGAGGAGACCCCCACCATATCATAGAACCGTAGAATGGTTCTATGGGTTGGAAGGAACCTTAAAGCTCAACCAGTTCCAACCCCCTTCCACAGGCAGGGACACCTTCCACTAGAGCAGGTTGCTCCAGGTCTCATCCAACCTGGCCTTGAACACTTCTATTTTGTAAATGATGAAGCATTATCTAACCTCATGCACTTGATCAGGATCTTAGATGCTGGTGTCTTTAATAAGCCTGCAAGGATGAGAAATACTTGTTATTGCATTGATGGAGAGGTGGGACCTAAAGAGACTTAAGTGTTTTGACAAGGACTACTATGGTGAGGCAGGGAGCAGTGCAGGCACAGAATCATAGAACGGTTTGGGTTGGAATAGACCTTAAGCTCACCCACTTCCAACCTCCTGCCATGGGCAGGGATGCCTCACACTATCCCATGTTGCCCAAGGCTCTGTTCAACCTGGCCTTGATCTCGGGCAGCTTGCTTCTGCTGTCGAGGATGAGGGAGTGTGAGGATGAGCAGGAGGGGAAGGAGAGCTATTGCCACATCCTTAGCTCGCCCTTTCTGCTCTGAAGTTCACTTGTAATATTCCTCTCGACTCAGGTTGCTAATGCGTTTTGTTCTCCCGAGCGCGCGGGGCCCAGCTTCCCGCTCAGCCTTTAATTAGTTTCTGGATGATGACATCTCCACTGAGAATCATCTCATCGTGTCCCTCCGATCTCAGGGGGAGATAAAGGAATCTAATAAAGACATTCAGCATTTCTAGGTGATGGCTTTGACAAGCTCTGTATTAACCACAAGGAGCCTTCTGACTTCCTCGGGTGGCCTCGACACGCTCTGCCTCATCCCCCCTTTTCCCAGCGGGTCTGGGAGCCTCCGTTCAATGTCTGGTGGGATGAGAGGGATGGAGCTGGGGGCATGGTGTCCCTGAGCAGGGTGAGATGGTTGCTGTCGGTTTGATGGTCACTGTGTGAGAGGCTGTCATGCCTTGAGGAGAGGTGTCAATAATGTTGGGAAGATGATGCAGGTCTTAAGGCTTCGAGATCCTTCAATTTTCTGGCTTTCAGGAGGCGTTGCTTGGCTTCCCAGGGGAATCCCGGGTGGCTTGGGGTGCAAAAGCTGGAAATAAGATCCTTGCTCCATGTGTGTGGAGCTGAAAATGAGATCTGTCTAGACAGGGAGCTGCACCACCAAACAGGCCATGTTTGGCTGCTTATCTTCACAGGTAGCAATGCACAAACCTTCCTCGTACAGCTTTCTTTTTCCTTCCTTTTCGTTCATCATCATTAGACTCATTTTGGAGAAGGGAGAAGAGTCCCACAACTTTCTTTGGGAATCATAATGTGAAAGCAGAACTGAGATCTCCCTGAGTGAGGAATTCTGCCTGCTCTGTGAGGCTGCTATTAACAGTGATGCTAAGCTAAGCCTTGTTTGATTCCCCAAAGGTCTGTGTCGGGTGTTTCTTCCTTTTTGTGGTAGGAGAAAGGTTGTGGATCCCTTCAGAGCCTTGAAAGCAGGGACCAAATTAGCCTGGATCCTTAGGGTGGGACACACTAGATCCAGGTTGGTGACCTGGACCCATCCAAAAGTCAGAAGAAGTCCTTTTGATGGAGACCTGACTCTCCTTCCATGCCGTATCTTTTCTGGCATGTCCCTTGTTGACTGCAGTATGAGTCTTGCTGATTTATGCTGTCGTAAGTGGAATCAGATTGGGCTTCTTTTTGGCACTTAGCTATAAAGTTTGTCTGCGGCAACCCTGCTGCTTCTGTGGTGAATTATAGCCACGTTCCCAAATCCTTTCCTAATGAATGATTGGAAACGTCTTGTTTCCCGTCTCCTGCTCTGAATGATCATGCTGCCGTGCTGTATAACCTGCTGCAGACATGGGCGTAAAGAATTTGGTGTCCTCCAAGCTCAGGAGAGCTTTGCTGCAACAGGAGCTGTTTCCTACTTGGGAAATCCTGTAGGCGCATCCGGGTGCCGTATGACGCATCTCATTGCACCTTGCTTTCAAACGAGCAATTGCCATTCGTTAGTTATTAATTGCTTAGTAAGGTGGTTATGGATGTCCTCTTCATTTCCAGGCTTGCTTTCTTCACTGCCAGGTTTGCACAGTCTGTTGGCAAAGCCGAGCCAAACCAGGAATGCCGGTGGGGAAGGGCATCATTGTGGAGACCCAGGGTAGAGGCAGCTCTGAAGGGCAAGGTCAGCACTTGTAGTGCAAAGGGATTGTGTACAAGCCTACACAAGCAGTGTAGGTGGAAGCAGGCTTTAAAGCTGTGTTTGCCCTTCCTTGCCCCCCTGCCCAGCTCCTGAACAGTGTTGGTGCGGCAGAAGGATAATTGGAGACGCAGCTCTCTCAATTAGCTTTCTGCCTCCCTTGAAAAGGACAGAAAGGATTGGAACACAGAGGAAGGAGAAGGTGCAATGCCTGGCACTGCAGCAGCTGGGTGCTGGCCCTTCTCCTGACCCACCGGCTGCTGCCAGAGGAGAGACAAGCTGCTCTAGTTACAACCTGGAGGAGGTGGATGGGGAGTGCAGTGTGGGTCCAACTCCTTGCGTCAACCTGTAGCATCATCAAACCCCAGGGGTAGGACCCGTGGTAGCAGCATGCTGTAAAACACAGGGAATTCTGGAGGTGACAGCAGTAAGAAGCTGTTACTAAAGCAGGAGCAGCAGCAGCAGCCTGATGTTGAGGAAGCTGGCAGTGCACATCACAGATTGCCTGCAGAATGCAAGTCTGACTCTCCCTCTTTTTCTTTCTCCGAGACACATTTATAGTTGTTCTTTGTTGTTTCCTTTGATCTGGAGCAGATGTTGCTCGTGCTGGAGGATGGAGGTTTACATGTGTTATGTATGAGGGGGAAGTGAGGAGCTGCTGGGCTCGCTTGCAGGCTGCTGCTGGGGCTGAGTCCTTTGCAGTGCTCCACTCAGCTCCTGCATGAGAAGAGACTCGCAGGTCTGCAAAGCTCACACGTGTATTTCTGCATTGCCAAACTCTTCCCAGTTTGGCTCCAAAAACTGGAAAGAAAGGATGTGTTTAAGCAAAAAAATGCCATTACTTCTTGAAGACCCCCAACTTGGTGAGGCTCATCTGAGGACTCCTTCCCTGTCTCTGGTGGAGAGACACAAGTTTCACCTCAACATGGGGAAGAGCTGCTTGACATTGAGGGTGGCAGAGCCGTGGGACAGGCTGCCCAGGAGGGTTGTGGAGTCTCCTAATCTGGGGACATTCAAACCCACCATGGACATGGTCCTGTGTAACCTGCTTTAGGTGGCTCTGCCTTGGCAGGGGGTTGGACTGCATGGACCTTCAGAGGTCCCTTCCAATACTAATGAGTTGGAGAAGTAACTGTGGAAGGCACTGGTCCCACAGTGGGTAGCAGGGCAGAGGAGGTGGTGTAGGTGCCCTGCTGCATCCCTAGGACATGAAGATCTGTGCTCACCACTGCATCATCATGGGATGCATGAGATTTTGCACCAGTGCTGGCTCTGGGACGAGGATTTGGAGGTGAAAGCACAGCGGGGATATAGTCTGTGCCAGTGGCACAGGAAGGTGTCTGTGCGCCAGGGAATATATCTGTGTAGGCAAGCACATATGCTTGGCTCCGTAAAGACATCTATCACCTGACTGAACACTCTCCAACGTGTAACGTGCCATATGGTTTGGTTAAATATTTAAGTCAGCTGCTTTCTGGCCTGGGGACTCCATGTGTGTGAGCAGGAACCACAGCTGGGCAAACTGGGAGCATGTCCTGGAGGGACTGAGAACAGCCCAGAGCCCTTTCCCACTATCATGGCAAGGATAGGGGAGGAAAAGAGGAGCCAGATCAACCAAACACCAGCCTGCCCCTGGGGAAATCTGTGCTGTGTCACTGGAGCAGCTTGGCCAACACTGCCATGTTTAATCACTTGTGAGCAAAAGAGATGCTGAGCACAAAAGGCCTGCCCGCAAGGAGAGGGTTCCCGCCTGGGAAGCCTGCATTTATTTAGCTTTATTTATTTATTCATTCCCAAAGGAGCACAGCTCCATCTGCGTCCTGCTTTCAGCAGAAGAAATTCCTCCTCTGCCCCATTGCTGCAGAAATGCCAAGTGATGGTGGAAGTGTTTGAATGCAGGGAGAACGGGAGCACCAGTGACCATTAAATAAGATTAAATAGATACTTGTGAACCCTTATTTATTAAGGCTTCCCTCCCTAGTGTGGGAAGAGCCTTCCCCCTACCTGATGAGTCTCCAGAAAGGCATTTTACATAGCCCTGGGGTTAATTATTCAAACGTTTAATTAGCATGCAATAACTGCCATGGTAAATCCTACCACTGCACATTGCATTTAAGCTTTGCTGATGTGGTCACTCTGGTTTTACTTCCCAACCATTCTTTCTTCATCTCATCTCAGGTGGGCTGCAGCAAATTGGCTTTTCCCAAGCATGTCCCAAATGTAATTGGCTTTATCCTTGGTGTATATGTGGCTTGAGCTGCGTTTGCACTTGGAGTTGTAAAGTCTCCCATTGCCCAGCAAAGCAGCACCGCAGTCACCTCTTCTCCTCTCCCTCATCTGAGCAACATTTAAATCTCCTTCTGTATTGATGATGAGGAGGATATTATGCTCCTATTAAGGGAAATCTAAGTTTAATCTGCTTTGATTATGGTTAAGAGTCTGGTCACCTGATTTGATTGCAGATGTTTGTCTCCCGCCTTGCGGGTGCAGCACCAGAGTCGCGGTGCAAAGGCTGACTTGATTTCCTTCTTGAAGCCTCGGTGAGCTCCGCAAAACAAGCTGAAATGGGATGGTGTGGCTTCAGTAGTTAAAAACATCAGAAAGGTTCCTCTGTGATTTAGCGAGCATCACACTGATGATGATGGATATTGCTCTAGTTCTGTCAGTACGTTCAGCTGGAAGCTATTTCTTCTTCCCAGGCGATGGCAGACAATTCACTGTGCCTCCACTTGTCTCTTTCCACCTCTGAAATGGCATCAGTAATACATTCTAGGCCTACTTTTGTTGTCCAGACTAAGACTGGGCTTTTTCAAGTGCACGTGGCTTTCCTGACCAGCAATCCCAGCCTTGCAGGGCAATCATCACACCATTGTAATTAATTGCATCTCCTCAATGGACTACCTGGCTCTTGACAGAGCATCTCCCAGCTCTATACAGGTGCGTGGTCCCAGGAGATGTAGGCTGTCCCCTTCCACTGGGCTTACTGACACTGATGCATATTAATGTCTTCTGGTGTCATCTTTGTGCCCTCCAGTGTCCTGCCCCAGAGCTCCTGCTGTTCTGGGAGCATCTGATCCGTAGTGCATGATTAGTAGATCAACCACTGTGCCCACAGCAGCAAAAAAATGAACTCCCAGAAGCCCTTCAAAACAGAGAATAATTCATTACCCACCTTGATTTCCACTTAAAATGTACTTTAACTACACTTCCAACTACAAACCCTAAATCACCCTCATGTTCACAAAAAATCCATCATTTTTTATTTTATTGCACAGCACTGGCATGACATAATCCCTTCCAGAGTGTCTTGGAGTGCTTTACGGATCAATAAATTACTTACCTGCACAGCAGAGGCAATGCATGCAAGGCCATTGCAGTCATTCCAGCTTGGCACAGCCCCGGGAAGGATGTGGCAAACAGAGAGACGCAGGGAAAAGCGTGCTCAGGAGTGGGATCCAAGTCAGGAATAGGAGTGTTGCAATGGTCTGGGCTGGAGCTTCAAGCAGGTCGCTGGCTGGGGCTCGCCCAGGGAGGGTGGAAGGAGCAGGGTGCTTTGGAAGTGATTTGTGAGCCTCCTGCACAGCACTGCAGAGGGATGCTGATGCTGCTTGGCTCCAGAGAACGGCCTGGAAAATAATAATCCAAGGAAAGTGATGGTCTTTATTATGTTGTGCAGGTGCAGGCTGCAAACAGCAGCTGTAGAAACCCCAGCCGCCCCTTGGCAGCCGCATCCCTGCTCGCTCCTCATCCCTTCCCCTTCTTATCACCCCCCATCTTATGTGTGCATCCTCAGTTTGGGTCTGGACCCCTTGTATCTAACCTGCTCCTGCGTGTTCTTGATGGCTCAGGATGACTTTCATCCCGGTTGAATTTCCTTTCCATTGTGTAGTGCTGGACATTAGAGGCTTCTCAGGTAGACTTGTCTTCATAGCCAGCAACTCTTGGTGCATTTCTGGTTGCAAGAGAGCCTGCAGAAAGAGCTGCAAGCCACAGACATGTTTTGGGTGCTCTTGATGGAGTTTGGAGGGGGTGGATAGTGTTTCCTCAGTAGATGCAGCTCTGCTGGAAGGGGTTGAGAGGACAGGATGAGTACTGGGTGTGGGAGAAGTACCATCACACACACAAAGAGGTGCGAGGTGCTAAGGAGGAGCTGTCTTGAGCATCCCTACAGTGACTGAATCCCTTCTGGCTACAACTTCTTCCCACTTCAACCTTTGTCTTCCCTGTCCCCGTTTCCCCTGCGGGATCCCGTCAAGTCAAATGAGACTGATGGGCTACTGCAGAGCTTGTCACAGGTGGAGGGAGGAAGGAAGCCTCCTTCAGCCACATTTCGGGACTGGTGATGGAGCAGAACCGGTTGCATTTTCATTTCCCTCTTTTTGTCAATGCAGTGTCTCCGAAGATCACCGAGATCTCTTCTGACATCTCCATCAATGAGGGTGGCAACGTCAGCCTCACCTGCATAGCCACGGGCAGACCAGATCCAACAATCACCTGGAGACACATCTCACCCAAAGGTAAGAGCCAAACCTTACCACAGGTACTCTGTAAAAGGCACAAAGTTGGTTGCAAGCAGCTGGGAAGATGTCTTTGGTAAAGAAAGGATGATGTGCGCCAAAGAGATGGGATTTAATGCAGCACTTGATGACGGTGGTGGAGAAACATCTACCTTGGTGGAGGAGCTGATGGTTTTGCTCATGTGGAGCACTGGCTGTAGGTACCAGGTTGATGTTGCTTTGCTTAGGGATTGAATGTGCTCACCTGACCCTATGTTTTGGGGGTATTCTCGCCTGTTGCTTTAAAGGAAGTCTGTACCTGGTGCAAATGAGCAGGAAAAGCCAGGAAGCATTAATTGGTGGCCTTGTGAATTGGTATGCAGAGCCTGAGCAGAGCTGTGTGGGTGTGCCAGCTGGGGAAGCCAGTTCCCATGTGCGCCCGTATTATTGCCAAACTGGTTCCCAGATGCTTTTCGGTGTTTGCTTTGCGTTTCGCTGCCCTGTTCTTGCTGGCAGCCACAGAAACCAAGGGGGTGATGCCTGGTTTCTGCTGCTCCGATCCCATCGGGTTCAACCTCAGGCGCTTTTCCCCTGAGGTTTTACCAGTGTCTGCCTCAAGCTCTCCTCGGGGACGCCCCGGCTGGGCTGTCGGCAGCCGGAGGAGCCGGCGCAGCGGCGGCAGTGATGGATGGGGCCGTGTCTGCTCTCTCTGTTCAGCTGCCTGACGATGGCTGCGGCGCCTTGGTGCAGCTCCATTGATTTTTTGCTATTTGTCTGCTCTGTAGCAAGCGGCTGGGCCAGATCCATCACTCTCCATAGCTCAGGCAGGGAGCGAGCTGAGGCGGTGGCAGCTCAGCCCATTCCCTTGACAGCAGCCTCTGTAAAAGCCATATTCCCCCCGGTGCACGTGTTGGTTTATCTGCTTTAGGTGGTTGTGTCCCCGAGACGGTGGCCTTCGGTCAGGGTCTGTGCGTGGATGAATGATGAAATGCGGGGCGCAGATCCATGTGCTCGTCTCCATCCCTGGGTGTCTGTGCACGGCATTGAAGTTGCTGTCAGTGTAGCTGTCACCATCGGGTGGCATTTATGGTCGCAGCAGTCCATGTGTTCCCACCTTGAAGCCTTTTCTTCTCTGTCCTCTTCCCCTTGTCTACCCTGTCAATGCATTTTTGTCTAAGTCAGCCTCCTCACTGCTTGTTTTTCACATGCATCTTGTTTTCCTCACATCCCTGCTCTCCTTCCCGCATCACCTCCTGCTCCCCAAGGACCCTCCTCTCCCATTCCCGTGTCGTTCATTGCCTTCTCCCACACTCTATCCATCCTCTCGTACCCAGGCTCTGGCTTCCAGTGCCTCTGTCTTTTGTGAGGGCTACTTTCCATGTTTGCTGCCATCCAGCAGGTTTCTTCCCCCAGGGAATCTTTACCTACGCTTGAACCAGATGTTTCCATTTTACTTAGGACTTAGCTGCTATGGAAACTGAAGATGCACCAGGAGAGGAAGAGTGAGCTAATCAGAAATTACCTGTGGTGCTGTGTAATTTGCAGCAGCAGCTCTTACCTGATTTTGGCCATGATTAGGCATTCTGCTTTCAAAACTCAAAGGGAACAAATGATCACAGAGATTTACTGGAGTCTGGCCTCATGCTGGTGGAGGGTGCTGAGCCCAGAGGTGGCCCGAGACAACTCTGGTGGCTGCAGATCTCCATAGGCAGCTCCTGTTTCTCTCTCTGGCTCTGCCAAGCTGCCAACAGGGACCTTTACTTCTCCTTTTTGCATTCAGCTCACATAGCAGGGATGAGGATTGGAAGTTTGGGGACTGAAATGAGAGCCAGAAATGCGAGCCAGGGCAGGTGCACAGAGGTGCTGTAGCAGATGCTGAGATGATAACCCTTTCCCGAGTGGGATATAGTCTAATTTGGAGAGCTGGGAGCAAGCAGGGACCCAAAGCTTGTTGCTGGATTTTGGGTCTGCTCGTCCCTGGGGAAGCCTCGAGCTAGCCACCTCCTGCTCCTTCTCGCCGCCTTCCCACGTCCCGCTTGGAGTGGTGGAGAAAAGGGATGAGGAGGATTGGTTCAGGGAATGCTGGTGCATAATTGAAGGGTTTACGTAGTCGATGGGTAACAGCTCTCACCGGTGTCACTGGGGAGAGGCTCTGATAGCACTGTCAGTGCCAAGCACGAACAGAGCGGGAGCTGAAGGAGCTGGTCCCTGTGCTTAAGCTGGTGAGTGCTCCTCTGTGCAAGGCTCTTCATGGGCTTTTATTATTTCCTTGCCAGCTCTGTGCTGCTCTTGGTGGGAGATGGAGCCAATATAAGAGGTGTTTGCTCACCACTGGAGTGTGTGGTTGGGTCCTTCAGGGGATTTACACCGAGAGCAACCTGGTTCCCTGGTGACTGAGCTCACTCAGGACCCTTTGGCAGTCACTCACCTTGACCACTTGGTTGTTTTCTCTCCTGTGCGTTGCTCAGGTCTGGTGTAATATGAGTTTGGTCTGGTAACTTTTGCATCTGCCGTAGTTGGCATGTGATGGGAACTGTTAAATCTGGGTTTGAGGCTGTTTGGTGGGAAGATTCCCCACAGCCAGGAGGAGGAGAGAGTTTTGGTTGGATAACTCAAGCTGAGTGAGCCTGAGCAAGAGTTTTCTGCAAGTGAACCACATCAGCGCTGGCCCTGTTGGTGCCTCCATCCCTGCTCAGAACCTGTGCCCATCCTCATCCTTCTGCCATGAGTAAAAGCAGGATGCTGGCTCTGGAGAAGGGGTCTGTGACCTTGTGGCCAGTCTAACCAAGATGCGTGACATCTTCCATCCCTTTGCATCACTCATCTCTGTCCTTGCTTATTTCTTCTTCCAGTAATGCAGCTGAATGGGTTGAAGTGGATAAAGATGGGGAGCTGGTATAGTCACAGCAGCTTCTGCATCAGTGGAAGAGGTCTAACTGCCCTGGGTTCGGATGCTCCAGCTGGCAGTGTGACTGCCACCAGAGCTGGCAGGCACTGGGGCTTCAAAACACAGTCACCAAAACCATGATGGGAAGCCAAGTTCTGGCATGTCATGAAGCAGATCCATCCCTCCTTGGCAGCCCTGCAGTGCCAGGACCATTGGGATGGCAACCAAGAGAGGCATCCTCAGCAGGGCGAAAGGAGGGAGGAGGACAAAGAGGGAGAGAAGGATGTAGATATATATAACATCCAGCAAGAAGGCAGCAGCCTCCTTCCAGAGGAGGAATAGGTTGTGCTGAGGACTTGGAAGCTGGGGTCTGAAAGGCAGCGTTGTGTGTGCCCACACACATTTGGCTTTGCACTCACAGGTGCCAAGCATCTCTTTACTTCCAAGGCTGTCTTAGGGTCCTCAGTCTCACAGTGCCAATGTCATCTGTAAACTGCGGAGAGGTCTTCTAGTCAATAGTCTGGTTTTGGTCACTCAGGTGTTTCCATAGCTACTGGGCTTTGTATTTATTTTGGGGGTAATTCTGATGTTGTCATGGCAATTGCTGTGTTATCAGGCTGGTTTTCATCTCTCACAATAACAAGGGCTCAAGTGTGGTTATCCTGTGATGATGGAGTCAGAGGCATGAGGAAAGGGTGTAAAATCAGGTGTGTGCATGGCTCCTCTGTCTGGCCAGCATCAGTCTGCCACATGCAGGCATCCCAAGCCAGAGCCTGCATCCAAGTCATCATCCTTAACAGCCCTTGATGGACTTTTCTGCCATGGTTTTTGTCTAATTGCTTTTTGATTATTGCTGTAGTATGATGGATTCTGGTGCAAGGCTTAAGACAGCGGCTGCCAGGGTAGGAAAACATTATGGTTTGGCTGCATGGTGTATTTACTCATAAAAGGTCTGATGGAGAGGTTTTTAGAGCAAGAATCCCTCATTAATGTCAGGATTAGGCTGGGTGCTGAAAGCATGTGGAGTCTGAGCTGTGATTTGCTGAATAGGTGCTGCCTCTGCAAGGCAGAGGGACAAGACAAGGGAGGTGCTTGGAGGATCCTGATGTTGCCACATCCTGGTTATCCTCCCTGATCAGTCCATTTAACCCCTGTGGCCCTCCATGTCCTCCCTGCAAGAGGTACAATAGCAGTCCCTTGTCTTGCAAGCCCGATGGGAGGATAAACAGATTCAAGACATGAAGCTCTCAGACGCAGCAGTAATCACAGCTCGTATATGCACTTAAGATAGATGAGGCCCGGTGGCCTGATGTGGCAGAGGTCTCATGAGATCATCTGTCTATACATGAGCAGCAAAGCAGCACAGGGACTTTGGGAGAAGGCTGGTATATTTGGATATATTGATTCTATCTGCCTTAAAACACGAGGACCAGCAACTGCAGAAAAGAATCCAGCTTGAAGAGTTGCTTGTCCCTGGGAAGGAGACATGTCCTTCCTTCCCAGAGGCTGGGCCATGAAGTACATTGCTTGCTGTCTTCATCTTTCCAGGATCCTCTCTGGACAGGAGGCAAAGGGTATTTGTAGGTCGGGCATTAGATCTGGAGCCCTGGTTGAGAGGCACAGAGAGGAAGGGGATGCACTTTGGTGGGAAAACCCTACCTCAAGTCACATTATTAGCTTAAGGCCAGAAATCCGTGTTCCCTGCTGGTCCTTTTAAGAGGGAAATAGCTCTTGGAGAGAGCAGATGGTTTGTGTGAGGCTGTTTCTGGTTCATCCTGGGGCTTGTGTTTCTGCACTCTCTTTTCTCCTTTGAGACAGTGTGTGAGCCAACACAAGTTGTGTCCCCAAGAAGGGATGTGACTCCTCCTACAGCAGCTATACAATGGGTCACAGAGCTGCAGTGTTGGCTTAGGTTAGGTTGGCTTGGCCACCACGGTGGATGTGTTCTTGCATCTCAGAGTAACTGAGTACCTCGCTGAGGCTCAGATAACTCCTTTGGTGGCAGAGAACCTTGTCCTCCTTCCAAGAGGCAGTTGCAGGCCTTGACTCGAGCTATAGTAACTGAAGCATTTCAACCAGCTCCAATGCTGTCGGTAGCTCAACCATCCCCTTGTTTACTGTTGAAATAATTACTGCTTTGCCATAATATTAGCTCTGAGCCGTGACTCCATTACCATTATCGCCGGAATATTACCCATTTATTATCTCCCAGCAACCCTGGAAGATGAACACTAGGCTTCAGAGACCAATTGTTTTACAACAGACAGGATCTTGGTGTGCATTGTTTAATGAGGTAAACTACATTATAGCCAGCATTAATTTGGCTGCGGTGCACTCCACTAAATCACTGTTAACCTGGAAATCTGCCACCGGATTTGATACTCGCTTCCATCAGCACATGCCCGATGGATCGGCCGGGAATAGGGTCACCAATGGCCTGGCTGTGTTTGCATCACAAAACAGGTTGCTGTGCTCTTGGAGAAGCAGGGCTTTGAGGTGGACACTAGTTTTGTGCATAGTGATGGAGAAGCTGGCAGCTGGTATTGCCAGGGGTTGCTTGCAAAGCATGTGGACACGTGCCAAAAACAGGATCCTGCTGGGAGCAGGGTGAATATTAGCCCCTTGAGTGCCAAGAGCATCCCCATCAGCTCCCATGGGAGCAGGATGATGCCCGGCAGGAGTTGGTGGAATTGCACCATGGGTTTGGCTTTCCCCAAGGAATGACTAGAACATGTTTTGTGTGCTGGGTGCTAAGTGCTTGCCTGTGGGATGCTCCTGTTAGCATTTTCCTTTCACTGATGCGCCCTGGTTCTTCCTGCTTTTTCGAAGCACTGGGAGATTATGTACTTGTACGTGTATATATATACATAAAAGTAATAGTTTTGATTCCCTGCATGGTGGAAATCAACTCTCTGAGCTGATTTGTTTGCAGATTTGGCATTGCTGCGTCTAAAATATGCATCTTGGTACAAAAATAACAAGCCCCCTACCAGCTACAAATGAGGCAATGTCTTTCCCTTGAGAAAAGGGGGAAAAAAAAAAACCCTCTTGGCTTCAGCATATTCCCTAAACATAGCTTTGCAATGTCACACATTCCCTCCTTGCCTGAGGCAGAGCGTGCTCCACTCCTTATCACAGCCTGGGGATGCAGGTGGGATGCTTGCTTTTGTGGAGCAGCCGGTCACTGTGCAACAGGGTTAGGATTGGGGTTAGGGTCACTGTACAACTTGGGGGGGGGGAGGGGTGTGTAAAAGCAGGCAGCTGCCTGCACCCTCAGGTTTTATCCTTTGGCTTATCCCATCAGTCACTGGCTACATGTTCTGGGAAGGTGAGGCCCACTGTGGTATTGCAAAAGGCCCTTGTGCCACTGCCATGCTGAGCGCAAGGGAGCTGGTACCCGTATAAAACCATAGAAGTGTTTAAAGCCAGGTTGGATGGGGCTTGGAGCAACCTGGTCTAGTGGAAGGTGTCCCTGCCCATGGCAGGGGTTGGATTTAGATGAATTGAAGGTTTATTACAATCCAAACCAGATTATGATTGATTTTCTTGCACCTAAGTCCACCCATTTGCACAACAACCTCGTCTGCCCTTGTGCATGAATCAGTGATGGGACCAGGTTAAGGAAGCAGGGAAGTCTCTCTTCACATCCATTTCCTGGCATAACACCCTTGCCACCCCTAATCCTCAAATCCCATGCTCTAGTTCTGTGCAGGGACAGTGATTTTCACACCACTAGCAGCATTTCCCAAGCCAGCATCCCTTCTCCATCCCCAGCATCACCTTGCCTTGGAAGAAAGCGATATATTATTCCTTTGGTGTGGGGGGATGAGGTGGACAAAACCCAACAAGCCTCTGGATTTTCTCTCTTCTCTCAGCGCTGAGCACTGCTCCCTTTTTCCCTGGTAAATGTGTGGCTTTGTGCTGGCATCTCACTCCCTGCTTGGGACTTGCCTTTCATTCGGCTGGCGTGAGGAAGAGCACGGGAGCGTCTGAGATTCCAGAGATCTCCACACAAATTAAAACCTTTTATCAGCTCCTAATAGCTCTGCAAACTAATTATATTTGGGCCAAACTTCCCCAGCGACTCCCCTGAGGTATTATTATAAGAACCTGAGCTGTGAAAACGCGTCCCCATTCTGTCAACACCGGGTCGCTTCTGCTATAGAAAACTCTGCTCCGGCTCCTTTTAGCTCCCCGTGATGTGCTTTGCATAAGCTGCTGCAGTTGGGTTTGGGGAGGAAAGAGCCCGACCCGTCCTTTCCCACTCCACCATGGCCATCGGCGTGGCCTCGGGGCTGTGGGTGTGCAACAGGGGTACCTCCATCCCCAGAGAGATGGATGTTGTGATGCGGAGTGGGAAGGATGCTCGGAGAGGTGGTGGAGATGCTCAAACCGGCAGGCAGGTGAAGGGAGTGAGCAGCGCAGGGAGGAGCTCTGCATGTGGATGGCTTTCCCGATGCTGGGGTGCTTCTGGTGTTGTTGGAGCTGATTCCCCTCCAAATCTGTGCCTTTCTTTTTCCTGGCATCACCATTTACCCCCTTCTCTCTCTTGTAATGTCTCCTCTGCTCACTGAGCTTGCACAGGGCAGGACACCAAGGCCAAAGGCATCCCCTTGCCTTCTCCTGCTGCACCATCCATTGGTGGAGGCAGCACAAGGAGATGCTTTGAGCCAAGCTCCTGCCCTTGCAAAGGTTGCCCATGTGGGAAGGAGGCTTCTGCTCCCTGCCACCCTTCCTCTGCTGTCCTTGCACTCTTCCTCTGCACAGATTGCCAGCTAATGGGGTGGAGCTAGAGAGAGCACTCTCTATTAATGGAGCAGAATATAAACAGAATAAAGCCTTCATTTCCCGGGCTGTGATTTCATTATTAATATACTTTACAGTTCACAGGTTGTTCGTTTGCTTCCATGTTTTCTCAGCTGGTGTAATCGGCAGCGCAGAGTGAGAAGAGTCATAAAATTTCCATTTCCAGTTGAATGTGTGTCCAATTCGCCATGAAATGTTGCTCTCTGTCGTGAATATTAAGTGCCCCAGGAGGCAGGATTAAGCAGGGCAGTTTGCCATACCCTGTCCGTGTCCCGTGGGCCTGGGAGAGAGGTGGGTGCAGAGAAGGAATGGTGACAAGGTGAAGTGTAGGGACCGAGGGAAAGTGGAGAGAGGAGAAAGGCGAGGGAAAGAAAGAGAGAAAGAAACCATAGAGAGGAGGAAAACTAAACAGCGGTTGCAAGAAGGGATGCAGCGGGCGAAGGATGCTCTGATGGAGCAGACCTGGGCTCCACCTCCTCTTTTCCCTGTCCCACGTCCTTGCTACTTGGCAGGGAAGATGTTACAGCAGCATCTGCTCCGCTTGATAAATCAGTTGTTGGTGTCTGTGCTCGGTCAGTGCTGTGGGCTTTGGGGTTGTGCCCTTCCTCGAGCCTCAACATGGGTAGAAAGAGAGTTTCCTTGTCCCTGGTGAGGCTGAGGAGCACTGCTGTGCTTGTAAGGGCAAGGAGCTGAAACGTGCTCATGATCTGGAGCTGCTCCCTGCCCTGTGTAGAGCTAAAGAACAGCAGTGATTCTCTCTGGAGTTGCAGGCACCGTTGCACATGCGGAAGAAAGGCTTGACACATAAATCTGGGGGGGAGAACCATGGTTATGTGGAAGTAGGAGAAGCGGGAAGATTTGTTGTGTATTTTGAGTATTCTTTCATGGTTTGTAGCAAATTCAATGGTCTCTCTGGGGCAGGGCAGCAGGATTTAGGGTAGCCATGGGCACGGAGGGGTACCCACAGCTGCAGCACCACTGGCAGGGGCACATCTGGAGGAGCAGCTGGAGGCAGGGAGGGATGCGTGCCCTGGGTACCACTTCATGCACCCATCTTTACCATAGCAGTACATGGGACAGCATCACGAGGGAAAAGGGGACAAAAAGCCAAATACCAATGGATTGCCTAAGCCTTGGGGATAACTCAGGTGCTGCCCAGAGCCAAGTGCACCATTTCTTTCCAATTCTTTGCCGGAATGACTTCAGCCACAGCATTCCTCACTGCAAGGGGAAAAAAAATGCCTCTTCCTTTCCCATTTTCTCTCGGTCAAGTCAAGATAATAATAGTCTTTTTGTGATCCCCTGAACTTTCCCATCTGCTTGGTAAAACAATGGCAATTCTTTTTCCTCCTGCTCTCTCTGTCTTCCTCTCTTGTAGTTTTATTCTCCTACAGTATAATTTAAAGCCAGAGCAATGCCGTAGCCCGGGGTTTTTTCCCCTTCCTGTGAAACACTGCTGTTACTTAATATGGATTTTTCCTTGCAAAGCAATGCCTCTCACTGATGCTCCTCAGAAATGGAGACATCAGTGCCATAAACCACGAGGGACAGAGCAAGGCCATTGGGCTGGAAAATAGCGTGGCTGCAAAAATAAAGAGGGGCTAAAGATGATGGAGAGGCAAGAGCGAGTCTCACCCTGCTGTGAGTCAGAGGGAGAAGGGGATAGAGAGGGCTCAGGGATTCCCACGGGGAAGAGGAGGGGAGGGAAAGGTTCCCTATTTGCAGAAATACGTGGCAGTGGCAGCCACCTGTAGGGATAGGTAGGGAGAAGGGAAAGTTTCCCAGCTCCCCGTGACTTCTTGGCAGTGCTATGGATGGATTTAGCTGGTACTTGATGCCTCTTTTTTTCACTCTAATGCCATTATGCCACTTGCTTCCCATCCACGGGATATTTTCTTAATGCGGCTGAAATGCAGCTTAACTGAGGTTACAGCCATGTAACGCTTGGGATTGCAATTGCTTCTTAAGAGCTTGTCCTACAGAGAAAGCCTTTGGGTTTAAATTTTCAGCCGAAGGGACCCTATGGTCCTGGCCACCAGCAGTTGTTTTTCTGCTAAATCCAGAGGAAAACGGGATGCCTGGAGTTTGGCAGGGGATGGAACGTTCTGTCTTGCACATAGGGATGTGTGGTTGATAGGGGATATGTGGACCTCATAGATGGGGAGACCCAGGACATTGTTTAAGGCGCTTTGTAGTCTCCTGCACATAGAAGGCAGGAGCATCAAAAGGGGCTGCAGTGCCAGCGGTGGGAGGAGCAGGTCGAAGGAGGTGATGCTGCCCCTCTGCTCTGCTCTCCTGAGACCCCGCTTGCAGCACTGGGTGCAGTTCTGGTGTCCTCAACATCAGAAGGACACGGAGCTGTTGGAGCAAGGCCAGAGGAGGTCACGAGGATGAGCAGGGGCTGGAGCACCTCCCATGTGGAGACAGGCTGAGAACACTGGGGCTGTTCAGCCTGGAGAAGAGAAGGCTGCGTGGAGACCTCAGAGCAGCTGCCAGTGTCTGAAGGGGGCTACAAGGATGCTGGAAAGGGACTTCCTCGGGGACTGTAGTGATAGGACAAGGGGTGATGGGTTCAAACTGGAACAGGGGAAGTTCAGGCTGGGTATAAGGAAGAAGTTCTTCCCTGTGAGGGTGCTGAGGCGCTGGCACAGGGTGCTCAGAGAAGCTGTGGCTGCCCCATCCCTGACAGTGTTCAAGGTCAGGTTGGACACAGGGGCTTAGAGCAAGGTGCTCCAGTGGAAGGTGCCCCTGCCCATGGCAGGGGTTGGAAGTGGATGAGCTTTAAGATCCCCTCAACCCAAACCAGTCTGGGGTTCTCTGATTTGTTGGTGCTCTCTTGAGCCACTTTTCTCCTTGCCAAGCCTTGTGCAGCGCAGCTTCTCCGAGAGACAGCGAGGAAGCTGCCAGCAATGGGATGGGCTCCAGGAAAACCAAGTTGCAACAGGATTTAATCGAGGAGCAGCGCTCCTGAAAACAGGATGCTTCTGTTTGTCTGAGCGATTTTCTCCGGCAGCATCTGTCACTCTCCAGCATCTTGGTATCATTGCAGCAAATTATTTAAACACTACCCACTGTACCCCATCTGTCAGGCAGCCCCTCCACACAGATGGGGCCCTACCTTGCCTCCTCTCCAAAGGAACTCACCGGCAAAGGCTGAGCGCCAGACAACAGGAGAAATTAAATCAAAAGCACAGCTTTGGCACCCAGGGGGAAAATGCACATCAGCTTTGACTTATTGCATGGCTCACGCTTACAAGAGAGAAGCAGCGGCTTTTGTCACTGCAAGGGGCCATGAAAAATGAATTAGGGCCGCTGCTGGGAGAGGGCACGCAGGAGAATCTTTCATTCTGGCGACGCTGTCCTCTCTCACCTTGCAAGTTGCAACGGGGAAGAAAGCACAAGGAGGAAGAAAAAGGAAGGGAAGAAAGGAGAAAGGAATCCTTGTTGGGTGGCTTGTTATGGTCTGGCTTTAGGCTTAGGTGTCCCGAGAGCACCTTTGATGCTCCAATGGGAGCTGCTGGGAGGTGCTGTCGCATCAGGAAGGCGCTGGAGAGAGCTTGGCTTCATACATGGGTTTCATGTACCTTTGGCATGGGTTCCTGCAAGGAGGCAGAGATGCTGCATGGAATTAGACTGTTTAGCCTGGAGAAGAGAAGGCTCAGAGGGGACCTTATCGCTCCCTGCAACTGCCTGACAGGAGGATGGAGCCAGGAGGGGGCTGAGCTCTGCTCCCAAGGAACAAGGGACAGGACAAGAGGAAGCGGTCGGTCTCAAGCTGCACCAGGGAAGGTTTAGATGGAGATGAGGAGGAATTCCTCCCCAAAGGGTGCTCAGACATTGGACCAGGCTGCCCAGGGCAGTGCTGGAGTCACCGTCCCTGGGAGGTTTCACACACCATGTAGATGAGGCCCTCAGTGACGTGGGTTAGTGATGGCCTCTCCCTCTGAGCGGGGCGACCCCGAGGGCCAAGCAGGAGGTGCCCTGCTCCATGCTTCCAGTAATGGATAGATAGCATTAAGAAAAGCAGCCCTCTATCAGCCCTACACCCATCTTTGCACCCACTCGAACACCACATAGGTGCTTTGTGACCTGCAGGCACTGCTAATGTGCTCTAACGGGGTGGGATGTGCCATCTGGACCTTTTCCTATTGCTCAGCGTCCTTACCAGCACCCCAGGAGGAGGCAGGGACTGGAAGAGGTTGAGTATGGTTACTTGCAGTGAGCCCTGAGCCTGACTCTCCCTTGCACTGAAATAAAAGGGCTCATTTTTGATTCGACTCATTTCCTCCTGAATTAGAGCCTCGTTCAAGGGTGGTTGGTCCCCGAGTTGTTTTGTTTTGTTTCTTTAAATATTAATTTCCATAATCCTTTTATTTCCCAAGGAACTACTTCTTGCAAACAAAGGGTTTAATGCTCCTCTTTTATTCCCGCTAACAAATAAGCTGTTTGAGGCATACAACGTCCCAGCAGCAACCCGAGTATCTTTAAGGCCAACTTGTGGTGCACAGGGGATGGAGGGGGAAGCATTCCCAAGGGATCACAGGTACCACAGCAGCATCTCCCTGGAGATTGGAGGGCAGCAAGCATGGGAAGCCTCCTTGCAACCCAGGATTCCTATGTTCTGCATGGAGGCATCTCTGAGCTGCCTTTTTGAGATGGAAGATTTGAGAGCCAAAGGCTGGGGAGCACAATAGAAGACAGACTGCTTGTACCTCATTGTCTGGAGAATAGATGGGCTGCAGGCTCCTGGAGAATAGGAGCTGCCACTCAGGTGGTTATAATAGAACAGGCGGCTGGTAGATTTCAATAAAAGAAATGAGTATAAATATTGTTAGGGGGAGAATAGAGGCAACGTGAAAAAGATCTTGTTTGACGAGTCACAGTGGGAAACTTTCAAGGACTTTTAAGCTCAAAACTCTTTACAATGGTGCTATAATGGGCAACTCAATTGGCTGCACCATTAGAGGAGAGGAGAGCCAACGGGGCAGGCGGCCCCGGCACAGATTTGCATTGGAGGTCTGGTCCTGGGCATGGAGCAGGGTGGTCGTGCTGGGGGAGCCCACAGTGTTTCAGTTCCCTGTGCTTCAATTTGGCTGGCTATAGGTGATTCTAGGTTATAGGCTGTGAATATAGGTGGTATGGTGGTGTCTGAAGGTTTTACACCAGTTGTGTGTCCCAGTGACTGCTTAGATGTGCCCGCTGGATAGTTGAATGTTGGAGTTGTTGTAGGAGATGTGAGCCCCAATGGTCTCAGCAGTGGGTCCTGTCTCAGATCTAGCTCTGAACAGTGCAGGAAGTTGAAGAAATGAGCAAAGAGCAGAGGGTCGGCAGCAATGATGGTTCCTGTGATGGTTCCTGGTTGGTGCTTTGCGTTCAAGGTGTCTGTTGAAATCACAGACAGCCAGAGATGGGGTTTTCAGGTATAGTCATCTCTGCTCATGTCAGCCCCACATCACACCTCTCAAGGTGAAACCATCAGCTCCCTGTTATACTCAAAGGAGCTGAAAGGAGAAGAGAAGCCACATCCCTTCATGGCCATACATGAGGAGAGCACAGCCAGGGAAGGTGGGGACACTGATACCAGTGCAAGAGAAGGACTTTGTAACTTTATCTCTTGGTATTCATCTGCTGACCACTGCACCGAAGGTCCCTGATGCACCTTCGGTGCAGTGGTCAGCACCAGGCATCACTCTCCCTCGCAGCCTGTGCATACAGGGGCACAGAGCAGCATTGGCTGGGAGAGTTCTGCCAAACCAATGTAATGAAGGATATGAGTAAGGAAAACGTGATATTTCTTCTCTCTCTTGTGGTGCTGGGCACAATTGGTGATGGTGACCACCCCTGGGGTACGAGGATGAGGAGGGAGCAGCAGAGGAAGGTACTGCAAAGCTCTGAGCGCTGTGCAAAAGCCAGGCAGCAAGAGCATAATCCCTCGGGGCTTTACACAACCATGGAAACATGCTCATTAACATGGAAAAACATGTAAGAGGAGAGATTTCTTTCCTTGTAATCAGGAAACCTCAAAAAGAGGGAGACTTGGCCTTGTGTAAGCACAATGCAGTCTCTGATATGCCTGTTTGTGGGGTCCCAGTCCTTCTGAAGGCTTGTGAATAATGAAGTGGAGGTTCATGCCCCGTATCTGCTGTATGTTGGCTGTGGTGTGATGCTAAAGGCATCACTCCTTTAAAAGGGGCCTATAAGAAGGATGGGAAAGATTTTTTAGCAGGGCCTGTTGTGATAGGATGAAGAGTGATGGGTTTAAACTAAAAGAGGGAGATTGAGGCTGTGTGTAAGGAAGAAATTCTTAACAATGAAGGTGGTTAAACACGGGCACAGGCTGCCCGGAAACGTGGTGGATGGAGACATTCAAGGCCAGGCTGGATGTGGTTCTGGGCAACCTAATCTGGTTGAAGATATCCCTGCTCATTGCAGGTTGGACTAGATGACCTTGAAGATCCCATCCAACCCAAACTATTCTATGATTGTAAGGGGGGTTGCAGATTGGAGCCGGTGGTACAGGGATGGAATATTCCCAAGTGGAGGAGAGGAGCATGCCGTGCCTGCATGGGTCGATAGGGTAATCTTCAAAAAATCATTTCTTTAATGATTGCTCTGGATGGTTTCCAGCAGGTTAATTCTCCCCAGCCTCTCTCAGCCGGAGCAGGCTGGCATCGGGGAGTTGAAAGAGGGGATGCACAGAGGGGATGCTGCTCCTGCTGCTCTCATTTGCTTCAGCAAACACAGATTTGGGAAGGGAATTCTAGAAACACCTGAACTTTGTTCCTTACTTAACTGTTAATTGAGCAGTTGGGAGCAGGAAAGGCAGGGAAGTGATTGTGCCCCTGTACTGGGCACTGATGAGGCTGCACCTCATATCCTGTGTTCGGTTCTGGGCCCCTCATTGCAAGAGAGACATTGAGGTGCTGGAGCGGGGCCAGAGAAGGGCAACAGAGCTGATACAGGGCCTGGAGCACAGCGTGATGGGGAACGGCTGAGGGACCTGGGGGGTTTAGTCTGGAGAAGAGAAGGCTCAGGGGGGACCTGATCGCTGCCTACAACTGCCTGAGAGGAGGATGGAGCCAGGAGGGGACTGCGCTCTGCTCCCAAGGAACAAGGGATGGGACAAGAGGAAACAGCCTTGAGCTGCACCAGGGGAGGTTTAGATGGAGCTGAGGAGCAATTCCTTCCCCAAAGGGTGCTCAGCATTGGAACTGCTGCCCAGGGCAGGGCTGCAGTCACCGTCCCTGCAGGTGTTCATACACCATGGAGACGAGGCCTCAGTGCCATGGGTCAGTGGTTAAAGTGGGGAAAAAGTTGGACTTGCTGATCTTAAAGGTCTTACCTAACCTGGTCGATGCTATGTGCCCACATACTGGGGGTGTGTTGCGCCTGCCTTGAGCACTCAGTTTTGGGGTGATTCCATTGCTTCCCCCGCCTCCTTCCCCGCGCACAGAGCGCTGCGCTGCCCATGAGATGGTACTGGCTCACCCCCCCTGCATCATCCCACCTGCCGTGGCACAGAGGAGAGGTGAAGCGGGTTTTGGGCACCGACAATTCCCTCTTAGTACCTTTGTGTGGTTTATTTAGTTACTCTAAACTGGCCTTGAACGGCCATCACCATGGGAGTGACATAGGAAATATACAGCCCTTGGGTTTAGCACGTCACTTGGAGCCGGGAGTCTGCACAATGTTAATTTTTATTGCCAGAAGTAGCCATAAATTGATAGTTGAGAATGGCTGTAGGGACTGTAATTAACTAGTTACTATTTCACCTCCAAAAGGAACAATGTTTCACGCTCTTCCTTTTACTTATCTGGAATCAGCCCGCTGTCAACATCTGCTGCAGCCCGTATAAAGATTTATAGACCTTAGAGGTAAATATTGACTAATGGGCAGCTTGGCTTAATGTTCACCTTGAAGGACAATAAATTGTGCTATTGATTGAAGCCAGATGTCAATATCTGCATTGTTGTAAACATTTTAATAAAATTATCTCCATAAAATATTCTCCTTATCCAGCCCATCCTGGGCAGGAGGATCGGTGCCTGGAGGATGCAGCAGCACAGTGTAGGAGGTACCGTGGTGCCCCAGGATCAGCCTTAAGACTTCGGGCATCATACTCGTTGCAGGATGATTGCTGAGGGTTTGGAGCTTTAGGGGTGGAAATAGCACAGCCCTGGTGGGGATCTTGCCTTGGTCCAAAGTGCAGTGAGTTCAGCCTGGAGAAGAGAAGGCTCCAGGGAGACCTTAGGGCAGCTTCCAGTGACTAAAGGGGCTACAGGAGACCAGGAGAGGGGCTTTGGACAAGGGCCTGTAGGGACAGGACAAGGGGAATGGCTTTAACCTGCCAGGGAGGAGACTGAGATGAGCTCTTAGGCAGAAGCTCTTCCCTGTGAGGGTGCTGAGGCGCTGGCACAGGGTGCCCAGAGAAGCTGTGGTTGCCCCATCCCTGGCAGTGCTCAAGGCCAGGTTGGACACAGGGGCTTGGAGCAAGCTGCTCCAGTGGAAGGTGTCCCTGCCTGTGGCAGGGGATGGAACTGGGTAAGCTTTAAGGTCCCTTCCAACCCAAACCAGACTGGGATTCTATGAATTGCTGTGGGCACATGGCAGCATGGAATGTATGCTGTGGGTGCTGGTTGCTGGTATGCCACAAGACTCAGAGCAGGATCAGGACTGCTCCATGAGAGTTGGTTGTCCTCAGGAGATACCATGGTGTACAGAAGTGATGATGTGCTGCTCAGACACTGTGACAGAGAGTAAGACCTCTCTGCCTTGTTTATTAATGGCATTATGGGCAGCATTCCGACAGGGAAAACCGTAAGTGCTGTGTCCTACAGCCCTGAACATGCTGCACCAACAAGCTGGGGGACAGTGTCGCATCATTAATTTGGGAGCATGTGCTCACTTTCTGGTGAGTTATTATCTTGTCAGAGGCTCAATGGAAGCAAATGGGTAGGAGGAGACAGAAGGGAGACAAGTCAGGCCAGGAAAACATGGAGAAGTAAAGGATAAAGTCAAGAAGGGAGGAACACGGATGCAGGAGGCATCTGCCATCCTCATTCACCCACACTGTGTGGGACCTCAAGTCTTAGCGTGTGATGGTTTATGCCAGGATCCCGCTCACCATCCAGGTGGGTTCAGGCTCTGGTTTTCCAGCTTGCTCTGGGTTATTTCATCCTTGGCTGCTGAGCAAGGATTACGCTTGTGCCTAGTCCATTTCTGGCCTGTATTATATTATTAGTATTAATAATAATAATGATGGGTGCTGGCTGTGCTCATTTTCTGGCTCCTGAGATGAGAGCACTCTCCCATTAATTCCTGCAATATTTCAGCTCCTAATTGTGCTCAAGCAGAGACAGCCTTGAACAGTCCCCACCATCAATTCCAGCTCTGGGGGAGCTCTTGGAGCTGCAGGGCCCTGGGCCAGAGCATCCCTGAACATCCCTGAGCTGTAGGTGCTTTTGGAGGTAGGGATGGAGGGAGCTGGGCTCCCACTGCATTGCTTTAGCTCTAGTTTCAGATGGGTGATGGGATGACTGCGATGCAATCCCAAAGGGGTACGTGTGAGGTGTTGGAGAAATAATCCCCATCCAAGACCCACCTAGGGCTTGTCTTACTCCTAAGCCAGGGAATTGAGCTTCACGCGAAGCAGAGACCGTGTTTATCAGCCCTGTGTTTATCCCAGGCTGTGTTTGCTGAACCCCGGCCCTGCTCCCTGGGTCCCATGTATTTGGGTTTCTATTTCTGGCAGTCACTAATGAATGAGATTTGTCCAGCTATCAGGAAGACTTCCCATTATAAACAGGCAAGAAAGCAGAGGCCAGGAAGTTGAGCTGTTGGACAATTACTCTCAGGCCATGCCTTTGCCCCTCGGGTGCTGGAGCAATAAGGCAGTGAAGTGTCTTTATGGGCCCAGTTTTCCTGCAAATCCCCTTATGCAGAAGGGGATGGAGGGACACAGCAAATGTCCTCATCACCTGGTGTCCTCAGGGCAGGAATCACTAATGTCATCTTATTCCTTGGGATGCTGTAGCTGCCACTAAGGAAGCAGGATGTGGCCAATGCCTCAGGCAGGAAGGTCTTCCTAATGATACCGTCGTTGTTATCTGAGTAATACCAGACTGTTCAGGTGTCAGCCCTGGCTCAGAACATCCCGGTTTGGTCCAGGGCGGGCTCTGCACACCAAAGTCCATGGGCTGCAGCTGAAAACCCAAGGTACCAGACTCCAAACCCTGAACTCTACGCGCTCTGCTGATTACTATGTGCATATCTCAGACTTCAGTACAGGCATAGAGGAAACCTTCATCTCCCAATTTTCGGAGGTTTTGCAGGTGGGAAGCTGACCCTTGCAGTTACTTTAATGAAGTCTTTTGCCAGGGAATGAAACATACTCGAGCTGCTTTGCTCCCAGATCAAACTGGGCACGCACACTGCAGCTTGGCTATAGAGAGACCTAATTCTTGCTGCGTGTGAGCTGGCTCTGGAACACTCAGGGAAGAGCCGTTGGGTAGTTGGGAAGCTGAGTGCTATCTGAGAGTCTGGAAGCAGAGTGTTATCTGAGCCTTTGCACAAACCTGACTCACATTTGCTCATTGGAGCATCTGAAGGCCACCGGCTGTGGCGTTATTTTATCAGCAGGCAGCGCTGTGCTACAGAGAAGCTGATTCTGGGTCAGCTATAAAAGGGATGACTTTTCCCTCCCCTCTCTCCTTTTTCTGCAGCAAAGTGCTGCCAACCCGATGGATTTAACGCTGGAATTTGTGTGTCTGCAGCTAATTTGGGGGTAAAACATTCATATGCTGCCCTTCAGTTATGCTGAAGGATGAGCTCAGCAGCTTTGCCTGTCAGGCCCTCAGTGGGGTTCAGCGCGGATTGGCGATGAGGGTGAATGTTATAACTCATCATATGGGTTGTGCAGGAAAAGTTGCTTCACCCCTTCCCTAAGCTCACGGAGTCAGTCTGGAATGGTGGGATCCATGTGTGTGTGCACAGGGACCTCAGTTCAGTGGGTGTGAGAAGTCCCAGGGTTGCCATGAGGTTTGGCGCAGGGCAGAGCCAAGCTGTGATTTCCTGGCATTCCATATCTCTGCTATATGTGTTTTAGAGACTGTTACTTGGGTATGCAGCAGTAGAAAAAGTGTATTTATTTTGGAAACATGATTCCCTGGCTCCAGCTAAAGATGGTGTTAAGTCCTACCTTTATGGGTTGAATGGATCTCTACTGCCAGTGCAAGTACCACAAGCGACTTGTGATTCATAAATACGAAGGTATTTTATCTTGATGACAGTGACCATAATGCGGATCATGGAATAGGAATTGAACATGGCATAGTGCACGCTGCAAATTCCTGTGTCTAGGAGATGCCGTAGCAGAATAGCTGTCAATGTTGTCATTTATCAGCTGGATGGATAGACTTCCCTTGCTCCTGATATGAGTGGTTGGAATATTAGAATCCTTCCATGACAGAAACCTGTGAAGGTGCTGAGGCGCTGGCACAGGGTGCCCAGGGAGGCTGTGGCTGCCCCATCCTTGACAGTGTTCAAGGCCAGGTTGGACGGGGCTTGGAGCACCCTGTTTCTAATGGAAGGCGTCCCTGCCTGTGGCAGGGGTTTACAACTGAATGAGCTTTATGGTTCCTTCCAACCCAAACCATTCCATGAAACTATGATTAGGGCTGAGCATCTTCGCACTAGTTTAAGCGGGCAGTCCCGGCTGTGATGCTGAACAATCCCAAACCTGGGATTGCAGCAGCAGGATCCCAGTAGGTGTTTGTTGCAGGAGCTCACCCTGTTGAGCTGTGCAGGGGTATAACAGAAATCACACCAGGGCTTTGTGTGTTTCCCAAAGAGCCACATCAGTGGGTGGTGTCGTGTGACCACACTCACTATTGATGTACCATGTGAAGAGATGCTATAAAAGCCTCAGCAGCAGGATGCGCCCTGGCGGAAGCATCCCACGTGGATAATTTGCATGGATTTATCAGGAGCAAGATGCACACGGTTCACTGGTCAAGTGCAGCGAGCTGTGGCCCATCAGGTAGCCGGGTGGAAAGTGAGGGCGAGGGTGGGATCACCGGGATTCACCAACTGCATCCCACAGGGACCTGTGCTCGGCCTCTGTGCCATTGGCACTCACTGCTGGCAACAGCTGTCCAGAGCTAATTTATTTCCTAATGCTGCAGCAATGTTAATTTATAAATTACACTGGTAATTCCAGCTATTATTAATTTCAGATGGTGTAGGGCAAGCCAAATTAAAATATGACACCAATTGCCACACATATGTACCAAGGACTAGCGTTTAAAATTTATAGGAATATTAAGTGTGACACCGGTCCCGGAGCTGCTTTGCACAGTAATTACAGCATCTCGGCCATCAGTGGGAGATCTGATAGGGAGATGGGAACAAAAAGAAGGGAGAAGGGAAAAGTTGTCCGTGCTGTTTGTTCCTGCTGGGTTTTCCTCAGGATGTGGATGTTTCCTAATTGCCAGGTTTCTTGATTGAAATCTGTGTTTGTCCTAACACCACGGTCTCCAACCGGGAGGACTGTTGTGGTCCAACACCAGAGCGCTCTGGGCTTCCAGGGATGCTTCAAAGTGAAGCAGGCTCTTGGAAGGGAGGGGCTGCATCCATGTGGCTTCGAGCCAAACTGGAGGGAAAGGGGGCCAAGCATGGAACCCCATGGGCACCATGGGAATGAGCCTGGAGCGGTCATGGGATTCAGTGTTTCAGCTGAAGGGAGGTGTTGGCACCACAGCTAATGGGAAAAAAGTGGCTGTAAATGAATTGAAGCCGAAAAATTAGAGGGGGGTGTCCATGTCTGAACACTGTTTGAAGGGTATGAACACTTCCATCCCTGGAAGTGTTCCTTTGCCGTGTAGACAAGGCCCTTAGTGACATGGGTTAGTGGTGGCCTTGACAGTGGTGGGGTAACGGTTGGACTTGATCTTAAAGGTCTTCTCCAACCTGGGTGACTTTGTGATTCTAAGTGAGCCTGGCAGGATGCTGAGGTTGGATGTATAGATGCCAAGAAGAGATGATTGCAGGTCACTGTTGCTGGATGCAAGTTTGGTGAGGACCAATTTGCCTGCTATGGGGACAGTACCTCCAGCAAGCGATGCTTTTGCTAGGGCCAAGGCCACCACAGAAGTCTGGTGCTTGGGGCACCTTTCTGGCAGGGCTTTTGTTGGGATGGTGGTACCCATGCAAGGGTTGAGTGTTCTGTGCAGATACATACACAGTTTTGCCATGCTTCCCAGTCACTCATGGCCCTTTCCCTTTGTCCCTGCAGCTGTGGGCTTCATCAGTGAGGATGAGTACCTGGAGATCACGGGCATCACACGGGAGCAGTCCGGGGAGTATGAATGCAGCGCCTCCAATGACGTGGCAGCGCCTGTGGTCCAGCGAGTCAAAGTCACTGTCAACTGTGAGTAGACAGCGATGGGGTTGGATGTGCCACCCCATGAGGGGATGGGATTTGGGAAGCAGGAGCAGCAAGAGTTTATTTGGACAGGTAGTGGTTTGCCCTTTCCCCCCTTCTTTTCAAGATGCTTTATTTCTGTCACCTCCTCCTCAGCTGTCTCCATCAACCTGGGTTTTCCACCCATGGTGAGATGCTGTGCTGATAACCTCCAGGGAGAGGAGAGAAATGAGCAATAAATAGGATTTTTTTCCATTAGAAAGAAAGAGAGTGATCAAGCAAGCAGCGTATTTCATGCTCTGATGGAGGTGAAGACCCTCCTAAACCCCTCTGTGGCCACCCATTGCTTAGCACAAGGGCACACATGGTACCCAAGACATTGGGGCTCCAGTCCTCAGGCAAACCCTCACTGGTCTGCAACATGGGGTCCCCCATGAACCCCAAACCCCTTGGACATGAGCCTCGGGGGCTGGGCTTGGGCTTGGAGATGATTTTGGCCCCTTCCTAAGTGCAGAGAGATAAAAGGGATCTTGAGGAGCAAGCGCAGGGTGTTGGATGCCCCAAGGTGTTGACCCAGGTTTCCCATCTTCCCTACAGACCCACCGTACATCTCGGGTGCAAAGAGCACTGGGGTGCCAGTGGGGCAGAAGGGCATCCTGATGTGCGAAGCTTCTGCTGTCCCCTCTGCTGATTTCCAATGGTACAAAGATGACAAAAGGTAAGGTCCCGGGGGACAAAACTGGGAGAGCGCCTGGTGTGGCACCTGCCTCAATGAGGCCACAAGAACCAGTTGAATTCCCAGTAACGCTCAGCACAAGCCAGGTTGGGATGCTGGGATGGAGGGGGGGTTTCCAGCAGCCTCTTTCAGCCAGACTGGTTTTTCCCTCCCTGTGCAGGCAGCACAGGCAGGATCACTGCTGCCCGTGCCTCTGTTTTAAGGTAAATCCCTGCTTAGGTGAAGCATAACATCCGAGAGTGATATTGGCAGCACAAATCCAAGCACTTAGGAGAGGATGAAATCCCTGTCATCTTTTTAAACACTTTAGCCAGAAGGCAGCGTCAGCTCCTTGCTCTTGGAAAGGCAAAAGAAATGAGGTGTTGAAAGACAGGGTTTGCACAGGGATGCGGCTTGGGAGCGAGGCGATCAGGGAAGGATCCCACTCTGGAGCAAATGACCCCAGGCAAAGGGGTTTAACCCATTTGACATGCTTTAGTGGTGGGATTTGGCAGTGCTGGGGTAAAGATTGAATTTGATGGTCTTAAAGGTCTTTTCCAACCTGGTTGATTCTATGATTCTATTTTTCCATTGCTTCTCCCTGGGAAGCCCAGAGAGGCTGTGGTGTGGCTGAACACAGGACAAGCCACCCACGTCATTAAAAGGAGGCATGTTGTAGCCAAAAAAGATGCTCCAGAAGTTAGAGGAGAGGTTGGAGCTGCCTGTTTAGGGAGGAAAGGAGCAGGAGGAGCATAAAAGCAGTGGATGTTTGAGTGGCAGATGAGAGGCTTTACTCAGAAGTAGGTCACATCATGAGGGCCTGCAAAGCAGATGGGTGCTCAGAGTGTAGCAGGGGTGAGAACAGAGATGCAGCACTTCCTGGGAGGAATTAGCAAGTAAAAAGCTGCAGGAGCTGAGCAGGAGGGGGACACCGGCTCAGGGATGTCAAAGCACCTGGGTGATGCTTCAGGTTTGTGTCAGCTTAGGAATGCCTTCCTGCTCCATGGTCCTCCCAAAGGTGTGGGTGCTGTGCACACTGCCAGGGCTGGCAGAGTGAGGGGTTAAGGAAGGAGCAAGAAGGCATCCCACAGAGCAGGGAGGACCAAAGAGCCCTCGAGGCTGATGTGAGTGGGAAGCCAGGAGCATTTCCCATATTCCCTCCCTGAGCATGGGAGCATCCTTCCCTCTGCATGGCTTTTGGGAAGCCCCAACCCCTTCAGCAGTGACTCTGATGGACTCCTCTGATGGGGATGGTGCAAGCTGGCAGCTAAGGGATGAGAGCCATTGGAGCAGCATCCATCTCCCATATCTCTCTCAATACCTTCCCTTCTCTCTCCTCATCCCTGATCTTTGTCCCAAGCTCCATGTCCCCACTCACAGGCAGGACCAGTGGATGGTGGGTCATGGAAAACAGCCACTGCTTCTCCTCCTGATGCCATCCCAATGACTCTCTCCCATTCTGCTTTCCTCCCAGGCTGGCTGAAGGTCAGAAGGGACTGAAAGTGGAGAATAAAGCCTTCTCCTCCAAGCTGACTTTCTTCAACGTCTCCGAGCAGGACTATGGCAACTACACCTGCGTAGCCTCCAACCAGCTAGGAAACACCAACGCCAGCATGATCCTCTATGGTGAGTAGGGCTGAGGGAGATGGATGGGGCACAGCTTAACAGGGAGACCACCAACATGAGAGACATGGGAAGGGTCTTCCTTGTCTTTCGGGGGAGATGTGCTGATCTTTTCTGCTCTGGAGCATGGGTTGGAGGTCATGGTGAGCTCAGGGAAAGTGGAAAACCTCCAACCCTACCTTCTGATTTGCGTCCTATGTCTGCCAGTGTTCAGAGGGGTTTGGGATGTTCTGTCAAAGCCAAGTTAGGACTTGACTGCAGTTTTCCATCTTCTTGCTGTAACAAATACCAAGGAGAACCTCTGTTTGAAGGCCCCCAGGGCTCTGCCACCTTCAAGGTCATGTTTTCCCCTCCTGCCAAGCAGATATATTCTGACTGATGGTGCCAGTGGGAATGGGAAGGTGCAGAGAGGCAGGAGATGGGAAGGTGTAGATGACAGGGAGGAGGAGAACATATGTGCCCTCATCCAGGGACTTCTTTTCTCTGCATACCAGAGTTGGAATGAGAGCAGTGCATCCAGCTGATACTGCTCATGTCCAGGAAGGGCTGTAATTGCTCAACATGTATCAAACAGAGGCGAAGCAGGGGCCACGATCCCCAGATCCCTCTCATGGCAATCAAGAGTTGGAGGTGGACATCAGACCTTGTCTCTGGCCACTTCCACAGGGATATTTCCCTGGCAGGGATATGGGGTGGGAACCATATGGGAAAAACAGGGCTTGGTGACCTCTGCCCTCTCACAAAGTCCTCTCCCATCTCTCCTTGCCACCCACCTTGTCTTCTCCTTGTTATTGCATGGTCAGGAACAAGCTTCCTCATTCCAGACCCATCGGTGGGGTGGCTCAGGGCTAGCCGGCTGTGCTCTTAGTGGTGCAAAGTGCACTGGGTCAGTGACATTCCCAAAGCACAGGTTGGGTTGTTAAAGTGCTGGAGCACCACAGGATGCATATGGAGACATAGGGAACCAACATCCACTTCTCACCGTCCTTGAGGAGGGGCTGGATGTGGTTCAGGGGATGAAGGGGCAGATGAATAACCTGCCTACTGTCAGTACTGAGTTTCTTTGAGCTGTGGCAGGGGAGTTTGTCCCATCTGGGATGCTTGGCTCTGTGCCTGCAGCCTTGATGCAGAGCTAATCTTGGATGTTCATGAGCCTAACACCCATTTGTTCCCCCAAAACATCCAAGTGATAAACATCAGCATCTTTACCTGCCCATTAAACCATCATTATCATTGCCTAGGAACTCAGTTCTCTTCCAGCCTTCCTGGTCATTGGTGTCCCAAATAACCCCCTTTCTTTAGGGGCACTGGCACTGCAGAGGTGCCTGGGCCTGGCTCCATCCATGCTGCTGCCTGCATAGCATATCCCAAGCCACGTGTTCTTCCTTATCTTGGATGCTTTAGGATCCCTGTGGGGTTTCTGAGGCTAAAATCTTAATTAATGTGTGACCTCAGTTTGGCTGGATGAGCCCCCAGAAGGGAAGATGACTTTCTGCTGCTGGCTTTGTGCAAGCTGTTAGTTGGTTTCTAACCCATGGGTGATGTTCTGTGTGACTCGTGCCACGATAGCAGTGTCAGGCAGGATGCAGGGAAGCATCCCACTAAAGCCTGAGCTTGTTTTATGATCCCTCTTAGCTTTGTTTCTATGTCTGTGAATCCTGTCAGGGAGCACACTTGGAGTCCTTTGATCACCCATCATTTCCATAGAGCAATATTGATTTTATAGCATTACTAATTGAGTCCCACTGGGGGTGATGGCTCTTGAGCTGCCCTAAACCACCATGGACCTGATGTTTTGGGGGACAGTTTTCACAGCATCCCATTTTTCCTACAGCTGAGTGAGTCTTTTGGACATTCCTCCCCCTCAAATGAAGGTTTAATCCATGCGGATCCCATGACATGAGCTTTTTTGGGGCCTGAGTGACAAAGGCTAATGTAGTGTTACATCTTCTAATCTTTCTTTTAATCTCATTTTTCAAGGAGGTCAACTAGTGCTTTATTTAACATGTAGCGCTTGTTATTATAGGCCTGCTGCCTTGTGCAGTGGCTCATTTGGTGCTGTCTGGGAGGTGATGGAGTGTTCCACAGCCTTCTGTGGAGTTAGGGAGAAGAGAACAATCCCTCTGCTGCTTCTCCATTGTGTGGTCCACTTTCAGAGACTGAGAAATCCATTTGGGATGTTGCAGGGTTATTGGAAGGGATGGGCCCTGAACCCTGCCAGAGGGGAATAAGAGGACCATAAGGAAGAGCTGAAACCCCACAACTCCCCATATCCCAGCCCCTGTGCTTTGCCTTTTGTCGGGGTACCACCACGGACGTTGCCAGTCTGGGCTCTCATAGTCCCCAGCTCGTCTCAGCTCATGGACCACTATCCCCAAATGGGGGGACCGTGCCCCTAGAGGAGCAGGCTGTGATTTGGGCAGCAGCACCACACTTTCTACCCCATCTGCTTGTTCTCCCTGGCCCCAGGTCGAGCGCAGAGTCTCGAGCCTGCACTTTCCATTGCCCTTTTGCCTTAACTTTCCCTTGTTCTTTAATTTTTAGAAGAGACAACTACTGCCCTGACACCCTGGAAAGGTCAGTAATTCGGGGACCCCCGCTATGCCAAGCACTCCCTCTTGCTCCGTTTCCCCTCGGGCCCCACTGGCTCCCACCCCAAATTATCCCAGCCGGAGTTCCTGCCCCACAACCCCAGTGCTCCCGCTGGAACAGCGATGAATTAGGGCTTTCTTGCTGTTGTGTAGTTGTCCTCCCATCCCTCCTCCTCCTCCTCGCCAGCTATTGTGCCCGTCCAGTGCAGTCTGTGCCTTCTGCATGTCTCCCCCTCTTCTCCCTGTTGCTGGGGCGGAGATGGGTTGTCTCTGGTCTGCTTTCCATGTGTTGCTGTGTAATTGAGTCTTGTGGCAAGTCCTGTCTCCTCTGGAATGCTTTTAGTGCTTATGCTGAGATGTTGTAGGGGTGGAAAGGTGGATGGTCCTCTTCCTGGTGTTATCTGTGGATTGTTGTAAGAGCAGCTGGCTTGGTGTCATCTTGATTTTGGGGCTCCACAGCAAGGCAGCTTCATTTGTGATGCATTGGGATAACTGAAAGATGCTGGGAGGGCTGTGGAAGTAGCACAGGGACAGGCATGTCTTCAGGTCTGCCCTTGGGTTTGGCTTCCTGGCCATGCCAGGAGCTGGGACTCAGTAGGAAGCCCCAACCCTAACACCTTGCGAGGTGTCTGTGGGTGCTACTGGTGGGAGACCAAGTGGTTAATGGTTCTTAGTGCCCCACTCAGGCTTTGAAGTGAGGGGATGTGTTGGGGTTTCTAAAGCAGGTTGAGCAGATCTTGTGGGCCGCCCTGCTACATCAGGACCTGCTTTCCTGAGAGCTTCTCCAGCCTAGTATTCCCCTTGGCCAACTATTTGGGGTGTTTTCATGAAAGCCACTGGGTCCAGAACCCCCCGCATCTTTTCCCACATTGAGCCATGAGCTCCTCACCCTCTGTGATCCTCAAAGGCGTGGATGGACTTGGCTCTTCCTGAGCACCCTTCTCATGCCAGCTCATTCTTAAGGTGGTGTGAGCCCATGGGCAGAGCACTTTATGAGTAGCGAGCCCCACAGAAGCTCTGTGGAGCTGCAAAACACCAGGTTCTGAATGCAGCCCTAGTGGCAGTGTCTCTGCTGGGTGGGCAGGGGGTTATTATGCCCCCACACAACAAAGAAGGGAGATAACAGGGTGGTCAGCCCTATGTGCTGACTCACTGGGGCTGGCAGAGTGTGGACAGTGTTGGGCAAAACCCATCTTGCCCCCTGCAAGTGTGACTGGAAACGTGGACAGATTTTGGAGGAAGGACAAAGGGCATTGAGAGGGGTTGGTTGGCGGTGATGAGCAGGGGATGGGCTCAGTATGGGGTATCAGGGCCATAGTGGGATTATAAGGAGGGGGTTATATCCCAGAGGTTGCGGTTGTTAATGGCATGGGCAGATGCTAATACCCATGGTGCTATCAGAGCCATGGCACCTGGGGCCCAAATGATGTGGGTTTGTTGGTTTTCTTTTCATAGAAACATAGAATCAGCCAGGTTGGAAAAGACATTTAAAATCACCAAGTCCAACCTTTACCCCAGCACTACCACAGCCACCACTAACCCATGGCACTGAGGGCCTCATTTACATGGCCTTTGAACACTTACAAAGTGTGATGACTCCAGCACTGCCCTGGGCAGCACTTCCAATGCCTGAACACCCTCTGGGGAAGGAATTGCTCCTCATCTCCATCTAAACCTCCCCTGATGCAGCTTGAGGCCATTTCCTCTTGTCCCATCCCTTGTTCCTTGGGAGAAGAGACCCACCCCTCACTCCAACCTCCTTCCAGGTAGTTGTGTTTTAGTGGGGTTTATTGGCTCTGCGGCTAACCACAGGGTGTTCCTCTCGTGTCCACAGGTCCTGGTGCAGTCCATGATGGGAACAACGGCGCGTGGCGGCGAGGAGGCTGCGTGTGGCTCCTGGCCCTGCCACTCGCCCAGCTCGCCCGCCACTTTTGACCCGAGAGCCGGCCCGCGGAGCAGCGGCGGCGATGACCATGGCCAGCGAGTGCAAGCAGAAGGGAGAGGAGGAAGAGCAAGAAGAAGAAGAAGAGCAAGAAGAAGAAGATGATGTGTTCACCGTTTCCGAAAATAATCATAAGAATTGAGAGAGTATCCGGCCAGGCCACCTGGGGAGGGGGAGAGAAGCACCAAACCATGCAACAAACCGCAATGAGAATTTGGAAAGGAGAGAAACAACGACAAAAGCAGAACAAATCCCAGGCTTCCTGCTGAAGATGCAACGCAACTGAGTCGTCTTTTCTTTTTTTCCCTATTTTTTTTTTTGGTCTCCCAGGCCTTTTCTCTCCCCTTTTTTTGCTGTTCTCTGCTCACAGAGGATAAGCAGGGCCATGGGGCACAGCGCTTCCCACCACCCGCCCGCTCCTTCCCACGGGACCCTCCATGCAGACATGCCGGTTCTCTTCTTGGCTGAGATTTCCCCATCTTCTCATGGACTGTGCCGCCATTTGTGTTCCAGAATATATATATATATATATCCACATATACATATATATATATATATGTATAGATATATAGATCTTCAACAGTTACCACACCACCACCGACAGAAAGGGAGGAAGGAGACCGGCGTCGAGCCACGCGTTCATCGTACCACCCGCGGACATTGTGAATGAGAAAGGATTCTGTATCATGGTTCATTTTATTAATTGTATTTTCTGATACGAGCCTAGAACTCTTAGTTCCTAAAAAACAGAGATGCAAAAAACGAGGGGGAAGAAAAAAACCAAAAGGAGGAATAAAGAAGAAAGGCAGAAAGGAGAGGAGGAGCGAGCAGAGAGAAGTTGTCAAGTGCCGCTCAGCCAACAAGGCATGGAGAAGGAAGAGAAAGAGGAGGAGAAGGAAGAAACCTGCGCAAAACCCCCCAGAACCGGCCCAAAAAGCAGTCTGATGTCTGAACATTTCTTGCCAAGGGCACGGGCAACTCTCGCCACACGTCAGGGCGGAGGGAGACGCTAAATCTTTTTATGGGATATATATATACAGTATATATAAATATACATATATATATATATAATTTTTCTTTTTGGTTAGCCTTCTAGCCACGGTTCCCAGCTGGGTCCTTCCGCTGCCATTACTGCATGCTGTATATGGAGTTAGGTGTGTATTGGTCCTCAACAAGACCAGCGTCTTGGTCCACGTCCCCAAACCCCTTCACCTTTCTGCTCTCGGGTCACCGGTGACAAAGGGCCACGGGTGACCGGGGCCCATCTCTGTCGCCTTTTGCCATGGGGCAGGGATAGGGGGAGATCTATGTAGCTCAGTTTTCTATTTTTATATATATATATACATGTATGTATATGTGTGTGTGTGTTTGCGTGTGTGTGTGTATATATATATATATAAAAAACAACAAAGAGATAAGGAAAAGGCGGCGAAGCGATGGGCACCCGGCCAACCCGAACCATGGGATTGGGAATGTTCCAGTGGTGGGTCTCTCCTGCGGTCACTTTTCCTCCTTTGGGTTCCTTTCCTTCCCTGCAGCCAACAGCGGGGGGCACGCGGGGAGCACGGGCGGGCGGCGAGGGGGGGGCTCTCTCTGCCTATCCATTAAAACGATTGTTCCATGTGGCCGCTCCGTCTGGTTGTGGTGCTCATTGCCGTGCTCTCCCACCCTGGGTGATAGGGAGGGACATGGGGAGGGACAGCGGGAGAGAAGGCACCCCAGACCTCACCAGTGACGTGTCACAGGTAAGGCTTTGGTGAGTGCATGGGGAGTGTGTGGGGGGGTAGCTCTGCCCTCTTTCCCCCATGCAGGATCCCACTCGGTGTCCCAAAAGCTTTCCATGAGCCCTGTGGATTGGCTGAAGTGAGTCCCGTGGGAAGGAGACACGGTGATGAGGTGAGTGTAGGAAACGGGATGCCCTTATGCTAAGCACAGGGTGAAGTATCCTGGGCTGGAGTTTGGCTGTAGATACAACTCTCTTGTATCAGTCTTGGTGTTTTGCTGATGGTTACTTGGTGCTTTTGGTCTGTAGGCTCCGTGTACTGGTTTCCTCAAGCTGCTTGGCGTGTTCTTGTAGGATCAGAAGCTGCTTGCTTGTTAGTGATGGCAGGACTCTTTTGTTGGGGTTTTGATTTCCTGGCCTTATGATGAGTTTGTGTCACCCAGGAGATGCACATGGAGAAGAGGAAGAGAGCAAAAAGGATGGTATGGAGTCGCCTTGTGACATATAGTGTCTGAGCAAAACTGGTCTGGCTCTTCTCCCAAGGAACAAGGGATAGGACAAGAGGGAACGGCCTCAAGCTGTGCCAAGGGAGGTTTAGGTGGAGATGAGGAACAATTCCTTCCCCAAAGGGTGCTCAGGCATTGGAACAGTCTGCCCAGGGCCGTGCTGGAGTCACCATCCCTGGAAGTGTTCAAAGGCCATGTAGCCGAGGCTCTCAGTGCCATGGGTTAGTGGTGGCCTTGGCAGTGCTGTGGTAAAGGTTGGACTTGCTGATCTTAAAGGTCTTTTCTAACCTTTATGATTCTAGGATCTGAGCTGTGCTCAAAGGCAAAGTCCCAAGTAAGGGACAGGGTAATGAGGATGCGGAGACAGGACAGTTGGGCACAGACAATTTCCTGCATCCCAGGGTCAGGATGGCACTGGGAGGAGGCATCTGGCCAGCCCAGTCCCAGTATGGGGAGGCTGGAACCAGCCCTTTCCTATGGATGTGGTTTATAGGAGCAAGCATTGCAGCCTGCTTTGTCTTTGGCAGCAGATGCACCTCTGTCTCTCCCAGGGAGAATGGTGATTGAGGGCTCTGTGCAGCTCTTGAGGCTGCCAGGATAAGTAGAACCAGCCTGGCAGCAGAGGCAGCACCTGGGGGGGCACAAGGAGGGCTCATACCCATCATGGGGATGGAGGTAATGGGGCCGTCTCCTTCACCTTCTCTCTGTAACTGTCGACTTTTTGGTGCTGTAGGTGAGAGATCAAGGAGTTTCTGATGCCAGAGGCTGAGGGACAAAGAGCAACTTACTTAACGATTGAGAGCAAGGCTGCTCCGTGGATGTATTTCTGTATGTATTTATTAATATATGTCCTGGTGTCTCTTGGTGGTGGATAGGGATAGAAATACACCCTCCATCCCTCTGGACCTAGCAGCTGAGGTCCTTGTCCTTAGGCACAAGTTAGGTGTAGTTGAGGGCCAGGGAGGAAATCCTCCAAACCAGGAAGGGAGCCGATGGGCAACCCAAGGCCAGGGACACATGGAAAGGGGCTGCACTGCATCCCTGGTGTTGGGTGATGGTGCCAGTGATGTGTGCTGGCAGATGGGATATCAGGCTGTCCAGAGGTGTTTATCTCCAGTGGAGGCTGATCCATTGCCAGACACCCAACAGACTTGGCATGGTAAGATGGGAAGCAGTAGCGAGGCCAGACAGTGGTAGGGTATGCAAGGACCAATGTGAAACAGGCAAGCATTGCCTCATGGCACTTGTAGTTCTGCCACATCATTCCTAGGTCCCTGACAGGAATTTGGTTTTGGGGAGGCTCGAAGCAGAGAGGGTTTCCCATGGTAACATTGAGGAAAGCCTTTTGGGAAGAGGAGCATGGGGCAGCTCATCCAAGGCAGGGAGATTTACTCCTAGGCTCATACACCACAGGGACAGCAGTGTTTGGGACACCCGGGAGGATACACAGTGTAGGGCAGCTCACCCCTTCCCAAACCCCTTTCCTGAGGAAGCACTTACCTTACTGCTGGGATCACTCAAGGGGGTCCCCAAGTCCCCTGTCCCCCTTTAGGGGAGCTTGTTGAATGTTTTCTCCCAGTAGATGGGGTGGAAACATGAAGCATCCCCCAGGGACTATCCCAGCCCCACGTTTTTAGGGTGAGATCATAGCTGTGCTGGGGAGCCAGCTGCTTCTGCTCCCAGTCCTCGTGGTCTTAGTCCTTTGACGAAGACTTTTTGTCCATGTCACACACTGTCAGATCCCAATGGGAGCAAACCACCCTTAGGAGCGTGCTGTCCACAGAGACTTTGTGGGTAGGTTTAGTTGTTGGAGCAGGTCTTGTTAAGAGACAATGGAGAAGATGCCAGGAACTGCTCAAAGGAAGCCTCCAACTGAGCAGCTTCTGCAGAACTTAGGTGAGCCATAAGATCAAAGCTGGTCTTTACCCTGCAGGGTGTCCATCAACAGGTACGTGTGGGCCCCAGGGGAGACACATGGGATGAGGGACACTTGAACAACCCCTGGTTGAGGTGGGGGAGGTCAAAGCATCCATCATGGTGTTTATGGGGTCCATGAAGCAAAGCCCCAAAGGTACAAAGTTGGTCAAACTTTATTGATACACTGCACAATCACAACCATCTCTTATTCTTGCCGAATTAGAAAAGGTTACAACTACAATGTAACATGCACAAATCTCAGGTAGTAGAGCCACCCTTGGAATACAATGACGGAAACTCAAGACTGGCCATCACGGCCATCAGCCGGAGAGACCCGGGAACCACATTCCCCCCATCCCGGGTGCCCAGCCGCCCCCCGAGCGTCCCAACGGGGAGAGCCGGCCTCCAACAGCCAACACGTTCCTCACAATGGCACGTTACACGGCACGGGAATGTCAACCACCATCCAAGGCAGAGGATGGGGGAGCCCCAACCCAGGGAGGAGGAGGAGGATGGGGCATGGGGTGGCCCCGGCGCCAGATCCACTGGCATCAGTGTGCGTCGTGGTGTCTTATCGTCACCTCCAATACACCACTGCCCTGCGTTTGCTGTGGGGACAGGGACATATGGGGCTGGTCAAGAAGGGGCACGGAGAGGTGGTATGGGGCCATCACAGGGTAGTGTGGAACAGTGATGGTGTCGGGGCAAGGTATCTCCTGCACCTAAGGGGACTTTTGGAGCTGGCACATGAGAAGGACGTGCTTATCACTGCCCCAGCTGAAGATGGTGCCACCCAGGGCCATGTGCCAGGACCCAGATCACTGCTGGAGAAGAGGGACTGCAGAACATGGACTCTCCAGGTCAGCGCTGTGCTGGATCCTCATCCATCAGGTAAGCCAGCGCATGGGGCCGTGTTGGTTTTAGCGATCAGTCACGGTACATGTTGAACATCCAGGGTGTGGGGGCAGGAGCACCCATTGAGATGTTGTAGCTGTTGCTTTCTTTTTGTGTAGGGCCTGCCCCTGTGGGGCTGCATAGAGGATGGAAAGGTGGCCCATGGTGGCTTCTGGCTCGAGAGTAGCCTTCAATGACATGGTTTAGTGGTGGTCTTGGCAGTCCTGGCGTAATGGTTGGACTTGATGATCTTCAGGGTCTTTTCCAACCTGGTTGATTCTATCATCTTGTGCGTTCAGGACCATCAGCCCCAGCTTTCTCCAGCAGGATGGCAGGGCAAGGAGATTGTGGTAGCAGCAAAGTTTGCATGGGAAAGGCAGCGTGTGCGTGGTCATTGCTCTTAAGCCATGTCACTTATGGAAGGAGAAGGAAGGGGCGAGGCATAGGGAGGCGAAGGGTAGGACTTGGATGCTTTGTGTGCTTGATCGGTGTGTTGTTGTAGAGTTGAAGCTCTGTATCCAGGCATAAGGTCTGGCGTTGCAGGTGACTGTGCAGGGGTACGACTGGAAGGTCCACCCCTTGTGCATTTCCAAGTGGACACGGAGCATTGGGAAGGCTCAGGGCTGCCACCACATACGGGACTGTGGCGCAGGACGCTGTTGGGTCTTTGATTCAGTAGGCAGGGGCCATCATCATGGGTAGCAGGGGAAGAAGCAGAGGGCACAGTCTGGTTGCATCCATTTTGGTGTCCAAGGTGTGTAGCAGCAGCAGGGATTGGCAAGTAGCAAGCTCAGGGCACAAGAGCTGTCCTTGTCCCTGCAGCAAGTGATGGAGCCAGAGCCTCCTCCATAGGTTCAAGTGCATTAGATGGGCTTTCCTCAGGCAGGCGCACGTGGTGTGTGTGAGAAAAGGCAGAATGTGGATGTTACAGCTCAGAGTGTGCTCCCATGTGTGTCCCATCCCTCAAAGAGCAGAGATACTTGGCCAAATGGTAGGAGAGACCACTATGGGAGAACAGGGAGGCGAGGAGCAGTCCCATCCCCTCTGGGTGCCAGTGTCAGGACCTTGTTTGTCTCCTGGTGTTTTGCTGTGTCATTCAGTGCCTCTGCCCAGTGTGGTGGTGTTGTGCTTTTGATGTGCAGGTTGGAAAGTGCTTGGGAAAACAAGCCTGGAGGAACCTCCCCAACTACTTGGAAGGAGGTTGTAGTGAAGTGGGGATTTGTCTCTTCTCCCAAGGAACAAGGGATAGGACAAGAGGGAACGGCCTCAAGCTGTGCCAAGGGAGGTTTAGGTGGAGATGAGGAACAATTCCTTCCCCAGAGGGTGCTCAGGCATTGGAACAGGCTGCCCAGGGCAGTGCTGGAGTCACCGTCCCTGGAAGTGTTCCCAAACCATGTAGCCAAGGGCCCTCAGTGCCACGGGTTAGTGGTGGCTCTGGCAGTGCTGGGGTAATGGTTGGACTTGATGACCTTAAAGGTCTTTTCCAACCTGGCTGATTCCATGATTCTAAGTGCCGGCAGCACATCAGGGCAAGAGCCATGGAGCAGGCCCTGATGTTGAGAGGGCAGCAAAGGAGGGAGCAGGGGTCTGGAGCAAAGAGGGGTGGCAGCCTGGCTGCCTGATCTGGTGAGCAGGAGGTCCCCAGGAGGGCTGGTGGCAGTCCTCAGGGCTCACATTCCTGGGTGACCAGGCTCCTGCCCTCAGGAATGCGATGGTGGTTTGGGTAAGGAAGATGTTAGCTGGGAGGAGGACCAATGTGAGGTGTTTGACCCTGGTTGTGTTGGGTGAACCCCTTGGAAAGGGCCACTGAGGGTGCTTAGGGAGGAGCTTTGGCAGCGAGAAGTGACATTCAGGACCGAGAGGGCTGAAGGCAGAGCCATGGGGCTTCAGCCCTTGGGGTCTTTTTGGGCATAGGTGGCTTAGTGAGACAACGAGATGGATATCCCTGGCGACAGCTCCGTGCCTGTGGGGAGCCCCGTCCGTGCCGGACCACATCCCTGGGGTGACATCGGTGGGTGACAGTCTGGTGGCACGTGGTGGGGTCTGTACAGCGTAACCGGCGGCGAGAAGGGCACCGAGATGGGCCCATCCCCGGCTGCTCCGCGCCCATCCGCTGGCGCATTGCCCGCCCCATGGAGAGGAGTCCCCGGGTGCCGTGGGGGGCAGCGGGGGCCTCCCGGGACCCTCCGCTCCCTTATCAAAAGTCGAGGAGGAGACGAGCAAGGAGGGTGGCCCAAAGGCAGAGCCCGGCGCCCGCTCTGGATGCCGCATTGCCGCCGTCGTGCACCGCCCCGGGGCCTGTGCAGGGGAGAGAAGAAGACAAAGGAGAGCATTAAGGGCAGTGCAGGTGACCAGGAGTGAGCCACCTCCCCATTGTCCTTCATATCCCACACCCCGTGCTGGGTGTTCCTGGGATGTTGCATTCCCCACTCTTAGGGATGTTGGTTTATCCATTGTTTGGAGAGCAGTTGCTGGTGGTGGTGTTGAGGAGATAGGCAAAGAGCTTGAGGGACATTCAGAGGAGGCATTGTCTTTGTTGGAGGAGGAGGAGGAAGGTGCTTGGCGAGGCCCCATAGGCATGAGAAGGTGGCAGAGGACATAGTTTATTTGGAGAGTGGCTGTGCAGGCAAGTCTTTAGCAGGAGCACAAGGGTGGGGAAAGAAGTGCGCTGTTGTCTCTTGGTTTGCGTGCTCTTGGCCATTCCGGACTTGAGTCTCTGGGTGAGTAGGATGGACCCCCTGTGGCTGGGGGTGTTAAGGGGTTCACAGGCTGTATTTGGAGGTGTTTTGGTCCTGGACATCAGAGTTAGTTGGTGAGGTGTAACACTTGCAAGCTGTTTGTTATGGGTTGAGTTTTGACATGGAATGGGAAGGGACAATGTGGGAGTTAGTTAGCATCTTGGTGACCAGCAGCCATGGCCAGGGCAATCACAGGGGGGTTGATGTGGGGTTTCTTCCTATCAGGCACATGTCCAGGATAGCATCGTGGTTTTACCCCAGCAGAAGCCAGGACGGACAGACAGTGACAGCAGTGAGGAAGAGGAGCAACCAGGTGCCATTTCAGAGGTGCTTGGAAGTGAGACGACTCATTCTCAGCACTAAAGGCATCGGACTTTTGTGCTGAGCATGAGTTGGAGATGGCATGGGCCAGGCATGTGGACTGTCAGGTACATGGCGATGTCATGGGGTCATGGTGTGAGGGGTTCTTAGGAAGCAGGCAAGGACAAAGATGAGGACAAGGAAGATGCAGCCATTGAGGTCTGTGTGTGGAAAGGAGGTTTGTTGCATCTCATAGGATGAAGGCTGTTATTTATTTGGGTAGGTGGGTGCATGTAGGTGCCAGTTGGAAAGAGTCAGGGAAGGAAAGGCCCGGAGGAGAGACCAGGCACAGGTCTGTCCATGCTCCACATGCTATGCAGAGGCAGGAGGAGATGATGAGGGATAGATATAAGGCTGGAGCATGGCCATGGTGTAGGGTTAGGCATGCCACCAGGCCAAAGGGTGTGGTGAGGAAGCTTGGTAGATAGATAAAGAGAGAGTAGAGGGTTTATTCCCCAGGCAGCTTGGCCCACGTGAACAGAAATGGACGGACAGCCAGAGAAGGAGGTTCCAGATACAGAACATCAGGTAGTATGAGGAGTTCCAGTGAAGACCAAGGGAGGCAAAAGGTGACATCCTAGCAGGAGTCAATATGAATCCTCTGGCTGAGATGTAGGCACTGGAGAGTTGTTGTATAGGGAGTTAGGAGGACTGTCTGGATAGGTGGACTTTCTGTTTCAGGACATTTTAGGTATCACCTGCGAGCAGCTCTCAGTCCACAGCACAGAACCACATCTCTGTGGTGGAGACAACGATGGAGGAGGTAATGATGGAGGAGACCACGCAACCACCAGGACTGCAGGAAGCAGATTGGCCTGGTGGTGGGTAGGAAAGGTGGCCAACAGCAGACTCATGAAGACATGGGCAGTGGGTGCTCTTCTTTGCAGGTAACAGGTGAGGTACCTGATGGTCGGTGATGAGAGCTGTAATTCCAGAAGGGACACAGCATTCGGGATGGACTCCGGGCAGGTATAAGAACCCCCCTCCCTCTAGCCCCTTCCTTCCAGAGGGGAGGGAAGGGGTTGGGAGGATGGAAAGGGATGGGGGAGGGCTGGGGGGGGGCAGGGAGGGGCTTTGAGGAGTTAGCTAACTCCTTCTCTCCCCTAAGCCCCTACCTGCTCCCCCCCCAAGCCCTCGGGGAGGGGGGGGTGGGGGGTGAAGTGGGGAGAGAGGGGATGGGAGGGGAGGGAGTTAGCTTTTCCTACCCTTCCTATACCTACCCTTCCTATAATAGGTCCCCTCTGGGATGGGATTATGGTGCCTGGTGCCAATTAACAGAGTGCAGGGGGATGCCCCTGCTCCCCACCCTACCCCCTCCCTATGTATCTCCTGTCTCTATTCACAACGCACTACTCTGATGTAACCAGTTTAATAAAGCTGTGCTAGCCCTGAGTCAGCTGCATGAGCACACCCAAAGTGCCACCTGTGCTACCTCGAGTGCCACCTATACTACCAAGCCTTCAATACCCTCTGTGCCACTTGCAACACCCAACCTAACACCTATACTATCCAAAGTGCCCCCAACACTACCAAACCTAATGTGCCAGGTAGGTATGCTACCCAGCCTGACACCTACACTACCTAAAGTGCCACATACTCTACCCAACCTAACACCTATGGTTCCCAAACTTCCACCTATGCTACCCAACCTATCACATATAGTACCCAAAGTGCCACCTATGCTTCCCAGCCTAACAACTATGGTTCCCAAAGTGCCACCTACGGTATTCAACCTAACATCTATGATACCCAAGCTAACTTGCCACGTATGTTACCCAGCTTAACACCTACGCTACCTAAAGTGCCACATACTCTACCCGGCCTAACACCTATGGTTCCCAAAGTGCCACCTACCCTACCCAACCTAACACCTACAGTACCCAAAGTGCCACCTAGATACCCAGCCTAACACTTATGGTTCCTGAAATGCCACCTACGCCACTCAACCTAACACCTGTGCTACCCAAAGTGACACCCAAATCCCCAACCTAACACTGATGTTATACAACCTAACACTTATGCTTCCCAACCTGATACCTATGCTAGCCAAATTGCCACCTATACTACCCCAAGTGCCACCTACCATACCCAACTTGACACCTACACTTCCCAACCTGCCACTACCTGCGCCCCTTAACAACTGCCTGTATACTTGCCAATGGGACAACCTGCAAATACCCTCCACTGTGTCCCCAAAGTGTGTCCTTACCTGCTGGGGTCTTCTCCTCGAGCCTGCTTTCCAATGATGTCCTGTCTTTTCACTGTTTGCTGCTCATCCCTAAACACCCACTGTGACCACCACCAACCACTGCTGAGCAGTGCCTTCCTGCATGGGCCAATGCAGGTCTCCTCGCCATCCTCTGATGTATCCTCGCGCTCAGATCTTGCACCATTTGGCACCTTGATGGGCTGGCATTGCTACATAAAACTCATTCTCTTCCATCGCTGGCCACACATCCTCCTCCTCTTCATCCTTCTCTTTGTCCTCCTCCTCCTCTTCTTCCTCCTCCAGTTCTCCTTCTTCTTCTTCCTCCTCCTCCTCCTCACTACACCTTGCTGCAAACAAAACCAGGGTACCTACCATACAGGATGATGCTGGCATTGGTGTTGCCCAGCTTGTTCGTGGCCACACATGTGTAGTTGCCATAGTCCTTCTCTGAGACGTTGAAGAAGGTCAGCGTGGACAGGCGGCCCTTGCTCTCGATCCGCACACCCTCCAGTCCATTGGCTAACCTGCAGGGTTCAAAGCCACACTGATGACGCTTAGAATGCAACATGCCATGCTCCCTGCCCTTCCCAGCAGCTAAGTCCCACACATTCTGCCTCCAGACTCCCCACATAACACCAAGAAAAGCCCTAACAAGCTCTCCATCCCCTAACCCATCTCCCTGCATAACCTACGAATCCCACATCAACCCTACCAGCCACCACCATTGTCTTTGGACGCAACAACCCACTTAGACCCAGCACAATGTGTTGAACCCGCTCTTTCTCCATACAAGGCCCTTGACCACCTTAGCTCTCACCTAGTGTCCTCCTTGAACCACTGAAACTCTGCCACGGGGACAGCCGAGGCCTCACATTGCAGGATTCCCTTCTGGCCCACCGAGGCACCTGTGTTCTTGGCGTTGGAGATGTACGGTGGGTCTGTGGAGAACCCATGTAATGTCATCCTGTGCCATGCTCCCACCACCCATCACCATTCCCCCAGCACTTGCACTCACAGTTGACGGTGACTTTGACTTTCCGCACATCGGGAACAGCCACATCATTGACGGCGCTGCACTCGTACTCCCCGGACTGCTCCCGAGTGATGCCCGTGATCTCCAGGTACTCGTCCTCACTGACAAAGCCCTGCCCTGGGAGATGGCCCAAACAGATCACACTGTCACCCACAGACACCAGTGCCGGGATCGCATCCATAGACCTGCCCTCCTCTGACAGCCCCCATTCTGGTCTCCCATTCACCCAGGAAGGCTGGGACATCTTCAACCCGTACCAAGGCACAGCATCTCCACTCTCTGCAACAGAAATCTTTGCGCCGCTTTTGGCCACCTCTACAGGGTCATAAAACCATAGAATCACAGAATGGTTTGGGTTGGAAAGGACCTTAAAGCTCACCCAGTTCCAACCCCCTGCCGTGGGCAGGGACACCTTCCACTAGAACATGTCACCCAAGGCTCTGTCCAACCTGGCCTTGAACACTGCCAGGGATGAAGAATTCAGCATTTCTTTAGGCAACCTGTTCTAGCGCCTCACCACCCTCACAGGGAAGAACTTCCTTATCTCCAACCTGAATTTCCCGTTTCAGTCTGAATCCATCACCCCTTGTCCTATCGCTACAGTCCCTGATGAAGAGTCCTCTGGCATCCTTGTAGCCCCCTTCAGATACTGGAAGGCTGCTCTGAGGTCTATGGTCCATCCATCCCACGTGAGATCCTTGCTCAGACCCCTCATCCACTGATCCCTGAGCATGGGCTCACCTTTCCCGGAGAGGTGCCGCCACGTGACAGTGGGCTCTGGTCTCCCAAAAGCCAGGCACATGAGGGTGACGCTGCTGCCCTCGTTAACAGTGATGTCTGATGAGATGTTCACAATCTGGGGAGGAACTGCGAGACACAAGCGGGAGCAAAACCACTGTCAAAACACACCAGGAAGACCCATTTGCAAGACCTGCCCCATCACCAGTTATCTGCATCCACCCCATCGTCCTGTCCAGTCACCAACCCAATGTACACTCAGACTGGAGCCCAGCATGGAGGGGTCCCCAGTGCTCACTGGGGACCAGATACACTGGTTTCCTCCCCAGACACACACATCCAAGATCCCAATATCCAGCTCTTGTTGCATCCTGCAACGAGCCTCATATTTTAGCATGTTTATTAAAGAAAGCTGTTTAAATTACTGAGCGTCTGCTCCCTTCAATACCAGCCATGGTGATTTATAGGACTCTATCCCTAGATACTCCATCTAATAAATAACTTGGCAATCTGCACACCCATAAATAACCCCGGCCTTGCAAAAAACAATTAAAGCCCATTCCCTGATGCCGCTTCCCAGCTCTCCAGGCAGTCGGACACAGCTCCCTGGGAGTGGCTGAGACCTGACACCATGCCTGCAACACCAGGAATACTGTCCCAATCCTATTTCTAAAGCATAGAAGGTGAACAGACCCTGGTTGCACAGCACCAGATACCTGACCCTTGAAACAAGGGTGCTCCCACTGGGAAGAGTCAGAAATCTACCACAGCCAATACAGATACTGCCTGGAAGGGGACATCAGGGGTCCCCTGTTGTTGTTTAAATCCAGCCAACAAATACTATGCAGCAACTCACCCTTCTTTTTGCCCCTTTCCAAGTGGGATGGGGAGGAGAATCATAGGAGTGTAATACCCACAAGTTGAGATAAGAAGAGTGTTTGTAACTACAGTACAATCATAGAATCACAGGATCAACCAGGTTGGAAAAGACCTTTAAGATCATCAAGTTCAACCTTTACCCCAGCACTGCCAAGGCCACCACGAACCCATGGCACTGAGGGCTTCATCTACACGCTGTGTGAACACTTGCAGGGATGGTGACTCCAGCATTGCCCTGGGCAGCCTCTGTGGAAGGAATTGTTCCTCATCTCCATCTAAACTTTCCCTGGTGCGTCTTGGGGCCATTTCCTCTTGTCCCATCCCTTGTTCCTTGGGAACAGAGACCAGCCCCCTCCTGGCTCCATCATCCTGTCAGGCAATTGTAGGGAGTGATAAGGTCCCCCTGAGCCTTCTCTTCTCCAGACTAAACACCCCCAGGTCCCTCAGCCGCTCCCCATCACACTGTGCTCCATTGCCCTTCTCTGGCCCCACTCCAGCACCTCAATGTCTCTCTTGCAGTGAGGGGCCCAGATCCTAACAATATACAAAATAAAATATATATAGTGTATATAAAATACATTATAATGTATTCCATAATAATAATGATAAGGGAAGTAAACATGGGGACAGAATATAGAGCTAAAAGGGGATAATGCTCCTCCCCAGCTTCTTGTGCCCCTCCTCACTGGCAGATCACAAGAACCTGAGAAGTCCTCGGATCAGGGTAAGTACTGCTTACTTAGCAACAACTTAAACTTCACTGTGCTATCAGCATCGTTCTCAGATTAAATCCAAAGCACAGCACTGTACCAGCTACTGGGAAGCAAATTAACTCTATCCCAACCTCAACCAGAACACCCTACACTTGCTTTCCCAACCACCTCCCTCCCTGGCACAGTGGGACAAGCCACAGTGGGGACACAGACCAGTCTCTGCAGCCAGATGTGCCCTGCAAGGCAGTAAATTGCCCAGCACCTTGACACATGAATACAGAAGTACACAGTCTGTTATAGCAAGGAAGATTGTTTAAGGCCTTCATGGGGGGGAAGCAGCAATCTGGAAATGAAAAGTGTGCACTGCTGGAAAATGTAGTTAATGCTCAGAGCGATGCCACTTGACTCCAATGAGCTCTGATGGCCCTTCGTCGCTGGGACGAGGAGATGACGTTATCCCCAATTAACAGCATCCCTGTACCTCACCCTGTCAGTAACAGCACCTCAGCAGGTACCAGGAACATCTAAAACCAACCACGTCATCCCAGAAAAGCCCTCCCACTACTGGGCTCTTGTCACTCACAATCCTGCCAACCAGCTCTCCTCACAAGCAGTGCTAGACCTAAAGAGCAGCATCTGGTGTGACCCCAGGATGTCTACCCCTACTCCACAGGGCAGCCTGGCTGTCCTATGTGTGCTGTTTCCTACAGAAGCTCTGGAGCAGGATGAGGGTGATGCAGGACCAGTAAAATCACAGCCATCGCACTCTCCCTAGGTACCCCTGTGGGGTGACCCCCTGCTCTGCACTCCACACTACCTGAAAGGCTGTGCCAGCCATGGATGACAGAAAATAAAGCCCCAAACATAGCACAGACATTATCTTCTGCTCACATCCTTACTCCCTGCCAGAGGAAGGTAGGTGCCCCAGGACAGCTAAAACCAACTCCAAACACTCAGGGTGCTGCTTGCTCAGAACAGAGCCAGGACTGTCCCACTCTAGCCTGTCCCACAGGACCGTCACCATCTGTCTGTCCCCCAGCAATACACCCCTAGTACAGGGCTACTCTCTCCCAGGCAGAAAAAGGGGTCACACATGCCTGGGGCGGGAGGGGGGGCAACAAGCTGGAGCTTCCCAGCCCTCTCCCAGCTCACAGACAGCATCCCTTTCCTATTCCCTACCTCCTAAACCACATGTACAAAGTGACATGCAGAAACAAGTGTTCTGGACACAGATGTGAGCCTCTGCAACTCCCAGGCACAGAAATACTTTTGCTCTTGTGCAGGAAAATACCACTATCAATACACTTATCAGCCCTAACCCCCTTCCCTTAGCAAAGGATGCTGACACAGTGGGCAGATGTGGCTCGATACCCTGCCACGACAGCGATCGTTGCCTATGAGGTTACCAGGACTTGGAGAAGAACATCTAAAGACCTTGATTACATTTCTATAGATCCTACCAGCCAAGCTGTCGAGGACAATGGCATCTCAAGGGCGTACTGGCTTTGCCTTTAGCAGGTTTAATGCCATGGGATGAGCGGGTGGGAGCCAGGCACATGCAAGGACGCAAGTGTTGGCAGGAGGGATGGATGCAGCACCAAACATGACTGTGCAGCTAAAACCAACCTGCTCTGCCCTGTAAACACCATGAGGTGGGTACAGCCGAAGCACACACAGATGTGCCCTGACAAGCACATCCTGCCAGAGCCGCTGTGCCTTGAGATGGGGACCGGTTGGGATCAGGGCTGGGTGCCCAGTCCTAATGCTCTCCTGGTCACCAAAGGCCACACATAGCCCTGCTAATATCTCACAGCCCACCAGCACAATTATGGATGCTGTTCCTATCATTTCCCTACTGACAGCATCCTTTCCTTGGATTCACTTTGTTTCTTTACATTTACTTGCCCTACATCCCCTACAGAGCAAATACCCATGACTTAAGACAGTAACCCACAGATTCATAGGATCAACCAGGTTGGAAAAGACCTTTAAGATCATCAAGTCAAACCATTCTCAGCACTGCCAAGAACACCACGAGGCACTGAGGGCCTTGTCTGCATGCTGTGTGAACGCGTTCAGGGACAGTGACTCCAGCACTGCCCTGGGCAGCCTGTTCCAATGCCTGAGCACCCTTTGGGGGAAGGAATTGATCCTCATCTTCATCTAAACCTGCCCTGGTGCATCTTGAGGCTGTTTCTTCTTGTCCCATCACTTGTTACTCTCTGCGCTACATATATATGATAAGAAACAAACATACTAACAACCAGATGAATGTATTAACAAGCAGCCAGAGAAGATATTAACAAGGTCCCTAGCCCCTCCTTATTCATACTCCTGCCTTCCTTGTAAAAGACCATGACTAAAAGCAAACTGAATACAGATTAAATCCCAAGGAATCAGGGAGCAGCCCACAGAGGATTTCCTTGACCCTGTATGGTATTAATCATGAGTAACTTAATGCATAATGTTTGCTAGGCCAAAAAGAATACATTTGTGCTGTAATTTCTTGTTTGCTTGGAAAGCCGGCGAGAGAAATGGAATGTGAAAGCGATGCCACTAAATTCAATAACAATAAGCCTGTGATTTATCTCCTTCCTTTACCGCGCCAAACCTGAACTGCTTGATGCGGTTCGCTCTCCATCGGAGCAGACAGTGTCCTGCCCTCGCCTCCTAAACCAGGGGTTGCAAATAGCCAAGTCACCCCTGTGACATTCCCAAAACCAACCAGTCCATGCGCTGCCTCCGGGCACAAGCTCTGTATTTGCTCCACAGCCACCCCATATGGGGACAAAAGCAACCAGGGAGCCTGGAGCTCATGTGCTTCTAGCAGGCCCTGGTGTGTGCTTAGGGGCAGCCACCACCTCAGAGAGCACAGGTCCGGCCCATTTCAGTGGCAATCCCTTTTCCCTGCTAAACCACACGGGAAGAGCCAGCACGTCAGGAATCACTGCGTGACCACTGATTACATGTGATGCTGATGCACGCAGCCACATGCGAGCTGAGTCATCTCCCAGCTGCTCCTTACATCGATCCCAACCGGAGCCGCTCACCACAACCCTGGATCATTTTTAGCCACCAGATCATTCCTGATGGACGCCTCAGAGTTTAGAGCCTGGCTGAGCACTGCAGCTGACACATGCAACCTGTGTTCCTCCTCTGCATCCTTGGCTCCCAGTCCATTAAATGAGACCTCTTCCTACACCTTTAGTAGGGTGAGATGACACATGGCTACCTACAGGCTCTACATAATACCAGACGACAAGCACTCACCCACCTCTACTCAAGGGACAGGTCCCCACAGAGACTTGCTCTGCCCACAGAAGGAAACATCCCATCTTGAACACTCAGGGGAGAGGTGATAGCCTCCACAGACATTATAGTGCCCAGTGCCTCCAGCTCTGCGTGAGCCTCCCTGGTGTAAGAGGGATGGAGCTGTCAGAGGAGTCACTAGGACTCACTAGCTACAGCCCCAAGGACTACTACACACTAGCTAGGCACAAGGATTCACTAGCTACAGAAACTAGAACAAAGGTGCCAATGATGCTGCAAGCTACTCTTTGGGGCTGATGCCCTTAAAGAAGAAATGCAGGCAGGACACCGTGCCCCCACATCCCATCTAGCCTGGGGGGAAGTGACTGTGGGCAAGGAGGCGACACGAGGAGTTTGAACAAAGTGCTGTATCTCAGCAGCAAAGAAGATCATCTCCCATCAAACCCGTTCCTATGACAGTCCAATCTGAGAGGCTCATCCAAAGTTGAGTGTATCAAGATAATGGATTAAGTGCCTCAGACAACAGAATGACTTCTGTGAAATGTCCCAGGCAAGAGAGCTATGTGCCACACACTGCCTCACACACAGTCTGGGCACTTTGTTTGCAAGGGAATTGCTTAGAAACACAGAATCACCCAGGTTGGAAAAGACCTTTAAGATCATTGATTCCAACCTTTCCCCAGCACTGCCAAGGCCACCACTGACCCATGGCACTGAGGGCCTCACCTACACGGTGTGTGAACGATTGCAGAGGCAGTGACTCCAGCACTGCCCTGGGCAGACTCTTCCAATGCTTGAGCACCCTCTGCGGAAGGAACTGTTCTTCATCTCCATCTAAACCTTCCCTGGTGCATCTTGGGGCCATTTCCTCTTGCCCCATCCCTTGTTCCTTGGGAGCAGAGCTCGGCCCCCTCCTGGCTCCATCCTCCTCTTAGGCAGTTGTAGGGAGCAATCAGGTCCCCCCTGAGCCTTCTCTTCTCCACACTAAAAGATCTTCCCTTCCCCTTCTCTAGGCCATTCCCTTTTCAGAGCCTTCCCCCAGCAAACCCCCCTTTTTGTGCTCCTTTGGTGGGACAGGATCATCGCACACAGATTTCAGACACATTCTCTCTGCTGTACAGACAAGATTTGCCAGCCTGGCTGCTATTCCCTCGAGCAACCACATCTCTCCCCATTGGAATTCAACACAAAGGCATCTAAAAGCCAGGGGGGATGCAATATCCATCCACGTCAGGGACTAAACACTCACAAGCCATTGCAAGAACGAAACACGGGCATTGACCACCCTATCTTAGGTCATCTCCCAGCTCCTTGCTGTGCACCCTTGTGCTCCAGGTTTTTACAAGGAGCCAGGGAAATCCATCAACCCAAACTCCCAATGTTCTACTTACTGTGTAACAACCTGCTGATATCTTTATGAACAGTTAGGAAGCCAGAGTGCAATTGAATGGGGAAACAACATCCCCAGTTCTCCTTCCTCTTCCCCCTGATCTGTTTTAGCAGTAAATTCATCAGCCACCACCCTGCTGTTTCTCCAGCAGCACCCAATCCCATGGCATGTCCCACCGGATCCTTTTCCCTGACATTCAGAAGACTCAAGAACAGCAGGACAAGGACTTCCTGGGTGCTCCCCAGCCCATCCCTCCTTCGTAGCCCCATCTGGATTTCAGGTCCATGTCCTCTTTAAGCTTGTTCCCACCTAGGCAGGACGTGCTGTTTCCTTTCCATTGCTTCCCGCTCCCCGTGCCCTCACTCCTTCATTACTCTTTCATTTATCCCCTTTTGATGCTTGGTGCTTTTCTGTGTGTGCACATTTGCTTCTCTCTTCCCTTTGTTCTACAACTCTCCAAGCTTCTCTATTCATCCTCTTCGGCTTTATTCTCCCTTCAGTTCCTTCTTCCTTCAATCTTTGCTATTCCTTCCAGATATTCTCTCGTCTTCCTTCAGCTATAAATTCACTGCTGCATCTTCCTTCTTTGCCTGCCTTTGCTTTCTGGCTCATTCTCTGCTGCTTCAGGGAGGGAAGAATGCTGACATATGGTTTTGGTTCCTCCTTTGGACCCTTTTCCCATCCTAAAACAGGACATTGCTTATCACAAGGATTCCTTTCCATCTGTGCTAGGTGAGACTTCTGGCCATCAGCCACCCCCTTTGGCAACACAAACATCACTCTCCAAACCCTGACACACTCTTCAAGGAGACTTGGAAGCCCCAGTGGGGCTCCTTCCCACTGAGCCCATCACCTCTGGGATTCCTCATCAAAGAGCCACAACCTCAACCTGTACCAACCCGGTTTGGGTCCAGTATCACAACTTATATCCCTTACATACTCCCAAGCATCCTGTCCTTACCCTTTCAGGCTCACAATAGCCAAACAGAGTGGATGCTGATGAGATGCATCCAGACCTCCAGGTAAGCCTCCAGCACCGCCTCCTTTCTCCTGCTCCCACAAGATACTATCAGCTCCAAGGTGGATGCGAGCTCTGCTTCTGGTCCTGCAAACACATGCAAGGCCTGGATGCCACATCCCATTCTGCTTCCATCTCAGGAGGAAAAGTGCTTCCCCATGATCTGCTGGTGTGATGACACCTTGCATGGCACCACTGCATGGTCCGGGGACATGATGCCCACTCAGATGTCCCCAGAGATGGACATAAACCAAGACTTTAAATACTACAGTCATGGCATGCTTTGGGCTCTCACTCCTGCTGGGAAGATGCCTTTCCAGCCTAAGTGACTTCAAATTACTTGGCTAGACTCAGAGGTGTGGCAAAGTGATAGAGCACATGTCCAAACATCACTGGCCATTTTGCCACCCCACCTGAGGACAACTTCCATTGCCAAGAGGGGAGAAATCCCACATCCTTGTCACCTTGGCTGAAGATCTCAGCCACCTTCCAGTAATATCTGAGCGCTTGTCCCAAAAATGCCAAGAGCACCTGCTCTGAGCCCTAAGCCTTTGGAGACCTTGGTGCAAGGAGCTGCGTTCCTTCTGAGACACCCTCTCGCTGCAGCCAGCAGGATGGAGGGCAGTTGCTCCCCCATCCAAACCACATCCTGCCAGCCCAGCACACGACATAAAGCAACTGAAATCTACCAACAGCATCACATTGACTGCCCATCCTCTCTTGTCCTCCCTATCGTACTTAGATATGGTCATCTTAGACAGTCATCTCTTGTCCTCTGTGACAGAGACTTCTCAGGTAGATCGAAAAACCCCACACTACCTGGTAAGGGGTAAGTACCCCATGAGCAGGGAGCTGAGCCCGCTCTGGAGGTCCCTACCTTGCAAGCGTCCCCTTCTCTCCCATTTTCCTTTCTTCAGGCTGCTTCTGTACTCCCCACACACCCTCCTCACACCAAGTCTTAAACACCAAGCAGTTAATATATGTTTTCTAATAAACACTTTCTATGCTTACAGCCTATTACTGGGTCTTTCCTACAACCTAAGGCAGCTGAGCCTCTCCCTGTGCTTCCTCGGCTCACCACACACCCATCAGCCCCCTGGTAAGGTTTTAATAAGTGTCACTGTCTCAGCTCCTGCCTGGATATCAAAGGAAGTGGGATAAAAGTGAGCTTAACAGCAGCCATTCTGAAATCTGCAGTGCCAAGGGGAGCCCGGAGCTCTGTCTACATCAGAGAAGAGCTCGATAGGGCCATCACGGGGTGGGGGATTTGCCCTGTCAGAGACTTGAGGAGCTGGCTGTTATCAGGAAGCAGGCAAAAAGAAAGTCTCAATTTGCTTTGGAGACACTTGGTGAGGAGCTACACATGGATCAGTGATGCTTTGAGAAGTGACGGATGCAACAAGTAACATGAGACAGCTCTAGAAAGCATCCTTAGGTGCACTTGGAAAGCCATCCACATGACCACAACTTCCCTACTGAAAATGAAGGCCATGGTCCATTGAAACCCATCCTGGCTCTCAGCATGAGGAAAGCAGCAAACAATGGGATGGGAAAATGGATTGCACCAACCAGCAGCTCCCAGTAACAATGCTGACAGCCAGGAGAGGTTTTAATGAGGAATCTATGGTGAGTAGGATTAAAGCTGCACAAAGGAGGCTTTTCTATGTAAATCAACAGCAGAAGACAGCTGAGGAATACAAAAAACCACTGTCAGGTAGGGATGCACTGTTTCGGTTCTCAGCACAGAAGGCTCTATCATCCACGAAGCCATGTGGATCCGAAACCAATGCTATGCTATGCCATGCTGCTTCACCACGTACTCTCTCCTCTCTACAGTGTCTACTACAAGGAGGACACTGACTACAAAAGCTGCAGCTTTAACCAAAACATCAACCCTGAGGTCCACTCTTCAGACTGAAATACACCTGAAAACAGCCCTGAAACAGTGCACACCCAGGGGGCATAGGTGTATCCCGCCTGTGGTCTACTGTGCTCCACATACTGAAACCACTTTGCAACACAACACTTTGAGGTCTCCAGGTTGATCCCTGTGAGCTTGTCAGGGTTCATACCAGAGGCAGGAGGCCTCACCTGAAGTCCAGCCCCATGCTATCCTCTGCTCAAGCAAATTACAACAAGAGGAGGATGAGGAGACTCATTTCACTTTACAGTACCTAAAGGGGCTATAAGAAAGCTGGAGAGGTGCTTTGGACAAGGGCCTGCAGGGACAGGATAAAGGGAATGGCTTTATCCTGACAGAGGAGAGATTGAGATGAGCTCTTAGGGAGAAGCTCTTCCCTGCGAAGGTGCTGAGGCGCTGGCACAGGGTGCCCAGAGAAGCTGTGGCTGCCCCACAGTGTTGTGGGGTTCAAGGTCAGGTTGGACACAGGGGCTTGGAGCAACTGCTCCAGTGGAAGGTGTCCCTGCCCTTGGAGCTGGATGAGCTCTAAGGTCCCTTCCAACCCAAACCGGTCTGGGGTTCTATGGTGCTTCCATGATCTTGTACTTACATGAGATTAAATGCCAGTTCTCTCTGTATCCTTAACTCCCCAAAACACAGTGGCATGCCACAAGCATCACGTGTTCCTAAAAGCTTCCACCCCATCGTCACGAGGTGGCCCCCGAGAAAAAGGAGGAAAAGGGAGACAAAACAAACCCCTTTGGCTTCTTGCCACCTACACTCTTATAAACCCTTGTTAACAGCTGTTGCTATGATCCAATTCAAGAGATGTATTAATAGCAACACTAAGAGACACATTTACTGTTGACTGCAGCTCCGTGGCAGATTTATCACCAGGCTGCTCGGGGGGAAGGCAGGAGCACCATTAAAACCCAATTGAACACAGGGACAAAGAGCCAAGAGTCCATCCAGACAACTTAAGAGTTTTGCACAATACAAAGAGAAATGAACTGCCCTGAACATGGTTGCTGGCTGGTCAGAAGGCACGTTTTAGTCACCAAGGAACTGCACTGGAGCTGGAAGCAGGAACAGAAGGGAAGGATTTGCTGCTTGGGCCACCACCACCATCTACAAGACAGCCAAGGTGGCACCTACAGATGGATTTTCGCAGCAGCCTCACTTAGATAAACCCCGTGGCTTAAGCTTAGTGCACCAAAGAGAAATAGAGAAGCTTTTCAGCATGGAGCACTTGACCTGTACCTGCATAACCACAGAACCCCAGCTCCTCCTGTAACACAGCTGAGAACCACAGTCATTGCTGCACAGAAGCTGTCCAACAGGATGTGCCACATGCCCCCACCAGAACCTGTCCAGGAACAGTTAGGAGTGCCTCAGCACCAGGCAGATGCTCGGGATGCAAAGTATCCCTCACCTTCACTTATCCAAGCCTGGGAAGTGCTTGCATTGCAAGCCCTGCTCCGAAAACGGGGCAAGGGGAGCGGGAGCTGCCAGTTCACCTGATTGCATGAGGTACAAAGCACTCGGATACTTCCCTGTGTTGACAGGATGGATTAGCATGCTTAGAGAGCAGACAGGATAAACAGATTAAACTTCACAGACACAGCTCTCACGCAGCTCAAAAAGGAGGAAAAGCCCAATGAAAGGGGATGCTCCCAGCAGAGCTGAGCTCTGCTCTTAGAATCATAGAATCCCAGACTGGTTTGGGTTAGAAAGGACCGTAAAGCTCATCCAATTCCAAACCCATGCCACAGGCAGGGACACCTTCCACTGGAGCCCTTGTGCCCAACCTGGCCTTGAGCACTGCCAAGGATGGGGCAGCCACAGCTTCTCTGGGCACCCTGTGCCAGCGCCTCAGCACCCTCACAGGGAAGAACTTCTGCCTTAGCTCCAACCTGAACTTCCCCTGTTTCAGTTTGAACCCATCACCCTTTGTTCTATTGCTACAGTCCCTGATGCAGACTTCGTCCCAAAGCAAAAGCTTCCCTCTCTCAGGGCTCTCTGACACATTCCTGCTGAGAGACCAAGCAGGAAACCCCTTGGCTGGGTGGCCTAAATCAAACCCTGCCTCTTCCAAATGAGAAGGATATATAAATACATGCATATGGGGGGGAAGCTTCTCAGAGACATGTCGAGGCTGAGAAATGTTTCAGATTTGCTCATTGCTAAATCAATACCCATCAGCTGTTTGAAATTAAAGGCAAGATTAGGTCCTGGTTTTATACACGCTTTATTGTATTCCGAGAGCTTTCTACTCAGCCAGATAAATCTTCTTTAAGAGGATTAGGAAACTTTCATTATCTTTATCTAACCTGAACTAACACTAACTCTGAAAAATTAATCTAGAGGCTGGACAAAAGCCGGGAGCTGGTGTAAAGCAACAAGGATATGGAGTGGAATCCACCACAGTAGTACAGGTCTGCTGGCACCCAGATCCTCCCCAGCAGAGAAACTCTGCTTTGCAACCCAACAGAATCTGCTACACCAACCTCCAAAGCCCTTTGCAAAAGCTCTTCATGGCCGTGCGGTGACTTCGAGCCTCTCATGCAATCTGCCCCCTCTCCCAAACTCACAGAGCCTCGTGCTTTACTTTCTGCTCTCCTAAAGTATCTTCAGATGCATGCCCAGGAGCCTTGCTGACTGCTTCCCAACATTCCAAGCCAAGCAACATGGTCCCAAGCAACAGAGATGGGTCAAATTCCCAGCAGGACACACCAGACCCTATTTCAGTCCTTAGGTGAGCTCTACTACACGTGCTGGCCATACAACACAGTGAGGCTGAGACGACGCAAGTCCATTTCCTGGCATGGCCAGCACTGTTCTACATCCCCATTCCCACATCACTTGATCCCTGAAGCAACGGATGTTGGTCTGATCCCTTCATCTCCGTCACCAAGATGGCACTTCCAAACCCTTCCCAAGTCCAGAGAGCTTCCCACATCCAACAGTCAATGCAGCAACAGCAAAGTCACGCAAAGACATACCTTGCACGATGAGATGGACACGTGAAGTCTTGGGGTGATTGTCTGTCTGCACGGAGCAGGTGTAGGGACCTTCATCATAGACATCCACATTGTGTATCTTGATGCTGTACTGAGTCTTGGTGTTGGAGAGGATGACCACACGGTTGTCTATAGACCACTTGTCATTGCCGGCGTACAGGATGGTGCTGCGGTTCAACCATGCTACCCGTGTGACCCGGTCATCAACAGTACATCTGCAAAGGAAGAGAAAAGATGGTCACAGACCTGGAAGAGGCCACACAATGAGCATCCCCATTCCCAAAAAGCAGACACAAATGCAACAGGAGCTCCCAATCATGTGCAGGCATGGAGATGGCACATGCACATCACCGCAGAAATGGCGGGTCCACCAAAAAACCCTCTTTTTGTTTCTTACAGAGCTGAAGAACCAGGACCAAAAATCCTTTTTGTTCAACCTCCACAAGCCACACAGACTTTCCATACTCATACAATCCCAGACTCATTAGGGTTGGAAGGAATATCTGGGGATCATCCAGTCCAACCCCCTGCCAAGGCAGGGCCACCCAGAGCAGGTTATACAGGAACATGTACATGGTGGGTTTGAATATCTCCAGATTAGGAAACTCCACAACCTGCATGGGCAGCCTGTGCCAGTGCTCTGCCACTCCATGTCTGCTCTTCTCCAGACTAACCAGGCCCAGCTCCAACAGTTTCTCCTCATCAGAGAGATGCTCCAGACCCCTGAGCATCCTTGTGGCCTCACTGGACCCTCTCTAGTAGCAACTTGTCTTTCTTATACTGAGAAGCCTCAAACTTGACACAGCACTCCAGATGTGGCCTCAGTAAGGTTGAGTAGAGGGGGAGGATCTCATCTCAGCCATGTCCACCTCCCCTCCTCAATCTACCCCTGCTCCCCACCAAGACTTCCAGATGAAGCTGTCAATGCGCTGACAGTTCAGCTTGTCAGCATGGCCCTCGAGCCAATCCCAGGGTGACAGATCCACCCGCTGCCAGGACACAGGGGCCACAGTACACAGAGGGAGAGGGGAAGAAGAGAAACAGCTGGAGCCAGTGCACAGGGAAGAGAAGAGAACATTTGGACAAGCCGCTGTAAATCCTACAAGTGCCTTGAAAACACAAGGCGGTTGTTGCTGTGATTTATTTCCTGCCTGGCTCCCACCCTCCCCGCTCTGAGATGTGGCAGCTCCGGCCCGTGGTGCTGACTTATGCTTGGCAAAGAACAGAGGGAAGGGAGGGGGAAAAAGCGAATGAAAATGTTCCTGCAGAACATGGCTTTTTCATTTCGTTTGATAGATTTTTCTCCATCTTGTTACTTGTGGCCTCTCTGCTGCAGCCACAGCAGCAAAACCACCAAGGATCTGGTTAAATGAAGAGCCCAGCACCTCTCAGGAGCTTTGTCTTTCCCAAGCAAGAACCACAGAAGGGAAGCTTTCCCCTAGCAAACCATGAAAATTAAGCTTGATGTGAGTTTGTGGCAGCAGCAGCATCACTGCTGCAGCTTTGTGCAGCCAAGATGCTAGGAAAAGGCACCTACAGTCCATCGAAACCTCACACAAGTCCCTTTCCACATGCCTGTAAATTCAGAGACGGGCTGGTGGGCTGTCCCTGTCCCCATCCCCACCACAGCACTTGTCCTGCAGAGGTTTCAGGGTGTTATACGCCTCCCTTGCTGGGATGGCAAAGCATCGCTTCGATCGACATTATAAATAGGGTGGAGGGAAGGGGCGATACTTGGCATGTTTGAGGGTCCCCCCAGGCACTAGCTTCAGAGCCACGAGCCATATATCCTCCTGCAAAGGAGTAATGTTCCCCTTGCTGGAGCTGTACATCTCCACCAGCCACATCACGTAGGGATGGTGGGAAAGACGGATGGCTCTCCACGCCTGGAATGCCGGGAGCCTGCCCGGGCGGCAGACGTGCTCCGGTTCCCGTGGCCGTAGCAAGCAGCATCCTCGTCGGGAAGCAGAGCTCCCCCTTCGTTCAAATTAACTGGGGGAGAGCTAAGCAGAGCCAAGTTAAGTTCGGCCCTGGGGGATTCCAGTCTAGTGGACTATTACTGCTGTCTCACTTCATTATAATGAATAATAAAGAGATACTTACACACGGCTTCTGTAAATTATTCATCGCGTGCACCGAAAAATCAGGGCAGCAATATGTAAAACAGACAACTTGCATGTCTGTGCTCACATAAATAGCCAGGCTACAGCCCTGCGAGGGGCTCTTGGGTTGCCTCATTAGGGGTGAAGCACATTGACTGGGGTTTAAAGTGAGAGGGATGAGGAGCTCGTGCTGTAACCAAACACGTCCCTGTGTCAGCATGCTTTGGGTGAGCTTCACAGGGAAATGTGGGTGCGTGCGGACCCCCGAGGACTGGAGTCACTCAGTTTGCATTCACAGCTCCCATTTCCAGCTCAGATCCCAAGTGCACAGGGATGCCCGTAACATGGGAGGAAACACACTTACACAAAGAAGGGCGAGGGCAGCATCACCCACCCTTACCCACAACTCCCAGTGACTGGTACCAGCCTCAAAACCACTCAGAGTAAATGGGCAGGAGCAGATGGGGACTCCTACAGGTTCATGCCGAGGGCAAGGAAGCGAAGGCTCCTACTCCCCATCCCTCAATTTCACTCTTCAATTGCTGCCACCCAATAACTAAGGTGGGACTAAATCCCGCCGGCACTGCTTGTTGAGCATCCTGCTCCTCTCCAACAGAGCCTGGGTTGTGCCCTGCAGCTACAGATGATGAGGAACCAGACAAACCACCCTGCTTCACAACCAGCCCTCCTGCACCTCCTGGCAAGGTGTCAGAACTGAGCCACCATCCATTAGCTGGCAGCAGAAAAGGATTCAAAGGCAAATACACAACAACACCCCAAGGTGAGCAACACCCCTCTGCCTTCTTTACCTGGCTTTGGAGAATGATCTCCATTAGCTGCTAAGCTCCCTGGGCTGCGAGCTGCCTTTGCTGCCTCTTTCCAATTGACCAGGATTATGATAATGTCTCCAGTAGGCAAACAGGTAAAGAGACTTCTGCAAAGTGTTTAGATAAAGCAGACAAGCTCTGACAAAGCTGGAGAATAAAGCGGGCCAGGAGGTTTTCCCTTGAAGGGATCTAATTAAGAACAAAGACAAACCCCCATTAACAGTCTCCTGAAGGCGCCACATCCATCTCCAGAAGAAACCCTGCCTCATGAATCTGGAAGGGACCAAAGACAATAAAGCGCCTGTCAGATGGGAGGGAAATAAACCCATCCTGGCTCTGCAGTTCACCTGGAGAAAAACCATCAGCAAGGCAGGGGGAAGATCTTGGGGCTGATATTGTCAGCCTAAACCCACCTCACGCCAGGTCTCTTCTACAGGTCTTCTTCATGTGATACCACCCAACACATTCTGCTCCTCCATCTCTGTCACATTTAGACCCTCTCTGCCCTTGAGCAGAGAGCCCTTTTTCTCTTCCAAATATCTCCCCAGTGTACCCAGTTTGAGATCATAGAATCCCAGACTGGTTTGTGCTGGAAGGGACCTTAAAGCTCCTCCAGCTCCAACCCCTGCCACGGGCAGGGACACCTTCCACTAGAACAGCTTGCTCCAAACCCCATCCAACCTGGCCTTGAACACTGCCAGCGATGGGGCACCCACAGCTTCTCTGGGCACCCTGTGCCAGCGCCTCAGCACCCTCACAGGGAAGAGCTTCTGCCTAAGATGCTCTGACCTTGAGCAGAGACTTTTCACCACGTGCAGCCCTTTGGCCGCCTCCCACTATGACCTCTTTCTGCTACAGCAGCTTGTTGGGGTGCCTCAGATGCTGGCAATGCACACAGTGATACACGTGGCCTCCCAGAGATGCCTCATCCCAAGACCCCTTTCTCAGGGGGGACAAGACCTGCTGGAGTGATGAGGGCGATGAACCTGAACACAGCAGAACAAGAAGATGCACAAGGGAGGGAGCTGGGGGCACAGGCACAGCACCGCTTCCCCTCTAATTGCCCCAATTCCTCATCCTTAAATGCTAATTGTGAAGTTTGCCAAGGAATTCTTTCACTTAGTGTCAACAATACAAATAACTCCGCTGATGCGCTCTTTGTGCTCGGCAGCACAAAGCGATCGGCTCCCTCCTCCTGGATCTATTAGGAGAGACCCCTGTGTCGTTCCCGCAGCAGGGTCCTGCCTGGCCCCATCAATGACACTGACAGCACTTCTATGTGTTGGATGTGCCACTTTCATCCCCTGCTTTTTCCTGTTCCCATCACAGACCTTTCTATCACTGCTGCTTCAGCCGAGTTATGAGGGCAAAGCCTGGGGCTGCCCTCACCATCTGCCCCAGGGTGAGGGAAATACTGTGTCCAATGTCAGCACAAGTTTTCTGGCACTAGTTTGGAAGGATAAATGGCAGGTGAAGAGTTGGAGGCATAAAGCAAGTCTTGCAAGCCCCTCTCTGCAAGATATCCCAAAGGATGGGATGCTGGTGACCCCAGAACAGTCAATGCACAACCCAAGCAGTCCAGGAGAGCGGTTCTCACCACAAGCGTGGAGCCTTCAGGGTGATGCTCGTGTTTGGATCAACCCCAAACCCTCCCACTTCCTTATGCAAACCGACAACGTTCTACTTGTAAATACTTTTACAGCCCTTCAACCCCAAACTGCTTTTCTGTCCCGGAGGCAACACTTCATGTCAACATGACAAATGGAGATGCCAAAACCAGTCCCAGACTGGCTGGATGACCCACTTTTCAGTGGCTAAAATAGCTCACCCGCATCAGGAGCGAAGCCCCTCAGCAGTGAGAGGGTGCTGCTTCATCCTGGGAAGTTACCACCCAGAAGAACATGTCACAGGGGCAGCACCCTTGTCTTTGAGAAGAAACTGCTAATTACTATTGCCTAGTCCTAATGGGATTTCTCCTTCTGCTACTCAACCCAGCTACAGAGTCAACGCCTTTTATTCCAGGAAGCTGGAGCAAAGGCAGCTGAGATTTATTTGTAATCATTGGAAGTAAACACAAAAGAACAGAACCTGGCTGGGCTCCCGCCTCGTTAAAGATGCAAATTAGAAACAGGCCATCAACATGCGCCGGCTCCGCTAATCCTCTCCCAACAATGCGACGCGTCACATTAGCTGCAGGGACAATGGCATCTGCAGCGTGTGACTGGCGGGTCTTGAACAACAGCTCCCCGAGGGCAGGCCTGTGCCGCCCGCCCATTCCCTCACTGTCATCCCTGATATTTATTCTCCACTGCACAGGGCGGGAGGAACTTTGTCTTTATTCCCAGTTCTTTCCATTGACACCCTCTCTAAGGCACTCGCAGTATCTATTCTCCCACCTCTCCCATCCATTCCAGCGCTTGGATACTGGGATGCCTCACAGCATTCCCTGCACCATCCCAGTGCCCTGAGGGCAGAGGGGACCCAGGACTGTGCCTTTTGGCATCACCCAGCATGACTACCTCCCATCCAGTCCTCACTGCTTGGTGTTTCCCAACCTGCCACTGCACCCATGTCTCCCAGGGGAAAACAGAAGAGTATGGGATGCTCAGGAAGCCTGGTTACCCTAAACTCTTCTTCTTTACCCTGTTAACATAGAATCATAGGAGCATAGAATGATTAGGGTGGGAAAGGACCTTGAGCTCCTCCAGTTCCAACCCCCTGCCATGGGCAGGGACACCTTCCACTGGAGCAGCTTGCTCCAAGCCCCTGTGTCCAACCTGGCCTTGAACACTGCCAGGGATGGGGCAGCCACAGCTTCTCTGGGCACCCTGTGCCAGCACCTCACCACCCTCACAGTGAAGAATTTCTCCTTCCATCTCACCTAAATCTCCCCTGTTTCAGTTTGAACCCATTACTCCTTTGCCTATCACTACAGGCCCTTGTCAAAAGCCCCTCTCCAGCATCTTTGTTGGCCCCTTTAGGTACTGGAAACTGCTCTGAGGTTCCCGTCTGGTAGCAGTTTGCCCGATGCTCCCAAGCACTAGAATAGAAGCTGCTCCCCATGACAAATCCAAGCCCCAACTGATACATTAGAGGTTGCTAAATATAAAATATCCATCTGCAAAGATAATAAGCCTGCGAGGGCAGGGGCTGTCGAGTTGCTCCATTTCAGATAGTTTAATGGTGTTTTGGTCCATGACTGCAGCTCCCAGACATTAGACTGATAACAAGATGATGAGGAGGGCGGGAGCTGTCTGCGCTCAGCATCCCAAGTCCAGACTTAACACTCTCCATGCAGCCGCAACATCCATAGAATTTTGGTGGCCTCTGTGACAACCTGAGAGATGCAAAACGTGATCTGATGCTGGGCTGTGGCTGAGCTGAAGGTGACATTAATCTGGGGAGGGATCTGCACCCCCTTTGGTCTTGAAGGCCCTGCACCCCATTCTGGGAATCATAGACCCAGGTACCACATCTTGTCCCCAAAGCCATTCATGAGATAGTCTGAATTAATGCTCCCCATGGAGCAAATCCAGAAAGCCCAGTAGGCTCTGTTAAAGCAAGCTAAGCTTTTCCTTTCCTTTCCCTCTTTATTGCTTTTCCTTCCACCTTGCAGGGACACATGCAGCCCTGACAGCATCACTGGCAATGGGAAGAGTGGTGTGATGGGGTGGGATGCTTGGGCACGCTCTGCTCTCAGCTCCCACTTGATCTTCCCATTCTAAGTCCCTTGTTTGGGATACAACTCATCCATATCCTGATAACTCAGGGTCTGCTTAGGAACCCTGTGCAGCCCAAAGGGAGTTTGGAAGGCATTTGCTTAAGACCTGATGATTGACAACAGTTACTAGGTTGAGAGAAATCTTAAGGAAATAGGAGATGGCAGCAAGAGAAATAAAGAGAATCTTTGGATAGAGCAAATCAGTCGAGGAGGTTATAGAGCAGGTGGCACTTAAATGCTAACGTCAGAGTTGGTCGATGCTGGTGGCAACACCTGATCTACCAAATAGAGATGAAAATGAAGGCACTGAGCGGGAGCAGCCAGTCCAGGAAAACTGTGGACATGGGAAAAGGTGCAGCGAGGCATCTTTCCTTGCCCGGAATAGTACCCAAGTGATAGCACTCTCTCTCCAAAGTCTCCCGCACAGCAGGGCACTGATTTCCATCTTGCTCATGGCCACTGTGGTTTGAAGAAGGCTGGAATGTTTCCAGCTCCTCTCCAGAGAGATGACCGATGCCTACCAGTATTTAACATTAAAGGATTGTTACCTGCCCTAGAAAACAGCACAGAGAGCCCTCTTCTCACTGCCAGATTCCCCTCTCCCTACACTGGGCTCTGAACTGCATCCCAAAAAAGGCCCAGTGAGAGACACCCACCAACCCCATTACCACCACTGAAGAGTGCTGGTTAAGGGCGATGATCCAGCAACATTCCCCCCTGCACCATCAGCACAGCCCCATGTCTCAATCAGTGTTCGTGTATGGATTCAATCAATGCTAATCTAACACAATGCAGCACCTGCACCCCAGCTGATTTCTAGTGTTCTTCAATCAAAAGGAGAACAGTGGAGTTTAGCCCTGACTGCGCCTGCAAAGCTGAACCTGGAGTCTTCTACACATCTGCTGTGGTTTGGGGTTGTTTTTTCCCCTTGCTATTGCTTTTTCTTAGTTTTTCATTGACTTTCCAAGCAAGAAGAGACAAAAATAGCCATTCCTCTGTCACAGCTAGGCATGTAGTTAACTACTGGTAATTAACACATGGCAATACAAGGCTCCAACTGCTATGATTCAGGCATCGTGGTGGGGCTGGTGACCATCTACATCTCAGCTGAGCAAGGGGGTTGCTTTGAACCTAGGAGAAGGTAGCTGCAGCTCCAGCAGCATCCCACAGTCACAGAAGAAGAAAGGATGATGATTAAAGCTTAGGCCAAGGGCATCTGTGACAAAAGGAGCTCCTGTACACCCTGAGGAAAGTGACTTTACATCTGCCTCTGGCTTGCAGAGAGGGAAAATTGACCTAAAGCCACCCCAGGGTGACAACGCAGTGAGAGGGGTGGCAAAAGGGATCATGGTGACAAACCCACAATGGGTCCTTTAGGGAAAGGATGGCACTTGGGGCTCTGAATGGAACCCTGCCCACGTCACCATTACGTGTGGTCCCCATGCTTTTGGTCACTGTGCCCAATTAAAGACAGGAGGAAGGAAGACTCTTCTCCAGACCCCCCAGTAATTCCTACCTAAAATATATTTGTCATGAGACACCCAGTTCTATCTCTGCAGCTCTTAAGGGTAATGGAGAGGTTTCAGTCTTTGGAGGATAAGTCTCAGGCTCTTGGCTGCTTGCCCGGGAGGATTATTTTACATCAGGTTGAGTTCTGTAGTAATTATCTTCAAAACAGCTGGACTGCTGGATAAACTCACTGCATCTTAATGCACAACACAAGAGCAAATAGAGCGAATTCGACTGCAATTGCAGACAGGCCTGACAGATAGGTGGGAAAACCACTCGGCGGTGTTTCAGACACCGAGGCTCGGGGCTTCTCATGCGTTAGGGGTGAGGAGGCATTTTCTCATTTGAAATCAATTCAACCTTCCTACAGGGACGGAGCAGAGGGGGAAAGGAGATGCCTGATGAAGATGTTTCACCCCCAAGCACAATGGAGGGGAAAAAGCACCGTTTTTCTGACCCTTCCAGCTGAAAAATTAAGTGGTGTTTGATCCCAGTAGGAAAACTTGGTGTTTCACAGTGCCCCGAGCCTTCTATAAAAGCCCAAACCGTCCAAGCCCTTGGCTCCATGCTGCAATGCCAGCGGGCAGATGTGCAGGGAAGTAGGACAGGAAAATCAGCTCCTTCCATCCATACCCCTCATACGTGGGCATCACTTCCAGCATCTTATGTATCCCATCACTGTGGGATGCAGCCAACAGACAAACCGAATCCCAAGCAACTGGCCTGGACATGAGCATCCTCATCCCAATCACCAAAGCAAATTAGAAGGGAAGAAGAAAATCAGTTGTCTACAGGCTGGTGCTGTAGATTTAGGTGTGGAATCCTCACAGGCAGAACTAATAACCACTCAAAAGAGGGAATTCTGCTGAGGGAAGGTGAAGCCATATTTCATGGCGAGCACTGCGCAGCGCCACTGCCAAACTGTAAGCTCTGTAAGTGACCTGGGTAAGCCATCAGCCCAAGATTAGAACTGCCAATTTGCAGAGATTTCACCAGCAATTAGGCAAAGTACAATAAGCCACCAGAGGAAATCCTCTGCTCACTACCTCTGAGCCTTGAATGACCCCTCTCCTTTCCATCTATTATGATGATTTTGCGATGCTCTGAGCTGTAGAGCTGGGCAACAGCTGCACGGCACCACCAGATAAAGAAGTCATCACCAGGAATCATAGAATGAACTGGATTGGAAAAGACCTTTAAGCTCATCAAGTCCAACCATTTCCCAGCACTGCCGAGGTGACCACTAACCCATGGCACTGAGGGCCTTGGCTGCACGGTGTGTGAACAGTTCCAGGGATGGAGACTCCAGCACTTCCAATGCCTGAGCACCCTCTGGGGAAGGAATTGCTCCTCATCTCCATCTAAACCTCCCCTGGTGCAGCTTGAGGCCGGTTCCTCCTGTCCCATCCCTTGTTTCTTGGGAGCAGAGACCAGTACCCCTCCTGGCTCCATCCTCCTCTCAGGCAGCTGTAGAGGAGCCTTCTCTTCTCCAGACTGACCCCCCCCAGGTCCCTCAGCCGTTCCCCATCACACTGTGCTCCAGGCCCTGCTCCAGCTCCTTTGCCCTTCTCTGGCCCCGCTCCAGCACCTCAATGTCTCTCTTGCAGTGAGGGGCCCAAAACTGAATACAGGATTTGAAGTGAGGCCTCACCAGTGCCCAGCACAGGGGGACAATCACTGCCCAGGCCCTGCTGCCACACTGGTGCTGATACAGAGATGACAACTGCCAGCTGAAGACCTGTCCCTTCCTGACCATCACTGAGAGCCGGATCCTCAATCCCTGCTACCCAACTCCATTCAATTAGGGGGTTTATTTGTTTGAGTTGTCCACGAATATCCCAAATTACATTATCAGATCATAGTCCGGCTGCTGATTTATTCCTTCTTTGTTCTTCAAGTCTTCGTACATCTAAGCAATTAACCTCTCAAAGAGCTGGAGAACACATAATTATCCTCATTTGTCTAAACGTCACCAAGATGGCTGCCTTTCAATTAACCTTCTGGGAATGGAGGGAAGTTGGAGTGCTACAGTGATCATTTCCAACTTCAGCGGAGGCTTTTTTTGCCTTTCCCTTTCCCTTAAAGTCATTTAATTGAAATATTCAGATGATAAAATATAGCCAGCAAACTGTTCCGCAGGTAACGGGATCAAGAGGGGGCTCGCAAGCGAGAAGGAAGTCAAATGAGGTACAGTAATATTATATCAATACATGGCACTTCCATCTAAAAATATCAAAGCACTTTGGGCTTATTAATGAAGAGAATTGGCACTCCCCTCCCTGGGCTGAGGGCTGAGATTTACATCACTTCTATACAGCATCAGTTACCAATGGGGAAACTGAGGCAGGGAACCAGCTTTGGTGCCTGCAAGGAGCCTGCTGCAACCATCCCAAGAGCATCTCCCCTGCATCCCAACCCAGGAAAAAGTGGTTCCTGTCCAAATCAAGCACAGGCATATGTGGCCGCAGCCCCACTGCTTGGGCTACACGTTCCTATTAGTCCAAGTGGTGCTGAGGGAGCTTTTGCCACACTGCAGGAGTGAGGAATTCCTTCCCACCCCTTGCCTTGCTAATAACTATGCATCACACCCACCAGGAAAGCACCGGGTCAAACCGTGCACCCGCATTAAGCGACACACCAGCGGCGTCTGGCACACACAGGGAATATTTACACACACAAGTATCTATGGGAAATAAACAAGCAAAGCCCCAAGTTCATCTCATCTCCTCCTCGGTGACAAGCGTGGCTTCTCGGTTCCTTCCCGCTGCCACAGCTCTGCTCCCAGCTTGAAACCCAGCCCTTCAAATGGCAATTTAGGATGCAGCATGTCGCTGAGCCTGGCTTTCTGCTTCCCACCCCAGGGAATTGAGGTGGCCGCCACAGGGCAAAACTTGAGCTCCTACAAGCTCAGCTGATTGGGAGAGGCTGAGACGGAGCAACCACATGAAGGGAAACTGAGGCACTGAGAGATGGGGATGCACCATGGAATCATAGAATGGTTTGGGTTGGAAAGGATCGCAGGATCATCCAGTTCCAACCCCTGCCACTGGGCAAGGACACCACACTAGACCATGTCACCCGAGGCTCTGTCCAACCTGGGCTTGGAGCAACCTGCTCTAGTGGAAGGTGTTCCTGCCTGTGGCAGGGGTTGGAACTGGATGGAGTTTAAGGTCCCTTCCAACCCAAACCAGTCTGAGATTCTATGGTTCTATAACAGCCCTGAATTTATTCTCGGCACAGGCTGAGGGCGACATCATTTAAATACAGGCCAGAGCCAAGGTACCTATCAATAAATCTTTGCTTTTGGCTCTTGGGCTTGACAGGAAGCCTATACCTGGAGCAGGGAATTCAGACCGAGGGGGAGGCACGGATAAAGGCTCTGCTTTATGGGCAGCCATTTGAATGTTTCCTTTGAGTAATGGCCCTTGCAAATTAGCACCCCAGCGGCCAGAAATATGTGTTGTGCCAAGGGCAGGCAGCTCCTGATCCAACATGGGTGATGTGGGCAAGCAGACCCCGAGGGGAGCCGGGATCCTGCAGGCAGATTCAATTCCAGCTGGGATGATGAAGTAGCAAGAGGAGAGCTCGGGGGGGGGATCTAAAGGAATGGTGAGGAAATGGAACTGAAAACAATCCTGTGAGAGACCAGTGAGGGGCTAATGGGTGGAAGAGAGGACAGGAAGCATCTGGAGAGAACCAATACAGCAGTGGCATTGCATGGCATGGCACAGCATCCCAGCACATCATCCCACACCTGCATCTCCTTGCACGATCAACACTATGGATGTCTAGATCTCACCAGAGCTTGTCTGAGCAGCCAGGAATAATTGGAAAGGCTGGAGGTGCCTTCAGCGCTGTAATTGCATTAGGAAGAAGGGGGGATGCTTTGGTGATGGAGAAGAGCAAGCCTGCAGCCAGCAGGGTCCAGCTTCTACAGCACAAATGTGGTAGGGGAGACTGAACATCCCTGCATCCCCGAGACCACTGTCAGAGAGAGAAGTAATGTGCAGCTGAACACAAGAGGGAGCTCAGGCCAGAGCACGCAAGGAGCATGGAGCAGAAAGCAGAGCCTACCTGCTCACCTCCCTCTCTGACTCTGTCTCCCTACCCTCCTTCCTCACCCCCTTCCTTCCCCTCCATGCCTCTGTGAAGTCAAAATGCAGCACGTTCAGAGCACAACAGCCTGTTGCCCCTCAGGAACCTGCTGATGCGTCCCCATCCTCAACGTGCCACCTGGATTTCACTGCAAGGACTGGAAAGGATGGGTGGACGGGGCTGAAAACCAGCTCAGAGCCTGGAGAAGGAGTTTGCCCCCTCACTGCCAGGCCAGTTCCTGCTCTCAGTGTGCCACAAACCAGAGCCCTGAACGACCCTGTGCCCGTAGCACAAATCACTGCATCTCTCAGATAACTTAAAACACAGGCAAGTCGCACTTTGGGAAGCAGGTGGCTCCTCCTGATGCTTCCACTCACTCTGCCAAGTCCCAGCCATCCAGGACGTGATGCAAAGAGACAGCTATGAACTCACTGGGAGAGGCAGGACTTTCAGCACAGTATCAATAACGTTCCCGAGGTGTGGAGTAAAGCCTGCGTGCCAGCCACTGGTGCATGCTTTTCCAGCCACTGAGATGCTTCAGGGCAAAAGAGAAGGAGCAGCCTTTCAGAGGTACCACACATGCTTCTTCATCCACACCGAGATGCTGCGCTTCCATACTCCACCATCTCCCTTCAGGGTTGAAGGTCAAACATCAGAGGTCTGTCCCACAGTCACTGAGCTGAATGAAACCCCGGAGGTTCAGGGTGATCTCAGCCACTCAAGGACATTCCATTTCATTTATAGCTTCAAAGAGTGTCCAAAGCCACCCTGGACTGTCAATCTGTAGTGCTGTCACACACTAAGGACCTGAGTAAGGGGAGCTGAGAGCTGTTCTGGGAAATTCCCAAGGCTTTTTTACCCGGAACACTGAAATAAGGGGATGGTGATGCCTACTATTTCTGGTTCACCTATGGAGCAGGGAGCCAGGTGCAAGGCATGCAGGAATCATCTCCTCCTGGCAAAGCTGCCGACTCAAGGAGAAACATAACCCCCTCAATGAAGGGCTTGTCTAGTTTATTATAACATCGCCTTTAATTTATGCGCCTGCCTTTTATGATCATTCTCTATCACTGTTCCTGGGGCTTATTTATAGAGGGCCATTAGCACAGAGAGCAAGCCCTGATGAGGGAGCATTTGCAGCTCTGCCAGGGGACCGGGATAGAAGCAGAGCAGAGGAGGAGGAGGCTGCTCTCGCACGGGGCTGCGGTGAGTCCGCTCCCGAAAACCGAGAAGGATAATTTGATCTCAGAGCGTGCTACAACTTCATTTCGTGTGCCTGCAGCCTCCTTCACATGCACTCTGCTGAATTCCCCAGCCCTAAATAAACTCGTTTCGAAGAGAGCTTCAGATCTGACCGTTTGCGTTGAGCACAAAGGGGATGCAGGGAAAAGCCTTTTGATGGAGCGAGGGGAGAACTGATGGGATGAGGAGGGGGAAGGCAACATCAACTGCATCCAAGCGATGCATCACTGCCCACACCAACACTCATCGCTGCCTGCATCCCAATCCCGTGCCCGTCTCATCCTCTTCCAGGGCTGGCAAACACCCTGTGATATTCAGGGGGTACCAAAAAATTCACTTCAACCCTATTTCCAAACATCCCTATTTCGCCACCAATTCATCCCTATTTCCAAACACCACACTCCAAGCTCCAGCACAACCCAGACAAGGCACAATCCTATGCTGGGAATTAAAGCCTAAATGAATTATTAATTAAAGGCACATGCAGGGTGCAGTCCCCCCTCAAAATACACTGATGTGCAGGGGAAAAATACACTGGTTAATACACAGCTAAGGAGGTAGGTGGGTCTGTTGGCAGCCAGAGATGCTGTAAAATGAATTTGTATGATCAAAGCCTTCCCATACAGTTCGCAGGTAATTTGTGACGAGAACAAAAGCTTTAAATTCATCCACTAAATTATTCACTATGAATCGTCCTCCCGGCTCTGGAGCTTGTGTCCTTCAAGCTGTTGGAGGTGGTGATTACGTCCCTTCAGTGCATGGGGAGGCCCAGGGAAAGCGGCTGAGGGAAAGACGGAGCCACTGATCCAACACCAGTGATTGATTTACAGAGAGGACTTGGGAGAGGAGAGAACCACCCTCAGGACAAAAGAAACTTCAAGCTCAAATCATCCCATCCAAGGGCTTTCTGTGGTTTTTATGTGGTTTTAGCCTTTTTTTGTGCCTTTCCTTTCTTTTTCCGCACCAGCCTCCCACTGCAGGCAGAATAGATGACGCTAAATTATTTTGGAATATGCTGAGAATGCCCTGCTTGGCCAAGCGAAGCCTCATAAATCATTCCTTTGCTCCCACCCCTTTCCCGCTCCTGATCTCTCTTCCAAGCTATATAACGCTCATGAAGCCCATTACCTTGGCACCACAAGGCACAACCTGCTGCCGAGGGGGCAAGGCTGGGAGAGATGGATGGCACCAAAAAGGAGGCACTCAGGCTGCTAACAAGGTCCCTTCCTCACGGCAACCAGGTTTGGAACTCACCTAAAGCTCCAAACATAGAGCCAAGCAGTGCCAAGGAGCTGGAGCCAGGCATTGCTCCAGCTCACATCCCACTCCAAGTGCCAGCAGGTAGCTCAGCACTTGTTGCTCTGCTGCCTTTTCTTCAGAGTCCCTCTTAAGGGTACAGCACATCCTCCTGAATCACGGCTCATCAATGGCTTCTGGAAGAGTCAGGCTGACGTTAGGCATGGTGCTGCTAGCTGGCTCCTTGCACCACAACTAAAATCACCCTTTTCCCTAAAAGCCCCAAAGCTGAAAACTGAATAGGCCTTAAACCCCCATATTCAAAGGCCCTCCAGGCTTGGGAAGCTACTGACAAGAAAGATCAGCGAGAAGCTGAGACTATACCCCATTCTCTCCCTGGCTCACAACACATCAGAAAGAGGTGGCCACAGCTCGGCCCTGAGCTGGCCTGGGGGATCTCCTCCAGGCACTTCAGAGGGGGAGGCAGGATGAGGGCAGAGTCCCCTGAAGTCATCCTGAACGGCAGGAGAGAGCCCTATCACCCATCCGTGCTTGGAGGTGATGGATACACACAGGGATGCAGGATGGGACTCAGGGTATCAAGGGGCAGCATTGCTCTCCACCTCCATCTTCACATCCGCAAACACAAGTGGGGTTTGTGGTGGGTTTTTCCATCAATACCCTCCTGCCCTCCCTAGGAAAACACTAACAGAACGAGTAATAAAAGCCTCAGCAGCCACCCTTGCCTCTCTTTACAACACTGGAGCTATTTATTGCTCACTACTTTGCACATACCAGATGTGAGGCTCATCCTGAACAGCCCGAGTTTAAAGCCCCTTGGTTATTCCATAGATGGAGCTATTTTAGACAAGACAGACAGGAAACAACAACAAAACCTAAAGCAGAAACGGAGCGGGAAAGCCCTTTGGTGACAAAAATCCATAGTGAGGCATTTCTCTTCAGTTTTTAACCAGGAGGAAGGTCAAAAAGCCAAGTGGGGCTTCAAGTGGTTGGCGACCACAGGTCCCGGTAGCCCAGGGGCTGGATGGGAGCTGCCAGTGTGCAAGGAGCTGCTGGGACCTGACTCAGGGCTGAAGGGATGCTCTAACTGACTGTGCACATCACCACCTCTCCCACAACAGCCCCTTCGGCAAGCAGTCCCCACCTTTTCCATCGGGACCTCTGCTGGTATCAAAGTCCCTTCAAGCCAGACCAAGTCATCCCAGCAGGGTCCAAGGAACCCAATATTTCATCCCCAGTATCCCGGAAGGGCTAAGGAACATGCGGCCGCGCTCCATAAACCCACCATTAGCGATCCCCTGATGGAGATAGATTCTCATTTGCAAATGATTAAAACCCAATTAACAGCAGGAGGGAGGTACTGGAGGCTCTGCAAAGGAGCCGTGCAAATGAGGAGTTATCAGGACCTTCAGTGTCCTAAGCACCTGTCAATTCTTGGTTGAAACAAGTGCATTAGCCTTGTCCAATATCCATCTAACCTTTCCACTCTCCCTTGCTCTGTTTCCCTGGCAACCATTTAAAAGTGCTGGAAAAAGGCACAGCTGCTTTTAGAAAGAAAGAAAAGGAAAAGGAGGGGGGGAAAGCAATGTTCTTTTAAGGTCTGTGTGTATACTCATTCCCTTTTTCCCCCTCCTTCTCCTGGTCTCTCCTTAAGGTGCCATTAGGCATTTGCCTGGCTTGGCTCCTTGGAGGGCAACAAGCAGGGTGGGGATGGCCATGTCACCCCCCCATTCCCATGGGATGGGCAGATGATCCATGATCCATTGAAGAAAACCACTCAGGACTACAGAGAGATGGAGGAGAGCAAACCCAAGAACCAGCTCGAGTGTAATAAGCTCCTGAAAGGAGAGATGCTGCCCTCAAATGACCTGTTGCTACAGACAGGGGAGCCACGCACAACCTGCACCGCTCTCCAGAGAGGTACAAGAATAAAACTGGGTATTTCATGGTGCTCCCTGTCACCCTCTGAGCAAAACAGCAGTTAACAATGATCACAACTTGAGGCTGCCGCTAAACCCTCATCTGCTGCCTGTTAAAGAGGGTTTTCATTCCCCCCCCTTGTCTTTTCTCCCTGCTCCTGCCTGCCTGGGCATCATCTCCCAGCTCATCTGTACCAACGTTGGCAATGGCAATGAAAGGAGCTGTCATAAACGCCAGCGGAGGGAGGGTGGCTCCCAAAGCCTGTCACCACTGAGATCTCCCATCTCCGCAAGCAAATGCTAGGGAAGGGCTGGAAACACATCCTCTTTCCCAGAGGTGACCCAGCACCCGCAGCAGCCCCCTTTGGGCAAGGAGGATGAAGTGGAAGAGGAGAGAAGGGTTTTCTGGGTGCTTCATGAGATGGGGAAGTGGGACGGGAGCACCCAGCACCTCTTGACAAACCTCTCCATGCTTTGTGGCACTGCCCCGTTGGGGAAGGCGCAACTCAAAGCTGTTTGGTCTTGGAAAGTACTTGGGAGTCTTTTTAAAGGGGAAGGAGGAGAGTCCTATAAGAACCCAGCCCCAGGGGACATGTCCATAGGCAATCAGGCTTCATTAGCTCTGCTGGTCACACATCAGCTTGCTTTACACAGCCAGGAACTGCTAACAACTCTGTATCCCCTCTGCGTCACAGCATGTCCCTCCTCAGCATCACAGTCACCACCCTGATCACCCTCAGACACAACCCCAACTAACCCCAAAACTGGCTGCAGGGGTTGAGGACCACTCCACAGCGAGGTGGAGCGCAGCAGCATCCCCATCACACAGGGCTTGAGGAGGAGAAAGAGGCTGCAGTAGAGCAGAGAAGAGCTCAATTGCATTCATTAAGTACATGGTTTGAAACACATCTTAACCAAAGGGAGGGGGGAAAGAAATAAGTCATTAAACAACAGAGAGTGGGGAAAAAAAACCCAATCCCAAGAGGAAATATCCACCCTAACGTAATGTTCCCCACACACTGGGCACCCAAACAGCCGCTCTTTGTCAGGAACCTTATTTCCAAGAAGCACTTACAGGCTTTCATCAACACATTATACTATTAATCAAGCCTCATAATGCAGAGTGATTTGCATGCCAACAAATATATTTACACTGTAAATTGTTTGTTGAGAAGCCTCAGAGAAATATGCAATTCACTGCTATTGAACTTGGGTAGCACGGAGAAAAAAAAGCAAAGTATAAACTCCCTGTAGAGCTGGTTTCTTCTGGTTTTGGCAACACAAGTCATTAGCATGCGCTCTCATTTCCACGTGGGCTTTTGCTCACAGCCATTTAGCTGGAGCACAGCACTTGGAGATGGAAAGGCTTTGGCGCTAAATCCAGGCCACTGTCTTCTCAATGAGAGAGATGCAGCCACTGGGAAACCTGCCCAGCATGAGCCAAAACACCATGTCAAAGAGTCAAAGTACTGTGACTGTCACCCATAGAGAACTATGTCCAACCCTTGGAGTGACCCTGGGCTACTTACGACCCTCTGGGATTTGTACTTCCCTGGACACATGAACCGCTCCCATGGTGAAGAAGATGGTCACAGCACAGGGACCCAAGCAGCTGGGGAGGTGATGGGCACAGCTCCCAATGCACACAGCCCTCACCCAAACACCTGAGGAAAGGCAGCATCATGATGCTGCGTTACGAAGGACCATGGGAGGGATCTCCCTCCTTCCTCTCCTGCTGTTTTGCTCCCTTCCATCCTGCTCTTCCCATCACAGTGTGCGGGTACCACCACAACTCCAAGCTGGGTGTAAATGAGTGCATGGCATGCTCCCCATCCAGCCTCTCCTCTCGCTGCCTGCCTGGGGCTCTGGGGTTGGGAAGGATGATTAGCAAAGGTGTTAGAGGAGAATTAAACAGAGTATTCTGTGGTGCCTGTCTAAGCTGCTGAAGAGCAGATTAGTAGGAGGCATTGATCTCCTGGTTCAGAGATCTTCTAAAGAGCCAGGCGGAAAAATAATGGGAAGGCGGAGGGGGAAAGCTAATTAACACTTCCAGGGCAGCCAGCTCTCCATGTGGAGCTAATACAAACAGCCTAGATAGAAGATGCCCTGCTCCACAGAGTAAACGGGGTTTGTTCACCCCTGTGTGGCAACCAGGAAGGAGACAGAACACAGGCTGAGAACAGAGGGAGGGGAGACACAGGTAGCAGCGTTGCACCATGTCACAGATCCCCACTGTCCCCGTGGGGCCAGGACAGGATCGCAGCATCGCTCCACAGGCTGCTCGCACATGGGTACCACTGGCTGTGGCTGCTGCCTCTGTGAGACTGAAACACGAAGGGAAGCAATATATGCTCCCTGCACCCCACTAGTTATCCCGCCCCCTGGCCCTTAGCTATTTGGGGATGACACTAATGTTACGTTGGTTAACACGCTTTCGAAACCCACCATGAGGCCAGAGCTTCATCCCCAGGAAGAACAGGGAAACGATGTGAAAGCACATGGAAGCATTTCGGTGGAGCAGAGAACATCACAGGAATAAACTTTGCAGGTCCATCAGGTAGTTTGATCTGTTTATATTTAATACTCCATTTCTCTCCGTGTGCCAAGTGCAAGCTCCTAATCCCTGCTCAGTAATTACCAGCATTAGAGGAGCAGAGCACAGTAGCTAATGCATACACAACCACTTCCTACCCCTCTCTGCACCACAATATTAAGGCCACTGCAGATGCCTTCAAGCTGTTTGCAGTGATTGCCTTACAAAAACATCAGGGAAAGAGAAAGAGGGTGGTTGGGGGGTGAAGGGGCATTTGATTTGATAAAATCATAAAGAGCAGTGCATCCTGAAGAGGAAGAATCTCCGAGAGATAAATGTCAGCTTTATGAACAATTGAGCTGCTCTATACTTGCCTGAAATTGCTCTTTAAGGTCAACGCTTTAAGTTCTCCCTTGGGCAAATGGAGCACAGGACAAGTGGGGAGCGGAGAACAGCAGCTCTCCCATCACCAAAACAGGACCCAGGCATGGCACTGGGGTGAGGAGCCATGGCCCCAAGGGGTGGCTGCCCATACGATCATAGGATCCCAGACTGGTCTGGGTTGGAAGGGACCTTAAGATCATCCAGTTCCAACCCCCTGCCATAGGCAGGGACACCTCACAGTAGACCATGTCACCAGATGTGGTGACAGGAGGACTGAGCCCATAGCCACAAACCCAGGGATGCCTCTGCTCTTTCTGACTGCCCTCCAGGGATGACACCGCATGAGGGGATCCATAAGGAGCTGGAAAGCAGCTCTGGGCATAAATCAGAGCAAGAAGGAGCTGGGGAAGTGATCTTGCAAAGGTTACAGCAAACAGCCTTGGTAGGAAGCAGCAAGGATGATCGCTAATGTAAGTTGTTTTATATTCCTCTGGGATGGTGCCCTGATGGTCCATATGGTCTTGTCTTGACCCTTAAATCTTCTTATGCCCTTCTAACAGCAGCAATCGCTGTTGCTGGCTCCCATTCCTTGTTATTCTTGGCACTGGGAGGCCGGGATTGCAAGGCAGCTCAACCCCGTAATGAGATGCATCAGATGGAGACCATCTGGAAGGAGCATCCAACTTTAACCTTGAGGGCTACTTGGAAAAGGACCTTCAGCCAGCAAAACTGCCTTCCCACCGACAACCAGCCCTGTCTCCAACACTCCCTGCAACATTCCGTGTCTTGGGAGCCGTCAACCTCCAAAGAGCTCAGCACTAAGCCTCCCACGCTTGATGTCTACAGGGATGGGTTGTCCATCTGCTCCCTGCCAAGCCACCATGTCCTCACATGGTGGGAAAGTGCTCAAGCAGGGCCAGGAAAGTGCCTGCAGGCACTCGGGGGAAGCAGGGAGCAGACAGGAATAAATCAATTATCCAACGTTTCTCATCCGGAAAGGCAGGCGGGAGCTTGAAGGAAGAGCCAGCTCCAATGTGGAAGCTGCAGTGGAAGGCTCTATCCACTGGCATTTTGGACATTCCTTGCCTTTCCCTTCACCTCTTGCTCCCAAATTCCATTTGCTAACAGCTAATCCTTTGCATTTCCATATTCCCATCTATTTAAGGGCTCTCTGTGCATCTAATGGACATTCTGACAACATCTTTCCCATCCATCCCAAAGGAGATAAACTTTGCCATTAGCAGGAAACTCACTTCCCAAACAATTCCGAGGCTTCTGCCTTCGTTTCCATCCTACTTAAGGAAGAAAACCATTAAAATGGACAAAACCTTCACATAAAACACAAGTTTCTGAGACAAGAACCTGCTCTGGGCGGATACAAATAGTTCCCATCAATGTGCTCTTGCTCCTGGGGGCAAGAAAGCTGGCAGGGATTTGTGTCACTGGCTTTAGGACCCCAATTTCATGGAGCAAAGCCCTAAAGCACTCTAAGCCTGTACTGAAAGCCTTGGAAAACCTGTAACTTCACCTGTTTCACAGAATCACAGAATCAAAGTATCGTTAGGGTTGGAAAGGACCTTAAGCTCATCCAGTTCCAACCCCCTGCCATGGGCAGGGAAACCTCACACTAAACCATGCCACCCAAGGCTATGTCCAACCTGGCCTTGAGCACCACCAGCGATGGAGCATTCACAGCTTCCCTGGGCAACCCATTCCAGTGCCTCACCACCCTTACAGGAAAGAATTTCTTCCTTATATCCAATCTAAACTTCCCCTGTTGCAGTTTGAACCCGTTACCCCATTGTCCTATCACTACAGTCCCTCATGAAGAGTCCCTCCCCAGCATCCCTAGAGGCCCCCTTCAGATATTGGAAGGTTGCTCTGAGGTCTCCACGCAGCCTTCTCTTCTCCAGGCTGAACAGCCCCAACTTTCTCAGCCTGTCTTCATACAGGAGGTGCCCCAGTCCCCTGACCATGGCCCTCCTCTGGACATGTTCCAACAGTTCCATGTCCTTTTTATGTTGAGGACACCAGAACTGCACACAATACTCCAAGTGTGGTCTCACAAGAGCAGAGTAGAGGGGCAGGATCACCTCCCTCGAGCTGCTGGTCACGTTCCTTTTGATGCAGCCCAGGATACGGTTGTCTTTCTGGGCTGCGAGTGCACACTGCAGCCGCCTCATGTCCATTTCCTCCTTGACCAACACCCCCGAGTCCTTCTGCGCAGGGATGCTCTGAATCTCTTCCTTGCCCAACCTGTAGCTGTGCCTGGGATTGCTCCCACCCAGGTGCAGGACCTTGCACTTGGCATGGTTAAACCTCATCAGGTTGGCATCAGCCACCTCACAAGTGTGTCAAGGTCCCTCTGGATGGCATTCCTTCCCTCCAGTGTATCAACCGAACCACACAGCTTGGTGTCATCGGCAAACTTGCTGAGGGTGCACTCAATCCCACTGTCCATGTCACCAACAAAGATGTTGAACAAGACCAGTCCCAACACTGATCCCTGAGGGACACCACTCATTACTGGTCTCCAGCTGGACACTGAGCCATTGAGCACAACTCTTTGCATGCGGCCATCCAGCCAGTTCTTTATCCACCTATCAAATTGATGTCTCTCCAACTTAGAGACAAGGATGTTGTGTGGGACAGTGTCGAACGCTTTGCACAAGTCCAGGTAGATGACATCAACTGCTCTACCCCTATCCATCAGTTCCGTAGCCCCATCATAGAAGGCCACCAGATTGGTCAGGCAGGATTTCCCCTTAGTGAAGCCATGCTGGCTGTCACCAAGCACCTTGTTGGATTTCATGTGCCTTAGCATGCCTTCCAGGAGAATCTGCTCCAACATGTTGCCAGGCACAGAGGTGAGGCTGACTGCTCTGTAGTTCCCCGGCTCATCCATTTTCCCCCTCTTGAAAATGGGGTTATATTTCCCTTTTCCCAGTCATCGGGAACTTCACCTGACTGCCATGATTTTTCAGATATGATGGACAGTGGCGTAGCAACTTCATTTGCAGCTCCTTCAGGACCCGCGGATGGATTTCATCAGGTCCCATGGACTTGTATACGTTCAGGTTCTTAAGATTGTCTCGAATCAGATGCTCTCCTACAGTGGGCCCAAGGTCTTCATTCTCACAGTCCCTGCATCTGCCTTCCAAGACTTGGGTGGTGTGGTCAGAGCATTTGCCAGTGAAGACTGAGGCAAAGAAGTCATTAAGAACCTCAGCCTTCTCCAAATCCAGGGTAGCCAGTTCTCCTGAGAGCTTCCGGAGAGGGCCCACATTGTCTCTAATCTTTTATTTGCAATGTAACTATAGAATCCCTTCCTTTACCTTTAACATCCCTAGCCAAGTTTAATTCTAACTGGACCTTAGCTTTCCTAACCTGGTGTCGTGGTTTAAGCCCAGTCAGCCATGCAGTCTCTCTCTCACTCCCCCTATTCCTCCCCCCTGCTCCCAGAGGGATGGGGAGGAGAATAGAAAGGATGTAACTCCCACAGGTTGAGATAAGAACAGTCCAGTAACTAAGATATAACATACATCACTGCTGCTACCACCAATAACAATAATGATAAGGGAAACAGTAAGTGAAGAAAATACAACTGCTCACCCCCCGCCGACCAATACCCAGCCCAACCGAGCAGTGATCTAACTCTTCCGGGTAACTGCCCCCCAGTATATATAGTGGGCATGACATGCTGTGGTATGGAATACCTCTTTGGCCAGTTTGGTTCAGGTGTCCTGTCTCTGCTTCTTCCCGGCTTCCGCTCCCCCCTGGCAGAGCATGAGGCTCAGAATGTCCTTGGTCAGAGTAAGCATGACTGAGCAGCAACTGAAAACATCGGTGCTACCAGAGCTGTTCCCAGGCCAAAAGTCAAAACACAGCACTGCACCAGCTACTAAGAAGGTGAAAAATGACTGCTACTGCTGAACCCAGGACACCTGGTCCCTAGCTTCCCGGACAACATCCTGGCATTCTTCCCAGGCCGCCTGTCCTTGCTTCCACCTGTTATAAGCCTATTTTTTCCTTCGAAGTTTCCTCAGCAGCTCCTTATCCATCCAGTTTGCTCAAGTGCTTTGCTCAACTGTGTCTTTGTTCTTTCCAAGTTTTAATGAAGAACAAAAAAAGTGGTATTGGGAAGTTCAGAAAGGGGGAAAATTCATTTGAATGGAAACTGAGAAGCCAAATCCTCACCAAGGCTTTCAAAAGCCCACCATAAATGATTTTCTTTGTTGGTGGTGGGTGAAACACTTCATCAGAGCCAAGATACTTGCCTTGAAATGCTTCTGCAGAGCTCCCCTAGTGTCCTTCCCCATAGCATGGCTGTACACAAGTGGTTCTTTTAGCAAAGAGCTTGTGCCAGGGTGGAACAAGAGCACCTCTGATCCCTTCACTGTCTCTCAAAAAGCCAGGCTTTGCTGACAAAGAAATCTCTACCCAGCCAAAGTACATCACCCCAGACACTGCTTCAAATCATCCACAAAGGATCATGCAAATGGTTTCACATGAAACATCCCCCCTGAGACACTGATTCATTAAAAGAATCAAACCAAACCAAGAGGCACAGGCAGGTCGACACATCTCATGGAGAAAGCCAGCAAGCTCAGAGAAGATCCTAGGTACTCCTCAAAGCATCTACAAACTCAATTTCTCAGCTAGGATCAGACCCAACAAGATAAAGGTGCTGTCAGACAACTTTGCTCCCACCCCTAGGGCTCACACAATGATGATTTCCTGTCTTGCCCTATATAAATCTATCAGATGTTGCCTGACAACCCGAGCTGGCTTCTAGGGGAAGAAAAAGCCTCTCCCTCTACAGTTATCCATCTCCTATTTGTCCACTAAAGAAGATTCAAGCCTTCCTCTAAAGCGCCTCTTGCCAGCCAAGACCTCAGAAGAGGACGCTGCATCCTCCACCGCAGACACATGGGGAAGAAGCGATTTGAGCAACAGGGGTGTGCCAAGAGAAGGGCAAACCAAGGAGGTAAGGAGAAGAACCACAGGTTCAGAGCAAACCCCCTACTCCAGACCCAGATTCTCCATTGTGCAGTCCCCTCTTGGTGCTCTTCAGGCCAAATCCACACAAAGAATGGTCACAAAGCTCCTCAGAGCCCTAAGAAGGCTCCTGGAGCACTGCAAAAAGGGGCTTGGACTTCCCAACCTTTCCTGCTTGTGTTGCAGCATCCCCATCCCCACAAGTCCTCATGGGATGAAGGTGCTTTCGATGGATATGGTGCTGGTTACAAGGAGCCACACAGGGAGCACGTGAGCCACGCCGCTGTGTTATTAATACATGAACTTTGGCACTGCCCTCCCACACTGCCTGCTGATTTTTATACCATCTTGCATAATTAATCTGTCAACATTCTCTGACGAGGTATAAATATTAATAATAGGATCACACAGTCGGCTGTTCCTTTTAACATTCCAGCTCAGGGAAGATAAATGGCGCATTTAATCTCTGCAAGCTTTGAAGAGTGCATTAGAAAGGCAGAAAACAGATAATCATAACAACAAAAGAGAGAAGATACAGTTGATTTGGCAACAGGATTCCCTGCGCTTCCCAAGTTTTCCCTCCCTTTGTCTCTGCCTCTTCCCTTCATGTTCTTCTCCTTCATGTCGGAATGTTGGCTCAACTCTTGTGGGAGCAATAGTAGGGAGAGATGGTGCAAGGCAACCAGGGTGCAAGGTCTCCCTCCCCAGACAAAGTGAGGTCCAAAGCATGGGGCTGTGTGGTGGGACCTTTGCTAGGTTAAGTCCTCCCAGCAGCCCTGCATGGAATCAAAAGGCAAAAAAGGCCAGAAATGGCTTTAAAAATCCATCTAAAGGGGAAAGGAAGGGCAAAAAAGTGCATCCCCACAGCGTTTGGCAGCTACTTTCAGTGCCCAAAAACCAAGCCAGGTTTAAGGTTGTAGATACCAGCTAAACCTATAGGAAGGGGAAGCTCAAAGCACCAGCAGCTTTGCTAATGATCTTTAAAAGCACAATTCAAGAGGCCCCAGTGCAGCTCAGTGCATTGGAAGGCGACAGTCTGGAAACACAAGTTGTCTAAGGCAGCACACTGAGTTTCTAAGCACTTTGCCCCATATACATCCTCACAGACCCTTCCTTAGATGGAAGGATGCTAAGTCTCCTGCTTGAAGAAAGCCTGTGGCACACTGAGATCTCAAAGTCAGCCTCCAAATGAGCACCCCGCAGCCTCTCCTCTCTCCCCAGCTCTGATGTGGAAAGCTCCCCACTCCTGCTCATTCTGGGCTGCAATACATAGATAAGGCTCCTGTGCACCCTGCCACAGGCTCACCATCCCAAGACTGCTCCATGCTGCTTTCCAAGTATTATTCATCTCCAGTTGAGATGTTGCCTCTTCATGACTTTCTTCTGCTCCCTGAGACAGAAAGCACTCTCTGCCTGCAGTGTACATAACACCTCATGAGACATGGGAGCTCCTTTCTCCTCCATGCCCACTTTGCCCCTCTTAGATGCTTTATCTAACCCCACTTTTCTCTCTAAAAGAAGAGAAAAGGGAGGAAAAGTCCTAGTACCAACCCAGCTCTGCATTACAAGTACAGCTCAGTGGTGGTAAACTACTTCCCTCACTACTCCAGTCACTTTGTTTTACAGAGTACCAAAATGAAAGGGATACTTCAGATTAAAAGATTCGTTTAATGGCCTGATTAATGCATTCCAAACAGACAGGGACTGTTCTGAGCATCTCTGTTAGCTCTTAACCTTTCCAGCTTGGAGGGGTTTTTTTTGTGCCTATAAGTGAGGATGTGTTTTCATTTCATATTCAGCGCCTGCTGTGCTCTCTCTGGGTTGGATCATGTGGCTCCTCTTCCTCACATGGAGAGGGGACCAAAATGCTGCTTCAGATAAGCAGAGGAGCAGGTAAACAAGGAGGGTGAAAGCAGGAGGCCTCACCTGAAGGCCCACACGCGCCACGGGCAATTACCCCATTCACCCTGGTTCAGTTCATAACATTAATTAGCTCTGAATGCTGCTGATCAGTATTACTCATGAGCTAATGAGCAGCAGAAGCTGCAACTCCAAAGGCGAGCGCAACAGGGGCCACAGGCAAGTTTCCAGCCTTCAGGGAAGCAGAGGACCCCAACCCTGTGATTCCCAACAAGATGCCTCGCAGAGCCAGAAATGGGGGTGGGACTTGGAGCATAGAGGTTATGAGAAGGAGAGCTCTCTTGCAGGGATGGCAAAGCATGAGGAGAAGCTGGGATATTGCTCCCACGGCTTTGGAGACCTGGATTAAAGAGCAAGGGGTGTGAGCAGTGCCCCATGCCTAATCTTCATGGGCACTGTAGAGCAGCTATGCTTGCGCAAATGGTCCTTGGGCCACCACACGCAGGGCAGCATGGCCAGGATGCTATGGTTCATACAGCCACTAAGGTTCTGCTGCCCTCAGCTGCACTAATGCCCCTGATGCATTCTGCTCCTCCAAGGAGACCTGCAGAATGACCCGCATGAGCTGCGGGCACACACCATGACCAAAGAGATGGTTTCCAAGATCAGCACATAGTCCAGATATAATGGAGGTGCAGGTATCAGTTGGCAAAGGCCATCTCTAATGGCTATCACTGAGATTCGGGGGGGGGATACACACGACTATCATGTTCTACCTATCTTCTGCAAGCTTTGATCTGTTTCCCTCTCTCCTCTCAAGTTATAAAGACAGATTCCTCCTCTGACTGAAACATAAGGACCACTTTGTCAGGAGGAGAAGGGACAATGACAAAGAGGTGCATTAGCACCACCAGTGATAGTGAAGGGCTCATGTCAAGCTCTGTATCAGAGAAACACAAAGTCGCACCCTCACTTCTGCCAACCACCCCACAGCCCATATACATGATGTGGCATCAATCCTGGGGAACAAGCTCAGCAGAGAGACATGGAGATGATGCCCCTTCCCTGCTCAAGCTGCAGGCGAGGAGAAGATGGAAGAGGCATTTAATTTCCACCTGACGTGCTATCACTTACACAAGATCACAGCTTCTGCTCTTGCTTCCACTCCTTCCCCTCCTCTAGGAAGGCAGAGAAACACCACTGCTCACTTCAAGTGAAGCAGAAAGTTCAGCCACAACATCTGCAAAGAGTACTCCATGTCTGGTGCTCATTGCTATACTAAGAGATTGCTCTAACTGTGGATTGCATCGTGCCCTGCCACTACTCCAACCAGAGCTGCTCCAGTTCAATGGGTAATGGGTTCACACACAGGGTATGGTGAGTGAGGGGTAAGTTGCTGCTGACTTAACACAAAGGGGTTGATTTAGGGTTGCATGGACCCTGCACATCAGGCAGTGCCACCACTCTCTCATGCACTCTCTTGAACATGGTGTTATTTCCACATCCATCTTATGGGGCAGCAATTAACTCCTTCTAATTGGTCCATCTTAGCCTGTTTTACTGTCATTACACCAGTCCAGATGCTACGTTATTCCCCCCATCCGAATTCTGCCATCCACAAATGAAACCAACACCAAGAAACCAGCTGTTCAGCCAGAAAATAATTTCATTTTATTCACTTTTTTATTATTTTTCACTCATATGATCATATTATGTAGATTCCCATTTTGCTGGTTAATAGGCAGAAGCAAAGGGGGGGAATAAACCTGGAGGCTTTGCTTCCGTGCGCTTTTCCCCCCTTGTTTTAGTACTGCACAGATGTGCAGTTCAGGGTCTCTTGACAAAAGCGGCCTTTTTCTGCTGGGGAAAGCTGCTGGGAAGGAAATCTTCCTCTGAGCTCTAATCCCAGATTTCTTCAGGTTTCCCATGGCTCTTCCTGGGGTAGAGCACAAGAGAGAGCGTGTCCTCCGGGCTATCCCAGCACACCGGTCTGCCTCCAGCGCTCACCCAGCCTTGCACATCTACAACAATGGCACAAGAATGGAAATTGCCATTAACAGGAGGAAAAGATTTGCAGGAACTTCGCAAGTCAATGTCCCATGAGGTTGAAGGAGTCCACAATTAAAGCCAAAATGTGGTGTTAGACCTATAGGAGGATATAACTCTGCTATAACACTACGGGCAAACCACATGTGGACTCCACTGAAGGTACAAAACCTTAAGTGCCAGGGACTGCAGACCATTACGGCCTGGACACAGGGCAAGGAGAAAGGAGGTACCTTCAGCCATCACATCAGAGAGGCATCCCAGTCAAGCCCAGGACTCATCACTAGGATACGTGGCTATTTTCTGGCTCCCCATGCTTGTTTTCTCCCTGGGCCTCAATTGGTTCTTGTGAAAAATGGGGATGGTAATAGCCATCTAACAGTGGCAGTCTTAGAAATATAAGCTCTGCTCAAGCAGGTGAGCTGTCTCAGCTTACAGAAGTGACCCTGCTAGCATTTCCTGGGCCTGAGTTCTGGTTTTGTGCCCTTAATAATAAATCACCAGCTTGTTTCTGCCCTGTAACAGCCAGGGAATCAGGGTAGTGGTCAGCTAGCAAATCCCTCCTCAAGCATCAACTACTAAATGTTGCAGCACTGGGAGAGGGAGGAGTGGACTGGGTCTTGCTCTGCCTCTCCCTCAGGCTTCCTTATAGGAGGAGCACCATATGCTCAAAGTGAACAGCCAAGAAACCTCTTGCTACAGATGAAGAGCAAAGGAGCACAACTTCAGAGAGGACTCCAAAACTCCAGGGACTGACCCTGCTCCAACCAGTGCCACAAACTGGGTTCATGTGTATGAAGGGGTGGCTAGGAATGGGCCGAGAATCCCAGGAGCATTTGCAAGCTGAAAGGCGCAATCCCAGCCTTGCTCCATGCCTAAACCCCAATATTCCCGAGCCACGTCTCCTTCAGAGCCGCTGGGATCAGTGCTGGCACCAACCCCTTCCGCAGGACGAGCTAATGTGCATTATTTGCTAAAATCACTTTGACATTAATTAGCAGGAATCTCACTGGCAAAGGCTCACACTGTGCAGCAGATGTGCTGCGGGCTCCCAGCTCCTTCCCTCCCTGCCGCCTGGACGGGAGGAAGAGCTGGAGTCACGGAGTTGGTGTAATGCATCCAGGAAGACTGCGTCAAGAGGGACTGTCAGCACCGGTGCCAAGCTGAGCCGGCCTCCCAGCAGCAGGCTGGATGCATTCTGAAAGAGACAGGCTGGGACAGAGGCAGATAGACAAGGCAGAAGCAGGGGGTGGCTGGAACCAGGGCTCTCCTCTTCCCGTGGGAAATGCCAGCATGGGATGTGGCCATTTGACTTCCTCCATAAAGTGGGTAGCGAGCGATCGAAGCACTCGTCTGAAAGCGCCGGTTCCCTCCAGAACATCAGCTTCAGATTCAAGCCAGGCAGCTCAATTCCTCATCCTCTGTGCTCGATAAATCCTGGTCCATAAAATTTATTGCATGCTTCTCGATGACAACTGGCAGGACAAAACACCCCGATGCTGGAGCCGCGTCGCTTATAGACAGCCTTTACAGCTGGCATCGCCACGGCTGATTTACAGGAGACAAGAGGCAAGCCAGACCTGTGTGCTGGGAAAAACCCCAGACCTGGCTGGGAAGAACCCCCTCCTCTCCATGCTCCATCTTGCTGGCTTCTTTGTGACAAGTGCCCTAATCCACAGGTCAGCTCCAGCGTGTCCAGGGGCTTTGGAGGACTCGAGCTTGCTCGCAGCTGCTTGCACCAGGGTGTACATTGCTACTTAGCCCACGTTCACCCATCCATATGTGTGAGTCACACATAAGATAGGACATGAGGCAGATGGAGGACAGCGATGGCAGGAAAAACTCTCTCTAATCCCAGGAATGCTGCAGTAGAACCTGCTGGTACCTTTTCTAATTGACCATGAAAAGGAGCTGGATGGTCGGTGCCAGGCAAAGTGTTTCCTCTCATCAGGACCAAGGAAGGGGAGGCAAGAGAGATGCTGCTGATGGGACACGGCAGAATGAAACAGAGCATCCACCAACCCTGAGAAAAGGGTGAGGACTTGAGATAACCAAGATGTCTGCTGCGCAGGATGAGGCACAGGCAGGTCTAGAGGAGGGAGCAAAACCATAAGGGCATGTGGAAGGTCAGCACTGAAGAAAGCAGGACCAATGCACTGGGAGACATAGATCCTTCCCTCTCATCTGCACCAGACTCACCTTGATCAGAAGCAAGGGCCATGTGAACAGAGTGATACCGCTGCCACACTCTATCCTCTCCTGCAAGCTTATTATAGACTCATAGAATCACAGAACCAAGCAGGGTGGAAAAGAGCTTTAAGGTCATCAAGTCAGACCATTCCACAGCACTGCCAAGATCACCACTAACCCATGTCACTGAGGGCCTTGTCTACACAGTGTGTGAACGCTTCCAGGCACAGCGACTCCAGCACTGCCCTGGGCAGCCTGTTCCAATGTCTGACCACCCTCTATTAGCCGACAACAATCACAATACAACTTAATTTCACAGCAGATAAGGACCCAAATCATGTGGGTCCAAATCATCCCTAGATGAGCTGACCACATGTGGGTCCAAATCATCCCTAGATGAGCTGACCACATGTGGGTCCCAAATCATCCCTAGATGAGCTGACCACAAAGTGGTCTCCAGCAGACTGGACAGAGCTGGGGAGGTCGTGGTTCACTCAATCCATCCTCACCCTTTCATTCTGCATGGCACAGGGGCTCAAGGGCTGCAGGAATGGGAAGAAGGAAGGGAAATGCAAGGTAAAAACCACACCATGGGGAATGGAGTGAAAAGAGTTCCAACGAGCCGAGTTTGTCACATTAATGTGAGTAAGAAGCAGGCGCTTCCCTGCCTGTCAAGTGCATTTGTCTCTGGTCCCTGGAATGTTCATTATTCATTATTCACCCAGTGTGGACAGCAACAGGAACGCGAGGTTCTGTCTAATCCCCTCCTGATAATGTATTTGTGATAAGCATGACGGAACCAGCGCTACCTGACTGGATTCACATTTCCACTGGATAAAGTGGCATTTACAGGATGCAGGCGCTGTGAATTGAGATTAGGGAGATAAAGGGAGGTGCAGGACAGCAAGTCCCAAGGGCATGATGGTCTGGGGACACAGGGGACATCCACACTGCTGCCTCGCCATGTGGGCAGGGATGCCCACGTGTAATACCACACACGACCTTAACTGAGGATGATAAATAAGCAGCAAAGACGTTGAAAGAGTCTTGGGTAGACGCTCGTCTCATCCAACCTAGGTCTTCCATCTAAGATACAGAGTTCCAAAGAGCAGAGGCAATAAATAACACCCCTCAAGACCCAATTCAGAGCTCCAGAAGTGCATTGTACACAGAAGGAGAGTTAATTCAGCAGCTGCCCAGGGTCCATGTCCACCAGCAATTATCATGCCTCGGATCAACCTCATTGACTCCAATACTACCATGGTACAAAGCTACAGCAATGGGCCATTAATATTTATCAGGCTTCATATGAGGAAAAATGGCTTGTATGACATGTTCTGTGTAATTTATGTCATGTATTTGAACAGTGGGTCATGGCAGAACCAGATAACAATAACCTTGTCAGCTAGTAGGATTTATAGCCTGGTTAAGATACATATAAAGGTACCTGTGTTATTGCAGCCTGTAAGCATTTCAAGTGTGAAAACTCTAAAGAAGAGATATAGGTGCCAGAGGGCTGAAACTGGGGCCATTTGAGAGAAAGAGAGAGAATTTAGGTCAAGTATCAATGTAGAAAAGGTTCTGGATGCAAGGTTCTACAGGGCTGCGCAACCATCTCCTGGGAGGAAAGAAGAGGCGTTCCATTGTTTTTAACATCTCAAACTAGACTAGATGGAGGATTAAATATTACATATGGTAGAGAGGAGCTTGCACGCTAGCAAGGGGATAGACTAAAGCACAAAGTGCCGACGGGAAGATGACACAGCCTTTCCATCCTATTCCACAAACAGCTCCCTGTACATATTCCCAGCCAGATCTGCTGATTTTGGGTGACACAGACAAGTTTGTAATGCTTTCTGCTTCTGTCAGCCCAGTCAATGCAGGCAGGAAGAAGGGAGCTGGAGCCACCCTACTGCTGCAGGACGAACAACGGCATCACCATCGGGAGCACCGGCTCTGCAATCCCACAGGAGACAAGCTATGGATAAGGACCATATTTCAGCTGGAAGAACCCAGCTTGACTTTCAGATCCCAGCCGGGGCTGGCAGTAAATCTTACTTGCCTCATCCAGAGCCAAAATGCAAACCTCCTAAGGCTCTGGGTGTGTGAATATTGGACTCGGTTTCCCTGGCAGATGGGGAACATGCCTAAAGAACCCGAGATTCAGCTGCTACCAACGTCATTACAAGACAACACGTCAGAACATCAGGTCTCAGCCTGAAGCCAAGCGATATACATGGATTTACCCAGCCAAGGCTAAAGCATTTCTGCACCTAACCTAACGACCTTTTCCAATCCAAAATCTCCACGCAAACACCAAGAACCTCCAGGAAGAAGGGAGATGCTGACTAGCTGGTCCCAGAATACAAGAGCATCCATGCAGTCTCTCACAACTCCCGGCAGCTGAGAAGCACAACGTACATCCCTCTGCACAGTGATCATAACTATTGCAACAGCAGCTCTTCAACAGCTTCCCCCACTAACAAGCTGCTCTTGTTTTCATGTTTTGGAATGGCTTAATCCTGTCTATGATAACATCCCCAACAAGCGAGTGCATTAAACTGTGACAGCTTTTCACTGACCTAAGCAATTGCATTGTGAAAACGCCATTAGCGGCTCTCTCTTCTTCATCTAATCCCCCATCCCCTCCCTCTGCCTTTTTCGTGGCCAGTAAGAGCTATGCTCAATATACCACTATTAAATTACCCTTAGAAATACGCTCCTCCAAGAAAATCAATGCACATGTGTTTGAACACTTGTCACAAATAGATCAACTGGGCAATCAAACATATATTATCCCACCCGAGGCTTAAATAAATAACAGGGCCACATGTTGATGCTGTGTTCCCATGGCTAGTAAACCTCCTGGGCTGCTTCCCACTCCATCTAAACCTACTCTAACAGGGATGCCCCATGCTCTAAAGAAGGCACATGGGGGAAGGATCAAGCCCAATGCACCACTGTTCATTGCACCCTAGCACCCGGCTGCATGCAGGCTGCCGCATGGACTCCCTTTCCTTGTTTTTAAAACCAGTTTCCTTCCTGATGCTGGTATTTACTGCTCTAGGTACCAGCGGGATGGTTCTTCCCCATGTCAGCATTCCTATATAAAGGGCTGTCACTTATGGTTTGTAAAGGGAACACAGACCCAGGTCCAGAGTGCCTGATAAATAGATTGGGAGCATTAAAATCTGTTCCTGCTGCAAAAGGCAGTTGCTGTGACTCTTTTAACATTATTTTCTCACTTCTTTCTACCCACCCTTCCTCTTTTTTCCCTTGGTCAAATCAGGACAGAGAGGGACTTCTCGCCGGCTAATTAAAGCCCCACATGTTAATGAACTCCCAACACTTAACAGTGTCTGCAGCCCCACAGGAAATTAATAAGAGCTTTAATCACGAAGAGACTTGAAAGGTCAGTGCCTGCTATGGGTCTCCGAACACAGACGGCAACAGAATCATATCACACCTTAAAAAAACCCCGCTGAGAAGCCACGGGACTGAGGCCAGGCACAGAATAACAGGCAGAAAATGAGAGGTGTGGCTGCTGTCACAGGGAAGCAGGACAGGAGAGGCTGGAATCACACACTTTGCCTTTGTCTTCTAGTTAATCTGCCCTACCTTTGTTATCTCTTTTCTTTCCCCAGTGCAGGGCCAGGTTACACGTGATGGATCTGCTCGAGAGTAACCCTTTACCAACCTGCCAGCTCATCTTGTGACCTTCCTCTCCATCTGCTTGCTAAACAAGCTCTCCTCTGGTTTCCCTTCGCACCTAGTTAGAGGCATTTTTCTAAAGTCTCTTTCAAGATATTACAAGGTACGCAGATAAATTGCTATTGTAAGCAGATGCTCCAGATGGACCAATTACTGAATTAATCCAAAACACCTACCTGGCTACAGTAGCTAGTTATTTACAGCAGTCACAGAAGCACATGCGTAATCTATTCACAGTATTCAAGCTCAGCATCACCAGCACCAGCTCCATGAGGTATTTTTAGCCCAGCCCCAGTTAAACTCAAGTGCCTGCAGGACTTCAGCTCAAGGAGCAGCTCTCAAGTAAAGGATAGCTTGGAGCAAGGGTTTCTGGGGCCAGACAACACAGCCCCAGTGAACAAATGGACTTGAGGACCCTCAAAGTGGACACACACAAGAGAGATGACTGTGCCTAAGCTTAGCACCCACACGCAGCTCCTCCTTGCCTTTCCAAAGCCCTTCAAGAGGCTCCAGCAGCATTTCCCTCTCCTGCTGTCCCGAATTTCTGACCTCTGAACCCACAAGAGTGTGATTTCCTACCTGACTGATTGTAAAAGCTTCAGCTACTCTAATCACAGGTCAATGGCCCTCTCTGCAAAGAGGAAATCGTCCTCAGTGGGGTTTATCATCCCTGCAAACTCCTGCTGTCCTCTCACTGCTCTACCTCTTTAACCCCTTGCTGCCTACAGTCTCCAGTTGGTTCTGAGGATGGGCTGAGGAGAGAAGCAGTTTCCCCAGGACATACAAGCAACAGCTCCCAGCACCCTCACTGGCACATTTAACCCATAAAGGTTCTGCCTTCAGCAGAAGCCTCTTTATAACCCCTGACCACAAGCTGGTTGCAATCCCAAAACCAAGGAGGAACGAGGCCAGAAATGAATCCGAGCAGAAACCAAACTTCCCTGCAAGTTGGAAACAGAAGCTGGAGCAGAAGGGAATTTGGCCACCAAATCTGGCCCAACCATGGGCCAAAGCGACCTCCTGCAAGGCTCATACCCAAAAGTGAGCTCTCAGACTCAACACATCTCCAGAGCACATTCAAAGAGTCCTACACTCCAGAGGCCCTTCCATCTTTACGTTTAGAAGCTCAATCCCGAGAGGGAAGAAGCCCCCAGCACTACCGAGGCTCAAAGACTCAGCAATGCACAGCCCAGGAGAAAACGAGGTGTTGTGACGGCATCAGATACACACTTCAGACACCCTCCTGCTTGCAGGCACACAGCAAGTGCTTCTTCCCTCAAGTTCAAAGCCTCTTCCCTTTGGGCAGGTTATAATTGAGCACCGTGATGTTCCCCACATCAGCAGCTCTCGGAGATGCAGCGCCGGACGAGACCCATCATCGCTCCCGGTTCTCTCTGGCAATTCCTTGGTCTCATTTTGACTTGCAGTTCCTCATCTCCCCTTGGGATTTAGCCCCATCTACAGAGATAATTGGAAACACACCCTCAGCATCCTCCTCCTGTCAGGAGTCAGCTGTCTGATGCTTTAAAGACAATCTTCCCTGCTTCTATCCCCACGAAAGATTCCAAGATGCTGGGGAGATGAGCGGTAAGTGGAGTGGGATGAGACAGCTCCTCTCCCTTCCCAAATAACTCAACCTCAGCTTTCCCCTTCATTCCCAGCCAGATTTCATCTGACACCACTTTAGAAAGCAGGATGAGAAAGCACTATCAGAGCAATAAGGCAATCACAGTCCCTCAACAACCATAGCTGAGGATGCAATAACTGCACCCACCGCTCCCCCTCTGGCTTTGGCCGCGCCACAACCCATCCTCCTCTGAGTGACCTCCATCCCCACACTGCCTGCTACCCCCAGCATCCCCATTCTTGCTATGGTTTGATTATATTTTATTATATGCTGCTGCACCCGGAGCATCTAAACCCATGCGAGATGAAGGCAGCAAACTGCCCCAGAAAGAATCAGTAGTATCCCTCCTTTCCTGCAACAGGGAATGTCTTCCCTGCGCTGTCTGCAGCACCAACCTCCCAAAGAACTGGTATATATATATATATATACACACAGACGCAGAGATACATATATAAATATACATATAAAAAGAAGAATGACCCACTTAATGAGCTCTGATCCCCTCCTTGTAAAGAGTGGGAAATTATCTGCGAGTCTAGGAATATCTTCATTAAAAATGCATTTAGCTGTGGAACGCTCGAAAAGAGAGACCTGGAATACATGAAAGATTAGCCCCAGATTGCTGATTGGGCTCTTTCACATCGTTATGGTAATTAGGCTCGCAGGGCTGTTGTGCTGACTCCGCCACTTTGCCTTTGTCTGGGATTTAAGGTGGATTTCCCTCCCCCCACCCCGTTCCTCACCCCCTTCTCCCTCCCCACCAATTCCTCCCCCTCTGCTTGTGTCGGGCACTACCTCAGGCTCATCAATATGCTAAGTGCCACGATCGGATTCACCCTCTGCCAACCCCAGCCCTGCCTCACATGGAGGAGAGAGAAGGAATTAATGGCAATTACGAGGTGTGAGTGGCTATTCCTACCCTCAATCTGATTGTCATTGAAACCAAATGAAAATGCAACTTAATCAGCTGATTATTAAAGCAGGGAATAAACAAACAGCAATTTGCCCTTGTTCTTCCAAACGTTCTGCCCCATTCCCATGCCTGTAGAGCCAGAGGAGCCCACCTGGGTCATGGCTCCAGCAGACAAACCCTGACCTTGCTCCAGTTGGGTTTAGGAATCTTTCCCCCCTCTCTTTGTGTTATTTGAAAGGGAAATCCTGCTCAGGACATCCAGGCTGAGAAGCTGGAATGACAAGAGTGCATTCAGCTGAGGTGCGAGGGGAAAGGGAACAACAAAGTTGCTTAATGGCAACAACAAGAAGAGGCCATTTCGGTGCAGGCAACCTGCAGGACAGCGGTAGCCAGGAGCAGGCTGTATCTGCGTCTTATTCCCCCAGGCTACAGCAAATAACCTCTCTCTTTGGTCTTAACTCAGGATCCCCACACAATAAGGTTCTCCAATGCTCACCAGCTTCTGAGACTCAACCAAGACTGTTACTAGAAGAGCAGCAGCTTCCAAAACCCCTACTTATCATCAAGTGCTGAAGCATCTCTGGGGCAGAGAGGGATTTGAGATGCAGCAGCCAAATATAGCCAATCTACGAAGCAAGGAATACCACCAACTGCCTCCTCCCTCCTAAAACAAGCCTGAGCTTCTCCACTGCCACCATCCTGGATGATTTCCCATTCTTGGATGACCCCAAGCCAGTGCCATCCCATATTATCACTCACTAATCCCAGGCACGAAGCCCTCTAACCCCACTGCTCACCCTCTTATCTCTCACTCCCCTATCCATCCACCTTTGGTTTCAGCTGGTGTTTGGCTAATCCTGCTCCAAACCCAGGGAATCTCAGTGGAACCACTGCCCTTGTATTAACCTTATGGCATGGGGCAGGTTTGGAGACCTTCCAGATGTGAGCTGAGCCTCTGACTCAGAATAATAATAGACAGTAACAATTGCAAATTCATCTTCTCATCCATCTCTCCCTTGTACATGTATTCATGTGTTTCTATGGCCCCTCCGCATCCTCCCTCTGCTTTATTCATCCGTCTACCCCCTGGCATGTCCTTTAATTATCTAACCATTAGGTTTCCTCTTGCCCTGCTCAACATTTTATACCTTGCAGTGGGGAATAACACTCTTAAACCAGCAGCATACCATGGGGGAAGAGTTCAGGCAAATGTCCATGTTCAGGGGGGTGACGCATTCATGTTTCCATGGGGAGGTCTCAAGAAATCCCCTTTTAGAGGCAAAACCACTTCCGATTAAGTGGAGGAGCTGTTGTCCCAACTGTGAGCTGGATACCTACCCTAAGGGACACTGTTGGGATGCCATCGGCTCCAAAGCACCACCAGGCACAGGAGAAAGCCAAACCACAGCTGCCATAATGACTGCACCTTTGGAAAGCCACCCTGGTCCTCTCATCCCCTTCTGCAAGGTCTCCCTCATCTCTAAGGCAAATAAGGCAGAGCAAGAAAGGAAGATGCAGCGGAGGGTGGGGCTGGTAAAGCAGGGTGGGTGCTGAAACAGCATCTGCCTTCAGAGCAGATGAAGCCTTCTTTCAGCCCCCGGAGTCAGCATTCATGGCCAAAAAGCAGTGCAGAGGCTCTCTATGAACACCACCACCACAAATAAACCCAAGCACCAGCAGGATGACAGCTGTAATGAACCAGCGCATACGTCCCACTCGGAGGCTTTGCAGAGGCTGTTTGGCTGCTGCTGACTGATGACATTTGGATGTCAGCGAGACAGTTTTCCATAGGAAATCTGCCGAGCAGCCAGTTTGAAGACACCCCCTCTGCTTCCCTTAGTAATTGCTTCCTAAGCATTGCATCACAGCAGCTTCATTTGCTGCGCGCCCATCTAGCAACACAACGGCACATCCGCACTCATGAAAAGACCTCACAAAACCACCTCTCTCAGGCTCCCATCCCCACCATGTATTTGCCTGTGGTGCCATAGCACTTTCTGATGCTTACTAGCAGAGACTGCTATTCCCAAATATCTAACCTTGATCTTCCCCACAGCAGATTAATCTGATTCCTTCCTGTTGTGTCGCGCGGTGGACACGGAGGGCGATTGATCGGTCTGTTCTCTCTAACAACTTGTGACATACGAGATCACATCTCCCTCTTTTGACTTCAGGAAGCACTTGGAGGGTTGCTGGGTGCTCGAAGCCCCCAGCAAGGAGAGGAGCTATCTGCATATCTGCTGCCTCCCTCCCCTGCTGCTCTGAGAGTTATACTGGGGGGGCTGAAGTCCCTCAGCTAAAAGGATACAGGGTGGGAAAGGATGTGGGAACTAACATCCAGCAGACTACATGGACATTTCTAGCTAGGGAAATAGGAATCATGGAATGATTTCTGTTGGAAGGGACCTTAAAGCTCATCGAGTTCCAAACCCCTGCCACGGGCAGGGACACCTTCCACTGGAGCAGCTTGCTCCAAGCCCCTGTGTCCAACCTGGCCTTGAACTACTGCCAGGGATGGCACAGCCACAGCTTCTCTGGGCACCCTGTGCCAGCGCCTCAGCACCCTCACAGGGAAGAGCTTCTGCCTGAAGAGCTCATCTCAGCATCCCCTCTGGCAGTTAAAGCCATTCCCCTTGGCCTGTCCCTACAGGCCTTTGTGAAGACTTCATAAAGCAGTTGTTAAGCTCCCTGTATGCACACACACCTGCATCTCCTCCCACCTTGCAGTTCTCCTATCGGATGACCTATACATGGGTGCTACCTGCTCCCAGTAGGGTCTATGCCCAAGCTGGGTGCTAGGGCTGGGTACCACCCATCAGTACCATCACAGTGACAGGGGTGCCACAACAAGAACCGCAGCGCTGCTATTTATATCCTGAGGGAGTGACGAGCACCAGCAGCAAGAGAGACAGCGCGATGGTGAGCAGCAGGAGCTTCGTCACCAAGCAGTATTTTTAGAGCATGGGGGGGGCACATGAGAATCCTCCTCTCCATAGAGGAGGGTTTTCATTTTCTTCCTCCCCTCCCGAAATACAGCACTGGGTTCCAACATGGTGATGCTGCTCCGTGCCACCAGCATCAAACCCCTGCGTAGCATCTTACTCATGCTCGTAACAGCAGTAGGGGTAATTCCCATCCAAAAAATTCCAATCCAGAGTTCCTCCCACCCCTCTGCCCACAAAAACAAAGCCAGGGTGGCAACTGCAGAATGGTACCCTGCTCTCCACTGGCAGAGCTGGACTCAACATGCCACACTGATGGGTGCTGCCCCTTCGGCTGGCAGCAGGAGCTGGGTGCATGTGTGAGAACTCAGTTAGAAACCATCTCCCCCTGAATGGGAGGAACCGCCTATTATAAGCCCACAGGTGAGAGGCAGGCCCTTCCATCGTGGCTTAATCCCAGGCAGGAGCTGCTCTTTGCAGGCACATTAATGCAGCTGTGTCAACTTCCAGGTGAATCAGCTGGGCTCCATCACACACATCAACAGACTCAGCACTGCCATCTCCTCTCCTGCTCAGATTTATTTTAATTGCAAGATGCAAATAGCCTTCTCCCTCATTTTCCTACCCACATCCATCTGGAAATAGCTCTCAGATCGTCTACTCTTGCATTCCCAACTATTTTAGCACTCTTCTCTCCTCTTTCCCACCTCGTACTGTTCCAGATCCGGGCTCAGGTTGGCAGAAGGGACCAACAAGGCAGAAATGAGATGAGGCTCGAGCACAGCAGCCACTTTTTCAGGGACCAGAGTGTCTAAAAGCTGGGCTCTTTCTGACCAAGACCTCCATGATGGCTCCTCCATGATGCCAGCATCTGCCATTCCCTGTGCTGGACCCAAGGGATGGAAGCTGGACTTTCCGAGTCTACCTCATTCCCCCTGAATATCTCAGCCCCTCATTCAAGAGGCTGGATGCTCAATAGTTTCTATCCATATGGAAAACTGCTAGCCCAGCAGCTCTGAAAACCAGGCTATGTCTTCAGGGACCTAAGGTGGGTACAGGCATGGAGGATCCTAGGAGAGAATAACCGCAGGTCTAACCAGCCACATCAAACCACCCCAAAGGGGCTCCTGTATCTCAGTCACCCTCGGGTAGGTGTCTGCCAGCACTCAGCTCCCCTTGAATCCATCAGCACTTCCTGACTCCATTCAGATAGGCAAGAGCCATTTCAGACTTGTCCTTGGCCACCTCTTACAAGCAGCAAATTAATACCAGCAATCAATCATTAATCAGAGCTCTCCTCCAGCTTTCAGGGAAGGGGGCTGGAGCAGGCCAGGCTTTGCTCCCGTTTATGTCAGACAAATGCAAGCCCGTGGAGCGACTCCAGATCTACACAGCGCAACAGACAGCAAAGCAGGGCTGGGCACTCAATCACGCAGCACCCGAAGCCAAGCACAGCAGTGAACAGCCCAGCATCTGGGCTGCCTTTGAGTGGCTCCAGCAAGAAGGCTATTAGCAAAGAGAAAAGGGAAGGAAAGAGTACACCAGTGGTTAAGAGAATGGAAGCCTTAGATATGGCTTTTCCCATTATAGTTTCTTAATGACTTGCCATTGTCCTCCCAACATGTGAGGAGAGGAGGACACAGGACACAGTCTCGCTGGTTGATTGCAGAGGTGGTCTGGACTCGCTGCACAAGCCCCTCCACTGTTATTAAAAGCTGCTATTTCCCTTTTCTTACAAAGACAATTAAATCTGCTCTGTCAAGAATTGCATTTCCCCTTCAATATACGCACATACATACATAGATATAGGTAGATTTTAAATGCAATTATTGGGAGAATGAGACCTAGCCTCACTCCACAGACATTTAAAAAGGAATCCCATCATTCCAGAGCAGATAGATCCTTTTAATGTGGCCATCCAGCCTCATCCACCTGCTGCAGGGCTATTTCCTCCATGCTTAAAGCCACAGCTGGACTGATACCAGGCCCACCATGAGTTATGTGAGCTCTAATCCAACGAGGCTACTAACCCGCTTCTTTGTGGCACCAGCTAGAGATCTGTATTGTGAAACTCCTGATCCATGTATTGTGGAACTCCCGATCTTGTGATTTCCGGCAGCTCTCTTCAGGGACCACACAACGCATTACTGCCACAGACAACAGACCCGCTTATAAACTGCTCTGCCTGCATGCACTGAGAGGAGAGAGTTGGCTTTTATGGGCTACGCCACCTCCCAGCTATTTGTAGCTACTGTAAAAACCATGCGGCAGCCACCTGGAAATAGGCACAAGAGGAATTTGGGGCAGATTTGAAAGCAAACAGTCTCTGCTCTCAGCTCAGAAACCAGCCACATCCTGGGCTGTATCCGAGAGTGTGAGCAGCAGCTCAGGGAGGGGATTCTGCCCCTCTGCTGTGTTCTGTGATATCCCCCCCTGCAGTCCTGATCCAGCTCTGGGGCAACAGCACAAGAGGGACCATGGAGTTGTTGGAGCGAGTGCAGAGGAGGCCATGGAGATGCTGCGAGGGCTGGAGCAGCTCTGCTCTGGAGCCAGGCTGAGAGAGCTGGGCTGGGGCAGCCTGGAGAAGAGAAGGCTCCTGAAGGGGAGACCTCAGAGCAGCTCCAGTGCCTAAAGGGGCTGCAGGAAACCTGGAGAGGGGCTTTGGCCAAGGGATGGAGGGACAGGACAGGGGAATGGCTTTAAGCTGCCAGAGGGGAGACTGAGATGAGCTTTTAGGCGGAAGCTGTTCCCTGTGAGGGTGCTGAGGTGCTGGCACAGGGTGCCCAGAGAAGCTGTGGCTGCCCCATCCCTGGCAGTGCATCAAGGCCAGGTTGGACACAGGGGCTCGGAGCACCCTGCTCCAGTGGAAGGTGTCCCTGCCCGTGGCAGGGGGTTGGAACTGGATGAGCTCCAAGATCCCTTCAACCTAAACCTGTCTGGTTCCATGATCTCCCAGAAGGATGAATGGCCAGCACCAGTCATGGGGCACACACCAGATGCTCAGCTGACCCTACCCTCACCATGTTCAGTGTGGTTTTATCTGTCCACCCTGGCCATGAGGAGCTCGAGCAGCACCAACACACTGCATAGCCTCAGTGCTCCTCAGTCTCTGTAGACTCCTGGAAGCAGCCACACGGCTGCCTTTAATAACTTTGCCATCAGGTTTCAGTTGCCACTGCAAAAGGGTCCTAAAACTGTGTTGCCTTCTAATTAAATCCATACAAATGCCAGCTTGGCATTAATTTACTACAAAATTAGTGTGTGGCTACAGAGGGTTATAGCAAGAAACTTGCCCACACTGAACTAACAGCTGACCTTGGGAATTATCTCCCCAAACCCTCCCTTGCCCTGGATCGGACCCAGCTACTCTTCAAGGCACCACATGCAAATATTGTTGCTTTGCAATTATTTGGCAAGGAACAGAAGCTAATTAAAACCTAATTGAAATCAAATCATTTGAATTCTACTGCCTTCCATTGCCTCTTGGAGCAAAGGTTCCTCGTCTCATGTTTGTCCTCCGTCCTGTTCTGTGCCTCAGCTCTGCAAACAGCGCACATGCCATTGTGTTTGCAATGGGTCTGGGGGGTGAAAGAGGGATTGGGGAACAAGGAAAGCCTTCAGGGCGAGCAATAAATATAAAGCAAAGGGGTCCAGTGAAGTGGGCAAGGAGTTAACTGGCAGCACAAACCGCCTTGGTTTTGCCCTTAAGAGCAAGGAAAACAGGACTGATCATATGCATAATTCAAGCAGAGGTGGCAGAAATGGCTTCCTGATATAGCTGCGCCTCAGCCACCAAATATAGAACTGGACACACTGTATAAAACCCAATTACTAGTGTGAAAACCTCTCTCAGACATACACACTTGAGACTGTATTAACTCCAGCAACACAGTATATCTTGTCATGCCAATAAAGTTCTTGACACTGAAATTGAGAGGAGGGAGAGCATCTCTGTGTACACGGGGACTATGGGTAGACAGCAACGGATGCAGGAGCAGCAGCTGGTTGTAGCAAGCCAGTTGAAGCTGCCTGATGCATTTGTCCTAGTGTTTTATCCTTTCTTTCTTCAACGACTTCACAGCTCAGCAGGAGTTACCAGAGTAATAATTAAAAGAAGCCAACCAAGTTTATAAATAAAATGAGGCACAAAGAAAGAAAGAAGCCCACGTGATGTGTAGAGGCAGCTAAGCTGCCACACTGAGGTCTTTCGAGAGAATTCCCTCCTGGTTATTCTACATTTATCCCTTTGTGGATTGGATGCTGCAATCTCAGCTCCATGCACAACCAAGAGCATCCCATGGTGATGCCCACAAGTGCAGCGATGGGGAAACACTGCAGCCAACCCCCCTTTCTGGACTTCAGAGGTAATGTGGGATAAGAGCTGTTACAAACCATTGCTCAAGTACTGCTTGGAGCCAGCTCCCACCTGAAGCACTGCTAACAAAGTCTGCTGCTCCTCAGGTTTCACACCAGAGAAGCTTCTTCATTATTAATCCTCACAAGGGGTTGTGGAGGATCACACTGATCAAATGATATCTGCATTAGTGGGAACACAGCAGAGCTGTCACTACATTACACAGCTCTTTTTCCCTCTCAATATTCACTGTAGCTTGAGGGCTAAACAAACTTGGTTTGAGGAAGGAATGGAAAGTGGAAACGTTTTGCTGGGGAAGCTGTGTGGGGTTGGGATACAGGTAGGCAGAGGCTCAGACACAGCCCTAGCCAGGGAGATGCTGCCCAGCATCAATGATGGACACAAGCCCACAGCAGCAACTTGCCCCTCTTCTGTAACGCAGAGGTCAGAGGCAGCTCCTGGAAAACAAATTTCCCTCTCCAAGCTCGGGGGGAGACCCCAGTGGTCAAGGGAGAGATGCTACAGGAGGGGATGAGGACTCTGCGTACCACCTCTGCTGCACTGCTACAAGGGAGGCACAGCACCAGGGGGAAGAGGTAAGAGCTGCCTCCAGATGTGGGGAGACTCAAATTGCTCACTATATGGGGGTGGGGGAAATCCCAGCTTTCACCTCCTTCACTCCCAAACAGCCTTTCACCTAGCACCCATCAGCCACACATCCACGTGCCACAAGCTGGAGGCAGTGGATGTCCCCTCGCATTGCCAAGGTGGCCTGGCCTTTGGGACAGAGAGCTGAATGGGTTTTATCATGTTCAAACCAATCCATAGAATCAACCAGGTTGGAAAAGACCTTGGAGATCATCAAGTCCAACCATTCCCCCAGCATTGCCAAGGCCACCACTAACCCATGTCACTGAGGGCCTCATCTACAGGGTTTCTGACCACTTCCAGGGACTGTGATTCCATAATCAAGTGGGGAACAAAGGAACAAATGCAACACAAAACCTGGGGGGCAAGTATAATTAAAAATGAATTAATTCAAGGAAAACCAAGGGGGGAACATAAGGATTTGCACCAAGACAAGCAGAGGTCCTGCTCTGCCCCTCGAAGCACTGGCAAAATACTTCCCATCCTTTCATGCTCTTGGGGGAAGATGATGGTTCTTCATATTAATGCTAAGTGTCAGCGTATCAATTTCAGACTCTCAGAGAGTTGAGATGAAACATGTGCCAAGGTCAGGGCTGCAAGGCTTAAGTGTATCTACTGTCATCCACATAATAGCGCACGGATTCATTTCTATCATTTTTATCTCTCTTCTTTTTTAATAACCCTATAGCGAGGAGATAATTCCCCATTAATACATTATAGAAGCAGCTTAATGGAAAAAAAAGTGGGGGGCTGCCTTTTTTCCCTGACTTACAAGCAGCGCATACAGAAAGCTGGGGCTTGAGGTTGCCTGTTCTCTTCGGGTTTGAACTGAAAAAAGCTTTTCCATAGTTGACTTCCCTCTTTTTTCCACATTCCCTCAGACAAAACCAGAATCCACAGCTCTGCCTCATTAGAGGTCCCCCCAAAGCGGAGGTTTTCGAAGCCGTTATTTCACAGGGCTGGGTTGAACAAGAGCATTTCACTCGCAAGGTTTTCTCCCCCCTCCAAAATCATTAGAAAAGGAGGTGGCAACAAAATCCACCCCCAAAAGCGCAGCTTCAAACAGGCAGCTATCCCTCGCCCTCTGAAGAAATCATGTCTCAAACAACATAATCCTAACAGGTTCTCCAGATGTCCTCTGAGCCTTCCAAAAAAAAAAAGAAGACAGACAGAGCTTGAATTTTTAATGTGAAAAACAGTCAGAAAAGTAAGAAAGCAAACAAACAGGAACAAACCCAAGCAAAAATGAAGCTTTTTTGGGTCTCCTATATATGTAAATCTCATCTCAGAAATTCCAGCATCTGTTTTTTCCTACTCTTTTCAATCTCAGTGTAGCTACTGTAAGAGAAGCTACAGCAAACAACCCTGGAGCTGATGCTATAAGATCTGCTTTGGGAGAGGATGATCTTGCCCCCCAACCACGCCATACCCACCATCACAAACAGATAGCAGTATAGAAACAAACCTGTATGCCCAGTCTATGGGAGGGTGAGAGCCTGGGCTTTGCCTGAACATGGCAACTGCTCTCTAAGGCCAAAGACCTGGTGTCAACTCAACTGGTTGACTGTGATCAAAACGAAGCCTTCAACCATCACCTTGCCAAAGAAGATTGGTCTTCTGGCATACTGAGAACCAAGGGGAGCAACATGGAAGAGAAAGCAACTGCTGCCGATTCAAAAGCACTGACCTAAAGTGACAATGCTGTTCCTTCCTCCCAGCATCGCTAAGGAGCAGCCCACACGCGTAGCATGGTGTCGGCTGGACCTGTCATCTGCAACTGGGAACCCACCTTCCTGCCAGTCACTGCCATCAAGCAGGCTGCCACTTGCCAGTCACACTGCATGCAGCCTGAAAATAGGCAGCCCTTAAAATACCACATTGTTTTCACCAAGTGCTGGCAGCTAGAAATGCCTCCTGGAGGAGAAGAGGTGGGAAGGGGAAGATGGAGCAATGAGGGACCAAGACAACAACTGCGATGCCCTTGTACTGATGCCAAGCTTAAAGTGGGGGAGCGTTGTCTCTCATCACCATGTCACAAGGTGTTTCTTATACACTTGTATGGAAGCAGTAGGACATCCACCTCCCCTCCATGAAGACGCCCTACACAAGGGCTTCTCCTACAACTTCAACCTATCTACTCAAGTGGAAAAGTAGGTATCCCCACCAACACAGCCCTTACTCCTCTTGCTTAAAAGATGACTCTAATTCACTGACATCTGAAGCCCAGAGCAAAGGGATAAACGTTACCACTTCCAGAAAGCTGCAGTGATGGAGAACTTACAGCCAGCTCCTCCACAGCTCCAAAGACCTGGTTGAACTCATTCTGAGGTCCCCTGTTATGCCCAACCCAGCACAACGCAAAAGCTGGATGAAACGCAGAGGTCTACACTCTCACCCCATTTATTAAGAAGACAAGGATATCCAGAAAGCCAATATTTTTACCATAGTTTAAATAAGAAGCAAGTAAAAAGCCACCTTTCTATTCATAGCACAGCTCAAGAGGATACAAGTTGTAATGCTGAGTGAAAGCATCCTTGGATGACAGCCCCTGGATCCCTGCTGTGCACAGCAGGGCTGAGGCTCAGAGAAGCCACTGCAGAGAAACAGGATTCAACCTCCACCCCAACCACACACCGAATCCAAATGCCAGAACATCCTGGGGTTCACAAGCAGGGGTATGGCAAACACAGGCTCATCTAAAATGCTTTTAATCTTTGCTCCCCAAAGAGCAGCCACCTCCTGTGGGATTTCGACAGGAAAAGAAAAGCTGCAGGTACATGAGGGAGGAAAGAGAAAAGAAGGATGAAGAAAAGGTTCTTTTTTCCTCCTAAGACACAAAGTTTTGGACATAAACCTCTTCTACCACCACGTGCTGCCCCAGAGCTGCTGCTTCCCATGGCTGGGCAAGGGACATCGATCTCACCATCACATTAAACACCTGACCAACACTCACCGTGTTGAATTAGTGCCGGTAGATTTCTCTGACTAGAACATGTTCGAAATCACAGTTGGGTTACAAGAATCAATTAGAGCCAGATGGGGGTGTGAAGAAGTTAAACAATTTGCCTTATTGCAGGAGTTGGTACTACAGCAATGGGTGCTTTACATTTTCATTTAGATTTAAAAATCACTCGAGTGCACCCTCTGTATAATTCAATCGAGGAATGAAGAGGAAACTACCGAGTGGGTAAGAGATATATTGTTCTTCTCTGGAAGATAAGAGTGGGGGGAATAAAAGTAAGGAGAGCATTAGAGCACAGATCCTCAGCAGGGGGAAATCTGCATAGGAGCATTGAATCCTTGAACAGTTTGGGTTGGAAAGGACCTTAAAATAATCTAGATCCAACCCCCTGCCATGGGCAGGAGCACCTTCCACTAGAACCCTGTGCCAGCACCTCAGCACCCTCACAGGGAAGAACTTCTTTATATTTAACTTGAATCTCCCCTGTAGTTGATATGGCATCATCAATTTACAGCAGCACCACTGTCATCCAGAGCATCATGGAATGGTTTGGGTTGGAAAGGACCTTATGATCATCTAGTTCCAACCACCCAAAAAGGTAAGAGTATGTCCTCACCCATCACCCATGATTCCGTTGGACCTTCAGTGGGAGCTGAGATATTTTGCAGGTTTATAGGGTTGATGTTGCTTCACCATCCCATCCCCAGTCAGGATGGGAAACCAGTCACCTTTCCATTGCTGAGACAAGGACCCAAGCAGACTGACTCCCAGCAGAGGCAGAATTGGTAATGAAACCTCCCCAAGGTTAGTCAGGGGAAAAAAAAGCCTCGCTAATATGCAGCGCACCTCCACCGCCGCAATAAAGACGAGATTGAATTGCAGAACGTGGCTGCAGGTCTTGTTTCTATATGTTTCAATGTTGTGCTCCAACAGGTCGGAATATTGTTAGCAATTCCGGCTGCAGAGGAGGCATTGCTGAGCTGGGTAAAACATGTGGCAAATTTGCTTCTGCACTCATCCTGGAGCAGGTGAAAGCATTTGATTATATAGGCTCAGGGGTTATTTGCATTATGGGATTCCCAACACTCCTCATGAAATGGTTCGGAGCATTATGCAAACCAGCCAGAGGGGAGGCTTTCCACAACTGTCTTCAGCTGATGGAACAACCTGAATCTCAAATCTGGCTACTTTTCCAATTACCTTGTATGCCTTCTGCCACCGAGTGCTTAGTAAGGGAAATCCAGCCCTTATGGGGGATCCCTGAGTCGCTGTGTTAGAAGGGAAAGGACAAAGATCCTTCTTCAGTTTTCCATGGGCTAATGTGATGTGCTTGCTTCAGACAAGAGGAAAGGTTAAACAGAACTCTTGTTGGAGAGGAAAGCTGGAAGGCTTAAAGCTGAGATCTGCAAAGGAATCTGAGAGTCAGCACCCAAAGCCTGCTGAAAGTCAAAGGACGATGAACATCTAAGCCCACAAGGCTGTTCTGAACCATCTAAGTGGAAACAAGGTGAGGAGCTTTCATGCCTGCTCCAAAGAGTATTAAACATAGAGGGAGAAGTGACTGGGATCCATCCTGTTTCTCTACTCTTTCCCTACATATAGGATCACAGAATGGTTTGGGTTGGAAAGGACCTCTAAGATAATCCAATTCCAACCCCTGCCACAGGCAGGGACACCTTCCACTAGGAGCAGCTTGCTCCAAGGCCCCTGTGTCCAACCTGGCCTTGAGCACTGCCAGGGATGGGGCAGCCACAGCTTCTCTGGGCACCCTGTGCCAGCACCTCAGCACCCTCATAGGGAAGAACTTCCTTATATCTAACCTGCAACACATGATGTGAAGGCAATACAAGGCTGGCAGGGATCAGCAGGAGAAACAGCAGTACTGGAGTGTAGGAAAGGGATGAGAAAAGGCAGCAGATAAAGGACACTGCACCTCAGACGTCTCCCCTTTTCCAGAGCCCAGCTTCAATTTTCACCTACTCGGCATCACTCAAGATGCTCAACTCTGTTCCATGCTTATGTCTATGATTCTCTCACCTCTTCCACACACCAGACAAGGCTGGCACTGTGAAGCACTATGACTTCTTCAAAAGAAGTCCTTTTCTTGGTCTGGATGTCATCCTGGGAAGCAGTGGGTCATTAACACCAAATCTCAGAACAAATGCTACTAAAAGACCAACATCTAGAGATGGAAGTTGTTTAGGAACAACTTCATTCCTATTGTATGCTGATGGTTGCCAAGCCAAGCCCAAGCTCCCAGCATAGCTTCTTTCAGCTACACCTTGATTAATTTTGCTTCATTTATTATTTAAGCTGATACCTTCATGTAAAATATTGAAGCCCTGACTCATTCTTTATTATTAAGCCCTGCCATGCACCCCTAGGAGGCTCTGCAATCCCCATAGCCTTCGATCCGCTGGAAGAGAACAAACTCATCTCAATCCCTCGGTAAATATGAGGGATTGCTGGAGGGATGCTGTCAGCATCCTGCTCCCTACTTACCTCGGCTGCTGCACTGCCTCTGTCATGGAAAACACTCTTAAAGGCTAATTCACTTTCCAACATGTGCATGGCTCATTTGCTGCTCTCCCTTCTCCTCCTCCATTCCTCTGCAGCTGCCATTGAAGCCGGTCGGCTCCCAGTAATCCCTGTTCGAGGATATAAATGGAGCGAACCGGGAGCTGCGACTACGGCCAATTAGCCACTGGCTGAGGGCAGCTGTGCTGGTGAGGCCACGTGGAATTCCCACTCATCCATAGGTGCTGAGCCAAAGGACAACGCAGAGAATGCAGTGGAGGCAAAGTCTTGCATTTTAGATGGTTTCAGGGTGGTGATGGATCACTGTATGGGGTCTTTCATGCCCCAGAGACTCAGCTGGCTCCCATCACTTTCAATATAACCTTGCACTTCTCTTACATCACTAACGCACTTTAGAAGTAGAAACAGCCCTTTTGGGACACTGGAGATGGGAAGACTGTGGCTCCATAGCAATCCAACTGCCAGCTTGCTTTCTGGAATGCAGAGCGACACAGCCAGTGTCACTCCTATCTCTAAGTAAGGCATCCCTGAGCTTTTCCTTGCTGGGCATTGGTGGACACCAGGCTTAAAAGCTGCTGTGATCAAACCATGCCTGGTGGTGGCTGGGCTTAGGGGGAATTTACATCTGAATCTCACAGCTTGGCTCCAACTCTGCAACATGGCTGAGCGGAAACAGAAAACGTTGTGAATGCTTCCTTCCTTTGAGAGTGGATCTACACCCCGAGATGAAACTCCATGGCTAAAATTCATCCCTACTTCAAAAGCACCCGCACAATTCAAAGGCAATAAACCCAGGAAGCGGGGAATGAAAATACTTCAATGGCAAAAGACATTTCTAGCACTCTCAGAGTACTTTGAAACATAATGGAGCATGCAGTCAACTACAGGTCACAGGAGAAGTCAAGTCTGCATCTTGAAATCAATCCCAGGTGATGGAAAGTGAATTTTGGGGTGATAAAACACTACAAGATGGAGCCGCAGCCACACAAAACCCCAGGCAAGCATCTTGTGTTGGTCACTGAGGTCAATGCAGACCTCAGGTAACAACAGCCCTTTCAAATCATAGACTCATAGAATGGCTTGAGTTGAAAAGAACCTTAATATCATTCAGTTCCAACGCCCTGCCATGGGCAGAGACATCTTCCACTGGAGCAGGTTGCTCCAAGCCCCTGTGTCCAACCTGGCCTTGGACACTGCCAGGGATGGGGCAGCCCCAGCTTCTCTGGGCACCCTGTGCCAGCGCCTCAGCACCCTCACAGGGAAGAACTCCTTCCTTATATCCAACCCGAACTTCCCCTATTTCAGTTTAAACCCATCACCCCTTGTCCTATCACTACAGTCCCAGATCTTGATACAGCCCTTCTCTTGTATCCCAAATGGGATCCCCTGGGCAGGCTCTTGCACAAAGCTGACAAAGTTATACCCAACCCCAATAAGAAAGCACTTTGGGTTGGAAGGGACCTTGAAAGCACCTTTTAAATGAGCACTCTTGCTTTGGAGAACTGGTTAGGGTGCGATGGATCACCCTCTCCAGAGACAAAATGACCAAGACATTCAACACTTCCCACTGGCTTTGTAGTGACAAACATGAGCTCATGCACAGCGGGAACCTCATCTCCCTGTGCCCACACAGCCCTGCTGATGACGAGTTCACACCAAATCCGACAAGGAGCAAATGACACATGGGTAAATATCAAAGGCAGGTTGTTTTGCGAGAAGTTCAGCATCTTGGGTTTGGGTTTGCTTTCTTCTTCCACCACCCCCCGCCCCCTTTTTAAGCTTTGTCAATACCAGCTGTGTTTTTCTTCCTGCAAACTGTATAATGATGAGAGAAACTGTTTGGTTTTATCTTTAAAGGGATGAAGTATTTCTCACCACTGTTTTACATGGCCATAAAAAGCGATTTACAGGATTGAGTGGACGGGTCACAAAACGCCCTTTCCCTGCTCAAGGGAAGGGGAAAAAGGTCGCTCCAGGGTGAGATTTCAAGAGCTTCTTTGCTTCTCAAAGGCTTTGATGTGAAATACCATTCCCCTGTGTTTTTGGCAGGGGAAAAGAGAATGGGACTCCAAACACAAGTCAGCATGGGCTCATCTCGAGCAAAAAGCTGGTGCAAGACAAATACAATGGAGTTTGTTAAGGGACTAAGGCAGAGGATGGGGTTTGCTTTGGTGTCAGTTAATCCTCCGGAATGGAGGATGTATGCAGGCAATGCAGCTGCATCAAAGAGAACAGTAGTAATAAATACACCCACTAGTGTGTGGTTACAACTAAATTGGAGATAGTAAGAGAAACACACTCCAAATAAAAGCCAGATCAGATCTCATAACATTAATCAAGTGCAGTGTTCTCTCCACCCTGTGATAGAAAAGCAACCAAACTCTGCAGAGCATACAAAGGAATCACAGAATCAACCAGGTTGGAAAAGAGCTTTAAGACCATTAAGTCCAATCATCCCTCAGCACTGCCAAGGCTACCACTAACCCATGGCACTGAGGGCCTTGTCTACACAGTGTGCGAACACTTGCAGGGATGCTGACTCCACCACTGCCCTGGGCAGCCTGTTCCAATGCCTGAGCACCCTCTGGGGAAGGAATTGTTCCTCATCTCCATCTAAACCTCCCCTGAGGCCACCTCCTCTTGTCCTGTCTCTCGTTCCTTGGGAGCAGCGACCGACCCCACCTCAAGCATCATTACAGTGGAAGGAGAAAGGCTCTTTACTAGATAACAAGAAAGAAAAGGATGGAAGATACATAAGGGAAGGTCCATAGCTGACCCTGTGACCCGTCTTCCTCCACCCTGTTTGCTTCACCTCCCACCTACTCCATAAGGAACCACTGTATCTAATGAGCCACATAAGCCAGAGCAGGCGAGAAAGAATCATTTCCTCTCTTCTTTCTCTCTCCTCCTTCTTTTCTTGGATTTATGACTGCGAGCTGAAAACCAAGAGCCTCTATTCCTGGAAGAGCGGTGCTGGCTGGGAAGCCCTGCGGCTGGCAGATGCACGAGGCTATTAACCCCCTCACACACAGAATGGGAAGGAGAAAGGGCTGCCTGCAAAATACACAGCAGAGACAAGCACAACCAAGCTCCCCACAGCCCCTTTACCCCAGGAAACAACAGTGAGGGCTGTAGGAGCTGAGCTGAGGTTTGGATCAGCCCAAGCATTTAGACAGTCAAATACCTTGCAGGTCCTGAACCCCTTGGAGCCTTCTCACGCCTGAATCCATGCTCCCGTACCATGATGCAAACCAAAGCCCCACAGCACCTAGTAAGATCAGCTGCTAATTAAACCATTCCCTCGACAGCTTGCAAGTTAGTTATGGCTCATTATCCTCACTTAACTGACTGGAGAAACTGAGGAAGGAGAGAGATTAAAGGATTTGCTAAATCTCCAGCAGCAGGCAGTGGCAGAGGCAAAGCCGCCACTCATAAACATGATAAATCCCCCACCTCAGGGCTCCCAACCCCACACATGCCTCCACTTAATGTTTTTCTTACTAACTATTACTTATTAAGCGCTGAGTACGTGCAAGAAGCAAAGCCCAGGGAGCACCTTGCTCCAGAGCTCATAGCTGGAGGGCAGGTATAAAAGAGAGAGGATGCTGAAAGCCAGAAGAGCATCAAAGCTTCCTCTCCAAACACACAGCCTGCAGGAGAGGTTACCCACTTATCCCTGATGCTGAAAACAAACCTGGCACCCTTTTAGTGCTCCTCTGGCCACCACCAGCACCTTGGGTGAGCCAAAACCAGCCCAGCTTTCTCTAAACAAGCCAATAAATCAGCCATGGAAGGCCTGGTGAAGCAGAGACTGCAACGCCTCATGGTGAGGAAGGAGAGGGATGATGAGAGAGGAGAAGGGCTTGGGAGAGAGAAACAGCAATGGATTTAAAGGGAATAAAGGAGATGGGAGAGCAGAGGAAAGAAAGGAAGCTTGAGAAAAGAGGAAGAGATTGACAGTGAAACAAAGATGGAGGAGAGGCACGGAGAGGGAGAAGAGCGAGAGGAAAATGAAGGAGAAAAGCAGGAGGAGGTGGCGGGGAGAGGAGAGGGTTGTGAATTAAAACAGAGGCAGCAACTGAGCAGCAGAGTGTAAGAGGGCAAACCAATCCCCTGCTTAAGGAAGTCGGGTTTCTCTCTCCAGCTGCCTCTGCAGCAGCCACCAAAGGCCATAACAGAACTGGGTCCTTCTTCTCCTACCAGCAGCGCTATTGTTCACTAAAGACAGGATATTGCCTGCCCCCCCCTCCCTGCTCCTCTGGATTATATCCTCCTTACCCCCTCAACAACACTTTGTCAGTAATCACTGCATTGTATTTATTATTCCTGATGACAAACTCTGGCAGCTCCTGCTCCCTCAATAGGAAATCCCTGCCTCCCGTATCCTGCCCCACCATGAGGAAGGATCTTTTATTCCCAAGGGATAAAAATAACACACCATTTCAGGAACAGCTTCTTTTTATCTCTGCTTATCTGTTTCCTTGGGTTCTGGTTGTTATTTGCCTTGGGTTAGAAACAAGCAGGATTTGCTGCGATGATAATAACTCCCACATCCCAAGGAAAACCAGAGACCCAGCAAAGCAGGAGGGAAGGTGGGATACGGGGCCATACATCCCCATGCTGCAGGGCAGCTCCGTGCCTCCAGCCACACCATCCCTCCACACATCCCACCCTGAGGTCTGCAAGTTCGGCAGCTGGGAACGCAAAGTGGGAAAGGGGAAAGAATGGATTAGAACTTAGATCTGAGGCACCTTTTGCCCCCTTGTTTTTAGCTGGGAAGGAAAACCAGGTCTCTGCTTGCCCTGGACAGCACAAGGAGAACTGGCAGTTCCTGTAAAACCCAGTTACGGACCCCAGAGAGTAAAACCCCACAGGCATGCTATGAAAGGGGATGGGAGGAAGTGTTCCTTTCTAGCTCTGCTGGGATCTCTGGTGCCTGATAGGCTGCCAGGAAAGGGGAATGCTGTGCCAGTGGGGACATGGCTTTGAGGCTCACGGTGGGATGCTGAACCACACAGGACACCCAGTAGAGGTTTTTGGCAGGGTTTCAGCCCTGGATGAGGCAGCGCACAGCTGTGAGCTGTGCCCATGCTGGGTCTGAGAGGGTATTTCTGGGTGCACAAGCCCAACTGCAGAAGAGTTCGCTTGAACAAGCCATGGGGCTATGGAAAGACACAGTAGCACCAAGAAAAACAACTCCAACAGGATCGATATGTCTCCTGATAAAGGCTTCCTTCCTACAAGCCTTAAACCCCATGGCCCTCCCTAAGGCAGCTCAGCATAGGCACAAAGCAGCAATTTGAGGGCAGACGCAGCGCCTTTCACCACTTGACCTCTCCAATATCTTGGCAAAGCTGCCAAGCAAACAGCAAAACACAAAGATCCCTCCGGAGATGTGGAATGGGGAGCATTCAGTCCGTCTCCATAACGGCATCAGGCAGGGCTGGTGCTGGAAGCTCCTCAGTGCTTCACCTTGCAAATAAATAGCTCTGAATTGCAGCCAGAAGCAACGGGATCTTTCAAAGACATTATCTGGAAGCAGTCAGGAGAATGCACCTGAAGCCTCATTAATCATCCCGCCGCTTACAGTACTTCTTAATGGCTTTTATGGTTTATCCCTTGAACGCCAACAAAGAGTGTGATTCCTCCTGGCTTATTCTATTAAACAGAAATCAATAGCTAACACAAATGTGCCGACAGTGGGATATTTGGAAAGGCCGAGGAGGTACTTGCTGGGTCTTTTCTCCTCTCCTCTTTGATGTGGGCAGCACAAGGGCCAGGCTCTGTAAGGGGCAGAGATGTGCTAATGTCAGCTCCTCACTTTGCGAAGCCAGCCCTAGGCACAGAAAAAGGTTGAGGGCTCTGAAATCACATATGGGGACACCACCTTTTTTCTCAGTGCTCAAAACCAAGTGCTTTGAGTGTGCAGGACAGATTAAAACAAGAAGAAATAGGGGCAGGAGCGGGGTAGGGTGGTTTCATCTCTCTATAAGGACTCTTGTGAATTTGAGTGATGGTTGCAGCTGAATCAACACTAAGAACAGGTATAAATAAACTTCTAGGAGGAAGGTCTCAGGAGCTGAAGCTGGTTATTAATTTCTGCAGCTCGAGAAGCAGGCAGGTAGAGGAGACTTCAGGTCTTTCGCTCCCTTTTGGTCCCCTGGAAATGGGATTAGAAGGTGGAAAAGGAGAGGGGCAAAAGGGGATTTCGCTTTGCTGAATTAGCTGGGAAATGCACACAAGCTTTAGGACAGGAATGACACTTCTGAGCCCAGCTCATGTCCCAACCCACGCCCTCAAAGGTACCATGAGACTAAGAGCAGTCATCAAACCCAATCAGCTCTGGGGTTTAGGTGCATTACACAGGGCTGGCTCCTAGACTTATAGAACCAGGAGCTGGAACAACTACAAAGAGCAGTGTTTAACACCTCACAAAGCAATTCCAAGATGCTAATAGCAAATGAAATATGTATTTGTTAAAACCCACTTCGAAGGTTTGGAGCCTTCTCTTTATCCCTTGCTCAGAAACACGCTGTTAAATAATCAGCAATTTACCAGATTTAAACAGTTCTGAAAATCCTTCCTTAAAACACCAGAGGCAAATCACATCGTGCCTGAAATGAGCTCCTTCATCCAGAGTCTTCAGTGGTATCAACCCCCTCATTATGCTAGGGAAGGAAAAACTCACCCTTCCATCACCTTCCAGTACTAAAGGGGCTGCAGGAAACCTGGAGAGGGGCTTTGGACAAGGGATGTAGGGTCAGGACAAGGGGAATGGCTTTAACCTGCCAGAGGGGAGACTGAGATGAGCTCTTAGGCAGAAGCTGTTCCCTGTGAGGATGCTGAGGCGCTGGCACAGGATGCCCAGAGAAGCTGTGGCTGCCCCATCCCTGGCAGCGTTCAAGGCCAGGTTGGACACAGGGGCTTGGAGCACCTGCTGTCAGTGGAAGGTGTCCCTGCCTGTGGTAGGGGGTTGGAACTGGATGAGCTTTAAGGGCCCTTCCACCCAAACCAGTCTGGGGTCCTATGATTTAATGCACATCCAATTTCACAGAGTCATGTGGAATAACAGACGGGGATGAGTGTACATCTCTTTGGTTCCTCTGCCCTCTGAAGCTGCCACCCTTGCACATCCCAACCCTGACCCATCCATGCATCAGCACGACGAATGATTCTGTCCTTCAGAAAGTTTCGCGGTGGGAAAGGAGAAGAAATAAACCCGGAGCAGAATCGTTACAGATGCTCGAGGCACGTAGCTACGCTTAGCAACCCCAAGCCTGCCAGGAACATCCTCACACAAGTGATGCTTCCAGAATTAACTCCCAGCTCTCGGCATGCTTGGAAAGAAAGAAAAGCAGGAGAGAAGTGCACTAAGCCCCTTCAATGCAGCACTACATTGTGATCAGCACTTGTTCACACGCTGCTGCCATTATCCAGCGCGACACAGTAACGAAATGCTCCCCATTTCCCACCTCCAGAAGGATGTTTCTGCTCTGCAGTTGGCTTGGCAGCCTTGCTGCAATTGGGGAGGTAAAGCGATGACCCCACAATGAAGACAAGGAGCTACTGGAGAGGGTCCAGTGGAGGCCACAAGGATGCTTAGGGGTCTGGAGCATCTCTCTGATAAGGAGAGACTGTGGGAGCCGGGTCTATTTAGCCTGGAGAAGCATGGGCTGAGAGGGGATCTCATCAGTACAAATCAATAGCTCAAAGGTGGGTACCAGGAGGATGAGGACAGATTCTTTTCAGTGGTGCCCAGCAACAGGATGAGGAGCAATGGCCATAAACTAACACACAACAAGTTTCACCTCAACATGAATAAGAACTTCTTGACATTGAGGGTGGCAGAGCATTGGAACAGGCTGCCCAGGAGGGTTGTGGACTCTCCCTCTCTGGAGACATCCCAAAGCCAACATGGACGTGTTCCTGTGTAACGTGCTCTGGGTGGCCCTGCCTTGGCCATCTGGACTAGATGATTTCCAGAAGTCCCTTTCAACCCTAACTGGTGAATGCAGACCAGCTTAGGTACAGCTTCCAACCTGCCCCACATCTCCTTTGCAAGCTGCTGCAGAAAGCGGCCAGGAATTTTGGTGTTTGGGGAGCATCCAGGTCCAGCCTTGAGACTGTAGCTCCTGGGTATATACTCCAGGCACCTCATACAAGGGGAATCTCACAGCAGCACAAAGAGAGCAAATGGAATATAGGTGTATGGGGACATATTCCTGGTGGTGGTGGGTAAAGCCTCCTGGGCCCTGCATCTATCCCTGGATTGGGAAGGGGCTGCCCCGTGTTGGCTCCGGGAGAGGAATCACCAGCTCAGTTCCTTCTGAATGAATAAAGGGTGATGGTGAAAGAAAACGTCTTTTCTCCAGCAATGCAACACAAGGTCATCATTTTCCCTCTTTCCCAGGAAAAGGCATCTCCCGTTTAAATAATTCAAGCTGTCAGGATTGTTCTTGTGCTTCTCTGGATGTTTTTATGTATTTATTTCACTGGCTCCTGCTCCCACCCGCCCATACATCACCACAAACCCATCGGCAGCAGCAGAGCCCTTCCAGAACCGCTCTCCTGCACCCTGACTCGGAGTCGGAGCCCACAGCCAACACAAACATCTCCACCATCTCTCCTCCCAGCTGAGTCTGATGTTAATAATTGAAAGCTTTATGGGTCCTTTTGGTAAATTATTCACCAGTGTCACCACCACCCACCTGCACGCACATGGAGCAGGTGCAGCAGCACAAAGAGATGCTCTTCCAACTTGGGAGATGCTCATGTCAAAGCGAAGGGATGAAAGACGAAGGGAGGACGCAACCTCCCAAATCACATCCTATCACATGCTGTTTCTCTCAACTAGATAAATGCTCTGAGAGAGTTTCCATGGGATGTGTGATGAGAAGAGATATCACTTTGTGATACATGGGTGGGAAAAAGAGAGACAGAAGGGAGAATAAAGCCTGATAACGCTTCACTCAGGCACTGGTAGCAAAGTGCTTTTATCCCCCCCCCCCCCCCCCCCAGCTGCACGGAGCAGAGGAGAAGAAGGGAATTGTGGAGCAGCCAAGCTCAGCTCCCAACCAGGATCTCACCCTATAATGTGAGAAAGCCTCCAGCAGCTCTGTCCTTCCACCAGACAGGTATAACACTCACAGCGGCTCATCGCTTGGCTTTCAAATCTTGGGTGCACGATGGCTGGCTTCTGCTGACAGCCTGCGATGGGGATGGTTGCAAGCAGCCAGATTCATTCCTGGCGGGCAAAGATGGATTTTATTCCTTGTTCTTTTTCAGGATGCAGTCAGAGCATCTAAGAGACATGTTTGTTTGCTGTTGGAAACATGATAATAAAGACCATATGCTAAAGAAGGTGCTCAGGGCAAAACCTTCCCTCTTGAGCCTAGCTTGAACCAAACTGGAGAATGAGAAATCCCAAAGGACATGAAAAGCAAAGGGATTATTAACTTCCAAGATCTGGAGTTACAACGTTGTGGCTTAGCTGGGAGCCATCTATGCGCATATACATGTGTAGGGCTGTAGAACCCCTCTCTCACCCTTCCCAGGGCACATGCGCAATGTTTTCCCACCTCATTCCACCTTTAATTCCTCTCTATCAAAGACCAATGAGATGTGGCTTTTTCCCACCCTGGCTTGATGCTGCTGAGGATTTATTGAAAGCTTGAAGAGTTCCTTCTCTTACACATCTTCTCCAGCTTTTTATTCTATGAACTTCTGCTATTTCATCTCCTGGAGCCTGTCTACACAAGAACTTCTCCAGTGACCTATTAGTGGGGTTTAAGAATAGCTTAAAATAAGTCCTGGGGCTTGTTTTGCTGGGCACATCCCACTGGGAGATACTTGGGATGCCCTGGGACCAGGAACAGTGATGACAGCTCCTGGGGCTATTCCAACACCCCCAAAGAATAAGGCTGCTGCTGAGCAGTGCCCCACTCTCCCAGGAAAACACTCTCCTATGAGGACAGCAAAGGAGAGGGGATGCTCATGGGTGAGGTGAGAGCAAGTGGGGTTGATCGCTCGGCATATGGGGAGGAAAAGCCGGACCCAGCTCAGCTGAGTGCAGAGGTTTTGCCTCTGCCTGGCCTTGAGGCATGTGACCTGCCTGAAAACTGGGTCTTTATTTGGCTAATCCTTTTGTTGGGATAAAGGTTTTGCTCCAGCCATGGCCTCAGTGTCATGGGAGTTAATGAGGAGAGAAGAAAGGGCAAGTGAATGGGATTTGTCCTTTGCAACCCAATGCATTAATGGAGGAGAGGTGAAGTGAAGGGGCTGGACTCTTGCTCTGCTTTTTACTCGAATAAAAGCCAACAGCAGCAACAAACAGCTACAAACCAAGTCTCTTTTGCTACCTCCTCCTTATTCTTTGCTCTTACTCCCACTACTCGTTGCTCTCCTTCAGTCTTCCCTCATTAACACCGCCTCCATACTCCAACCCATTATTCACAATGGGAAGAGGATTCTTGTGTCCACACACTGCATCCTCACACAAAACACCCCCAGGGTAGCACCATCCTGCCCCATCAAGGACCCCACACCTTCTGAGAGACCCTAAGACCACTGAGCAGAGCAAAGGGGTGGAGGGGAATAAGTCTACACCTCCCTGCTCAGATGCAGCCATTTTGGTGCAGAGATCTGCAAGAAGAATATTAAGCTTGGTCTGAATGCAGCAGCCTCGCTCAAGATTTATGAAGGATGAAGGAAGGAAGATTCTGAGGCAAAGCATCATCTCAAAAATAACTGCTGAGTCCTGGTGGAGAGAAAAGATCTGGCCATAAACCAGTTTGTCAGCACCAGTCAATAAAACACAAGCAACAGGAGGTGGTGATGACAGCCAGTGTCCCTTGCCTTCCACACTGTACCTGACGGGTGCATCTTCATCCTTGCTCTGAATACACATCCCCTCCCAGAGTCTCAAGGTGAGCACAGCTGCACTCAGTACATGGAGCAGCGGTCTAGGAACTACATAATGAAATTTAGGGGGCATTTAGGGGAGAAGGTTGGAATCACACTCATAAATACCAGCTGGGACATGGTACCAGGGCCTAGGTGAGGTCCAGGAGGGACATCATTCCTGTCACTTAACTTCAACCACCTTGAGACACAGAGAGGAAGAGAATCTGGTGCTGTGTTAGGTGGACCACCCACCATGGGGCAAATCCTACAGTGTAGGAAGAGCTGCTTTGATGAGATGCACCAAGCTGAACGCACTTGGAAAGCAAAGCTGTGATAAAGTCTGTCTTCAAAGGAGGTTGATGACTTTTCTTTCTTTCCTGCGTGGGTTTCTTCTGAGGCTGTCCAATACAAAGGAAAATCCCACAGTTCGTAAAAGATGAAGGAAACTTCTCTCATCACCTTTCCCATCACACTCTTAGTAAATTCTACCCTGGGAAACCTTCACGTTTGATGTCTCCACACTGCCTGTTCAAAGAGGGGGCATCCCTGGGAGCACCAGAAGGCTACGTCAGCTCAGCCGCCAAGGACTGACAGCAGCAAAGTGGGAAGTGCCAGAGCTGGTTCAGATCTGTCAGAGTTATCCAGGCTCTCATCCAGCTGGGACAGGCCTGATCCTTTGCCGTATTCTCCAGTGCTCTCTCAAGTCAAGTTTTAAATAGCTGAGATGATGGAGTGGACTGTGTAAACTTCAAGATCCCTCCAACAGTAAATGCAAAATCATTTACTCCCTAATGGAACATCTCAGCTTTTGCCGACTTCCACCTCCCCTCATCTTCCAACCTAATGGACCATATTCCTTCACCCCCATCCTTCTGTAGCACCCTTTGACAAACACAAAGCCAACCCGAGTCAGGAGACCCAGGGAGGCAGGAAGCAGCAGCAACATGGGGAGGTCAAACCCTTTCATAGACCTGATAGAATCAACCAGGTTGGTTTAAGCTCATCTAGTCCAATCACTCCCAAGCACTGCCAAGGCCACCACTAACCCATGGCACTGAGGGCCTCGTGTACACAGTGCTGTGAACACTTGCAGGGAGGCTGACTCCAGCACTGCCCTGGGCAGCCTGTTCCAATGCCTGAGCACCCTTTGGGGAAGGAACTAGCCCCTCTCAATGCCAAGCCACAAGGTAAATTATTTGGGTACCTTCTCACACCACCAACAGGGAGCACATCAAGATATTACTCGAGTTGATTAAGACCCACCAAGAAACCCATCTGACCAAGCACACTGCCTGCAAGCGCACTTGCTTGTTCTCCCTCATTCCTTCCTTTCCCTTCCCTTAACCTTCTGCCCAGAAAAAGCCTCAACATCCCTTCTCATCACTAATCACTCCTATCAACCTCTCAGGAAGCACTCTGGGGCCACTTGACCATTAACAGGCCACTAAATATGAGGTGGAGGAGGCTGTATTAATATCTAATAAGAGTGATAGATGATGTGAACCTGCTCAGGCACTTCAACTCAGGTACTCATGTCAGGTACTGGAGCTAATTTCAACTAATAATAATAATAACAACAATAATACCACCACCACCAGCCTTCTTTTGCAAGTCAATTGATTCCTCAGCAGGAATGCCATCTTGACAGATTTATTTGGATGGAGTTGTCTAATTGAATCCAGTGCTTGTTTCCCTTCACTTCGTGACCTTTCCTGCCTGTGAAATAAATGCCATTTGGAGGCTTAGTCTTCAGCAGCAAACCGAGCCCCTCCAGGGCTAAGGGATGCCAACACCACCCTCTCAAAAGAGGCCTCTGCAAAGGAGGCACCAGGCCTGGGTGCTGTGCTGGTATTTCTTTTCCACTTTCATGTTCAAAAGTGTTAAATACAGAAAATAACATATGAGGTGTTTGGAGAAAGAACAACCAAATGTTCTTGCTGTTTGGGATGATTTTATCTTCTTATTCACATCCTCAGTGTTCATTGCACTGAGGCTTCTTCCAGTTTAATGGAAGAAGTTTTGCTCTCAGCTTTATGATGCTACTGGATAAGATGTATGGCCCAGCAGAGACTTGGGGTTCAATCAACAGCAGCCCATCATCACCACATTCGGATGTACCATCCCCTTTCCTTCACCTTCCACTACAGCACATTGTTCCAAGCCCCATCCAACCTGACCTTGAACACTGCCAGGGATGGGGCATTTACCTTCTTGGGCAACCTGTTCCAGCCCCTCACCACCCTCATATGGACAGACTTCTTCCTTATATCTAACCTGAATATCATCACCACGTTCAGATGTACCATCCCCTTTCCTTCCTCCAGCACAGACACGGGTTTCAACCACCCACCATCAAATCCTTCCAGCACATCCCAGGGATGCTCTGCTGTGCCAGACATGAGCCAACACTTCCCATAAATTTCACAAGAGTGAGGATCAAAGATGAAAAAGATCTACTCCGTGTCCCTCGCAGACAAACGCACTGAGTGAGAGGCGCCAAGAGAGGTCCTGGTGAGAAGAGTCGCAGCTGAATCTTTTATAATGATATCAATCAATATTAAAAATGGATGGGCTGCTCAATTTTTAAAGCATCTTCAATTAATCTTTAAACACAACTATTTTGCTTAAACCAAAGCCTGAGACCGGTATTTCCACATGGTCCCCTGGGTTCATGCCAGGGTATCTTGAAGAGGTCTACAAAGTAAGTAATAGTCATCCAGCACAATTCCCTAGAAGTACAAAAAGAGGGGGGAAAGGCAGAATTTGCTCCTAATTCATTATTGACTTAGCAGCAAGAACGTCTTCATCTGTGCAGCATGAGAGGTCCATCTGAACATAGACACATAGAATCGCAGACTGGTTTGTGTTAGAAAGGACCTTAAAGCTCATCCATGTTCCACCCCCCTGCATGGGCAGGGACACCTTCCACTAGAGCAGGTTGTTCCAAGCCCCTGTGTCCCACCTGGCCTTGAACACTGCCAGGGATGGGGCAGCCACAGCTTCTCTGGGCACCCTGTGCCAGCGCCTCAGCACCTCACAGGGAAGGACATCTGCCTTATATCTAACCTGAACTTCCCCTGTTTCAGTTTAAACCCATCACTCCTATTGGTACAGTCCCCGATGAGGAGCCTCTCTCCAGCATGCAAATAGAAGTCCAAATGGAAAGGACCTTCTCCAAACATGCCTAAACCCACTCAGGAGGCTTCCTGGTGACGGTCTCTCTAATGTATTCAGGGGAATGTAGCATTTGTGACAGCGAGACTTCTGCCTCACTTGCCATTTCATGTTAAGAGGCTTGTACAGGCAGCGGCGTTTAAAGAGTAATGACTGTTTTCATGGTAAATGCTCTGTTAAATAACCCGGGATTACTGTGGTGGGTTATTTCATATATAAAATGGCATTTCAAAAGAAATAATAATTGTTTTAGAGCTAATTGGTGTTTTGCACCGGCTCCGTGCAGTGGAATGGTGAGCTGGTGGAGGGAAGGCAGCAAGGAAGCAGGGAGGCTTTGACCAGGATCTCTCTAGAGCCAAGCAACAGAGAAGGTTCAACCCATGTCCTGGCAGTCCTGGGATCTGATGATCTTAAAGGTCTTTTCCAACCTGGTTCTAATATAGGACTCATAGAATGGTTTAGGCTGGAAAGGACTTTAAGCTCATCCAGTTCCAACACCCTGCCATTGGCAGGGACACCTCACACTCAACCATGTCGCCCAAGGCTCTGCTTCGACCTGGCCTTGAACACTACCAGGGATGGGGCATTTACCATTTCAACGTTCTATGAGCTTCACAATGCAAAAGGCCAGGGCAAAATCCCATTGCAGCACCACCGGCAGCCACCTCTGCACCCCAAACCAGGGTCCACCCCCCGCTACCCAGCTGAGGAGCATCCCTTGACCATGCACGGTCGACGAGACACCACTGCCAGTGGCAATCCCCACCTCTGCCCTGCAGTTTTCCTCTTCTCACCCCCCAGCATTGGTGGGTTACCCACATGGTGGAGCTTCAGAGCCACCAAAGACTCCCCGAGGGATGACAAGTCCTCCCTCCCCTGTCCCCAAGCGTTTTATCTCCGCAGAGAGCCAAGGAGAACCGCCCTAGTTCTAGGATGAATCACAGGGTGAGCAATGAGACGCCTGTAGGGAGCTGGGAGCATTCCAAAAGGGATTTGGATGGCTCAGCTCCTTCCCCTCACCCACCTCCCCAGGGACACGGCTCTGGGATGGTTCCTCTCGCCACCAGCACACAAACACAAAACCTGAGTGACTACAAGAGCCCAAACTCCCCATTTATGCCCCTTGCAGACTGCAGACACTTCAGTCTGAACTCAAAGAGCCAAGAACTTACTCCTGCCTTTCAAACCCAAAGCCTTTGAGCTCCTCTGACAGCAGCTGACCCTTGTCTAGAGACTTGCAGGGCACTCAAGCAGTCAGAAGCACCAGGCAGGACCTGAAGCTTTACAGAGGCAGTGACTTTTGGGATGTGAAGTTAATCACACAAGTGAGCATCTATGTTGCTGGAAGGGAGAGCGGGGGCCATCAGAGACTGCACTTCAAAGTCTGAACCATCTAAGATCTCCATGTCCAGATATGAGCCCGGTGCCACTGCATTTAAATCACAGGGTGAGAGCACGGGGCTCTTAGGATGCCCCCAGAGGGACCTGCTGGCTCACTGGGGCTCATCCCTCCCAGTCAGACAGCTGATTAACTCAAAAGAGTCCTCAGCATCCCTCCTCCATGTACCACAAAGTACCTCGCAACAGCTTCTAATAAACCTGTAGTGCAGAGGCCAAAAGCCATCAGCTCTGATTTAGCACAAGAATGGAGAGGAGATGAAAGCTATCACCGTGCCCCAGACCCTCAATGCAGCAAGAGATGGGTAAAAGGAAAACCTTGAAGAGACAAGGTTTGCAAAGGTCCCCACTCCTCCAGCATGGGAAGGACAGCACAAAACTAATGGCACTGTGAAATCTAAGGGAAAACTGCTGGACCAGGAGGGTTCAGTAGCTTTGAAGCTGTTCCTCACCCTTCACAGTCACTCCCACACTGGTCTTTGCCAAGACAACTGCCTCATGTTGTCACTTGGTGTGACCCCATGGTCCACCCCAGACCCAGCAGCTTCAGGCTTGGCCAAACTCACCTCTTCTTGCCACCTTCAAAGGCAAGTTTGACCTGATGGCTTAGGAGACTGCCCCTCACTTCATGGAGAGGTGACGCACCCCATGATGTTACATCCCATGAAGTGGTGGCTGAAGGCAGCTCTGTGTGCTCTAACAGAATGAGTGACACCATTGGCTGCACACATAGCTGCTACAAAACAAGATACAGAAGATCCTGAGGCCAAAACCATCTCACCTTCTCTTGCTCCCAACCCCATCCTCTGTAAAAGCAACGTGCCCCTAGCTCCTCTCAAGGACAGGGCAACTCTCCTCCTCACTCTTTTCCCCTTTAGAGGGAGCCTTTTCCAGGTCCTGAGGCTCTGTCTCAAACTTTCCCCTTCCTTGGAGGTATCTGGACCCCAGGAGGACGCTGCCTTCATGGGTTAAATCTCATTACATGTCAAACCCTGTCTCTATCCATTCAGCATCCTTCTCCACAGTATCCAAGTGCCTCAGATGACTTGAAAAGCCCCTTTGTGTGTTTTCCCAACCCTTGGCTGCACAAGTACCATTTAATCAAGCTCAGTAATGAAGCCAGAAAGGAGCCAGAACAGGCTGCGAAAGCCACGGGCAGGATAAGCACAGCCTTTGAATGACACACACTCACCAGCACAGCCCAATGGATCATAGAATGGTTTGGGTTTGAAGAGCCCTTAAAGCTCATCCAGTTCCAACCCCTTGCCACAGGTAGGGACATCTTCCACTAGAGCAGGCTTCTTCAAGGAAGGCGTTTGGGATGCACAGCTTTCCTAACTTGCCCTGTTGCAAATAACAGCAAATGACCTTTATTCCTTGGAAAAGCATGTTCAGGACCCTGCTATGGAGACACAAGACACAAAAATCACCATAAACTACTCCGAGCTGGGACTATGTCTTTGCTAGTGCCTATCCCAGCCTCCCAGCCCTACTAGAGTATAAATAATGATAATCCCTCCCTCAGCATTACAATGGAACACTTGCTTGCTACTAAAACTTACTTAAAATTCATACCTTCATTGGGAGATTATTCAGGAAACTCTAATTACTTATCCAAAAGCAACGATGATGTTTTAAGGAGAGGGAGTGCCCATAAATACAGAACCATAAATAAAGCACTACTCGGTAGCACGGATTAATTTGTATTTAATTGCTAGAAATTGCTATCAGTTACTAAACATGCCTTGCAGAATAGGCAAATTCTTTTAAGAACCATTTCAATTGCTAATGGGAAGTCTTTTTTCTTTATTATTATTAATTATTTTTCCCTTCCTTCTTTCCCATCCCAGCCCCAAGTGTGGGAAGCATCCATCCCAGCTCTGCACTTTGCAGGGACGGGGTTTCTGGGAGGCAGAGAAAGACCCCTAAAGAACCAAACAGCTGCTCAGGCTTCAAGAGACCTTTGGTAAAACCCTGAAGGTGGTGGTGAGAAACCTGCCCTGACATAGCAAGAGGATAGAGGTTGCCTGAAAAGGATTACAAGAGCTGGAAGTTGCATATCCATCACACACCCAAGGAGAGAAACACCTCCCATGGAGCATCCTTTTGCTATTCCAGACCTTGTGGTGGTGTTGCTCCTTTCCAGAGCATGGACCCTGCCCTCCATCAGAGGATGCTCCTGTGGCAGGAGGTGAGCTGTGCAGCATGTGCCAAACAGCCCTGCTACTGCTTCCTCCTCCTTTTGTGGTGTTCTCTGCTTTGCTGTTGGCACAACATCCCATCAGCACAGTTAATTACATCCACGCTGAGTGTGAAGGACAGGCTGATGCTTGCAAAGAGCCGGAGGCTGTGCAATCCATCCTGCTGCTCTCACACAACGGCTTCCACCTTTGCTGACAAACTGCATCACAGCATTTCCCAAGGGAGCTTTTCCACTCAGCACCAGGCTTTGGGGCTGCTCTGAGCCCCACATCCCTCCCACCTCCACCCAGCATCCCTAATTTGAGGTCAAACAGATGGCCACAAGCATTCTCCACGACCCTCTTTGCCCCAGTAGAGACTCTCCAAAAGTCAGCTTATAGCCCAAAATGCATGAAGGAACGTTTGCAACCTGATCTAGTGTGAGGTGCCCCTGCCCATGGGACACCACAGAACTAGTTGATCTTACGGTTCTTTCCAACCCAAAGCATTTTATGATAGCTGTGGGCAGAGCTCTGCTTGCAGATAAAGCACCAGAAGCAGGAAGCTTCCCCAAAGAGCACCCTCTGAGGCAGAGGAACAAGTATATCCGTGCGTGAGGGAGGACTGGAAGCAGGGAAGGGTGTTGGAAAGAGCTGCTTGAGTAAAGAGAGACCTGGGGTCTCTGGACCCTGTCAATCCACCACCAAGACAACACTCCATCCCCCCTGGACCAGGCTGCCAGTCACAGGGAAGCATGTGCCAGCCATGACAAGCAAAGCAAACGACACACACATCTCCTGCTTACAATAACAGCCCTTCCGTGTCTAATCCATCATATTTGAGGCAGATCTCTTCCCCTGAAGTGTTGTCAATGAGGATTTCATTTAGTGCTAATTAGACAAATATTGCATGTTAAGCACCCATTGATTATTAAGAGACCGTAAGTGTGGTTTAGCTCTGCAGTGTGCATGGACACGCTGTATTATAGCTGGGATGAGGCTGGTAAATGTCTTGCTGTTCCTAATCATCAGACAGTAATTAACATCCAAGAACTTGTAACTTGGTTTATCATTATAGATTTAGGAAAGCACTAATAGTACTGTATGCTAATTGAATAGCAATTGATTATTTAAGGCATATAAAGATTTAGCAGCTAGGTAATAGATAGACACAGTTGTTAAACTTTAGTAACCATCACACAGCGTTCTGTACTGTGAATGAAAGCGGCGCTCCTGAAGGTAACTTTGAGATGGGGTTTTCCAATGCGCAAGCCCCTCGCCAAGGATCAGAGGCCAAAGTGTGGGGATTTGGACCAAGAGCCAAGAAACCTGAAGTTCCTGCTTTTTAACAGAAGCAATCCAAGCTCCAAACTAAGGGATGGGCCCATGGCCATAGAGAGAGGCGGTGGCAGAGCCCAAGGTGCTCCTAAACTTCCCATCTGACACTTCGCTTCCCTCTCAATAGTGCAACTACCCAGAAACAGAGACAAATTGCTAATTCCCTGCCAGAAAAGAAGCTTTCAAACCCAAGCCTGGCACCTCCTGGCATCATACCAGGCAGGGCAGCCTCATCCAAAATCCCGACTGGAAAAGACACACACAAGACACTGAAGTCAGAAGTGATCTCCCTCTAAATAACTGGAAAGGAATCAATAGATGTCAAGCAGCCCATCTCTATCATGGTGTCCACTCCCTATAGCTGCCTCTGCCCCCCAGGACATCCCCATGCTCCATGGATGGGGCCCAAGCCCATGCCCAGAGCCAGCAATTTGGGAAGGTTGGGAAGACCGGGCTCTTTCCCATGTGGGAGGAAAAAGAAAGATGAGAGACTGAAGCCCTACATCTGAAAGGGAAAAGATAAATGGCTTCTGAAGGGAAATAACCTGCTGGACTCAGAGGGTTTGGCAGCACCCTGCTAAGTGCAGATGAGACTTGAAAACCAGCTGCAAGCTCAGCAATCACAGCACAAAGCATGAGTTTCAGAGAGTGAGGCCCAGCACATGCTTCCCAAAATGAGCCCACAGCCAGGACCATGTGGTCCTGCCCACCCTCAGTGCTCCTGGCTTGGGGCAGTGGCCTCAGAGAGGGATGGTAAAGGGATCCAGCTGGGAGCCAGCATCACTGGCCTGGCATTGGGGCACTGCCCAGAGGGATGTGGCTGCAGCTCAATCCCTGCTGCTGGTCACAGCAAGTGGCTGCTGAAAAGCAGGTGAAGGTGAGAAGGCAACACACACCTTCACAGGGTGTAGCTACAATAGGAAGAGCCAGCGCCTTTAGTAAAGGGAGCTAATTCCTGCTGATGGGCTGTGCCCAGCACTGATTTATTAGGCAATAAAAGTAAAAGCAAGGCAAATGCTCCAAGTGCACCTCTGAGAGTCTGCAGCCTCAGTCAGAGTCTGGACAGGCCCCAGCTGCCTCTTAACACCTTCTCTTGTGCATACCAGGGCTGCCCGGGGACCAGGGAAGGGGTTGGTGCACTCTGCTGGGGGGCTGGAGCATGACATCCTCTGCAAGAAGCGGGGGAAAGCACTGCTGTACCCAACAACCACACCAAAAGGCAGCAGAAGGCAGCAGGATGAGGCCAGAGGCCACCCATTGCCTGGAAGGAAAACCAACCCAACCTTACAGAGCAGAGAAAATCATAGAATGGGTTGCTTCAAGGGGACCTTAAAGGGAAAGACCTTAAAGGGACCTGAAAGCTCTTCCAGTTCCAACACGGGCAGGAACACCTTCCACTAAAGCAGGTTGCTCCAAGCCCCATCCAACCTGACTTTGAGCGCTGCCAGGGATGGGGCGCGTAATGAGACATCATGAAGCACATTGCTACTTCAGAAACCCTCTAAGACCTCGAAGCCATCCCAAAACACCAGCCCTGCAGCATGACGCTGCTATGAACCCACACTCCAGGAATCCTACACAAGATTTACGACATAAAGGATGTCAGCCAGCCCTTGGTTCCATCCAGAAGGGCCTCATCAGCCAACTGCAGCCTCAAACTACTGCAAAGGCAGCTTTTCCTACCTGCTGGGCGCAGAGTGCATACTGGGCTGGGTCTCAAAAGCAGGGAAGCACCACACAAGGGCCAGTCCGTTTCCTTCCAGCCTGCTCCAGACAGTGGTTCCCACCTTAGGTTTCCCACCAGCTCACTACAGCCTTGCCTGGGTCACTGACAGAGGCATCTTCCTTACTCATGAGGCTTTTCTCGCTGTCGCACAGAGGATACTGGAGTAGCCTAACACAATTCCTCTGTGACCAATCCCTCTGCTGGCTGTGGTACAGCTTCTTGTCCTTCCCTTGCTCCAGGGCTTTCTCAGGATGAAGGTGAGCAATCTAGGAGCTTCTTCTCCCTTTTCCACACTAGACCCTATATTTATCCTTCCCTCGTGGTCTGGAGCATCCCCTGCCCTCTCACATGAGCTGAAGCAGTCCTGACATCACTCCAGCCAGTTCTCTACAGATCCAAGCGTCGGCCCAGGCAATTTCTATGGGAACAGCAGCAAGAGAGTGGAGCAGACTGGAGGAGGAGCAGAGAGCAAGAAAACCCCCCTCTTCAAGAGTTCTGCAGTGGAGTTTACCTGTGCTGCAGCAGGCAACAAAGAGAAACGTCAAAAGCAATGAGACAAGGTAGGGGAGGCGCCGCAGCAGATAAAGGATTCTTCAGGTATGAGAAAAACCAGCTTTGGAAACCTTGCGGAAGTGACTTCAAAGTCTCCAGAGGATCTCAATTGAGAGTCTGTCACTTGGTGTCAAGATAACTTTCTGGACAGCTCTCAGAGCTTGTTAAGCTCTTGCTTGGGCTGCATTTGAGCTCTGGTGGCAGTGCTGTCTGCAAGCACAAGCACTGAGACATGCTCCGGGTACACACAGCTTTGCCGTTGTCCCTCCAGCATCCCCCACCATGACCTGCAACACCCCGGTGGCAATGGGCATGGGGAGCTCAGTTTGTGCTGCTCTGGTGTCTTCAACATCCAGAAGGACATGGAGTTGTTGGAGGAAGTCCAGAGGAGGCCACGAGGATTATCAGGGGCTGGAGCACTCGGAGGAGTTTGGGGGTGCAGGATGGGAAATGCAGGACAAGGTGCAACGGCCTGGGTAATAGAGGTGGTCAAACCGGATGGGTGTAGCAGAGTCTCAGCATCACAGTCTATAGCTCTGAGAAGAAATTACCTGCTTCCCCCACAGCAATCGCTTCATCCACAGCCCTGCAGGACTCCCACTGTTCCCACCAGCCTGAATTCTTGACTTTAATTAAGTCCAAGCAGCCTTCTCCCAAGGAGAAGGGGGGAGAAGGTGACTCAGGCAGCGATGGGACCAGCGGTGGAATTATCCTCCAGTTACAAATATTAATTAAAACCAGACCTCCCCCAGTTTAAAAATAGGAAAAAGCCAAACAAATCAATTCCACATAAAGGAATATGTAGAGATAGGGAGCAAGAGGAGGGAGGGGGACAGAGAGAGAGACTGGGATGCGAAGTGAATGCTAAGAGCTTTCTACTGTAGCTGCAGTAAGCCCCAGGCCTGGCTGCTTCCACCAGTTACCTCGAGTCTCCTTGGAAATGGGCTCAATCTACCTGCTGCTGCATCACAGCAACTCCTGTGATCACACAAAGGCCTTGAGATCTCAGCTTGAACTGCCTTGATTGAATTAAATGCAATGCCACTGTGAAGCAGGCTCTTCATTTAAGGTGTAAGCATGGAGGCTTTCTCTTCTCCTACTGACACGCATCCTCTTCCTGCAATGATGAGTTGTTCATGGGTTATGCTCTTTAAGAAAGAGGGAAAAAGTCATCTGATAAAGTGGGTTATAAAACCCGTGGTGGTAATAAACGGAGAGCAAGGAGCCTGATGCAAAGCCAGCAGAGATGGCAGAAACTGCTGTAGGGATGCAATAGCTGAACTGTGATTAATACATGACCATGGGTGACAGGGAGAGAGCAGTGCAGGATGCCACTCACTGCACTGAACCAGTGATGTGGGGGGAAATGGAGAGCAGAGGGGACCTCACCCGCGCAGAGAGGAAGGTATTGATGAGGGATGATGAGCAGCTGGTTCTCCAGTGTCAAAGCTGAGGGAGGAGAGGTGCCTGGTACCACACAGAATCATGGAATCATAGGATCAACCAGGCTGGAAAGGAGCATTAAGACCATCAAGACCAACTGCTTCCCAGCACTGCCAAGGCCACCACTAAGCCATGGCACTGAGGGCCTCAGCTACATGGTGTGTGAATGCAGGGATGGTGACTCCAGCCCTGCCCTGGGCAGCCTCTTCCAATGCCTGAGCACGCTTTGGGGAAGGAATTGTTCCTCAGCTCCATCTAAACCTTCCCTGGTGCACCTTGAGGCCGTTTCCTCTTGTCCTAACCCTTGTTCCTTGGGAGCAGAGCTCAGCTCCCTCCTGGCTCCATCCTCCTCTCAGGCAGCTGTAGGGAGTGATAAGGCCCCTCCTGAGCCTTCTATTCTCCAGACTAACCCCCGCCCAGGTCCCTCAGCCATTCCTCATCACACTGTGCTCCAGGCCCTGCACCAAGATTGCCATCCCCTAACCAAAAGCTGCAGGAAAAAGTCATCTCCTGTGCCCGGGTTCCTGTTTATGAAGGAGTTGGGGAAAACTCCGCAAGCAGAGTTGCTTGGCATGCAAAGTTTTGCATGGCAGCAAAGGGCTTAAGAGTGGAGAAAAAGATGAAGAGAGATGTTGTTTTCTCCACTCTGGTTCTCTCAGCTCCTACCCACAGCCTGAAAAACTCCAGACACAAATCCCAACAAGAACCAACACCACCACAGATTCTTCCTCCTTCCACAAATCCCACTCATCCTCCTTCCTAGGGACCCTGCAAAAAGGGGCCAAGCAGCAGGATGCTCTCTGTGGCTCTTACAAGTGGGATGCGTTACAAGGAGGTGCCCTGGGAGCAGAAACCATTTCTTTTTATTAGCCTTCATTATTATCACATTAATGTTATCCCTGTTTAGATGCCCAGGAAGGATTCCTGGCTTTTCTTGCCTCTCCATGGGAGCAGGGCAGCCTGCTGGCAAAAGCCCATGAGAATTACAGCCGGGTTCCAGGGCACAGACATGGCTATTGGTTCCTTTTTATGAGCCTTCATTGTTATTACCACCTATTTCTTTTTACATTCCTGCCAAAATACCAAACATTAATCTCCCTCGCTCCCTGCAGGGAAAACATGGGTAATTGGATTTATATGGGTTAGGAATTTGTTAGATTTTTATACATATACACACTACAAACAGGCACACACACAGAAAAAACATCCCAAATAGGAGGCAGGGGGATGCACTGCCCCAGGGGGACTAGCCCTGGGGCCTGGGTACCAGCTGGATTAAGCTCAGCATCCCTGCATCTCAGCCCCATGCTGACTGCTGCGCTTTGATTTAGGAACTCATCCCACAGCACTGAACTTCACATGGAGTGAAGTCTGCTTCAGTTCATCCTTCCAACATTCTCTTTTTCTCTTTTCTCATCCTCTTCTTTTCCCCCCCTCTCCCTTCTCCCTCTTTCTCCCTCCTGCCCTCCCATCCCTCTCTGCTCCAGCTCCAGCCAGAAGGTGACACCACACATGAGAAGCAGCAGGAAGATGCTCTATGAGATGGCTCCTTGGCTCTCCTCACCCTGAACTTCACTGCACTAGAGATGGCACAAAGCACAGCATCAGCACAATTTACTCATCTGATCCTCCACCACAACAGTTGTTGTTCTCATTATCCTCCCCCATCCATGGAGTAGCAGACTTGGAGACCCATTTGTATCCCGAGGAACAAGTGCATCAAGAGAGTACAGTCATGGAAACAACTCGTTTCAAGCAGATCTTGGGATAGATGCAGTCATCAGAAAACAGAAGTATTTTGCACTGAAGAACCAATCTCGAAGGGTTTCTGTCTATCAGGGAAGACAAGACCTACGCAGCAAATCAAACCCGTAGTAAACAACCCATTCCAGGCTAAAAATTGTTGGCAGGGCTGTGGGGGAACTATTTTGCTCATTGAAAAAAAAGAAGAAATCAACCCAGCACATCCTCACCCTTAAAAGCTGCTCACAAGGACACACGAAATGATAGTCACTGAATGAGATATCCCTTATGAACTGCCTGCTCGGCTGCAGTATCTAAAGATTATCACTTAAAACAATATGTCCAGCTGATGTAAAAAGCATCCACGGTTTAGGGCTGAGAAACACAGGGAGGAGGCAAACTGAGAGAGCAGTCAAGGGAACAGAGGAACTCTTTGGGAATTGGGAATGTGAAAGACAGCCGCTGTGCCCCCAATTCATTTTGCAGCGTTAACACCTAATCCTTTTCTGGAAACAAAGACCTGAGCTCCTGGAGAAGTGTGTGTGATCCAGGGGAAGGACAGCTATTACTGCCTGCAATCCCAGGGAGTTTATTATGCCTGCAAAAAGATCTCGTGTACCCTATAGAGAAAGGATTACTCACAGTTCAGTCTCATCCCCTGGAGCTGAGCATCACCACTTGGAGCTATTTCTGGCGAGTGGAGCTCAAAAACTTAGCGGGGGGGTTGGCTTTGTGCTGGGCAAAAGGACCAGCAGCAGAAGATGAGTGCCCCAAAGTCAGCCCCGTATTTCCTCCTTGCACATCACGACTTCGCTCCTGAACAGGGATAAGCAACCTGTCTCCATGCAATCCTACACAAACCAGCAAGCCCGAGATGGAGACCCAGATTCATCCCATAGCAAGGACACCAGGAGTTCAAGCACAGCATCCCAGACGGGTCTGGGTTCAAATGGACCTTAAAGCTCATCCAGGTCCATGGGTAGGGACAACTTCCACTAGAGCAGAGTGCTCCAAGCCCATGTGTCCAACCTGACCTTGAACACTGCCAGGGATGGGGCAGCCACAGCTTCTCTGGGCACCCTGTGCCAGCGCCTCAGCACCCTCACAGGGCAGAGCTTCTGCCTCAGAGCTCATCTCAGTCTCCCCTCTGGCAGGTTAAAGCCATTCCCCTTGGCCTGTCCCTACCCTCTGTCCAAAGCCCCTCTCCAGGTTTCATGCAGCCTGGAATCTGCTCTAAGGTCTCCCCTGAGCCTTCTCCTCATTCACATCCACCAGCATCTCTCCTGACGCCAGCCAGGCCAACAGTGTCGCACAGGGATGCTCCAACCCCACCGAGGTGGGAAGGGATCACAACCTGTGGAGGATGGGCACCAACTGCATGGTCTCAGCATCACCATTCACCTTCATACACTGGGCTGGGGTGGAGGGAACCTTTCCACAACCCCCTCAACCTTTTCTCTCCAACCACCCTTCCAACGCTGCACCGTTACGGTGAAATTAGTGGGCATTGTAATTATAGCTATCAGGAGCAGATAAGACAAGTTAAATACCAGCTACCTAGGGAGAAATTATTATGCCAGCCAGGAGGATCCAAATGCCAGAATCCATGGCTGTAATTTCCCTGAGTCGCCAATTACAGCTCCACCACGCAGCGAGTTCTACCTTGGAAACAGCAGGTATATATTTAGCTGCTCCAGAAAACTTTTGGGGGGAAGGCGAAGGAGGAAAGGCCAGTGATGGAGCAAGTCCTCACTAATCTGCTCTTTACTAATCCCCATCCTTTTAGCATCTGCACACAAAAAGCAGCGACTCTCTTCCCACTTCCCAGCAAGGATTTAACAGCAGAGAGACTGGGGCTGCATTACTGCAGCTTTTCTACGCTGGTTGCACGGCTGAGTGTCACAACCCCTATTTAACAGGTAGGAAAACTCGAGGGCTGGTGGTTTGACTGAGCAAGAAGGGGGGCAAAACCTCATTTCCCAGCTTCCCAAACCTATGGCTAGAGCCCGTGGTCCTGCTCCTGCTGGTTCTAGTTTACTCAGGCCTCACTGTGTGCTGGGAAATCGAAGTGCGGTAGATTATTACACCTCCTACCCCCATCCCCCCCCCCCAAAAAAAAGAGCAGAATTGTCAGAAATAATTAAAACTATAATTGCAAAAATAAATGGAAGTGTGGCATCTTTATTCCAGCTTCTTAGTTTTAATTGGAATTGTTCTCATAGTCACTAATTGACAGAACAGAGCCAGGAGCAAAGTCTTGGATGCAAATGAGCAAAGCCACCCTGGTTGTCTGGTCTCCTTGGACAAGCAATGGGGAGGCCAGAAGTGAACATAAAGGTAGAGGGTGATTTGACTTGAAAATCTGCCTTTAAATGCAGAGAAAAAGCCTCTCTGTATTATTTATTTATCTTAGATAAAAGCTTAGTTATAAATGCCTCAGCTGTACAATCGTAGCACCACCTATGAAAGCTCATGGCTTCTCACCACCCTCCTCTAATCAAACCAGTGCTGTTGGCTCCATTGTACATGTGGGGAAACTGAGGCAGAGAGCAAGAAAGGCCTTCTCGAGTCCTTGTGCCCCCACATTGATAGCCAAGGAGCAAACCCAGCACATCCCATCACCCAGCTACTCCCCTCCAACCACTGCATCGCTCTCTTTGCCTTAAAAATAAAGCACCAATATTTCTTAAACACAGATAAAACTATAAAGCCTTGAAATTTGGAGCAGCTGTTGGTTTATGTCTTTATGAACTGTACTGATGCCTGTTATAAAAGGTCGGCTTGCTGGCGGCACAAGGAATATGATCCCATTTACTCCACATCCCCTATTTCAGCATCAAGATGTGGTACCCGTGGTTCAGCCATTGACTGCATCGCCCTGAGCTCTGACAACGGCAGTGCTGGTGCTTCCAGCACTGCAAAGCAGTTGGGAGAAAACATAACCCAAGGTTTCTAGCTGGGATTAACCCATTGGGAATTAGCGACCATGCTGGGGACCTGCCAGTGATGCCCCTGCAGCATCCCAGGGGACTGATGCCTATGGCCCTGCGAGCTGCAGGGCACGCATCCAAGAAGCATCGTGCATAGCAAGCTGAGACTCGGTGGCACTCTTCCCACAAGCAGAAACTTAATCCTTGTTTCCACATCAAATCCCAGCCGGGAAATGAAAAAGTGACCTTCTTCAACCTCCAGTATGCTCCTTGTTCTGTTCCTTGTCCCAGACTGGTGGCTAATGCAGGTTACTGCTACCACCTAAACATCTGCCCTGCTTCACAGCAGGTTTTGTGTTTCAGAGGCAGGTAGGAGGCAGCTCAATTTTCTCTTTAATACTACACAGGGAATCTGCAAACTGCTTCAAGTTCCCAGGAGAGGAAAGGTGCAGGACTATTATGGGAATTGTTTGTTCTTACAATAGGAAGTAGTGAATTACCAACAATCTCTGCTTAAAACAGGGGAATCATTTGCTGCTGATCTAAGATGACCTAAAAGTTGCCTGTAAATGTAGCCTTAGCTTCTACAAGGATTCCATTGAGCCTCCCTCGGAAAAAGGGTGGAGGGGTAGAAATGGAAGTGCCCAAAATCCAATACAGGAAACCCACAAACAGCCTGAAAAGCCTCCAGGTTGCCTCCTCCATCATGCGGTTCTGCTCTCCCTCACATCTTCCTGCAGTGCCATGTGCGTGCTTAAAGACCTCAGCTTGGGAAGCAAGGGGCTCCCATCAGCCCTGCTGAATCCGAGGGGGTTTACACAGCTTAGCCCACCCCATGACCAGCTATCAGCAGGGTGGGAGAGGACCTGGCAAGTCCAACCCCTGCAGGAGTGCGGCTAATTCCACAAGTGCAACAACCTGGAGTTATAGAGGCTTTTCTCCTCAGTCTGAGCCCCACAAGTGCCATTCGGCAATGAGGACAGCAGAGGACACCACATCTGCTCCTCCTATGGGTGCACAGACCATTTGCTGGGTGAAAACCCTATTGAAGGCCCCGCACTGGACACCTACCCAAGCATCATCCACACGGGAAGCCTGTCCTGGGCAGTTTCCCATTCCCAGCTCTCTGTGAGGTATTTCAACCTGATAATAAATACCAGCCACATCCTTGAGAACTCCACCTTCAGGCTGCTGCATAGGCAAAGCAGGGATAAGAGTGGGAGAGTCCAGAGTGAGCTGGACCATTGGGACACAGCAATGCAAGAAGAGACTGTGGGCAAATGGAGCTGGAGGGCAGAAACCTGACTGCAGCAGGCAAAAGCTAAACTTGAGGAGGAAAAGGGATGGGGTGAGCATGGAAAAATCAGATGCCAAGGGGGGGAAATGGGTAGAAAACAAGTGCTTTTGGGGCAGGGCTTCCTGTAAGTCACATCAGGAGATGCAGAGTTTCTTATGGGAAGGCTAAAATAGCTCAGTGCTCCAGAGCTGGCTGCTTCACAAACATCCCCTCTTGCAAGCAGCACAGAAAAGAGGCCAGAAGCTTTAAAAGATACATAAAGGAGATCCAAGTCAGCCCTCTGCTGGCAATAGGATCAGCTGGAGCTGCAGGAGCTGCCCCAGAAGGGGCTCAGCACCCATCCTGCTGCAAACCCCAATGAGCATCCCCTTGCTCAGACAGCGAGGAAAAGAGCACCAGAGCCAAAGGCATCTCACAGAGTGGCTGTGCTCCCTCCTTTAACCTGCCTTGCTCACTCCAGCTCAGGTTAATCATCACTGCAGTCAGTTATGAAGAGGACACGTGCCCTCTGCAGTGCCCCGGCCCCTGGTTACATGGGGTGATGACAAGCAGGGCCCTGGCTGGGAGTGAGGAACAGGGATGTGAAAGGCACAGGCAACATCCCAAAGTGTGGAAGGCGCCGTGCTGGGAGACCAACACATCTTCCACATGGAACTCATAGAGGCTGTTTCCCACCATCACATTCTGCTACTACACATTTCCCCTTCAACAAGGGGAAGCTCACCCAACCCTCCCTGTGCATCCTCCATATCCAGGCAAGCAGAGCACCCTCTGCTCCAGGCTCATCCTTGCTTACAGAGAGCACAGCACGCACCTCATCCCTGTGCCTGGCTTTGGGAAGAGCTGCTCTCTGCTGCAGCCCTGTTCCTCCAGGTCTGAGCTCATGTCGGGGTTACACATTGCTCCCTAATGCATTGAAAGCAGCAGATTAACTTCTCCAGACTCCCTCGCTCCAAGCTCACACCCCTCAGTGCTCCATTCCCAAATCACAGGGTCACTTTTCCACACGGATAAAGCAGCTTAGGTTCTCCTGAAGCACGCACAGCATAACTCAAAGCCCCAGACACGATCCTGAGTCCCCATCACCCTTTGAGAAGAGGCTGGGCTGCTATCTGCTCATCTGACCACGCTTCTGTGATGCCTATTGAGAGCTGCTATCCGACACAGGCTAATGCACCATGTACACCTGTAACTCATTCAGGGAATAAGAAAGGGATGCTCAGCTCTATTCTGCAGCAGAGAAGTGGCCCATCTGCATAGAAGCTGCCTGCGTTTCTCCCCCAGCAAACAGCGTAAGGTAAAAGCATCCATCAGAATTCATAAGATGCACCCCTGGAGTAAAAGATTGATTTGATATTAACAGATTCGTGCAGAGACTATAAAGTGATCAAGGCAGAACACTGACACCTCGGAGGCATCGCAGCCCTGGAAACCCACTGGCAATGCAGGCTGGCATCGGTGCAAGCAGCACAGACCCCCCTTCCCTCCCTTCCCACACAGCCACACGCACCCAGAGACAACTTTGGGAGCGTCAGGCAGCACTAACTCACTGTCTGCCACCTAAACCCCTTTGTCAGCTCCTCGTCTGGCACCCGCAGCCCCGACGGGAGGCTGCCAGCCCCACGCTGCAGCCCGTGTCCCATCACCACACAGCACCAGCGCATCGCTCGCCCCAAAACCACTAACGCAGAGCATCCCCCTGCACAATGGGACAAACACGAAGTCTCCAGGAGGTCCCAGCACCCTCCAGGAGCCCCGCCACGGCGCACAGCATCCCCCGTGAGCCTTATCCAGACACCACCACCACCACCCCCAAGGCATCAATGCAGGTGCTCCTACCTGAGCGTGGCGCTCTCCCCTTGCCGCACTGTCACGTTGTCCATGGCCTTGGGGAAGGTGGCATCTCCGCTGCGCACGGGCACTCCTGCGGGCACAAGGAAGAGCAGCCTGAGACAGAGGACGACTAGGCACCTCCAGGGCAGGGCTAAGCACCCACCGACCCCCATCCTGGGCAGCAGGGACTTTTCCAACAGGCAAAAAACACACCCGACAAGGCCACCGGGAGCGAAAAGAGAAGGGGAAGAGAGAAGGGATGGGGTGCGTGTGTGTGGGGAAGGAGGGGAGCAAAACCACCGGGGCTGAGCGATGAGGAGCTCCACGGAGATCAGGAGAGCCCCCGGCAAGGCAGGATGCGAGCGCTGAGCCTGCCGAGCGGCATCCGGAGGGAGTCCCCGGTATCCTTGGGTGAGGGAGGAGGACGGGAGGGCCGGAGGGGAGGAGGAGGAAGAGGAGGAGAGAAGATGCAGTGCAAGAGATGAAGGTCACAGATGTGTGCCTGCTCCAGACGCTACTTTAAGATTCAGCTGGGCACGCGCTGCGGAGATCTGGCATCAAAAGTTTATAACCCAAGGAGGAAACGTGGCTCTGGCACGAAAAGGGAGGGCGGCCATAAACCCAGTCAAAAACAGGGGAGTTCGGTTGTTTGCCGGCTGCTGTTCTTTGGAATGACAACGGCAAAAGGAAAACAAAGCCCCCAAAACACCCAAAAGCTCCCCAAAATGCCGGTTCTGTCGCAAGATCGAAACTTCCCCGCGGAGCTGCCGGCGATGGCACGGGATGCTCCTCGGCTCCCAAAAGTGGGTCTCCAGAGGCGTCCCCCCTCAGCTGAGCAGCGAGGAGGAGGTGGAAGGGTGTCGGGGCCGCGGCGGCAGCAGCATCCCGGCCCGGGCGGGCGGCAGCATCCCCGGGCGCGCAGGCGGACTGCCCGCGGTTGTCATGGCAGCGGCTCCATCCCTGACCGGCGATCGGGCTCCCGCACACCCCGGTAACACCCGCACGAACACACACACACACAGAGCGAGGCGGGCGGAGCGCGCTTCACCCGCCAGCCTTTAACCCCCGCCGCACCGCGCTCCCGCAGAGCACCGGCACCGAGAGGCTCCCACCAGCCCAAGGGACATCCCCCCCCTTTAACTGCTTCAAGCCCGGATGTCTTGCACAGCTCAGCACCAGGATGCTGGTCCCCTCGGCCACCCCAGGGCCCTTGCTGCGTCTTTCCTCCCTGCATCCTTCCCGGCATCCATAGAATCGACCAGGTTGAAAAAGATCTTCATGATCAAGTCCAACCATTCCCCAGCACTGCCAAGGCCAACACTAACCCATGTCACTAAGGGCCTCGAATACATGGTTTATGAACACTTCCAGGGATGGTGACTGGGCAGCCTGTTCCAATGCCTGAGCACCCTTTCCATGAGGACATTTTCCCTAAATATCCAATCTAAACCTGCCCTAGGTACAGCTTGAGGCCATTACCTCTTGTCCTGCAACTTATTCCTTAGGAGCAGAGCTCAGCCCCCTCCTGGCTCCATCCTCCTGTCAGGCAGTTGTAGGGAGCAATAAGCATTCCCCCTGGGCCTCCTCTTCTCCAGACTAAACCTCCCCTAGGTCCCTCGGCCGTTGCTCATCACACTTCCATCCACCTGTTAATGCACGCTTGAATTCAGGGATGGCTCCCCTGTGGCTAAGAGCCTGTCTGCAGGCAGGGCAGTAAGAAACAAGGTCCTGCTGCCACATATTTGCCCCACCAGATCATTGTGGAAGGGAGCTCCAGAGGATCTCCCTACTCCATACCCCTGCCGTCCTCAGTTCCTGACACAGACACCCTTGCACTAGGATGGTTTTCCACCCCATCACTCCAAACAGGGTAGTGCTTGACATCAGAGTGCACCATCCTATTCCCTGGTCCCCTTGCAGTCCCATTATGCACAAGAAGTGGTCTTGGAGGCACACAGAGACCATCATTTACCTCCTCAAAGAGCAACTGAGGGTACCAAGACCTCAATGATCATCCAGACACATCCATCTCTGTGCCTACAGAAGGAAACCAACCTCACATTGCCACCTCCTTGCATTGTGCTGACAGTTCCTCATTCCCAAGCCAAGACAGGCATTGTCCTCAACTGGGTGCATTCCTACTCAATATAACGTGCCCCTTCCAGGAGAAATATAACAACCAGTGAAAGAGTTTAAGCTATTTTGGGGCACCAATCTCCTCCAGAGACCCAAACGCGGCTTCTACAACTGATCAAGAGGTATTTGCAAGGGATTTTCAGTGATCTCAAGCCTAATTATCAGCATAAAAGGTCTTCTCTATATGGCAGTGGGATGCAGGGATCCTAAATACACCTATAGCCACAGGCTAGCACTGCAGAGATGTCTGCTGACTCCTGGCACCAGCTTATGGCTGCAGGTACGAGAGGGATGCTGACTGCAGCTTGGATAAATAGGACAGCCCAGGAGCCAAGGGAAGTGCAGGGAAAAGCACAGGGTTGAGTTTTCCAGCTCTTCTTCTGATGGAAAGTTGCCTTAACCCTGAATACACAAGTTGGCTGCTTCAATGCCAAGCCTCCTTTAGGGGGGAAAGGATGGAGAGGAAGAACACCCCATCTCCTTCCCAGAGTTCTCCCACCCTGGCACAGAGGAGCCACATCTACTGGCAGGGAAGGAGAAGCAAAGAGTGAGCACAAACCCATTGCAGGTCCCCACAGTGAGACAGCCTGAGCCTCCTCCAGCAGCAGGATTTGCTCCAAGGGGGAGGATGCTGCAGTGACCAGAAGCTGTGCTAGGTACAATAGTGTTCACCCCTTGGGATCGGAAGCTGTAGACAGAGTGCGCGCAGCAGGAAGCCTGCCAGAGCGGTGTAATTTAGGAAAGGGGAGATTTAAAGCGGAAAAAGAGCCTGTCTGCCTCAAAAGAGCCTCTGAGGAGGTTGGAGAGATGCAGATACACGTAAAGGCAAGGTATAAACTAACAGGGAGCTGAACTGGCATATATGGGGCATCCAGAAGGGGAAAGAGAGGAAAGAGAATGTTGTCCATATTTATGCAACAGAAATCTGCCTAACTGGGTAGGACACAACAACCTGGCACCTCTACGCAGGTGGCATGTCTCAGTGAAGCCACTTTGGGCACCCAACAGCGGGTGCAGGCAGCCAAAGAGCACCATTTCCTGCCTTGGTCTTCTGGCCTACCCCATCATAGCTCTGGTTAGAGCTACCTTCTGAGTGAGCACGCTGCCACCAAATGAAGGGAGCAAGCTGGGACATGCGGGAGAAAAGGGCAAAGGGAAAAAGAACTCGGAATCCAGAAGGGTACAAAATCTGGATGCAGCAGACATGAAAGCAGAGCCACTTCCATACCCAGACAGTTTGCAGACCAGAGGTTGCATGGGGTGGCTTCAGATCAGGCCCGTGTCTAAAAATACCAGCCAGCTGAGAGGGACTCGGAGGCTGGCACAGGCCCTGGGGGCATCAGGCATATGGCAGTGGCTGATCCTGCTCCTCAGAGTGACGTTAACAAGCCCTGACCTTCTCTCATCATCCCAGAGGCTCAGAAAGGAGCTGAGATTGCAAGGACGAGTCCCTCCACCTCCCAGCCCCTTGTCAATCTCTGCTTTTATTAGTGGTGCGGTTTGGTCTCCATCTCTCTCCGAGGTTTCTCCCTCGTTGCTCTAATCAGGAGCTTGCAAATGCCAAGAGACCAGACTTGGAAGCAATTAGTGAGGGACCAGAGCCCACTGTGGAGCAGGTTGGTGGCAGCGCTGCTCCAGCACCATGCTGGGACCAATGTAAGGCCAAACTGGGCTTTATTCTGCAGCCTCATCACTGTTCCAGGTTTATTTTCCCCTTCTCCACTCATCTCAGGGAATGCTGGGATGCTCTCAGTCCATCTCCCTTAAGGTGGATGCAGTGAGGGATGGAGACTGCAACAACACCAGGACCCCACGCACTTGGGTAGCATTAACTGCTCACCATACACCCTTTGGGACACTGCATCTTCCTAAAGGGTATTTATAGAATCCCCAAGTGGTTTGGGATTCTCCCCTCTGGCAGCTTAAAGCCATTCCCATTGTCCTGTCCCTACATTCCTTGTCCAAAGCTCCTCTCCAGCTATCTTCTAGCTCCTTTTAAACCAGACACAGATATTCACAGCCTAGGACCTTCCCACAAGCATCCTGCCTGGGGAGAGGAACACCATGAAGCACAGCCACTCTTCGCACCAGGACAGCAGCTTCTCCCACGGTGAGCACAACCAACCACCATGTCCCTGTCAAAGTGGGAAGTGCAGTCCTCAGCAGGCAAAGAAAACTGATTCTTAAGGAAAATATAATGGAAAATGGTTCTCTTTGCCTTTTTTTTTGTCCTTTTTTCCCCCAAGATGAACTTTGTCTCTGAGCCACTCACAACTGAAGGGGTTAATGCTGAACCCACCAAAACAAAAACCCAGCAGAGCTGGAGGGCAAAGCAGTCCTTGGAGGACCTGGCCTTGTTTATTCAAGGAGCTAATCCTTTGCCCTCCAGCACCGGTGGAAGTTCCCAGATCTCCCTCTGGAACGCCCAAAGGAGTTGTTTCAAAGCTCATTCCCAGTCCCTGTCTGCAGACAGCTGCTGGTGCTTCCTGAAAACTGGGGTCTTTTAAAGCATCCCTCTCCTGGGGCATGTGAAATCTCTATTCCTGAGCATCCTGGCTGCACTATCTGGCCGAGATATACATAACAACTCCATGGTAAATAGAGAGCGCTGTATCTTGTTGGTATCCTGCTACGTGCAGATGGCATCTGGGCTCGGGGCTATAAGATTTTTAACTAATATCGTTCTGCACTACTATCCCCTCCTCCCTTTTCTCCCACCTCCTCCTCCTTTCCACCTCCTTTCTCTCCATCTGTCCCCATCCCTTCTCTTCTCCACCTTTTCTCTTGCACACTTGCAGCTGCTAATTTTTCCCCAGCGTATTTGGCACTGCCTCCAGACACCTCTTCCCCCACAGCCCTGTTTCTTCCTCTCCCAATTGCTGCCAGTCTCCATTTCTTTACCCCAGGCACACACACCCGGCACAGCAGGGAACCATAGAATCATGCAATGGTTTGTGTTGAAGGGACCTAAAAGCTCATCCAGCTCCAACCCCTGCCACAGGCAGGGACACCTCACACTAGAGCAGCTTGCTCCAAGCCCCTGTGTCCAACCTGGCCTTGAGCACTGCCAGGGATGGGGCAGCCACAGCTTCTCTGGGCACTCTGTGCCAGCACCTCAGCACCCTCACAGGGAAGAGCTTCTGCCTTATAGCCAACCTGAACTCCTCCTCTTTCAGTTCAAACCCATCACCCCTTGTCCTATCGCTCCAGTCCCTGGTGAAGAGTCCCTCTTCAGCATCCTTGCAGACCCCTTCAGACACTGGCAGCTGCTCTGAGGTCTCCATGCAGCTTCTCTTCTCCAGGCTGAACAGCCCCCAGCTGAGCATCCTCCAGCACATTGGAGCTGGGGTGTAGCAAAGCATCCCCCCGTTCCCTAGATAAAAGCTTTGGGAATGCTGTTCAGAGCTGCACTGGCCGCTGCCCAGGCAATGGCACACACACAGCTCTCCCCCTCCATCCCCCTGCCTCTCTCCAGCAGGATTTATTTCTCCCACTTAATTTTCCCAGTTGTTTTATCTTGGTTTATCTTCACACTCAATCAGGCTCTCTGTACAAAGGGAACTTTTATTTTCTCTGCTGTTACATTTAATGCGTTTTATCGCAGGAATTTAGCAAACAGAAAAACACACTGAGGTAATCGTGACAAAAAAAACCCCACAGCTTATTCCTCAACCTGAGCATGGTCGTGAGCTCTCCTGGGAGGAAAATGCAAACTCAAGACCCATTCTCTTCACTAACATCCAACTATGGGGCTGGTTTAGCAATGAACACCCCTCCAACAGCATCCTTGCAACCTTAATGCATGGATAAACGCTCCCATCTTCCACAAAATCCTTCCAGGAACACGCAATCCCAGCTGAAGCGGAAGTATATGTATCCCCGAGGCCAGGTTGGACACAGAGGCTTGGAGCAACCTGCCTTAGTGGAAGGTGTCCCTCGCTGTGGCAAGGGGTTGGAGTTGGATGAGCTTTACGGTCCCTTCCAACCCAAACCATTCCATGATCCCATAATTTCATTTTCCAGCAGGATTTTTGACAACTCTCCGGGATTTTTTTTCATTCTAAGCAAGCAAAATGTGAAGGTTTCATTTGCCACGCCAAGATTTTTATGTTGTTGTTGTTGCCATTCCTGCTGGTATTTAGTGCTTTTGGGCATGTGTTCAGCTCCCATGCGGTCTTTCCCTTCAAACCCAACTTTCTAGGGAAGAGGCTGGGGGGGGGGGGGGGGGGGGGCAGTCACAGCCATGTGACATTTTGCTTCAGTGCCAAAACATTTCCATATCAAAACACGCCAAAGTTCAGGAAGCTCCACCAAAACAGCACAACAAAACCCCACTGCATTGATAGTCCTTGCAGGCATCTGCCAGAGAGATGCTTCCAGCAAGCCTGCATTTCCCACATCACTGGGAAGCAGAGGGAAAAACCAGAGCAGGGCAAAAAGGAGGGAACTGCAGGGGTTGGAAGTGGGTGATCTTAAGGCCCTTTCCAACCCAAACCATTCTATGAGTAGAGAAGAGAAAGAAAGTGTAGGGTGGGGGATTACAGACATTAAAAGCCTTCTACTTCAATACCAGCGCAAAGGATATGGGGTTTCCACAGTAGGGATGTGCAGGGGAATGGGAACACGGCACGCTGCAGCTTGAGGGTGACAGAGCCCATGTTCCCCCCAAGACAAGAGCAGGTTTGAGGTTGCAAAATGCCCCTTCTTGCTCTGAACCCTCAGTTCCATCCCTTTATGGCCCAAAGTCCTATTTAGAAGCAATGTAGGTTATGAGTAGCAGGGGCAGACAAGCTGCTCTTGTTTCTAGCTCACTGCACGCTCCCATCAGTGTGACCGAGCATGGGACAACACAATGGTCCCATTTCCCCCAAATGCTGCCTCAAAAAGCCCCCCCCCCCCCATCCCTATAGCAAACACAGGCACTGCCAAGCAGAGCAGGAACATTTCTTCCCTCTCCTGCCAACATTACAAGGCTCATTTCATCGCTGCTTGCAAAGTGCTTTGCGAGCTCTTAACTGAACTAATAAAAGAACAAATAAATAGATAGCACAGAGCCTTGTTGATGCTATTTCCAAACACGAAGCCATCGTGTAGCCTCTGGGCTTATTTACAAAATACAGAGACGTGGAAATGATCAGAACACACTTGTGCCACCTACACGAGATGCTGCAAGAGGGAAACCACGTTCTTGGCTGTCCTGGGAGGCTCTGAAGCAGTATCCCCAGCACCCATTCAGAAGGTGACAGGAAGGGAAACCATATCTACCTGTTCCTCTCAGTGGATGTTGTGATTTTTCACCCCTGGGTGACACAAGAGCCACTCATCACAGAGCTGGTTGGGATAACAACTTCTCCCATGCTGGGGGGTAGAAGGACCAGCGTTCCCCAGCTCTGGGCTGAGCATCAAACCTATCCCCATGCCATGCAGGCATGTCTGACTGTAGAGCTACAGGGTTTGCAGCCCAACCCCACCCTCAGCTCTGCCTCTGTATCAGCAGAGTGGCCAAGACAACGAGATGTAAAGCTAAAGAGGGAAAGCAAGAGGAAAATAAGCCTAATTCCATAGACTGAAAACCTGGATTCTCCTGCAAGCAACAGCTTGTGCTGTAGAGAGCTGAAGCACTGCACAGTGCTCAACCTGTCCATCATGTACCCCTCCAACATGGTCCTCTCCTCCTAGGATGGTCCCCAGCAGCCCCATGGCTCTCACCACAGAGCAGCACCGCCTGTCTACCACCAGGAAGCCCAGAATCCTGCCTCTGCCTTGACACACTCATTTCTCACCCGCTCTCCTTCCCGAGGCAACGGGCCAACACACATGAGCCTTTGGAACATCTCACTGATGGGACAAGCTGGCTTCCAGGAGCATCCATCTCCTCCCTGTGCTGTCTGCTGGCAGAGGCAGGAGGGATGGCAGCAGAGCAGGGTCTCTTTACCTCCTCTCACCCCTGCAGTGGGTAGCTTGGGCTGCTGTGTTAAGCAGGTAAAGGTCTAAACCACTTAGACTTTGCTTGTCTGAACTTCCCAGGCTGCAAATCCCAAGGGAAATCAGAATTCTCAGTGTTTGCAGTCTTTCCTCACTGTGCCCACTGCAGATGATGTTTTTCCTCCTTTGAAATACTTGTTTCTAAGGGCTGAAAGGGAAGGGGGGAACATTGGGTGAAGGAAGGATCTTGGCTCCTGTGGGCTTTGGATAAGTTCACTGGGAGTTTGATTTGAGCTGTGGGTAAATGCCAGCACAGGCACCGCACTATCTGAACCAGCGGATCTGCTCCATGCACATCTCACCGCTGATTTATTCCCAGGGGTACTGGGCACGGAGAGATAAATATGCAAGCTGCAAAGCCGGGGTGGGGATGGGAACATCTCCATCTTCCTAGGTCAGTTTCAATTCATCTTTTCGAGTCAGCCTGGTCTGAGCCATTTACTTGTGACTCCAATCCAATTCTCTTCAAAGAGAATGGATTCCGGGATTAAAATCTAGGTTTGCTGCAAACAAAACTAAGCACGTTTTATGAGGAAGAGTAACCCTGGGGGAGGTTTGCCTACAGTTTCAAAGGCTGAGCAAGGTTTCTGTACACAGTTCTGCTTGCTGTCAGCAATCCCTGCTATCTCCAGGTTGCTGACAACTCGACAACCTCCAATACCGCAGCAGGGAAACAGCCTGCAAGCTGCAAGAGCTTGTTATCCCGTTCTGCAGAGAGAATAACAAGGTAGGAAAAGACAAAGAAGCCAAATTCCTTTGGAGGAGTAAGAGACCTGCCTCAAGCCACCCTGGAAGCCAAAGGTCCCTCTAAAGCACTGTTCTGGGCACTGTTCCCAATGGGCCTATGGCTTTGGAGCAGCCACCAGGAGCTGGTTCCTTCACCACCAAGTAGCCCTGAGGCTCCTTTGGCTGTATTCAGAGAAAAGCCCTTTTTACCCCTCTCCAATTCAAGCAAGGACAAATAACTGCAACAGCAGCGTTCCAAAACACTTCTCTGGTGGGGTTCAAGACACGGCATCCCCCTGTCCAGGGCTATTCATCCCCAGATCAGAGCCCCAGTGAGCAGGATGAGCTGGAAAGCTCCATCCTTTCCTCACCCATCCTGCATCTCCTCACGACTCTATTGTCATGTTAAGCAGCTGCTCAAACATTAAGCAAACCCATCAAGAAAAATAGGAGGCTTGCAGATGGGTGGCATTTTCTTCCTAACTGCTTTGGTTTTATTTACTTAGGGTTCCCCCCCCTCCCTCCTATCTCCTTCACCCTTCAAACCCATCCCTGCTATTGCGGCTGGCTCTGCAAGCCGCCGGCCTGATAAGCAGCCGCTTGCTCACTTCTGGACCTCCCAGGCTCTCTTATTCATTGTTGTTTTCTCTGTTGCTACAAATTGGCACTTCTAAAGAGATTTCCAGGCCAAGTATTAACCCCCTCCGGAGCCCAGCCACATAAACACACACGTTATTTGTCAAAGGAGGGAAAAGCAGGCAAGCTGTAGGGAAATTTAAGTGACTTGTCTGAAACGAGGAAGGCAAAGGAGCCAAGACAGACGTTCCTACCTGCTCCAGGTCCTTCTCCCATCCTTCCAGACCCATCTGCAGCCAAATTCCTCCATCTTCCCAATAAATCAGCACAGACAAGCTCTCTTCCAGCACTAGAAATAGGACCCAGGAGTCCTGACCATATTTAAGCACAAAACAAGGTTTCTCCTCGTTGCAAAGCCTGAGCCAACCTCCTTTTAGGAAAAGTTTTATAGAGGCTTTATTTATTATCAACCCCTGGATGATAAAATGAGGCCGCTACAATGAGTCCTATTTATTTCCTCCCCTTGGAGGGGCTGAGATGGGAAGCAAATGAAGGGCTCCAGCACTGACCCTGGGTTGCAGACCATTGGGTGATTATATTATAACAGCTTGATAGCAGCTGTGATTTAATGCAGCTGTTAGAAATTAGCAAGGACTCCATCAAAAGCATCCCAGTCACTCACAATAACAGGCTAATAAATCATTCCCCCAGTGCTCCATGGCATTTATAGTTCTATTTTAGAGCTGCAAAGCAGAGATCGGCCTCCTCTCCTGGATTTATTTTTATTTATGCTTTTAATAATGCAATTAAATAAATAAATTTAAGGCTGTTGTGACTCTGTTGCCAAAAAAAGCACTGAGGAGAACTTCCCCTGCATGACTTCCCTTGGTTATTTTCTCCCCAATAGCCAATTAAATGGGAAATGAATGGCTCCAAGATATTGCTTCCAACACACGGGATGAAAGTCTGGCACCGCTAAAATCCAGGGGATGCAGGGAGGGAGATGGAGGGAAGAGAGGGGAAAGCTGGGGTGGTTGTCACACTTCTCCCCATCCCAATTTCCTCCTGTCACACCATTACCCTGAGTATCTACATGCTGCATTTCCTGGGGGCATACATGAATGCACTCGCCTCTTCCCAGCCACCAAACCCACTTTTATTAATATCTTCTGGAGCAATGATTAGGGGCATTCCCATGCTCCTAAAAAGAGGATCTACCTACTGTGGCTGCAAGCCAGGCACTTAGAAACCTCCCCTGAAATGGGATGACTGATGCCAGAGCAGAAGGATGAGCTCATGGGGCTGGCTGTCCCATCTCTTTCCATGAACCACATCATGATGGAGCACAGCTTGGCCTGGCCATGTCCCTCCAAATACACCCAAGGGAATTAATTTCATGGAATTTCATAGAATCCCAGACTAGTTTGGGTTAGAAAGGACCAACTGGTCCTTGATGCGGGTCCCTCTCCAGCATCCTTGTAGCCCCTTTCAGATACTGGAAGCTGCTCTGAGGTCTCCACGCAGCTTCTCTTTGGCTTCTCATTTGCTGCCCAGAATGATGTGCCTGGTCCAGACATCCTGCTGTTTGTGGAGAGGATGGCCAAGGGAGGCAGCATCTCATGCAGAGACAGACATGAGCTCCAAACCTTTCCTTCTCCCTTCCTCATGCCTTGCAATGTCCAAAATGGCTCCACAAACCTCACAAGAGATGCACCAAGGAGTAATGCACTCTTCACTCTGTCCATCACCTCAGTGAGCCCAAGATCCTGCCTCTGCCTTGACAGAGACTGGGGAGGAAAATGCACCCATTCGCTGTTCTTGCATGCCAAGGAGAGGTGATGATGCATCTTTCCTGCTTCCCTCCCCCTAAACTCCCTGTACCCAGCATGTCCCGAAATACAACACACCACAGATTGACAGCTTCAGTGTTCCAGCTTACTTCAAAAGGCTTAAAGCAAGGTTTCAACCAGGCTTGCTTTGCACAGCACAGGGGAGAAGCCAGCACCTTGTTCACTGCTTCGAAGCCAAAGGCAAAGACCAAGGAGCAGAACCAAGACTGGAGCTTGATTTACTCCCGAGGGAGGTTCATGTTGGGTTATGTTTTGTGAAGTTCTCATCCCTTTACTTTTTATAGCTCCTTAAAATGAGCCTTATCCCATCATCTCTGACATGGCTGCTTTGTGATCTCCAGCGAGCCTGATGCACACACAGACCTTGCCAAGTCAGCTTCACCTCATCGGGGTCTCCATCACTGAGAAACCTGACCCATCCAGAGCCTATCTGCACCCTGGATTCAAGGTAGGGAGCAAGCAGCAATGTGTTACCTCAACACTACCACCCTCTTGCATTGCAACCCACCACAATCAACTAAAAACACTGAAAATAGACTATTTTAAGTGATTTATCTCTCAGCCACACATAAAACTCTGGTGTCGGGGAGTTTAGAGTGAACCAACACCCAATAGAGACTCCCCTGAAGCTGAATCTGATCTCTGCTGGGTCCATTTAAAATGCTCTCAGCGTTTCCATCATATCTTTGCTTTTAAGTAGAGTTACAGTCAGAAAAATTACACTGCATACACGACCCCAGAGGTTCTATATTTTTTCTGCTGCCGTGACAGTTCCTGACCAGATCAGCTTAATTTACAATTTGGGAGATAGGGTTGCTTCCCCCCTCCTCCCTCCAAACTGCCGGCCTTGCAAATTCCTCAGGAATGGAAATACCTGCCCCCCCTCATTGGTTCTGTCACCTCAATGCAGGATATATGGCCCAGGGCATGGTTCCATGGATGGAGAGGGAAACCCATCTGGCTCCCAATCCCAGAGCTGCAGGGGCAGCTCACTGGAGATGAAGCATTGGGATCCATGAAAATCCCTAGCAATAAGGAGTAGAGGATGGAGGTCTTTGGAGATGCTTGGAGAAGGACCTAGGGGTGCTGGTCTAAAAGAAACCGAACATCAGCTCCATCAGTGTGTGCTCACAGCCAGAAACCACCTGTATGCTGGGCTACATCCCCAGCAGTGCGAGCAGCAGGTCAGAGGAGGTGATCCTGCCCTCTGCTCTCATGAGACCCCACTTGCAGCACTGTGTGCAGTTCTGGTGTCCTCAGCATCAGGACCACATGGAGCTATCTGAGCAAGTCCAGAGGAGACCATGAGGATGAGCAGGAGCTGATAACATTGGGGCTGTTCAGCCTGGAGAAGAGAAGCTGCATGGAGACCTCAGAGCAGCTGCCAGTGTCTGAAGGGGTCTACAAGGATGCTGAAGAGGGACTCTTCATCAGGGACTGTAGCAATAGGACAAGGGGTGATGGGTTTGATCTGAAAGAGGAGGAGTTCAGGTTGGCTATAAGGCAGAAGCTCTTCCCTGTGAGGGTGCTGAGGCGCTGGCACAGGGTGCCCAGAGAAGCCGTGGCTGCCCCATCCCTGGCAGCGTTCAAAGCCAGGTTGGATGGGGCTTGGAGCAAGCTGCTCTAGTGTGAGGTGTCCCTGCCTGTGGCAGGGGGTCGGAACTGGATGAGCTTTAAGGCCCTTTCCAACCCAAATCAGTCTGGGATTGAGTGATTCTATCCCATGAAAAGCACCAGCAGAAAGCCGCCGTATGTGTGAGGTTTTAATCACAGCAACTGATTTTTGCAATTACAGCCTAATATAATGGAATCTATCATTAAAGCAATGGGTTCAGCTGCTCTGATCTTTTCCCATTTAAATAAAGACGGATAGAGAAAGCTCTGGGAATTGGCACCACCCACCAGACAGGCATCTCTAACTCAGGAGCACCAGCACAATCAGGACAGGCAGGAGAGAGCTGTTCCTGGCGTAGTCACAGCTCCCCATGGAGTGACAACAGAGCTGCTCTCCAGTGCCCCAGGCACACAGCTTAGACCTCAGTGGGTCTCTGAGCATCTTCTCTTTGCTCCATCAGGAAGGTTTTTAGACATACCCATTAATGGAGAAGGAGCTGCAAGTCCAACAGCCCATCCGAGGTCTCTTCTGCTGCCATCCTCCACATAAAGCACAGTCCCCAGCCCAACACTGAACCTCTCCAGATGTCCCTCATAGCAAGCAAAGTGCTCCAATGACGGCAAAAATGCCTTCCCAAAAGAAGTAGTGTAGGCAGTTATCCCCATGGGTATAGCCAGGCCGAATCCTGTGTCCAAGATCCAAAGCAAAAGTCTTATTGCCTTCTGCAAATCCACTTTGCACCGATTATTCCCTTCCTTATGCCAAATCCTCCTCTTAGGATGCAAGAAACCTTGATCTCAAAAGAAAGCAGAGGGCTTCAATAAGCGCTTTCAGCAATGTTTTAATAATAAAAAGCCTAATTAAATCTTTACATGTCTAAATACATTTGTCATCTCTTTCCATTAATAATGTTGCCTTTAATGTGATCAGCTCCTCACCCCCTGCAAATAACCTCCTCCAAATACTCCCTCATATCTGGTGTGCCACTGGCACAGGGAGCTCAATAGCTATCCCAAGGCTCTTTGGTGACAGTGTTCCACAGTCCTTTACTCCCATCAATACAAGAGGGAATGGGAAAAGCAACTGGGAGAACGACCTGGGAATGGGTCTTCATGGAAGAGGCAGGAACCACATTACACCAAACCTGTGGCAAGTGGAGACATGGGAAAGATCACCCTGCCAGGACCAATCGAGACAAGCAGGTGAAGATGTAAGAGGCATCAGAATATCCTATTGTCAAGACCATTGGCACATTAAAGATAAGCCACTCAATTCCTAAGGCCTTAAGGATGTGCTGAGCTTCAGCTCTTCGCCCTAATGTGGAAGATCAACAAGGAATCACCCTCAAATAGGCTTCAACCCATCCTGCCTTCTACAACAGTGTGTTTAGAGAGGGCAACCTGTCCCTGAAGGCTAGTTCAAGCTACTGGTTGAGCAGTGCCTGAGCAGCCTCAGTAGCTGGGCAGAGCTCTTGTGCAGTTTGCTATTTGTTTTATTAATATTATTATTGTTATTATTTTTAACCGTGGAATCATTTTATTAATATTAATAAAGCCACTGAAAGTGCTAATTTCCTCCATCATTCTCCTAATTACCTCTATTGAATTGTGAGGATCATCTGCATGAGTAATGACTCCCCATGCATTTGCTTCGCTGCTCTGCCTTTGCTCAGCAAAGAAAGCAGCAAAAGCTGGATCCTGCACCCGCAGATGGGAGGGAAGCATCCTTCAAACCACCACCAGATGCCTCCTACATCAGCAACAGTAACCGATGGACTCTCCCCCCAGCCTCAAAAGCCTCACCGGGTTCATTCTGCATCAATACAAGAGAGGGGACCGGTCTTCCATGGAGAAGGTGAGTGCTTTTAGGCTATTTCTCAGTGCTCAAGGCCTCTCTCTGCTTCTCTGGAGGCCAAACACCCTCACTAGATCTTCAAAGATCACATGGGCAGCCTGCTGCTCTCCAGAGGCACCAGCAGGTTGAATCTCACCTGGATTTTGGCTAGCAGCATCACTAAGGGTTACCTCCCTTAGCCACACAGTGACTGGGACCAAAAGGACTGGATGGGCTGAAGGCTATGCCACAGTGACAGCTACTCCCAAAAGTAAGAAGAGTCTTCCCAGGAAAGGCTGAGAACAGAAATCCCTTTCATTTCATTCTCTTTTTGTTGCTAATGCCAAGATGTTTTCCCTTCCTAAGTCAACTCTAAAGTCTGAAAACCACATCCAGCACAGGAAGGTTTTCCAGCTCTGGGAACACCCCAAGCACAAAACCAAGGAACACTCAGCTCTTCCCTGTGAGGATGGTGAGACACTGGAACAGGCTGCCCAAAGCAGTGGTGAATGCTCCATCCCTGGCAGTGTTCAAGGCCATGTTGGATGGGGCTCGAAGCAACCTGCTCTAGTGGAATGTATCCCTGCCTGTGGCAGGGGGCTGGAACTGGATGAGCTTTAACGTACCTTTGCACCCAAACCATTCTGGGATTCTCTAAGTCCAATCCATCATCTATCATGGGAGTCTGTGTTGCAGCTGTTCTGCAAGGTGAGCCAGAAGGAAAAGGGACACCAGAAGTGACATGCCTATAGCATGATTCCAGCACAACCTGGCACTAACAGCTGCACAACACCCTCAGGCTTGCTAAGGGAACACAAGTCTTTAAAAGATGCATGATGTTCTTGGATGGGATCCATTCCCCCACAGCTACAGCACGCCAACAGCCCTGCACGAACACCAGCACACTGGCAAGGTGAGGCTGAAGCTCTGTGGTGGACCCTTTGCAGGGACCTGGCATCCTCTGCTACCAGTCCTGAGTGCTGCAGGACATCTGGCTGGGAAGAGAATTCAAAGCATGAAAGAGATCTCTATAACCATCACTGCTCTTATCACAGAGACACTGCTCCAACAAGCTGCTTGTGCAGGCAGAAGGAAAAGGCAGGATGTTTCTGACTCTGCCATTCCATTTCACTCAACTTATGGGACAGGCTTCAGCATGGAGAAGGTAAAGCTCAGGGGAGACCTTAGAGCAGCCTTCCAATGCCTTATGGGGGCCCATAGGAAACCTGGAGAGGGGCTTTGGACAAGGGCCTGTAAGGACAGAAAAAGAGGAATGGCTTTAACCTGCCAGAGGGGAGACTGAGATGCGCTCTGAGGCAGAAGCTCTTCCCTGTGAGGGTGCTGAGGCGCTGGCACAGGGTGCCCACAGAAGCCGTGTCTGCCCCATCCCTGGCAGTGCTCAAGATGGCCCCAGGCTTTCCTTCTGCCTCCAAAAAAGCCCTCTTCTGGCAAGGGGGTAGGACACACATTGGTGTTTTCCTTGCTAGCAGCAGTGTGGCAGGGAGAAGGAATCTCTATTAGCCAGGCTCTCACTGCACTCGAGAGGCTGTGCGCATCATATTTGTATTCATTTTCATGAACTCCCCATAAAAGTCACTAATAGAACACAATCTGCTAATTAAATTTCACGCAGGAAGGCATTTTCACCTTAGATTAGCAGTGTCCTTGTGCATTTTTTGCCACTAACGTACTAATAACATCTTATTTATCTTATAAATGAATTCCCTTAAACTTATCATTAGATTTGAGCTATTAGCGCGCTCAAATGAACCCAATGTGAAGGGGTTAGGGGGAGGGAGGCAATTCCAAAGGGATGGAAACCACAAATCCATTTTCCTCCCTTTTTAGGAGCAAGCTGACAGCTCAGGGGAGCAATGTACTGCCTTTGCTGCAGAGGTGCCAGCAAGGGAAAGGAGCCCTTACCAGCCCTCAGGTCTCACTGCCAGGGATGTGCTGCCCAAGCAAAGGGCATGAACAGCTTCTCCAACCTCAGATATTCTTGGTGGGAAGGTCTATATTAGAGCACACATAAGACCAAAATACATCTCACCCCATCCTTGCTCATCCCATTGGGGCCATACCTTTAGACCCGCATCAAAATGCAATGTTCCCTGTGTTCCCCCTCAAGACGTCCCATCTGGGTGTGCAAATAGCCTGGAGAAGCCAACTGCTGCACCTGCATCCCAACCAGGGCCTGGATTTAAACTACTTCTCCAAGGAAGGGAGGAGGTGGGGGAGAGGCGTTCTTGCTCATGAATCTTGGCAGGATGCAGCTGCTGCCTGTGCTTCCCTGGGATGAGAAGATGGATAACGGAGAGGAGGCCAAGCTGCAATGCTTAAATCCAGCTCTGCTTTGACATGGTGCTGAGAAACCTTCCCTTGTAGAGTTGGATTTTCTCACTAGACATGCTCAAGCCTCCCTTGTACCATCACCGTCCTCCTGAATACCATGTAAAAGCCTGATGTGAATCACTCGCAACTCACATGAAGCTGTGCCTCAAAGGATGGGGTATGTTTTTTGTATCCAGCTTTCCCTTCTGCTGAGGCTTTTTGTCTCAAATCAGGGTTTAGACTGGCTCAAATCCCACCCTGGCTGAGCAAACAAAGGGCAATGACTGTTTCCTCCCCAGTACCTTGGTACAACAGTGCTTAATAGCCAACTTCGCAGAAGAAAACAACATCCAACCTGACAGCAGCGTTTTCTCCCCCTTTCTGAAGATCGTTTACGAAGATCCTTTCCCACTTGGAATTGGATGAGGCAACATTGACATCCAGTGGCCGATTAGATTAATCGCAGCAGAGCTGAAGTATACTCTAGGGATGAAGCCAGCATTTGCCAAGGGCTGGCAGACAGAGCTGCAATAGGCAGACAGACACCAGCATCTTCTGCCAGGGCCACCACCACAAACCAAGGGGATATGCATTTCAGGGCTGTGTTATTCCCAAATCCTGATGGAGAGTACTATGGACCTACTGGCATCAATCAGCATCTCTGCTCCAACTGGAGGTGGTGCTTGTTTGTCCCATAGTTCTGGGTCCGAGTCTTTTGATAAGCCCAAAAGCTCTGCAGGGTGAACACCAGCATGCTTAGGCTGCACTGCTGTGTTTCACCCCTAGACACAGGCTTTGAGTCCGTTACAAAGCCAGTGGGAACCAGCCATAGATGCTTTTCCATCACCCCTAAACTATATGGACAACAACCTCCATCCTCAACACTGGACACTTGAAGATTTGGCTGGACAGCGTGCTGGCACATCTATCTTTGCCAAGAAAAGCTATATCAGATAATCTTTGAGGTCCCTTCCAGCGTGGTATTCCATGATTCTATGGCTCCAAACATCCTAGTTCAGCATCAGGCCCTGCCCAATATCCTCTCTGCTATCCCAAGCTCAAGCTGGATCTACTTACCCATCTATTTGCAGCACACAGCTTCTGCCCATCACCAAGTCTCACCAGCTTCTGGTTGTGTTTTGGCTGTACAATGCTGTGGCACAGGGCTGGTTATGGATAATGTGATTCTCAAAACCCATTCCTGATGGGCCTCTATGTGGGCCAGGGGAAATCTTGTATTCCCCTCTTACAGCCAACACAAGTGAGGCACCAGGAGAGGAAGAAGACTGTGGTGCATGAGGGAAGGCTGCAAATTCATGCTGTTTTCCCAACTACAGAACCATTTGCATGCCCACAGGGGCAATTCGATGTTGGTCCCTCCCAAGACAGCTGTAAAAGCAGAGGCTCCCCCCTCCTCAAATCTGCTTTAAAGGTTCCTCAGTTTCTGTGGGGCTTCCATTTGATGTTTCAAAACACGACAGCACGTTACGCGCCACGCAATTAAATATTGATAGGGAATTCTCCCCAAGTATGGTTCCCCTCCATCTCTCTGCCTCCACCGGGAGATGTCAAGTTCTGTTTCCTAAGCTGTCCCCATGCAGTGATTACGTTCATTAGGGCACCAGCCTTGTGGTTAAAAGTACTTTCTTTGCTGCTGTACGTTTAATTAGACAACTCTTGCCTAGAAATTATTTATAGCCAAGCTTGGGAGCTATTGTTAGGGCTGAATGTAAATAAGATTCAAAAGGGAATTCCCAGGGCACCCCTGTGGCTGGTGAGCCGCTCGCTTCAATCCATTAGAACTGGTCCCAGCGCCCCTGTTTAGCACATGATTCCAGGGGCTTTACGGCTGCAACTTGTGCTATTTAACACAGTAATAAAGCAAACCAGGCTAAGAACAGGTTTTCAATCCAACTTGGGATGGACAAGGAATATTTTCCCTCCTGGCAGTGCAGGGAGCTGGGGAACCTCCAGTTCGATGGGACCTTATCGCTCTCTACAACTGCCTGACAGCAGGAAGGAGGCAGGAGGAGGCTGGTCGCTGCTCCCAAGGAACAAGTGGCAGGACAAGAGGAAACAGCCTCAAGCTGCACCAGGGGAGGTTCAGGCTGGAGATTAGGAATGACTCCTGAATGGAAAGGGTGATAGGCATTGGAACAGGCTGCCCAGGGCACTGGTGGAGTCGTTGTCCCTGGAAAGTTGATTCTATGACAGCCATCTGAGAACACCTGAGCAGGGTTACATGGTTGTTCGAAATGGCTGGGTATGGAAATGTGTCTGGGAAGGACACAGGCTGAGCCCAGAGGCCTCAAAACCCTTTGCATCAAGACCATGACAAACTATAGCACCGTAGCTTCTGGATGAAAAGCGAGCACATCAGTCTGATCCTCACCAAAATGGCCAGACCAGCTCATAAACACAACCACAGCCTCCAGGTGAGATGGTCACCCAGGCCCCAGTTTTCTTCCTAAGATCCTGTGCAAGCAGCATGGCCAAAAGACCAAATATCATAGACTGTCATTTGAGTTGGAAGGGACCTTAAAGCTCACTCAGTTCCACAGGCAGGGACACCTTCCACTGGAGCAGGGTGCTCCAAGCCCCTGTGTCCAACCTGGCCTTGAGCACTGCCAGCGATGGGGCAGCCACAGCTTCTCTGGGCACCCTGTGCCAGCGCATCAGCACCCTCACAGGGAAGAGCTTCTGCCTAAGAGCTCATCTCAGTCTCCCCTCTGGCAGTTAAAGCCATTCCTCTTTATCCAAGCTCCATACCTCTATTTTCAACCCAAATGAAGTACTGCGATGGACAGACATGTTCTTCCCACCACCCTACAAGAGCATTTGCCAACCAGCACTGGGCCACTAAAGTCTGGATGCTTCCCCCCTCTCCTGCCAGCCCAGCACTCGCAAACCAACTGTGCACCATTTGATGGATGATTCACGAGGTTAATCTTGCATTTTCACACCTTCAGGTGTCCTCCTGGCATTTGAGGGAGAGGAAAAACACACTCAAAATGGTGCTATTTAGCAGAGCAGCGCTCAGTAGCTCAGAAATAGCTCTTCCACACAGGGAGCAGCAGCGAGGCCAAGCGCGTGAAGCGGCCAATAATTCAACAAAAATGGCAAATCCCTATAAGCTACAAATAGAATCATAGAATCGTGGAATGGTTGGGGTTAGAAAGGACATTAAGATCAATCAGTTCCAACCCCCTGCCATAGGCAGGGACACCTTCCACTAGAGCAGCTTGCTCCAAGCCTCATCCAACCTGACCTTGAGCACTGCCAGCGATGGGGCAGCCACAGCTTCTCTGGGCACCCTGTGCCAGCTCCTCAGCACCCTCACAGGGAAGAGCTTCTGCCTTATACTCAACCTGAACTCCTCCTGTTTCAGTTCGAACCCATCACCCCTTGTCCTATCGCTACAGTCCCTAACGAGGAGTCCCTCTCCAGCATCCTTGTAGCCCCCTTCAGGTATTGGAAGGCTGCTATGGAAGGAGTTAGGTTGTAAAGGACCACATTGAGCTCCCTGGTGCCACACAAGGTGTCCCAACCCTGCTGGTGCCAATGCCAACACGGCTGCCATCACCGACCAGGCTGAAGCTGTCACCGTTGTGAAGTAACACCATAGGGAGGTCTATTATTTTAAACATATAATTGATTCTAATTCATCACTTATCGCACAGTGACAGATTTGGAGAGAGTTGATTATCTCCAGCTCAGCACGGGGGCCCAGGGGGGGCTGCTCCTATTGTTCAGCAGTTCCTGCTTCTGCCTCAGCTCTAGCTGCTCTCGTTATCTGTCTGATTAAGTTAGGGAACGTGGTATCTCAGGGTCCCCAGGTAACTGTCAGAGCTCATATCCTCCCCTTGCAGGATTAAAGCAGCCTTTCTGCACCTCTCCTCCTTGACCTGACTGTAACACATTGTCTCTGCTTTGCTGATGGTTTGGGAACTGCAGAGATGGCCATCACCCCCTCCCTGCTCCCAGACAGGCAGCAACACTGAGAAATCCACAAGGACCAGAGTACCAAACCCTTTGGAGCCTGCAGGATGTAATCCCAAACCCTGTTGCCTCCATCCCTCCCACTTCCTGGCATCTCTGATGAGAAAATGCCAAAGCAACACAAGAGCAAAGGTACCCAATGTGCCAGTTTAACACAGGGATCATAGAATCAACCAGGTTGGAAAAGACCTTCAAGCTCATCCAATCCAGCCCTTTCCCTAGCACTGCCCAGGCCACCTCTAACCCATGGCACTGAGAGCCTCATCTACATGGTATGTGGACACTTGCAGGGAAGGTGACTCCAGCGCTGCCCTGGGCAGCCTGTTGCAATGCCTGAGCATCCTTTGGGGAAGGAATTGTTCCTCATCTCCATCTAAACCTTCCCTGGCACACCTTGAGGCTCTTTCCTTTTGTCCCATCCCTTGTTCCTCTGGAGAAAAGATGCGCAGATCCACCCCTCTCCAAACACAACTTGGCCCAAATCCACAGGCACAGTCCAGAGGGCCCCACTCCTCTTCCCCAGCACTTCTCCTCCTGTTGGGATCATGGCTAAAATGTGTGGATTTGAAAAATACTCTCATAGAATTGCTTCTATGATTCTAAGTTCCATTTCACAAAAAGCTTCCAACTTCTCAACACTTTGCTTTCAGTTGTGTTTCAGACTGAAACAACACAAAAGCACCTGCATCCTTTCTTCCCTCAAGCTCAGCAACACTCCAAAATGCCAGAAATGAGATCTTTTTTACCACTTTCAGGACTCACTTTGCAATTTCACTCTCGTATTTCTGCATTTTAGATGTTTTGGAATGATTTCTCCCGCATTTCACCATGCAAAACGCGATGCCGAACATCACCCAGCACCGCCCCGAGCGTGTTATTAAGTGACATAACATCATGATGGAAACACTTTAGAATTTGATCCTATTTTCAGATCATTAGGGCTGCTGGTTCTGGTTCTCCATTCTGATTGAAACATCTTGGGGGGGGGGTGTAAGATCAAAGTGTGTCTTGTTCCAAATGGAAGGAAACAGTTTGATATTGTTCAAGAACAGCGTCAAAACCAGGTTTTACAGCACAAACAGCAGCAGCTTTTCATCTCAATGTCAAGCTACTCATTACAACAACAAACACGAGGCACTTTTATCTCTAAACTAGGATGTTTTAGTCGACTTGAAGTAGTAGCTGCCCTTAATTATTTGAAACCCCAAAGGAAACATTGCAAGGCTTCATCTCGAGATGTAGGAATAATACAACCAAACTTCCAAACGGTGTCACGTTCAAGGAAAACTCTCAAACTTCACATCTTTGGGATTTTCCTGCCAAGAAGAGCAGTGCAAGGGAGGTCTTTGCTGTCCCACCATGCCATGGGGATGTTTTTCCCTCTCAAAAGCACCCAGGAGGCTCAGGAAAGGCATTTTGCTGGGACTTGATGTCCTGGACAACACCATCCCTGTTGTACCTTCACTGCCATGAAACAGAGGCAAAGGATGCTCTGCACAGCCAGGAATGAGTCATGTCACCTAGAAAGACCTTAATAGGCTTCTATGTGATAAGAAATACAGTCAAAAAGTGATTTAAACCCAGCCTAGTAAGATGTGGTTAGGATGACACTGCTCTGTGGACTAAGCACCTTATCACCCTCCTATTTAGAGGACAAAGGAGCCAGAAGATGTATTTTCTCTCACATGGCTTTCTGTCTGGAGGGGACATCAGAGGTGTAGGTTTGGCACCATCACATACAACTGAGCACCAAGGAGCTGATCGACCATTGAAACTATACGAGGTAAACAAATAGCAACAGTAACCATATATATAGAGATGATTTAGACTAAACAAAATGATGTCTTCCAAACACACACACTTGCATGTACGCATGGAGAGCAGATGCTGCAGTCTGCCTGGGCTGCGCCAGACAGTGTGGATTCAGATGGGATCAGAGCAACCCAGTGAGGAGCATTCCAAACTGGAGCAAGATGAAAGTGCTGCCTGACTCGATTCGTTCCCATTAGCGACACACAACTTTTCTCCCTCCTTTGGGTGCCTTTCTTAGGGAGAAGTTCTTCCCTGAGGAGGTGGTGAGGCACTGGAATACGCAAAGAAGCTGTGGCTGGCCTATATGTGGCAGTGCTCGAGGCCAGGTTGGACAGGGCTTAGAGCAACATGGTCTAGTGGAAGGTGCCCCTGCTCATGGAACTAGATGAGCTTTAAGGTCCCTTCCTTACCAAACCATTCCATGATTATATGACATGATGCTGCTGGCATTCCCCTCAGCCCTGTATCCACGCCGCATCCTTGGAAACCCAAACCCTCCTCTCTTACAAGCACAAAAGAAGCCCTTGAGGTGCTGTCGGCTGCTTCCCAAGCAGCCGAATACTTCTGAGGTGGGCTGGGCTTTCCCTTACGAAGAGGAGAGCACTCATTTCCCCGCCAGCTATTGCCTTTGCTGCTGACATTTTGCTCAGTGCATGATGAGCTTCCTCCTCCACTTCCCCTAGGAATGACACCGCTGTTATCTCCGCTGCATCTAAAGCACACACAGACTCAGTTTAGGGACAGTTAATTTCCAATTCTTTCCAGATGGGTTGGAATAATATCCCCAGGTGGTAAATACATTATTAAGAAGGCAGTTTGGTGTGAAATTGGCTATTAAAATATAGATAAAGTTTAATATATTGAGCTCCTTGTCAGAAAAATCACTTTAGAGGGAGCTTATTATTTGTTTGATATTAAAAGAGTGACAGCTCCGCTCCAAGTGACAAATGGGGAGGGGGAGGATATGCCACCAATAATGAACAAAAGCTTTTTAACATTCAAATTTAGGTTGTCGTTCAACCCCCCCTTGCTGTTCTGGGCATGCCCACCCCCAAGAGCCATCCACCAAAACTCCAGTGCTCGGGAATACCGGCATCCCGTGCCTATCCTAAACCCCAGCCATGATGCTGGTGGAGGAACACACTTTTTCTTCCCTTTTGGGGAATTCCAAAGCAAGCAGCCTTCCTTCTTTGCTCCATGTTTCCTTACCCTCTTGGGAATTAGCAGCAGAAATCGAAAGGAATAATGTAGGGGGATCAACAACTTCATTATAACTTCATGGGGATGCTCTAACCCCCCCACAAAGGGTCCCTCTGTCCCATCACTGCAGCTCAAAAAGCACAAAGCTGTACAGCAAACTCATACAAAAAGCTTTGGGATCGACTTCCCACACAATGAGCACATTTGGAGCAGCAGTATTCCAGCCTGGGTGGGATCTATGAAGGATAATTACCCACAACATCACCGAGATGGAACAAGCAGAAAGCGAGAGACAAGCTACATCTTCCCACTGCTCCGTGCAGGGCTTAAGTAAGGTCTCCTATTACTGAGACTCCATTAGTTTTACAGAATATACTACACAACGTTTACTAGGAGGCTATGAGGAATCATAAATAATTAAAATTAAATTACGCTTGTCAAGGAAATTAATGAAATGCTTCTCCACGTTGCCCTCTCCTCCTGCACTTCTCTATTCCTTCTTAAATCTCTTGCTTCTGATCTTAGGCTTTTGTAGATGGGGCTTAAACCAAGCTGCTCTTTGCGCCGAAACAAGAAAATCAAATGCCACCGATCTGCTTTTTACCCCATTCAGCCACAAAGCAGGAGAAATGTCGAATGAAATCAGTGCAGTGCATGTACCCCCCCCCCTTTGAAATCAACAGTGGGGTTAAAAGCGCTCTTAATCAGCATTATTATTATTGTTATTATCATTATTATTATTAGCTGGCAATTAACAAACTTCAATAAGTGGTACTTAATAGATCTTCCACTTGATGAGGAGAATTTACTGTCAGAAGCCTTTGAGGGAGGCACAATAACAGTGGAAAACATCTTAACTAATTGACTATATCTCCCAACAGCACCAGAGCCCTTATGAATAGAGAAGAAAAGGGGGAAAAACAAGGCTTTTTGTTGCTGCCAGTTTAGGCTCCTTACCCCTGAATTAGATTGCTCAGGGCTAGCAGATGGCACCTTCACACCACCTCCCCGTGCAGAATTAGGCTCCTCACCTACATCTTTGGGCCTTTTATTTGCACTTATTTATTCCTTAGATTTCTCCACCTCCCAAGAAAGTCCCTTCCACAAGTTAACACCCCCCCAAGGTACAAGCATCTCTTCAGGGATGCAGGGAGCAGAGGCTTTTTATCTCCCAAAACCATTAGATTCTAATAGCTCTGATGTTTTATTAACCATCCTGCTCAGTCTGAGGCATTTGGAGACCTCCTTTGGGATTGACAGCAGAAGAGTGGAATGAGCAGAGCTTGGCCCAGTGCCTCAGTTTACCCCTTTGCCACACATATCCCGCTGCTTACAAGCTCCATTAATATCTGTAATGGGATTGGAGGCTCTGGGATGAAAGGTGGCATATCCAATGAAGTTATGAATGCTCCATCCCTGGCAGTGCTCAAAGCCAGTTTGGATGGAGTCTTGGGTGGCCTGGTTTAGTGCGAGGTGTCCCTGCCCATGGCAGCGGGGCTGGAACTTGATGAACTTAAGGTCCTTTCCAAACCAAACAATTCTATGACATGCAGGGGGATAGCCAGCCACCCTACCCACCATCCCACCGAGGTGGTGTACAAGCAATAGCAGTGACATGTATTTAACTCACAGCAAGGACAGCAGGCAGCCCCCAGGGAGCACCAAACCCCCTCAAAGACAGCCGGAGCCTGGCACCAGGACTGGGACAAGCTCTTGGTGATGGCATACTGGGTGCTTTCCACCCAAAGGATGCCGGAAGAGGGGAGACCCCTTTCTGTGGGCATATCCCTTTACCACAGGCCCATAAGCCTGTGATAGCAGAAGAGCCAGGTCTCATCTGCAGTCTTCTCCATGCTGCACTGATTAGCCAAGCGCCAGCCCTGAGCTGCAGCTGCTCCTCCAAAGCAAACTCCCACCCCTTCGTGCCATCTCCTCCTCGTTTCTCTTCCCAGCAGCCAGACTCGTGCAATTATCTGCTGATCCCGGCTTCCCGGCCCTCCCACTCCCCCCAGCGCCTCCGCCTCCGGCTCCCCACTCCAGAGAAGTTTGCAGTGAGTGCAGCGAGTGCCTCTGTTAGTGGAGGAGGAGGATCAAGGTTGCTGATGCTCCTTTCAAAGAAGACCTGAAGAGGTTTGGAGGAGAGGTGGTGCTGCCTGCAGGCTTCCCTGGAATATCTTATTAGAGTCACTTTCACACATCACTTGAAAGCTGCCTGACAATGTCCTTTCCTTAACAAAGCAAATACTGTATAAATTAATAGCCCTTCTGGGAAAGACAGAGGCAAGTGCTTCCCTTCACAGCCCCAACAGCCTCTTTCCTCTTCCAAGAGCAAACCACTGGAGGCGACATGAGGACAAACCCTCCACTGTGACCACAACACACAAGCAGAGGTCCCTCATTACCAGAGGCACCTCAAAACCTCCATGGAGGAGGCTTCAAAAGCAAAACAAGAGTTGAATCCTGACTCTTCTCCCCCTCTGATTTCCTGAGGCAAGGCCAAGGATCGAACTCACATCTTGGAGATGCCAGAGAAGGACATCTTTGGATACTGGCAAGGGACTGTAGCCCAGCCTGCTTCTTCCCTTCCAGACCTGTAAGAAACACATCCCTGCTGTCCCTACCAGAAAGGGAAGGTGCTGCCAACCACTTTGTTCTGTGTCCAAACCACCTGATGGAACTCCCTAGAGCCTAACCAACCACTTTGGAACTCGTGGGCTTTGCACAATGCTCCTAAAAATATTCATGGAGCTGGTGCTTGTTTCTCTCCTTTCCCTTCCTTTCCCTCCCCTCCCTTTCCTGCCTATTCTCTTTCATCATGTTTAAACCCCTGTTCTCCCTCCTCCATCCAGCTCCCTCTGCGACTGCCCTCACCAGACCCCCCGCAGTTGATTTAACCTCTGTTATCTCAGATTAGCCCCGCCATGGAGCAGATAGTCGGCTCTTATCAGCCCATTAAAGAGCCAAAGAATGCTGTTACCAGTTCTTTATCTGCAAAACACACACAAAGCCCTGCTGATTATTCTATTAATTTGTTAATGAACCTGTCTTGCCAGACACACTTTGTAAAGTAGGAGTAGGGAATTTTCATCTTCCTGGCGGTTCAGGCCCCGGGCGCCCAAGGTTTTTCAGCTCCAAACTTCCGTAGGCTATGAAACAAAAAGTTCATCCCCATTATCAGCTGCCAAAACACTGCTGCAAAGGCTTCAAAAACTGTTTCTACACGGTGCTGCCGGTAGATACAGACAGAGAGCAGAGCTGGGAGCGCACATCAAGGCACAACTTGCTGCAGCACCAGGTCCGCAGCTCTGCATGGCACTTTGAGATGACGGTGGGTACCACCAGCACCTTGAGCCATGTGGGCCAGGTTTCAAGGGGCACCAAGCATCCAGACAAATGTAAAGCCTTACATTATATTCCAGCCTCTGAAGGGGGGATAAGGATGCTGGAGAGGGGCTTATCATGAGGGACTGTAGTGACAGGACAAAGGGTGATGAGTTCAAACTGAAACAGGGGAGTCTAAGATCTTAGACATAAGAAAGCTGTGCATCCCAAATGCCCTCCTTGGAGCAGCCTGCTCTAGTGGAAGGTGTCCCTGCCTGGGGTTGGAACTGGATGAGCTTTAAGGCCCCTTCCAACCTCAGTCAACAGTGCAAGAGAGAGCCCACACTGCCAGAACCATGGGTATGGGATCCACCTTGGGCTGGAGATACTCCTATGGGTCCTGCTTCTAATGTAAGACAGAGCCGGGACCCAGTGGCACAGAAGGAGAGAAGTTTGCCATAGACCTGACAAGGCGGTTCTCTCTCTCTGCCAAGGTCAGCTCAGAATCTTCCAACTGACTCTGAAATAATGAGATATTAAATATAATCAAGTCGAGGTTGTTTTCATCACCCCTCTGAGCCACTGAGATTTGCAAGTGCACACTGTCCTGCTCTGCAGGAGCCTTCCCACACTACCTTAATGCCTCCCAATCTTTAATATATTGACTCTAGCAACACTCCTGTGCAGAAGCAGTGTTATTACCATTGGGATGACACAGAAAGACAGAAGCAAAATGAGAGATTCAGCCCCAAAGCTTCTAAATCCTGGGCTGGAGCTCTAACCACCAGCCTGCTCTTCCTCTCCTTGTATTTGCTGCATTCCTGGCTTGCAGAATACATTTGTCTCCTTGGTCCACCTCTCTTTCCTTTAGCCTGAACGAAAAACAAAGAAACCCACTTGCTTTTCAGTTATTTTTAGGAGAGTTGGATGCTGAAGTACTCCTCAAGCTGCCAATTGCACACCAAATTAAATGCATAACCCTGGAGCACTCAGAGGATGAATAGATTATGGACAAAAGAAACATGTCATCAAACCCACACACAGCTTTGTTTACCCTGCATTCAGACATGGCTCTGTTGTCGGCTTGTCCCTGACTCCTAATGATAAAAGACAAAAGGCAGAGAAATCCTGCTCCAAAGCCCCCTAAGTCTCCATCTGATACGCACAAATGCAATTTGTCCCAAAGCAAGGGGATGCATACAAAAAGAGCTGCAGGTAGGACCCGCTCACCGCAAGGATTAGGAGTGGGAGCTGAGCCCAGGCATTGCTCCATCTCATCACAGCCCTGTCCAAAAATGTGGGACCAGGCTTCCTTAATGCTCAGACATCTGGAAGCAAGTGATTTCCAGCAGATATTCAAGAGCTGCCACTGCTCCTGGAGGAATCCTTCCTATTTACCATGCCAAGCCACACAAGGTATTTGTATTCACATTGCTGGGTTTCAGCCACGCTCTCCAAATCATTCTGGGTTTAAACAGAACCAGGGTTTGATCTGAAAACCAGACCCAACGCCACACAAGAGTTTCAAAGGTGCATCACCTTCAGTAGATCCACATGGAGCCTCCTCAGCATTCATCCTCGTCTCCTCTGAAACTAGGAACCTCCTTTTGATGCCTCACCCCAAGTCCTCTCTGATGTATCCCCAATTCCAGCCGCAAAGTATCTTTAAACCAAAAGCACTGAAACCCAAAGCAACCACAGCACCTGGCAGGGCACAGACCAGCTGGCCTGCAGGGCTGCTCCATCTGCTCCTGGCAATGGTTTTCCAGGTCAAAGCACATTTTCACTGCGGAGCGGAGACAACTCTTGCTGTGAGGAGGCCAAAGCCTCTCTGCATTAATGATCATGAGCATAAAACACAGGGGCCATGGCTGAAAGAGTGATGTGTGGGAGCAGGCAGGCCTTCAAAGAGACAAAAAAAACCATTTTGCACCTACAGGTCCTCAGGGAAACAGCCTGGGAATGTCTGCCAAAGGGATAATCCAATGGGAAGCTCAAGCTCTACACAGCCCGGTGTGAGGACATTTACTCTTGATGCTTTCAGATTCTCATCCCCAACCCTCTCCCAAGGGAAATGCCACAGTAACCTCTGCTTGCCACTCGTTCAGTTCTGGATTTAATGGGAGATGCTCTGGGATACTGCAGTGGTCAGTGGCGGTCACCACAAGCAAAGCAATCCTGCAGCATCTTGACCATCAGATTCAGCGCCGACCTCTCTAAGCCTGCCACACTACTGCAAAAAGAGCACCCTTCAAATAACAGCTTTTTCCTACTTGAAAGTCCATTTATCACACTCCCTTGGGGTGTTTTTTCCCCACCACTACAAGGTAATGCTTCCGGCACCAAGACAAACCCACTGGTGCACAGTTTGTCAGCTCGACGGCAACTTGGCTCCTGCCTATGGTCCTAAACAAGACAACAGCCATAAATATCAGTAGCAACATGAAATGGAGCCAAGCTGGAACACCCTGGGAGAGGAAATTCAATCTGGAAAAGGGTTTTTCTGCCTTCTGCTGTCTGCAAAGGGAAATAAACCTCCAGCCCCCATAAGCCTTGCATTATCGGGTAGCCTGTTCTTCCGCAGAGCATCCCAGCATCATCCAGGCATCTTTATCCCATAGGACTTCTGACAGCCCCAGATCCTCCCAACAGGCACTGTCGTCTTCTTCCCTGCCTACACCTTTCTGTCTAACCAGTGCTTGGTATTTGAGTCTAAAGGTTAATGAAGTGTGGCTGCAAGAATGAAAGGCCACAATCAATTACTGTGCCTGCATGTCCATTGGTGTCGATTTTTAATCATGGTGATTTGGTATTTTGGGAGGCATGGGGTGAGGAGAAGAGCGAAATTCTCTTTCTTCCTCTCTTTTTGAAAGCTATTTATTCGAGCTGCCTAATTCCCCTGCCTCTAGGCAGATCACATGCCTTCCCCTGGGTACCCACTACCGCCTCCTGCCTTCCCTTTGTCTCTGTGCAGTGTTCCACAGGAAGGAAGCCAGCAGAGATGGGAAGCACAATTAAAACCCACTTTAATATATTCCCAGTGCAGCTTCCCAGACTTGTTGCCTGCTCCGAGTCCTTTGGGTTTGAACCAACCTGAGGCTGGAGAGGCTGGAAATGGACACATATGCACCCTTATCTCCAGCAGCTCCTTGAACCCTTGCCCAAAACTTGTTTGTGCCAAGATCATGCCTCCAGCTTGCCCAAAGGCTGCCCACCTGCCTCCTCACCCAGGTAAAAGCCCTTCCAGTGCTCTCCAGGCAGCATCCCTGGTGTATCCTGCCATATACACACCCTGACCATGACCCATCCATATCTCCCCCAAACTCCCTACAACCACACCAACTCTCCTCCCTTAACATCCACCCCGAAGGCAACACATTCACCCACCCCCATCAAGCTTCTTTTGTCTGTTGTAATAATTAACTATTTACAATTCAAGCAGTGCTAATCACAGCATTCTGGGCTGTCTTCTCATTATCCAGGATCAATTCCTGTTTAATATTCACCTCCAGGGGTGGATGTGGCTGGAACTAGTAGCCAATTTCTCTCTCCCTACTCCAAAGCTAATGAGTGGCTCCTGGTATTGTAGTACAGTCACTCTCCTGCAATCAGTCAAAATAACAAGCAACAGCACCTTCCAGGGCCCCAAAGTCTTCTACATAAATATACATGGACAGTCAGGCACGCCAATGAGCTTCACATCTCAATGAGTTATGGGCAAGGTGCAGCTCTTCCCCAGCTGCAGGCACAGGGACAAGCCCACAGCCTGGGAATTAGCCCTCATCTGTGCAAGGGGCTGTCTATAAGGGCTTGCGCACAACTGGAAGCACCTGTGGATTCAGGGCATGGACAGCTAACCATGCATTCACACACTCACATGCTCCTTGTCCTTTGCTAGCTTCAAGAGATGCATGGGCCCATCATAAGAATGACATTCCCGAAGAACACCATGTGTGTAATACATCCACATGGTAAATCACAGCCCTAAAAGACAATCTTCCCTTCAAACCTCTCCCCATGGAAGAACACAGAGCTTTTGCAAAACAAGAGGGAAAACCCACCCTGCCTGCTCCCTCTGAGGCATTTCCTAACAGATCTTGCATGGGATGTGATTAATTTCCATCTCCCTCCTCTCCCATCGGAGTGAAAAATGGAGATGTCTGTTATTCCCTTGGCTTTTGTAAGCACTGGGGGAAAGTTAAAACCCATTCCTCAGGGAAAGCCACCACATGGTGCTGGTGGGACCATCACTCAATAAGAGCATGAGAACCAGCTCATGAGTGGGGATATGTATCTGAATTAGCACGCAAAACAGGCCACCGGCCAGCAGGAAAATAGGAGCTGGCAGGAATCTTCATCAAATGACCATTTTTAGGAGCCTATTTTTGTTCCTCAGCAGCAATTAAGGGCAGAAGATTCAAGCAGGATCTTCCAGCAAGCAGTTGTCACCTCGGTGGGTGGCAGCACGCTCTTCATTCAGCTCCACCACACTGGTTAATGGCATGGAGCACACCAAGCAATACCAGACCCCTTCCAGCACCATGGGGATGGCAGCGACATTGCCCTTAGAGAAACCTCCAAAGGGAGATGGAGAAACCCCACGAGGCTCTGCCCATCTCTAGCGACGGCACTATTGATGGAGCAGAGGGAAACTGTCTACTTGGTGTGTGTCCATCACCTCTCAAGAGCTCACAGAGGAAGAGGAAAACCATAGATGCCTCCAGGCAGTTTGCTTGCTGAAAATCAATAACTAGTATTAAAAAATGGATCCAGTTCCCATTGGAACAAAGTGCTCAGGGCTCTGCCATAATTCTGCACAACAGTCAATATTTACTGTAAGTGTCTCAAGTAAAGACCCAGCTTTGATTTAGCAAGATCGTTATTGTGCCTTAATAATATGCCAATTGATTATTAACCATATTTACAGAGGAGATGAAAAATAAGCTGGGAGATGAAAGGGCATCTGACACAGGAACATGATGTTAACTAGGGAACCTAATTGTGCAGCACTGCATTAGCTAAATTATCTTTCTGTCGTTAGGAAACATTTTATAGTAGCATTAAAATGCTACAGATAGAGGAAGGATAGGTGAGCCTTCAAAGGAACTGGGCAAGAGGACAAATTGCATCATGCTGGTGCGCTTGCTTCTCCCTCTGCGCACCAGCTTCAGGATGGTGCTAGGGCTCTCTCCACCCCAAAAACAGAGGGGAAAGGCTGGGAGAGGATCAAAAAAGGGGCTTTAAGATGAAAGGGGGGAGATTTAGATGAGACATTATTCTTCCCTGCAAGGGTGATGAGGTGCCCAGAGAAGCCATGGCTTCCCCATTCCTGGCAGTATTCAAGGCCAGTTGGACTGGGCTTGGAGCAACCTGCTCTAGTGGAAGGAGTCCCTGCCCTTGGACCTGGGTGAGCTTTAACGCCCCTTCCAACTCAACCCATTGTACGATTCTATAGCCCCAACACCACCCACTCCAAGCCCTTGGATCCTGGGGTGCGTTTCTGCCATCGTAGCGCACACAAGAGCTTCAGGGTGACATTTGCCTTGTGCTGAACAAGGCTTTCTGCTGCCTGAGGATTTTCACAGCGCGCCCACAAATGTCACTTCGAGTCACACTTGCGGCTCAGCAGTCAATTCGCACTTGGAAAATACAGGGAAACGTCAATTCTCCGTGTTTTCCTCCTCGTCTCAGTCGTCCTCCCCTTGCTGAAAACCCAGCACCACCGACAGGGATTTCTCCTTGTCCTTTTCCCACAAGTTCTTGATGAAATGTAAATGATTTTCAACTTTGATCTTTCTGTTTCCTGCCTCTTTCTATGCTTCTTCCTTAACAACTTAACTTGAGCTTTTGCTGTCCCTCCATCTGCACCACACAAATTACCAAGCAGCCCAGTGCAATAGCTCAGAACAATCCATTCCCTTCCCCAGCAATAGGAATTATTTCCATTTGGAGTGTTATATCCTCCTACTCTATGGATTGCTGCTCACCAGGCATTCAAATTCTACCCATCTTTATGCTGCAGGGCAATTTTGAATGCACCAAACCCAGCATGCTTGGCCATGGGATGCTGATCAGATTTGAGCTAGAAACAGGGGCCTCCCGAGGATAAGAAAGGCTGAGATATAAAGTTTTCTATCTTCCCTGAAGCCTGCAGAGTTTAGGTGGAAGGATTTTGTTTGGAGACACCCAACAAGCACATGGCACCTACAGAGATGGGTTTTGCACTCTCTGCACGTACACCACTTCAGCTCCATGCTGTGTGAACCCATTATGTTTGGGGCTACTGGGCTACATTTTGCACACAGATGACAGTAAAAACACTACCATGATCTAAAGCATGAGTATTAAAAAACACGATGAGAAAAAAGAAGGGGGAATTAAAGCACATGATGCTTTCCAAGAGGGAGCACTAGGTTTCCTGCCTGCACACCGCGTACCATGCTTGTAGCACATCCCAACCTCAGCAGCAAAGCTCTTTGCATCTAGGTTTGATCCTAGTCTCCAGGTGGCAAAGGCTGGAAAATTCATGTGTTTTCAGAGGCAGTGAGGGAAGAAAGGTGTAACTTGCCTTTGGGCTTCCCACCCCTTCCCTCCCGAGACGCTTGTGCTTGGCACCAGTGCAAGACTGCCCATTTTCTGCTCTAAAATGGGTTTCTTGACGTCCTTTATACCAGAGGTCTCACAGAGACCAACCTGGCACGCAAAGCCCCATCAGAGCAGAATGCAATGTGGTGGCACAGCCTCCTCAGCCCCCTTATCCCATTATCTCTCTATGTGGAAATCCTTGGTGCTCTGTCAACACCTTTCATCAGAGGATTTCAAAGTGTTTTCCTGACATGAACAGAACAAACCTCCCCGCTCCCCTAGGAGGAGGCTAAGTAAGATTAAGATTAATCCCAGTTCAGAAAACTAAAGCCTGGGAGGTGAGGAGATGGGGAAAAAAACCTCAATAGCAACACAAGAAATCACATTGGGTCCCCAGCACCTTCGATTTACCTTCCTCTGGTTCAACTACCATGAGCAGACCTTGAATCTCAGCCACAGAGTCGCCCTGGGTTAAACACAGACCTCAACACCTGAGTTCTGCCCTGCTGAGACCATGGTTATCGGCTCCTCTCCAGCATTTTCCTGTTGTTGCCCCCTTCCCTGCCCTTCAGGAAGACTTGGGAGAGACACAGCCATGACAAGCTCTTTAGAGATGCATGGACCTGCTTGCAGAATACGACTTTTTGTTGCGGTGTTTGATGGAGAGGGAAAGTTTCCCCCTAGAAGAGACAGCTCCGCAGCAGCCACTGCCAGAGGGAAGGTGACAGATAGGGTGGCGGATAGCTCTCCGTTTACCTCTCCTGTCTGCCTGCCTGCTGCTGGAATGAAGATAATCTATGAGCTGCAGCGTGCATCAGCGCCACTCTCTCCCCTGTATAAATCAGGAGGGTGAAGCCACACTGAAGGCAGCGCTCCCTGAGCCTCCTTCCTGCCTGCCCGCAGCATTATCCATCTGGTGCTGAAGGTCAAAGAAGTCTCCGAGGACAGGATAATCACTACACAGAAGAGGGTTGCACTCCATCACTTGCAACGTGGAGACAACACAAGCCACTGAAAGGATGCAGATAGCCCGCCTTCTTCCCACCCACAGATGAAGCCATCCCTGCTTCCACCTTGCGTGACAGCCATCCTGAAGGGACTGTGCACCAAAGGGCTATTGGCAAGGGTTGGGTGGGCTTGTCAGCTCTCCTGATCTCCGCTGTGCCCTGTCTTCATGCGCAGTCCTTGACCTGGAAGAGCAGGAATGGTTTCATGCCTCTCTAAGAGAAAGAAGTCAGGCAGGAGCAATACTACTCAGCTGGAGAAACAAAGCCACCGCTGTCCAGGCAAGAGGAAAGGATGGGTAAGGCATGAGAAAAAACTCTTCTGAGACCCTAAGGAAGAGTGAAGCATCACTGCTGATGTCTCTTTAGGGCCACTGTCTCCATACCCATGGAGGGACCGCTGGAGCTGGGCAGAGAAGATGCAACCCAACCCAAGCCAAGCTGTAGTGTGCTGTAACAGTGGGCTCAGAGGCTGTGATTTATCAGCCCTGTTGACACAGTTAATAACCTCGTCCCTCTTCCTGACATGGCCATGATGGAAGAGGAGGTCATAGGGTGTGCAGGCCCTGAAGCATGACTGAAGGTCGAGGGGGAGAAGAGCCCACCAGTACACTGGACAGCCCCAGACTCCCCACCCCAGTGTAAGCCTGGCCCTCATCCACCATAAAGCTCCTTCCTGCATCCCTCCTAGGAACCTGGCAATGGACTCAATTTATCTGGTGCACAACTTAATTAAAGCCAGTGACAGAAATGAGGCGATTGAATCGTTGAATCTGTCCTGGATCCTTCTCTGCTCTCTCCAGCACAGCCTCTGCCCCAAGCACCCCGCTCCTTCACCAACCCAGAGCTCAGGGTTTCCTTTGCTTCACGTTTCCCCTAGACAAGACTGACTTATTCCTTACTTGCCTCCTTCCGGGCCATTTTGAAAACCATGGTGCAGAACAGCTCCTCAACAACTAGCAGAGGAGAGCATGCAACAAGCAGCACCGTTCCCCACATCATAGAATCCCAGACTGATTTGGGTTCAAAAGGACCTTAAGGTCACCTACTTTCACCTCCCTGCCATGAGCAGGAATGCCTCACACTAGACCAGGCTGCTCCAAGCCACTGCCAGGAGCATTTACTACATCCTTGGGCAACCTGCGCCAGAGCCTCACCATCCTCACAAGGAAGAACTTCTTCCTTATATCCAACCTAAATCTCCCCTGTTTCAGTTTGAACCCACCACCCCTTGTCCTATCACTACAGTTCCTGATGCAGAGTCCCTCTCCAGCACCCTCGTAGCTCCCTTTCATATACTGGAAGGCTGCTATGAGGTCTCCACGCAGCTTCTCTTCTTCAGGCTGAACAGAACACGATGGAAACGTAACAGGAAACAATGTCTTGGGACATCATTCCTATGTTCCATGCAGTAAAAACGGGGTGTTTGTTTCAGCACAGCAGGTTTGCAGCCCCACCATATGGAGAAGCATTAGGAAATCCAGGCTTGGTACTTCTGGCGTTTGTCTCTGCCAGCCCAAAGCCATAACTGCTCCTTGCTTTAGGGAGGAAAATGAAATAACCTCCCTCCAAAAACACCTCTCCAATCAATAGGCATTTGTCCTTTGCATCTGTGGCACGGTGGCTGTGGGCTCCAGGGGCTGCTGCCAGCCTATATGTCTTCTCATTTCTCTGGCCCATCACTTAGATGCTGAGCTTCACCCCTGGACCCTCTCTCCTCCCCAAACCGATCAATAACTAACCCTCTGCTAATGACCTTTCCATCCCTTCGGAGGAACAGATCCATCAGAAAGCAGGGATGAGCTAGGAGCTTGCTCATCCCTTCTTGGACAGTGACTAATTGCTGCCATTAGATGCAGAATTACAGACAAAGAATGAAGGCAAGGAAATGACTGACGCGATGTTTAATGCAACTGATGTCCGAGTGTCCATTGCCACTGAAATGCCGGGGGAATTTTAATAGGAAAAGGGAGGCCAAAGTCCTCTTGTGGCCATTGCTGGCTTCCCAACTGCTCACCCAGGCTGGGTAAGTTGTTCTTTACTGGTGCTGATAGCAGCAAAGTTTTCCCCTTGTAAAATATAACCTCTCTGGCTTGGACTGAATGTCTTAAGAGTGGTTTCAAATCTCCTGCAGAGCAGCAATGTGCATCCTTCCCCTCCTCACATTCATCCTGATGAGCTCCAGCACAATTCAGAGCATGGCCAGTACTTTCGCACTGCTCTTTTCATCACCCAGAGGCACGCTGATGGCAATGAGGAGAAATGCATCAAATCACCATTCTACATCAAATCAATAAATCAGTACCCACAACTGCTTCTGCCAGCCCCTTTCCACAATCCAGACATTTCTGAGCGCAAACACATTCCCAGGCTGGCTCTCACACCAGTGATACAGCCAGGCTGGATGCACGGCTTCACTGGCCAGTGACATTGATGGCAGACACCCTTGCTGCTAGAGCTGATGACACACCAAGGGCAGATGCTTTGGACTTGTACATGGAGAAAGCTGGCTCTGGAAAGGAATAAACAGGCAATTCCCACCAGCGTGGAAAGCAGGGGGAGCTTTTTGTTGCTGCCCTCATCATCGGTGTTGTTTCCACTCCCTGCAAACCCCAAGCCACACCATCCGTTTTTGTACAGCATCTCTCTGATATGGAAAACTTCAGCACAGCTGAAGCACCGTATTCGCAGCTCAGCTTTTGCTGTCTGTCTTTCTGCATCTTATTGAGTCTGAAGATCTGCACTTCTGCCAGTTGCAGCTTTGCTTTGGACTCTGAGTCATGTTTCTATATGCAGGTCTTTTTAGGGGAGGGATTTCTAAGGCCTGAACTGTCACGCACAGAGTGAAACAGTCAAGTCAATTATTATGTGCTGGATCAAGCCCAGCTGAAAAGCAGCAGGCACCTCTCCACCCGCTCCTGTTCAGTTTAGACCAGGAGTTTACTGAGGAAACAGTGCAAATTGTAAAGCTGAGCATCAGAATCTTATTTAGCACAAAGAGGTTTGGTCACAAACCAGTGGAAGTGGCCCTGCCTTGCTTCTTTATATGTTAGAATCATAGAAATAACTAGGTAGGAAAGTCATTAGAGAACAAGTCCAACCTTCACCCAAACACTGCCAATGCCACCAATAAACCATGGGCCTTGTATACATGTCTTCTGAACACTTCCAGGGATGGTGATTCCAATTCCATGGTTTCAATACCGTGACCCCCAGACCAGCCGCTGCTATATCTCAACAAAAGCTACAACATGGGGCTACACCAGGAAGCTCGGGTCTGTGATGGAGCAAGAACTGGAGCTCCCATTGGGATCTGCTCCACAATCAGGACTGGATGGCCATCATGTCTTTGTTAGAACAAGAAATGACTGGTCATTGGAGTCAAAGCAATTAAGAAGAGCGATTACCATAACACAGCACATCCTTCTTCCCTGTCTGCTGCCTGCGTTCATTTCCCAGCTCTGCAGCTCCTGTCCAGGGAAAGCTGTCATGGAGCTTCCCACATGGAGCTTTTAACCCCACTGAGGTTTTTGCCCCATCTGGCAGTGACACTTTAAATGTAGTACGAGATAATTTACAGCATCAAAAAGAGAAGGAAAGTCCTTTCTAGTGCTGAAGCTTCTCTCCAGGTGCAGTATGTATTCATCAGAGCATCACTGCCAGCCCTGCCATCATGCACGGTTCTGTGGCATCGCTCCTGCCCAGAGCCCTGTTCTAATAAGGCAGAAGGAAGAAAGTGAAGGGCTATATTTTCGGTGCTTTTTTTCTTCCCCCAAAGCCATTTCCAGTGTCTCTTGTGGGAGAGGAAGGCAGGAGATAACTTCTAAACATACGTGCCCATATCTTTCTCAGGAGCAGTATCAGACCGAGACAGGAGGTACAATTGCTGAGACAAAGAGAGATTAGACACAGCGGCCAAGAGCAGGAGAAAAATGTGGATTTAAAGCGTAATTCATCTAGAAAGACTTCCAAGTGCCTTGCAAATGGAGCTAAACTTTGCAGAATCGTGCTCTGAAGTGCACGCACTCCACGCTCACGTTTATCAGCATGCCCAGCAGAATGCTAAACCTGACTATAAAGCCCAGCTCAAACTGACTTGGGTAAAGGGAAGCAAAGTACCAGACAACCATGTAGCCATATGCTTTGCATCTAAATAGCTACAAACAGCAGGACCCATTCCATGCACCCAACACAAACCTATGTCCAGTCCACACTGGGAGAGGGATGAGCACCCTGCATCCCCTGTGATGTACCATCTGGCTCAGGACCTGTTTTCCTGGAGACAGAGCAAATCCATCCAGCAAACCCAGCTCCTGGGGACTTTTTTCCCCTGACTTGTGCTGTAACCTATGGATATAAACCAGCAATTTAATCTCAAAGGCGGACAGAGCCTTGCTGGTGTAGGTGGATGGAAATGTGCCTGTCAGTGCTGGTCTCTGCCCTGAATCTCCTCCTACCTATTGATGACTGAGTCGAAGATCTATGAGCCAGCAAAGGATGCTGAAGCAAAACCGTTGCTTCCCAGGAAGCCTGAACTCCTTCTCTCCTACTTTCCTACTGCTATGCACTAACAGATCACACACAGAGTGAGGTTTATTCTCTGCTTGATTGACACGCGCTTAATTAATGTTAATGGAGCTCTCGCATCGTGATCAAGGAGCGACTTTGAACCCCAAAGTCTCCTAAATCTAAGGAATAACAGTGGAATTCATAGCCTAATTATAGTGTATTGTTGAAGTACTACTCAAATATAGTGATTATTAAAAGGATATTATTGATCGGGTTTAACTGCTATGTAAATAAATCTAGTGGAGCAAACTGAGCTACAAATTCATTACTCAGCCGTAAATCCTCAATAAATATTTTTGCATGAATCAGTTGTTGTTTATTATACAATAAATGTCTTATTAAGTCAAAATTAATTGCATTTTGGGGGGAAAATTTCATCGAAGGCTCCCTCCCTCCTCATCCATAGGGGTGTTTTGCCAGGCGGCTTTTAATATCCCCCCTTCCCAGCTACCTGTGCCTGTGGGACTGGTGAGAACCAGGTGCTGCGCCTGCCTTATGCCAAAGCAAATCCAATTGGAACGGTGCTGGAAAAAGCATGGTCCTACCCCAGCCACATGGGGTTTAGCTGCCTGCAAACCATGGCAATTAGCAAAGCTCATCAGCTGCCTCCTCCTTCTCCTCCATCCAGCCCAAGCACCCCAGTTCCCATGGGTCCCCCCTCTTTTTCCCGCACTCCCTCCCATAACATGCCAAGAGCACGTACGACGTGGCCAGCGCTGGCAAAGCAAATCCCGTTGGGTCTTTGGGAGGCAGAAGACATCCCCCAACAGAGCTGGTCAAATAAAGTAAACACATCCAGCTAGAAATGATGAAATCTTACTGAATTCCCCATTTCTTTCCCAACTGCAGGCATTTGGGCTCTGTAGCTGGGTGATTTTCATAGGTCCCAGCAGCTAAGAAAGCAAGCAAGCCTACGAATTCCTCTTTGGGCACGAAGTATCATGATGAATAATAAATAAAATAAAAAGCAGCAATATTTTGCATCTACCACGAGCTTTTCATCTGTAGAGCTCAAAATGATTTACAACAAAGAGAAAGTCTTAGAGGTGTTAGGAAAGCAGAATTTCCTTCCTCTGGGAAATCTCAGTAGTTCAACATTTATTTTCATCTTGAGATAGGGTGAGAAGTTGAAAGGTTGTTTTTTTTTCTGGAATCATCAGTTCCACAAGGCTGAAATTCAGAAATGGGGACTTTTTGCTTAGTTTCATCAAACCTGTGTGTTGTACCACACCACATTTGCACTGGTTTGATGTGCCAGTTTCAAACAACGTGTCTTAGTTTGGATTTTCCCCAGGAAAGGAAAAAATAGTGCAGTATAATGCTCCCGCTTCCAGTCGTTTCCTACCATCACAAATGTAAATCTCAGTGAAACCCAGATTGCTTTTGGAAAAGACTTCTTTCCATAAACCCCACCCAGCTCCAGCATCCCTGAAGTCCATTTCACAGCCAAGGAAACCAGAAGGCTGCAGGGGCTGGACCCAACTTCCATGGAGCAGGAGTACATTAAATACAACTGTTCGCATCCCCATAGAACCATGGAATTATTAGGGTAAATAAAAGCTTATCCAGTTCCAACCCCCTTCCATGCACAGGAACACCTTCCACTAGAGCAGGTTGCTCCAAGCCCCATCCAACCTGGCCTTGAACATTGCCAGGGATGGGGCAACCTGTGCCAGTGTCCCACCACCCTCACAGGTAAGAACATCTCTCTTAGATCCAACCTGAACTTCCCCTGTTTCAATTTAAACCCATTACTCCTCACATTAAATGTAATTGTTCCCATCCTCTTCTGGCCTGCCCATCACAGAAGGCAGGAGGAGGAATCACTGCCTGCGCTGGGTTTCATCCTGAGCAACAAAGCAGATGGAAAATTGAGTTCGGTTTATATGCAACAATGCTGGGACAGGAACGGCTGAATCCATCGACAGGAATAAAACTAATGCTCTCATTAGAAAGCTTAATCATTAACATCAGCCTCCAGTTATTTTCCCTGACACTCATTTCATTTCTAACTTCAATGCAATTGCTCTTTGCAAACCTATGGCGTGCTTAGTGTGCATTCCCTGTCTCTGCAAGCAACCAACAGCCTCACTGGTGACTCTGTTGGATGAATTCCTTTTGCCACCACTCCTATCCCCATGGAATCAATATCCCTCACTCCTAATGCCTCAAACAAACAAGGAATCCCTGTTCCTGCCTCCCAGAGATGTTCGCAAAAGGCTGATGTGGCACAGAAGGACATAAGACGGCAGTAGGATGGGAGCAGAGGTATTTTCCTTGAAGTCCGGTTATCCGAAACACATCAGTAGCTTTTCCAGAGCTCCTGATGGAGAATTGATCTCTAGGTCATAAACCCAAATCATGATTCTTGTAAGAAGAGTAAATGTGGAGGGAGACCACAGCAGGGTCCGACGACTTAATATCTGCTTATGGTCTCCAGGGCCTTGGGAGTCAACGGGATAAATGGGATCAACACTTGCCCAGAGATCCCTAAAGAACAAAGCACACAGCCCTTTTGTAGCGCTGTCAAAATGCAATGACCAAGACATCTACCAGAGTTACCCACTGTTTGAGGGTAGGAGGGTCCTGTCTGGGTGCATCCATCACCCTCCCAGTCAGCAGCAACATGTGAGCACACACAGAGCCAGAAAGATGAAAGCCAAAGAGGAAAACCCCCCTTTTTGCCTCCTCTTCCCTGCTGCCCAAGGGGTTGTGCACATTTTGCCCTATCCTCCGCGAGCCACGAGGCCCAATTACACAGCAATCAATTTTGGGAGCACTGAGGAGATAATGGAGTGATAAGAAACAGCCACTGCGGATTTGTCAATAGCAAATCATGTCAAACCAACTTAATTTCCTTTTTTGATGGTGTAATTGGTGTCATGGAGCAGAAAGGAGGCGGGGGGGTGGGGTGGGGGGTGGAAGCAGCAGATGTGATATACCTTGACTTCATTATAGTGCCTGACATCATCCCATGTGAAATTCCCTATGAGTGATGTTGGGAAGAAAGCTCAGGCAGCACCAGGGGTGGGAATGTCATTGACTGAACCAATGTAGGGAATAGCTGCCAAGCTTTTCCCCATCACCACGGAGGGCATTTCAAATGGCTTCCCCTTGTCTCCCATGGGCTTGAGTCTGTTTGCTTTCTATTTCAGCAGTGATGGGGATAATAAAGCAGAAAGCATCTGAGATCTTGCAGAGAGAACCCTCAAACGCTCCAGAAGCAAGGATGAGACTTCAAACTGCTCACGATAAATTAGACAAACAGCTGGAAAAGAATCAGTGAGATGAAATTCAATAAAGACAACTGCAAAGTAATACATTTAGGATGAAGAAATCAAATGCTGGATAGACAGTGGTACTGTGGCGCGGGGTGTGCAAATAGACACTCAATCACCAGGCAAATACAAGATGACTATGGCTTGGCTGCAAAGGAGGGTCTAGTTTGGGATGCTGGCTTCCATTGAAGACCCTATCTCCAGCAGAAATAAGGTGCCTTGGGAGAATGTGGATTATTCTTCTTTTGGAGATTATGAACTAAATTAAAGATCATAGATTTATAGAGTGGTTTGGGTTGAAAGGACCTTAAAGCTCATCCAGTTCCAATCCCCTGCCATGGGCAGGGACACCTTGCATTAGAGCAGCTTGCTCTAAGCCCCATCCAAACCGGCCTTGAACACTGCCAGGGATGGGGCAGCCACAGCTTCTCTGGGCACCCTGGGCCAGCGCCTCAGCACCCTCATAGAGAACTTCTGCCAAAGAGCTCATCTCAGTCTCCCCTCTGGCAGGTTGAAGCCATTCCCCTTGGCCTGTCCAAAGCCCCTCTCCAGGTTTCTTGTAGCCCGCCCTAGATATTCCTGACCTAATGTTAGTGAGATACCTTGGTCACTGGAAAAAACAAGCGATGTTCTCTCTGCTGCCTTACAGCAGGTCTGCAACAACGAAAAGCCTACCTTCTCCCTTTAACAAGGTCCCTCTAAGCCCACCCCAGCAGCTGGTGAGGAAGCACCCCCGTGTTTAAAAGCCACTTTGATTGCTAAATGCCATCAAAGCTTTGTTAGTAGATAGCATCAGGTGGAGAAGGAACTAAGGGTTAGACAAAGTTTAGGCTGGTATTTTCAAAGTCAGCAACGAGGCAGATGTCCTCTGCTTATTAAAATTAATGGGAACTGAGCAGCCCAACCTCCCAGGTGACTTTGAAATCTCATCTTTGCTTCCCATTTGTTGTCCAGTGCTTCTATCACCACCTCCCTCTTCCCACCCCAGGGTGCTGAGGGAAACAGGGTCACAAAAAACAACATTTGCTCTGGAATAAATGAATATTTTGAGGTATTTTTAACTAAATCTCACGCTCACCTCCCTCGCTTGTGTCATTTACATACATAGAGCTAATTGCACATTAGCAAACAAAGAAGGGGAGGAGAGAGGCGAGCTTAGATCTCATGTAATTAGGGGGTACACAGGTAGGATTGGGCACCCATCTCCCAGGCAGCCTCTCGTGCAAGGCATCCACGGAAGTAATAATCTGCTAAGGGCATTCATCCTCTGCCTGAAAGCAAATCACACTCTCCAAACCTGACAGCCCCAGCCCTGGGGAATCACATCAACTGAAAGCCCAGGAAATGTGCACAGATTACAGCCAAGAGTGAGTTAGATCCCCACCATCCAGACCAGCTAATATACTGCTAATAAATGCACTAAGCAGGAGGGAGTTCTGACATGGCTCTTCATAACCAGGAGGTAAACGCATCGAGATGAAGGAGAGCAAACAAAATGATACATTTCCGCTGCACCACATTCCCCAAAGGCACTCAAATATACTCCACCTTGGCTAAGCTGTGCTGCTCAGGGCTTCACATACAGCTGTGGGGTGACATCAGGCTGTCCCACGTCACCTAAGCTGTCATGGGTACCCGCACGGTTGAGGCAAGCCCTCTAGGAAGCTCTGCCCAAAGCTCCCTGCCACATGGAACTGTGCATCAAGCACCCCACTGCAAATAGAAGTGTATTAAATGCACCTAGCAGACTGCAGACCTTCACATGTGGAGCAGAGGAAGCAGATCTCTTTGGGTCACATATCCAAAAGCACCTCCCTCTGCATCCCCATCCATTAGGGCTCCTGGAGGATGCTAAGGCTCACAAACCTTCCTTCTTCCCAGCCCTCCCCTTCGCACAGGGCAATATTAAGCTACCTGGAGACTGGCAAGTGTAGCCCAATGATGATCTACTCATGTCCAGGCTTAGCAAAGAGGTGTGAAGCTCCCAGCAGAGCTGAGAGCAGGGGAAAAGCTCTCCTACCCATTAACCATGGCCATACTGCTGCTGGCTTGGTTTTGAAAGCAGCACACGCCATCCCTGGCAGCGTTCAAGGCCAGGATGGAAGGGGCTTGGAGCAACCTATTCTAGTGGAAGGTGTCCCTGCCTGTGGCAGGGGGCTGGAGCTGGACCATAGAATAGATGACTTTAGGATCCCTTCCAATCCTAATAATCCTATGCTTCTACGACTGCTGGCCTGAAAACCAGCTTTCCACAGAGGTTGTTCCCTCTGCATCCTCTCACCCCTTAACACACCTCTCCCAACCTGGGGTGAAGACATCCTGGGCTATCACCATCCCCAGGCCTCCAAGCAACAAAAGCTGATGATTTCCTCCCTTTCTCTTCCCAGCCATCCCGAGATTGCAGCAAGAAGGAGAGCATGAATCACGCAGCAGAGACAGAGAGCCCAGGTCTGGAGAGGAGGAGGAGGAGGTGGGGAGCAAATCCTTTTGTCACCTGCAGAAGAAACATCCTTGTGGGACTAGATTGCATTGGGTCTAATAAACTATCATCTCAAAACGAGTGCTCCAATTGAGTTTTGATGTAAACACTAATATTTTCTCCTTTCCGCTATTCTCTTCCAGAGAGATCTCATGTATATTTTACTACGTGTCCTACCTACTATTGCTCTCATACATCAAAGGCTTCGAGGACAAGGAGCCTGATTTTGAAAACATTATTCTTTTAAAGATTTATTTGCTCATCTTGACCACCTCCTCTGCTGAAAGGGAGAAGCTCTCCATAAATTATTTGGGGGCCCTATGTAAAACACGCACGTGCATGTTGTACTCAGCAAAGTCTGCAGGAAGTGAGATCCTCCAGCCCTTCTCCCTCCTGCTCCCACTCATCCAAGACCCTTCACTACCTTCTCCATGCTGGACTTCTTCAGTTATCATCCCAATGTTATCCCCTCATGATCCCAAACAGCAATCTGCATTGAAGGGCTGGCATCCTACGTGACTTTCCCATGTCATATGGGAATATGTAGCAGAGAAGGGCTTTCTGGCCACTTTGATGTCCTACTTCCCTGACTTCTCCATGCTGGACTACTCCTGTTACCATCCTCATGTCATCCCATTGTGATCCCAAACAGCAGGAACCTGAGGGATGGGTGCCCTAAGTGACTTTCCCATGCTATATGGGGAGTGTGTGGCAGAGAAGGGCTCTCTGGCCACTTTGATGTCCCACTTCTCTGCCTTCTCCAGGCTGGACTACTCCTGTTACCATCCCCATGTTGTCCCATTGTGATCCCAGACAGCAAGAAGCTGAGGGATGTGTGTCCTGAGTGACTTTCCCATGCTATATGGGGAATGTGTGGCAGAGAAGGGCTCTCTGGCCACTTTGATGTCCCACTTCTACCCAGGTAAACCCAATGCTGGGGCTCAGCCTAAGCAGAGGCAGGGCTCCAACCCCTCTAAACCCCACTCAGAGCTCTGCATGACAGTAGAATGCACCGAGGCCTGTACACCCACCCTGAAGAGTGTCAGCTCTAACCAGCTTAGACAGACGTATGTCAGGTGAGATGAAGTATTCATACCCTCATTTTGTAGGCACAGAGCCTGACTTGCACAGGGTCACAGAGGACAGCAGCAAGGAACATTAAAAGCTTTCACAAGGCTGAATAACACCCATTCCTTTCAAGAAGAGCACCCGCAGAACGAAGCACACGATCCCAGATGCTGGGAGGCCCTCATAGGAACCTCCATTTCTCTAATATTAAATAAAAGCAGCTAATTTGGGCACGCAAGAGCTACTGCACCAGAGGGATTCCTTCCTTCAGGGCACTGCCAACACAAGAGGAGTAACAACGTTAAGGAAGCGATTAAGAACCTGCTGCAGACACTTCCTGAGCGCAGTCACGAGAGGTTTCACCCCTCCTTCTGCCACCCCATGAAGGCAACAAATCACTGTCTCCAAGCCCCCCCAAGCTTGTATAAGGAGTCCTTGGGCTGTGCCTTGGAGCATGGATGTGCCCTTTGGCTTCAGCTTCTGACCTGAAAATGGGAGGAAACACCTTCTGCCTTGTCCACCCTGACGCTATGGCTTGGAGTGCTGGTACAACAGAAGTAAGGCATCATTTAGGGTCTCCAGACCCTGACAGGATCAAGGGAGCTGAGAGCTACAGCCTAAACAGCCGACATTCCTTTTCCCTGCATCCCTGGGGTCAAGTTTAATCCCTCCCCAGGGAGCACTGTCACCTTTGGATGGGATAGGGGGAACTACAGCAGCACTACGGAGGGGAAACCAATGATAACCTAAAGGCTTCTCAGTCTATCGTGGAGTTTTATCAGCACCGTGTGGCAGAGCTCCAGCACTGCACATTGCTTCCAGCCCTTCACCATCACATAGTCCTGAGCTCCCCGGGCATCTCACCACAGTACAGCCTTTGGTCTCTGCTTAGGGCAGAGCAACACTTGGCATCCCCATCACAAGATGCCAGAATACACAGGGATGCATGAGGATGCCAAGGATGCATGAGGCTGCACAAAGATGCACAAGGATGCATCCAAGGATGCCCGGCTGCATGCAAGGCAGAGGTATGAAGCTGAGACATGGCAGAGGGGCTGAAGAGGGGCCACACAAGCAAATTAGGGGCTGGGAATAACACACTTAAGGCTCATCTCTGTCTACCCATGTTCTGGCTCTGCAGCCCTTTGCTCCTCAGTGACTCATGGATATTTTGATGCTGGAAGGGCTGGATCTGACAACTTTAGGAGAGCCTTTGCAAACAATGCAAGCACGGACTCAGAGCAAGCACCAGCTATGTAGTGTTCATCCCTCCGCATGCCTGGGAGAGCATGGGGAGGAAGAGGAGCGTTTCTCAGTCCCTTTCAAAAGCCTCTCCCTCTCTGCTCAACTCAGCTGGTTTCTCACAGTGCAGGAGCCAGAATGCAAATGGAAGCGAAGTAAAAATGTTCGAAGGCTTTAAATCCCTCTGTGTTTGATTTGGGAAAGCCTGGAGGCTCCTCTGCTGCTGCATCCACTCCCACAAGGTCTCAACCTGGAGCACCTTAGGCTATTTTAATGGGGGTGCACGCCATGGAGCAAACCCAGGGAAGGAAATGCTTTGGGATCTGGAACAATACCCTGAACAAACCCCTCCTCCCCTAGCAAGGTTTTCCTCGGGAAAACAATGAACCTGGGAAACCAAATCCCACAAAACTCTGAAGTAATACAAATGGGTTCTTTGCTTTCAGCACTGCTCCTCCATCGCTCAAACACCAACCCCAGGACCTTTCCATTCACACCAAACAGAGCCAGTTGCTTACTCCTGGTTACCTACAGCTCAATGTGGGATGAGATTGCTTTCCATTCCCTGTCAGATGGCCTCAAATCAGGATTTGCTATGCACAGGCTCATGGTTGCAGAAAGAAACCTGCGTTTAGGTTGTTGCTACATGGGACACTGAGTAACAGAAGGGTATTTCTGGCTCAGAAGCAGCGCAGTGGTAGCTGGAACGTCAAGCACAGCTGACTTGCATGATTTTCCATTGATTAAGATGACAAAGTTGGGCCAAAATCTTCCAGAGACAGATTACAGAGGGCTGATGCCATCTAATCTATGCCTCAGTTCACTAGCTTCAGGCCTAAATCCCGCCTTAGTCTGGAAATGATCCGTTCTTCCTCAGTTATCTCAACCAACACAGGGAATAAGCAGTGATGTTAAACCACACACTGGAGGAATTAATGAATAAAAAAATACCAGATGCTCTCCTCACTTCAGAGCTGTTCCTGGGAACAAAATAGACCATGGAGGGGAGATGCTGGTCCAGAGGAAGATGATGCTGCCTTGTCCTATGGAGCACAATCACCTCCTGGCCCACCCCATGCAACTGGCTAAGTCAGGGTCAGCCCTCCACTTGGCCAGCACAAAGGAGATAAAAGCTCTTTAAAACAAGAGTCCCAAACTTCCATTACCCAAAGCAGTGCGAGAGCTGGAGCAAGGAAGAGCTGCAGGGATGTAAAGCATCCCGATGCCCTCCAAGCATGGAAGCAGTGCTGAGGGGAGCTGGTTTAGCTGAGGGTCTCCCCCCTGTATCACCAATAAATGCGTCTGCAGTGAATATGGGAGGTTGTAAGTGATTTGCACTGCCATTCGGACTGGGGGGGATGCTGAGGGGAGCAAGAAATAAAGTCCATTATAGCACAGAGTCATTTCGCATATTACTGCCGGCATCTGAATTACAAATCTACCTCTCATTACTGGTATGTTAACTGGGAAAGGCAGCTTCTCGACAACATGCAAGGCAGGGTTCATTAGCATGAATTTGCATAATAATTAGCTCTGCAGCAAGCAAAGGTTCTAATGCCTTTCAAAAAGCCAACTTTCAATGTCAATAGCCAGCCCCCATTCACCTCCCACCCTCAGGCAGCAAAACCTGGCTGCAGGCGATGCAGTCTCCCTCATGTTGTCACTTGCGTTGGGGACCATGGAGGTCTTACATCATCCCTCGAGTAGGTTTTGGGTCGCAGGAGAGGTCCTGGGGAGGGCCTTGGACCAGCAAACTTCATTGCATGGGGAGTTGCTCCATCCCATGGGGAGCTTCTCGCCCTGGTGCATTAGTAGAGTTAGCCACAAAGCACCCCCAAAGTGCCCACTGAAAGCACTGTGGTACCCAAAGCTGTTCTTCATCCCCACCATAATGCTAGACCTGCCTCCTCAGCACCACCACTGCCAACTAAACCTTTAGACAACACGATACAGATAAAACAATCTAAAGTAGACACAGGAGAAAGGTATTTGCTACCAAACACCACTGCAATGAAGGAAAAAGGGTGATAAGAGAGGGAATGGTATTTATCCTCCATCTATCCAAGCTGGCCCCCACAACTATGATACTGAACCATTCCCGCCTCTCCAACCTGGCGTTTTCCTTGTGCCAATAACAGACTCTTCACTCGAATGGGAAACTAAAGGCAAAACCATGAGGTTATTTCAGTCTTTCTTTTGCTGAAACTGCAAGTTTCATCTTCCAGGCCTCTATCTGTAAATACATATATGTATGTATTTGTGGTGAATTCAAGTGCCAAGATCTCAATCCGAAACAGGCAAACTAACCCCCCACGGGTGGGAAGGAGGTTGCAGCATTTCATTTCTCTTCATGTTTTCTGTGATTGGGTCTTCCACACCTTTTCAGCCAGGAAAAGCCATTCCCTTGGGCCACCGGCAGCTTCCCTGACCTTGCATGCTCCAAGCCTTTGGTTCCAACAACTTCTGGGAGCACCCCAGATGCACCCCTGGGTTAAAGATGCTGAAGAGGATTTCTGCAGGGAGCCTCTTAGCGTGGAGTGTTAACTGCTCTGTGTGCAGCCCTTTGCTTCCTCATAGGAGAGCACAGGAAGCTCCTACCTAACCCCTCGGCATGATCCACACGGCTCCCAGAGATGGAGCTCAAGGTTTCCCAGCAGAACCCCCTTGAAGTTCACACACACAGCCCAGGGCTGCTTTACAAAGCTGCTTTAATGTGCCTCAGTTTCCCCTCAAAGCATGCTATTCCCAAGCAGGGACCAAGCTGATCACTTCCAGACAACAGCATCTCAGTGTCAGTTTGAACTCAGCCGCTTCCAGTACAGTAACAACCTCCATCAGCTTTAAAAAGGGAAGCATCACAAACCTAAAGCTCAGAACTGCCATCTCCAGGCCTTCAGCTGCAAGTCCTGCTCTTTGCAACTGCAATACATCCAACTCCTGGCTACTACTCACTGGCTGCTCCTCTCAGCATCTCACAGCATTAGAACTCCTCTTGAGCTGATAGAAACAAGCTGCTGTGGACCTTGTGTTGAACCCAGTCCTGGTTTCATCAGAACCCCTTTAAACCCACCGTTTCTCAGTGTCAGGCATCACATTCTAGAGGACAAAACTCCCTCAGGGGATGTGGTACCTCCTTTAGTGTCCTACATACCCTTGAAAACCGTTCCTCCAGAGGAACAGGCCTCCTAATTCTATTATATGTAGTTATTATTTCAGGCAGGTATAAAATAGGCTGGTGTAAAAGGAGTTTGTTGTTGAGCAACAGCAAATAAATCTGCACACAAGTTCATCTACCACAGTGTCTGCAAGGGACTGTAAATGAGGTGTTTGGAGGGTTGATTCATTAAAGGGCATTTTCTCCTTAGAAAGTCCAGAAATATCCTTTCAATGCCTAAATCTTATATTGATTTAGTGGATTTCCTCCCCCTGTTCCTTCTCTCCTTTGGATTTATCCTAAGAACTTCCTTAAAATTCATATTTGGTTGATAAAATGCACTTGAATAAGCCAAAGATCAATTCATAGAGGTATAAAATAAGGAACTCTAATTGTGCTTGTGATTAGAACCATGACTTTCACTTAGCTTTTTGGTTTCTATCTGCTGTAGAGCAGGACAACTAAAGGACCTCTTCACATCCTAAACCAGACCCTCCCTGGGGAATAAGATGCATTTCTGAGCCATTCAACAGCATCTCAGCAGAAGGCTCCAGAAATCCATGCCCTGGAAAAACAGGAGAGGAGAAAAGGGGCAAAGTGTGGTCCGGGTCCTGAGGGGGCAGAATGAGGCAATTGGGAAGGAATGGTGTTGGGGACTGCCAGCATTTCCCTGGGTTTCTCAGGAGGAGGGATGTGCCCAGGATGTGCTGGCTGTGGACAGACACGAGGTGGTGCTGCTTCCCCAGGCAAGGCGGGGACGCGGGCACGGATGATGCTGGGCAGGGAAGCAGGGGGGATGCAGGTGGGGAGGGATGCAGGTGGGCAGGGGAGCAGGAGGGATGCAGGTGGGGAGGGATGATGCTGGGCAGGGAAGCAGGAGGGATGCAGGTGGGGAGGGATGTACGTGGGCAGGAGAGCAGGAGGGATGCCGGTGGGGAGGGATGATGTTGGGCAGGGATGCAGGAGGGATGCAGCTGGGCAGGAATGCAAGCAAGCAGGGATGATGCTAGGCAGGGATACTGCCAGGCAGGGATGCAGGCAGGGATGCAGGCAGAAATGCAGGCGGGCAGGGATGCTCCAAGACCACCCTCCTTTGCAGCCCTTCATCCTCTTGCGCTGCATAAAGCAAAGGGCAGATGTGGGAAATGTAGAGGGCTGGGAAGGGGTGGCTCAGCTGGCAGGAGCTGGTACAAATGCAGCTCCTGGTTTTCAGCTCTTTTAAAGTCTTATCACAGAAACAGAGATGGGTAAATAACTCTATTCCAAAGCCCTCTCCACCTCAAGATGAGTTGAAGAAGGAAGTACTGAGGTTCAGAGGAGAAGCCAACCAACTGCTTTAAAGCTGAACAAATGAAAGCAGCAGCTAAACACTCGTATTTACAAATCAGACATCTCTCCCCAGTTGGGCTTTTAAAGGAAAGTTGGAAAAGCTTTTCCTAATTTTTCGGGATGAGATTCTATTAAAAAGGACCTTTCCCAGGCCTGCTTTTTCCAGAAGGAAAATCAGGGAGCTGAGGATCTGGTGCCCGTTTGTGCCACCCTACAATAATAATAAACCCAGGCGGGAACATGGGGGAAAAGATGGAATAAGCATTTGGAAGCTGATTCTGCAATGAATTTAAAAGGAGTTATCAGCTGCTGCTGGGTAAATCAGCTTGGCTGAGATAAGAACCAGAACAAATATTTATTCCAAATTTACACTGACCTAAACCTGAACGCTTGAGGGTTGAATCATTTTGGTGAACTGTATATTTATGTCAACTCATTTCCTGGGCTCCTTGCATGGGTTGAAAGAGATTTCGCTCAGAAGGATAAATCCTGGCTGCTTATACACTGTTGTCAAAAGGATGGGATGGAAACACAGATAGAAACACTGATAGGTGGCAATAAAAATGATCTTTATAGTGTTTCAGGCGATGCTGTTTCACGATGGCAAAATTAGAGCAAGATTTCTCCATCTGATTTTCAACACAGTCGCTTTTGAAGGGCTCATCCAGCTACAAAGGGCCCCAGATTGCCACAAGGCTCTTCAGGACTCCTCCTAAGCAGGTCCCTGCTCAGACAAGCACCCCAAATAACCCCCCCTTTCTCAGGAATCTCAGCTCAGCTCCTCAATATCGAGTCACACAGTAAATGTGGCTGAGTTTTGTATCACACAGGTTAACTTGGAGATGCTTAAAGGCATTTGTTGGAGCTTTCCTGGCTTGCCTGCCCTGCCTAAAGAGAGAATCAGAGTTGCCACTACATCTGGCTAAGCAGGGTTCACATCTGTAGCTGCAGCTGCAGACTGTGCTATGCTTGGCTATCTAACCAAGGTTGGAGGCTGCATCCTCCATCAACCATCATTCCCCAGGACTGCCTGGAAGGATCCAACTGCTGATGCAGTCCTTGCCATTGCGGACACTGATCTGCAAGCTCTACCTGACATAAGGCACAGAAACATCTATCCCTCTGCTCCCATCCTACTTTAGATTGCAGTTTTCCCTTTGCAGGCCATGTGGGAGAGCCTTTTCCACCAGGACATTTTACCTGCTCTATCTACCATACCATCCTCACAGGCGTAAGAGCACAGGCATGACAGGAACAAGCAGAAACCAAGTTTTTAGAGCCAGTGGTGCAATGTCATTCAGCATCTCCCATCACTTCCTTATGCTGGACAACAGCCTGATGGCAACCTTGGCTCAAGCAAACACTCGTTTATTTTGCTGAGATTTCTGGTCTCAGTTAGGAGTGGGTAACGACATGAAAATAGACATTAACATGATACTTCACACTTAAAGCTCTCTATAAGGCCTAATTCTAATTACACTGTGAGTTATTACCACGTTTCATGGGTAGAGAAAACAGAGCCCTGAAAGTTAAGCACCTTAATCAAAGCCACAGAGCAAACATAAGAGCCAAGATGAGAGCTAACGAAGCAGTGGAGCTTCTCCCATCCTCATGGATAACAACAGGAAACCTGCTGGTTCTACAGCCACAAAGCAAAGATAACCCAGAAGCAGGGAAGCCTCACAGGGGAGAAGAGAAGTTATGCAGGGTCCGGACTGTAGGACAGAAAAACAAGGGGAAAGCATGGGATTTGGATCTGTGAGGAGCAGGGTCAGTTCCCAGCTCCAACGTGATCTCCTCAGGGTAACCCTGGGCAAGGGTCCTTCATCCCTCTGCAGCTGGGGATGAGATGGATGGGGAGAAACATCTCCCTTTGGCTATTTTGCCTTATTCTCCACTCTCTTATCACTTACTCATGGACAATCCAGATCACTTAAGCAATTCCAGGAGCTACCAGCACACACTACAACAAAAGGAGCTGCAATTCCTTGACATTTTCAATCCATCTTTAGATTTCAGGGAGGAGCTAACAACATCCCTTTGATATCAGAAGGTCTTGCTAAAGAGAAGGCAGTTGAGGAAGAGGTGATGAGTTACAAGGGGCACAAAGCAGCAATCAGTGCCTGCCCATGCATGTGCATAAACGCACGCATATACACACACACGGACTTGGGATGAGAAGGACAAGGGTGAAACACAGACATCGGGAGAGAGAAAAAGCAACTAAAGCCCCACCACAGTTTAACGAGGGGACAATGGGGTTTACTCCACCAAAGAAACTCCTTTTGGTTTATCCCCCCCCACTTCCCTCTATTTTTAATTCTCTTTATTTTAAGTCACCATTGTGGGGAGCCACGTTCCTTTGCCAGCTTGCAGATGTTGCCGTGTTCCAACGAATCCCATTTTGTCACAATCAATGACTTTCCCTGCTCTTTATTACCTCCAAGCCACAGGCAAGCAGCAGGCAGGCAGCAGAGCCCAAACCTCCCCCAAAGGGAAGCTGAAGAATGTCACCTCCACCTGGGTAATTCTTAATTTCCTTGCTTTTCCCCTCTGCTGTTAAATTACCTCCAGCTTATTTGTCTGGCTAAAGGTTAATGAAACATTAATGATGTTAATGAGCCTTTCATGCTGCAAGTTTTTTGCAAGAAAGAGATAGAATAGCTGTTTTCCTTCCCTTTTAATCTTTGCCATCATTTGGGAGTTGCAGGGCCAAAGCAATTAGCAGTTCATGTGGCTTTGTCTCCCCTCCCAGTCACAGCCCAGTGGGGCAAAGAGAAGAAACCGATTAAACCCTCTTCGCATGGCCATAGGTGAGGAGCTCACAGGCTGATGCAACCACTCTGTGTTAGCCAGAAGGAGAACTGCTACTCAAGGAGGGAGGGGAACAGGGGGAATTACAATCTGGAGCTGTCTGGAATGGTGAAATGGTGCCATAAGCCATTAGAAAAGACGGTTTTTACAAGGATAGAGGAGGGTTGAGGAGGGTTCTAGCAGCCAAGGGCTTGCTGGACACCTTCCCCTGTGAAACACCTCAGAGAACCCCAACCCAGTATGGTTTTCATGCTGATGAGCTCTGGTTTGGGGTTCACATCATCCCTCTGGACTCCAGCTAGCCAAGTCATCCCTTCCTCCCCAGTAATTCCATCTAAATACCAACAGTGGAGGGAAAAATAGACCCAACAGGAGAAAAGTCCACAAGATTCAGGGAAAAGGTTTAGGAAACCACTTCGCACATCCCCAATCTGCTGCCTCAGGCACCAGCAAGGATTTAGCATTCCCCAATCCCCTCAACACGGCAAAAAAATCCAATACCACCAGTATCGGCCCATTTTACCACCGTCTCATCCCACACTGAGCACAGAGGACACAAAGCTGGGCCCCTTTCACCATGGCCACTGGTGGAACTGTAAGGAGGTGATGCTGCCTCTGCTTTCTTTGACGGATGCACCAGTGCCAAAGGGCACGCAACTAAATTACGAGCTGGCACTTACAAGGAGTGAGGGCTCTGCCTTGTGCTTCCATTAGAGGGTATCTATCTGCATTTAAAGCTGTGGAGCTCTGATAAGGGAAAAGGGAGGAAGCTAGAGAGACCTCAAAAAATTGCCTGAACGAACTCTGAGATAAGACTTTTCAGACAGACAAAAAAGCCTGTCCTGATTTATAGAGCATCGCCCGTCCTTGACAGTACCTCTGGAGCTCCTGATCTTGGCTGTAAAAGAGGAAGTTCCATCCGAAATGTTATGTTCTGCCCCCAAAGTACTTATCCAGACAACCTGTCAACCTACCACAGCTAGACCCTCTCTTGACACGGACAAGGCAGCAACACAATCGGATGCCTTTTATTTGCAGCCTCCCTTCTTCCCTGTTCTTCCTCATCACAGATGCTTTGTCCGCTCAATAGCAAAGATCCCGGGTGCCTCAGTTTCCAGGTTTTTGTTCTCCTGCCTTTCAGCTGGCATGTTTATTTATGACTGCTACAAAGGGCTTGCACGGCAAGATGCCATTAGGCTGGAATGATGCTCCCTTGACATTGAGATCAGAATCAGCGCTGACGCCATGCAGCAACTCATCTTTCTGTTTGCCTACTTGCCTTAATTCCTTTTATTATTACTATTACGAGTATTATTATTCCTGTTGTAAGGGCTGCCAGGGAGGGAGTGACAGAGCATAGGACATGAAGCAGCTCCAGTTGAAGCCACAGATGGTATGGGCTGGCTCAGCTAATTCTGCCCCTCTTTCAGGGCAGCTCTTGGCACACACGCTCTTAACAAACCCATTAAGAGAATAAGACCTTAGCTTGACAAGGGCACAGGCATGGATTTATTCCTGCTCCTCATACCATGGCAGAAGCTTCCATAGCAGAGGCAGAACCTGGGGGAACACTGATTCGTGGGGGCCAAGGTGTGTGGTGGTACCCACTTGCCTCCCACTGAGGGCTGTGCTGAGGTGTAGCCTTGGGGATAACATCTTAAATCCAGCAAAACCCACATGGATGCTGTGCTGAGCCTTTGCTGATGGGTTCAGCAGGTCTTTCCGCTTACAAAGCCTGATCTGTCACACAAAAAGAGGTGCAACCACTCATTGTGGTGTCATTAGGGTGACAACCATGTGATGGTGACTTTAACATGCTCTCCAGAGCCCTTATGACTCCAACAAGCCCTGGAAACTCCTCACAGACTTAATGCATAAGCACAGGACACTGCACAGCTTTCCAAAGGCATTAAAACACCCTCATGAGAAGGAGAGGAAGGGAATTCTTGCTGCAAAGGGGCCAATGCAGTCTTCACTTCCCAGCCCACATCCACACCAGAAGATGGGCCCTGGGACAATGAGACACTCTCCCTTTCCAGCACCCTCCCCCTTGCAAAGGATGGCATAGAATCCCAGACTGGTTTGGGTTGGAAGGGACCTTAAAGCTCATCCAGTTCCAAACCCCTGCCATGGGCACGGACACCTTCCACTGGAGCAGGTTGCTCCAAGCCCCTGTGTCCAACCTGGCCTTGAGCACTGCCAGGGATGGGGCAGCCACAGCTTCTCTGGGCACCCTGTGCCAGTGCCTCAGCACCCTCACAGGGAAGAGCTTCTGCCTTATCTCCAACCTGAACTTCCCCTGTTTCTGTTTGCACCCATCATCCCTTGTCCTGTTGCTCCAGTCCCTGATGAAGAGCCCCTCTCCAGCATCCTCGTAGCCCCCTTCAGACACAGGCAGCTGCCTTGAGGTCTCCATGCAGCTTCTCTTCTCCAGGCTGAACAGCCCCAATGTTCTCAGCCCGTGTTCATACGGGAGGTGTTCCAGCCCCTGAGCATCCCTGTGGCCTCCTCTGGACTTGCTCCACCAGCTCCATGTCCTTAGGCTGAGGACACCAGAGCTGCACACAGTGCTGCAAGTGGCATGCCCTCCTGGCCACTCTCATAGGAGATGCTGGGGCAGACAAAGGGAGGAGTCAGTATGATCTGGCATCTCTTTCAGCCTCTAGCCAAGGCAGGTCCTTCCCAGCATCGTCTCTCTAATTAGTTCTATTGGTTTCAACAGTGCAGCGGGCTGGGTAGATGTAATATTTAACACCCTAGAGGGAAGCCTTTCACGCCGATGCCTCTTTCATCATCTCTGCCCATCTGGTGCTCACTTTCAGCCTGCAAAGCACCACCTGCTTGGGAAACAATGAACTCTTGTGGCTTTCCAGCTTCTCCAGGCTAGCTGGACCCTCTGGGAAAGGGATGTGGGAGCAAGACTCCCCATATCAGCAAGCCTTACCACCCATGGGGCCATTCCAAAACCACTTATTCTTGCCTGTTTATACAGCGAGCCATCAAGGATGCTGATTCAAAGGGAGCAATGCAATTTTGGCCTCTATAACTTATAGAATCATAGACTGGTTTGGGTTGGAAAGCATCTTAAAGCTCATCCAGTTCCAAGGGCACAGACACCTTCCACTGGAGCAGGTTGCTCCAAGCCCTATCCACCCTGGCCTTGAACACTGCCAGGGATGGGGCAGCCACAGCTTCTCTGGGCACCCTGTGCCAGCGCCTCAGCACCCTCACAGGGAAGAACTTCTGCCTTATCTCCAACCTGAACTTCCCCCGTTTCAGTTTGAACCCATCACCCCTTGTCCTATCGTTCCAGTCCCTGATGAAGAGTCCCTCTCCAGCATCCTCGTAGTCCCCTTCAGACACTGGAAGCTGCTCTGAGGTCCCTACACAACTTCCTTCTTCAGGTTGAGCAGCCTCACCATCACCATGTGCTTCAGATACACTGAGGATGAAGGATGTAGAAGCGTGTAAGGCCGGATAGAGCAAGGCATGAAAGGATCAGTGGTGCAACACCGCATTGGTGCTACACGCATTGCACCCAGGAGCAGGGTGTCTGCTACCCTCTGTGATGAGACGTGGCCACAGACACCTGCACCTTATTGTCTCTCACATCAGGTCTGAGCAGAAACAGGAATCCATCCCATAGACCCCATTTACTTTCTGCAGCCCCAGCACCAGAGCGGATGCTGGGAGACATTGCTGTGTCTGGGAATGATTCTATCCCTTCCAGTGACTGACACCTGCTAATAACCTGGAAGATGGGTAGAGGATACTCACATTGTCATCTCCAGCTATCTACAACTTCATTTTCCATCATCTTTGTCACTCAAGGACAGAAGCAGAGGATATTATTGCTCCTGCTATTGTTATTGTTATTATTTAAGCCACAGAGCCACAAATCTGCAGGTAACTGGGCTGGGTTGGGAGGACGCATTAGATGAGTAGATTCTCCTTCAGATGAGAGGGAAATTTATGGTGAGGATTATGTAGAATGTATTTTTCCATTAAATTAAGCTTCATTTATGGAGTTCAGCGTTAACCATCAGCTGGAAGGACGGGGACAGGGATGGGGGTTGTTTAACCTCATGCTCAGCCACACAGAGAAGATGGATGGATGGATGCTGACTTTCAGGGAAACACAATAATATTCTCTCTTTGCAATGCTGAACTGTATTTCTGAGCCTCCTGCCTCTCCCCATAAAGCCTATTAGGTACTCATCAGTGCTAAAAACATCATAATAAATAAATACAGCAGTGCACAACAGTGCCAAGGGCAGGGAAGTGAAAGGACATTCTAACTCTTTAATTACATCAGTCTTGGAAAGAAAAGAGCTGTCATTTCCCACTTCTTCCCTCCAGGGAACACTTGGTATCTACCTTGGCCAGAACCCCCTTAGGAAAGTTGTAGCAACATATGTCTTGCCTGTGCTTCATGCCAGGGATGGGTTTACCCTGTATTAATATTCCCCACCCACTATTTACTGTGCTTGCACGCACACGCGGCTACACACAAACATGCCTTTCATCTCCTGCCTTGAAACGAGAGGAGGGGGGAAACAACCTTAGTTAAGCTTTCAAAGATAAGAAAGTCATGTGCAAGTTGCTGGGTTTAGCCTGGTGGGAGGATTTTCATCTGTGAGCACCTTAAGGAAGGCTTGGAAAGTGATTGCAAAGAAACAGCCCCTCGAGGGGCTGAGGACCCAAGAGATCAACGCTAAATACAAGCTAACTGCTAATACAAGCTAAATACACGCAAGCATTGCCATCCCATCACGCACCGCATCGAGATGCCAAGAGCCATCAAAGAGCATCCTGAGAGCGCGGAATGTTGGTTTGCTTCTCCAAATAAGCATGTTTTAAAATCTATTTCTCCCTGACAAAAAGGGCCTTTGTAGAAATAAAAATGGTTGTCAAAAAGCCATCACCCACCTCCTAAAGGATCCCATTACATTGCTGTATTGAACTTCTCTGTCATCGAGAAAGTTATTGGACTAGTGATGGAAAGAGCCAATAGCGCTGTCGATTAAAAATGTATCAGAGTGTTTTGTGATTTAAAAGCAAGCAAACAAGAAAGGGGACATGAAATGTTAATGCCCACGTGAGGGGGTTTGATTCCTGGTGGCTGTTTGTTTGTCAAACATTTCCAACCAGCAATTCATTATCAAAACCACACTGCAAAGCTGGAGCCTGCTTTGAAAACCCTGCGATGCCAATCAGATTGGCTCAAGGGAGAATCACTAGTCACTGAATCACAGAATGGCTGTTGGAAGGGACCTTCAAAACTCATCTAGCTCCAACCTCCCTGCCATGAGCAGGGACATCTTCAACTACACCAGGTTGCCATGACAAGGATGCACAATTTGGGATGCACAGCACGGCCACCACTGACAATCACCATTTCCCCACCCAGCACCAGGCAATGGGATGCTTTCTTCAAGGTCTAAATCTGCTGCATGGAAGAGCAGCCCAACAACTCTCTGGTCACCTCGGAGGTCAGACCATCTCTCTGGGCTAACAGAGGTGCATCGTGAAGCCTGAGACATCTTTTGCAGTGGTCTCTGACACCAAAGGACACACTCTTAGAGATGGGGCAGCTCACTCTCTACAACTGCCTGAGAGGAGGATGGAGCCAGGAGGGGCCTGGTCTCTGATCCCAAGGAACAAGGGATGGGACAAGAGGAAGAGGCCTCAAGCTGCACCAGGGCAGGTTTAGATGGAGATGAGGAATAATTTATTCCCCAAAGGATGCTCAGGCATTGGAACAGGCTGCCCAGGGCAGTGCTGGAGTCCCTGCAAGTGTTCACGCACCGTATAGACAAGGCCCTCAGTGCCATGTGGTGGCCTTGGCAGTGCTGGGTAATGGTTGGAATTGATGGTGTTTCAGGTCTTTTCCAACCTGGTTGATCCTGTCACTCTGCAAAGGGAAAGGCTGGGGAGGTGCCTGGGTCCCTCCCTTCTGCATTTACAAAGCCCTCACAACACCAGAAAAGAGCAGGAGTAACAAAACCAGAAGCCAGACTAGCTGAGGCAAGTGAATAAGGACATAGGACAGAGTCAGGAGGCAGTGGCCCAAAGGACCCATTAACAAGATCCCTCTCACATAGCCTGCAGGATCCCAGCCCATCATCAATAAAACCTGCTCTCCTCCCCGGCCAGCCTTGCATGGCTCTGAACTGGCCAGATTGGATTCTTCCATGATCACCATAAAACCAGATGAATTGCCCATGGCTGAGGGACCTGTGAGAAGCCAGGGCCATTCAGGCGAGCAGGAACACTTTATCTAACTGGTGCTGCCTTTCAGCCTGGTACCACACGCTCTAAACTTGCTTTTCTTACTGAAAACAAGAGAGGCTGGAGACCATTTGCCCTCTTGCATCTCTTGCATCCCATGCTGCATCAACCCATCCCATGCCGCATCCACCCATCCCATGCCAGGATGTGCGAGGACTCCCTTCACCCCGAATTTCTTAGGAAGAGGGACAGACCTTGCTTTGCTCTTTGCTGCAGGAGCCCAAAGCCATTTTGCCACTCCAAATGGGATATTTCCCTCTTCCCACAATTCTGAGGGCAGAGAGGGAGAGGGGATCCCAGCAGCAATCCCAGCACAATGAATACCAGCAAGAAGCTGGAATAGACAGAGCCCACAACAAAAAGCATTCCTTCCTGTTTGGTTTTGCTTTGCTTTGCATTCTCAATTGCCAGGTTCATTATCCAGGCCCTTATTCCTGCACACGCTTCCCATTTTTCTCCTCCCTGTCTCTCTACATCCAAGGCAGCAGCCTTAGCTTATGTTAACAAACTGTGGCCGTGGTAACCCAGCTCCACCATCACTTTTGCTGACCAGGCACACTGCCGCCTCAGAGCTATCACCTAAGCACCAATTCCTCCTCCCCTGAGCCTTCCTCCACCTCAAATCCAAACATCCCTGCAGGATTACACTGGGATCTATCTCCTGTGCTGATGGTGATGGAGTGCAGGCTCCACTCTGCCCCACTGCCACCTCTGCAGAGCTCCAAATGAACATCAAAGCTTGCTTCCCCCAAAATAGAGACTTCGCTGCTCTCTTGCTGTGCTGCAGAAATGAGCATCACCCCTGTGGCCCCAGAGCAATGGGGCTCCATGTGCCGCACAGCACCTCCTCTCATTGCCCTCTCCTTCCCACCTCTGACAGCCCACATCTGACTTTCCGAGTCCCTCCTCGCCCAGGCTGACAGGAAAAAACACTTGGGAAAAGAAGAGGAGGAAAGGGGGGAATAAAGCGAAATCAAAGGCAGGCACAAGGCAGCTGCTGTGGTGGAGAGGGTGAGGAAGGGCTTTCAGTCACTGCTCTGCTGCAAGGGTATGGCAACACCATAGAATCAACCAGGTTGGAAAAGACCTGTAATATCTAACCCCCCCCCAGTCCCTCTGCCATTCCTCATCACACTTGTGCTCCAGGCCCTTCATGATTGAGCTCTTCCATGAAAGGAAGGGGGAAAAGGCAGGAGAGCTTGGCCACAGCCCAGAGCAAGGTGCCTGATGACATGCGTTTGCCCTTCATCACATCAATGCCTGTTTTCCCACCCAAATTCATCTAGCAGGGGGTGGGCGCCCCTTCATTTCCCTCTTTGCTTCCCCTCCCTTCCCAAGCAGGAGCAATGAGACAATATTAGGCAACAAACCCAACCTTTGTGCTACCAGCTCCAATCCAGCCCCACACAAAGCACTGTGCCACAGCATCAAGGCCAGGCTAGATGTGGTTCTGGGCAACCTGATGTAGTTGAAGCTCATTTCAGGGGGGTTGGAACTAGATGAGCTTTGAAGGTCCCTTCCAACCCAAACTACTCTGTCATTCTATGGTTCTAAGACACTCCACAGAACTCTGTGGTGCTAATGGTGGCTCTGGTTGTAGTGTAAGAGTTCAACAAGTGGCACTGATTAACAGTGTGGCTCTCTGAGGCCAAGGGAAGAGAGAAATTCAGTGAAAGACTGCAAACAATTACTCCTTTTAGCTAATCACTGCTTTGCAGTCCAGACACATGCATAAATATTGCATAATGCTGGGGCTCAGCACGTAATTGTCAGCTATTATTCAAACCAAGTCACTGCTTTTATTGGCAAGAGCTGTGAGCTTGTCACATCTCAGGGTCAGCCACTGCATGAAGGATTTGCAGGGAATGCAAGCAGCAGATCAGCCCTTCCCTAAACTGCTCAGCACCAGCCTTCACAAAGCAATCCCACGCTCACAAGCCCCAGGAGGGATGAGCCCATGTGGAGCGGCACAGAGAGTGAAGCAAAGCCAGCTCTCTGGAGCAGTATTTGCCACCAAAGCCCTCAGAGTGCAGTTGTGAGGAGGTTTGTATGGGCACAAACATGCACCAGCACGTAGACTCATGGACTGGTTTGGGTTGGAAAGGACCTTAAAGCTCATCCAGGTCCAGGGGCACAGACACCTTCCACTAGAGCAGCTTGCTCCAAGCCCTGTCCAACCTGACCTTGAATGCTGCCAGGGATGGGGCAGCCACAGCTTCTCTGGGCACCCTGTGCCAGCGCCTCAGCACCTTCACAGGGAAGAGCTTCTGCCTTGGATCTAACCTGAACTTGCCCTGTTTCAGTTTGAACCCATCATCCCTTGTCCTATAGTTCCAGTCCCTGATGATGAGTCCCTCTCCAGCATCCTTGCAGCCCCCTTTGGATACTGAAGCTGCTCTGAGGTCTCCACACAGCTTCTCATCGAAAGGAAGATGCTCCTGCAATGACTCCGTGCCTGTGGTGCTGGGAAATGAGCTCCAGCCTCTTTGGACATGTCTCCTTCCCTCTGTCAGCCAAAGCTGTTGTGTTTGCAAACCATCTCCTGGGCTCCTTACTGCAGGGGCAGTTGGTGGGGGTGGGGGGGGCAGATGGATGAGTTCTTTGATAACTCCTTAAAACAAAGCACCCAACCGCAACGACTCCATATGCCAAAGGGTTCGCCTCCTCCAAGAGCCTCCCTCCTCCACCCTGAGCCTCCATCGACCCTGGTGTCAAACACTCCATCAAGTGCTCACATGAGGCCCTCAGCGCCATGGGTTTAATGGGAGCCTTGGCAGTGTTGAGCTATGGTTGGACTTGATGAGCTTAAAGCGCTTGGCTCAGAGCATCTCATGGACAAGTTTGGTGACACGGGAGAAAGCCATCTGCCTGCAAGTACAGCTTCCCATTAAAACCCTGCCTGGAAGTAGTTTCATTTCCCTAGGAAAAGCCCTGCTTCACCTCTAAAGTCTCACTTCTCCCAGTTTTGCCAGAGCAAGGAAAACCCCATTCCCAATCCATGTGAGTTACTGAGGATTCCTGCTGTGGTCCTGCTCTCAGCCAGCTTGTGAGCAGGCAGGAATTGCAATGGGATATAATAAAGGGGCTGCAGTAAACTGAAGGCCTGGCTCCCAGCATCACCCCTGGACTGTATCCTCAATAACGATCCATGGTGCCAATAAGGAAAGAGATTACATTGTCTTCCTGAGTGCAAAAAAGAGTCAGAGCAAACAAAAGCTACTTTGGAGTATGAGCAACTACCAGGATGTGATTCTATGGATGGAATTCCATGGAGATCACCAAGCATGGGATGAATGAGAGATATGGGCGGTTCAGGACACCCCCTTCCTCTGCCTTTAGCTCTCTGCTGGCCTGAAAGGGGCCAGGGATGATGAGGATGGGGTGATGCCATGCGACACCTAAGCTCAAGATAAGAGATCTCACCTCATGTGCAGTAGGTGAGTGCGTTGATGAACACAAATTGTGCACATTGCCTTCAACAAAGCCTGAACCAGGGCCCAAAACTGAAGCAAAGCAATTGCAGATGTTGATAACTTCATCATCCAACAAGACACATGGGAAATGCTTCTCTTCTGCTGGTGATCTGCAGAAGAGGCGCTGAGCTGAGGCAGGACAAGGCGCCTAGTAATGAAGAACACTAAATAGTGCACAACATCAGCCCCAAGTTCCCTTCCACAGCCCTTGCTAGAGCCAAATAATGGCAATCTTGTTCTATTGTGTCCATGCAAATCAGAGGCACTGCTCGCAAGCGCCTGCATTAATAACTGAGCTGTTGGGCCAATAAGGAAAAATAAGTACCACATTATCTTGTCCACTTAACCATTAGAGAGCTCACAAAGTGCATTCATTCGCCTCCTACAATGCTCATGGCTTCCAGCTCTGCTCCCAGGTACATTTGCAACCACCCTGATGGCTCCTCGCCTGGACAGATGGATGCTGGATCCATCCCAGAGCCACAAGATGAACAAACAGGCAGCAGACCAGGTCGGAAGCCTTTAGGAAAACTACCACAATCACCTTCCTGCTGCCCTGGGGGGAGCTCAGAGCATCAACAAACCCACATTTACACCCCAAAGCAGCAGGGTCCTGCTGCTTGCTGTTTCTTTAAGGCCAGGCAGAGATGGGTACCATTATCCAGCTGGAATTGCCCATGGGAATTCAGGTAAGCAGACTGTAATTAACCAAGCTGGCACATTGCCGAGTCCAACAGATGTAGAAATGCACCTTGGGAAGAGGAAAAGGAGGAGGGAAAGGAAAGGGGAAAGGAGAAAGGAGAGAAGAGCAGAAGAGGAGTGACAGCTACCCAGGGCTCTCTGCTGCTCCCTACCCATGCGCATGGGATGCAGGAGGCAGAGTGGTTGTGAAGGAGCCAGTGGTGCAGCAGTGCCTTCCTCCTCCCTTCTCCTCCCAGACTGCGGGGAAGGAGCAAAATCCCTTAGGAAATGCAGCAAGAGAGTTTTAGCAGCACTGACACTGAGGAGGAGATGGAGTTTGGTTGTTCAGCATCCTTCAGCCAGGCACTTGGGAGTAGGGATTGAGGAAATTCATGCTCTTGAGCTTTAAGAGGCTCAAAGCACAGCTTTGCTGTCAGGCATATCATGCTTGGCTTTCAGTAAGCAACCAGAGAGCATGATTTGTATCACTGACCTGAAAGCAGCAATCGCCATCTCCTCCAATTCCCCTGTCAGCCCCACTTCTCCAGAAAGAGCTTAAAATCATGGAATGGTTTGGGATGAAGGGACCTTAAGGCTCATTCAGTTCCAAGCCCCTGCCACGGGCAGGGACACCTTCCATTAGAGCTCCAAGCCCCATCCAACCTGGCATTGAACACTGCCAGGGATGGGGCAGCCACAGCTTCTCTGGGCACCCCGCACCAGCTCCTCAGCACCCTTAGAATTGATTTGCTCAAGCAAATGCCCTCAAGTGCTCATCCTTGATTTGTTCTGTTCTCGCCAGCCTCACACCAGCCCCTCCAAATCCCCCAGGGAAGAACTCCTCCATCCCACCATGCCCAAGTGTGAAAGACCTTCAAACCTGAGCCCGGACAGCATCACTTGAGCTTGGCAAGGGCATCAGAGCTGCTTCCCCTTCCTGCCCCAGCAGACAACCCGACCTCCAGAGCAAGGCACGACTTTTTCCCTTTCTCTTCTTGCTTTGTTGGCTAATTTGACTTTTCCCTGCTCTGCCTTGTAATCAGAGTGGCAATGAGTTACAGCAAGGGAGGCTCTGCTCATTTCAGATGTCAGAGCCTGTGATAATTGCAGCACCCACTTGAATTAATGTCAGCCTGTGTATGGGAGGGAGCTCACCCTGCCAGTGCTGAGCATTCCCTCATCCCCTCTGGGGTCTTGCATCTGCCTTCCCACCAGGAATACGGGCAGCACACTTTGAAGGGGAACACACTCCCCAGCTTGATCCTGCTCCAGGAGACCACTGGAAAAGCACAGCCTTGGCCACCCTGTCCTGCTGCCTGCAGAGGCTCTCCAGACCCTGTATGAGATGCTTGCTCCACACACAGATTCCCCAAATCTTCCCTACCTTCAGCACATGCATCCCCTGCTCTCTGCTCTCACAGAGCCTCAGCTCCACATTCCAACCTGCAGGAACGTTTGGATCCACAGGGATGTGCCAGGAGAGGGAACTGCAGGACATCTGGCTCTCCAGGCAGGAGCTTTGCCCATCCACAGCAGCCATGGGTATGGCAAGGGCTGGATGAGGAGCGCAGCATCCTGCAAGCGGCAATTCTGCGTCGGTAGCAGCTGCTGTGCTGAGCCCAAGGGCACCCAGCTGCTGGAAACGCTCCGGCGGAGCTGCTGGCAGCTTGTTATCCTGCAGGAGTAGTGGCTGGACTGGGAACGAGGGCTCTGAAATACGATGGTCCAAGTAACCCAGGTTACTTCCCCTTCTTTCAAGCTGAGTGACACAGGAGGGGACCAAGCACAGGAGGAGGAGGAGGAAAAGCCTTATTAGCATCCCAACACACCAGAGGTTTTGCAAGTGTCAGTCTCCAAGTGGCAGAATCCACAATTCCCAGGAGCCACCGAAGGCTTCACAATCATGGAATCAGCCAGGTTGGAAAAGACCTTTAAGTTCATCCAGTCCAACTGCTCCCCAGCATTGCCAAGGCCACCACTGACCCATGGCACTGAGGGCCTCAGCTACACGGTGTGTGAACACTTGCATGGACGGTGACTCCAGCACTGCCCTGGGCAGCAGTTCCAATGCTGAGCACCCTCTGGGGAAGGAATTGCTCCTAATATCCAGTCTAAACCTCCCCTGGTGCAGCTTGAGGCTGTTTCCTCTTGTCCCATCCCTTGTTCCTTGGGAGCAGAGCCCAACTCCCTCCTGGCTCCATCCTCCTCTCAGGCAGTTGTAGGGAGCGATCAGGTCCCCCCTGAGCCTTCTCTTCTCCAGACTGAACCCCCCAGGTCCCTCAGCCATTCCTCATCACACTGTGCTCCAGGCCCTGCACCAGCTCCATTGTCCTTCTCTGGCCCCACTCCAGCACCTCAATGACTCTCTTGTAGTGAGTGGCCCAAAACTGAACACAGGATTTGAGGCGCAGCCTCACCAGTCAATGGCCCATCATGCGCTGTCACCCAGCCAGAAGCTCCTCATAAAACAGCAAAACACCCATGAACTGCTGAGGACAGATCCAAGGGGACTTGTGGACCATTTCCCAGCGCCGGAGCCTGCTTGGCCCCTGTGTTTCCCAGGGGTGGGAGCGCCACGGACACAGGCAGATAGGGCTCACTTGGGCACATGTGGTCCTTTGCCCTCCTCCTCCACATGGGAAGGATGCAACCACCTAATTCCAGCACCAGGTGGGTGGAGGAGGATGGGGAGCAGCAGCAGAAACCTCATAGGTCAGGCAGAGTTCTTAGGTAGCCAAGTGTCACCTTTGCTATCCTCCTGCTTCCCCATCCCTTGGCATCTCCAGAGAGCTCCCATCCACATTGCAAATAGGCAGCTGCTGCTGAGGAGCAGCAGAGGTGAGGAAAAAAAACAACCTAAAAATGAAATAAAATAAACCCCACGATGGCGAAAACAAATATTGCAGAAGACAGAACACATCATATATTAAAGGAATCAAAGTCCTCCTGTCAGCGAGGAGGACAGCGAGACCGTTCCCAGATGTGGCAGGGCTGTCACCTGCTCTGATCAGCTCGGCTTCAAACAGCTTGTCAGAGGGATGTTTGTGCTTTCGGGGTCTCTAACCCCAGTGCTTCTCCCACCCTTGGCTCCCCTGGAGGGCCAGATCCTTCACTGGTGTAAATCAGCTTGGAGGAAGAGCTCTGCTCACTGCTCAGGCAGCCTCACGGCTGGTTTCACATGCACTAAAGGGGGGAGTGCACAGGGGATGCAAGCCCCAAGCACCCTGTTTGGCCGAGACAGCTTGCAGGAGAGGGCACAGCACCCTCCACCCCAGGCACCCATTACAACATAGACTGGATGGGACATACTGGAAGGAGATGCACCCACAGAACTGCAGCTCATATTAGGGCAAGGACACCAAGGGATGGAACACACAAAGCATTTGGCAACCTCCTGCAGGAACTGGAATAGGTCATGTGTAACCCATGTAGAAACAGGCAAACTAGGGATTAGGAATAGGGGAGGAAAGGCATTGGGTTTAAACAGGTCTTTCCTGTGGTGCTACCCTATGGACAAAGGTTCACTGAGTGTTTTGCTCACTCTAGGGCAAAGGATTTAGTCTCTTACTGGGGAAGCAGAAGATGCCACAGCTGGATTGCATGGGGAAACCATCCTCTTTCCCAGTGTATCCACCCCAGCAGCTCCCACCTTCCCATCCTGTGCGGCTCCAATCACAGCAGCAGCTCAGAGGCTGGATCCTGCCCAGGCAGCTCTGGGCTCTCCCTCCCATCCCACTGCATCCCTGGCACCTTGTGCCACATCTGCAGTGTCCCTGATAAGAGATGGCACACTCCAGCCATAGAGCAACCCTTGTTCTGCAAGAGGGGGAAAAATGAGCTGTCTGGGACCAGTCCCAGGAGCTGGATCATTGCTCCAAGCACCTCATCTCACCTCCCCAGGGCAAATATTATACATCCATGTCCCAGCTGCCTGGAAACAGGCACTGTCACACAGGGCAAGTCTCATATATGGACATCAGACAGCCCTTAACTCCTAGGGATGCTAACTCTGAGTCTCAGGGTGATCTCCAGCAACAGGTAACTCCATTCACAGCGTGGATTCAGCATCATACTATTTCACATCGCTGCTTGAGACTCGACCTCCAAATGTGGGCTTTCCAAGCCTATGAACTTCATCTTTGCGCATGGTTGATGCCAGGAATGTTAAACCTCCCCCAAAAAACAGCCAACAAGAAGAACCAGCTTTCCCCTGCCCCAAGCCATGGGCTTTGTCAAGGTCTAAAGAATGATTTCAAGAGCATCCATAGCCCTCATGCCCCATAACAGCTATTCCGAGGAAACACCAACCCCGAGCAGTGCTCTGGAGGGGTTGCCAGCACCAGGCCCTCCCTCCACCCCTCCACACCCCCTCTTTTAACTTCTTCCAGAGCACAGAGCGCTGTGCTCTTTATCAGGAGAGCTCTAATGTGGTAATGCCAGTAAATTGTAATTAATTTTCCCCCTTTTAATTGATGCGTGGGAATATCCTGGGACCCTCATTCTCCTGCCTTCAATTCCTTTAGAGATATAGGATTTGACAGGTTAATTTGAAAGCAAAAGTTGGGTTCTTTACAGCAATCCAAGCAGAAGCCCCAGCTCAGCGCCTGCTGTCTCGCTCCGTGAGGCGTAATGAAAAGGGTGCGAGTTGGGTTACAGTCATCGTCATCATCATCAGCTTTTTAATTTCACTAATTTAATTTCTGTCTCTCAACCCCCCCCCCTCCCCCCCCTTGGAGGATAATAAAAGCTTCATTTCACAGTCCAGGAAATTTGGCAGCAAAAGGTGACAGACAGCCAAGGAAAGACGGGAAAGATGCAGAAAGATGGGTGTATCTCCGTCGAAGTTAAAGCATGGTGCTCAGCAACCCGGAGAAGGGCAGAGGAGGGCACACAGGACATCTTTGCCAAGGTGGCAAAGGGAAATCAGGCAATGCTAATGAGGGTGCTGGGTGTCAGAGGGTGGGAAAGCACCTTCCAGGAACTTTGATGAGTTTGTGGATGCTGCCTTGATGATATTAAGCTTTTTGGGGTTGAAACTGAGAAGTACGTAAGAGGATAAGGATGTGGAGCGAGGCCAGAAGAGGCAATGGAGATGCTGCGAGGGATGAAGCAGCTCTGCTCTGGAGCCAGGCTGAGAGAGCTGGGCTGGGGCAGCCTGGAGAGGAGAAGGCTCCTGAAGGGGAGACCTCAGAGCAGCTCCAGTGCCTAAAGGGGCTACAGGAAACCTGGAGAGGGGCTTTGCACAAGGGATGTAGGGACAGGACAAGGGAATGGCTTTAACTGCCAGAGGGGAGATTGAGATGAGCTCTTAGGCACAAGTTCTTCCCTGTGAGGGTGCTGAGGCACTGTCAGGGGATGCCCAGAGAAGCTGTGGCTGCCCCATCCCTGGCAGTGCTCAAGGCCAGGTTGGACACAGGGGCTCAGAGCAAGCTTCTCCAGGGGAAGGTGTCCATACCCATGACAGGGGGCTGGAACTGGATGAACTTTAAGGTTGTTTCCAATCCAAACCATTCCATGACTCCACAACCTTCCACAACTAGGTTCTCATTTGAAAGCAAGCATCCAAACTGACCTTTCATATAAGAAGAAATAGCCGAGTTTGATATATTTAACCTTCATAAAGAGAAATCGCACTTAAGCATTCCCTTTCCCACTTCTTGCGTGAGCTTCAGTGCTGTTTCCCATTTGACAGCTTGCTCCATCCTGCAGATTTGGGTCTGGCATTGAGTCAGCGTGGAAACACCATCCCCATCCCTGCATCCCTTAGCATCAGAGGACTGGAGCTTCCCCACTGGTCCCATGAGGGTTACACTAAAAGCTCAAGGAGGTGGGGAAAGAACAGCCCCAGATATTCACCAGGGGAATTGCAATGGATAAATAAGTGCAAGACTTAGCTGAGGATGACTGGCAGACAGTCGAACTTCAGTACTGGCTGCTGAGGGCATTTACTGGAAGCAGATCTGGACTAAGCAAAGCATATGGGAATACTGTTCCTCCAGCATCAACACCAGCTCTGTCTCTCGCCAAGCTGCATTTGTGGCTTAGGGGACTTGTTTTGGTGGAAGTCTGCAGCAAAATGCGATGGGGGATGTGAGAAACTTGCCTGGATTGATGTCCCTCCCCTGCCAAAATGACGTTCGAGCATCATATTTTGCAAACTCCCTGCTCCCATTTGCTGTTTCCTAACCATGGCTCTCCCTCTTGGTCACAAAGTGCCCTTTTCAACCAAGTGCAGCAGCAAAACACCAACAAAATCAAGCAATAAAGGCAGGCAGAGAGAAAGTGAGGCCTTTCTTGGAAGAATAAATCAGGAATTTGGTGGAATTCCAGGAAATAAGACAAAACTCTCCATTTTCAGTTCCGAGAGCAGCTGATCTGATCCCTGTCTATGCCTCCTCCCCAAGAATACTTGCACCAATTGATGCTCATTGCCTACATTCAGGGTGGAGGAGCTGCTCCCTGCCACAAAGAGGAGCTGGGAAATGTTCTGAGCCCTGCTGAGATGGTTTTCCTATCACAGGGACCTGCTTTTCCTTTCCCATGCATCTCCCTCCCCATCCTGCCGCCTTTCATAAAGGGGAGAGATGTCAACACGACAATTTCTCGGCAAGGAGACGAAAAAGAGGGTTTGCATCTACTGGAGGTTCTATTTCTCATTGCCAGCCCTTGCTGTACCATTTGCTCCCATTACCAGATTAATCACCAGATTGCAAAGCCCATTAAATAAAATCAGGTTGGACAGTTGAGGTGTTCCAAGATGTCTCTCGGTGCACGTCCCTGCTTCTCCCTCGTCCTTTCTCTCCCTGTCACTCAGCTCAACACCTTTCCCCAGCCGGGATAGAAGGGGAAACATATTTCCCTCTCTCCTAGGAATGCGATCCATAGGGAAATACCAGTGTAGCTGTATCCCTTCCTGCCCACCCTCTGTTTCCTGCACATTAGCCATTAGGGTGATGGACAAGATGTTTCCCAACCCCTGGCTCAGGTCTCTTGCAAATGAGTGCTGTACATCTCCCCTTCTCCTAATGTCACCTGTCAAAGCCTCCGCTCTTTCTGGGAACAGGATCCCGCCTCAAAGCACAGCTAAATGGGGTGTAAATGCCTCTTTCATGCACGGAAAATGGGCTGCTTGGCAGTAATAGGGGAAACTGTAAATGCTGTCAACGGCTACGTTTTGTTTATTGATTTACAGCGTGGCATGGGATGACTCGAGTTAAATCACAGATGCAGGTGTCATGTCCCATTCATCGCCATCAGGTTGCATCAGAACAAGCTCAGCTCGGCTCTGCAGTGGGGTACAGAAACTCCCAAGGGCTCATGTGGATCCTAAACCCCTTGGGTTTGGGAGCCTGACAGCAATAAGCAGAGGTAGGAGGTTGGTAGACACCCACCACATCTGTACAGTCCTTGTGATGCAGGTTTTATGCTTGCTTTAGGTTTTCTGTGTAATTCCTTGCTAGGAACACATGAATCAACCCATCTCCCCCCCTGAAACACCACCCAAAATAGCCTATCTCTGCTGGTACCTGCAACCAGCATGGCTCCAGCCTTCCCACAGCACCAGGGAGGATAAAAAAATGAAGATCCCACCTAAACTCTACCCGCACCATCCAAATCCCGCAATGAGTCCAGCCTAACATGGAAAACTCAAAGGATTTCTTGTTTCTGCATCACCTCTCAAATAACACAGAGGAATTAAACCCCATTGCTTCATTTCTGCAACGTCTGCCCGGCTTCCCCCCTCCAAAAATAAGGAATTCAATCCCGAACCTCTGAGAGCATCACCCCAGTGGTTACAATGCCAATTAGGAGAGACTCAACCATTCAAATGGCCAAGGAAAACAAGGCAAATGACAAGTAATTTCAACCCTGCTGGGCACTCTCTGACCAAAGCCAGGCTGCCGCGTTGCAGAGAGCTGCAGCAGTTGCTAATTAACCTCTCAGAAGCCTGCAAAGAGCTTTAAAATCACAGCACCAGGTACAGCAGTGCACAGCAGATACAGCAACAGCACATCAGGGTTATCCCTGCTCCATCACCTACAGGTCCTAGACGCACCTTCACTTCCCAGATGGGGATGCAAGGGCATGGTAAGTTGCTGGATCACATGCAAATGTGTGGCCAGGACAAGAGCACGTCCCATATCCTGAGACTTCAAACCTATACAAAGACAGGCTGAGAACATTGGGGCTGTTCAGCTTGGAGAAGAGAAGCTGCATGAAGACCTCAGAGCAGTTCCCAGTGTCTGAAGGGGGCTACAAGGGTGCTGGAGAGGGGCTCTTCGTCAGGGACTGTAGCAATAGGATAAGGGGTGATGGGTTCAAACTGAAGCAGGGGAAGTTCACATTGGATATAAGGAAGAAGCTCTTTACCATGACCCAAACCAGTCTGATTCTATGCCTACAGACATCCCTTCCATTCCCAAACCTACAAAGCAACCCAAAGCTGGCTCTATGGAAGGTGCAGGGTTGCTCCCAAGCATGGCAATGCCACAGTTCCACATCCCAGCCCTGAGCCCCCTTCCTTTCACCGCTCCCTTCCTCTCCAGGTGAGTGGAGACAGGCCAGGACGGCATCATCTCCAGTTTTTCAGGTCACGCTTCCCGTTGAAATCCCATCACTCGGAGCAATGAAGCTGTCACTTTCCGTATTTTTAGTTTTTCAAACCTTATATTTCATTTCACTGCGCCAGGACAAGCAAAAGGCCGGAGCAGGGAGCAAAAAATCAATACACTGCAGGAAGACAGAAGAGCTGCTTCTATTCTTCATCTCTGATGCTGGGTGCCCAGGGAACATCGCTGCAAACAAGGCTGTGGGCTACTGCCCTCCTGCTCCCCACCCCACAGAAGGACACTGACTACCAGGGAAAGGGCTGCCTCTTTGGGATATGCTTTTCCTACGTGGAATGAAGGCAGCTGAATGAATCCTACACAGATAGTATGCAAACAAGACAGCCTGAAGGTAGGTAGCACCTCATTTCTCTCCAAATCCCCGTCCTCTCCATGGGTACTCTGCATTTCTCCTCTTCTAACTCATCCCAAACTACACATTCCTATTTCCCACATGAAGAGGGCTGAACCACTCGTGCTCAGCCCGCTTCATGCTCTGACAGCTTGCGGCTGCCTTTAACAGTGTGTGAACGCACTGGGCACGTCCAAACAAATCATACTCTCCTCTACAGGCACAATAAGGAAGATACAGGTGCTCTCAGAAGCGATTTGGATCCCACACAGGAGAAGCATCTCTTGGAAGAGAACTCCAATCTGAAGGGGTTGGAAAGACCATTCTGCAGCAGGCCAGGGGGAAGCTGGTTGCAGGAAGATGCTAGTTGGGGCTATCTTGGTGGCACTGGGGCAGAGGATGAACAAGAGGCAGGACTAAAGACAACTCCTGTTGTAGAGCTGTACAATACACCTAGAAATCAAGCTCTTGCAGCACTCAAATAGGTGAAGCCCTAAGGAAAACCACTGATGTGATGGCTGGTTAGCTATCCGCTCTTCCCATATGAGCCCCTTTCTCAGCAGGAGCTTCCCCATAAATCAGGGGGTGAGGGATAAGCGAGGAGCAGAGGAACTGCAGAAGCAGCAGCACTGCAGTCATAAATCAGGAGCTAATTCAATCTTGTGAGATGCCTCGTTTGATTAATTTATGGCAGCATTTTCCCTTCCATCAGCGGCTGCTGTCCCTCCCCGCAGCACCTCTGCCTCCCGTCCTCCTCCACAGCCCTGCACCAGACAAGCCACATGATCCACATGGGAAGGATGGTCAAGAAGGTACCTCAGACCATGGTTATGGTGGCTGCATCCATCCACCATCCCCAAGACAGTCACTGTTCCACCAACTTCCTTGGGATATGGACATCTTTAATAGAAGAAACTTTTCCTTGTACCTTTCCAACCTTCTCTCATGTATTGCTCTTCCTGGCAGCACCCAGCACCGCTATACAAAGAAAACCTCTCCTTCCAAATGGGGGTTTGGTTTTATTCGCAGCTGGAAAATCAAATACCTGTTGCAGCCATAAAACCCAGAGGGACCTCCCTGGAAACCCAGATGCTGCATCTGGGTTTCCAAAGGGAAAGATAGTACTGAACTAAATGAACATGGAGCAAAGAGAAGAAATGAAACCCGTGTTAGCTGAATGTCCCAGTAATGAGAGTCTGACCAAGAGCTGCTTGCTTTAACAGGTATCTCAAGACAAGAGGGTACGAAAGTCATATCCACACTGACCCTAGCAGCCTCCAACAGCTCAACCTTGCTTGGAAAGAACGCTGGGAGCAAATTGCATCCTCCCTGCCCCCAAACCAGCCAGGGCCTGCAAGAAGCAACCACACATGTTTAATTCAGCCCTGCACATTGCTGGAGCCATCTCTTGAGCTTGGCTTCTGGAGGGGAGAACTCCTTAATGGGGGTTTCAATGGGGTCAGAGGTGGAGACAGCCCAAGCACTGATGCACGAGCAAGTCGTGGACACTGAGTGCTCAACGAAAGCATTCCCCTCTACCAAAGCCCAGGGCCAGACTTAACACAGGCACTCAGGTGGCTTAACCTGGTACAGCTTGGTAAGCATCAAAGGGAGCTCAGATAAAGCTGCTCTTGAGATGCAAGTGCCATGGTTCAGAGCAGCCAGAACCTGGCAAAGAGCAGTGCCAGGTGCCACACTGGAGGATTTACTGCCGCCCAGGGGCTGGCAAGACTTTTGCTGGGGCACTGAAAGACCAATCTGCCCTGACACCATAGCAGCTGACTTAAAAACGTGTCTGCTCAACCTGAGGACCAACGGGCAGCTCCATCCAAGTGCCAGAAGGCTGCAAACAACAGGGGCTGCAGGTTGACACGCTGCCCACACAGCTTCTTGCTGGTTCCTTGTGTGATGGAGAGGGTGGGAAGATAGATGGCGTGGTGGCCCAAGGGCAGCTGTGCCTGCAGGGTCTTGGGGTTCAGGTAAAACCTGGGGTTTCACACACATGCTCCATCCCACAGAGCAGCACAGCTAGGGACACTGTGTCAGGCTGTGACACTGCTGTCAGCCCAGCACCTACTCCCAGACCTTCGCTAAAGAGGCACTGACATGATGGAGATAGAATCATAGAATCCCAGAGTGGGTTGGGTTAGAAGGGACCTTAAAGTTCATCCAGTTCCAACACCTGACACAGGCAGGGACACCTTCCACTGGAGCAGTTGCTCCAAGCCCCTGTGTCCAACCTGGCCTTGAACACTGCCAGGGATGGGGCAGCCGCAGCTTCTCTGGGCACCCTGTGCCAGCGCCTCAGCACCATCATAGAGAAGAGCATCTGCCTAAGAGCTCATCTCAATCTCCCCTCTGGCAGGTTAAAGCCATTCCCCTTGGCCTGTCCCTACAGGCCCTTGTCCAAAGCCTCTCTCCAGCTTTCCTGTAGCCCCTTTAAGCACTGGGAGCTGCTCTAAGGTCTTTCCTTCTCCTCTCTCAGACAGCCTTTGCCACATGATGCCCAGATACACACTGGCTCTGTATTAGACTATCAGAGCAGGACAAAACGCAGACACATCTATATCACCAGTTTATCGCTCTCCTTCCAGCACATCACCCTGGAACTCAGCTCCCACCAGCTCTATCTCGCTTCACCAGGCAGCAGGGAAGACCCCCTGCGGGCTCCTCTCCAGATAAAACTCCATTCAAGCCATATGTATTCACAGCAGCAACAACTTACAAGGTTTGGAGTGATTTCAGAACATGCTCACTGGCGATTTTCTCAAAGGCCAGTCTTCAAACAGTGACAAACCTGCCTTGATCTTCTCTGCCGAGCAGCGGGAGATGGGCTGAGCCTGTCCTCTTAATTGCTGTTACTCTCCCATTATTTCCAGGCTGGGAGAAATCCCGCAGACTCCTTTCCAGGCTGGTGGGCAGAATGGGATTTCCTTGGGACTTAGCAGAGAGCAGTACTCTGAGGCAGTGATAGCTCAGTACAGACCTCCCCAGGGAGGGAACATTCAGCCAAAGCCTTACAGTCATTTCATGCCTGCCTTGAAGTGCAGCAGAGATGCTCTCTGCATGTCAGCTGTCTTCATCAATCTATGGCGTACAGATTGGGAATGCCATCCAATACTCAAGACAGAGACTGGGTCTGCACTCACACAGGGTCAGGGCATCCTCTCAGATAAAGGTAATTTCTCCAAAACTTGCTGGGTCCTACACTTGGGCCACAACAAACCCCTGCAACGCTCCAGGCTTGGGGAAGAGTAACTGGAAAGCTGCTCATGGAAAAGGACTTGGGGGTGTGGATTGATGGAGCTGCACATGAGCAGCTTGTGCCCAGGTAGCCACGAAGCCACCAGCATCCTGGCCTGCATCAGCACCAGTGTGGCAGCAGGACCAGGGCAGTCATTCTCCCCCTGTGCTGGGCACTGGTGAGGTTGCACCTTATATCCTGCGTTCAGTTCTGGGCCCCTCATTACAAAAGCTGAGTTGTGTCTGCACAGGCAGCTAGGATAAAATGGAAGCGGGTTCGCAAAGGTTGCACTATATCCTGAAAGCTCAGCCAGGTTTGAGACAGACCTCTTCCTTTTAAATCAACATAATACTTATGATGGATCACAAAAGATTATGGGCCAGAACCTCAGCCAAGTGTAAATCAGTGCAGCTCTATGCTTGACCCAGCGGAGGACCCAGTTCTGGCTGTTGGCTTTTAAAACTCTATTTTTCTTCAGCTTCATAGCTTTTGCCAGCCAAGTCTGTGCAGAAGAACCCCAGATACAGGGAGAAACAAAGAGCTCTTTGCATGGTCAAGGCTGTAGGACAGTCTCTGTAAGTGAGGAGGAGGAGGATTTAAGAGGTCCTGGCCTGGAAGGGTCTGGGTGCACATGAAACAGCAACAAAGAAGGTAAATTTAAAGAGCAGGTGATGCAACAAACCAGGAATCCTTCCTCTTGTGGACTTTGCCACCCCTCCTAGAATTCAACAATGGGTGGGAGTGCAGCTCTACTCGACTCTCTATTTTTGGTGAGCGCCCCATTTAAAGCAGCTTTATTTCATAACTACCTGGCAAGTATGTAGCACATACTGCCTGCAGGCAAGAGGCAAACACAGCACCTGATGATTCTCTTTCGAATAGATGCCAAATGCAGAAGGATTTGACAACGCTCTGCCCGTTCTCCAATCACCCTTTTCGCCCTGAGCTGCCTCCCTCCAGATTTCGGAGGCTAATAGCAAGGCAGAGTTAGGTTTATCTATCTTGGCCTCACCAACCTCCGGAGTTCTGTTGTTCCTGTGTCTCCTGCTACCTGCATGCCCTTGAGATGAGGCACTGTGATGAGAGTCACCCAATCATCCTCACATAACCCCAAGTATCACTAATCCAGTACAGAGAGAAGAGCAATTAGAGCGGGATGCTTCACTTCAACAGGCTTGTTACTGTGCTTAACCCAGGACAGAAAGACACTGTGAGGGATATCAACTACATATTACTTATTAAACACCTAATACAAGCTTTAACGGGTCTGTTTACTGAAGAGTGTTAATCTTAATGAAAACAAGATTTGAGGCAGACTGGCAGGATAATTCTCTACCCTTTTTATCCAGGGATCTCAACACAGAAGCAGTAATTGATCCTCACAGCATCTCTGCTAGTATTACACCTTCACAAAGGGGAAACAGAGGCCCAGAGAGGTTAAATATGTTGTACAAAGGCATTTTCTTCTCTGAGAGTGCTCATAGTGCAATCCCTGAGGCCTCAGGAAAGCCACAGAAGCATGTCTCTAACAAGAGAGGTCTGTGGCTCTTTATCCCACTTGTCTCTGACAAGCCTGGGATGATGGAGGAGCAGAAACAGCGCTCCGCAGAAACTAAGAGGTGGAGAAGACTCATAAGGAAGCTCATCGTTATATTAGAAGAGATCAAAACACATCCAAGATCTAAACCCTTCTGCTTTGAAGTCAATCACTGAGATGTGTGGAGAAAATCCTTCCCAGGCAAATGATACTAGGCTCTGGGCACCATTTCTTGAAGGGTATGCTACTGGGAGCCATCAGGGATAACCCACTGGACCAGTATCCCTGATGCTTGGGGCTACCAGCACATCTAAAGCACTCAGAGCATCGGCAGCACTCCTGCTGCTTGGACCAAGGACCACTGACAGGCAGTGCTGATGGAAAAGGAAGGAAAGCTGGAGTTCTCTTACCCCAGGAAAATCTCTTTGCTCTCCCTTACACACAGCTTTTCCAGCTCCTGATAACAAAGGCACTCAGGTGTCAATCTGTCAAGCCATAGAGTAGGGGAAAAACACCTTAAGAAAAGTGGAGGAGCCACACAGAGCCAGAGCTGAATCCCCAGTTCCTTTAGGATAATCACAGGCCAGACACATTCACATCTGTGTGAGATGAGGCTCTTCCCTCATAAAACGTCCCTTGGATGTTCTGTAACACACCAACAGCCCTGGAAGGCGAAGGAAAACCCATTTCAATTAAGACTCTTTTGACTTCATCTTCCAATGTCAGCAGGAGAGCCCTGACCCCTCTGTACCATGTCACACCTAATATCTATCCCTATATATATATTAGCAGATATTCAGCCATATGTTAATGCACGCAGATATATATATGCCCAGCTCTTCAGCAGTGGGATTAATTTCACCCAGTTCTCATGGCCTTGGTAGGACTTACTCCTTTTTAGTCACATAACACCTTAGAAGGTGCTTACCCATCCACAGAGCAAGCCTAGAGATTTAAAAGCCTTTTATCTGCTTTAGTGCAACTCTTCTCCCCAAGGCCTCAATCACACCCATGCAAAACAACAGGAAAGCCCAAACCAGCATTTAAACGGGTACAGAGAGAGCAGGTCTGGCGCATCAGGATGTTTCCAACATCAGTATCTCGGCAGAAGGAGACTGAAACAAATTGTCCTTCCCCCCCGAGTCATCGCACAAGATTTTATCCATCCAGCAAAGTCACTTCCCACCACTGGAAATTATTTTCTGCCATGCCTGCAAGATAGCACCAGAGCCCCCCTCCCAGCTACTGCAAGAGGGGGATTGTGTGCAAGTCACGTCCAGCCGGATTTAGCTACTCCAGCCCGGGAAAACACATCCTTTTCCAACCACAACCTGTTAGCATCACCCGTTAGCCCTCTCCCAAGCGGGCTGCGATGGAACCTCCTGCAGCTTAAGGCTCTATCAGCTTGGAGAGATGAGGAGGAAGCAGAGGCAGCAGTTTGGGGTCTGATGCACAGCAGGTCCAAAGAAAAGCAAGCAGCAGAGTATTTACATGTGCACAGCCTTGTTAATGACCTTGCAGCTTGCAGTGTCCTGAGGATATACGCTATCAACAAGAGCCCAGCTAGCCTCATTGAGAAATGAATTCCCAACCCTTCCCTAAATGCAGCAGGAAGCCTAAATAAGTGCTTTCCACGCAGTTTGGACTTGTTTATGCTCAGTTCCCATACTGGCTCAGCAAGAAGCAGCACAGCCCAATCCATTGGATATAGTTATTTTGCCATAAAGGCGCTGCATCAAGAATAGCTTGTTTGCACATGCATAAAGAAACTCGCCAGGCAGCCCTGCCTGCCTGCAGGCAGCAGCCAGGGCTATCCATCATTAGGCTGTCCAGGAACGAGCCTGGACAGGCTCCAGTGGGAAAAGAGCATGTACATATTCCCAAGGGTTGCAGCCCCTAAAGACAGCGCAGCCTGAGTGAGGAATCCCACGGTTTCCCACCCCTCAGTGCAACGCAAAGCTCCTAGCACCTTCCCAAAGTGATGGTGGTACCCCACTCCCATCACAAATGCTGCATCTCTCTCCTTCCCTCCGCACACCATCTCCCATCACTCAGCCCGCAGGGCAGTATCCCTCCTGTTGTATGTCTTTTGTAGGGCTTGTCTGGCTAATGAAAAGCTGCTTTGGATCCCCCTTTGGGCTTTTCAGGAAGGATTAGCATGGTTTCTCCAAAGCAGACACGGCAAGACAGTGTGTTTCTCTAAATACATTAGGGATTTCTCAAGCTCTTGGCATTGGCAGGGGCTAAGCGCGGGTGTCTCACAAGTTGTCTCCTTGCTTGGGTATACAAATAGGAAGGTGCTGTCAGGCATCGATACAGGGCTGCTTAGAGAGGTAAAGCCCTGGGATGCCCACACAAATCCAGCCCAGCTTAACAGCAAGCGAAAGCTGTTACCTGCTGACAGCTCTGCTGAGGTCTTGCACACGCAGCGTGGGATACAGAGAAGCTTCCCTGCAGAAGATGTTGCTGCCTCTCAGCTGATGAATGGCAAAAGAGCAGGAACTCTGACTTAACCCCTAAACCATCATCCACAGCCTGTTGCTCAAACCCTGACACAAAATGAGGCCAAAAGGATGATCAGGAGATGGAGCAGCTCCCAGTATGGAGCCAGGCTGAGAACATTGGGGCTGTTCAGCCTAGAGAAGAGAAGCTGCATGGAGACCTCAGAGCAGCTTCCAGCATCTGAAGGGGGCTACAAGGGTGCTGGAGAGGGACGCTTCATCAGGGACTGTACTGATAGGACAAGGGGTAATGGGTTCAAACTGAAACAGGGGAAGTTCAGGTTAGGTATAAAGAAGAAGCTCCTCCCTGTGAGGGTGCTGAGGCGCTGGCACAGGGTGCCCAGAGAAGCTGTGGCTGCCCCATCCCTGGCAGTGTTAAAGGCCAGGTTGAATGGGGCTTGGAGCAACCTGTTCCAGTGTGAGGAGTCAGTGCCCATGTCAGGGGGTTGGAACTGGATGAGCTTTAAGGTCCTTTCCACCCCAAACCATTCTAGGATTCCATGATTCTAAATGAAGCCACTTACCCATGTCAAGTAACAAAGCCATGGCAGAGCTGGGGCCAAAGCTGACCTCCAGCTCCATGACCTCCTCGAGACACCACGTCATTAGGAGACCACTGCAGAGCCCTAAATCTGATCCTCTCAGCCCCAGGCAGACTTGCAGACTACTTGTATTTCTCATCTGGAGTAACTGGGGCAAGTGATTAGCTGTCTCAACAAGCCTTACGGGAAGCTGTTGTTGGCAGGGGTAATTGAATGTTATCCCAGTAAAACAAGGGGAACAAGATGTGATAGCCGTATCTTCTCAAAATAGGCTATACACAGACCATTCATCCTGCCCCCTGGGGGCCTGGCTTTGTTTGAGCAAGATTATGAACTCCTCTTCAGAAGAGCTTCATCATTTCCACATATTTCCCATTGGCTGTGGACAGGCAGGATCGATATAGATATAATCCGAGAGACAGCTGCAAACACAAGAGTTCCTCATGAATTCCCGGCCAGCCAGACAGCCCAAACACACATCCCAGCAGCTGGGAATTCGTGCAAAGCCATCACTTCAACACTGTTTAAAATTCCCCCACGGAGGCCAGGACCAGAGGCAAGATATTGTCAGATGGCTCCCAATCCATCTCGAGTCCAGCGGTATTCCCAGAGCAATTACTCCACCAGACACCACTATCTCTAATAAAGGGAGAGGAAGGAGGCAGAGGAAAGCATACTTGAGGAAAGGACTATGGAAATGACCTGGAATTGTGGTCCTGGGGACCTGGAAAGGAAGGAAAGATGATGTCTATGTAATAAGGACAAGTCAGTAGCCCAGATTGTTTGCTCCAGCAAAGCTAATCCACAGGCTGTACCTCTGGCAGCATCATGGCTTTCCCTTTCATTTTCTCCTCCTAAATGCAATTTAATGTCTCTAAAAGTCCATATTGGTCCACCACCTATAGAGGTACAGCAAGGAAAACAGAAAATACACATGGATTTATGTGCTCTTCAATTGCACTGGACAAAGTGACATCTCAATTGCAGGTAAAAGTTGCACTGAAGGGGATAGCAAGAGCTTTATTTCACAGTTGAATCCTCTGTTAAGCCACAACCTCCCATAGCTACTAATAAGTTAAAAGCCAAGCAACCCAAATTCCCTCTTCTTCTGGCAAAACACATTTACTGGTGGCTTTCCAGCGCTTTTTTTTGGAGAATAACAAACCTTTTTAAGCCATCTGGGGGAATTCGAGTACTTAATTCCCATCCAAAGCCCTCACCCACACTGGTCTGTAAATCCCACTTAAACTGCCTCAACTTTGTATTAAGGTTTTTGCTTCCCCAGTGGATCTACTGCCACTATTTAGCTGAGAAACTCCTCCAAGTGATAGAGATCTGTCATTTTCCAAAGCTAAAGGAAGAAGATGCTTATCTGCTTATCCCAGCATCCCACTTTTTTGTGGGCATGCTCCATTTATGAAGAGCCGTAAACGCTCACATCCCTCACTTACGTCCACAACAACCAAAGAAGGGAAACTATTCCCTGACGGAGCAGTGATGCCACATCTGGCCAGCAAAACATGCTTAATGCACAACCAAATAGCAGCTTTATTCAACAAATTGGTCCACTTGGTAGCAGATTGAGATACAATAACATGCATAATTATAGGAAGAAACACAGAACAATTACAGGGATCTGCCAGGAGCAAGAATAAGGACAGAAGAATTTAAGCAAAGCCCTGTACCGCAGCTAAAAGTCCACAGATAATGAATTTTACTCACTGTGAGCACAAGAAAGCATCTCCAGACTGCCTTAATTCAATGTAAGAGGTCTTGCATCTTCCCATGTAACATGGAGATTGAGCAGTACAGGCAATGGCTTCCAGCCTGACACAGCTGGGGCTGCGGATAACAATAGGCTTTGCAGCTCTTTGTATCTGCTTGCTTTTCCTAACCCACCAGCAAAGCTTGGAGTCAAGTCTTAGCGAGTAAATGCTCCACTCAGTAAAGGTACTTTGGGTGCCCAAGGGACTCGGATCATAGAGCAGGCTTTGCTATCACTCCTGCTTCCCCAAAAGTTTACAAATGATGTTCCTGATGGCAATGGATCACTGGAATCAATAAGTGCTCTGCTGCAGTTTGTATTGAGCTAATAAAAACACTGGGCAGAAGGCACCGGCCCTGCTTGCAAACACTTGGCTCTGATTGACTTCAGTGGCTCTGTGGTTAAACATCGTAAGGATTAGGAGAGCAGGAGGGGCTGAGGTACTCAGGCCGGCAAACCAAAGGGCCAGGGTGATGATCAGGTCTAAACCAGCACAAATTACCTGCTGTTCCCCAGCGCCAGCCCTCCCAGGCTCCCCACGATCTTCACTAACACGCATTTGTTGAGGTAGGTGATGGGTAACCCAGCTCTGGCCAGTGGGCCTCACTCCTTCCCATTTTAAGGAAGCAGAGCTAGTTCAGAGACCTGCCATAGGCCCTTTTTGTGGATGTGATGGGAAGGATTCAAGTGACAGGGCAGGATGCTTTGAAATCAAACACCTTCTATGCTAGGTGTTGCTGTGATTTGTTTGAATGGCCACAGTGTGCCTGCAGTGAGAGCTCGTGTACCTGGCACTACCCAATATAGCTGTATGAATAGGATTAATTACTGAGCAATTAAATGACTTGCTCCAAGTCAAAATGAATCAGTGGCAGCAGCAGAAAAGCAGCCCAGCAGCGCTGGCTCCTGGTCCTTCACACCTGACATCAGATCACACCACTCCACTCACCTACTTGGTTGGTATTCATGGGCTTTATTCCATAGGACCATCAATTTCCTGCCCTGGATCACAAGACTTGAGCAAAAGGGATCACAGAGAACCCAACGCAAAAGGACTCTCACCCAGTGGAAACTACTGCATTGTCATTTGCTCCTCTCCAAAGTTAGTTGTAAAGAGCATCTGGGTATTTGGCTGGCTCGCTCCATGATACATGAGAAGCATGTTGAACATGTGCTGCCTGCAGTTGGTACAAGGTTCTTTGTTAACCCAAGCATTGCGTAAGTGCCCATAATAGGAAACAGGTTGCCCAACAGTTCCTCCTCCCTGATATTGATTATGGGGATATAATACTCCATAGAGCAGCAGCAGCTGTCTTTCATGGGCTGGATATTACACATAATAAAGCTCTGCAAGTTCCTTCTCCTGTGCAGTTATTACTCGATGCACCACAAAGACTCCTGCAAACAAGCTGTGCTGGCTGAAATCTGCTGCAGGCATCCCTAACTTCAAGCAAGGGACCAGGTATGGGCTGCAGGGACTCATAGGGAGATAGCACATCAAGTCCAGCATCCTGGATAATCCCTCTGGAGCTGAAGGAGCATGCAGGAAGCTGCATGAAAGCCAAAAAGGTAAAGGGAATGGACAAGATCCCTTACTCTTATGGGAACAACATACACTATCAACTCTGCATTCACCAGCATCACAGCAACCAAATTGACTCCTGTTACATGTGGCACCCCATCTGCTCCCAAAACCCAGGAAACTCTTAAATGTCTATTTGACATAAGCAAGCTCTTGGCTTTCCACTTTAAACACACAGAACAAAACACAAGCAGAGGGTTTCACTGTGGGTTCCCTCCTGCCTTATTCCAGCACGCTCCTTTTCCTTACAAAGCACGCTCCATGAATTACAGCACCAGCTGGAACGAGAGGCTTCTGTACAAAGTTCAATACACACACCGAAGCACATCATCTTCTCCCAAACCTGCTGCAATCAGAGGAGAGGAGTGAGCAAAATGATGAGCAGTTGGGCAAGAATGAAACAGCCTGAAGCCATTTGCTGCAGGTCACCCAGTCAGGGCTGTGACAGTGCAGGTCAATTCCTTTGCCACACCACTTTCTAGCTCCCATATATGTTTGGGTTTACATCTTTCTGTACTCCTCCCTGCAAGCTGTGAGGCAGCTCCTTGCCTGGAGCAGTCCTCCCTTATCTCCCTCATCACAGGGAATGGCTCTGCCTGCACAGCGCTAGCCTGGAAGCTGAGACATTCAGGCAAATAGAAGCAGGTTAATCTGAAGGGAAACACTTGGGCGCCTTTCACTGCTGCTTTGGCGTTTATTAACATGTGGTTTCCATAATAAAGATGATCCTGGGAAGCCAGACGGGGCTGGAGTCTCCCAGAGGAATGCTCCTGCATCCCCACATCTCCATCCACACAGACGTAATTCTTCCAAACCACTCCATATCTTCCCACTTACCCTGATGGAGTCAGCTCTGAGCCAGGGCTCCTTTTGCCAGGCTGTCACTCACCACGTTGTTCATTACAGGGAAATGAACTCTGTTCCCAAGTGTCCAGGGGACAGAGAGTAATTGGGTTCTGTGCAGCCTTTTCACTTAATTTACTCAAGTTGTAGTTATTCCTCACAGAATTAAGTTTTACTGGCTGATGGACAAGCCATCAGAAAAAGACAGAGGCAAATGGATGGGATAATAAACTTGGATAGAGAAAAATGATGTCTCTCCATCTCTCCTTTTTTCTTTCCCTGTCTCAGTCATCTCTGCCATTCTTTCATCCTTTTACTAAAGAACACAGAGGGCTGGTGCTCAAAAAAATCTCTATTTCAGCACCATGTAGCTTTGTTAAAGGCAACCTTATTATCAAAGTTCATCCCGATATGGAAAAAAGGCTATTGAGGGGGGGTTGACACATGCCAGCAGAACAATCTGCTGAAGGGAAGGAAATCAAAACATTTGCCAGAACCTATTGATTGTGTTGACATTTTCAGCAGAAAATTATCAAAATGTGCCTTTTGATAAGGTTGAAGCACTTCATTTCAATAGATTATAATTAGAGCTGAGACCCTTCGGAAGCCACATTGGGAAGAGAATATAAGAGTCAGGCAAAAATCGCCTCAACTTGCCAAAAGGAACCACATAACTAAGAGCAGGAGCCCAGAAGTCTGCCTCATGCAAAGCAAGACCCCAAACCCAAGAAACCCAGAGGTTTTCAAGGCCCTTCCAACAGCACCATCCTGCTGGAGAGGCAAAAGGAGAATATCATGGGAACGACTCATTAAAGCCTGTTATCTTTGATGAACACCAGTATCTTGTACCTCCAACACCCCTGTGATGTTAAATCCCTTCTCTCAGTTACTACAGGATCTAAAGAGTGGCCACCAGCAAACCTGGTGCCCTCACCTCCTTGGTTTGCTTGGAGAAAGGGTGTGGGATGGCACAAAGGGGCATGAAGGAGAGGAAGAGCACTCATGGCTTTGTCTCACCCCGTGGCACTATAAATTATGCATCTCCATCCATTATTCAGCAGAAATTACTCTGAACATTTAGATCAGCAGTTTGTGTGAGGGGGGGGGAAAGGAGGGGAAAAGATGGGAATTCAGTGAAGAGAGGGAAGCAGTGGAACATACAGGCTGGTCCTTAATCACCGACAGGCAGTGAGATGACAGGATGAGGAGCAGCTCCAAAGACACTTCAGTAATAACAGGAGCTCCAATTGAGGAGTAGAGGTGGATGAAAATCCCAGTGCAGACACTATTTTAAGGCTATTAACAGCTTGTGCCCCTCTTCCTTCCGAAGCCCAGAGCCCCTGGTCTCCACAGAGAGCAGGAGTGATCAGCAAAGAGCATCCCCTCCATTTCCAACGCCCCCTGCAACCACAAAGCCTGCAGACAGCCAGTGTGCGTCTATCCAAATGATGCTCCCCCCAAACTCAAGGCAGCCCCAGCCGGGGAAGGACACCAACCCACATTTGCCATCCTAAGCTTGCCACCAGCCCAGCTTTCTGGATTACACATGCTTCCTACCACGCAACTTCCAATGGCTATTAGCATCTTATTCCACTCTTAATAAACTGAAGGAAACAGTAACTTGCCCAGCAGACACAGCCCAGGCTTGAGACTGATGAATTCAATTAGTAAGTTGCTTACATTAATAATTCACTCATATCTGCTCCAGAGCAGCTGCCCCAAAGCTACATCGTTAGCAGCAGCTCTGAAGTATTCAGGGGCAAGAGGAGGAATTGGGACCAAGATAAGACAGTCCAAGTTATTCCCATGAAATAGTAAGAGGTGCCACTGGTTTGCCTCTGCCAAGGATCCCAAGGCTCCCTTGTAGGCACCTTCATCTGTGCCTCATGGGGCTCCTCAGACACTCACTCCCAGTTCTTTGGAGGATCTACCGTACCCTGATGCTTTAAGATCTTCATGTGGGAGCACTGGGATCACCATCAAAGCTCAGGCCAGCTCTGGGAAAGCCACCAGCGCTGTCAGGCAGAAGGCAATTCTGTCCATACACGCTCCTCTGCTCCCGTTTTTCCAGGCCATATCCCTGGAAAGGCAATGTGCAGTACGGGGAAGAGACCATCAGGTTCCAAAAGCCTTCCCCCAGGCAAGCAAACACTGAAATGAAAAGGGGAAAGCTCTAAGTTTCCATAACTCCGCAGCTGCTCCACTGGCACCACCGGCATCACCAACACAAGAGCAAGGACCCGAGCCAGGGCTGCAGCTCCTCTCCTGGCTATCCAGCCAGCTTTGGAAAAGCTGATGAGAGAAGAAAGGTGGAAAATGAGATAGTGGCACCCCATGGGGATGGGCCCCAGCCATGGGGCCATGGCTGAAGAGTTACCAAGGTTGTCTTCTCTCTGAGTAACCCCAGGGGAGAAGATGCTGATGGTGTAGTGACAGCACCACTACAGCTAGAAAACCAGTTACCTTTGGGGGAGACAAAGCCCCATCACTATTCAGGATTTAAATGTTGCACTCTAAATCTGTACCATTTCTCTCACCCCATGATCTGTTGAGTATCAGCACTTGGTTTGCAATGAGACACGCTTCATTCCCACACCTCACCTACTCCTGCTCCTCTTCTTCTCAGTTCCTGGGCAACTCAATACAACTTAAATTGACGTTAAAAGCTTTAATGGCACCAGATGGTTCCATAAAATATAAATGCAGTGATAAAAATACCAACATACCTCCTAGCAATTAGCTTTGGGTCTACCCTGACTAGGCAGGATTCAACTGAGCTTCGCTGAACCGGCAAGCTTGCACCTTCCTCCTGCAGATGGGTCCATAAACTCTCTCCATAAACTCTTTCATTTGCCTCAAGAGCAATGCCAGAGGTCTCTCCACCTCTTTATAGTCCTCCAGCCCTTTCTGAAGGGCTGGGCTGCCATCCAACCATCCAGTTCTTCATCAAAAAGGTGCTCATAGGTGTTACGGATGGAGAAAAGCTCCTCAAAAACGCCACGGTACCAAACGGTTTCATTTGCTGCAGTAAAGGATTTCTGGGCACCACAGAACAGATCTTTCCATGTCACTTCAAAACCCCAAGAAACTTGCAGAGATTGAAAGCTAAATTAAGACAAAAATTACCACCCAATTTCCCTCGGTAATTGTTGCTGGCATGGAAAAGATTGCTCCTCGCTTTGGTAGCGAACAGATAATTCCAGACTTCAAAGGCTTCCTTCAGCATGAAGTAAACTTGCTAAATTAGGGGTTTGAAAGTTATAAGAAACTATCTAGAAGAACATGACATGGCAAACAGCATGGCTTGCAGCAGCGAATCAAGTCCCACCTCTCTGATCTATTCGGGTTCTTTGAGGAAGGCAACAATACCTTCAAGAGAAGCAGCTATAATTTACTGGACCTTCAAAACTGTCTTAATTAATACTAACCAGTTCCCCTGAAGAAGCAGCAGGCTCAGAAGATGAAAACCCCCTTCCTGCAGATGCCTTGTGAAGGGATGTCATTTGAACAAGGCATCTGGAGCGTAAAGTACATAAACCAGACAGCAGCTGGAGAAGAGCAGCAGCTTGTCGAAAGCCATACAAAGCAGGGACGTGGGAGAGGGGAAAAAGAAAAGCCACATCTCCTGAGTCATGGCTCTGCCACCCCTTGGATCAGGCAGATCCCAAGCACGACATTGATGTGCTGAGGAGGAGAGATGATGACATGCACATCAGCTGAATTCAAGCTGAGAAAACAGGGTTTAACAACCCAAAGCCATCTCCCAGAGCTCCTGCATCTTCACTCCTGCAAAGTGGAGCTTTCCTTACCCATCATGGGTAAATCCAAGGTGTGTGGAACACCTCCTATGGCAAAAACATGCCCTGAAGTGGGTAGCAAGGACAGCAGAGCTGCAAACAGGCAGAGAGACAGAAAGGCGAGCAAGCAATGACTTGAAGAGATAAGAAGTTGATAGCAGATTGAATCAGCCAATCTGGGGTGAAGTATTCAATGGCACAGGGGAAAAAAGGTGTCAAGTTTGAAGCATTTGTGATACAAATGCTATTCATTTCAGGCAGAGGGAGAGGGCTGTGGGAAATTCAGCATTATCTAACACAGGCAATTAAGAAAACAATGACAGCTGAAATTTAATACAGACAAGTACAAGGGAATGCCTATCAAAAGCACCATTTCCAACAATTCATGTACACATTGATGACTTCTAACTTCATTGTGAGCACTCAGGGGAAGGAAAAAACCACTACACATCACTCTGGACACCTTAACAGAAACATCTGATCAACAAACATCGGCGGCCAAGAAAACAAGACAAGTGAGATTGAACAATAACTGAAAATATTGTGATGCTGGCACGGAACAGAACAACATTCTCTACTCGCAGTGCCTGCTCCAGATGTACTGAAGAGGGATTGGGAGAAACAACCAGAAACTCTGATCCTAAACCATCTCCATAAGGACTGCAAACAAAATGGGGTGCATCAGTCCAGAGGAAGAGAAGGAAGGAGAAAAGAGATTGCAGAACAAAAAACCCAAGGTTAAGTGGTGCCTTTGATTCATCCTGCTGTAATGAAAAGTGCATATTCACTGGCTCTGAAAGCCAACAAATTTGGAAGCAGTAGACAACGTCTCAGCAGAAAAACCCAAACCACTTGGGGAGCCTTTGCCGCAAGCTACCAGTGATGCACAGAGATTATCGGGTTTTGCAGTAGTGTCAGACAAAAGCATGAATATTGAAGCCCAAAGACCTGCTTGCAGGATAAAAATCTATTAGGATCCAAATGGAGCCCAAAGCAAAAAGACCCTTGGGAGTCTTCCCTATGTGTGGTTTTGGGCAGCCTGGTTATTTATTTAGCAACAGCTCCTCGCAGAGGTCCAAAGCCAATTACAAGCCTGAAGTTAGAATCCTAGAATCCTATAATGGTTTGGAAGGGACCTTAAAGCTCATCCAGTTCCAACCCCTGACACGGGCAGGGACACCTTCCACTGGAGCAGGGTGCTCCAAGGCCCTGTGTCCAACCTGGCCTTGAACACTGCCAGGGATGGGGCAGCCACAGCTGCTCTGGGCACCCTGTGCCAGCTCCTCAGCACCCTCACAGGGAAGACCTTCTGCCTGAGAGCTCATCTCAATCTCCCCTCTGGCAGTTAAAGCCATTCCCTTTGTCCTGTCCCTACAGCCCTTGTCCAAAGCCCCTTTCCAGGTTTCCTGTAGCCCCTTTAGGCACTGGAGCTGCTCTAAGGTCTCCCCTTAAGGAGCCTTCTCCAGGCTGAATTAGCCCAGCCTGTCTCCTATGGAAAGGTGTTCCTCTGGAAAAAGATGATGCTTCTTTTTAGGAAAGAGGATATTGCCTTTGCCGTCTTTTAGGAGGGACTTTTCCCCTTCAGGATGCCAGGCATCAGAGACATCCCCACAAGGACAGCTGCTGGAGTCCAATCAAGGGATGCTGACGACAGAGGCACTTTGCAGGGTGGATATTTACTCAGCGAAGGATGGAAATCGGAGTGAACAAAGTCGCCTTTCTCAGGGAAGCTCCTCACAGCAGCAGCAATAGCAAAGCTCAGCAGCATGAGGCACTATTGATCCAGCTTTGACGAACAGGAGAAGAAAGCACCGGTGGCCTGATCTGACCCACAGGGAGATATGACACAGCTTAAAAGGGACTGGGCTATTCACTGCCATTTATAGGATGGCTGCATGTGCAGACTCCTAAGGTCTGGATCTCAGCTGCAAAGGAGAACCCGTGGGAAGAGGGCACAGGGAGAACGTACCTATCCAGCCCTTTATATACCATGCAGGGGGAAGAAAGGACTTTCCTTTCCCAGTAGGACACATGATTAATTCCTACAGTGTTAATAACCTCTGTCTGGAGGTGGGGAGAAGGGGAGGCAGCTCGATGCCTAGTTATGGGGCCCTGTGATTCGCAGCCATGGTCTGCCACTGCTCCCAACCAGGGGTGGATGTGAAGGGCGATCTGAGCCCATTTGCAAACAGATTTAATAATAAGGGGCTGTCTGCCTTGATGTGTCAAGCTAGCTGCAAGTACCGCAAAAGAATATCATCGAGCGTGACACAATGCAAAGCAGGATAAGGTCATTTGCTTTGCTTTCCCCCTGTTTTAACGCAGCAGAAAAAGCCTTGGTAAAATAGAGCTTTCACAGAGACACGACCTGAGGAACAGATCAAGATAGAGTGTTTGATATTCAAAATTAATCCCAGGAGGACGAGGTGCGATGCGTTCCCTTTCCCTTCATCCACTTCCAGGCTGGAGATAGCTCTCTTTTGTTAACTCACTTCTCCCCCTCCCTCCCTTATCCCCCAACCAGATTTTCTTCACAGGCTCGGAGTTCATCTCTGTCTCCCTTTTTTCCCCATGAACCATTGATCTCTATGAGGGGTCTGATCCCACATTCCTCAGCCAACAGGGACTTTCAGCCCGGTTAAGCCTTCACAAGTGAAATCTTAGATTTTTATTGTCTCTCCAGAACCAAACCCCACAGTTTTGCAGCCAAAAACTACTCAAGGTGAAATTAAGGTAATTGGAGCCTCCTGCAGCTTCCACCTTCAAGAAGAGACAGAAACAAACCCAAGAAGGGGGCCTTCAATGACAACTCCAAAACGTTATTTAACTCAGATCTATCTCAGGTTTCAACTGTCATCACTGCAAGCAAAGCCTTGCATGTGGGGGACGTTTCAAAACCACAATGTCTTGTTTTCGTCTTGCACACCCGAGTGGATTTTCCAAGCGGTCCTTGCCCTGTAAAGCCACCTCTCTCCGCACAGACACTGCACATCGTGCCCAATGCTGTCACTTTGAGATGAGTTTCCCTGAGGAGCTCATCCAGGGGGAAAGCCACTGGAGAGGATGGGAATCATAGAATCAACCAGGTTGGAAAAGAGCTTTAGGATCATCAAGTCCAACCTTTACCCCAGCACTGCCAAGGCCACCACCACACAGTGTGTGAACACTTGCAGGGACGGTGACTCCAGCACTGCCCTGGGCAGCCTGTACCAATGCCTGAGCACTGTTTGGGGAAGGAGTTGTTCCTCATCTCCACCTAAACCTCCCCTGGTGCAGCTTGAGGCCATTTCCTCTTGCCCCATCCCTTGTTCCTTGGGAGCAGAGTGCAGCCCCCTCCTGGCTCCATCCTTATTTCAGATAGCTATAGAAAGCGATAAGGTCCCCCCTGAGTCTTCTCTTCTCCAGACTCAACAACCCCATAAGATGCCTGTGGTTCTCAGTCCTAAACCACCACTCAGGTGCCCAAAAGGGTCATGTAGCTGGGTCCAGGATGGCCTGATGCTTCTTGCACAACTGGATGTTCCTTGCACATCCCAATGCCCCACCAAGGGAAGAGGCTGCTGGAATACATGAGTACGTGGCACAGCAAGGCCCCAGGGAACAGCTGGATTTAAGGAGGCAAGTTCACTTTGCAAAATACAAACGCTCCTTATGAAATGAAGCATAAAAATAGAGCCCTGGTGATGACATCTCAAGGCGTGTAGACATCTGGTAACGGTTATCCATAGGGACACCCAGGAACTCACCCGGCACTGATGGTGGCAGAGATGCTCGGGGATGTGTCGAGGCCAGGGTAAGATATAGCTTAGAGGCAAGGCTGTCTACCAGTTGCAGAAATGGGCATGGGAAGTCACAACACATAAATCCAAGCTTTCTCATCACTACAGTGCTGACGCAGGGAGGTCCTGCCAGGAGGACCTGAGTGGCTCCTACCCCTGGTGCAACCCAAAGGTTCTCAGCAGCAGGCAATACAGTCACCAAACCTAACAGCTACATTCATTTGGGAAGAGGAACGCAGAGCCATGGCCAGGCTGAAGAATGACTTAGATCATCTAATGAGATGGGAAGGTTTGCTGTACACATGGGATGAGCAGAAATAGAGAGCCAGGACATTGAGCATCCACCAGCTCCCCTCCAGCTCAGTGCCAGCAGTGAAGGTGGGTCACCCTGCAAGATGCCCCATTCCTGGCAGCATGCAAGGCCAAGTTGGACAAGGCTTGGAGCAACCTGCTCTAGTGGACCAGGGGCTGGGGTTGGAACTGGATGAGCTTTAAGGCAAATACCTGCAGTCCCTCCCGCACACCCAAATCCATCTCATGTTTAGTGCTTCCCAAATGTCCTCCACTGTTTTACACGTCCCAGCTGGTGTCTGGGCTCTGTTTAGCTCTGCCAAGGCCTATTCTTTTTAACAAGCATGTTAACATAACATACAAAACCCTCCAGCTCTCCAATTTCTCTGGAGCCCCAGAGGAGTACAGGAAATTCTTCTTAATTGCAATGTGCGTGTTAAATAAGGACACCAGAAAGCAGCATTTGAAAGTACCTGGGAAAGGTTGCGAAGACAACACCGCTGCTCATGTCACAGGGAGCCACCACATCTAAGGGCTAAAGAATCCCCAGGGCTTCAAAGACAAAGCCACCACAATGCCCCCCTGAGAAGGCTTCAAAAACAGTGGGAAAATCAAAGCTGTGGCTGGAGATGTCCACATCTTTCTTGCGTGCACGTGGGCTGTATCTAATACACTGTGTCTGGTCATCATAGAATAGGTTGGATTGGAAGGGACCTTCAAGCGCATCATCCAGTTCCAACCCCCTGCCACGAGCAGGGACACCTTCCACTAGAGCACAAAGTTTTAACTAAAGAATTACAAGCAAGTCACTGTTTCTTTATCAGCAAAGCAAGCCCTTGAAGAACTAGTTGCAATGGCACCAAAACCTCTTCTCATTTGTCATCTGGTGAGCAATCACTCACCATCACAGCAGTTTAACCCTGTCACAGGAGACAGCAGCTCCATCACACACGGCAACAACAGAGAACCAAGTGCTACAGATCGAGTCCCCAGCTACAGCAATCAGCTCTGAAGAAACCACATTCCCTGCACTAGGAAAAGGAAAACAGGGAGGAAAGATGAGTTATTTGCACTGAAGACCACCCAGCCCTCTCATGTTCTCACTCACATGCAGCTAACAGGCGAGGGAACAAAGGTAATTCAGACATACACTCAGTCGACACTAAATGTGCTTGTTCCTTAGACATTTCTTTTCATCCCCAGGATGTCTCAACATCCGAGCACGGTAATTCCCTAGTGATTAACTTCCTTATTTATTTAAATAGGAGTGGAGAGGTTTTCACCAGAACAACTGTCACTTTGCATGTCTCACCGGCAGCGAGATGGGGATGATGTGTGACAAATGCTCTGCACCAGCGGTGGGTGTCTCATCCAAAGGGATGTATCTCCTCATCTGGATGGTGTCTGACTGCAGAACCAGCTCCCGGTCAGTGACCGGGCTCTTCCCCTGCCTCCAAATACACGGCAAAAAGTGAAAGAGCCTACAAGAAACCTGGAGAGGGGCTTTGGACAAGGGCCTGTAGGGACAGGCCAAGGGGAATGGCTTTAGCCTGCCAGAGGGGAGACTGAGATGAGCTCTTAGGCAGAAGCTCTTCCCTGTTCTTCCTCTTTATCTGCTTACAGAAACGCCACAGAGGCAATGGGAAGTCTTTGCAGGTGCTTTCCCTGCCTTCCCAGAGGGTGGCCAGGGTTTCTCCTAGAGAGAAAGAGGAGAAATGAGAAACGCTCCTGCTTCAAATGAATAAAGTATGTCACTCCTGATCTTGTAGCTATTAAATCACTGGCTATACAATTACTTAATTATGTAGCAGCAAAAGAATTAGGGGGGGAAGGGGGAGATGGTATTTTTCCTCCTGAAAACCTCAATTTGCTACCTCAAGAAAATAATTACTCGATTCAAACATTAAATAATTGAGACATTCATCAGGAGTCCTATTGTATGATTACAGCACAAGGAAGGTACCACTGAAAGACTGAGAAATTGATTCACCAGGGAAAAGGGAAGCCAACTTTCATGGGTTAAAGGAGAGCATGGCTTAGAGGGCTGGGTAGCTCAGCAGAGGACACGTCCAGGGTGCCACCATGCCTGCTGCCTGCACCCACTGGGACTATCCCTGGTTCAAGACCAGGCTGGAGCAACCTGTTCTAGTGGAAGGTGCCCCTGCCCATGGCTGGGAATGGGTGAGCTTTAAGGTCCCTTCCAACCCAAACCAGTGTGGGATTCTGTGATTTCCCATCTGTGGCCCATGGAGCCCAGAAGCATCTCCAACCTGAAGCATTCCCAAAATCCCTCAGCGCTGGATTCAGACAGGGTGTTGCACCCCAGGCATGGAGTGGGCATTTGCAGCCAGATGCCAAACTTAGGTACTCATGGTCTCCTTGTCTGCACATAAATACTCACTATCCATGAACCACAGCTAGGATGTGTGTGCTCCACCTCAAGTGCAGAGGCACACAGAACCCTTCCCTATGGATGCAACCTCCGCATGCCACTGCCCAGGTTAGTCCAGAAAGCTCTTCCCTCCCCTCAGACACATCACTTAGCACCTTCCTTCACTGCCTGGAGAAGAAAAGCTGCTGGTTCCAGGCCCGAGCTCCATCTCAACCTGAACCTTGCGTGCCTTCAGTGCTGCTGCAATAACCAGCTGCCAAACAGTCTGAGGCAGGAGATGGGAAGCAGGAACCTTTTATCTCTCTGGATGCAATCGAGCAGTTTACAGTGTCTGCAGTGAATAACCCCATTCCAAACAAGCTCCTGCTCAACATGAGGTGGGGACAAAGCCGAGCGGGGTGGCTGAGGGACAGCATCACCTGTACAGGAGAGAAGGCAAAGGCAGCACTGAAGGGAAAGGAATTACAAGGAATTCTTGCAGAGGCTGCCATGTGGAAACACTGTCATTGTTTCAAACCTGACCCACTGTATCTTTCTTTCCATGGTTATCGCCTTATCCTCTCGGATCTAAATAGTGCTCTCCACACTTGGCTGCTCTAAGGAAGACAGAGCAGATTTGAGCAGGGGCTGATGAGCACAGAAGAGTTTTGGCTGGTTGCTATTTCCCTCCTGACCCACCTCATGGGTTCCCAAGGAGGAACATCACTGCCTGAAACCCAGGCAAAACATTCCTGCTCCATCCCACCCACTCCCTTAGCGGGTTACATTACACAGCACAGCTTTCCTCCAGGCAGTGCTTTCAGGGAAAAGGCTATGGATGGGACAAGCATTCCTCAGCAATTCCTACGGAAGAGATACATGGGAAGAGAACTGCACAGAGCGAGCTGAGCTGCTGCAAATGGCCCTCGCTGTAGGACAATCAGCTGGGATCCTTCAGCCAGGTTTATTTCCCTTTAATAAACAGGGGAAACATGGAGTTCTGAAGTCCCAGATGGATTATTTGTCCCCAGTTTAAGTCTGGAGTGGAAAACTTCAAAGAGACAGATTGAACGGAATGGTTTCATAACTTAGATCATGAGATTGCTTCTCTTATGAGCTGACACCTTTCAAATACATTTTTTCCTTGGAAAACACTATTGCATCTACAAAGATGGGCTTTCCTAGTGAGGGAAAGGGGAGGCTTGCCTTCATCCCACTTTAAGGAATTAAAACCTTCCCTTTCACTAAAGCTCCAGGTTCTTTTTCTGTATAAGGCAGCTCAGAGACTCTTTAGGTAGAGCACGAGCCCTGTGGCTGCCTTAGCAACCCTCGCCAAAGCTGCATCAATGTCATCTCCAAGTGATGCCACCAGCACAGGAACAGCAAGATCCCAGCGCAATAAGGTGCCGCATTGAACCGAAATGTGTTGGAACAAAAGTGGCCACATTAATCTCATCTCCATTGAAAAATAAGCACGGATCAAAGTTTGCCAAAGAGAAAAGGACAAAATCAGCTGAGAATTACTTTAATTATTACCTTCAAGCTCGTACCAAAATAAAAAGGGTATTACAAGCACACGAAAGACAAACTATAAAGGAAGCACTTGACAGTGCCCCTTTAATTAAACTGCTCTGAATTATCATTAGCAATGGACCTTTGGAATTTAAAGCCAATTACAGCCTAAGTACAAAAGTTACTTGCTCGCCAAGAAGCTTACGCAACATCTTTCAGAAGTGGGCTTGGCACACAGGGAAGAGCTTTTCCTCTGCAAAGCCCTGCTACGGAAGCCGGGCACTTCAACAGAGAGATCCAAAGAAAGAAAGGATACCCCCTTGGGCTGCAATTACAGGTCCAACCATGCCCACCATACCCCCTGATCCACATAGGGGTCATCAGCCAATGGATGATTGACCTTTAACCCAAGTAGGTGGAGGTTTTGACTTCTAAGGAAGTCATATGGGGCTGTTGAACGGTTAAATAACTGCACTATAGCAGCCAGCAGCTTGGGTAGTGTCTCACACAGACTTAGTGCTCCTGGGGCTCAAGTGTTCAACACCAGCTCAGGAGAAACTCAAGCATCAAGAACAAGCTTCCCAGCCCCAAAAGATATAGGAAATCCTTTCCTTTGCAATCCCAACCCAAGCTGCCAAGCTTTGGCTACACGAGGGATGCTGCTCAACCTACATTAAGGACTGGGATAGTGCAAAACATGGGACATGCCCTGGCTCCTGTGCATCCCTCTCTCGACATGCCCAAGTACAGTTCCCAACAGGATAACAGAGAAAAAGAAGGAGCACCACATCAAAGGCAGGCAGCTTCCTGCTGTCACTGCTTCTTGCCTTCAAAGGATACCTCCATTTCCCAAAGGCTCAGATCAGACCACGATTATGGCGCAGCAAAACTCTGCAGTTTAACTTCTGGACAATCAACCCCCCAAAACACGATTGCAATGACAGGAGGTGGTGGCTGTTTGCATGGCAACAGCTTTCTCTGTGCCACAGCGGCACAATAGAGCAAATCCCACTGTGCTGGTGCAATGGGGTTTGGAGGGGAAGAGGGAAATAGGAATGATCCACCCCAAAAGGCAGGCCAAAACCAACCTTGGATAATCTAGGATGAGGGAAAATAACAGAGGAGCCCAAATTCATGTATTTAGGGGTAGGGAGGGGAGCAGGAGGTAATGACTTTGTTCTTTGATACCAAGGCTTCTTGTCATTAAAGCAAGCCCGTAATTAAGGATCAACAATCCTCCTTCTTTTCTCTCACCCCTTTCATCTCAATGGAAAAATCCTAGAGCCACATTAGAGCCAGTGCAAGCGTTTGACTTTCAAAGCAAAACGGGGAAGCAGCTCCTGTCACAGCAGCACCCAACCCAACAGAAATATTCATCACCATATGTTGTGGCAGTGATTTCCACAGACGTTCATTAGCAGCATTGCCATGGAACTCTCCAGGACTCTCCTGCAAGGGAAGTGGCAGTTGCTAATTAAACTGTGCTTAAGTATCCTGTGTTCAGCTCTGGCCCCTCACTGTAAGAGAGACACTGAGGTGCTGGAGTGGGGCCAGAGAAGGGCAATGGAGCTGGTGCAGGGCCTGGAGCATAAATAATGGCCGAGGGACCTGGGGGGTTCAGTGTGGAGAAGAGAAGGCTCAGGGGGACCTTATCGCTCCCTACAACTGCCCGACAGGAGGATGGAGCCAGGAGGGAGCTGGGCTCTGCTCCCAAGGAACAAGGGATAGGACAAAAGGAAATGGCCCCGAGCTGCACCAGGGGAGGTTTAGATGGAGCTGAGGAACAATTCCTTGCCCAAAGGGCGCTCAGCATTGGAACTGCTGCCCAGGGCAGTTGCTGGAGTCACCATCCCTGCAAGTGTTCACACACCATGTAGCCGAGGCCCTCAGTGCCATGGGTCAGTGGTGGCCTTGGCAGTGCTAGGGAAGGGTTGGACTGGATGAGCTTAAAGGTCTTTTCCAACCTGATTAACTCCATGATCCTAAACTGCAGATGTCACCGTGATCGAGGGAGGAGAAGCTCAATCCCTCCAGTTAAAAGAGCAAAGAAAGGGGAGAGTGATGGAGGAAGCTGCAGATACCCAGCTCTCTCCCTAGTTGTAACCCCAGCTCTTCCCATCTGCTTGAAAACAGGCTTTCTAAGGGAGAAGAACAATTTTTCTCCAAGCTCCACATATTTACAGCTTGGGGTAAAGAAGCCAGAGCACACAGACACTCTCTTGCATAGCTTCACTCAGGAAAGTTCCTCAAATCAACTTCATACAGACAAAACCCCACCAAACCAAAGCACCAAGCGGGTCATTAAGAGTGTTTGGTCTGCAAAGCCAAAGTTGGTACTTTCCTCCTGCTATTTAATATTAACATTTCCACTTGATTTAATACCTAATTGCAGGGCATCTCAATGCCTTGAGGAGCTCCTGTGCAGCAGAGCTGAGGAGCATTGCTTCTCTCTCATCTGGTTTATGCTTCTCCAGGTAACCTGAGTGGGAAACCAAGCCCAAACCTGGGAGGTTGGTGCCTCCAGAGCCTTTGGAGCCGGAAGAACCAACTCCTGATGAAAAACAGAGTTGTTATTCCAAAGTTGCCAGCTTAATGCAAGCTCTCAGAGCCTGAAACAGCAAATCCAAAGGGAATTAGACGTGGGCTGATGGCTTTTCCAGGCAATTTCTTCCCTCCTTAGCTGGACTCCCAGAGGGGGAGCACAAAGAAGAGAAACGCAGCAAGAGGAGGAGGATGGAGCCAGCATCACTGCTTACATACAACCGACTCTGCCATCTTGCAGCCTCCCTCCAGTGCCCACCACACACCTCTGTTACATACTCTGAAGCACACTTTGCTCTTCTCAGTCCTGGATGGAGAACTGTTGAGCTCCATTTCCAAACTGCTCCTGACTCAGTGCACGATTCCAGGCCCTGCCTTGCTTCCCCCATGTGTATAAGAGACCTCAGCAAATTGCTCTGAGACCCTCAGGAGGGAAGAGCATCACAAATGCTGCTTTGAATAATTTAATCCTTGCAGTGCCTCAGTTATCCCACTCCAGGATCTCCCCATGGAGCTGAACATGTGTGCAAGAGGACTGCGGCACACAGTTATGCTGAGAAGATGGATAGACAGGCAGAAAGACAGGGCTTGACAGCAAGCAGAACACTTCAAAGCATCTCAGCTGTTCTGCAGTCATCCATCATCCACTGAAAACACCAGCAAGGCAGGGCTGTGTCATCACAAGAAAGTATTTAACATCTGGGTTCACACCTCTACAGCATCCTAAATGGCAGTTTTGGGGGCCCCCAATCAGGCTCATTGCGTGGTAATGTCACCAGGGACATCCCCCTGCATTTAATAGGCAAAGATGTTATTCTCTCACTCACATCTATGTAGCTGGCATGCACTTCAGGTGCTTTTCTACACACAGATTTCTCCCCAGGTACAAAGCATTGCACACACCATAAGGAACACAGCAATCTTTGCTGATGGGGAAACTGAGGCAGATTAAGAGCAAAGCCCAGTCCCTTTGTGTCTTACGGCCACCTTGTCAGCAGATCAAGCTGCTTTTTGCCCCTCTGACCCTAGCCAAGCGATTCATCATGAGGTGTTCTAACAGCACAGACCCTTTATGATGGACCCCATTGGAGCTCTTCCCTCCTGGTGCTGCAGGCAGCATGGAGCAAAACCTCATTGATGCTGGTGAGCTAAGGCAGAGCTGGGTTTTTGTCTCTCCCTCCACCTCATGGAGCCCAGGAGCACTCGAGGATGTTTGTTGGGTTTAATCAATACAGAAAGAAGATGGTCATGTCTGTTCTTTTCCCTGAGAGGAAAACATCCCCTTGTCTGCTGCAGCAAAGGAATGACCTGGCGAGTGAACTCCTCAAGGGAAAAGCCCCAATTCCGAATTCCTGAGTCTCCCTCCAAAATAAAGGAGAAAGGGATGAAAATACTGGGTTTCCCCTTTTTTCTCTCACTGCAGCAGCACTTCCAGTCTCCCAGCCTGCAATATCGCACATAGCATCCAGGAGGGATCACTAATGGCACGACAGGACCCCCTTTTGCCAGGGTAGGGACAACTCACCACCCATATGGACAAGGGGACATAAAGCACCTTGGAGATCCCTTCGCTCCTTCATTCCTTCCCTTTTCACCTTTACAAACACTGGGTTGTTTCTTAAAGCTCTCCAAAGATACTGTGAGCATCGGGAAAGTAAACCTGGGGAAGGCAAGGAATTATCCTTCCTGGTTTGGGATGAATGGTGAGCATGCCTCATGGAGAAGGCATGTGCTTAGGGAAGCACAAAGCATCCTTCCTGGGAAGGAAGCAAGGCAAAAAGCCACCCAAGCAAAGCCCTGGCCTCTCTCTACCTACCAACAGAGACCTTGGTGGGACAATTGGGTGTCCTCAAGGTAGACCTGACACCCACATTACCTGGGTGCACAGAGCTGCTTCTGCACCCATGCAAGCCGTGAGAGAACTTTTCTCCACGAGAAAAGAAGGCTGCAAGGAATGCTTTAAGGAATGAACTGGAAGGGAACAGAAGGACCTGGCAGGCAGGAGAGGGTTTGGGCTGTGCAATCTGGAGAATCCATCTGAAACTCAGAAAGCAACTAGGAAAATGGAGGCCGGGATCACAAGGAACACAGATCTGCCTGCAGCCATTCCAAGCAACAGTTGTACGCCCAGTGCCCCAACAGACCTGCTTGCAATCCAGTCCCCCCTTACTGGGAAAGGAGAGAAAAGGGAAAGGACATGTCTGGAAGGCGCCCTGCTAACAGATTCCTGTATCTCATTTAAAGAGGATGGGCCTGCAGTGCAGACGTGGCATGAAAACAGGGTAAAGCACGTCTTTATCAACTGGGACCATGAGGTTACAGGAGAAGACAGGGATGAGAGCTGATAAATGCACCTAGAGCAAAACCTTGCCTTTCACTCTCCTTCCAGCACAGGAGTCTTAGAACCCCTCCTGGATGCATTGCTTTTCTCGACACCTTGCCCAGGAGTTCAGCATAGATGAGGCTGCAGCAGGAATTGAGAGCAACGCCCCACTCGCATGCCATTGCCAAGGCTCCAAACAGCTTAGAACGGTCACCCTGGCTGCGATTCATGTCTCAGGAGACAGCACGATCACCTGCTGTTCTCCTCCTCCTTGCTGCAGGGAGGAGGTAGGAGAAGGCAAAGCAGAATCTCCCTGAGACACCAAAGGCTGCTTTAGCCAATGATGTTCCTCTTGAAAACAGGGATCACCCAAATCATGGGGTACACAAGCCTGGCAGTGCTGGAAGTTCTCCATCAGTCCAAACCCCCTATTTTTAAGGGGTTAGCAGAGCCATTTGCCTCTCTGCACGTCTTACACATGCAGAGCTCCAGCTCCGCTCCAGCTCCAGATAGACTCAACTGCAAGTCTTGGTCATTGTCTCCCTTTCCCATTACACAGCCTCTTGGCAAACCCCCCCATGGGGTGCACTAAAGCTATTTTCATCCAAAAATGGGCTGAAGCACCTCCCATAGGAAGACAGGGTGAGAACACTGGGGCTGGGGTTTGGGACGGGGTGAGCTTTAAGGCCCCTTCCAACCCAATCCATTCCAGGATTCAAAATCAGGGCCCAGAGCAGTGCTTGCTATCCACCCCAGCAGGTATAACCCATCCAACACAAGCCAAAGGATGGATTCTGCTCTCCATGGGGGGCTGCTGCTATTAACAAGAGAAGATGCCTTGAACCAGTCAATAGCAGGAACTGAGCTTATGGTTCAAAGCAAGCCTGGTGGCAGAGCTGGGGCTGGAAAGGCAGCTTCTCCTCCCAGGCCACCAAGCTAGCAAGGCAGGATGTGCTCCCTCTGTACTTTGAAAGGAGGAGGTGACAGCAGAGCTGTGACTTAAAGAGGGGGAAAGCCCTGCAGTGCAATATGTGATAATGAAGTGAGCATCTTTTGAAGATGCCTGCGAGGGGTGTTTCCCAACACACCAAGGTTAGGGAGCTATTAGAAGTGGTTTTGTTTTCCCTGTGAGATGGGCCTGTTAAGCTGTTGGCATCTCCTCCACGGAGAAAGATGACTGATCTCCTCAGATCACAGTATATTCAGGTTCACAATTCATGTTGAGAACTCCAGATGATCTGGGTTATTAGGGAAATTAGAAACAATAAGAGAAATCAGGAGATTTAAGGCTTATAAATCTGCAGGCATTAGGGAGAATTGGATTCTTTCTTACAGGGATGTAAAATCAAGCCTTTCTTATACGATTCAATTATAGATTGATGGGAAGGCTCAGAAACATGGATTAATGATCTTTTCTTAAAGGAAAAATTATAGAAGAAAAGAAGAAAAAGAGAGTCATATAACAGAAAGAATTACTACTCCCCAAACCATGATTAAGGTTTAGGAGGTTACATTCAGAAGAGCGTAAAAGGGAATTTGTGGATTCCCAACCACATTAAGAGAGTATAAATGGAGATAAAGGAAGCAGTATGGTACAGTAAATTATCATCCTGCAATGTGGCATAGGAGAGGGACGGGACATCTCCAGGTGGATGGGACTGATGATAAGCTGGTGGCTTCACATCAGGAAGGAGGATGTGGCTTAAGAGACCCTGGAGCCTTTAGAAACATCTAAGAGAGTTTTAGAGACACGGGGTGATCGCATTGATGGCAGTGGAGCTGGGCTCCATTGATTTATGCCAGCTGGAAAAGCAGGACATCAGCTTTTCCCAGCGAAGAGAAAATCATTCAGACAGGGTCTGAATGGTAGGGGCACAGCACAAAATAGTCCTGACATTAATACCCCACGGCATCTCGTTCAGCACAGCCACCTTCATACTTCATCACAGACTATCTGGAAGGAAATGCAATGCTCTTCCTCCGCAGAAAAAGCCACTTTGTGCCCAGATGCACTCCTGATGCTTCAGTCCCCAGTCTTTGAATAAAGAAGGCTAACATCACAGGGTTAACACAAAAATAAGCATCTTCAAAAGCTGCAAGGCACTCACATACTATGGTAATAGGGGGCATCCGAGTACCTTAGATAATCTGGCTCCAAGGGACTATTTCTCTAATGCTAAGTCCAAGCCCTACTCAGCGTGAAGTGGCAGCCAAGCACATTGTTAGTGAAGCTATTGTTTATTGCTTTGTCCAAAAAGAAAGCTCTATCTAGGTCACTCATTACAGGGGAGAGCTGTGTATGAGAATGCAGCCGGGGTGCTGGATGTGCTATGGAAATGAAGGTAACGCACACAAGAAGAATAGCAGTGAAGGTGGAGAGATGCTCTAGCGAGCGGCTCCGGAAGGATTGAGCTGAAGCTTCTGCGCTGCAGCACTGAAATCTAATTCACACCTTTTTGCTGACTGCCCTCCTGGCTCATGAGCACGGGGAAGAAACACGGAGAGGACACGGGGCCTATTGTTAAAGAACACCTCTGAGGGTGAAAGAAATCCTCCTCAGCCAGAAAATGGGAATTTGCAATGAAATCATGTATAGTTAAATAAATAAGAGACCCAGGGCTGATTCCCACGGTTGGCATTGCACAAAGCAATTAAAAGGAAAATGAATTCCAGCAGGGAAAAAAAGAATATCTTCTTCTTCAGAAAGATGTCTTTCTGATGAGACAAAACCTTTACTTCACTCAGTACGAAGCAGAGTTAAAGGCCAAGGCAATATTTAAGCTCGCAATTAATTCCCAGTCATTTCAGAAGCTGTGATCAGTTAACATTTGGATGGCAGTGATTTAACACAACATAGGCCTTGAGGACCAGGCAGGGACCGAGGTGCACCCAGAACACGGAGTTAAATCCAGACCTCTGCAGAGAGCTCTGAAACCCAGGTCACCAGGGCTGGGAGGAACTTCAGCAGGGTTTTCTATGCAGTTCTGGGCTTTATTTTTCCCCTTCTGAGGCTGTTATACACCAACATTGCTAATGGCAGCTCCTTTGTCTTGAAGCCCAGGGTGTTTGCTCTAGCACTTTTCCCTCCCTCAAACATGCGTGCAGCCGATTGCTTCCATTAACTGAGTTGGACAGATCCTCTTGCCAAAGGAAATTGCCTGAGAAGTGGAAACCCTGAAGACAGTCACAAATTGGAGAAGCCAAAAGATTTTGTGAAACATCAACAGCCGGTGGGAGTCAGGAAACGTGATGGAAAATTAAGGGTCTCGGGTTAAATCAAAGTTTCTCTCTCCCTCTATAATAAGATGACAGCCCCGACCATTCGACTGACTGCTGAGACACTGACTCCTTGCTGGCTTTAGATTACTCAAGTGCTCAGAATTTAATCTCCAATGGCTGTTATTGGATTTTCACACGGACTAGCTGCCTGACAGGCGCAGCAAGAGGAGCCAGCCCTCTGTACCTGCGCAGCCCCTCAGCTTCTGGAGCTTGGGAAGCCTGATGGCTTTGCAGGAGTTTTTGCTCCAGCATCTTCTAGGAGGGAAAGAAAGCACCCGTTATAACTTCTTCAGGACTGGGCTGCTTCTCTGTGTACTCATTCTTACACACAATGGTATTAATTGTAAGCAACAGCAAAGACCTGTGCAAAAAGAGATCCCTCCAGATGCTTTAAAGCTCACGGTGAGGTGAGGCAATTCTCCAATGTACACATGTATCTCAGAAGGGTAAATGTTTCCTAGCTTCTACCAGCATCTTCATGTCATTTACACAGCGCCGTCAATCACTGTTCTCCCAAGAAGGGGAGCAGTGTAAACTCATGTTTAATGCCAGATTTACACACATTTCTATTCGCCAGTAAATGAGCCCGTTACATATGTTGTGTCAATTGATTTTTAGACTCTTCGCTTTAGGAAGTGCAAAGGAATTCAGGCACTTAAAATTGGACCTGGCTCCTGGACTCTATGCCTCACCCTATCAAGAGGCACATCCTGACCTTTATCTTGTGGCATTATATTTCTCCTGGCCTTGGACCTTCTCGACTTTATCAGCAGATCCCATCTCTGCTATGCAAACCTTCCTCCTTCACTTGTTCCCCACCACAGGGAGGGATGCATCAATGTCCTGGGTTCCACAGACAAACCAAAACCCATCTGTGTCCTGTGTTTCATGTACAGAATCTGCCCCAAACTTTCCCTAGATGTATACTGGGTGCAATCCATTGCTGAGGCACAATTTGGGTCACATCAGGATAAAACTTCTTAACACAGGGCTATATGGACTCCGCTAAGGACTGATGCCAGCACAACCTGAGTGCAGGATGCTGTCCCCCTTCCCCTGCAACAGCACCAGCGCAGCCGGCGTTCTGCTGACAAGTTGATTTGCCATCCTTTGAAGAAAGTCCTTCTCCCTGCCAAAATAAAGTAACCTTCCTCGCTGAAATCATCCTTAGTAAATACCCCCGAGGAGTTAGCAATTCCTTTCTCCAAAATGACTCATCCTCCTACACAATGGACCATGAAAAGAGCAATCACGCTGCCGTGTCAGTCTGCTGCAGAGACAACCGTTCCCCTCTCTGAATCAGTTATGGGCACAGCTCTACCTGCTCCCCCCAGCACCATCCACCCACCGTGCCCATGCCTGCACTGCTCGTGTCCCCACTTTTCAGCAAGCTCCCTCAGGAGGTCGCCTCTTTGTACAGCACGAGGGCTCAAGCAGTGCCCTGATGCCACCCAGACCACGGCAGATGATCACTGCTATGACTTGGGTGCTTTGCCTTCATCAAAATGCACAGCAGCACCTTCCAAGGCTGAAGGGAAAGGAAGATGAGCCTTTCAGGGGTGGCTTTTCACACACACACACACAGAGCTTCCTCTCCATAATTAACTGCTCCAGCCCATGTGTTGGCTGAGCTCCACCACCACCAACCTCCAAGAGCAAAGCCCTGATTTCAGCACATCCAATGCCCCCAATCACCTAGGCCACCCCATCAAAAAAGGCAGAGAGAGGCAGCGGAGCCATTCAAAACCAGCCACGGGCAGTTTAACAGAAACAGAGCTTCAATCCAACATTAATTTGCAGCATCCTGGGCTGAACACTTCAGATAAGCAGCACCAGAGCCAGAGAGATGACAGAGAAAAGCTTGTGTCTGCGGCACATCCGTGCCTGCACACAACACCCTGCCTGTGCTCTGCTGTTGGGCTGCTGACGACCCCTATAACATCATAACAGTGCTCCGAGGTGTTTTCACAGGCAGAACCCTTCTCCAAAATCCCAATTTTAACTCCCCCTGCAGGGTTTAAAGCCTCCTCCTGCTCCAGTTATTCCAAAAGGGAATTTAATGCCTCGCCATAAATTATACGAGCATTGGACATAAGCATCATTTATGTACAAATCACTGTTCCCTAGAACAAAACCTCCTGACAAAACACTTTTTAGGAGAATTGGCAAATGAATAAAACCTCCTAGTGATGAAAAAGTCCTCCTGATTTTAACATGGAACGACCATTTTCCTATAGGATATTTTGAACCATCGTGTTGGAATTTAATGGAGACTTTCTATTCTGGTCCACAATTATGCAAGAGTTAAAACTCCTCCCGAGACGAGGAGATTATCCATTACATTCTATAGGATTGCAGAATAATTTCCATAGAATCCTGTTATGTTTCTATAGAGCTTGACAAATTTAATCCCTATTGAACTTTACAGGGACTTTTCCATAAGGGACAAATAGACCCTGACATCTGTTAGCTGCAAAATGAGTAATACACAGAAAATAGAGGCCTTACACACCACTGCTGCACTCAAAATGGTCGAAAGATGTCTTGAACAAGCAGCTTAATGGGGAAAATGAATTAAATTGGTGTCACATGGCTGCATTAGTACCGTTGTGTTGCAACATTTCTTTTCTACACAATGTCATTTATCCAACCAGCGCTTTACAAATTGCATTTGCCACCAATGTGCACTTGATCTCATCATCCCATGCTGGGGCTTTCCTGTATCAGCACAGAAAGGAGTGAGAGCAATCGAAATCAAGGGGAAAAGTGCCAGTTTAAAGCATGGAGTTGGTGATGGATCTGTGCACATTCCTCTGCCCTAATGTTACTAATAAATGCAGCAACTCCAAATCTCTCTCATTGAACTCCACTGCAGAGCTGGAAGAAGGGCTGCACTTCTCTTTTATGCACAGCACTAAAGAGGAAACCATTCACCTGAGCTATCTGGAGACTCAAAGTCTCTGAAATTTCGCTGTAAGGTAGTTACAACAAGGAACAAAACAAGCAGGGACAGCCTAAGGTTTCCTGCACCAACACGCCAATTTGTCCTAGGCTGGCTCAGGTAACGAAGTAAAAGACACAACAGCCCCCATGGCTCCTTTCCCACCTTTCCTTGTGCAAGCTGGCATCAAACATGATGGATGCTTACAACCCAGCTCTATCAGTACCACACACCCATCCTTTATAGCCAGTTATTCCTGAAGAGCCCAAGACTCACTTCAAGTCCTTCAGACATCCCAGTTTCGGATGCATCAGAGTTGCTCTGGATCTTGATTAAACATTCCCACACACCCCAGGTAGCTTCTGGAGGTTGTGGGTGCTTCAAGCTCCCCCTGGATAAAACAGAGCTGATGTGTACCTAAGCCAGGCTGTGACAAAGATGTACCTAAAAGAATATCAATCACTGCAGTGACTGTAGTAAGCCCTTGTAATAACACTAGAGTAATAGTGTAGTAATGGCCAAATTAACCTTCAGACTACACAGCTGACAGGGAAACATACCTTAATACCGGATAAGAAGCCTTTTAGAGAGGGAATGCACCAGCAACACAGACCTAAGACCCCAGGTAAGTGTGTAGCAGTGGTGGAGCTAAGGAGCCCAATCCAAAGCTGTGCACCCAGAGCCGCGCATTTGAGGACACTGCAGACATACCCATGGCAACAAGAAGAACAAGCACCTCCATATGTCTCCCCAACTGCATTTCCTTTCCAAAGAAAAGGACAACGTGGTAACTGAGCACAGCAGTAAAAGAAAAATATGGCTTTAATATTTTATCATTTGCCAAATGCCAGTGGGGAGAGGACGGTGGGTGCAGGGAAGCCGATGGGATGCGTTTGCTTTATTCCTTCTTCTGAGCTATCTGCAAAGGAATAAAGCCCTTAGTCACCCCAGTAGAACTCTTTTTGCTACCCCTCCAAAGTGAGCACAGACCATAAAGGGGATGCACGGCACTTCTGGCATGGCAAAAGTCAATATGCATGCGTGTTTGGGTACATCTCACCCCGACAACACTGCCCTTGCCTCTTCATACATACACTTTAACCAAGCCCTGTGTTTCTAGAATCCCAGCCTGGTTTGCGTTGGAAGGGACTTTAAAGCCCATTCCTGTTCCAATCCCCTGCCACGGGCAGGGACGCCTTCCACCAAAGCAGGTTGCTCCAAGCCCCTGTGTCCAACCTGGCCTTGAACACTGCCAGGGATGGGGCAGCCACAGCTTCTCTGGGCACCCTGTGCCAGCGCCTCAGCATCCTCACAGGGAAGAGCTTCTGCCTTAGATCTAACCTGAACTTGCCCTATTTCTGTTTGAACCCATCACTCCTTGTCCCTATCGCTCCAGACCCTGATGAAGAGTCCCTCTCCAGCATCCTTGTAGCCCCCTTCAGACACTGGAAGGCTGCTCTGGTATCTAAACCAAACCCAGCTTCAACACACAGACTAATAAAGATGCCTCATGTCCCTTATACTATGACATTACACAGTATGTCACCATCCACGAGCAGAAAGCCTCATTGGCTCTTCAACCTCAAGCATTTTAAGATTGCAAAGTGATAGAATGGAGCAGGCTCCTATTTCTACTACCCAAAAGGAACCAACATGTTAAAGCCTTTGATCCAAGCAGACAGCTGTGGGTTTTCACACACACAGAGCTCAAGGAGAGAAGTAAAAAGACAGCTATGGAGAATGAAGAACAAGCCAAGCAGATATCAGACCTCAGCACTTAAAACAGACTCAAAGGCAACTCTCTGAACAGGCATTTAGAAGCAAACCAAATCTCCAAACGGGCTCTACTTGGATCTGATCCAGCTCCCAAGGGGACAACCTCATACACCATGGTCAGAGGCAGGTCACCAAGAAGCCCTTCTGCAGATCCTATCACGTCATACAGCCCCTAAACCCACATCTACACACAAACACTACCTGCACTAAGATGCTTTTAGAGCTAAATGATAGATACGTACACCCATGGGTATGTACATACACCAGAGAGATGGACTCTAGAGAAGGATGGAAGCCACATCCTTGTGGTCAGGCTAGACCAGACACCCTGGTCTCATCTCTCCTAAAGAAGAGGTTGGAAGCAATCCACCCATGCAAAGCATGGAAGAAATACTCTGAAAGGTGGGTAATATCTCCCAGATCATGAGTTATCCAAGGGTAAAGGAAATGGATGGTTACGCTAAAGGCCATGCTTATTTCCTGCCAGAAAGCTGGGTTTAGCCCACAGACCTCCCCTTTCAGCCTACTGACCTCCTTCCAGTCATGCATAAAGACAAGCAGCCATGCCTAAAATCTCCCGGTATAAAATAAAGGCCATAAAAATAATCACTGCTATTATAACAGCATAGTCAAGTGGTCAAGTGTAGGTGGATGGAGCAGTCACCAGTGCAGCTCAGGAAAAGCAGGAGCAATGGTGAGAGGGATAGGTGCCCGTTAACTCCTGCTCTAGAGTTCATGACATCCAAGCTGTCATCTGTCCTTCACTTTCCATGTCCTTACACCCCAAAATCTGGTCATATCACAGGTCCTCAAATAACAAGCTCATCATGATCCCATCTTTACAGCTTGGGGAAGTCCACACCTTGGACAATTTGGCTTTGTTAATATCATGATAGGCTTCTGCAGCATAAGGAAAAGGTTTCCAAAGCAGTGACATCCCAACACAGGCTTGCTCCCACTGTGACCAAGACATCCTGCTCTAACCCAACACCAACTTGGCTGCTCCATGCTCTGCTGCTGGGGCAAAATGTCACTGTAAGGGACACGAGCGTGAGTTTCATCCAGAGAAAGCTTTGCTTCGCTTTCATTCCTCTCTCCCCATGGTGTGCCATGGGTCTGCCCAGGGCTGTGCTGATATGGAGACTCAGCATCACCAGGATGATTTGTAGTCAGCTCAGAAGCAGCTGTAGATCACTTGGGAGAATGAACCTACAGTTTTATAAACTATTTATTAGCCCTGTCCTGTAGCACTACATCAATATGGCCATCGGTGAAGCAAGGCAAGAGCCATAAAAATACCATCTATCCAAAATAAGCTTCATAAAATCAAACAGAGGCCAGTACAGCCTAGGATGGGATTGTGGTTTGACATATAAAGGGCCTCTCAATCTTTGAGATAGACCATTAAAATCCTCAAGCCCTTTTGGTTCACAGAAGTCTAAAACAAAAGGCGAAAACTAATGACACCTTTTCAGATGGAGCAGGAGAAGGCAGCATTGTAATCGTGCGGGATCATTCATTTCCATGCGGGCAGATTGCTCCCTTCTCCACCAAGACAACTCCCCAGAAAACCCCTCAAAATCCATCTAAAATAACTAAAATAAGAACTTCTTTCCTTCTGCATTCCCCACCCACAAGCTGCTTTTCCACAGGCAAAGATTTTCCTCTCCTTCTACCCCTGATATCCCACCTGGCATCCCGCTCCAGCTCCCCAAGGCACCGAGGTAAGGCAGAAGGCAGGTCAATACATTGTCAGAGATACTGATTAACATTTCCAGCCCGTGCTCCCTCAAACCACCTCTAAACCACAGTCTTAATAAACTGCATTGCAAATAGCTTTGTATTTCTACCTCGCTGCGTGTGCCAGCGAGAGATAATACACCAACCGGAGAGACAAGTGACATGCTGGGAATGAGCTACCCGGAGTTCTGTGACAGGGTGAAACCTTGCTCAGCGCATCACCCCCAGCCCAGGGATGTGGGTATCTCACCCAGGCTTTTTAGGGCTCTGCACAAAACCATGGGGTGCACTCCAAGCAAAGAAAACAGCTCCTCATGTAGGGTTTGGTGCTAAAAGGGCTCAAGGGAGAAAACTGCTTCAAAGTGCTGTGAAAATCACTGCACAATGTGGGCAAATACTCCCGTTTATAAGATGGCAACAGGACTCCACGCCACTGCAGCGTGGCTAAAACCAGCAGGGTCAAATGCAGTGTGTCTCAGCACCACCATTCCATACGATTTGGAACCTCCGCTTTCCTGCACCGTGATGCACAGCCCCACACGGAACACGGACAGCGCTGCCAATCCAAACTGCAACTCAACTCCTCATAGCAGTGAGCTGTGAATGAAGCTCACACAGCCTCACACCCTTCCCCTGCAGTATCAGCACTTCAGTACCATCGGAAGAGAGAGAAAACAGCTTGGTGGGGACATAGGGGAAAGAGAAGAGATAGAAGGGTTTGGTTTTCACCTACCACAGGAACCTCCAACCAGGCAGCAATGTTTTATATCCCCGCTCTGGACACTCAAGTACTTCAACATTAAGCAAATGCCACTTACCTAGGAGGAAAAAAAGAAGAAATTAAAATTAAAGTTAAAGTTCACCAAGCATTACAACACTATGTATTTTAAAAGCAATGGGATTTGTAATTCACTTGGAGACTGGAGAAAACACAAGGGAAAAACTCCAGTTTTAAATACACTTTGGTAAAGGTCAGCTTGAATGGCACATGGTTAGAGAGGCCATCCTGCAGGCTGTTTATTTTCTTATTTATTTCTCACCATCTTATTTAGCTGCTTTTTCCACCCCCTCTGAACCAGGCTTGCAGAACAGGAGGATGCAGCTTCAGAGGCAAAAGCTGCCCCTTCCCACCCCTAAACTTAAATCAAAACAGAGACTCGCTCCTTCTCGAGCTGCAGCAATTCATATTTCCAGACGGGATGTCCTACACCCAAGCTCCAGCCCACCAGCCAACACCACAGCCATGGGACAAACCCAACAAGCTATTCATCCTTTGCTGGTAGAAGGACCAGTTTGACCTTCTCTAGGACAAAGAGAAATCCCCCACCACAAAATCCACCCCCTAAATATGATAAATCTGAAGACAACCCTTCGAGATCCATGAGAAGCCCTTCCATTTCCCCCCCCAGGCATATGGGAATGTGGAAAACCGAGCAAGGCAGCGGCTGTACCCATCTGGCTGTTGCTCCATGGGCTGTTGTAGGAATCGAAGATGACGTGACGGGGCACGTCTTGCTAATGAGTGACTGTGTGTACTCTAAATTACTTAAAGGGTGCCTGGGGCTACGGCCAGATGCTGCTAAAACTCACAATTGAATAAATAAATGGAAGGTAGCAGAGAGAGGAGGGATGCAATGGGAAAGCAAGTGGCAGAGTTGTGTGCCAAGGTGTTAGAATAACTCCCACAGAGCTGCCGAAGCCTCTTGCGAGACTCCACCGCTCTGTGTTTCAGATGCTGAGAAGATTGAGCTAATAAAAAAGAAATGAGAGAACTGTCACTGCAGATTACATGGTATTTATTCCAAAATCTGCTCATTAGAGAAATTTGCAAGACAAATGGGGCTTTAGCAGGAAATGGCAGCTTTTCTTTAAGCGTGTAACAAGGAGGAGAATTGGACGAGAGCTGAATCTTCCCCTTTTCGAGCTACTCCGGCTCCAAATCTTACCAACCACCCGAGAACTACTCATGAGGCTGGAAAAAACCCGTTTTTCTTAACATTCTCCACCAGCCTTTTCATAATCCTATAAGAAACTCCGATTAAGAAATATTTGAAGCAAGAAAAGCTCATTTGGCCTAGAGAGTTTCCAGGCAGCGAGAGCTTCTCCTGCTCCTCAACAGCACGCAAGCGGTAGTGCTAACTCTCCAGATCCTTCCTTCCTCACAGGGAAAGCCCTTCATGAAGAAGAGTATTTGTGGTCAGGCTTTAATCCCCCTGCCTTGATAAATGTTTAATTCCTGGGCCTGCCTTCGTAGCTGAATATAGACTGGAGGTGGTTTGCATTCTGCCGTATCCGAGTGCTTCTAATGACATTTTGGCTTCTTTCCCAGTTAATTCCAAGTGCCTGAAACCCAACTCCCCCTCCCCATCATGGATGCACATGCGGATATTTGACTGATATTATACAAAAAGCCTTAATATGCGGGTTTAAAACAAGTCTCTGCAGCAGAGTCTCAAGAAGAAGGAAGAAGAAGAAGAAGGGGGGAAAATATGCCTTGAAATATTACAGAGTAGGAGCTGTCAAGTTGAAAAAGCTTCTACAAGGTTTTCAATGCCGTAACTGTGTTATTTAGCTGTGGATGAGAATTTTCAGACACACATCAACAGGAAAAAAGGGGTTTCAGGAGGGAAAGGAAAGCAAGGAAAAAAAGAGAGGCAGCCTGTCTTATTTGCAGCTCTCCTTTGTTGGGAAGCAATTACAGCCTTACTCAATTTATGACCCAGAATGCACCCTAATCTACTTGTAAATGCATCTTATTCACCACACAGCACTTTCAGATAGAGCCAGGGTAAATAAACGGGAGATTGTTCCTACCTACGTTGCGGCACAACTGTTAATTGTAACGCCCCATGAAACTTAATTATGCAGAGCAGAGCAGCGACACTGCAGCCATTAATGAGATGCTTGATTCAAGAAGAAGTTGTTGTTTGGAGCCTCGGACTTGCTATGCCTTGTCCCTTCCACTGCGCTGCACTGATTCACAAGTTGTGTTTGTTTGAGTAGGGGAGCAGTGGGGCACAAATCAGGCAACAGGAATCATAGACTGGTTTAGGGTGGAAAGGACCTTAAAGATCGTCCAGTTCCAACCCCCTGCCGTAGGCAGGGACACCTTCCACTAGAGCAGGTTGCCCCAAGCCCCTGTGTCCAACCTGGCCTTGAACACTGCCAGGGATGGGGCAGCCACAGCTTCTCTGGGCACCCTGTGCCAGCGCCTCAGCACCCTCACAGGGAAGAACTTCTGCCTTAGATCTAACCTGAACTTGCCCTATATCAGTTTGAACCCATCACCCCTTGTCCTATCGCTCCAGTCGCTGATGAAGAGTTCCTCTCCAGCATCCTTGTAGCCCTCTTCAGACACAGGCAGCTGCTCTGAGGTCTCCCCACAGCTTCTCTTCTCCAGCCTGAACAGCCCCAATGTTCTCAGCCCCTGTTCATACGGGAGATGCTCCAGCCCCTGATCATCCTCGTGGCCTCCTCTGGACTTGCTCCAACAGCTCCATGTCCTTCTGACGTTGAGGACATCAGAAGTGTATATAAATGTTCCCAGCTGGAATTTCATTTTGCAAGAAATCACATGGGTTTCTTGCACTGCAATTTCAGTCTTCCAGAAAAGCAGGGAAAAAGCCGACGAAACATGATGGGACATGAAGCATTCAGCCATGTAAAACATCAGGGATACTATTGAGCACTTTCAGACACAGGAATGTCTGAAAAGAGGAGAAATTGTCTCTTTCTAGACCCTAAAAACTCCTATAGCCATGCTGGGATGCACACAGGTGTGGATCCCCTTCATTTTCCACATGCACAAACCCTCATGTCTTGCTTAGAATCATAGAACCATAGAATCAACTGGGTTGGAAAAGACCATTAGGATCATCAAGTCCAACCTTTAGCTCAGCACTGCCAAAGCCACTACTAACCCACGGCACTGAGGGCCTCTTCTACATGGTTTCTGAAACTCAGCTTCCAGCTCCTCTGCAATGGTTGAATCCAAGCAACAGATTCAACGTAAAACATCAGGTTGTCTGCCTTTAAAGAGCATTAGAAAAGCCACAAATAAAAGCACAGAACAGAATGAAGAGACAAAGAAAGAGATGATGACTCTGTACGAGAACTTGTAGTACACTCACTGATATGATGTGTGATAGAGTGAGCTACAAGCTGTTGCGTGGAGACTTTCCCTGCTGCTCTAAGAGACTTTCTCCTTCAATGGGGAAAGGAGATGCGCAGCTGAACCAAAGACTATTATTTAAGCCTCTAGTTATTGATAGAAAAACATTATCTTTTAACATTTACAAGCAAGCAACTCAATTTCACAACAGCACAAGATGTTTGCTCACGGAGATATCAGAGCCTTTTTCCTCTCGGTTCTCTCCCAGCAGAAATCCCTTTGCCAACATCATCTCTCAGCTTTCCACCTATTTTTCTTTCCAGTGACACCCACTCCTGCTAACTCAGGCCAAGCCCTGACCCACTTCTCCAGTTGGCTTCATTAATACCAGTGATTAGTAGGCTTTGGAGACACGATCCTCCCCCAGCCCATGAATCAACAGGATTTCTTCCCTTGCGTGGTTCCAGCAAATGGAAAGAGAAGGAGGCTTTCTCTCTAATATATCTGCTGTTGATAGGAAAGACACTGTTGGTCTGCTGTGACTGGGTTTTTTTCTGTTTTATAAATGCAACTCTAAAAATAGCAAGTCACGAAGAGGGTTTTAGACATATTCCAGGCCCTTGGGAACAAGCCCATCATGACTACGAGATGCTAACACGCAATCTTGATGACAACCAAGATACAGAGGAACTCACAGGCCCCACACTGAATCCCACCAACAGATGACAAGGAACTCAACTGTGCTCCAGCAAGGTCATTGCAGAGCATTAATAAAGGAGTCTTATTATGAACATATCACTCAGCAATACTGCATTTCACACCTTTGCTGTTGAGAGATGATCAAAGTGGTAGTCTCTTGCATCCCAGACCTACAGGGTTTGGGTTTTGCTGCTGCAGGCTAAATAGGGCTAGGCTGGCTCAATGCAGAACCCCAGGGGCAAGCCAGTGCTCCTAAGAAACATTAATCTTACTTAAAAGCCATGACCAGCTATGTACATCAAACCAGCTTCTAATATTTTCCTTCCTCTTGCTTTATCTGAGCCCCTTAGGGCACAAACCAGCTTTTCCCTTGCTCCCACCCACACTGCAACCAGCCCTGATAACCTCTGCCAGCATCCAGCAACTCCACTCTCTTTGGCCTTTAGATAAAGTTTAGGTTGCTTTGATCCTCCATCCATCACCCTTTTCCCAATGGATTTTGGAGTCTGGAGAACTGGCTCCACCAGGAGTTCACACCTGGCTCTGCTGAAGCTCCAACTACATTTATTCCAGTCCCAGTGAATGATGCTTTTTGATTTCCAGAAAAATAAAATCCATGCTTGGAGAAGGATGTGATGTTTTTCAATACATTTTGGGGTGGTTTTTTTTTCCACTGTCTGCTATTTCATTTTGGGTGTTATGTTGATTCTATAGGAGAAATCAAAACCGACCTGACCCCAGTTGTTCAGAAGTGCTATGAAACCCCCCCCCCCCCCCTCGTCTCCGATATTCACAGAGCTCTAGTCCCATTGCCCTAATTCTCACCTTCTCTTATGCTGTAATTTCCTTCTTGGTAACACGGTGACTAGAGCTGTGTACAGTGCCTCAGACGTGCACTCAGCAAGGACTGAGATATTATTGTTGATTTATAGGGGCTGGCTCTGCTTCGTGAGCAGTGATTTACTTTGCTGTGTTTTCACAACGCTGCTATCTCTTTGGAGACAGATATCACCCTCATCTTCCCCATATCCAAGCACCTGGTGCTAAGCACTCGGGCACAGATTGCTAAGACGCTTCCACATCTTTTCTCTCCTCTCAAGCTTTGTTTCAAGGAAGGTTATTACCACATTTTTGCTCCCTAATACTTTAACAGCCCAATTAGGAGACTGAGCAGCACTTCACTAGATGCTGGCCAGAGCATGCCCTTATCCATGGAAAGCAATTCTCCTTTGGACTTTAATATGGACTCAATTTTATACCTCACTTATCTCCACAATGGAATAGGTCAGGATTTTTCCTTCCCAGGCTTATTTGGCTTGCAACTCTGTCTTTTACTGGTCCCCTCCTCTTGACACTGCAAAACAAGTGGCCCGTAGAGGTCTACAGGCCTCCAAAAGCGTTTCTTTATCTCCTAGGTAAGCAGGCAAGCCCTGGTCTCACGCAAACCCATCATGAGCATCCCTGCACCTGATGCCCAGCTAAGTGGCATCAGTGGCCATGATTTTTGCAAGGTCACATAGGGATAAGACAAGGGGGAATGGCTTTAACCTGCCAGAGGGGAAATTGAGATGAGCTCTTAGGCACAAATTCTTCCCTGTGAGGGTGCTGAGGCACTGGCACAGGGTGCCCAGAGAAGCTGTGGCTGCCCCATCCCTGGCAGTGTTCAAGGCCAGGTTGGACACAGGGGCTTGGAGCAAGCTGCTCCAGTGGAAGGTGTCCCTGCCCATGGCAGGGGGTTGGAATTGGCTGAGCTTTAAGGTCCCTTCCAACATAAACCAGTCTGGGATTCTATGACAAGATGAAACATTCTGCTCCCCAGGTTGTTCCTGCAAGGACAGAAAGAAGAGTGGGAATAATGACACAGCAGAACCTGACCGGAAATACCTAGCAAAGGGCCCTGTTATGGCTTTGTCTTTTGGTTTTATGTATAAATACATCCGTAAGTACTTTAATGGAGTGAGTTTTCTTTACAACACCTTTTACCCACTATTCTGCAAGCACAGATACATCACTATAATATCAGGCCCTTAAAAACACTCTGAAAAAGTTAGTTGCTGGTCAAAGGCTGCTTTCCAGCAGATGAAGAACAGCAGAGCAAGCTTGGCCAGCATGAAAAACACCATCTCCACCCTGCTTCCATTACAGCACCCATATTCCATAATACACAAGCGGTTCCCAGACTAATCTTTCTGCAGCAATTCTTCAAAGGGTAGAAATGAAGGCACTTTAAATGCCAGAACTATGGACTATGACTCCCATGGACCACAACTCCTGTGGACCATGCCTCCAATGTCCCACTTGGATGCAGATACAGGAGGACTGATGTTTAGTTTCTCATCTCCCTTTTCATCCTCCTTTTGCCACCGTTTCCCTCACCGCAGGGCATCTCCAGCACCAGCTCCCTAACAGAGATATTGAGAAGCTTAACAACTGAGCAGCGTTTTAAGAGCCTTTGAATGAGTTGTGTGATGTGGGTACAATGGCTCACACCTAACAATAATGTACTCTCCCTCTTGGAGCGGTCTCCCACGATGACTGTCCTCAGCACAACTGTCAACTCGACTCCCATTGAAGGATCTTTATTAGTAGTGATGAGCTAAGAAGCAGGGTGAATGCAGCTTGATTTTGCAGCTCCAGCAGTTAGGGAAAAGAATAAATCTTATAAACCATAATCGGTGTTGAAACCATGGAGTAAGAATAAAGGTGGAATCCCACCAGCTGAAATCTTGCTTCAAAGTCTGTGTTTCCCCTTGCTGCTCCCTACATTTCCCCTGCGAGAGGAGCACAGGCTAGACACCAGCTTTTCTCCTCTCACACTGTAATTTGTACCATTTATAGCCCCGAACAACTTCCTACACACTTTGTAAACCCTAATATGCTCTTAAGGAGTTTTATGCAGTTCCTCTCTGATGCTCATAAGTATAAAAATCTCTCAGTGATGGTCACAGAAGGCAAAACCAAATGACAGGTTGATTTAGTGTAGCTCTTACTAACAGCTTGCAGGAATTAGAAGTAAATAGGAGGTCAACCAGCCTGCGAGCAATTTGACATTGGCAAATGCAGCTTAGTTAAGCTCCGCCAGTAATAAAGAACAACTGCGTCTTTCCTTCACCTGAGTGCTCGGCACATGTAGAAAGGTCATTACCAGCTAAAGATACTCCAAGAATAACACTTTAAACCTTTATTATTTTTAACAAGACAGGGGCATTTTAAGTGCCTGTGCAATAAACTGGTGGCATACTACAGTGCCTGAAGACTGCTCCATAGAATGTGCAAAACCCAACTGAAATAGGAAACACAATATGCAACCACCCATGGTTCTTTACAGCGATGTCAGTCAGCAAAGCAAAAACTAGGCCTGGGTATAAGCAAGCATGAAATTCAATATAAACACCCCCACTCACCCCAGACACCAGTGGTTGAAACACAGAGGCAAGAGCTACAAAATGCTAGGGAAATAGATACAATGAGCTTTGTATAAATAAGCAATGGAGAGACAAGAAGATTAAAAGAAGAAGCAGCTGTCCCCGTGATATATAGCATTGCTGGGAATGAACTCAGGCTGCAATTGTCTGCCTTCAGATACTTTGGGGATGCTGATTACGCCTTAATTTTGTTGCATCAAAAATGGAGGTAATTAGGGATAAAATAATTGCAGCAAATGTCAACTGCCGCAGACTCTGGAAAACTCCAAAGAAACAAAGTCAGACATGACTGGTTTGAAGTAAAGGATACACGAATTATGGGCTCCAAACAATTCCCTAATGTCAACTAACCAGATGCCCCGGAGGAAGAGGGTGAGAAATTGCCTTGACAGGCCACGAATTCCTTAGCTGCAGATCCCTTCTGTGAAGTGGGGACTTACCAAAGTAACTGAATAAACAACTCCAAGTAAAGGCAAGAGGCACAACACGAGAAGGCCACAGTGATTCTTCCCAAGGAGAGCAATAGTTCCTATTTGAAGGGTGCTATTTCAGGTGGGAAGAGCATGTCCCAGCTCGGTTACCACTCTAATATAGTGACAATATCACTAAGCCCAAGTCAGTTCCTGAGTTCTCCACACCTCAGTTTCCCATCTGTCTAATGGGAATAATAACACCAACCCATTTCATGGAGACATGAGTGGTGCAGAAGCACTTAGATGCCATGGAAACAGGAAACATTACACCCACCCACACTCCCTCATGCCTCCGTTATTCAGCAGAAATGCAGACAGACCTCAGAGCAAACCTCCTCTCAAACACCAGATGAACGATGGGCAGCGTCTCTCGTGAGATGGCACGTCTGCTCTCGTGAGACCCCACTTGCAGCACTGCGTGCAGTTCTGGTGTCCTCAACATAAGAAGGACATGGAGCTGTTGGAGCAAGTCTAGAGGAGGCCACGAGGATGATCAGGGGCTGGAGCACCTCCTGTATGAAGACAGGCTGAGAACATTGGGGCTGTTCGGGCTGGAGAAGAGAAGCTGTGGGGAGACCTCAGAGCAGCTGTCTGTGTCTGAAGGGGGCTACGAGGGTGTTGAAGAGGGACTCTTCATCAGGGACTGGAGCAACAGAACAAGGGGTGATGGGTTCAAACTGAAACAGGGCAAGTTCAGGTTAGATCTAAGGCAGAAGCTCTTCCCTGTGAGGGTGCTGAGGCGCTGGCACAGGGTGCCCAGAGAAGCTGTGGCTGCCCCATCCCTGGCAGTGTTCAAGGCCAGGTTGGACACAGGGGCTTGGGGCAACCTGCTCTGGTGGAAGGTGTCCCTGCCTGTGGTAGAGGGTTGGAACTGGATGATCTTTAAGGTCCTTTCCAACACAAACCAATCTGGGATTCTATGATTCTAACAGCCCTTGCCAAACCTCAGTTCTGCTCTCAATTCCCTCTTATGAGTGTTGGTGTGTCAGTAGTAACTTCCTGGGCATTTCTCCCTGGTGACAATTCCCCAGCCCATGCCACCCCACCAGAACACATCACTGAATGCCATGTGTGAGCTGTCCTCCAGCTCTCCTCTTCTGCTAGCACCCAAAAGCCCTCCATGGAGGTGCAAGAGAGCATGTCCTGGAAGATCCAAAGGTGCCTTCTGACCCCAATGATCCTGTGATGCGCTCAAGGTGCAATACTCCCAGAGAGACTGGGCCATGCAGGCCTGGTAGGAGGTAAAGAACAACAGAGATGTCAGGACAGGGTCCATACATTTGTGAGCCATCCAATTAATAGTTTTATAGGTAGCAGTAGTACTACTAGTAATAATATAATAATTTTTTCCCTTGGCTTCCTACCCTGCTGCAATCACCAAGGCAAGTCTAAACTGCAATGTCTGAACGCTTTAAGACCTTCCGCAGTGCAGAAGGAAACCAGTGAGGGACACTGCTCCACTGACCTCCAGCTTGGGTGGAGGAAAAGGGCCACCGAAGAGCCAGAGACAAGCAGAGAGAGGCAGAAGGCTGCAGCTCCGTGCCACTCTCGTCAGCTTTCCTCGTTTGCCACTGGCAGACGAGCTCCTTGGGTACAGCAGAAGACTGGGGCCACGGAGAGCAATTCCGAGCCATCTCTGCCAGCAACCTGCAGTTGTTGCTCCCTTGAGTGGCTGCCGCAGACAGGCTTTGCTGTATTGTAGCCCTGACATTACCCAGCAGGCAGCAAAAACTGGATACTCATTAACTTTGCCTAGATGGGAGCAGCTCCTATAAAAGGTACTGAAACCATCCTAGTGTCATTTAGCAAGAAAGAGGGCTGTGATGTGTCCCTCTCGCTGTTTGGCTTCTCCCTTTTCCCTTCGCTTGTATTTTTACGCAGTGACATTTGGAAGAGAAAGCTGTTGAAAGCAGCAATATTGGACACTCGATTCATTCCTGCTCCCTGGCTGTCACTTAGCAGAAAACAGTCAGAAATTGCATATTTGATCTCTTTCCAGCCTCCTCCTTCCCTTTGACCACCTCTTTTTTGTGCCTCTATCACTCTTAGGACAAAGAGGTTTCATAAACGGGAGATACGGGCTGAGGAAGAAGCTTCAAGCAGGATCCAAGGTAAAGGCATGAATCAGATATACAAATTACTTGCTCCCCAAGCTTTTGGCAGAGATGCTGAGAGATCTGGGGCCTTGATGCTATTTCAAGCCAAGCTTCCCAGAGAGGGACTTTCAGCTGGTTAACAGGGAGTTAAACCAGGCATAACAGAGGCAAATAGTTAATGGGCTGCCAAATACTCAGCCAATGAGTCAGTGCTCAGCTTATACCCACACTGTGTAGCCACCAGTAGCATCTACTGATGGATTTATACCAATCTACTCCTAATATCTGCAATATGTTTCTAACATCTGCTAACCACTTATTAACTCTATACAGCCTCCTGAAGAGCTATCAATAAATGTAACTTTAATAAGGAGGGTGAACCTGTTCATCAGAAGCAGAAATCTCTCATTCAATGATGTCTTCAAACTGGGCTGCTTCTCCCTGCCAGAAACCTCAGGAGAGCATCAGGCAGGATAAGAGCAGCACGCTCAAGGTCAGAGAATTCAGCCTCATCCTTGGGACTGCAAAGTCCCTACCCCAAACTTCAAGGCACTAATGTGCATTAGGCTCCGTATTCCTTTTATCTCCTCTTTAACTACACAGTTGATATTCAACTTCTAACCATTAAAAAAAGACAGTTCATAAAGAGATCAAGCGCAGTGACCTCATTCTGCATGCATCAGCTTCATGTGGTACAGGAGATATTTTACTCTTTCGAGATGAGAGGTGAAAAGCCTGTATTTAGGAGAGGCACTGCAGTGAATTCCATCGTGAAGAATGGAATCTTCCTTCTCCACAGCCTGCTCACCTGCACAGGGAGGAGGAAACAAGAACCCTGCTTCCCTCTCCTTGCCCTTGCAAATGGTCCTTCTCTGGCACCCTGGGTGTCAATACATAGAATCACAGAACCATTCGGGTTGGAAGGGACCTTCGGAGATCGTCTAGCCCAACCCCGTGCCAAGGCACATCACTACGCCCTAACGTCATGCATCAGGATGTGCAAGCATCACAGGTCACAATGTGCTAGCACTGCACATGGTTCCCTTGCATGCTTGCAGAAAGGCAATCCCTTCTGTAGGGATGGAGAAACTGAGGCAGGCTGGCTCTCATTGGCCAGGTTTCTGCTGAGTTTTGGTCACTGTGCTTTGTTTCCAGCTCAGCTCTCAAGGTCAGATTGTGTGCGTCAGCAGCATTCACACATCCTGCAGGGATGGAGTCAAAGCCCAACACCTCCACCCTCTAAAGCTCCACCACTTCAGTCACACACAGTCTGTGAGCCAATGGATTTGGATTCAAGCAGAAGCTCGAGTCCTAAGCTAACACAACTGTGCCCCAATGCCACATCCCCAGCACTATGCCAGCTCACCAGGACAGGGCATCCCATTTGCCCAACACTACTCCTTCCAAAGCAAACAGGTTTATCATCACACAGTTGTACAACTGGTTCAATTGGACAGGCTGAGAAATGGGGGCTGTTCATTCTGGAGAAGAGAAGCTGCATGGAGGCCTCAAAGCAGCTTCCAGTGTCTGAAGGGGGCTGCAAGGATGCTGGAGAGGGACTCTTCATGAAGGACTGGAGCAATAGGACAAGGGGTGATGGGTTCAAACTGAAAGAGGGCAAGTTCAGGTTAGATCTTAGGCAGAAGTTCTTCCCTGCGAGGGTGCTGAGGTGCTGGCACAGGGTGCCCAGAGAAGCTGCGGCTGCCCCATCCCTGGCAGTGTTCAAAGCCAGGTTGGACAGGGCTAGGAGCAACCCGCTCTAGTGTGAGGTGTCCGTGCCTACGGCAGGGGGTTGGAACTGGCCGAGCTTTAAGTTCCCTTCCAACCCAAACCATTCTGGGATTCTGTGGTCCTACATCAGCTACTCTTACGGAAAAAAGCAACATGCGCTGTGGCCGGAGTGCCACACTCCTCAGCATCCCTCGCTCCACAGCAGCACCGCGGCTGTGTCCCCATTTCACAAGCCCTTTTTTGCATCCCAGCCATTCACCAGGACTTTGCCAACCTCTGCCACCTGTTCTGCTTCCCTTGCTCTGGCCTTGGCCACTACAGCCCTCGGTAGCCAACAACCACCCTGGAATTGCCTGGCTCCTTCTAGCGAGGAGCCATCAGGCACGGCTGGCTGCAATGCTAATGCCTGGCCATACCGCCGCGCCGAGTAATGGCCATTGCAGCACAAAATTAACGGTGCATCTGCTCCTCGCTGCAGACGCCGGCGAGAGTGGGCTGTAATTTCGTCTCCGATCCCCCAAATACTGTTTGTTGTCGTGCTGTAATCTTGGCAATCAATGTAACAGCTGAACAGATCGTTTCGGCTGAAATATTTGCTAAACACGCTAAGACCTTGAAACCACACCTCAGCGTGCGCGTATTGTGTATGGAATTACACACGCAACTAAATCAGGGTTTAAGGGAGGGAGGGATGCTGAGAGTTGCCAGCCAATTAAAACACGAACCCAACAAGAAACAAGAAAACAAACCCCACCGTGTTTAGCTCCCACACCTTCCACCAGCACCATCTTATCGCCTCAAAAGGAGACAAAGCAAAGCTTCGAGAGCTGCCATCCAAGATGCATCAACTGAAACGGGCATGCAAGGCTTTCAGAAGGGGAATTTAATGGTCAGAGGAATCAGTTGGCCAAACCAGCTGTATACGTATTAACCTCCCATCGTCTCTCGGACTGCGTGCTGCCTGCACTCATCTGGCTATAAATAGGCTAAGCCACGAAATGTGTTTATTTAGAGAATTGAGTCCAAGTTGTTTTTTGGTTTCTGTGCTTAACCTGCTTGAAATGCCAGCCTGGGAAATGGAAGAGGCAGATCTAGTGATGACAAAGCTGCAGGAGACCAGGTTATATTCACAGCAATGCTACCAACCACCTGCACGCCCTCCTGCAAGTCATGCCCCGCTATTCCTTCCCTTCTTTTCCCCTATAAGAGTTGTGTTTAATTAGAAATCAGCTTTCTGGAAGGTAGATTGTGTCTTCCTATGCATGGATACAGCAGCTACACTGCAGGACTCTGACTTTGGTTGGGGTCTCTTGTCATTAACATAACACCTACCAGCATATGAGGTTCAACACCATGATCGTCACACTGTCCACCACTGAACCAACACAAGGTCTTTGGGGACAAGAGAGAAAAGATGGCCCTTTTTGGTCCAACTCTAAGGTTTTGTTTTCTTCCAGCACCGCAAAGCATTTGTATAAATTAGTGCAGACGTCTGATATACATCAAATGTGACAGGCCCAGGCTAAGTTCAAACTTCTGATCACAACATCCATCACAAGCACTGAGCTATTCATCAACAATTGATTGCAACAAAGAAGGAGAACAAAACCTTTCAATTCAGTAATTGATATCTAAGGACTCCCAAGGCCAGGACCACCACCACCTCCTCCTCAAGGCTGCAGATTGTGCAGTTGATCTCCAAGACTTTGCCCCATTAAAGCAACCTCACACCACAGGAGTAAAGCCATCTCATGGAGCACAACTCCGTAATTCTCTCAGGAAAACTCTTGCTCAACTCCCTGTAACAGGTTAATGGTGTGAAGCTGGGAGATCAGAGACACTACTGATGGAAGTGGGGTTGGAGACTCTGGATAAAAGGGATCACTCTCCTCTCTGCTACAGCCTCGCAGTGACACGCTGAGAACATCACACAGCCTACTTGGTCCCATCTCCCAGTAGGGTTAGGATCTCCTTCAGGAATGCTTTGGAGATAGCACATTTGCCAGTGTGAGGTGCCAAGATATGACAGCAGAACTTTCAGCATGACCCAAGCAACCTTTAATCCTCCCAGCCCTGCCAGATCACAGCTGCTGAATCACAGCAGCTCTTGACTTGGACTGAAAAGAGAGAGTTTGGGGTCACTGGGCACCTCCACAGTGACCTGTCAGCCCCAATTCCTTGGCTGAGACAGCCCATCCATCTCTAAACACTTCATTCAATGGGGTTTCAACCATCTGCACTGCACAGGGACCAGTGTGTTGTCCAAGCTGCAAAGCTGGCTTGGATGAAACTGTCATTAGCCAACAGGAGAAGCCAAGGGGGCAACAGCTTAAAGCCAGGAGAGCCACCAGCACAAACACCACCTCCACCAGTGCAGTTACCCCAGTGCTTGCGGGACCACAAGCTTCCTTCCCAAAGGGAGACAAGGGAACCACTTTTGCATGTCTTTATCATGCCATGGACTATAATCCAGCAGCAAGAGCCAACCTGGCTTGCCTGGATCCCTTAGGAAGATGCAGGCTTGCCAACCTGCTGAGAAGCAAGCAGCTGCCAGCGCTCCCAGCCTTGGCAGCATTCCCAAGGTGAAGAAGCAGTGGGCTTTCCCTGGAGGCACAAGGCAGACAAAGGAAGCTCCACGCTTCCTACAAGACATGGGTGGCCCTTGCCAAGGGATGTGTGTCCCAAGCAATTCCTTGTCTTGGCACAAGACCCCAAGGGAGCCAGTACACAACCTCATTGCAGCAAAGCACATGGAAAGAGAAAACACTGTTTTCCTTTATTAAAAATACACCAATTTAGTCTTTTTCCACACATTTTTTTTCTAATGAAGGTGCTGTGTTGGGCACTGGGAGACCAAGGGAGTTTGTGCTCAGATCAAACATGGAGCTCAAGTGCTGCATTTACCAAGGCATAGGCAGCTTCAAAGCTTTCCCTTCCACTTAGATTTTAAGCACTTCTACAAAAGAACATTGATTTGGGGTTAAATTGACTGATTTTAGTCATAGTTGGTTCATATGGTGCACTCAAAAGACAAATTGGACGAGACTGTAAGCTATGGATCAGCTCTGATAATTGAGAGTCCTCTTTTTTGTTCTAAGTATTTTCCATGCTTATAATTTGCTATTATTTGGCCCCTGCCTGGCCAGAAAAGGCATTTTCACAGTATGGGAGCCTCTCTTTCAAGGGAGGGTATTATATTTTAATGTCAATTACAACAGAAGTAAAAATCAGACATCCCTGCAACTCTTTGGAGCTCCTGCATAGGAAATAGCTTATTTGGGGAGGGGCTGTGTTTTGTTCATCTATATTTATGCAGAGAGTTTATTTACTCCAATTTAGCTGAAATATATAATAAACGTGTATCAAGCACTAAACACTTGTGACAAAGATCAGCTCTAATCCCTCAGGTGCACTGCTGGAGCAGCTATATGAACACTCCTTAAACATGTAACATGCCAGGAATGTTTAAGGCAGTGAGGCTGGGAGAGGCAGAGGGGCTGCCATACCCCTTGGACACAGACGAGGAAAGTTCAGCTCCTGCCACCCCAGCACCAGACACCATAAATGTCCCAAAACATAATACCAGGGTGGCTTCAGCACATCCCTTCACCTGCAAACAGCTGGATCCAAACCACAGCATGGATGCGGCACCTTATCCCAAACAAACCCACTCAGTTTCCTCATGGCAAAAAAAGGGGGATGCTAAAAGAGGAATTCAAGGGGGAATTGTTTGCAAAATGCATCTGAGGTGTTGATATCAGCTGCTGAATTAACATCTTCATCATCACTTATAATCCCATTAACCTTGATTACATCGCACAGCTCCAGCAATGTCAACCTAAGATGCCACAGCACCCTTCCATCCCCATGTCATGAAAAGCTGAAAGACCCATTTTATTAACGAGGGGGAAAAGAAACCTCAACCATCAAACTTCTTACTCGAGAAGGTTGGTTATCCTGGGACATTTCCTGCATTGAACCCACTGATCCCTGGCAGTGTTCAAGGCCAGGTTGGACAGGGCTTGGAGCAAGCTGCTCTAGTGGAAAGCGTCCCTGTCTGTGGGTTGGAACTGAATGATCTAAAGGCTCCTTTCCAAACCAATGCCTTCTATGATTGTATGAAGTCAAACTCTCAAGCACCCAACCAAATCCCACAACCACTTTTTGACACATCTGAGCACCTGCTGCCCCAGTTTGAAGACTGGAAGCACAGATGCCAGGCACATCCCAATAGAAGGCTCTTCTGTTCTCATCTCAGGGCATCCGATGCTACTAATTGATACACGGTAATACTCATTTACTCAGCAGCAAGCTCAAGCGTTGATAATGGAAGAATTGGTTTGCCTTTGCCGAGCTGCAAAATTAAAAGCCCCAACCCTGCAAGATGCTGAGTACCCCACATGAGAGCCTTGAGCTCTCAAGTTCCCACTGCTGCCAAGCAGTAAGGAAAGACACTCAGAACGGAGCAGAATTGGACCTTAATTCAACAGCACCCATGACTGTGTGCAACTGTAGCTATTAATAGGGATTTAATTGTGGGTTTCTATTTTATTATTGTCCAATGAAATGAAATTAAGAGGAATGGGAGGAAGGGGTTTCTGCTCCTCCAGGAAGCATCTACATTTCCAGCCCCACAGGGCTTTTACTTACAGGAGAGGACAAATAGGCAACAAGTTTCCTCAAGAGATGTCTGCTCCTTTACAATATAAAGGTTTGCTGCAAAAACCCCACAGAGCCAAGGGACTGCAAACATTGCACTACGTGCTAAACATTGCAACCTCTTCTTCTCCTATCCAGTTTCATGAGGCTTTCCATGAGGTGCTTAATTCCAGCCCAGCCTTCCTGGGTCGTGGCTTGGAGAACATCAAGTGAAGCATACACGAAGCTGTCTTACAAGCCAAGCGTTTCTCTCCCAGCACACTGAGCAAGATGAATGATTAGTTATGGCCAAAGGGAGACTGTCTGGCCATGAATCAAGACAACATTTCTCTGCTGATTTACAGATTTCTGACCCGCTGTTGCCCACACATGAGCAACATCAGACTCACGAGGTCAAGGAGACGTATGCTCGAAGGACGACAGTTGGGTGGCTCCTCTCAGATTTGCACTGTCAGTCAATACAGTCTATGATTGCTGCTTCAGAAATGACTTCCCCATTTGCAAGGCATGATTAGCACCAGGCTTGGCATTCCTACCTCTCAATTCACACCCAAAATAAGAAGAAAGAGAAAGGGGAAGAGCCATAAGGAGTCAGTATCCCACCATCACGCCACCATTTCAGAGCCAGCTGCCTACAAGACAAGGCATGACAGCAGTCCTGTCCAACTGCTTGTGAACAATGTCACAAGGAACTGAGGAGGACACTGCCATCTGCATATATTCACCTCATTACTGTCTCACCAGCTCAAGTCACCATGCCTTATCAGGTTTTAAGACGCAGCAAGGACATTGCTACCCAAGCCCTAGCTTATTTCTATCAAGATCCTTATATTATCACCATTAAATGATGATAATTTAAGCATCCTGGGCAAAGCAGATAGAGATCCCTAGTCAGTATGCCTGCCAGAAACATGGGCTGGCTGCACCTTCTGCATATCTCTTCATTATCTCTTTCTAATGGGGAAAGGTCTGAGCTCAGGTGAGTGCTCCCTGCTCTCTTCTATTTGATTTAATTCCACGGCTCATGAAATATGCTCCCGCTTCCTTCGAAGGACAAATGAAATGAAACAACCTCTTGGAAGGAGACAAATGATGGTGGATACGGGTGAAGACACAATTCAAGAGACTTTGGGAAAGTCAGCTGGTGATTTTGAAGGTAACCAAGGAATTCATGCAGGAACAGAAGTAACAGGGAAAGAAGTCCATTAATTCACTGCAGCATGGACCTGGGACTGGAAGTCTGCTGCAAGGAGTGTCCAGGACAGGCTTGAAGCCACTATGGAGCAGAGGGACACCCCATTTTCAAGTAAAAAGGCTGAAAAGTGAATTTGCCATGCACATAGTGGGGATGAGGAACTGGAACAGGACACGGACATGGTGAACAACAGCAAGAGCACAAGAACTTCCCCCTTCTTCTCCCTTTGGTGAGCCTCCACCTTGGATGGTGGTAGCTGGTAGCACTATGTCCACTCATATCATGGCAACTGCGAAGGTTTATGACATGTCTTCAGGGTCCTACAGGTAGCTGATGCAGGGAAAAGAGGATCTCTCTGAGGTAGGAAAAGACAACTGGAAGGGAAGCAACACCTGGGGTCAAGGTTGGCCAACTCAAGAGACCCCTGTTGATACTGGGCTCTACTTGGTGCCAGAAATGGGCCATCTCCACCAGGACAGAGCAACAAACATGGTCCTAAACGGAGACCACTTTAACTACCCTTTGTATGTCCTAGGAGGTTGTCCACCACCCCAGCACGGACCAGAGAGGACATCTATCTAAAGCACGCATTGAAGCTGGAGGTAATTAAATCCAAGGGGCCTCCCACTGTCAGCATTGTGCCTCTGTTTTGGCAGCCAGCTCCAGCAGAGCAGAAGAGGGGAGATTTGATTTTAATCACACAGATTTCAGGTTTTATTTTGCTCATTAAAATTTCTGATAAGGATTTAGGCTGACATTATGCAGTATTCTGGAAGAGGATGTGTGGCGGTAGGGGGGATGGAGAGGACTGCGCTTCCTTGTGATGAGAGAAGATCTTTCTGCCTCCCCATGACAGACACAAGGATGTGAGCAGGTGTTATTTCAAAGGGAGAGGATTTGGGAAAGGAGAGGGAATCATCCACACCAAATCAAGGATCTAAGCCTTGGATTAGAGAGAAAAAAGGTCCAAAGTCTGAGATTACATACTCCATTTCAAAGCCACCTCCCACAAGTCGCAGGTTGGACACTCTCCTAACGAATTCTCAGACCCCATCAGAGGCAAGCAAGCATTTTACCATGCAGAATAAACCCAGAGATTGCCAGAGCCTCCCAACCTCCCCATATCTGTTAACAAACTGCTCCAGAAACAGGCTGGCACTCACCACACAGCTATCTCCTGGCAAGGGGAAAAACAATGGAGCATGGGAAGTGAAAACACCATTTCACTCTCCTTGAGGCATCCTCCAACACGATGGCGAAGAGGAAGAGCTTGGAAAGGGGAGGGAGCAATTCCCCATTGCCTAAGAGTGCCTTGTTTGCTTGTTGATTAGGAACCAGCAAATGGGGGAATTTTGCCTCCTATTTCTTCAGCTGGCTTGACGTAAATGTTACTTCAACACCTACTAAGTGTTATTCATCAAGAACAAGAAGCTTGCATGAACTCAAAATCACCTGGGCAAGGAATACATTAGTGAACAGCAAGCTTCACTGGGCTAGCTATTGCCAAGCAGTTGAATTTGTACCTATAAACACAAAAGCATTTGGAAGCAAGAAGGATTTCTTTGTTCCTAGAGGATGTGCTGCTGTTCTTTTAATCAGCCTTAAACCAAGTTCTGCAGCACCGATGAGATGGGGCTTTTAACTGTGGCTCCCTCTGTGCTCAGTCTGAGTACCCACCAGCTAGAAGCCAAGCAGGAGATGTGAGGAAGGAGCAGAAATCTGTGAAACAGATGGAAACTTAATCTATGGAATACCCAGTAATTCCCATAAAACCAACGGCAGCCAGAAAGACAACAGCAACAGGTTCCCAGCAACATCTCCAGCATATCTGAAGGTAGTAAAGGATTCTGGTGCATTTCCATCAGCACCAAGAGTAATAAATACCACTGGAAAAGGTGTTTCATGTGTTTGGCACTGCCATCTGCCCCCAGGGAACATCACTGTGCAACCAGACCATGCTTGGACCTCTCCTCCATAGTGACTGTGCCACAGTTGTGTGCAATTACCATTCTCAAAGGACAAGGAACATAAAGCTAAGGGAATCATTAATGTATTTTTAACTTGTTCTAATGGAAATCATGAGCTGGGAAGGAGCAGAAGCATGTAGACTAAGTGCAGTCAACTCTCAAGGGGCCAGAAATTCATCCTGTATACCAGTAAGAGAACCACTTAATTTAATGGGTCAGCACCAGGTCCATCCTTCCCACTGTGCATCATACTGCTGTCCCCAGATCCCACCCCAGCATGGCCATAATGCCCCAGGCAGCAGCAAAGGCCTCGTGCTTATCGCTCTTCATGGCCCCATCCATCAGGTGGCCCCTGGGGCACTTCAAGGCCCCCTGGTACCTATTAAGGGAGTCAGTTCCAAGTAAGAATCAATGACAAGGCTTGGGCTGAGCCCCACAGCACATCAAGGAATAGGCAGGAAAAGCCATCTGCGTCCCACACACAGAGTCCTAAGCAGGACTCCAGAGTTCCCACGAAGCTACCTCCTCTCAGGTTCTGCAACTCATTTATTACATCTCTTCTCTCTTTTCTCCCCCACCTTCTACTGTCTTTATTATCTTGCTTTTTCTTCCTAACCAAAGGGAAAAGAAAAGGAAATCTCTCCACCACAATAGCATGTCAGGCTCCTATCATTTTCAAACCCTCCTCTCCCCTCCCTTTCAACTCTCCTTACTTAGAGGAGAATTTTTCTTCATTAAGATTAAGCCTCATTTCAGGCTCATCTTCTTTTCTCTCGTGCTCCCTTTCTCCACATTGAATGGAACGTGATCTCCATCAACCTCTCCTCTTGCTTTCATTACCAAACCTTCCTCCCCACGTACAGAATCGCCCTACCAACCATCCTCCTCATCCTCACATCTTGCTGTTCCGCTGCAAGCAAATCAGCAAATCACCCCCACTGACGGCAACAGTTCCCTGCACAATCCTCTCCTCTCTCCCCCCACAACTACCACTTTTGGCTCATTCTTTTTAATTGGGTGGCATTTTCTCCCACATAATGGAATGAGACCTTCTCTCCTCCTTATATTCTCACCATTGGTTTTCCCTGCCTTAAATATGCCTGCTTTCTTTCCTGGAAAATAGCAGGAATGGATGTGGGGGGAGCCATTCCATTAACACGTACCCTGTGAGAGTCACCGAGAGGCTCAGGCCATGCGAGCCTCGGTGTCCCCTTGTAGCAACCAGATGGTGTTAGTGGGACTGTCTCCTCCCCTCCACGCTCCTCGTAACATGTAGCACCACTGGATAAATAACTACTTGGAACTGCCTTCAGAGACCTGTTGGAGTGGAATCCTGACATGGTCTGCACATCTCCCTTTGCTCAGTGGCTGATGCTCAGCAAGGATGACCCCATCCCTCTTCCCGATTTCTCCTGCCTTTGCTCTTCTTCTCTCCCTCCCTCCCTCTTCCCAACACATTCTCTTCCTCTCTCCAGCTTTTTCTCCATGCAAAAGCACGCATTTAACATTCCCTGAGGCTCAGGGCCAGCCGGCTCGTTAGTTTTCCTACACCTGGATCAGGATCTGGAGACAAATTGCTGCTTCATTAGAGGAGCTGAGGCTCTAATCCCTTTTTTTTCCTCCACGCTGTTTAACTTGTAAGGACAACAGATGGATACAGGGCTGCATAATGCAGGCTCCTTAAGATCCATCACACAGGCTTGGAAGTGTAAAAACACGAGGCTGAGGAATGTGAAACTAGAGCAGATCTTACAGCGGTCACCTTAAATTAGGCACAAGGAGAAAATGTGCCAAGACTAGAAGTGGACCAAAACTGCCAACTTGTTCTGTTGAAGATTAGAGGAAAACCCAACTTTTTTCCTCCATCTCCCATAAAATCATTGAAGTTCTTTTGCTTCCCTCCAAAGAAAAAGAACAAGCAACAGAATCCAGTAAAAATTAGCTAAGGAATGAACAGGTCCCTGGTTTAATTTAGTTTCGAAGGGACAGTGAGCACAAGCCACAGCATGAGCAACAAAAGGAGCTGCCTTCTCTTGTCTCACAGCGACAAGTGAAAACCTTGACCTACCAAAAACTTCCAGCAAATATCTTCACTGTGGACACAAAAAGACTTTCTGGCAGCTGGAAAATAGAACGTAAAGACCTTTTCTAGCTTAGGGAATAAGCATCTGAAGGGAGCTGAACTCAACTGCAGGGCTCTCAGGTGCTGCAGTGGGGTCTCTGCTCCCCACCCCTCCAGATATGCAGAGCAGCACATCTGCTGAGCATGTCAAGTCACCTGGAGGTGACTCTTCTGGTGCTTTGATCCACCTGAAGTGCACTTAGAAGCCTCTACGGTGAGTATGGGAACCTATAGGGAGAGATGCCCTTCACTGTGGACAAAATCCAGCTCTCCTCATCCTCCACTGAGCTAGAACTAGTGGTGGCAAAGGCTGAGACCACCCTCTCCTTACAGCACTGGTGAAAGGTGCCACGTAGGTTGACTGAGTTTCTGAATCATCAGCTGCCAAGAGGCGTTTCCACTCCTCAATCAGTTTAACTGCTACCTACCAGAACATGGCTGCTGATGACCCAGGAAGACTCACTCTGCCCCCACTGAATGCAATTGTTTAGATGACAAAGCTGGGAATGCTGCAATGTCTCACTGTCTCCAAACAATTCCTCTTGGTGGTGATACTGAAACAAGGCTGGCATTTGGTACTACCAGCTCCTCCTGAAAGAGCCTTTGCCCTGAAGCAAGCCAAAGCAAATCAGTGCCCTGCCTTTTGCTGCAGCACATGTGGGGACATCTGCACCCTCAGGGTACCAGCAAGCCTCAGAAAGAGCAATGCTTATGCAAGGGATGGGCAAACGCCTTCCCAAATCCCTTAGGACCAGCCTAGCTTTGCAGGCTGCCCACCCCAACACGCTTGCCACTGATTTAGGGATTTGTCTGGACAATGGCAGGATGGCAGCTCCTACCCAGGGGCAGGCAGATGAATAGGCACAAGGCTCACTATTTAACACGCACAATAAAGCATCCCGGCTGCCGGCATGTAGGTTCACTCGGCATTTGTTCATGTTTCCCTGCTTCTTGGACTCTCTCCTGGTCCCTCTCACAGCTTGGAGGCAATAACTTGCCTTCTTATCTGACCCAGAAGGACAGCCAGCTGCCAGCACACAAACATGGCCTTTGTTTATTCTTAAATGAAAGCTCAGTTAATTAAAACCAGAAATCATTTTCTCTTATCTGCAGCCTCTGGCCTGTGTGTGGTGGGCAGGAGGCTCCCCAACCACTCGCACCCCCTTGGGCTGCTGACAACAACGTGCTGTCCCGATAGCCCTGCTGGCGTTTGTGCAGCATCCTTTGGGATGCATTTCTAGGAGACAGGAAATTTCAGGGCAGGCAAGAGCATCTCTGCATTCCCAGGCAGGTTAATGCCGCTCAACACTTTCCCATTCCCTGCTTATGTACAACGAGTTTAACAGGGCTCTGTGTTTGCAATCCTGGCGTGATAAAGGTGACACTAAGAGATGCCACTGCTGCAAATACCATCTCACAGCCTGCCACAGCATTTGCCCAGCCCCATGCAAAGATCTCTCCCTCTTCCTCCCATAAGCCTGTCATTCACGACCACTGGAGCTGGTTGTCACCCTGGCAGGCAGCAAACAAGCAGGAGCCCCCATCACTGAAGCAGAGGAACTGCTGCTTGCATCCAGCCCCCCCTCCAGCCTGGCTCCAGGCATGCTGGAAGCCCTCGCCAGCAGCAATCATGGTTATGCAAGGCAACAGCTTGATAGAGTGAGGGTTCTGCATGCTGAAAATTGAAAGTGATCGACTTGCACCTCGCGCGGAAAGGAGAGAAAATCACATTCAACTCATTGAGAGGCTTCAACAGCAGAAAGATTGATCAACTTGATGAGAAGTGACTCTGTCTGCCAGCCTCCTTCCCCCCCCTCTCCTGTTGATACCAGTTTCGGTGCAAACAAGGCAGCTGAGGGCTGGGAAGAGACAACTTGGTGCTAACTGGGGAGCACGGGGGATGCGGGGCTGAGATGATGCTGGTACCTGTCCCCTTGCCTCAGGGCATCACTTCTCCCATGGGATCCTCTTCCAGAGCTCACCCACAAGTCCTGGCAAAACCTCTCTGATGGGTGATGCTCATTAGGGCAACAAACAGCTCTCACCTTAGTGGCACAAAGAACACAGTGATGCACTGGTCCAGACTGGGTCCCCCACCAAACCCACCACGCCTTAAACCGGTAGAGTTATCCCCATCCATAATACAGAGCTACCCTCACACCATCCATTACACATCAGCCCTGCCAATCTCACCAGAATGATTCAATAAATGCAGCAGCAAAATGTATTGCCCACCCCAGGGTCAATTCTCTGTCGAATGGGGAGGGTGCAATCACTGAAGGACATCAAAGCTCCACTGAATATGGTGGCTGCTGCTAATGTATGTGGGTACCACAGAAGATGGAGCAGTGGGCTGCATCTTGCTCTGGGGAGATGAGGAGGATGCCCGATGTGGGGGACCTGCACCTCCCTTCCCTCTCTCCTCATCGGGCACTCATCACTTTGCCATTTACATGTGTCACACCAAAAATCTTACTCATTAAGTGGGAATTGGATTTCCTTAATTAAAGCCCAAGAAATCAATTCACCTCCTCAGCAAACAGGAGCCGCTTGAAACAGAAGGAGGAAAAGGTTTCTCTCCCTTTCACCCCAAGCCTTCCTCTGATGCCACAGGCAGTGCACAAGGGAGATGGGGGTCTGTGTGGAAGGTGGGGAAGTGCTGACAAGAAGAAAGGGATTTCAAAGCAATTAACACCCCCAAGCTTCACCATCAGGTTGACAAGCTCTTGGAGTAGCCATCACTCAAACGTAAGGATTCAATTAATTTCTCTCCTTCACCCCCCCAACTCCCCCAGCAGCTCTGAGTAGCAGAATGGCTCTAGTGAGGATGGAAGATTTAAAAGCAAATAGAAGAGGTTGATTTTAAAAGAGATAAAAGCCTCCTTTCTGTGTGTCCCCTGACTGCCAGCGGTGGGGTTTTTCTTCCTTTGCTCAATGCCTCATTGGCGCAGCTCAGAATCAGCCATTTTGCAGCTACCCCTGGATATTGGGATGTGCTCGTTTTCTTTTTACGTCCTGCAGGATCTTAACCCCAGCCTCAAGTCTCACAGGTAAAGTCCTGCTCGGCTGTGATGCTTGGTCCATGCTAATGGATGGAGTGACCCCAGCAGACGAACTGGCATTGACTCTGCCAAAAGATCCTAGCAGACGTGATGGTGGTGATGTGTGACAAGGGAACCCAAGAGCACGCTTTTAATGTGATTAAGACCATTAGTCAACATCTTGCATGGGGTTTATTTCCAGCCACGGGGGACAGGCCTTATTTCCAGCTCCCCCACAGCGAGTTGAGTCTGTGGGACCTCGTGCTTTACAACACAACCCTCTACAAAGGGGGAAGCTTAGCACTGCTTCAAAAAGCTGACATTCAGACTGCTGGTGGCAATCTGCAGTCTGAGCATGAGCCTCTCCTCCAACCCAGGCAGATGATCTCAGCTTTTCACTGCTTCAGGTTGTCTCTTGGGGTAGATGCTTCCACCCAAATCTGTTCTTGCCAATCTTCTCTACCTCTAACAGCCTAAACTAAAGGAGTCCTTTAATATCTCTGTCTCTCCATGCAATAAAAACATCACAATAATAACACTTCTTCCTGAGCACCCTTAATCTGTAGAGATCCAAGCACTTTAGAAAGGAGCAAAGCTATTATATTGAGGGGACGGAGGGGAAAAGAACAAGGACATACAAAATTCTAGGGATTTACGCCAGGAAATCAGCAATGCAGGCAACATACACCCCCTCATCTCTCAAACCTGCCTCCAAAGGCTGGGAGTCAGCCTGGAAATCAAAGGTATAGCAACCAGAAGCAGCCAGGCTACAGAGACAAGTGAGTTGGAGCAGTGTCCACGGGCAGCAGAGGCTGAGGGCTGGGAAAGGAGCTTCAGGTAAAGCGCTCCACAAGACCGTAAGAATGCTGCTTTCAAGGCTGTGTGCACTCTCCTCTTCCAGGGAGGAAAAGGAGGCAATGGTAACCCCAATTACACATCCCCTAGGACACAGAGCATCCCCCTCCACCACCTCTAGCTCAGCCTCCGCCACCCGTGGGAAGATCCCAAAGCCACCCAGCTCAGCCAGACCTTACAATTACTCTTTATCATGCCCTCCACAAAGTGCCAACTGGCTACAGAGATAGCTGGGGAGCAAGTTAGAGAGACCCACCACTAGCACAAGGAGCTCAAAACCACCTCACTGCAGGCCCTGCACACTACTGAGTGCCCTGCCTTGAGCTGCACCCATTAAATACCCAGCAGCCATCACTGAAACCAATCCCTCCCATTTGCCAGCACTTAGTCATTCCTATGCAGCTGGGGATATCATAGAATCATAGAAACATAGAACAGTCAGGGTTGGAAAGGACCTTAAGCTCATCCAGTTCCAGCCCCCTGCCATGGGCAGGGACACCTCACACTAAACCATGCCACCCAAGGCTCTGTCCAACCTGGCCTTGAACACCACCAGCAATGCAGCATTCACAGCTTCCCTGGGCAACCCATTCCAGTGCCTCACCACCCTTACAGGAAAGAATTTCTTCCTCACATCCAATCTAAACTTCCCCTGTTTAAGTTTGAACCCATCACCCCTTGTCCTATCACTGCAGTCCCTACTGAAGAGTCCCTCACCAGCATCCCTATAGCCCCCTTCAGATACTGGAGGCTGCTCTGAGGTCTCCATGCAGCCTTCTCTTCTCCAGGCTGAACAGCCCTAACTTTCTCAGCCTGTCATCCTCGTGGCCCTCCTCTGGACTTGTTCCGACAGTTCCATGTCCTTTTTATGTTGAGGACATCCGAACTGTACACGATACTCCAAGTGAGGTCTCATGAGAGCAGAGTAGAGGGGCAGGATCACCTCATGGAACACACGCTCCAGGAGGTCAATCAAACCTTCTCCCAGGTGGTGATAGCAAACCTTTGACAAACTCTCCTGTACCAGGCTCATGAATCAGCTGGGTTCATGCAAACTCTGCTCCCAAGGATGAAGGAGGACATGGAGATCTCCAGGGGTGATTCAGTTATGTTTCAATGCAGCAGGATGCTCCGATCTACCAGGACTGGCAAACCAAGCAAGCCCTGGAGTTATCAGCCAGGCTTTCCTGCAGGCATCTCATCAGTATGAGGAACACCCCTTCAGATGCAGGGCCAAAGCAGCGTGTGTTTGCAGCAGCACAGACAAAAGTAGGGAAGAAAAAGATGCAAATATCTCAGGAATGTGCCCAGCAGCCTTTTGTGCAAGCACATTAGAATACAATACAAATGTGACTAAAAAAGACTCAACAGAATAAATACTGCACTTAGAATAGGCCTCGGGGAGAGAAAGAGATTTAATGGCAACATATTAAAAGTAAATCAACACAAAAGGTAACTGGGAAGGGAAGAGATATACCAGCTTACGGATTAGAGCACAAAGCTGTAATATTTACCCATGAGATTAAGGCACTTATAGGAAATGAAATATTGCCCTTTTGTAATAATTCAATCCCTCATCTTTATCCAGGAGGATTGGCCATATCGAGCTATTTTAGAGACGCAGACAGAAACCACCTATTATTGGCAGAGGGATGTCTGCGTCTGGCATGGCTGCTCCATACAAACTTGATGTTTTCCAGGGAAAACTCATCTTGGAGCAACCAAAGACTCCAGAGCATCAAGCAGCCCTTGCCTACATGTCCATACTGGCACCCAGCAGCACTCTCTGCAGTGAGCAGAGAGTTTTGGAGTCCTTGATCAAAGCAGAAGATGACTCCTGACCATTCTAAGGGGGAACTTGGCTTCCCACTAACTCTCATTCACCCAATGCATCCTGGGGTGCATTGACCTGCTGCTCTCCTGGGCAATTGGGTCTGGAGGATTCTAAGGGCTAACAGCAAGACTTAGATTTGGATTAGATCTTAGGAGGAAGTTCCTCACTATGAGCATGATGAGGGACTGGAACACTGAGAGAAGCTGTGGCTGCTCCATCCCTGGCAGTGCTCAAGGCCAGGTCGGACGGGGCTTGAAGCAACCTGCTCTAGTGGAAGGTGTCCCTGCCCATAGAGCTGGATGAGCTTTGAGGTCCTTTCCAATCCAAACCTGTCTATGATTCTATGTCCCCTTGGGAAGGCAAATATCATCACCACAGCTGTCAGTGCCTCAGTTTCTACACTTGCAGCTTGGTGTCTTTCCCTGCTGTGTGAGAAGCTTTTGGGGCTATTACCCAAAACATACTTGAGGAATGCAATATCTCATCACCACACATATCACATCTCAGGCAAATACAAATGTTAACAACTCAATTTGAGTTCCAGGTGCCAGCCAGAGCTGGCAGGCAATAAAAACAGACACTCTTTCTATTCCTCAACTGCAAAGCTTTTCCTAAACTAGATGCCTCAGCTACTTGAATGCCCCCAGTCAGTAAATAAAGCATCTTTAGCACCTCGCAAACTTCAATAGACTTATCCTCCCCAGTCCCCTCATGGGGACCATCTTTTAAGCCAGAAAGCAGGGAGGCAGGAAAGACAGACCTTCCCACAGTGCTGTCTCCTAGTTGTGCTGGAGAACCTGGTCAGCACAGCTTGTGGCTTGGAGAAACATCCCTTCTCCTGTGTTATTCTTTTAATAACTGATGGAGAACAGTATACTAAAGCCCTCCTGCATGCTTCGGGAAGTGAGCCCAGCCAGTGTAACGGGAGCATTAGGAGAGCTGCTGATACAGCAAAACTCTAAACCACTAAAATCAGGCTGAGTTGAAAGCTCCTGGGTTCATTCTGATGATCAACACACCACCACAGCAGCCTCTTCAAGACGCCACATCCACGGGTGTCCCTCCAGTGCATCTCACCCAGAGCATCCCACAGCGCTGAAGCGATTTATGCCATTTCGAGTGCATGGAGAGCCCAACAGACGCAGTCCCACTCTGCTCTTTATTTAATACTCATTACGTGGATAGTAAACGTGACCCTGCTGGTTTGCTCCCTGTTTCCCCAGCTCTGGCAGTGGCACTTCTCCCGAGGCAGCCTCCCCCACTTGGCAGAGTTAAATTGCATTCTGATTCTATTAAATGGTACTAAATGTCTTTGAAATCAAAGAGCAAATATAATTTAAGTGCCGTTTGGGTCTTCCCACAGGTTCTCAGCTGTTCCACTCAGCAACCAACCTGTAGAAAGCTGCCTGGTGACAGGGGTGTAGTTTCAAAGGAAGCACACAGCCAGGATATACAATACAATTCCCTTCCACAACACAATTCCCTTCCACAACACAATTCCCTTCCACAACACGTCCTTTATGAGCATTCACAATGCACCGTGGTTACAGCTTGAAACAATACAATTGCTATAATAAGAAGCGAGGAGGAGGAGGAGGGAAGAGTTAAGATAACCAGAGCAAACCAGGGCAGGGATGCTGGTGACAGCATGTGCATCACAGCACCGGGATACCCATGCCAAGGAAAGGGAGGCTGAAGCTAAGTAGAAACTCCGCAAGTCTCACCTGGATCCCAAAAGCAGCCTCAAGATGCTGCACACACCCAAGTCCCAGGAGCCCCCAGACCTAAATGCACCTCAGTAGAATAAAAGCATCACCTTGACACTGCATTTTTACAGCCAAATTGGCAGGGAAAGGTTTCAAGAGGGATGCTTGCAGCCCTCCTTGAGAGATCCAGGGAGATTCCAAGGGGAGCAGCGGCTGCCAGGCAGGGAGGAGGGAACTAAAGGGGGAGAAGCAACTGCTACAGCAAGAAAGGACCTGTAAAGAGAAAGTTAAGATGATAAAGAAACCTTAAGATGCTAGTAATGTACTGCAATTCCAAGGTTGGTTTTTAAGGGCAGGGGCTCAATGGAAGCAAAAAGCACTTAATTAAGGTTTTCAGAAACACCAATTGACTTGAGGCACTTTCAGACTCCCAGCAACTACCAACCAGGCACGTTTAAAGGTAAAGTGCAGCACAGAGAGAAGAAGGCTCCTTTAAAGCACCCTGCATTGGGTACCAAAGCAGGAAGAATCTCACCCGAGCAACTTCTTGGCACGGAGCATCGCTCCACAAGGCTCCAGCCGAGGCACAGCTCACCTACAAATGAGCATAGCTGCAGCCAGCAGCTCTGTGAAGTGAAGAGGCAGCCTGCCAGCAGACAAGGATGCTCCTTAGCTCCCACCGAGGAGAAGAATGATCCCAGGGGCAGAGCTGGCAATGGCAGAGAGGGCAGGGATGAGCCCAAACCTCCCCACCAGCCAGAGGGAAGAAATACAACTGCATGCAGCCTTTTCCACTCTAGGGAATGACAAAATAACAGCCCCATCATGGTGGATTCTGGCAAGTGGTTTCTCTTTTCCCATTCCCTACTGCTGCTATATCACTGATGGACCCAGTTGGCTCCACCAATGCCAATGATCTGGCCCTGTCAACACCCATCGCCTGGCTCCATCAGTACCCATCATCTGCCTCCACCACCTCACCCAACACCGGGGGCATGATTGCGAACCTAAGGATGCTTAAGGATGCAGTGGTGTGACACAGAACATGATTAGAGCACCAGCAATAAAAGCCACCAGGATGCAAAGCTCATCCTGAGTCGTCCAGATCCAGAAGAGGACTCAGACTTCAGCTTCCTCAGCACGAAGCCACAAATAGTTCAGGCCCTCCTCACTCTCCTTGTGCTGGTGGAAGGGACTAATTGTATTTTGAGAGAGAAGCAAATCATTACTGCAATCATCTGCACCAACTCCAATAATAGCTGATCTTCCCCATAAGCCTCATTAGGCAGCCAGCATCGTGCAAAGGCGCTGTAAGGTCAGAGTACAAGGTTGTGCTCTGCCAGGCTGTACCTCCCTCTTCATAAGCATCCCCTAAAACCACTCCAAGCTGCTAAATAGCACCTATTTGCAGCAAGAAAAGTGCTTTATGCACTAAACAAACATCTCAGCAGCTTACCATGCAGGTAACAGCTCTCCAGAATATACCCCTTGATAATAAAGAGGCAGCTCTGATGTGCAGCTTCAGAGGAAAAGAAAGGTTTTTGTCTTGGCTGTAAGGACATGGCATCAGTTCCCAGACTTTCTCCCCCCATCAGCTTTCTCCTCTGGGGGAGCCATGGGGTAGGTGGCACAATTGGAGGGTGCAAGCCAAAGGGGGCCTCAGCAAAAGAGCCCAGCCAGCACCGCAGTTCCCAATCCTCAGTGGTTTTCCCAAGCCTTTATCCCCACACTCTGGAGCTACTCAGGTGCCAGCTTGAGAACTAGGCAGGGGTTCCCTAAGGAAATTAAAGGCTCTGCAGGGATGGGTGTGCTCCTGACTCCTGTCCCATTGCTGGAGAGCATCCCCAAGCCCCAGGGATGCTGCTGTAGCCCGAAGCACCTGCATGGGAACAGCCATTAGGTATTAAGCTGCGAAGTGGCACCCAAGGTGTCTGGTATGTGTCATGGTCCTCCCCCTTTCCCCAGCACACAACCCAGCCACAGGAGGAACCACAGACCTGTTTTATCCTGTGTTGCTCCCCTGTAGTGAGAGCAGCTGAAGGTTTTAAACATTCAACACCGCCTGGCCAGACTGGGCTGCGCTACAGAGCTGCTCACATCAAAAGATCTTCAGCTCACAAGATTAAAATGCTCCAGGGATGGGGAATAGGAGGCAGAGCTTCTCACCTCGAGGTGGCTGGCCTGATTTCTAGGTCAGGAACAAGCTAAAGCCCTAAGGAAGGGCTAACTAAACAAGTTTCTGAGGAGGAAGCAGCATTCAGCTGGCCCCTTCTGGGGGAGAAACAACAAAACCCATAGAGGCTGGCGCTGCTTCATCGCATTAACCATCCTCAGGGACCCGAGATGGGCTGAGGACACAGATCCCACCACACTCTATGGCCACAGAGGAGAGGGTATTTGAGGAGTGGGACATTTCAGAGGGGAAGCCTGCCCCAAACCCATGCCTGAGGCAACCCAGGGTGTCTTCCACATGGCTCACCTATGGAGGGATGCTCCAGCTCTCTCCATGCGGGCAGGAGGTCCCCGCATGGCACAGGGACCTCACTTTCGTGTGGGAACAAAGCATGGCACGCTGAATTCACACCTCATCTCCCTCCCCAGCGATTCACGAGCCCAGAATTCCTGGCTGGGCTGGCAATCCGGCACTTGCTGCCAGCTCCGGCTGCACACAGCGTTATAAATAGCCCGCATGCCGCAGCCTCAGCGTCGAGACTCCCACGGGCGCGCTTTCAGCTGTGCCCCCTTTGGTGCCTCCTTCCCATCTGATCCGCAAGGAGAGGTGGGCAACAGATGGAAGGAGCTCTTCATCTCTGTCTCCAGTTTTAACCCCGCTGCACGCGGCTGGGAAGCCGCTGTTGAGGAAGAAGGAGGCGCTTTCAAGAAACCCACCTTCCAAGCAGCGTTGCAGCGCTCCAGGATATCTTTAACTTGCAGAACAGAGGGGAGGAACAGCATGGCTGTGCCTGCAGGTTGGATCCAGGCTGGATCTCAACAGTGTGGATGAGAGAAGGGCTTTCAGGAATTTAGGGGAGGCTCACATCATCTTGGGGATGAGCCATCTGTTGCCACTGGGATGATATCATAGTTACTATATGCTGAAACAAGTAGTTCTGCCATCCTGAGGTTAAGCCATCATCTCCATTCCCTGGACTTCAGCAAGGATGGGACAAGTCCTTAGGAGCTGATTAAAGCCAGCTTCAAAGTTTAGGGGTAAGACAGCTCTCAATTGCTCTCTCCATTTGGATATTGCTCAAATAGGAAGATCATCCCCTCCTAAAACCCCACCTCATCCACCTTTTGCCTTCTAAATGTTAGGTTCCCAGTTGAAGAAATAATACAATCACAGACTGGTTTGGGTTGGAAGGGACCTTAAAGCTCACTAGTTCCAATCCCCCTACCATGGGCATGGAGGGACCTGGACACCTACCATAGAATCATAGAATCAACTAGGTTGGGAAAGAGCTTTAAAATCATCAACTCCAACCTTTACCCCAGCACTGCAAAGTTCACCACTAACCCATGTCATAGAGGGCTTCACATGGACTGGACTTTTAGGGACCTAAAAGCAGGTATCACGAAGCTAACCCAGATCCTCAAACCAACCACATGTGCAATGAGGTCCTCCAAACCAGAGAGGTTATAACATGCCTTATGACCTGCCTCAATTTGCAAGCAGTGATTTACAAGGAGGGGGGAACCAGCCTGACTGGGCTAAAGCCTGCTGAGCTGCAGCAGATGGCTTACTGCAAGAGCAGAGAAGGAGGAGAGAGATCTCCACGCAGCTCCCAAAGGTTGCCTCCTCTTCTTAGTCTGCTCCTTCCCCACACTCCTCCTCTCCAAGACAGAGGGAAATATGCTGGTGAAATCCCACACAAGGCGCTACTTGACTGACTTCTCCAAGTTACTTCCCTCCCATCCAATTTCTCCTAACTTTGCAAGCAAGCCATGCCCCACTGAGAGGAAACTTGGCCAGCTCGTCAGCCTTCAAATCACGTTAAGGCTTGCCCTGCTGCACCTCAGCAAGGTCTCACCAAGGTCTTCGAGCAGACCTCATGCGGCTCAGCAGCGCAAGGTGAAACCAAGTGGCTACAAAGCAGCATGGATCAAACCCAACAGAGAGATTTGTAGCAAGCTCCATGAAGTGGAACCGCCAAGCTTCTCACGGCTTTCATTATGACTGGCAACGTTCCACAGTATAAAAACAACTTGTGTTTCTATGGCACCTTTCATCCCACAGGTCCCTGAAGTCAAAGTCCTTTGCAGATGGGGTGGGAGTGTGCACGCTGAGGGCACTGGGATGCAGCCACCTGCAGAGGAGTGTGATGCTCCAGCCTTAAAGCAGCGAGGAATGCTGGCTGGGCTCCATCCTCCTCCTGCATTGCAGGGGTTACACGGCAGGACTGGTTCCACTGCCACCAGGCTGACATACACAGCATCGAGCCTGTTTTATCTACAGGGCAGAACAGTGAAATTCTGCCTTCCAATATATGCAGGGGGCTTCAAGGATGCTGGAGAGGGACTCTTCATCAGGAACTGGAGCAATAGGACAAGGGGTGATGGGCTCAAACTGAAAGAGGGCAAGTTCAGGTTAGATCTTAGGCAGAAGTTCTTTACTGTGAGGGTGTCTGAGGCGCTGGCACAGGGTGCCCAGAGAAGCTGTGGCTGCCCCATCCCTGGCAGTGTTCAAGGCCAGGTTGGACACAGGGGCTTGGAGCAACCTGCTCTAGTGTGAGGTGTCAGTGCCTAAGGCAGAGGGTTGGAACTGGATGATCTTTAAGGTCCCTTCCAACCCAAACCAGCCTGGGATTCTAAACTGGAAGATGAGAAGCATACTCTGTGTCTAGGTGGTTGGAGTTGGACCTCTGAAGGTCCATTCTGACCTAAACTAGTCTATGATTCTATGAAGTCTGTTCTCCTGATTTATCTTTTTCTGGTGACTTGCTTCTCATGCCACTTCTCTGCCTACTTAAATGCGTGCTGCTTTTCAAGTTTTCTACTTCAAAGTCCCTGAGATTTCTCCCTTTTGGAGAGGAACTTCCTCCCCCTGCCCCAGTTCATTCCCCATGCCGCCTTGCCTATGGGAAGGGACATACATGAGGGGTTGATAACCCTCTCTGTGCCTTCTTGCCGTCTGTACTGAAGCTCTTTTCAGACCCAACAAGCTGCAAAAGGGGACTGTGAAAGGAATAGGAGGAAGCCAAGCCCTCAACCCACCCATCCGTGCCTTTTCTCAAGGTCACCTGCAGGCATTTGACAGATTTTCTCCTCGTTTAAGCAACAGAAGAGCCTTTCCAGGAAGGAAACAATTTCCTCGAGGGTGAAGGAGCCAGAATTATCCATTTGGAAAAACGCCGCCTCGTCAAGCTTGACACATACAACAAAGGCAGCTGTCCTGCAAGAGTGATGGAAGCACAGCAGGCAAGACAGTGGAATTCCACAGAATAGCCTTTGGAAGGATAAAATATTCACCATCAATTGCAATGCCACTCAGGGACCCAGCATTCAAAGAGTAGAGAAGAAAGCAGAGCCTCAGCAATGACATTTGGCTCCTGACCACAACTTGCTGCCAGAGCCCCAAGGAGAGGTGAGAGGCCAGCACAACCCTCCAGCAGCAAGGATCTACCTCCCGTCCCGCTCTTACAACCAGCGTCTCCCCCAGTATTTCATCAAGAATATTATCTTCAACACCATTTTACTAAGCAAAAAGAGAAATAAGAGTTGGTGTAGTGGAACGTGTCCCTCCCCGTGGCAGGGCATTGGAATTGGATGAGCTCTAAGGTCCCTTCCAACCCAAACCAGGCTGGGATTCTTTGAATAGATGAGGATGCAGAAGACTTCCACAAAGTCCCAAAGGAAGCAGCAAGGAAACATCCTCTTCTGGATGGGGGAATTGCCATTTTTAACTCAAGATGAAGCTGCTTCAGCAGGGAGACCAGACCAGTGTTTGACACCAGTGATGGAGCCAGCTACCTGCATCCCATGAGCTGAAGCTCAGATCAGCTCTTCCTCAGCACAGACTGAGCAAGCCCACCACCCAGTTACACACAAGTTACTTGTCCAGTCCGTATCTGTTCACACCCTGCACTAGCGACAGGGAGGGGACTACATCCACCGCTCAGCATAGAAACTCATCACCTGCTTTCTGCCTTGTTCTGCCTTTTCCCTTCCTTTCTTCCTTTGTCTCCCCCCAGCTGCCCAGATTTCCCGCAGAAGGTGAACGCTTCCCATGGAAATTGCACTTTTGAATGCAAATCCAAGTTTCTGTTCAAAAAACCCAACCCATTTCCCTGTAAAAATTCTCCACCGACTCAAGTAAGCAGCAATAACACTTGGATCTCAACAGCCTCTGGCTTGGTTTTGCTGTTTGCAAACTCTGCTGGAGGCTTTGCCCACCTGTAGTTCTGATTTCATTGCTTTGTTCCTGGCTGTCAAACTTCATCTCTTCTTTTTTTCCACCCTAACGCCATATGTTACCTAATGAAAAACGTCTCTATATTCACACCTGAAATGAGAGCTCTGGGCGAGTGCTCATCTACTGAGCCCTTATGGAATTTGACTCACGAAAAGGCAAGAAAAGGGCCTTACAGAAGAAGAGAGGAGACCTCCCTATGCCTGTTCCTATAGAAGCTGCCTTTCAGCAGAGGAGCACGGAAACTTAAAGTATTAAAAGGGTAAGAAGAGAGTTTGGGCCATGAGAGCTGTCCCTTGGGCTTCTCCCCTCTAAGAGTGGGCATGTGGCAAGGCTGCCTTGCCTAAGCTAAGGAACCCTTTAGCTGTAAAAAGAAGCCAAGAGCTTCTTCATCGTGCCTCTTTTTGGAGGTGACCTTGCTGTTGGAGCAGATTCCCTATCCTATTTGATTTACCAAGTCCCCTTGTCTTCTTGAAGGGCTGCAAAGCAGGTATCTGCAGCCTTGGCAGAGCCTCATACCCAGGTAAAACTCTTGCAATGGGGTCGAAACCTCTTGCAATGGGGTCGACATCTCTTACAAGGGGGATGAACGCCTCTTGCAATGGGATTATGACACCTCTTGCAATGGGGATGATGCTCTCACACAGGCCGCTCTCCAGCAGGCACCACACATGCAACATCTCTGCCAAAAGCCCTCCCAAGCAACACCCAGATACAGACACAGCAACATCATGGCTCAGTGGTAACGACCCTGCTGTGCAGCACCCGATGTCCGCAACTCCACTGAGGATTCATGCCAAGGACAGGAAGTTTCGGGTGCTTCCGAGGAAACCTGACACACTTTTGCAGGAGAACTTGAAAACCCAGCGAGCACATTGCTTGCAATAAGGGCTTAAAGTGCCTGAAGAGGGGTAAAATGGACACTTGTTTGATTTCTTGTCTGAACAGCTGAGTGGAGTATGGAGCACGGACGGGGAGAGGGACCTGGGGTGCCTTCACATTCCCGCTTGGCACATGCAGCACCACGCAGCCAGGAAGGAAACCCAGCAATCGGGATGGCAGAGGCTGCACCCAAATCATTTGCAGCACCTCACCATGGCCCCAAAATACTTTGCAAAGGACAAAGAGATCCAGTTATTGCACCTCCTCTTCCCTTCTGGGAACGGGAACCCCAAGCCTTGACAGAAAACACCATCAGGGCAACCAGGATTCGGTCCTTCCCATCTCCTCAATGCCAGCAGGGCAGGAATGAGAAAGAGATGCTGAGAAGGAAGGAAAGCAGCCCTACAGCAGAGCTGCTGGATGTAAAGCAGCGAAGCGAGGTGCTGCAGAGGAATATATAAGTCCTGGAGGTGGTCCTGCAAGAAACGATTCTGTTTTGACAAGGAGGATGGTGCAAGGTGGGGAACTATTATGTTTCCATCACGCTGATTTCAAAGCCTCGAGCAGACGTCAGCGAGCAGCAGCGCCCGGAGTGATTCCCGCAGCCCCCGCGGGGCACAGGGACCCTTCGCTTCCCACCACTCTGTTTCCACTAGCAGCCCACGAGGACTTCACAGAGAAACTGCCTCTGCCATGTCAAGGATAGAGGAAGAACAGGTTGGAAATGCGTTTTGTTTACGTGTGGGCAGCAAGACTAAGGGAAGATTTATTTAAGATGTCAGGAGACGTTCTGAGCCCCTTTTCCCCCCCCTCCTCCATCCACTTCGCAGCAATCAGGCGTCTTCCTTCCCAGCATATCCTCCGACAAGAACTCAGATTGCTTTTTTGCCTCCCCCTCACCACCTCAACACTTGAAACCCAGGGGGAGACCCAAGACAAAGAGGAAAGCACCCTCGGTTTGGGTGCAGGGCTCTGCAGCCCCGCTGAGGCTGCACCCGTGTGAGCGGCTCTCCTGTCACACTGGGAGAAAGGACAGAACAAGGCAAAGCAAAGATCAAAAAGACTGAAAATTGGATCCATTTATTTTACTTCAACCTTCCCCAACAGCTGCTGGTTATTTACCATTATCTCTCCTTGCAGTGTTGGTGTTGAGCTGGACAACCCTCCGCAGGCTGTTAACAGCCTGTGATTACCAAGTAGCGCAGCGCAGCGCTTGCTGCAAAAGCAGGCAGCACAACCAAGATCCTTCGTGCCAGAGACACAGCCAGCATCCCGCAGGGAAAGAGGGGAGTAGAGGGGAGAGAGATCTGTGCAACATGCTGAGATCCGGATGAATCCCCCTCCCAGGGACCCCCAGCACCCAATTCAGAGCTACCCTGCTTCGATATTTCCCCCTCAGAAGGATTCTTGCCAAGGCAGAGCTGCTTGTCTGCTGCATGCCAAGGGGCACATTGCTCAGGTAAAGGGTATTGCTGCATATGTCAGCTAGCTCAGATGCTTTATTTGCCCAAGGTAGTATTTGTTTGGCCAGGGCAGGAGAGGGCACATGCAGCATCTTCTGGTTTATAAGGATATATTGCCCCTTGGGAAGAGCTTTAACTAGCTTGCACCATCAACCGTGGAGGAAGGAGCACTGGGAATGACCTGCTGCAGTGAATTTCACAGTTAATCTATGATTTCCTAGTTAGCTTTCAACAGCAGGACAAGGCACTTCGCTGTTAACCCCAAGTTCCCAGAGACACGGAGGATGAATCCAAACCCATTCCCATGAAAACCCCAGTCCTGCCGAGCAGAAATGACAGACAGCTTGGATGGGTCCCGCTTGCAGAAATGTGCCCATCACTTCCACCCACCTATGCCAGAGGCAGGCGATGTGGTTCAGCACAAACAAATTAGACTTGGGACAACGTGTGCTCCCAAAGCTGCAAGCTCAGGCACTATGGAAGCAAATCCAACCACACGAGTTAAGAGGGAGCAAAGGCAAGGGGCTACTATTCACATCTGCCTTGGTCTTGTTTTCCAAGCAATCCCTCTAAATTAGCATAACACTCCTAAAGCCAGGCTTTTCCCCTGGGCATTAGTCCTGTATCTTAAACCAGATGCAAAATATCCATGCTGAGCCCCTTCGATGCTGCAACCCCCACCACCACCTTTAAGTCCCATTTACTGCAGTCTCAGAGGGCACACAGCTGCTCCAGCACCAACCCATCGTCATTTCATCTATCTCAGGAAGGTCAATGCTGTCACCCTTCGTACCCATCCCCACAAGGCAGAGGGCTCCAGAGGGAGTTGCGGGTGCCATTCTGAGATTTATGGCCTCTTTATTTATTTATATTGATTTTTAAAACTCTTTCTAAAAGGGGAACCAAAGTGCACAATGACTCCCCTGATCCCTGGGGGCTAGACAGTGATTAGTGCTTAATGCACCTGCTATAGCTCATGCAGCTGGGGACACCCAGGCACCATGCAGACATCCAAACTGGGGTGAAACTGGGTTGAAACCCCTTACCCGAGCAAGCCTCTGCTTTCTGAAGGCAAAAGGCCAGCATGGGACCACACCAACCCCATCCCCATTGCCACCAGGGTCCTGAACAAGCTCCTAACTTCCCTTGTAGCTCCTGAAAGTCCCTCTGAAACCTTCTTCCTTAAGCTTAAAGCTTAAGGAAGCTTAAAGTTTTGTCTTTACAGCCCCGCTGTGGTTCAGAGTAAGTTGTTGCAATGATTAATTACCCTCTCTTCAAAAACTGGACGCCACTTCTATTGTAAATGAGTCCAGCTTCACCTTCCAACACTGAGTCCTGATAGACTTCTCGCTGCTAGATTAAAGACCTGTCTATTTGCAGGCAGTTGTCCCCCACAGACAAATATGCAGACCACAACCAAATCACCTCTTAACCTCCCTTTGATAAACTAATCAGGCAGAGATGCTTCCCTTGCACTCTAAGGCAAGTACTTACACGCTTCAAGTTACCTATATCTTTGTTTCAAACCAAGGTGGCTTCTTTCCTCCCATCCTCCTTTGAGAACCTCTCTCTGGAGCTGCACATAGCCCCTCTATAAAGGTCCTGTTCATATACACAACACCACCTCCAAGCACCCTCTATTCCTCACGTGTTCCCCGAGATGATTCTTGCCCAAAGATTCCTATTGATATTGAAAGAGTGACACAGGCTGAGGGAAAAGGGGTATTATTATTCCTGTTGTCTAGATGTAGGAACCGAAGCACAGAGATGAAGTGATTTGCCTAAGGTCATGCAGAGTTTGAGGAGCTGCCTGTTCCTACCCACGGCAATAGTTATTTAGCAATAGGAGTATTGAGGGATGGCAATAAACAACATGGTTCAGCTCCTGAACCTTGCTACTCTGATGATACTCCAGGCACTTATCTAGCCCTCCTTGTCCTGAAAACAAGATTCATCACAGAGGAATACAAGTGACCTGGGATGAGAGGCTGCTCGTGGGGTCTTTCCATCACAGGGAACAAAGGAAAGACCCTCTTGAGCACCTAGATGAAGGGAAAGCCTGATTTCCCACTGGCTCCAGAGTGGCTGTCCCAACAGCCCCGTCATCTAGAAAAACATGCAGACCAAGGTCCAACAGCCACTAGGATGTTAGGACCATGATGGAATCATGGAATGGTTTGGGTTGGAAGGGACCTTAAAGTTCACCCAGCTCCATCCCCCCGCCACAGGCAGGGACACCTTCTGCTAGAGCAGGTTGCTCCAAGCCCCATCCAACCTGGCCTTGAATCCTCCCTCCAAATGCACTGGCTGCAGTTTCTTGCCTCTCTGATGTCACACCAAAGGCAGGGGGGACCTTTGCCTATGTTAAACCTTTGAAAAGCAGGTTGTGATTCTTCTTGTGCTCTTCAAAGTGGAGACAATCTTATTCCCATACACAAGCCCCTGCAATCCTCCCTGACAACCCTGCTCCAACACAAACACACATGCTTTGCTTTCCCATCTTCCTGGTGACTCAGAGAAGTCGGAAAAGGGTTATTTTTCCCTTCCTGTCCAACATCTTTCTCCCCTCTAAAGCTTTCAGTGGCCAAACATGACAGGCAGCGGAGATGGCAGCCTGGGTGCTGAATTAGCAGCACTACATTCCACTCCTGGCAGGATACTTCCGATAGCCTCGGAGATTAACGCAGCCAACAGAAGCAATTCTGTTCTTCATGCTGCCAAGTACCCATGGCCAATACGGTTCTCCTCACTTCCCCTGACACAGTCCCACTTCATTCTCCTAAGCTGCAGATTAGGCAGTCAAAGGAGATCAGAAAACATCCCGAGCATCCACGTCGCTTTGCTTACTCCTCGCTGACAAGCTGACACGGAGAGATCCCAGTTCAAAAGGAAATGGGCCAGCACAGCCCAGGAAAATGGCATTTAAATTCACTTTGGGTTGTTTTTTCTCTCCCCTTTTTGCCTTTTTTCTTCCCTTCACTTTTTTTCTGAGATGCAGGTGAATTCATTTTCATAAACTATCAGTTCCCATCAAATCCATCGCATCCATCTCCCTCTATACAATCCCTTCAGCAGAAGATTTCGCTCCCACTCTGCCTTCCACAGCTGTGTCAGAGCGAGCAGAAATACCAAGCGTGGGTGGCACTACAAGTTCCCAGCTCTCTTTAGATGTGAATATCACTGAGCTTAAACGTCCTCGCCGTTCCATCTAAACCATATGGCTTTAATGTATCACCAGTCACTTCCCATTAAGATCAAAGTTTAAATAGATTTGTGGATTAGGACAGGAACAGCAGGTGCTGCTCGTGGGTCCGGACCAAGGGACCCGGCTCAGCAGCACAACAGGGTTGAGCTGGGATGAAGAGCTGGAGCGCAGCTGCATGGAGATGGACAGAGGAAGCGGTGATTGGGATGTGGTCAATCCAGCGGCTGCATCCCTCAATCACCATCCTTCCACAGATGTAATGTAACATCCTAAAGATGCTCACACCCAGCTGGGAGCATCCACAGCAGCACAAGCTGATGCAGGCAACATCCCCCAGCTCCATACCCCAGCAGGACTGGGGGAAGGAAGGACCTGGAAGAAGGTGGGGAGCTTGACTGCAAGAATGGATGAAACCAGGTCTGCTTACCACCTCCATTTTGCTGGTGCTCACAGCTTGCTCCTCCCAAAGAGGCCTCCTCACACTCCTCTTTCATCTCACCCTTTCCTTTTATTATCCTCTTTCCAGGCACAACCTTTCTCTCAAGAACTCAGTTTTTCCCCACTTTGTAGACAGCTCTTGCCCTTTCATCAGGGCCTCCAGGGGCTTGAACAAACATCAGTGTCTTGCCCATGGCTACTCTGGACCAGGCAATGCCAGCAAGGCAAAAATCAAAGCAAGGAGACGATGCTTAGGCTGTGGTTCCCATGCACAACTCAAGCCCCAGCCCGCACTGGTGATGAACCACAGTGGGATCAACCAGACTGAAGGTGGGCAATGGACCTCTTGCACTCAGCCTTCAACAACAACAGCAAGACCAGCTTCCCTCCTTCAAATGACATTTCCCCCAAGTATTTACGCTTCAACTCAATGATTTTACCAAAGTCTCCAGGGAATTAAAACTCCTTTTTAAGTGCTCAGCGATGCCATTTGCTAAGTTACGTGGCTTAATTGAGAATAGGTTTCTGCCTGGATAGTGAGATGTAATAAAGGAAACACAAAACAAACCAGACCTTGCTCCTTTCTGCTCTCTTTTTCCCCCCTCTCCAAAACTAGGTTATTTATACTTTAATTAAAGGAAGCACAATGGAACTCCAGAAGTGAGTTTGGCCATGGAGCGTTGTCTCAGCTTGGCTTAGAAGATAAACAAGCTCCAATACTCTCCATGTGGCCCTTCACTGAGGAACGCAAGGCTCCCACTCACAATTCATCTTAAACCATCGCAAGATGATGCCCATTAGAGGGGAGAGGAGGGGTGTTAATGAGATGAAGTGTAAGAAGGAGGGGGGAAATGAATAAAAGCACCAGCATGAATAGCACATCAGAGGCAAATGAAATAATGACTCTGCTCACCATTGTTACACCACCACAATAAATTCCATGTAATTCCTAAAGGCCAACCCGATTTCTTTCCTACTTGCTGCTTCTTTTTTCCCTCTTCCTTCCCCCCCCTTTTTTTAAGTTCCTTTTTACAGTTTCAGAATTATGCTTTAATTAGCATAACATTTAAATTAGCGAATGGAATCTTAATTAGCTGAGGAAATCGACTTTTGTTGGAGTGCTTGCTAAAACAAATAAATCCTCTTCCTCTTTCAAGAGCCATTTGCTTCTGGCACATTTAATAGCCCAGTGTACCATAAACAATTGGAGACAAGGAGAAGTAATTAAATTAGAAAACATGCCGACAGAAGTACCCCAGTCTGGCCTCCTGGAGCTACAAGAGGATAATGGAAAGCTTCTTCCAGCAGGAAAAGTGGCCACACTGGGTCTCTTCAACTGTTGTTTGCACAGCTTCAGGCTGGGGCTCAATATTGGAGCCCCACAGGGTTGAAGCCCTCACCCAACACACACAAACCCTCACGGGAAAGGGCTGTAGGAAGTTCAGCCAAAGAGAAAACCCCACAAATGGTGTTTTCTCTCACAGAAGAGCCTTGCTGGAGAGAAAGGCCACTGTGATGAAGGTCTGGGTGCAGTGGGAAGAGTGGGACAAGAGCCACAGGTTGCAGAAACTTCTTCAGCTGCTGGGGTTGAAGGAGAGCAGCAACGACACAAGAGAACCAGGTTCTCCATTTGATCTAGCTCTGCCCTGCGCCTGGTCCCTCCCTCTTGGGTAGGAAACATCTCCCCCTGCTTTAGCCACCTACCAGCTGGGCATCCAGATTCACACCCAGCCCCTGAACAAGAAATTCATCTCACCTACCCTGAGAGCATGTTTTCTGATGAGAACAATGCCCTCATTGGGAGGCTCTTCTCTTTCCTTGTGCCAAAAGAGTGTCAAGGCAGGTAGCTCAGGCTACAGCAATCGTGTTTTGCCTTCCCCACACTATAAACATGACAAACTTTTCCAACTCCTAAAAAATAGGGTCTTTTGTTGGTATTTAGATACGAGGCTTGGGGACGAAAGAGGTAAACAGGCAGCACCATGCAACATCCACCCAAGGACCACAGCAGTGGTTCTGCTCATCCCTGGGAGGATGCAAAAAACCCAGGTGATCCTGCCCCCCTACTCTGCTCTCATGAGACTTCACTTGCAGCAGTGTGCAGTTCTGGTGTCCTCAGCATAAGGAGATAGAGCTGTTGGAGCAAGTCCAGAGGAGGCCACAAGGATGATCAGGGGTTGGAGCACCTCCTGTATGGAGGCAGGCTGAGAACATTGGGGCTGCTCAGCCTGGAGAAGAGAAGCTGCATGGAGACCTCAGAGCAGCTGCCAGTGACTGAATGGAGCTACAAGGATGCTGGAGAGGGACTCATCATCAGGGACTGGAGCAACAGGACAAGGGATGATGGGTGCAAACAGAAATAGGGGAAGTTCAGGTTGGATATAAGGAAGTTCTTCCCTGTGAGGGTTCTGAGGCACTGGCACAGGGTGCCCAGAGAAGCTGTGGCTGCCTCATCCCTGGCAGTGTTCAAGGCCAGGTTGGACACAAGGGCTTGGGGCAAGCTGCTCCAGTGGAAGGTGTCCCTGCCTGTGGCAGGGGTTGGAACTGGATGAGCTTTACGGTCCTTTACAACACACACCAGGCTGCGATTCTGTGATTCTAAGAATGACAGTCTTATCTCTCTTGCATTCCCAGCTTTCAAAGACAAGCAGCAATATTCTCAGTCTATAGAGGTGGGAAACAGCAAGATCTAAAGGAGGATGCTCTCATACATCTTCCTCTGCGTTGCAGAGGACTGGAAGACCATTGCACTCCAAACATCCTGTCCTGAGAAGCAAACCCCTGGGTGGCCCTACATGTGGGAATGCCTCTTTCCAGAGTCCCAATTCTCCAACACAACCGCAGCAGCTGAAGATGGAGCATTTCCAGCAGCAGGGCCGCTCTATCCCTCTCTGGCCAGGCAACTGCTGAGAGCAATAAAAGTTTAATAGCTCCCAGTGGGTCGATTCAGAAAGAATGAAAACGCTATAAATCCAGCATAGTGCTTATGTGGAGCTTAAAAACAAACTGCTCCAATCACACTTAGCCAAGTCGTCCAGTCTTCACAGAAGACAGGGGTGAAAATGAAAGATTTAACCTCAGCCACGCCTTGGGCAGCATTCAGGTTGGGCAGAACAAACAGAGTTTGGGCTCACTGCAAGCTTTTCTTGGGTTTGCTTTTACTTAGTGGGATGGAAGCTTGTGTACGTGCATCCCTCACACAAGAACTCACACTCAAAGGCATCACCAGGACTCACCAGGCAGATCAACTGTGTGCAACATGTAAAATCAAGCAAAACACTCCTGGCTTTCCAGGCAAATTAGCTGTGCTTAGAAGCCCCTCCTAAAAGCTTTCCTACATGGAAGCTTCCCCATGCAAAGTTATGCCATACCCACTGCCTCATTTCTCCTCTGGGTGCATTATAATAGCCAACGATTTTCAGTAACAGCCTCTTTCAAGGAAGATGCTCTATTATGGGTCTAACCCAATCCCGGCTGCCACTCTCTCTTCATCTTATCTCTCTTCCCTGCTTCACTACGCAGCTGCAGCCTATGGTGCCAGCTTCATGGGAGGATGGGAAATGCAGAATTCCTTGTATAATCACTGCCTCTGACAGCAAAAATGCCTTCAGAGCCGGGCTGCTCCAACCAAGGCAAAGGCATACCACTGACCTGTCCACCTTGTGTGCTCTTGTGCTAATAAAGCAAGGGATGTAGATGGCTGCAAATCACAATTAGCTTCCGCTTACTGGTTGGAGAAAAGAGTCAGCTGGTAGAGAGAAGCCAAAAATCAGCTTTTTCCACTCACATTCTCCTGTGTCATCCTCTGGGTTCACAAGTTATTTCTCACTCCCTAGCCACCTGTTCTGTCCTCAGCAGAAAGAGCCATTAGGTGGCAAGGGGAGGCCAAGAGCAGCGTTTCACAAGTACACCAACACGTATCTTTACCTGACCTGAGGGTTTGCAGATCCTCCAGATCTCTTGGAAAACCCATGGCATGAGCAACACAACCCTTCCTGAGCCCATCAGATATTCCATCATGAATACCCAGCGAATTCAGGCTCTTTTCCATTTGAAACCAGGTCACAACCTCCTCTTCATTTTCCCTTTCACATGCATCCACCAACAGCATTCACAGCAGAGTCAAGGCAAAGCATCCCACACAGCCAGCTCCCATGAGATACCTGCTCTACCTGCAGTGCAGGGCTGATGAGATAAACCAAGTGATCTTTGCTTCTAATCTCTGAGAGGGTTATCTTCAGTAGAAAGAGTTCAGCAGTTCGTTACTGCTGGGATAAGGACATCCGGACTAATGGCAAGCTACCCTCCAGCATCTCCCATCTATAGCTTTTCTTTGCACCCACAGACCAATATTGCTTCATTTTTAATAGAAACCCTTGTTTAATCTTTTGACCCACCACTTCTAAAGGTCAGAAAGCTCCTGAGACACCCTGCACATAACCACAGCACTGCACCCCATGAATATCCCTTTGCCAGCCAGCAGCGCTCTTGCCTCAGAGATTAATGGTTCATGTCATGGTGATTCTAATTACCAAAATTAGGTGTATATTACAGTCACAGAAGCTGAGCTGGCTTAAAACAAGCTGTGCCCTCATCCTAAATAACATTCTTCATAGATGTACATATACACAGACCAAAAAACCCAATAAAAACCCAACAAACCAACAAGAGACTCTCTTCTGGTAGAACACCAAATGGTAACCAAATTACATATTGCAACCACTAAAACTTTCTCCTTTGGATACTCCCAGCTCTAATCTGCTTTGCTGGGGTAGGGGATGGTCAGGATACAAGATGGGATGCAGACACCAGCTAAGATGCTGCAGCAGAGCAAAACAAGCTGGAGCTGGAGGGGTGAGGGGTGTGATGGAGAGCAAGGCAAACCCCTGCCCAACACCTTCGTTCTTTCCACACTATAAAGCCAGGTCTGCTATGCATTTGATGTTTTAAGCAGTTTTCACTCCCCTGGAACGCAGGCACCCAAAAAAGGCCCAGCTTCATCCTCTAAACCATTTTTTCAGCAGTATTTATAGCTTTCCAAGAACAAACAAACCTATCACGCCGAAGCCTGTGCCTTAATGGCACAGCCTCGGGATAGATGACTTTGGGGAAATCACTGCAGCAAGCGCTGAATGGTGATGGATGGGGAAGGAAAATGGGGGAAAGGAAAGGAAAACCAGCAGGCTGCAGAAACAGGGGGATGATTTTGTGGTTTGAGTAGAGTCACACCTCCTTGCTCCAGTGATAAATTAGCTCCATTAGGCCTATAAACCATACTTTGCCATCACCGCACTGCAAAGTACGGGCTCACACTCGGTAATGACCCTCTCAAGGCAAACACATGCCCAAAACAAACCCTTTCCAAAGTGCCTAATAACTCCTTCTGCAGTCAAACCTGGACTCAGGCTTTGCTGTTTCCTCCATGCACTGCGAACCTCCAGGTGAATAAAGACTGATAAAACCCCTCTGCCACATCCCAGGCTGCACCAACCCTTGTGAGCTTCCCACCACACAACCCTTCAATGCTCAGCACAGTGTTTCCTTTACATGCCTTTAATGAACAGCAAAGGGCTGGCATGGAGCTGATGGAAGCCACGGCTCCTCTCTGACCACTCAGCTTCAGACAAGTGATTTTTTCCCTTGTTCCTCTTTTCCCCAAGCTGCATCCCGAGGATTCTAATCCTGCTGTGCCTCACAGGCAAGCAGAGAGGATTAACGCGTCTTCAGGTCCACCAATGGAAAGATGCCAATTCCCTCGGACACAAGCCCTGACGTCCTATCTTAATCCTGGGCTGCAACGGGAGCATTACTTTGGGATCTCGCCCCGTGTTATTAAAGCACTCCAGATGGTTTTGATGGGGAAGAGACATCCATTGTGATACCCCAGCTGACATCTCAGCGTCTGCAGGAACATCACAGGGAAAATCATTCCCACCAGAGTGTTTGTGCAGCAAAGGGGGAACTCAGGAACTGAAGCAGAAAATCCTCCACGACTGCTCTAAACTAATAATTGCCCAAGCACTGGCTGGTAGCAATAGGGAAACAAAATGAAACCACAGAGCAGTGCCTGGCTTTGAAACCCGCTCCGCTTCTTGACCCAGAGGCACCAGCTCTGCTGCCGCCCCAAGGAGGTGACCAAGCCACAGGACACAGTGTCCAGCCGTAAATGGAATGCCACCAGAGCCAGCTCACCCAGCCCATGGGCAAGTGAGATGAGCTTGCTCCAGCTCTCCAGTGCTTGCTCCCTCCAGTGCATTCATCTGCATCACCGTTCCTCCCGTCCCTACTAAACTTTCTTTTCTCCGTGCTTCTGGATTTCCCCTTTCCACATGCTCTGCTCCCCTCTTCTCCCCTTGCCATGGCTGCACAGATCCTGCATTTGGTTCAAGGTTATTTACAGGCATTTCCCTCTTCTCTGGAGCTCGCTAGCAGCATTCCAGAGGGAGGGAAGCCAGCCAGAGCCTGCCTCCAAGTACAAAGCCACCTCGTGTGCACTGGTCAGAGGCAAGAGAGATGGGTGAGAAAAGAAAACTTGCTTTTCCTCTAAAGAGGTGCTGCAGGATGCTCCCTACCCCAAGCTGAGGCTGGATTCCGGGAAGCAGCCCGATTGGGATGGGAAGGAGAGGCTGCCACCCTCCATCCACATCCTGCACAGACCTGGGGAAAGAGATGTCACCGTGATGATGAGCGAATAGATAGTGTGGCTGTGAGCAACAGAGGCAGGGGAAGCTCCTAGTGGAGACCAGATGAAGGGGAAAGCTGGTACCGGGAGCAGGAAGGCTGCCCTGGAGGCGGGAGCCGGCGTCACGGCAGCCTAACCTTCAATCACTGCAAGGCAGTGGTGCTTGGCTGCGAGCAGAATAAAGAGAGATCACTGCGGCCTTTTAAAGAGCAATATCATCTCGTGTTATTACCATCCAGAGCAGCAGACAGAGAGGCTCGGCACAGCAGGAGGGCTTAGGAGGAGTTTGGCTGCTCTGGAAAGCTTTTTGAACCGTGTTGGCATAGCATCCCTCTGTGTCCTTCCCTGCCAACCAGGGAATGGTTTTCCATAGGTGAAGCTAATGAGGCTGATCATTCACCGATGCTGCTTGGCAAAATGCTGTGGAACTTTTGCTTATGGACAAGACCAGAGAGTCTTACCCCAGACCTCCATTATCGTTCTGGGTTTTGATGACTGGTTTCTCCCTCTGCATCAGCAGGTCCCTCCTGCCAGCTCCTGCCAGCACAGATGATAGCACAGACTCCACAAAGAGGAAAATAATAACCAGGACCAAAATGACTTGGCAGAGCAGTGCTAGAATCACATGTTCTTTCTCTCCTTCTCATGGGAGATGAACAAGGACTTTTTAGGGGATCACTAGCCTGTGGGACAGCTAAGATGCTTTTCTAGCTAAGAAACCCTGCCTGGATGGCTGCAGATGGAGGTGAGAGGCAAGCACATCAGTTGAAAAGGCACCTTGGAGTTAAAAGGCACTATTTGGGTTAAGCTAAGCTCACCTCCAGCCAAGAGCTCCTGTTTGAGCCAAGCTCTCCCAGTGCGTCCACCTGCTGTGAAACCTTCTCAGCCACTTATTTTTGGCTACCAGCAATAACACTGACTCATGATGCTTTCGCAACTACAGTAACGCAAGGCACAGTGATGCTCCTGGAAGATTTTTGCCATTGTTTCTATAAGACACTTTCCCCTTTGAGAAGACTTTTATGAGTTTGGAGGAGTCCACACTTGAACATACAGCCCTGAACACTACGGTCCCCTTGGGTGAGGGACCAGCTGCCTGGCAGTCAAGTATCCAGCACCAACCCTAATTTTGGGGTCTTCTACATTCTACTGCAGCCCAAATGAAGACTAATGATGATGGTCCCACCCCTCCACTGCACGCAAGAGCATCTTCTCCTTGAAGTGAACTATGAAGATGCAGAAGGCAATAACCTTTAGAACTCAGCTTCCTCTGCAAATCAAGCCCACGTCTGACCCTGTGGCAAGAGAACAGCTCAACTGATGATAAGGAAAAGAGCAGAGCAGACAAATTTAGTTTGACTGGATTATGGGAGACCAGCGCTCCCCAGGTTCTCCATCGAAGGCTCGTCAGGAGTCTGCAGCGAGCTGTTCCAAGAAGAGGCAATAATTGAATTTGTTTTCATTTAATTTGAAGGCCCTTTAATTAAAAGCCAAGCTCGTGTGTGCAGAGAGATAAAGCTGAGCACGTGGAAACCGGGGGTAATTTGGGTGCTGAACACCATAATTAATTGTCAGCATGGAGGTCAGGAGATGGGCTCTATCTCCCCACAATCAGCGCAGCACCCTAGTATCCCCAGCCAACCAGCATGGGCTCGCCAGCGTTGGGAACGCTTAAGTGATTTTTGAAGCTTTAATAGCAATTATAGAGCAGTGTGGAGGTTAATTTGCAGAGTTCATTAATCAGAGAAATAAACATGTCAGCAGAGAGGGGAAGCAGAGGAGCCCGCCTCGGAGGTGGAGAAGGCTGACCTCAGCACAGATGCTAACCAGGGAACTGGGGACAGTGGTTAGGATTCTGAGCCCTGGCTCTTCAAACCCTCAGCTACTCACCCTGGGGCTCCTGCTAGCCACAGCTAAGTATTCCTCAGCTCCACATGGCGTTAACTGGATAACAAGAACATATAGCTCTCTAGCTGGTAACTCTGGTTCTCTTGGTCCTCCAGTTTCCCTATAATCTCAGCTTCCCATAGACAGGTTTGGGTTGAAGGGACCTTAAGGCTCAGCCAGTCTCAAACCCCTACCACGGGCACAGACACCTTCCACTAGAGCAGGTTATCCAAGCCCCATCCAACCTGGCCTTGAGCACTGCCAGGGATGGGGCAGCCACAGCTTCTCTGGGCACCCTGTGCCAGCGCCTCAGCACCCTCACAGGGAAGAGCTTTTTCCTTACATCTAACCTGAACTTCCCCCTTTGAACCTTGTAGTGTTCATTTAGGCTCCATGCTCTCAGGGGATGTTTCTGGAGGGGCTCCTCCTGTACCTGCTGCTGGGGGAGCAGCAGGAAGGGAGGTGCTGAGGATGCACACACATGGAAAGGCGGCTTAAGGGAGTGGAGCACCAATAGCTTTTTCTCAGCCTGGTAATTGCTCCCTGGAGAAAGGCTGTACATTGCACTGATTTTTCCTTCCCTCCTTCCTTCCCCACGGTCTATTTCAGGAACTAGTTTCTGAGGCTCTTTTTAAAGCTATGGATGTACTCTCATGGAAGACTTGTGCTTCCAAGGCAATGGGTAAAAAGAGTCCAAACCCACAAGGACCTGGGAGTGCACCTCAGCCATGAGCCACTGCCAATAAAAAGGCAAAGAACCAGCGGGAGATGCAAGGAAGCCCCCGCTCATCTCTATACACCAGAGAGGAATCAATACCAGCACACAAACTCGTCACTGTTGTCTTCTGCCCTTCCTGCTCTTAGCAGGAGCCCTGAAACACTACCAAGGAGCAGCTTAATGCATCTCCTCTGTGCTCATCTCCTCCTCTTCCCCACCACCTTCACTAGCTCCAAGTCTGGGGACTCAGCCAGGATCACTGTTAACTTTGCTGCCTGCTCGAAGTGTGCTTAATTAAACATTATAATTAAACATCTGCAAGAGTGATTGCCCCTGTCATCCACGCAAGGGAAGGCTAATAAAGTCCCTTTTATCCAGTTCAGCGACGTGCTGCTGGGCACCAGTCTTGGGCGTCTGTAAGGAATTGGGTCCTTACCCACACCTGAGCATGACACAAACCCTTGGGCATAGAGACAAGGGGATGCGAACACCCCAAGGGTGGCATCACTTGCTGGATCTTGTTTCTTCAATGCATTTCAACCTCAGACCTTTGGGAAGACCTTCAAGAAACTGCTTTGAGCCTCAGAATAGGGAGTGGTACATGTCAAGGCCACCTAGCGCCAGCTCCATCCGTCCTCCCTTCTCCTCCTCTTCCTCCCTCTCCAAGTGCCAGCACAGAGCATCCTCTTAGTGCTCACTCTGATTGCAAGTGAAGTGTTTGAGCTGGGTTTCAGAAGTTTTCTCTCTTGGTGCCCATAAAGAACAAAGGATTTGTTGGGGGGGGGGGGGGGGGGGGGAGTAAAAAATTCATCAAAATCAAAGCAAATCAGGAGCCAAAACGCACAGATCTGTGTTTGAGGAAGCAGGGAGAGAACACACTTGGAAACTTTTTGATCAGAGCCTCAACTCCTAACAGAGAAAATGCATCCATAATTTAGTAGAAAATAATTTATAATTCAGCTGGAAATTCATCAGCTTCCTCTGACAAACAAGATTTGCTGTAATTCCCAAGAAGCGCAAATACATTGCTGAAGGCTTCTGCGTCCAGAGCTTGGGAATTGGAAAAGATGTGCCAGGGACACCCATCCCAGATCCTTTAAACCCCCTCCAGAGATGCTCTGCATCCCAGAGCCCCCCTTCCCTCTAACAAGAGCTTTACAGACCCCAAAGCACCCAACCCCTCCAGCATGACTGTGCTCTGATGGGTACCAGCGCCTCCCTGTGCTCCATCCAGCACCGAACCCCAGCTCTGAAAGGTGAACGGCAGCAGGCAGGGCAGAACTGTGCAGCTCTGAACCCTCCTGCTGCACTCTTTATCCAGGAAGATTATGAGGTTTACTGCTGCTTCTCCATTACCTTAAATAAAGCAGCCTTTCAAAATTGCTTCAGACATATTAGATCATGTACTTTTTGCACTTCCAGAGACAGTGGTTATGCCATCTTTTTTAACAACACTGGGCAGAATCTATTTTCTTCTTCCACTGAGCTGAAAAATACTGTTTTCTCGAGGAAGAAGAAAAAGGAGGAGGCAAAAAAAAGCTATTGATTTTGTTTAGGGTCAGAATAAAATATCATTGGAGTGGGTGTTGAAATCCTCAGCCACAAATTATTTCCAAAGTGACAGTTTGGGCTGGGAAGATTTTTTCTTGTGCAATAAAGACAAAACAGAAGAAACATGGTGTTGTTCTTCTTTAGGTTTGCACCGGCTCCAGCTGGGTGTATTTAGCATTTCAATCTATTCTCTTCCCATCCCCATCCCTGCTGGAGGTGATGCGCAGCCAGGGGCTGTGCTATGGGGTAAGGAGACGTGTTCAGGGGGTGACATCTGGAGGAATAAGCCTCAAAACCACGAGTGTAACAGCATTTTCCCCCTCCTATGGCTTTCTGTCTGACCCTGGGCCACATCCTGCCCCTTTGCCATGCAGGAGAGATGATGGTCCCTAGCACACCACAACACAGCATCCCTCTGGCCAGGACAAGTATTTGTCACACTGCTTTTGAAGGCAAAATACCCCCAGGGACCCCAGAGCTCGCAGCAAAGTTTCACTTCTCCAAAGAGTCAAGAAAATTAACTCCCATTTATATGCGCAAGCCACTTCCCTCTAATCTCTCCACCTATCTCTGCTCTTCTGCTGCTACAAGAGACTGAGTATTGGCTTTAAATACAATCATTTCTTTATAAATAAAGAACAGGCAACACTTCTGAAAGGGAAACCAGATGTCTACGTCCCTCTTCTGTGCTTCCTGCTCCTCAGCATTGTGTGCAGGAGATAGGAACACACCACTAGAATGAAGAGATTTGCAGGTCCCTGCCTTCTTCTCTCGATCCTATTTGGTTTTATTTAGATTTATGCAAATGGCAGAAGAGGTCATCTATCCATATGCTCTCAGTGCCCTTGATGTAACGTTAAAATGCAGACAAAAATGTCCTGTGCATTGCAGTGGAATTCACTCTCATGCGCCACCAGGAAGGCAGGGAACAGAAAAGCCAAATTCCTCCCCTACTTCCAATGTTCCCACCTCTCCCCTGGCAAGCACCTGCACACACACGTCTATTTTAGCCTCCATCAGCTCTTTTCCTTCCCCATCACCATCTGTTTTCCCCAAACATCTGCTCAACACCTGTCCTTACCAGTCACTCCATCCAGAATCCGCTCGTGCCCTCCCATGCAGCAGGCAGAAGGATCATCTAACCCATCAGATAAGGACCTCGTGCTTCTGATCCTGGTGGGCTTAGAAGCCTCTCGGTTTCAAGGTGCCAGCATCAAGGAGAAATAACTAAAGGGCTGGAAACGCATCACTACACAGACCTCCTGGGACTGCTAAACTGGTCTCATGGTGCTACCACGGTCAAAGCAGGTCAAGGCACCCCCAAGCACACAGAGGCTATTGTGACATGCGGGGACGGTCTGGAACACGGATGGCCACATTCGAGCCACCAGCCAGCCTATGTGGGGCAGGAAAAACCTGCCCACGATTCAAGCTACAGCACAAGGATGTCAGCTTTTAACTCCCGAACCTCCTGGCGCCACCCTTCCGCCAGGAGCCCAGCTCCCTGCTGCTGGTTCCTGCCTTCAGGATGGATTTCTCTGCAGCAGCTCTTCACGGTTCCAGGCCATCTCCCCTTGGGAACATGCGCAAAGAGTGAACTAATGAGTCTATTAGACTTAATTAAGCTAATGTGAAATTATTTACTTGATCTAGGAAGATCTTAGGATGGCAAGAAATCCCTATGGGAGAAAAAGCATACAGCTGCCTCGCACGGTCTAGTGCAAAGCTCACAAGCAAGATGCTCGACTGCATGGCAGGGATGGGATGGACCAGAGAGGGTCCTGCAACTGCTTTTGGACCCCACCAGCACATCCATTCAAGTCTAGAACCTGGGGAGGGAAAGCTTTCAGGAGCGTTCAGTCCTTCTTCTGTCTCCCATAGACAACAAGCATCCCGCATCCTCCATCACCCGCAGCCAGGCTGCACCTCCCCACAGCAGGAGCAAACAGAGCCAAGGCTGCAGAAGGGAAAAGGGATTTTGCAGGCCTTTTTTTTCTTCCCCTTCATGTAAAAAAGCTTAACACTTGCTTTGAATTCTTAATACAACTGAGTTCTTTTTACCACTTACTTTGTTTTGTCATGCACTACATACAATTACACATCTCTAATCCACAAATCCTCCCCTGACACCACAACACGTGCCAAGCCGTTACTTGCTACAGCCTTTTCAGATGAGCTCACATCACAGGCACTGGGATGCCCTTCCATCACCCACAGTCTTGGTGCTCCAAACCTGGATGTCCCCCATCCCCCAGGACCAATGCTTGCAGTGGTGATGCTCCATCTCTTGCCCTGCATAGAGAAGGGGTCTTCATTCCTGGCATCACAACCAGAGCCCTCGCTGGCACTAAGTCCTGGAGAAGGAGCATCCCTCCCTCCCTCCTGGCTTCAAGGAGCTCAGCTCAGCATCTCTGAGACGGAAATCACATTTCCTAAATCTCCCACAGTGAATCAACTCACCAGTCAGATATGAGCTCAGCAAAAAACTGGCAGGCAAATGATCTCATTAATAATCAGCACTATCAGGAGGTTCCGCTTTTCCCAGTCAGCCAAATAGGCGGCAAACCGGGAACAAGATGGAGTTATCGCCCCAAGGTCAGACAATGGCAGCACTGCTCCCAGTTCACCTCTTCATGCCATTCGCAAAGGGACACCGAAGCCTTGGTGGCCCTTATGATGCTCAGACTCCCCAGCTCAGCCCCTGCTTCTCCATCCACAGGCATTTGAATCCATCAAACACAGGGAAAGAAGAGCTAAAAGCTCCCCCAGCGCATTGGTTCATGTTCAAACTCCAACCAAGCCCTGGAGGGGACCAAGGTCCTCCTTGCATGTGGGTGCTGCAACACCCAGGGGAAAGGGGCCAGTGAGAGCATTTTACAAGGCTATAAAAGGCCAAGGAGGGTGCAAGCGAGGGGGTGAGTTCCTTCCCCCCATGCAAAAACCTTTGCTGCAACCTCAGACCCTCTTCCAACCCCAGCCAGGAAAAGGAGGAGGAAGTAAAGAGAGCCATCAATATCCAGAGCTCAGCACCAAAATCCAGCCTTGGAAAGTGTAATTTATTCAAGCTGCTTTATTATTGCAGAGCCCAGTGTAGACGGGGATTATGGCGAGGTCACAGCAGGAGCAATACCAATAATAAGGCTCTACTATAGTAAAGTTGGGGAAGTATCTGGTGTGAATGAAGCAGCAAGATGCCTTTCTCCAAGCCCAAGTGTCTGAAAGCAAGGAAGAGCATCCCAAACTCAACGCCAAAGCGGCAACCAAGGCAACTTTAGGGGGAGTGATGGGGATGGAGACTTCACACGCCCTCTGTGAACCCCATTAGGCATATGTTGAGGAAAGGGCGTCTGTATATTAGATTTTAATTAAGCAGTGTTAATTATAATCTATGAGATGTGCTTACTGCTTATCTGATAATTATGAGAAAGCCAATTTGGCTGCTGGCTTGTGACTAATTAAGTGGAATTAGTAATGATAATTATAGATTTAATTTTTGTTTGCCTTTATTGGCATTGGGGGGAAAGAGGCTGCGAGGGATGGGAAAAGCCACGGGAAAAGGTCACAGCGCCAGGGATACGGCCGAGGGATGAGGCCTTGCCTTGGATTTCAGAGCAAAAGTGTTGGGCAAAACCCAATTTGGGGTGAAAAAGGATGTTTTGTGGGACATGCGTGATGGAAACGAGCTTTGGCTAAAAGGCAGCAGATCCATGGAGAGATTGGGCTGGTTTTGTGCATGGGCTGCTGGGGTCTTGAAAGCAACACTTGGAAATCTGAGCAAGCCACACAGGAAATTCCTTGGGGATCTCTCCCTTTCTTCTCACACTCAGCACGACCCCCACTCCTGCTCCCAACCTGCTTTTCTTGCTAGGCAGAGGTGATCTTTGAATGCTTCTGATTTCTATTCCCACTGTATATAAAATCCACACCACAGCCTGCTCAGACCCTGGAAATGGGACTTGCACATTCTTCACCGTGCCCACAGGTTGCACTTCTCCTGGAAATTGGCCCTTTCCCCTCCTCTTTGTGGTCACACAGCGCTAAAGCAGCCCAGAACTTCTTAGGGATAGCAAAGCCTTTGTAAAAGGCAAAGCATTCAAACACAAGGACAAAGTAACACCAATGTATTGCAACTGGATCTCCTCCTGCAGGGGTGAACAGCAGCTTTACACCAGGTTTGATGCCCAGGATCAGAGTTCTCCTTGGAAAAGCCATGGATAAACGGCCATACTATGGAGCTGCTCCATTCACTTCCCATATGAGCCGGGGATGCTCTGCGCAGCTCCTTCTCACCAACTGCATTTCTAATCTCCAGCACTGAGCTAAATAATACATGACAACCTCAGGTATAAATTACAGGCAGGAGACAATGTGGGTTGAATGCATTAAAGCAGCAGCTCTGCTGCAGCCCGATTCATTGGCAAGACCCCGCTGAACATAGGGGGGTCCCCAGGTCGTGGTGGGGTGAGGAGGGCTCAGAGCAGGGCTCAGCTCCAAGGAAAGAGCCTGACCTGACTGTAAAGTGGCTTTTTGCATCCCAAGCCATAGCATTCCCAGGAAGCAGCCCTGGGAAGAGGCTGTGAGGCTGAAGCACTCCTTTTTGCATGCTGTTGGTGACCAAAATAGCTGCTTCACCTCGCTGCTGCACAGCTAAATCTGGTCCCCAGCCCTGCGGATAAAGGAAGGCAGCAAAAGGCCATTAGCCAGATCTCTAATGTCACATCAGCAAAGCCTCAGCACAGCAGGCAGGGACACAGCCTTCACTCCTCCTGAGGATGAGGATGGAGGTGATGCTGCTTTCTGCCAGGCTGCGGGAGGAAGCAGACGTGAGACAAAACCCACGTCCTGGCCACTTGTGAGCATTAAAGATGATTTGCCAGACAGGCTATTGCACCGAGCTCTGTGGGGGCTGCTTAGGAGAAGCAGCACAAGAGATTTAATGACAGCAAACTCACAATTCCTTTCTTTTTATTAGATTCCCTTCATTTCATCAGCACCTCCAAAATGGGCCTGTTGATAAAGGGAGAGATTCCTCAGGAGAGACACAGTGTTCAGACAAAAATCAAGCAGCCAACACCAGCCTGAAGTAACCAAAGCACAAGCTTGGATGGATCAAACCTGATTTCATTCCCGATGATGCTCAGGGTTTGTGTGGTCACACACATCCCTTCAAACTCCCTCCTGGAGCAGTGACCCAGCAGCACATCAGGATCCATTATAACAGAGCATCACATTCAAGTGCATTTGCTGAATCATTCATTCAGGCTCCTGTACTTAATTTCTCCCCAATACACTTAATACTCTCCCTTCCTGTCCTAAATGGCAGTGGGATTCATTAGTAGAAGGGTGCAAATGCCTTCAGCTTTGACCTCATGCTCAGCTCTGCATGGAAATCCTCCGTTTGGCTTTCCCTGGTGAACACCAAAGGTAAGAGAGAGGGCATTGTCCAGCCCAAGAGAGAGAAATAATAGGTTAGAGATGACCCAGCTCCACTCTGGAATCTCTTATTGAACACTCCTACCTGTGCTTGGCAAAGGATGAACTGCTGCTTGCTTACCTAGTCCCTCTGAAAAGAGAGAAAAGAGATTTTAAAGAGAATAATGCTTCCTAAGATGAGGTATGCTGCTGGATAAGAAAAAGACAAGGCAGAAGCCAGCAGCTGGTAAAAGCTACAGCTTGTAATTTCATTGCATATTCTCTCCCCAATAAATGGGTTTCAGTCAGAGCATCTTTCCCATTCAACCCAAAAAGGACCTGAAGGGCAAGTTGATTTGCTCTCTGAGCACTAGGAACATTAAGAGAGAAGGCAGAAGGAGAGGGGTTTGCAGCAGCTCAGGCTGCTCCCCATCACGGCCACTGGCAGCATATCACTCCTGCTACAGGGTTTGACAGTACGTGGGATGGTCCTCACAGGGCTGCCTTTAACCTTTATGAAAGCAGCATGTGGCACTTCCCTGCAAGGATCTCCTGGGACAAGGTGCCCTCATGCAGCTCCTGCCACCCTCCGGCCACCCCTCACACCTTATTGTGCATCCTCCTCTTCCTCCCCAAGCAACAAACTCCCCCTTCATCCTTCCTAAATCCCTACATCCAGTTGTGACAACGCTCCGTCCCCTGAGCTAAACCATCTCCCTGCCACTGTAGAACCTCCTGGGTTACCCATCCCTAAATCCCTGCCTGTCCTCCCTGAGAGGCCAGGGAAGAGTGGAAAATCCCTCTGGGAAGCAGCGCCAGACATAGGATGAAACACAGACCCTTCTTGGTAAGGTCAGCACTGGCATAGGGATGCCCTGGTTGATGGCACTGCTTCCATCACCTACCCTAAACCAGCCACAGTATGCAGCTAGCTAAGCCCAAATTCAGCATCAAACCCCAAAGCCAGAGCACAGGGCTGAGCACAAGGGATGGCACACGTGCGCCAAAGGTAGAAAGGGAAGGAACAGGCAGCACCAGCATGTCCAGAGGCAGCAATGACAGGCAGGAGACAGGGCAGGTCAGCAGCATCACGGCAGCACTGGCCATGCCCAGGGAGATGGGGTCAGGGTACCTGGTTTTGCTCATCAAGCCATGAGGAAATCACCTGCAGACACAGCAGCACAGTCCCTTGAAGTGAGCTGCCTCCCACATCCCCCTGCAAGAGGCTGGTGTCTTCGAAGGAGAAGGCTATCAGCTCCAAACAGCCGAGACCTTTAGCTCAAATCCATTAATCCTCTTTATTAAACCCAGGTCACCTCTGAGTCCTGGCAAATTAACCAGCATCTCCCCATTGCAAGTACATCAAGAGGAAACGCGCTGTAATTTTCATGGACCAGGGCTCCGGGGTCAGAGGGCTTCCCAGGCTCCATTCCCTGCCTTTGTCAATTTAAAAGGGAACATCAGCTTGTGCTTGTATAAATTACAAGAGAGGAAGAGCTGGGGCCCAGGGATGTCACAGGGCAAGCCGCTGGCTGCATCCGTGCCAGCGGCTCCTTTCCTGCCCAGGGATGGGAGCAGGGGAGAGCAAGGCCACAAGCACTGAGTTCCCCAGGGAGGAAAATGGGGTTGAGGACATCCTCCAAACAGCTGGGGTACCACGCTGGGCATCCTCCAAGGCTACCTTGGCCATGTGCCTTCTTGCTGCTGCTAATAAATGGCATATCCCCGGTGCCAGCCCAGCTGGAGAGTGAAAAAGAGACTGGGAGGGCTTTGCTCCAGCTCAGAAGTGGGTGGAAAATTGTCCTCTTGTTGCTTGAAATCTCACCATTTGAAACATCTCCCCCTTTCTGTGCTATCCTGTTGGAGCCGCTCTGCTCTGAGGGCTCCCCAAGCCATCACGGCTCTATTGCTGTAGAGCCAAGGATATTCAAGCTGGGCTGGGGAAGACCAGGGGCCAAATCCCTTCTAAATTATACATCCAGTAGAAGAGCTCCAAAAGAGAAAGCCAAGCCCAGCCATGGCAAGAAATACTGTGTGTGGGCTGAGGGATAAGGGCAGAGCAGGGACTGGAGGTCACAGCACCCCTTCCTAGGATGGATCTCCTCCTGCTCCTAGAAACAGCATCCTCAAGACAAGCAAACTTTCCAGAGCTAAGGAAAGAGTGCTCATAGATTCTCGGAGTACAGAAATAGACATTTTTCAATGGGAAGGCCAAAAAAAGAAAAGGGAAAATTTCCAAGTGGCTCTGTAAGAGCTATAAGCACCACATTATTGCCACGCTGCTTCCCAACACACTCTCCAGCCATAGCTCGACCACAGGGATATAAATCCATCCTGGCTTAAGTTACTCTGGTTTTACACCAGCTTAAATCAGCAGAGATTGAGCTAAGGAGCCATGATCCAAACACCAGGATGCTCTCCCTTGGCTCAGTCTACAGCACACGGGGCTTTCCACCTGGCTTTGAGTTAGAGATAGGATTAAACTCCCAGCATCTCCAATCTTCTGGCCATCAGCTTGCATCGCAGCTTTAGGTTTTTATTAAAACCACCATTCCTTGCTGCATTTAATCACTGCAAGGTCATTCCAGTGACAGTTGTCAGCATCCAAGCCAAGGCACCAGAGCAGCAGAGCCCTGTCCCGCTGTCCAGATAAAAGGAGGAGATGCTGGCTTTCATTTCCTTGTTTTCAATCGAGAGGTGCCCACCTCGGTGTGCGCATTAAGGTGTGGGTGAGCTGATGTCAGCCCCCCATGGGTTGAGATGAGAAGCTGCCGCTCACTCTGCTCATCAGAAGCCTTGAGGAGAGAAATTGCATCGTTCTCCCTGTGGTCCTCTGCCCACCTTGAACCAATTTCTGCTCCTTTTAATTCAATTCAGCTCCTCCTGACCTTGGCGGGTTGGAGTTGCAGAGTTTCTCTCAACAGATAGCACCAATTACAGAGGTGTGAAAGTGGAAGGCTTTCAATTCGGAGAACAAACCCAAGGAACTGGGACTTTATCGAACTGAGAAACAGGGGGTAGGAAAGGGGGAGCAGACAGGGCCACAGGCTCAGGAATACTGCCTGCGCTCGCTCTAGAAACTACAGTGCTTTGGCTGACACAGGGGCTGGGGTGCTGAAAGGCAGGTTCAGGTGCTCAGGGCCGATGGTATCAGGGGATCAGGGATGCAAAACCCACCTGCATCCCTGGCATCACTCCTCACTTGTTAGCAACCACAAGCTTCCGCGTGCATCCCTCAACGGGCTGATTTCAGAGCCCCCTAAATCAGGTCTGACACAAACTGGGTTTGCTTCCCCGCTGCGGATCCAGGTTGTATTCAATCTGCAGCATCTGCGGCACGATCTGTACCCACAGGCACGGCAGCATCTCCATCCACACCACGGCTTTAGACTAAGACTGCTTTTTGTCCACCCACAAAACTATTCCCAGCCAAAGACTGTGGGCCAAGCCTCTGGAACACCAGCAGGAGCCTGGATAGATCTGGGTAGGAGGGCTCTGGCAGGATCACTTTAGCTGACTGCCTCGGCAGAGAGATCAACATGCAGATGGGCTTTATAAAAGCTGCCTTCCTACTGCACAGTACAACCTGTGATGATCAGAGAGTCACAGACAAAAGCAGGGGATTGTTCAGTTCATGGGAAGGAAGCAGAGACAAGCACCTCCCCGGGCTGAGCTCACCGAAGCTCTCTGTCCAACATGCTCCGATGCTAAAAACCCCCTATAACTAAAGCAAGAAGTCCTACGATAGAAACCAGCATTACCCTCACATGTAGTAATGACACTCACTTTGTTCCCCCATCATCTCTGCATATTCCAGATATTTCACAGGCTGGAATGGTGCAGGAAAAGCCTCCCTAGACTTGAAAACATCCCCCTCCAATCCTGTCTGACCACCCCCATCAGCACAATGCCCATGTAGCGACCAAGCCCAGGGTCTTCCTTCGATCCAGGTGTGACTCTTCCCCAATTAGGACAACCTCATATAATGGTTTGGGTTGGAAAGGACCTTAATGATCATCTAGGTCCAATCCCCTGCCATTAGCAGGGACACCTTCTAGGAGACCAGGTTGCTCAAATATGGAATAGGGAGCCTGATAAAGGCCAAAAGTGTGTATTTGGAGGAGAATGCAGATAAATTCTCTTCTCAGCTGCTAACCACTGAATTTAGAGAACCACAGACTTGGTTCTCCTTTCTATACTTGTGACTTGCAGTATCTGGAGCTTAAAGTGCATCTTGATCACCTCAGATCAGCTTACACAAAGCTCTGCCCTCCAGGCCGAAAAGGGCAATTCAGGGTCCTCCCTGCCTGAATTTTGGGTAACCACCCACCTGAGCAGGCTCAGCATCCCGCTTTGGAAGCATCCCCCCAAACCTTAGAGCTGGGGCCACCACAACAACATAGCGGTTCGTTTGGGCTTCTCATGAATGCCGCAGCTGAGGAAGACTCTCAATAGCCAGCGCACAGCACTTGTTGTACCTCCAAGCCAAGCTGCCACCACAGCTTTCCCCAATGCCTGCCCATAAATCCTCCAACCCAGTAAACAGCCAAATTATAGCTCCCCACCATTGCTTAGCTGCTTCTGACACTAATTGCTCTGTGGAGTGTGTGCAACTGGCAATACCTCATTAAAAGCGAAATATATTATACTGTCCACACATTGGTACTTTATAAAGATAAAGGATCCTGGCAAAGGCATCGACTCGCAACCTTGGAGCAGCCCTTGGATGCTGTGGTGCACAGAACAGAGGCATAGAACCACGGAATGGTTTGGGTTGGAAGGGACCTTAAAGCTCATCCAGTTTCAACTGCCTAAGAGCTCATCTCAGTCTCTCCTCTGGCAGGTTAAAGCCATTCCCCCTTGTCCTGTCTCTACATCCCTCATCCAAAGCCCCTCTCCAGGTTTCTCATGTGCTCTCCATTAGATTACAAAGTGCATTTCCATTTGGAGCCCGAGGCTTGAGTGAAGAGCGTGCTTGAGAATTTCCTTTCTGCTCATCTCCTGGTTTCCACCCAGAGGTCATCTCTCAAACCTTGGGTGAAGCCAGGCAGAGAAAGACAAGGGGATCAAGCACACGCTGCGCTCCTGACAGTTTCAAGATGAGCAGAGGATGCCCCTCGGCTCACAAAGCCAGACTGAGTCTTTTGCTAATCACAACTTCCCATTTTCCTACCTCCAGACATTGCTGCCTGAGGCATGGTATGACCTCTCCTGGTGATGATGCTAACCAGAGCATCAGCTGCTCCAATGGTCACATAAGCACAAACCCAAGAGCATCGCGATGCTCCAGCTGCATGTCAGCCCAGCACAGGGATTTTAGAATCCCATCCTGGTTTGGGTTGGAAGGGACCTTAAAGCTCATCCAGCTCCAATCCCCTGTCACAGGCAGGGACACCTCCCACTAGAGCAGGTTGCTCCAAGCCCCATCCAACCTTTTAGGAGCCCATGTATTGATCTCCCAGTCTTTCTCCTGTGTTTCTCAAAGGAGGAAGCCGCAACTCAGTGTTTCACATGATAACAAGCGCAGAATCCTCCACTTCAGATACGGAGCTACAACAAGGACACGTCTTTTAACACGTGTCTCTGCACATACCTCAGGCAAGTCATTTTCCCTCTTCATTCCTCGGCTTCCCTGTCTGCAAAAACAGGGACAACATTTCTCTTCTCCGCGTAAAGATCTGCTAGAAACAGCCACAAGACAAGAGTAACACCTGATACCACCAAGTTTCAGTAATAATTGTTTCACTCCGGTCCCTCAGGCCTCGTCTCACCAGGTAATCTTGGAAGAGGTTTTGGGTTTGTTTTGAACTGTGGGGCTATTTCAGGTTGGGAACACGACAGGCAGCACTAGACAGGAGGCAGGCACATGGGGGATGCCATCAAAGGCACTTCCCAGTGCTCACAAAGAGGCGGTGCTCAGAGAGGGCACAGAAAACCCCCCCACACTCAGGGGGAAAATAAGCTTATGCAGACTCATTTGCAAGCAAATGGAGATATATCCCTCATGTACATCACAAAGAACATTACATCTACATCCCTACTGCACTGTGGAGAGTAGAGATGCTATTATTCATCACCTAGTGGTCATTTCCTATGTGGCAGAGACAACAGACCCACCTCCCATCAGCTCTGAGGCCCATGGGGCACCAAAACACAACCTGCAGCATGCTCTGATTCCTGAAGGAAATGGCATGTCCTAAGCAATGGATTTGAAACAACCAGACTCTTTGGTTCACCAAGTTCAAATCCAAGCAGGATCAATACCTTCTCACACCTGAGGTATCAGCACGTAATTGGGTATCACACAGTGACGAGCAACCTAGTTTGCTCAGAAGCTGCACACTTTAATCTTCGTCCATTCCTGGTACACAGAATGGAGAGGGAGGAACAGATCAAAGGAGAACAGATCAAATTCAACTGCATTTGGGCCCAGATTGAAGAAAAAAGGACTCATTCTTAAGCAAAACGGCTCAGGCTTCTAAGGTTCAACATCTTGTGAGGACTCAAGGCAACACAATGCAGAGGAACTGTCATCTCCCCAGAGATCTCATCCAAGCCCAAGCACTGCTCCCTTGGTTTTTAGGCTGCTCCTGACACCCCAACTTCACATCAGAGCCCTCTTCAATCTCACGCTGCATCATTTGACCACCTCGACTTCTGCCTATGTCCTCTTTCAGCTCATGGACCTCTTATGGCCCTGTCCATTTCCCCATTTCCAGCTCTGGGATGTCCCTGGCATTTCAGCAAAGGGACTCATGAATGGCCACATCGCTTTGCCCCATGGCATCAGCCTGCCCACTGGTTCCAGTGAGAGTGAGGAGGTGCTGGTCCATGCTTTGCAAGATGGAAGACTCCACAGACTTATCCCACCTGGCTATAGGAGGTTGCTACCCCAGCCATAGAAAGGAGAGGTAGCAAAGTAGACAAAGATGCTGGAGAGGGACTCTTCATCAGGCACTGTAGTGATAGGACAAGGGGTGATGGGTTCAAACTGAAACAGGGGAAGTTCAGGTTGGATGTAAGGAAGAAGTTCTTTACTGTGAGGGTGCTGAGGCGCTGGCACAGGGTGCCCAGAGAAGCTGTGGCTGCCCCATCCCTGGCAGCGCTCAAGGCCAGGTGGGACACAGGGGCTTGGAGGAACTGCTCCAGTGGAAGGTGTCCCAGCCCATGCAGGGGGGTGGAACTGGATGAGCTTTAAGGTCCCTTCCAACCCAAACCAGTCTGGGATTCTGTGGACAGCAGAAGGACCCATCTGACAGGTTCCTGCCAGTCAAAGCTAACTTTGCTGTGAGGTTTTGACATCTAACTAATTGTATCGCACTGGCTGGTTGCGTTTCACTCCTCTGGTGCCAGCAGAGGAGGGGATGGCAGGAGGGTGGCTTTGCCAAATGTCCTGGCCTGTCCCTGGAAGGCTGGAGATAAGGAGGGCGAGGGACAAGCAGGGACAGAGCCCCTTTGTGTGTGGTGCCTCTTGTCACCAGTAGATAGGAGGTGGCTGCCTCGAGCTGACATTTCAGTGACCACATTAAGATGCGCCGCCATGGAGACTAAATGTCATTAGGCTCATTAGAAGTGATGGCATTAAAATAAACACCAAAAAATCACAGTGGAAATTAGCCAGTGCCAGGAAATATAATAAAGAAATGGGCGGATCCAGTGGGGACCCTACAGCTGATGCCAACAGAGATCATGTGGGTCACTGACCTGGCATGGTAGGAGCACCCAACGTCTCTATGGCAGGGGGTTGGAACTGGATGAGCTTTAAGGTCCCTTCCAACCCAAACCAGGCTGGGATTCTATGACTGTATGTGGCCCCAAGTGTAGCCATCTGTTTGGGGTAAGCCTATGGGGATTCATTCCTAGCCAGTTTCAGGACACTCTGCACAAGGTGGCTTTAATGCCCATGTTCCCCAGGCTGCAGGCAACACATCGCCAGAACCTCTGCCAGCAGCTGCACCGGGAAGGACACATCCTGGTTGTGCTTCTCTACCAGGGTTGGGGCTTTTTTAGCAGCATCCAGGTTTCTTGGATGCTTCCCATTCAATTACTGGCCAGCACCAAGTGTGTTTTGCTTATGCACTGTGACAAGAGCACTGCACAAGGTGCTTGGTGACAGAAGTGTTGCTTTGTCCTTGCAAAGAGAGAAACATTCCCTCTAACCCTCTCTTGCTATTCAGACGCCGTTTCCTTTGGGACAGAGAAGTCATCAGAAGGCCCTTGCAAGATCCTGCTTATGACAGAGCAGATTTGAAAGCCCAGAGATCTCCATACCCCTCCTTCCCTTCTGTCAAAAATTATCAGCATCATTTTCCAGCTTGCTGAACAATCAAAGTGTGGCCTATATTCGCCAGAGCTCCTTCCACACGCCTCATGCATAGCAACAAGTCCAGGGAACATAAGCCAGAAGTAAACAGTTGGGTGAAAGGAGGTGATGGGCTGGCAGGCACACAGCAGAGGGATGCATGGAGAGCACATTGTGGGGTGAAGCAAGCCTGGTTCCCCCCCAGCCTCACCAGTGTGGAGCTGCTCTAAGGGACCAAAGCCCCATGTGAAGACCTCTTCTTCCATGTTTTGCAAGGAGCATGGGTAGAAATGCACCTGGGCTATTTGGTTAGTGGAAATAGCAATGGTTCTGCTGCACCAGAAGGAAGTCCAAGCCCTTCTGCTACAGCTTCAGCTGGTCCTCATACAACAAGAAGCCATGACTATGGGGTGAGCCATAAAGAACCACAGAATGGTTTGGGCTGGAAAGGAACTGAAACTTGTCCAGTTCCAACCCTCTGCCATGGCCAGGGACACCTCACACTAGAGCAGGCTGCTCCAAGCCCCATCCAACCTGGCCTTGAGCACTGCGTTCATAAAGGATGAAGCCACATCAAGCACATGTAACCCCAGCTTCCTCCGGGAAGCTTGCATCCCATGCATAAATCCCCACCAGTGCACAGTTCTGGTCAACACAGTGGACACCCCCCATGATTTTGCTGTCCACTGCCAGCATCCCACCCTGAAGCATGGAGCTCACATGAAGGGAAGGGTTGCCGGGCTACCCTTTCCCTACACTTCACAGCCCACTTCAGCCTCCAGAGCTGTCAATCCAGCACTTTTCCCTAGCGCTGAATCCACAGAAAAGGAAATCCAAAAATAACCCTTTTCCCCCTTCCCTGCCTCATCTCACACGTGTTCTGATTGCACATGACTGCCTCACAGGCAACGGCCAACTTCCCCAAAGCCTCCCAAGGAGGCTGCTCTCAACAGAGATGCACCGATGGGTCTCTGCAGCTCACTCATGGCTGCATCCGTTTGGGAAGCTCAGCCCATGGAGACAGCTCCAGCACACAAGATCTCAAAGGTGGGTGCCAGGAGGATGGTGCCAGACTCTTCAGTGGTGCCCCAAGGACAGGATGAGGAGCAATGGCCCTGCTTCAGGTGAACTGACACCTCCTTTGCCAAACACTCTTCTCTGGTCCTGCCGGAAGCCACAACCTCCATACAGCTCAAAACAGTGCCCCAGATAACCCCATGCTCTCTAAGTCCAAGCCAGGACTAGTGGAAGAGCCACCAGCTCTAAGCTCCTACTCAGCTGGACTCAACTAGGTTCATGGTACCATCAGCTCACAAGGGCAATGCATCCCATGCCATTCCCACATCTTTATCCCTAGCAAGCCACCTTGCTTGGTCACCCTTTGAGGGTGATAATACAGCCCCAGAGCTTTTAAGCAGCAGGCAAGAAAGTGTTTCTTTCCTCTAAGCATGAAATGAAGAGGAGTTCCCTGGAAAAACCCACCCACTGAGCAGCAAGTGTCAAAGCCACCTCTGTGCTGTTGCAGCACTGGTAATTATAAGTACCATGCCTTCATTAGGGATTGGGAGAGATGACTGGGAGGCACGGAGATTCGCAGCAGAGCTGTTATTAGTTTTAAGTTTAAACAAAGAAGAAGTGTGACAGCCGAGATCATTCCCCATCCTGCATGTACCAGCAGCTGGGAGCATCTCAGGGGGATGCCCAGACCACCAGGCAAGAAGGCACAGGGAGCAGTGTCTGGCTTTGCCTAACTGGGAAGGGGAAAAGGATAAGGCTGCAAAGCCCAGGATGACCATACGGTTACAAAGAACCTATCAGTTTTCCTCTATCCCCACCCGACTGCAGCAAAAGGATTCTCCTGGGTATCCTGGCAGGGAAAACTTAGGATTTGCACAGAGCAAAAGCTGTGCGTGCCCGTTCTCCTGTCACATTCCCTCCCTGCATCATCTGGAAATGAGAGCAAGTGCTGCTCCTCCCCAGCAGAAATTAAGCCCCCTTCTAAACAGCCAGCATCAGCTTCTTCCCTGCCCCAGGGACTGAGGAATCAACCTCCAACAGGGAAAGCACAGCCCAAGCCTTAGGCAGAGGAAGACCAAGAAGATTCCCAGGCAGCTTCCCACCCTGCTGGGACCTCTCCCCCAGCATCTCTGACTGATGGAGGATCGATGGCTGCAGCATCGTACCCACTACTATTCTCAGCCTTTGGAAGAGCACAGAAAACCCCTTTAAGTCCCTCTTCCTCATATTGAAATGGCACTAAAGCAGAACTAATGTGCTCCAGGTACTTATTCTTGGGCTTGGTCGCAGGGATCAGCAGCCCTCCTCTGCCAGTCTGACATTCCCTGCAGGAGAGAGGCAATGGCCATGTCACGGGCAGTGGTGGCAGCAGGAGAGCTGTGCTCCTGCAGCAGGATGAGGGCTTTTAACTCCTGCAATAGCTGTTTCTTACCTTCAGACAGGATTTACAACTATCACTAAAGCCAGGCTGCCCAGCCGAGGATAAGGAAGGGGCTGCAAAGCCAGTCTCTGGGGGATACAGAAAGCAAGTCCCATGTGCAAGAGGGGATGGAAGAGCACTGGGGCAACTCTACAAAGCTCTATCTTGACCCAGATGCCCAGGAGCAGTGAAAACTGGGACCATCTATCTCAGCCTAAGAGAAAGAAGCTGCTGCCATGACAAGTCATTTCAACAAGGCAGCAATCTAAATGTCGAGGAAGCTGATGTGCATTGATTTTCACCACTTGTAGAGCCATCATGTCACACCACAACTGCACATTAGCCTAAGAGACTCCCTCCCACCTCAAAATTCATTCTCCAAGTGCATCACAGCCTACCCCAGTACACCCCAAAGCAGCAGCACCCAAAATGCCCAACAGTTCAACGCGTTTCCCAGCAGCTTGACAATTCAATTACCCACCCCACATCCCCATCCTGCAGCGCTGGGCTCATTAAAACCCCTCAGCACCCTTCCCATCAGGAAAAACCCACCTCAGAGAGTAAGTGATGTCCAGGCACCCGCCTCCCGCAAGGCACCAGATGACAAGAGCATTAAAAGCCTTCAAAATCCTTTTCCATGCAAACTTGTCTTGCAAAGGAAGAAAAAGCTGCAGAGTAAGACACTGCCTCGGACCAGAAGGGTCAGGGTTTCATTATTGCATTAACCTTTCGTGTCTTTAGATTCCACAGGAGTAATTTGGCAATGAGATGACACGAGCCCCAGTGGGGAAAACGCATCTTTCCTAACAAAAGTAAAAGGGAGGGGGGAAGAACAGAGGTGGGAGCAAGAGAAAGAGGGAAAAAACCTGGCAAATAAGCTATTACAGCTAATAATAACTTTGCGATGCTATTTTCTGCAGGAGCCTTCAAGTTGTGATGTTTCCCTTCACTCTAATTACACCTTCTAAAAGCAGGTTCCCTTCTCACTCTAACCCCCTGTGAAAATCCCGCAGGATTCGGATAAAAACGGAATGGGGAAGAGTTCAGGCTTCAGAAACAGCCTCTGAGTATCCCAGGGGAGCATCACCTGCATCAAACACGTGGGAACACGCTTGCAACTAATACACAGCTCCCCAAAGCCCCCACCATTCTGGATGCTGCAGGGTCAGAGGGTTGGCAGGGACCATGCAAATTCCCTCTGCACCAGCTCCTAGCCATGGAGACTTCGCCAGCATGCCTTGAGCATGAAACCCCGACCAAAAGCAGTGCTGTGGTCAGATGCGACAGGGAGGGAAAACATCGCACCTCTGCAAGCCAAAGTAACAGCACAGGAGATGTTCAAATCGCATCCTCTGAGGCAGAAAAGGGTTGGTGGGGGAGCAGGAAGGCAAAGCACCAAGCAGCCTTCAGCACACTGGAGTATTTCCCTTCCTCTAATGCAGGCAGCAGCTTTCAGCTTTGTGGATTAAAGGCTGAGCCCAGCTGGGCAAAGTCCTGGGCTGGTTTGGCTCAGGGGACATTCAAAAGCCACAGAAGATATTGCTGCTTAATAGAAATAAGAGGGGAAAGCTACAAGTGCTTAAGCGTGGATCAAGAAACCTCTCCCAAGTTACTGGGGGCTTAAACACATGGACCTTTTCCATCTCTGGCACACACGGATGTCAGAGCTAGCCCAGCCACATCCCAAGGGAACTGCAGCAGGGCACCAGCAAACCACAAATGCTCCATGCCATGTCGCTGCCAGCTCCTGCAGCTTAAGGACATCTTGATGACAACCCATCAAGTGTCACACATCCTCTCATTTGCCCTTGCATCCAGTTCTTTGCAATCGCAACCCAGAGGAACCTCATCTAACGAGAGGGTGAAGGAGCCAACACTACTCAGCACAGCTTTGCTGAAGCTCAGGATAAAATCCCCAATAAACCCCTTTGCATTTGGGAATGTCAGGGTGCTCACACAGCTCCATAATCCTTATGGTACTCACGTGCTCAACCAGACATGCACCATTGTGGTTGAAGGCACTGCTGAAGAGCTGGAGGCACTGTTGTTGGAGGTCCTCAACCAGCCAACACACCACAGCATAACGCACATCATATCCCACAGAGCATCAGTGGTACCCAGCCCCATCCCAGGGCTCTTGGCTGCCATGGGACGTGGGTGACCCCATGGCATGAGCCTCCACAAGCAAGATTTAGCCTGAGTCCCCTCATACTCATCACATCTGTGGAAAGAGCCAGCTAACACAGCTAACCTCTCCTGCACCAACCTCATCCTCTTCCCACACACGCCAGCCCTACCCAGCAAAGCGCTGTAACCAAACCATGGAAAGCTGCTGGAATTACAGCCATTCCCTCCTGAGCCCAACAGAATTCCCGCTGACAGACACAAAAATCCCCTACACTGGGTTAAAATCTGCTCTGAGCTTCAACACCCAGACTCCATCTGCTTGCTCCGGAATCTTTTCAGCCGCTAAAAGTGCACACATCATCAGCAGCAGCCAAAAAATGCCAGTGACTTTTCAGCTCCGTGGTCCACCCCCATCACTCGCTCCTTCCCCATGGATGCAGCACAGGGCTGTGCTTGCTGCCCCACCAACCTCGGCATCCCCCCCTCATGCCATGGGGATGAGGCTGAAGCCCATTCCGGGAGCAACCTGCAGCTCACAGAGGTTGCGGCACCTTCGCCGCAGCTCAACGTGGTCCCCCCTCAGGTGCCAGACTGGGGGGTTCATTTTCACTTGGCAAAGGGAGCGAGGGGCAGTTTGGAAGCAGGGATGAGGGGGAGCACAGGGAATAGCACAGCAAGAGGGAAGGCATAGGAGGGGCACAACTTTGAAGGGGGAAAAGCTCCGTGAGCCCATCATTTACAGCAGGAGGTTGCCTGAGGGGATGGATGGATGCTGCTGAGCCTGGGGGCTGCCAGGTGCCAGCCAGCCCCCACTGCAGATGCCGGCACCACTCGGGCGCCTGCCTATGGGGACAGCCCTACCATGGGGCACGGGCGCAAACCCCACTCCCTGAGAGCACTTGGCAATTCCCCTGCTGCAGAGCAACTCGCTGCCTGCCTGCATGTGTGCGTTCGTGCGCAATGGGCATGAAGTCCGGGTCCCCCACGCGCTCTGTATTCCCACCCTGCGAGCCGAAACCTTCCCATCCCCTGGAGACAAAGCTTTATGCACTACCTGGGATGAAGAGGAGGGCAGTTGTGGCCGTGAAGACGATCCAGCAGGCAGGATGGTACATCTTGGAGCTGCGGTTAGGCTACAGGCTGATTTGCTTGCTGCTTGCGGCTGCCGCTGCTGCTTTCGTCTGCGCTGAATTCTGAGCAGGTTTAAATCCAATGTTTGCAGAGGGAGGGAGACTGAGTTAGTGAGCTGGAGAGAGACAGACGGGAGCAGGCAGTCAGTGGCTTGGATTTTTCCTTGCACACACACACACGCGCGCACACACGCACACGCACACACAACTAGCAGAAGGAGCACCAGGCTCCTTGCATGCACTGGGGGAAGCAGACCTCCTACCAGGCACCCATTGGTTCAAGATGCTGAGTGACACACGCTCACTTGCTCTTCTGCAGGGCTCAATCTGCAACCAGGGAGTTAAATGTAGGCATCGACCCCCTGAGCATCCCTCACAGTGGTACCAGGGGTGGAGGGAGCAGGTACCAGGAATGGAGGGAGCAGGCACCTGGGGATGGAGAGAGCAGGTACTCAGGGATGGAGGGAGCAGATACCAAGGATGGAGGCAGCAGGTACCAGGGATGAAGGGAGAAGGTACAAGGGATGGAGGCAGCAGGTACCAGGGATGGAATGAGTAGGTACCCAGGGATGGAGGGAGAAGGTACCCTGGGATGGACGGAGAAGGTACCCTGGGATGGAGGGAGAAGGTACCCAGGGACGGACGGAGCAGGTACCCAGGGATGGAGGAAACCGACACCAAGGATGGAGGCAGAAGGTACCAGGGATGGAGGGAGCAGGTACCAGGGGTGGAATGAGTAGGTACCAGGGATGGAGGGAGCAGGTACCCAGGGACGGAGGGAGCAGGTACCCAGGGATGGAGGGAACCGATAGCAAGGATGGAGGCAGCAGGTACCAGGAATGAAGGGAGAAGGTATAAGGGATGGACGCAGCAGGTACCAGGGGTGGAATGAGTAGGTACCCGGGGATGGAGGGAGAAGGTACCCAGGGACGGAGGGAGCAAGTACCCAGGGATGGAGGAAACCGACACCAAGGATGGAGGCAGCAGGTACCAGGGATGGAGGGAGCAGGTACCAGGGGTGGAATGAGTAGGTACCAAGGATGGAGGCAGCAGGTACCAGGGGTGGAATGAGTAGGTACCAAGGATGGAGGCAGCAGGTACCCAGGGACGGAGGGAGCAGGTACCCAGGGACGGAGGGAGCAGGTACCCAGGGATGGAGGGAACCGATAGCAAGGACAGAGGCAGCAGGTACCAGGGATGGAGGCAGCAGGTAGCAGGGATGGAATGAGTAGGTACCCAGGGATGGAGGGAGCAGGTACCCAGGGACGGAGGGAGCAGGTACCCAGGGACGGAGGGAGCAGGTACCCAGGGACGGAGGGAACCGATAGCAAGGATGGAGGCAGCAGGTACCAGGGATGGAGGGAGCAGGTACCCAGGGACGGAGGAACTTGGAAAGCTTTTGTCCCCAGCCTGAAGCTGGCTGATGGGGCAGCTTCAGCAACTTGGCTCACCCTTGCCCCTCTGCAGGCTCTGCTCCCCTCCCCAGAAGCAACCAGCAGCTTTGCCTACTGCCAAGAGAGGCAAAGCAGGGAGCGACGGAAGGGTTTTAGCAAGAGTGGGTGGTTTTCACACCAAATCTCTGAAACCAAGCAGCATCTTTTCCATGCATCCCAACCAGAGCTGGATTTGATTCCCTTCAGCGGGCTCACTGAGCCCAAAAGGATTCTGAGCACTGCTCCTGCAGAACCTCTGCCTGATACCACCTCAATCCCAAGACCAAGTTCTTCCTCAGGCTCTGTAACACAACCCTCCCCTTCCAGGCTGTGACAGCTCCCCTCCAATCCCTGCTTTCCCCCTCTGTCACGTTCCCAAGCCCCAAGCATCCCCCCACAGAGCATCAAACGCTGCTTCCCACCTCTCTGCCACGTCTCCCCTTCCCACAGCCACCCCCAAAATCACAGCATTTGCCAGCAAGGGCTTCAGTTTGCTGCAGTGCCAAAAGAACAAGGGTTGCAAAGAAGTTTCCAAAAGAAACAGCACTTATTTTTGATGTTTTCTAAATAAAAAAAGACATTTCTTATTTTGCATTCACTGCAGCTTTGTTAAAAATAAATCAGAAGCGGTTTTTTAATGCTTCAAGACAAACACAAATGCTTCATTTTGCTCCAAACTCTCTTTCCCCACTAAATCAGGGCTAAAGTCCCTTCTTTTGTGCTCCAAGAATACTTCCAGGCCAATACTTTGGACTCCCAGCTATTAACCCATCAAAGCTTTTGGCTCCCTCAGTCACAAACTCCTTCATCCCTCATCTCCCATCCCAGGGCTCCATCCTGCTCCTCGCTTTAGTGCTCATCAGCCTGGGCATCCTCTCACTATCCCCAGTCCCTCAGGACACATCAGTTCCCTGGACCTCCTCCTCCCTCAAGCTTCCTTTTTGCATTAAACTCATCATCTCAGGGAGTGGCTGGAAAAGAGACACTTCCCATGCAGGCACGACTCCTGGATGGAGGATGCAGCCGCAAACACCCACTGGCACACATGGAATCATGGGATCAGCCAGGATGGAATAGAGCCCAGCACCTCAATGTCTCTCTTGTAGTGAGGGGCATGGAGCTGACCACAGGATTCGGCCTCACCAAACTCCTCACACCCAAACCCAGCCCCCAAACCCCAGCATCTCCTCCCCTGTTGCTCTTCACCAGGTTTCTCCCACCACTTGTTGCAGCTGGGTGCAGACTACTCAGAGATGTCAGGAACATCCCTTTCCACACACCTCTTATCTCACATTAACACCATAAAAAGCAGCACCAAGGAGCTGGAAGGACATTTTCCATGCACAAAGCTATATCCATCAGGCTCTCAAGGGGGTTCTTTTACCCGGAGAGGGATGGGAGCCACAAGGACAAACTTTCCCTGGCTTTTAGCCATTAATCTTTATTCATTTGCTCCCTTGCATGGATAAGCCACAAGTTTTTCAAAGCTTTTAACTCAGCCATATTCCACATTATGCTGCTGAAAGCATCCCACCTCCCGCAGCTTTAGGAAGGAAACATGCCCAGGGAGCGTTTCCTTTTAATAGGAGTAAATTTACACTGTTCACAATAACTTCAACCTCTGAAAGAGCCAAACCATCACTTTGTTCCAGATGAGGACATGGTTGGATTTGGGATAAAGGTTCATCTTGATCTTCAAGGTCTTTTCCAACCTGGTTGACTCTATGATGGCGAGATTCCTGTCCTGAATTTCCTTGCAACTGATACCCAAACAGCCAACGTGAAGCAAATTCACCCTTTGCTTCAGAAGTGCTTTGGGAAACCAGCTGCAAGGAGGCACTGGAGTATCCCAGGGCTGCATCCTGTATAGGCAGCCCAAGACAGGGGTATCTGACCCTGGAGGGGACTCAGCACTACAGCTTGTGCTCCGAAACCCACCCCAGGAAGCTCTGAATGCACCCAAGGCAAAAAGGAATATTATTATCCTTAAGGAATCACTTCTTATTAACTGAGATGTTCAATAGGCTCAGACGAAAGAGGTTAGAAAAGCTCTATTTGGGCAAATCTCAAACCAAAACCTCCTTAATTCCTTAGTTCTCCCATATATCTTTTAGCTCCCACCTGGCAATGGCCATAACCCAAATCCAACACACATTCTGGCCCCCAGATTGCCAAAACCCAGCTCGATAAATATGTATTCAGCTGGTGGAGCTTTCCTGGGATATTTAGGGTTGTTTGGGGCATTTTTGGTATCAAGCAGAGAATCTAAAATGCAAATGCAACCTTGACAGGCAGCACCCGGTCTGGGAGGTGACATTATGGTCCCGGGGCACATTTCAACATGATTTTTATGTGTGTTTTCAGAGAGGCTTTTTTTTTTTCTCCCAAGCTGTCTCAATGCATGTTCACATCTGGGACCAGGCTCCAGGGTAAAGAACCTCAGTTTTCCATAGAGATTCCCTTGTGCTTTCCTTAAGGAAAAGAGGGGTGCAGTGCATCCCAAACGCAGGGCACACCGCGTCTGCGCCGCCCACTCCTCCCCAGCCCCATCCACACAGGGATCCCCCTTCCCATCCCGCTCCAAATGATTCCCAACTCCTCTGCACCTCTCCAATGGGCTGCTGCTTTGCCAAGTGCTCCTATCACCGGGTCTCTGCCTTCCTCCTGCCGTGCTGAGCTGCTGGGGCGGGGGGGAAGGATGCACACGAGGCAGAAGCAGCATCCCAAGCCCAGCATGCCTGTGGGTTTTCCCCTTTCCTGCCCGCCTCCTTCCTGTCCCCTCCGGCCCCCCTTCCCGCCTGTGCGTGTGTGTGCCTGCATGAATGAAAGGCTACCCTTTTCTCCTTGACATCTTGTTAGAATGTGAATACAACATCTATTGATTTGCATTTCATGCAAGGAGAAGGGGGGGGGAAGTCTCTTTTCTTTTATTCCCCCCTCTCTGAACTCAGAGCTACTACAGGGATACACAGAAGACGCAGGGGAGAGCAGTCTGAGCTGCCTCCCCACTGCACCCCAGCTTTTCCCATCACTTTTAGCCATCCCCCAACTCCCTGCGCAGCACAAAGATCAGCTTGGAAACTGTAGGAACTACATCCCACCCGGATACGTGTCTCCCCCTCTCCAAATGCTTCTCCATCCGTCACCAAGGGCAAACAGGGTGAGTTACCCCAGGCCAGGCAAGCAGCACGCAGCCAGCTCCATTGTGAAGGCAATCTGGGCAAGGTGACTGAATGAGCAGGAAAAGCAATGGGAGAAACAGGATGGTGCTCGAGAGGAGATGCAGGCTCCCCTCTTGCATTTTGAGGTGTGTCTTAAGACGCAGGCACCCTCCTTTCACTCAGGTGCCCAGCCACCATGGTGACACAGACCCCGAGCATCCTGCTTAGGCCTGCCTGGGGGAGTGCACCCTACTCCTCCAAACAAGGGATGTCACAGAGGGATAAAGCCATGCCACAGCACAGGAGAGGACCAGCATGACAAGGTGATGGCAAACAGCTCCCCCTCACCTACAGCAGCAGGGTGCTGGGAGGATTAATTAGTGTTTGCAAAGCCCTTTGAAGATAAAGAGAGCTCTGGACCAGGAGGGAGATGGAGACCGGGATTGGGAACCCAGTCATGGTGGGGTTTCTTATCTGGTGTGCAAGCTGCAGCGCTGGCTGGGCAAACGCCAAGTGGGTGCAGATGAAAGGGAGAAGGGGAAAATATCCCCAGCGTGAAAAAGACAGAGAAATCAAGCACATGCTGCTTGGGAAAAATGAGTGAGAGAGAGATGAAAAGGTGGGATCTAAGTCTCTAAAAGCTGGAGAGACCTGCTATTGATTCTGGCTTGGGAAGAAGGGGCCCAAACAAGAGCTGGTGTGTTGTTAAGTGCACTTAGCTCCTCTTGTTAGATGGCAGAACGGGGTCAGATGGACAGGGTACTAATTCCCATCAGGAATCATTACCAGTCACATGCTGGATGAGGTACCTCCAGCAGTGAAGGCACCACTGTGAGGCTGGGAACCCCACAGCATCCCTGGGCAACCTATCCCAATAGCATAAGAAAAGCTGTTTCTTCCATTTAAAGGGAATTCCTTGTACCTTAACATCTGCCTGTTGCCCTTACATTTACTCCCATCCACCCAGGGCACCCCATCTCCTGGGAGAAATCCTCATGGAAAGAGCCAGTGATGGAGTCTCCTCCCCTCTATAGCCATAAGGAGGATGGGCCGACTCCATAGAGCAAAGAAACAGAAGATACCTTTGCTCATAGCAATTATCCATTGCTATAGTGTACAAAACATTATCTCCACACAGACATCAAGCTGCTTCTGCACCACATCCCATCTCTACACGCCCCACCGCTCTGGTCCCCCCATTCCCTCAGCTCCCAACACACACTCGCCAGAGCCAGGGCAGAATTCCTGCCTCCCATTGATGGATTCAGAAAGGAGAGTTTTGCTTGCCTGGCTTTGATCAAAATGACTGAACGTTAAGGGGAATGAAAAGAAAACAGGGCAGAAATGATGCATCCTGCTCCAGAAGCAGGAGCTGACGGTTCAAGGATAATTCAGGCACCGCTCCCTGGGCTTTCTCTGTCTTTTTTTCCTCTTTTAAAGAATGAGAGCAAAAGAAAACAGGGGTTTTAAGCTTTGCTTCCTTTCATTTTGCACCGAGTTCAGTGGCTTTTCCTCTGTAGCTCAGGTAAGAACAGAGGGCTCCAGATTAAAGCCAAACACGGCAGCAAGCAGAAAGCTGCCAAGATGACAGAGAGGACAAAGTCAGCAAAGACAAAGGAGGGGAAAGTCTGTTTTCTGTGAGATTCCCACTTTGGGATTTTTGGGGGATTAATCCAGAAATGGGAAGCAAGCGGCACATTGAGGACTCTGATCCAAACTCTCTCAGCCTGGATGTGGGGGTACAGGAAGCCTCGTCTCAGCATGTCCAGGCTCTCACAGACATTTAATACACCCTGGATTCTTATAGCTACCTAGGTGGGTGGACAGATGGACAGACAGACAGCACGCTAGACTGACAGCTCTAAATACCTCTCTACACGAGTGTGGGTAGCATCCAAGTGTAGTGCCTCCTGCCAGAGCATCTCATGTGCTGGCGAAACACCCAGCTCACTTCAGCCCTTGGTCCTCTTCCACAGCACCCAGAGAGATGTGGTTCTGGGTGAAGACCTTGGTTTCATCACTCCCAAGCCCAACCACGGCCCACCAGCTGCTCCCCACAGCATCACCTACCACGGCAAGGCTCTTCTTGCTAAGCTGGGATGCCTCCAACCCCAACGCTTCTTGGGACCAAAACCAGCCTGTTAGGAGGGGATTTGCCTACAGCCATTCCCCCTCCATTGAAAAGCCAGTGAGGGGTCACTCCATAGACCACGTCTCCTTTGCAGATGAGCCTGCACTGACATACTCTCAGTGTCCCCAGAGGCTCTGATAGGAAACTTTCCCTGCTGTCTTGTTTATAGATCTATTCTTAGCTCAACTTTGCCTCATTGCAGAAAACAGCAAGGAGCCTTTCATCCCGTGACCCCAAAGCACCTTAAAGAATATGAGCTGAGCTTCATGGAGAGGAAATTGCATCCTCCCTGTTAGACCGGGGGGGGGGGGGGGGGGGGGGGGGGGGGGGGGGCAACCAGGAAGACAGGCAGCAGGCCAGCAAATACAAGGTACAGCAAATACACAGCAGGGGCTTTAGATGTGGCACAAGGCAAGAGGCAAGATGGAAAGCATGAGTAGTCCTTCTCAATCTGAAACCACCTCTGTGACCACTCTCCTGGTCTGCCTGCTCCAGGTAGCACCTACTGCTCTCTGCTAAAGGCATTGAGAGGTGGGAAATACGTGACTGAGAGCCTGTGTTCAACCAGGAGCAGCAGAGGGGAGGTTGGCTGCAAATAGGCCCATCTTTGGGATGCTCCCAGGGGAAGGGACCTCCAGAAGGTTGTGAAGAAGCCACCAAACCACCTTGTTCTCACTCTGCTCCTGGATGAAACCACTTTGCTTCCTTTTTGCATTGTGCTGCAGTGGTGATCACCAAACTGCAAGGGCAGCCCCAGGAGCCCCACTTACAGCACAGCTCTGGTGTCCTCCACATCCGAAGGACATGGAGCTGTCAAGGCCAGGCTGGACAGGGCTTGGACCAACCTGCTCTAACTGAAGGTGTCCCTGCCCATGGCAGGGGGTTGGAACTGGATGAGCTTTAAGGTCCCTTCCAGCCCAGCCCATTCCATGATGCTGTGCTGCTATGCTCATCACCTAACTCGAGGAGGGAGAGCAGGTGCCTGGAGACGGGGCACCGCATCCTCGTGCAGCACACAGAGTATTTTCCATATGCTGCCTGATCAGTTATATCAGTTTCTTCAAATGCTCTTGCACAGCTATTTCGGAGGCATCATGTGGAACCATCTGTTATGTTATATATTGCACAGAGCCCGGCCAATTTGGAGATACTGTAATTTTATCTCCTCCATTTCATATGCGGCGCAGGCATTTTGCAAGGCGCGACTTGACGGGGAATGGGAATTTGCAGAGGGATGGAATGCACGTAAATCAAAAGGCAAAGCCCAAAACTGAGTGGCAACAGCAGCTCCCACCCATCCCAGACACCAGAGAGGAGTTCTAAGGGAAGAACCTGGATATTTTGGGTCTATGCCTGCATTGTCCAGGGTGGAACGTGCCTCTCCCCATCTCTCCTGCTGCATCCCTGCCTCCACCAGCAATGCTGCAGAGTGGAGGGATGCCTCCAGAATCTCACAGATGTCCTTTTCCCTGCTTCCCCCAGCTTTTCCAGGCAGAACTACAGTTCCCCCATTCCCCATCACACCCATGAGCCACGTCTCCCCATGCAAACCCAACATCCTTGGCAAGGGATGCTCCATGCCAGGCTTTTCCCAGGGAGCTCTGGCACTAAGAGGTGGAGCCAAATGTTGTGCAACTTGGCCCAATTCAAGAGCCCATCAACAAAAACCATTTCTGCCTTGTGGGCTGAGAATTATCAAGCCATGACAAGCATTATGAAGGTGGAATTCTCCCCTTGAATTATCCACATGGATAACTCCATGCTGGAAAAGCAGGGGAAAGCGAGTGCTCCCAAGTCATCACCACTTATAGGAGCTCTTTCTCAAGTGCCAAGCGAAGTTTGGTGTCACTCCGCTTGATCTCTTCCGATTTCATTAGGAAAAGAGACATTAAACCAGCAGAAAGCTTCAGATTTCCTGTGTTTTGCTGGCTCCCTCCTCTGGCACTTGGAAATATTTGTAGCTTGCAATGGGTCTTGCCAGGAAGTACGTGGAAATACATCCAGTGTCCTCTTTGGTTGGACCTGCTCTTCAAGTCTTGCTCTGACCCCATCATGCGGAATCTGGGCTTTAAAAGCCTTTTTTGATATCCTTGCTACTCTAATTCCAAGGAAAAGGAGAATTCAGAAAAAAATACACTTGCTACTGTCTAACATCCAAAGAGCAGTCAAATACACTCGGAGAAAAGCAATGGCAGCAACAGAGCACAGAGGACCATGAAGGAATATGCAGGAACCTCATAGCCATCTCCTTGAGTGCTCCCTACCCAGAGTTTCTCCCTGCCCACTATTAATAAGGCATCACCTTACTTCTGGAAGCCGTGGGGCTTCTTTTTCCCAAAGACAGAGGTGTCACAGCACATTGTGTGACTCGGTTTGGTTTTAAATGGACATCTCCATTCTCCTCTGGAGGTCTGGCACCATCTCCACAAAGGTTTTGGTGCCAGGCATAAATCTCTGCTTTCAGTTGCACTGCATTTTTGTCTCTGTTCATTAATAAGCATTAATTCCTCAGGTTTGTGTGCATTTCATATGCTTCCCAGCACTTCAGTTTTGCAGTTGAAAGGGACACTTCAAGGGCTTTTTCAATGTTATTGTTCACAAAACCCTCCTGATGGAAAACAGCATTTCTATTCTGGTTTAAAACCCATAAACACCCTTCCCCCTTTATAAAGAAATAAAGTCTGTTTCTCCAGTTACCAAACACAAGCAAGCAGAGAGCTACAGGGAACCCGTTAACTTGGGGAGCTCAGGGTGTTCAACTATAATAAATAGGCATGCTTCCTTCTCCATCTTCCCTCTAAAGTTTCAAGGACTCTGGATGCCACCACCCAACTCAACCACATAAAACGAGGTTCTTACTAAAGCATGAGCTTAGTTTAAGGAGATGCATCCATCTTGCACCCAAATAACCTAATTGAGGGCTCTCTGCTATGGGGCACATAATGGAAGCAGATCCCATACTAACAGGTCTCCAAAGGCAGGTCTCGGAGCAAGTGTATTGTCTTCTACCATGGTCCTCCAAGCCAGGCCCCTGGACTGGGGATGGATAGCAAAAAGGAAGAGGTTCAAAGCAAGAGAAGGGAAGCTGCAACAGGCACACAGAGGAAAACTGCCACTCCAAGGCACTACAGAATCACTAGCCCCCCTCAAGTGCTGCTGCCTCCTTCCCCAGGCACCCAGCACTTCACATCTGGAGAGTTACTTCTGCACGTCAGTCATTCCCTGCACGGATGTGGAATACCCAGCTACAAGCTACATAAATATAGACAAGGCACGCTATTAAATCAACAGATCTGCTCAAGCATTCAATATTGACCACTTCAAGAAGGCAAAGCAACAAGGCCTGGGGCACAGGGAGGTTCATCCAGTTCCAAACAGGATACGAACGCAGGGGATCGATGTGCTGGATATAGCCCTTTGCTCATGTCCCGAACCCCAGCTGGGAGATGAGGAAGGAAAGGAAAGCCCTAAAGAGACAAGGAGGCAAAATCCTTGCACGGGAGCAATGCCTTGTCAAGACATTTGTTTTCCTGCTTCTGTTCCCTTCTGGTCAAGTAACTTGAAAATTCAACAGCGGTGCGCAGAGAACTAGGGCAAGGGAGGAGCACAAAGGCCATGTATTCCTCAGGGGACCATCAATCACTGAAGGAAGGCTGCCAAATCACCCTTGAGCTTCCCAGATGTGTTAATAGATGGGATTAGAGAGCTCCTTCTGGGGATCAAAGCAAAGCTCCAACTCCCAGAGGCCTCCTTTTGCAGCAGCTCGTGTAAATACTTTCTTTGGGAGGGGGGGGTCACAATCCCCTGAGTCTCATTAAAGATCTGGAAAGAAAACAGAACTTGCTTGGAGGGAACCACACTTCATCCCATTTCAAGCCAAAAGGACATACAGATGCCAACGTTGTGTTGTTTGGATGCAAAGCTTTGGGTCTCAATGTCTAACAGGCAGCACCCCACTGCAAAAGGTGCCTCATCATCACCCCTGCTCTGTAATTAAACTGGAAATCACCATTCAGAGGTTGAGCTCTTGCGTGGCCAATGGTATCCATCTTTCTGATCTCAACCCGTAAAGATATAATAGCTACAACAGGAGCTTGCTGGAGAAAATGAGTGCTACAAGCCCATCTGGCTTGGATCACGAGAGTTCACAACCAAAAGTGGCAGTAGCCTTGCAGCTCATGCCCCCCGGTAATAGGAACTTGCTTATTTCATGAACTCAAAAAGCAATCCAAAGGAGAATCATTCTTTATAATTGTTTTTCCACTTCTCCTCCAGCTGCAGGAATAATGACTGCACAATTCTCCTAACAACATGATCATAATCTATCAGTTCTATGAACTATAGAATGAACCCAAAGAGATAATTGGTGCAGGCACTGAATGATAAACATGTCAAGATTATGATTTCTTTGCTTAAAAATGAAACGAAGATATGATTGGAAATGCCATGCTTGGGGAATATGAGCAATATTCCCATGTTCCATCATCTAAATTAGTTTATAATCTGCATACACTTGTATTTTTAGGCATTGTTTGAAGGCAGGGGAGCTGTAAAACATTAAGATCCGAACATCATCAGACTTTCTCCTTCACCATCACCTTCCCAGCAAAGAGCAAGAAGTGCGTCAGAAGGTCCCATTAGCCCTGCAAGCAGATGTGGAGGTGGAAGGAGTCTCCCGAGGGTTTATCACCTCCTTTCCATGGGGTTTACAACCCCAGAGAGCTGCTTTAAGTGCAAGATTTGTACACACACCAGCAGCAAACTCAGCAGGCAATGGATGTGAATGCTGCACCTTCCTGTCTGCTGCTTCCTGATGTTCCCAGAGGGATGACAAAACCTAAACCATAGCAAAACTCACCTGAATCCCAGTTTGGGACACTAACAAACCCAAACTGTACTCACATGCTGAAGCAGCTCCTTCAGCTGCACCCTCCTTCATTTTCCAGCAGCAATACTAATGAAAAAGGGAGGAAAATGGTCAGAATTTGGGCACCTCTGTTGCAGTAGCTGAGGAGGGAATATTTGGGAAGAGACAGAGGTTCTGGATCTAATTCATGCCTTTGTCCTGGTCAAAGATGCCACACATTCCACTGAAGCCTCGATCTGCCCCTGCCCACATCACCCTTTGCAGCCCACAGGGAATCCCTAGGGAGCACCAGGTGGAAAGGGAGACTGCTGGAGCATGAAAGAGGAACTAACAGGTCCCTCTGCATGTGACTGCTCCTGCCACTGCTCAGAAAGCCCCTGGGGCTCTCTGGAAGAAGAGGGGAGGCGGGAGCCACAGCCAGCCTCACTGCTTGCTCCATATGGCACACATTAGCCTGTTGCTGGATGGCACTGACAGCACACAGCAAAAGCCAGCTGCTGGTGAGCTGTATGAGCAGGAGAAAAAGGATGGGGAAGAAGGAGAAAGGACCATGGTCCTGCATCCTCCACCAGCCCCAAAACACGGCTGGGGGCTTTGCTGCAGCCTCTCCAATGGGTCCCTCTCAAGTGCTTTGCCTTGTGCAGGGTGCAGAACCTTTACACTTCAAATCCATCCTCCTCAGGGATGTGAGCAACCCGGTCTAGTGGCAGGTGTCCTTGCCCATGGAACTTAATGGCCTTAAGGGCCTTTCCAACCCAAACCATTCTATGATGGTGATGGGAAGCGCAAAAAGGGACGTTTCTTCTCTTGGACAGACTCTGCAGGAGCGAGAAGCAAAAAGTGGGGGGGAAACCAGTAAAGGAAGGTAGAAAGATAAAAGCACCAATCCCATCCTTTCTCTGCTAAAATATAAAGCCCCTTAAAGCCAGTCTACTGAATTAAAGAGGAAACCCTAGAGAGCCTCCATGCTCATGAATTAATTCAATTTGCCATCTCATTTTGAACTTATAAAAGCCAAGGCTCTCTAAACAAGAGACAAAGCCTCACACTGTGCCTTCAGCCACCCGGATACGAGCCCTTGGGCAGGGCATCATGCTCCCTGGGGTGCTTGAGTAAGTCAGGTCCTGTCCCTTGCCCATCTCCAAGCCCTGGCCCATGTCATGAGGGCTGCTTGCTGGATGCACAGCCAGGACATGAAAGGAATTCACATTAAGCTTTCCCATGGTATTATTTCTTACCACTTGTATTTTCCCCCTCCTGGCTTCGTGGTACCTAACCCAGCATCACAGTGACACAGCCACTCTGGGGCACAACGCCCTCACCCAACAAAACAAACCCACTCATAAGTAAAACCCAATTCAAATCCAGTGCAAATGAGACCCTGGACATCAGCCCCTTCTCTCAAAGTACCCAGCACTTCTGCTTTCAATACAAGATGCTAACTGCCATCAACACCGCTCTTTTGGGACCATGCAGGGATGGACTTGGCCAGGCTCCGGCCCATGGAAGCCTGGACCTCTGCACACAGAGGGCTGCCAGCAGGACCTGAGCAGGTTTCTAATGCAGCTGCAGCGGAAAGGAGCTCCGGAGCATCTCACACCAGAGCCATGGAATGCTTGTGGAGACTTACCCCGCATGGTGCCTGCTCTCCCTCCTCCTGCTGTGCTCAGCCCACTCAGGAACTTCCAGTTCACACTGGGAAGCAAATCCAGACCAACACTCACTTCATCTCACAAATCCCACCTGTAAGCCCCGGGGTTTCCACCTCTTGCAGCAGACACTGAGCAGCAGAAAGGACAACCCAAGAGCAAATCAGTTCAATCACAGAATCATGGAATCAACTAGGCTGGAAAAGACATCCCAAAGCATCCTCACTCGAGCCTTAGGAGCAATATTAAAGGCTCTGTGAGTTTTACTGTATTGTAATGCCTGTTGTGTCCCCCGTGTGTTGGGAATGCAGACAGCACAGCCTTGTCTCAGTGCTCAGGAACCAGCACTGAAGCACAGAAGGAACTCAAGCCAATTGAATTACGTGCTGCAAGTAATATGTTCAAGAACTGATGTTCTTGTCTAACTACTCACAAACCCTGTTCTTCCCCCTCTTTGCTGAGTTTCTGACTGGCTTTTTAGATCATTGGATAACGTTAAGGAAATGATCGGGATGCTTTTCTTTCCCCTTCATTGCAATCAAATGAAGTTATCTAGGAATCCATCTGCTGGAAGCCAAACCAAACCAGACATGACAAGTCTATTTTCACCATCAGGTGCCATGCCAGCAAAGCTCTTGGTGAGCAGGGAGGCCACAGGGGGAGCGCAAGAGGAGCTGGGGTGGGTTTGGACCCTGGGAAAAGGTTGCACAAGTAATACCCTAAGTACAGAATTCTTCCTGACACAGGGAAAGCTGTCATAGATGGGGAAAAGGCACCTGCATTGATAAGATAAAGGGAGGTTTGGAGCTGCATTATTCCAGTGCAACCTCTTACTAAGTCATTAGCAGCAAAGTAATATTCTAGTAGTTAATTTAACTAATAAGCCTCTGTGGCAAAGGCAAAAGCTAAGACTTGAATCAGAGGGACCCACATAGCATCACTGTGTGGGACTCGTCTCCTTCCAGGAGCTCCTGCAATCTACCTGCTCCTTGGCAGCAATCACTTCTATCTGTATTGCAAACAGAGCTTTCAAGAGATTAAATTCCTCATTGAGCCCATCCCATGCACAGCCCCTCCCACCTTATCCCAGGATGCAAGAGTCCTTCCCCTTCCCAGTCATGGCTGGAGACCTGGTCCAGAAGCCATCGGAGCCTCCTGGACTTCAAGCCTCAGAGCCAAAGCCTGAGGTTTTGCACGGGATTACACAGCCTGGGATGGGAACCAGGAGCCGAGTGCTCTGCCTTGCGCAGGCACCGTGCACATCATGGCCCTATCTTGATTTAAACTCTTGATGCTTATGAAATCTCTCCCCAAGAGAACGCCTGGAATAAATTGTCATCTGATAATAGCTACCAGGTGGCGAGGGAAGCAAAAAGCAGACATGCACAGAATGTTTTGACTTCAAACTCATGTGGATTGTCAGAGAGGGAGCGTATTCTGTGTCCCTTCCTCCTTCCTGCCTCCCCCTCACTGTTTCCACCCTTTATGCCTTCATTTCATCTTCTTTTGCTTGCAAGTGGAAGGCAAACACCCTGAGGGCCAGGAACAGAGCTCAGAGCATATTCCCACCCCACTTCAAAGGCCATAGGGTAGCAAAGCTGAGGTCACCATGCCAGCTTCTCATCTCCTAGACAGCCTCCATAAACATTCCTGTTGCTCCCACCCTCTCCCAGCATCCCTACCCCCTGGCTTACCTGTCTGCCCTTTCTGGCTCCAATCCTCGCTTCCCACCATACCTGTAACCTTTCCCATTAACACCTGCCCAGGCAGGGAAAGCCCTTCCTGAGCTCAAAGCATCTGCTTTAAATCAGTTTACCACTGAGCTTGCCTCAGCCTCAGGTGAGGACCAGGCACAAAACTCCCTCACCATCCAGGATGACATTTCCAGGGCAGGGTACCAAAGGGCATCCTTCTCACAAGCTTCAGGGGACACTAAAAGTCAACACCATCCATCCCTGCCTGCGTCTAAGGAATGCACATCCCTTTCTTCCTATTCCATGAACTTGATTCTTGCTCTGTGTGAGCCTGTGAGCACACACGAAGATTACATCTTGTTCTTAGCAGGAAGGAATATTGACTTGGAAAATATCAAAACTGCTTCTGAGCCCACAGCACCTCTTCTTACAAAACAAAAGAAGACAGAGGTTGAGTCAAAGAAGAAAAGATGGGTTTGTTACAGATCATCCAAGGAAATTAGCTTCTGCAATAAGGAAGTCAGCACAGAGAGAAAGAAGGAACTTCTCAACGGCATCTTGAAACACTAGAGGAAGAAGATGAAGGTACTAAGAAGTCACAGCCACGAAAGCATCAACTGGTCCCCTGCATCAGTGGCCAGACCTGCTCGGGTCCAGAATCCATGTAGGCATATCCAGCATGCACCCACAGCCAGCTTCTCCCGCGTTTGTGGCATCAGAACAGCTTTTCTGGGTGCCATAGGGGAGTGTCAGCATCCCAACGCCAGCCCTGCTCTGCCTCAAGAGGTCTGTTCCTGCTCCAGGCATAACTTGAGGCAAAAGAAAGTGGCCGCAAGCAAGCACGGATGCTGCCTGCCAATATAATGACACAAATACTACAGCCAGCTCCATTGCAAATGTAATTGCAATCATAATGCAATCAATATTGATGAAAACACCATATTTATACAGGGGCTTTCATCACTCATATGTAATGCAGTCAGCACCAGTGCAAATATGCCAGCATCTGAAATAAAATATTTGCCATATATTTCATGTACGTGCAGACCAAACAGTGCATTCGGGATAGCCTACTGATGGTGAAGGCTTTTGGGAGGTTTCTGGGTGTATGACAAACATATTATAAAGCAAAACTGAAAGTACAGAGATCTGTTAGGCTTTGGGTAGTAATGAATCCTACATTCCCATTGAATCTTCCCTAGCATTAGTCAGTTCCCACATTACCCTCCCTGTCGGATCTCCACCCCAGCACATTGCTGTGGTCAGGCAGTTATTAACCTCCTGATGGGGAGGAAACAGGGAGAAATCTCCACCCAAGCACTGTACTAAAGACACACAATCCTGCTCCACCCATGCACCTCCACCTCACCATTACCTGCCATCATCCCCACAGTGACCGGTGGCATTAAGGTGACAACATCCACATGGCAGCAGCCCCTGGTGCTGAAAGACTTTGCCCTTACAATTTGGGAAGCACAGAACTCCCAAGGATCACACAGCCATAGAGCAGACAAAGCCTTCCTGCCCTCACTCGCCATCCCATCTGCCCTCTGCATCTGATCCAGCCCATCCATCATGGGTCTTGACGCATTTAATGTCTCAGTAAAGCAAACCACGATGTTGATGCTCCTGTAAAGCTCTGACAACTGACAGCCTAATGGCTCCTTATTTTTTCCAAGCTGCAGTTTAGAAAATGAAATAAATTTAGCTCCTTAAGCAGGCTCACTGCTCCTTGGGGAACGGGTTTGCTGCATTCCCAAGCACCGGCACAGCTGTGGGACCAGGCAGTATGGGCAACAAAGGGAAAGGACAGCATAAGAGGTAGAAGTGGACTGAGGAGTTGTTCACTGCTCATTTACCCATCCAAATCCACCCTATGTGCTGCTCATTTTCCTCCCCCTTTGCTGGACCCAAAACTCCAGGTGATGCTGCTGTCCAAGCCTGGAAGGATGGAGCAACAGCATCCACACAGCAGGACAGTAGCATGTCAAACCTCTGCAGTGGGTGGTAAAAGCCACCATCAGAGCTTAGACATCCCTTCCTGCTGGTGGCTGCAGCGTATTAAGCAGAGCTGCTGTAATTAGGCTAAAGAACTGTGTGGCCATGGGGCTGGGGAAGCATGATGGAAAGCCGTTCATGAGGAAATGACGAGGTCCTTGTGGAGCACGCAGCAGCCATTACTCACGAAATGAGCTGGTGACCCTCAAGGCAGCAGCCTGGAAACCCTTTCTCCAAAATATTTCTAAAGCCATGAGAGATGAAGTATGGACAGGGCTGAAGCTGAATGTCTCACCTCCCCTGGAAACCTCTGGAGGGCAGGAAAGGAGGCTTGGGAGTGGGAATATCACATAGGGACCAGCACCCACTTCTCCATGCAGCAGTGCTGATGGAGGAACACACCCAGCAGTGGGATACAACCCACTCCCTGACACAGAGGAAGAGGGATGGGGTAGGGAGGAGCCTACTGCCTTTCCCTCCTGACCGTGACAGTCAGCATGGGACATGACATCTCCAAAGCACCACAGAGTTGGCAACCCATGGCAGGGAGCTGGGTCCCAACCACCCAGCTTTTGGTGGACCTATGCGGTACCTGGTGTCATGCACAATACAGAGGTAAGAGCCTCCTTGATGCTTTCACATCCAGCTACAAGCTTTTTACTCTTTCTTTTTGCCCCCACTACTGAACTCTTCTTAGGCTACTTCCCCCCACCCATGAAGTCTTATCAGCAGCTATAAAGCATTGCTGATGTGTGGTGGTAGCAGGTCCTGCTAGACCCCACCAGCCAGTGTCAGCAAGCAATAAGCACCAGTGAACACCCCATGGCTTGCAGGGTGGCATCTCCATCCCTCTGGAGGAGCTAAGTGCATCCCATCCATACTTGGGATAACCACGTTTCTTTTTGGAAGCATCCAGGAGCCAGAAAACGAATGAGAAGGGAAAACACTGTGCAGGCCTCCCTAAGGCAAAAGATGTTGTGATTTTCAAAGAGCACATTGAAGGTAAGAGAGAAAAGCCAGGGCTAACTGCAGGACTGGTGATGGCCAAAGGGAGCAAAGGGATGGGAAGCAGCAGAGGAGAAAGGAGGAGAGCTCCCGTGTATTGAGAGCATCAGGGCAAGGACACGAGAAACCTCGTTTTCCTGGTTGTTCATCTCAGCTGGTGAAAGTTGTTTCATTTCACTACGTCTCTCCCCTACAAAATACCTGTGGCTGCAAGAAAGGCGCATTCAGGAAAGCAAGAGCAGGGAAGAGGAGAGTAGTGAGCTGCTGCTTGATAGCTGCCAAGGAGCTAGTCCTCCTCGGAGCCCGGCAAGACACACGGGGTGATGAAGCTGCCAAGAAGTTGTAATCAGGACTAATAGTTGGAGGTTCTTAATATTCCTGCAATTCAATAAATCAATGGTGCTAAGTACGATTGCAGGAAGGTGAGCGCCAGATTGACAGGACAAATGAGGCTGGGCTGCAGGGAGACATTTCTCAACCAGCTTGTTCCCTCTGAGCTCAAGTGAGCTTGTAAGCAGCGAGGAACATGAGGATCCTGCCAAAAACATCCCTTGGGTGAGCCATGCCTCCTAAATGGACATCCTTCCCGACATCAGCGTGGTCCCAGGGTCTTTGCCGTGCTCCTGGGAGCAGCAGGAGCCCCACCACCACCCGTTGCAGGTCCAAATGTACATTTGGAACTCCAAATGCACAAGCATTAAGTAGTTGCTCACATTTCTGCTCCCAGGGCACCTGGGAGGATTAGCTCAGTATTTACTCTATTGCTTTACGGGTGCATGTAAACCACCATTCAAGTGCCAGGAATGATGATTAGAGGTAGCCAAGCGCAGGGATTTACAATAGGATTAGTACCCTAAAACACAGCTGCTGCTACGCAGAGTGAAGACTGTGAGTCCTCCTCTGATCCCCTTGAGTACCCCAAGAAAGAGTATTGTATTCTGGGGGAAACATGGGTGCCTAACCTTCAAGATAGGAGGAAAGGAATAAGCAGTCTAGCTCCTTCAAATCCTTGCAATTACAAATCTACATCAGATCTTAGGAGAGTGCTACAGCTATAACCTCACTCAGGTTATAAATCATGCCTATGGAGTAAATGACCCAAACATGTTCAGCATCTACTTCTGGGTGCGGGACCCATACAGGCAGCACCTATCAAATTCATCTTATTCCATATAAAAATGCCAAACACAGGCCAGAAGTGTGTTAGCAGCCCAAAAACAATGTGGTGGAGGAATGTGTATCCATGCTCTTGTCCCTGTGTTAGCCAGTAGGATATCTGCAGAGGAAGTAGCATACTCAGGTTGGTCATCTCCATCTTCTGCTCTATCCTTCCGAATAGAGACTAAATATACCAGTCCCTGTATCCCTTCTCATATGGAACTTTTCCAGCTCCTTAAATCATTCTTGTCTCCATATGACAAGTATTGGAAGAGCTGTGATTATTTATCTTAAAAAGGAGACAAATAGAAAGTGTAATGATAAATGTATATGAATTAATGAATGAGAGAGACAAAGTACATCTGGTATTTCTGCTCTCCCTGCCTTGCAACACACAAAGTCCCCTTTGATTCCATGGAAATAGTGACAAATTCCAAACTGATGAAAAGAAACACTTTTCCCCAAGCAGCCTATGAAACCTATCGAAGCCAAGAGCTCAGAAGGTTTCAGAGACATTTATATCAATAACACAGCTACCCGGAGTTAATGGTTAATGCTAATGAAAAGGAGATAATGAGTTTAAGCCCCTCTCTACTACTACATTGGGCTGAAGAGAAGTAGTGGACTTTAACTAGCAATTCCAACCTGGCAAAGCTCTAGTTCACATTAGGAGCAGCATGGATTTACTGGGATAAATGGGCTCTCCCCAATTCCTCTACCCCTGCCTGTGATTCAGGACCTGTCCTACAACCCTCACCTTGGCTGAGCTGCTTTTTAGGCACTTTGCCTATTTCCTCCTAGGAAATGTTTGCATCCCTTTTCCTCCTCTCCCATCCAAGGAAAAGAGCACAGGGAAGTCGGGAAAGCTTGTTTCATCATGTACCAGCTATCCATCCACACTAGGGCTGCAGCCGGAAACTCTCCAGCACTTATTGCTTCTTGTTAGAACTCATCTATATTCCTTCCCCCTGAATTACCAATACGAGAGAGCAGCACTGCTCCATTTTTCCTGGGAATCATGCTTTTGTCTCTGGTCTCTCGCTATCATGATGGTTATTGATATCAAAAGCAGAAACTTCAAATGAGAGGCAAACCTTGATTAAGTTCACGTTAGAAGAGACAATCCCTGCCCTAGAAAGCACAACCACAGCAGAGTGCACAGATAGAAGAGGAAAAGGAAGATCTGAGAACATCCCCAAGGTCACAGAAGGAGTCTGCAGCACAGCCGTGGAAAGAAACAGAGTTGAGACATCCCCATCCATCAGCCCCGCTGAAAGCCACCTTCCCTCCTATTTTCACACCATTTGTGGCTGAAAATTTAGTGTACAGCTTCTGCATGCACTGTGATGGTGACCAAACCTGACCCACAACATCACCGTCATTAAAACTCAGGGTCTGGACATGTTGAAAGGACCACAGCTCCTACATCCCTGCATCAGCACAACATCCTCCTCCACTTAATTCCCACCATGTTCTTCATGTCTGGCAAGGACCTTTGCATGTAACAGCATCTCCATCTGACCAAGACAGTTAAACCCATAATATTAAGGCCAGTGGGTCCTGATTATAGATCATGGAGGGCAATAGACCAGGTCAAGAGAGACTTCTCCCGACACAACTTGGAATTGGGTTAAATAACTGAACCCAGATGGCATGAAAATCCTCCAGGACCTTTAAGCTCTAAATCACAACCTATGAAGCAGAATGGCTTTTCCCTACACAAATACATTGCAAAACACTCTGCACATCTGTCCTGGCCATCAGCAGTTACAATGATCACCATAAAAGGTTTGAACATAGCAGAATGTTCTTTATTCTGGAGTATAACCTGCCCATTACTGAGTGCTACATAATGCCAAGCTCCCGCTATAAAAGTCTCTTCAGAAATGACAACATAAAGAATAACAGGCTCCAAGCGGGACTCAGGTGAAACGTGATAGTTGAAGCCAAGAGAATTTTATATCAAAATCCAGCAAGTTTTCCAGGAACAGAACCCAAAGCCATAAATCACATCGGCTTTGCTTACAGGCTTAGTGGACCTCAGGAAATAGAAAAGCTCCAAACTTGTGACAAACATCCCAAGGCTGGAGCTTGTTACACAGTTCTGCACAACTGTGTTTCAAACCCTGTTTACCAACACATCCTCAAGTAAGCCACAGACTTCTGCTGAGTGCAAGGTAAATATTACTCCAAGTAATAAGGACGCAGCCATGTGTCTGGCCTAAAGAAGGTGCAGGGACAGAACTGTTCCTCACAACCACCTTAAGGGCTTCACTATGGGAATGACGAGCAAGTGCTCAAACCATAGAATCCCACACTGGTTTGGGTTGGAAGGAACCTTAAAGCTCATCCAGCTCCAACCCCTGACACGGGCAGGGGCACCTTCCACTAGAGCAGGGTGCTCCAAGCCCCTGTGTCCAGCCTGGCCTTGAACACTGCCAGGGATGGGGCAGCCACAGCTTCTCTGGGCACCCTGTGCCAGCGCCTCAGCACCCTCACAGGGAAGAGCTTCTGCATAAAAGCTCATCTCAGTCTCCCCTCTGGCAGGTTAAAGCCATTCCCCTTGCCCTGTCCCTACATCCCTCGTCCAAAGCCCCTCTCCAGGTTTCTTGTCGGCCCCTTTAAGCACTGAAAGCTGCTTTAAGGTCTCCCTGGAACCTTCTCTCCTTCAGTCTGAACCATAAATAAAAGACTAAATAAAGGCCATAACAAAACCACACAAAACCAGGGTTACTGCAAGCACTCAGAGAAGCTTCTTCAACAAACCACCAGCACTTTTCATCATGTTCTCCAGTTAAAACCTCTTACCTGGCCCTGAAGAACACACCAGTTCATGGCCCAACCATCTAACCCAACCCTTGCTAGACATTTTATGGGAACATATATATTAGCAAACATAATCTGACTCAAAAAATAAAGTTAGAGAAGAGTTTTAGCGGTTTCATTTAGGCTGTGTTGCTTCCACTCACCGTGGGTTATCGATCTCTCTGGAGAAGAGTCAGCAGCCATAGCTGACATGCAGTCCCTCAGCCAGGGGTAATATACGACCCTGTTGGGAGCTGCAGTTAACTGATGAACCCATCTGGCAGGGGAGCTGGAGAAGTGATTGATTTACTCTTCATCCTGGTACTTAGACTTTTCACCCTCAACAGGCCACGAAGCCTTGCTCATCATCTTCATCAATCACAGGGGTAAATATCATTAAATCCACAGGCCATAGGCAGCATCATCATTTTTAGTTTTTGGCCTTTTTTCTTTTTTACACTTTGTTTTTGAAGTTCACCACCTCCTCTACCCATATCACTGAAAAACAGTGCTTCTACCTCTCAGGGACTCAGTGGAATGGAGAAGCTGAGCCCTGATGAGATCCAGTTCCAATCCCCTGCCACTAGAGCGGGTTGCTCCAAGCCTCTGCGTCTAACCTTGAACACTGCCAGGGATGGGGCAGCCACAGCTTCTCTGGGCACCCTGTGCCAGCGCCTCAGCATCTTCAAAGGGAAGAACTTCTTCCTTATGTCTAACCTGAACTTCCCCTGTTTAAACCCAAAGTTTAAAGTTCCCCATCTCTCAATCCATTTGAGGCGCTCAGAGGAACAGTGTTCCCAATTATTCCAGAGATGCCTGGCCCTGGCTAGCATCAGAGGTGCCTGGTTTGGTTCAGCTCATGATAGCTGTGTGCTACTGGAACGCATTGAGGTTTTGCTGCAAGATTGACCCAGGGCACAGCATTTAAACCCACTAAAGCACCACCATGCAGGATTTGGCACAGTAATTCCTCATAATTCAGTCAGAGCAGCAATGATCTACCTGTGCTGTTCATCTGACCCATAACATCCCAAGGACAATGATCTGCTGCATAGGTACTTCCAGTTCATCACAAGTCAATTCAAGCATTGACTTGTCCCTTAAGGCACTTTTCCCAAGTCTTTTATCCCAGTACGTGCAGAGAGGGGACACAAAACCCATTTAAAAGCATGGGCAGGTTTGAGGACATCCTTTTCAGGCTGATATTTCACATCCTGGCCAGTTCCTTCCAATTCCAGAGCCATGTGAGCCCACCTTCTGCTTATCCTAGTGCTCTGACAAGACCTCAGTCAAGAATGGATGGATGGATGGATGGATGGATGGATGGACGGACTGGACAACTGCTGACAAGTTCACTGCCTTCTTTCCCAGCAAGACACTTAATTAGAAAAGCTTAACAAAATAGGGAAAAGCCAGTGGAAAACACCAGGAAACTGACTCAGGGAAATTCCAGGTGAGTTCAGGAAAGCCTGGAGTGAAAATCCACCTCTAACATGACTAAAACAGCCCTGTGAAGGAACAGATGCAGCAGCCTGTAAATTAAATCACTGAAGAAAGGTTGGAAAAGCCAAATGGAATCTCCACCTGCCATTACTTCCAATGCAGAGAAAGGGCCAGGCAATTCCAAAGGAGGGCCAGCACCGCAGTGATGGCTAAGCAGATGAATCATTTCATTAGCTTTAATTGCCATTTCAATACCAACCCCATGTCTCCACGTGTGCAAAGTTGTCAGTTCACACCCTGAATGGGCCAGGCTTGTTATCAGCAAGTCGTTTACAGCCCTTGGGCTGTGCAGTAATTAAAAAGGCTTTGTGCTGAGGCTCATTCATTAGCACACTGCTTCTTTAATCACTGCCTCTTCAGCCACCAGGACAATCTATAAATCTCCTCAAATATGAAATAATGAAGTGGAATGGTTCCATTTATTATAACGTAATAAGTCAGGATAATGGCAGGGTGGACAGGGTGGCACTGGAGCTGTCTCCTTGCCCAGTCTTCCCACCTCATTACTGACATTGTCTATGAATGAAAAGAGTAGAAGGGATGAGGCAAAGATGATGAACAGACGGGACAGGGATCTTCCTGTCTCCTGCCATCTCAACCACCCAAAACCCAGCTTGCCAGAGGTCATTGAGGAAGGTGCCAAAAGCCAGATGTGCTTTCTTGGCCTCAGAAGGAGAAAAATAGGTTTTATCCTGAGCTGGATCCAAGGATTTGCTCTTTGATGTTGACACAAGCTCCCAGCACTCACTCAGTAGCATGGCAAAAGTCCACCTGCTTTGCAACCCAAGTTTCCCCATTTCCATCCCCATTTTCCCACTTTTTCTTCCTTAAACCTTGTTCCATCATTCCTGGAAAGAGCCAGGTTGTGCTGGATAGGGAAGTTCCAAGGAGCAGATGCTCCAAGGAACATCAACAAGCTACCAAAATCCATGTATTAACTCAACACAAAGCTTCTGGTTCTCCTCTCATGGCTCATCTCCCAGCAGCTGGGCTCTCAAGTCAAGCTGCCAAATACAATATGACTGTAATATTGTGTTAATTAAAAAGGGAGAAGGGTGAACACTAACCTAACTTTGCATTTCCTAAAGGAATGCTTCAAGGACACCAGGGGAGGCCAAACATGAAGATGCTGAGGGAAGAAACAAAACTGCCTCAAAAGCTATTGTAGAAAAGCAGCTACAGCTCCCAAAGAAAGTGCATAATGAGAACTGCCCTTACAAAAGTTATCAAAAGCAAATCACAGTCTGACATAAAAGCATTTTAAGAAAAAGCAGGATTTATAATGAATATTGTAATGCCTTCTGAAAAATCACTTTTTCCCTGTCAAAAGATAACGCATAAGAAATATCCAGTCCACACTATAACAGGCGCTACAACTTGCTCCTTTCCTTTCAATGCCCTCCCCCTTCAGCCTTAGGAAGTCTTATGTACTAACAGTTGTAAAATTAATGTGTCTATTAACATAATTAATACTATATGTTGATTTATCCAAGTCAAATTCATTCACCGGAAAGCCAACTGCGATAAATTGACTACAAGAACAAAAATTAAATCAACGAAATTTCCCATTTCAACATTTCCTTTAAAATTGATGCCTCCCTGCAAGTCTTTCTTCATTTGAAATCCCAGGTTAGCATCAATCAAGACTTTTTCACATGGAATCAAATACAACATGCACAGTTTGAACTGACCCAGCCTAACTTTGGTGGAAGGAGGTGCCCTGCCCTAGGAAAACACTCAAGGTTCTCATTTTGTGGTTCTCATTCATTATCAGAAGTACATTTAAAGTGGTGTTATAGCACGGGGAAATCATTTCTTCTCCCTGTGTTGGAAAGGCCTGCATGCACACACTGTTCAACCCCACAGATCTTTAATAATAGCAATTTGCTAAGTGCTAATTTGTCAACATGACACCTTTCATCTCTAAGGTTCCCAAAACACTTCATTTGCTCGAGAGTCACTTGTCCCACCACAATAAGATTTAAGATCATCCCTACAGCGCCTGAAGGAGGAGGTTTGGTTTCTTTCCCCCGCTCCCAGAGGGGCTCCTCCAGGAGATAGGCTCCAAATTACTCCTCAAGTCAACAAATTAACCCTATCCCTGGCTACTCCATGAGTTTCCAAGGTGCTTGTGAGAGGGAACAGCACACCAGGGTCCTTTACCATCAGAAAACTCTATTATATGGATCTTCAAAAAAGCTCATTACTACAAAGCTGTGAGCATTCAATCCCATTAATAAAACACATCAGTATCTAATTATAATATTAGGCACTTAAATTGCAGTTTTCATCTGCAGCTCTCAAAGTGTTTTACTATAGTAAATTAAGTCCCCCTAATTTGGGCTGGTCAGAGTTTGCCATTTGAAGCTTTTTCCTCAAGGAAAATGGGATGTTGTGTTTGAAAAGAAAATTGCAAAAAGCATCTGTTCTTCCTCCCAACGTTCATTTCCTTCTGGCAAGGGATATGAAGGGGATTAAACTCACCCAAAATGGGGACAAAGAGGCAAAATGTTGCCAAGAGAGGAAGTGCCACGAATCTATACACTGCTTTGGTGGTAAGAAATCGATTTCACTGCAAGCTGCTCAGGATGTGTTCGCGTGTCCACCCTCATCACACTGGGGGTCTCCAGCTCACACCATCATACTGGGGATAAGCAAGACCAAAATGGATTATTGTATGAACAAAACCATCCCAAAACCCATTCTTCTTCTCCAAAGGGCTCTCCAAACCTTCCTACCACCAGCTTCTGGGTGTGTGGGGGGTCTATTTGGTGTCTTCTTCCCTGCGATCTGCACCCTGGATTTGAATTGATAGGGATGAAGCCACGCTTATTGCAAGCTGACAGCGACACCGGGGCACGGCTGCCCTTGACTAGATAGAGGATGACAGCAGCTCCTCCAGAGTCACATCTAGGCCCACGCTGGAACAAATATGCTTCCAGCAGGCAACGAAGCTGAGTAAATCAGAGATGACAATAAAAGCATCAAGGAAATTGTCCGTCTGGGAGACAGAGTGCACCCGGCACACAAGGTTCAACTTTAATTTGTGAGGAGACCTGTGTGCTCAAGAGGTTATCGCATGAATACCACAGTAAATGATATCACCATGGGCACCAAGCAGGTACCTACTAGCTGGTAAACACAGATCTTGGGTAATTCCAGTATTAAAAGCAACTGAAAGAGGAATCAGATCTCATTTTGCAGGGGTCTCAATGCCTGTTCTTAAAGTTCTCTTGCATTTGAGTTGACAGTCTGTGACTTTTCTATGTTCAGCTGCTGTTCTGCTTCCAGGTTTATCACATTTACTGCCAGAGAGACAAGCTGGCTTGTTATTCTTCCAAAGAACCACCAGAAGAAAGGCAAAGTTTCTTGGGCATCACTCAGATCCACAGGCTAGGAAAACATGAGGGTCCAGAAGACTCATTCCCCAAGTGCACACAAACCAGGCAGATAGTGCTCCATACACACATTTATTCCAATAGATTTATTATGTATATGATATGCCCACAAACGCACACATATTTAGATGCACATCTCTCCATGGGGAATTGACAACAGTGAACAGATTTTATAGTAAATGCAATAATCCAGTAGGGAAAGGTTAAGCTACTTGGTACTAAGGGATAAACACCACAGCAGCATCCACCTTTGGGTGCTAGAAAGTATCTGTGGAATTTGCATCCCAACTCCCTCTTATTCACCCATTCTGGCTCTTGTCTGAAAAAGGGGCTTGGGTTTGACATCTCAGAGGAAAGAGTGCTGAAAACACAACAGAAAATATTGACTTTCTGCCCCCTCTTAATGACCAAAAGCTCTTTTTCTCCCAAAAAAACACTTTTCAATCAGCTCTTATTAAAAGCAAACCCTTTCTTTTGGACCTGGAGAGGTTTGAGGGCCTGTTCTCATGTGTTTGATGACCACTTGACTGATGAAATGATGGCATACCCAGGTTCCACTTGATGCATAATGTGTAACGTTTTCCCATGGCAGGGGTTAGAACTAGATGATCCTTAAGGTCCTTTCCAACCCAAACCATTCTATGATTCTATGCGAGTGGAGATTCTCCCTCATAACAGGTAAAAAGGATTTAACAGTGTTCATCACAGATGCTCTCTGCAATGTCAGGGTAAAACCCCATTAAATCCATCCCAGCTTTTACAAGGCAGGAGAAAGGAACAGAAGGGCCACTGCCAGGCATAAACCACTACCATCTATTATGTAGCACAACAGGAGAAGAGGCGAGGCTACAGGGAGATTTTTCTTTTGGCACTTATTGTCTTCTAAACTCCTCAATCTATACAATATCTATGTTTGTAATCACTCGAAAATTTTCAATTAAATGTAAAAAACCAGAAACAAGTAAATCTATTCTCTCTTTTGACTGTTTTATTGATTAAAATGGATGCCTGAGCTGCAAGCACTGAACCATGAAAAGCAATCTGTCTTGGATGGGTAAGAGATCGTTAGGAAGTCATTGTGCTGAGGCAAGAATAACTGTGCGTGTACACACACATGCACGTGGTGCATGGGCATGGATGTTAGAGTGGAAGCAGCCATCTGCAAGGAAGCAATAAAACTGCGTGGATATGTTGGAATATTGGGTTGGAAGCAATCTGAGGTGTTCGCTTTTCACCGGACCTCATTTGCTAAGTCTCATCCTTCTCTTCAGCAGTAAAAAACCATCCCCTCTGTTGCTATGGAACATAAAGAACAGGTAGGAGAACAACCTCAAGGTCTGTCATTTGTTACAAGCTCCAAGAGCAAGGCAAGTACTTCTTGGGTCATTAGGAGATTTTCAGGCTAAGGACAGGGAGACTCTGCCGCTGATGTTTCACCTTCCCCTGTCAGGGGGAAGTAAAGGACGTTCAATGAGTACCAGACACAGTGAGGAACACTTAGTTTTGCTGGTTTGGGCAGGAGTTAACTTCCAGCAAGGTAAAGCAGGGAAGAAAGTTCCCAAGTGAAGCTTTTGCCATGAGCACTTACTTCAGGATTTCCAGCCTGCAGTGGAGATATCTAATATTGGCTCTTAACAGCTACAGCAACAGATGGAGAATGCTTTGGTCTGCGCTGACAATACTCTTCCTCAAGCAAGACTGTCCTGATATCAACTCTATTTCATCTGAGCACCTGAAGTTGGAGCTGAAATTAACCAAACATTGAGGCTGTTTGTTGCAACCCATCACCATCCCACACACTAAAAGCCTCGAGGACTTCAGCACTGTGAATTCTCAGCCTGTGCAAGAAAAAGATCTTCTGAGTGGAAGCCAGCCTGTAGCCTGCTCATCTCTAGGCATCCTAGAGCTACATCCACCACAAGGGACAAGCCTTAGAGACAGCTCAGTGTGGTTTGCACTTATGGGGTACCTTCCCCCCTGCTCCTTCTACTTTAAAGTGCAAATAACACGTATGAATGGAACTGAATGGGAAGAGCTTTTTGGGGAATGTTGCTCCCCATTTCTATGCTGTATTTGGCCATGGTGCAAACTATGAGACCGTGATTACATCTCATGCTTGAGGCAGCCACTGCCAGGGGGTCAGGATGGGGATGCTCACACACAGCAGGCAAAGGAAATAGGAAAACTCCCAATGATACCAAATCAAACTGGAAGATAATGAAGTTTCAAACCCCAAAACTGACCAGGCCTAGAAAGGCATCACCAGGTTTTACACAGTAGATGGATCCTGCCATCTTCAACATGCACTATCAGATAAAGGCAGCAGCAAACCAGCACACTGGAGATGATCCGCAGAGCCCCAGATGCTGCTCTAGGGTGGAGGAGGATGCAGCCATGAGGAGGCACTGAATGGGTTAGCATCTCTCAGATCCTTTAATATATTTTCCCTAATTAAGCTGTTCAGCTCGCTGGCTTAAAAAGCTGCCAATAGCTGCTACAAATTGATTTATCTTTTGATGAAGGTAAAATATGCTGGAAGAAATGAGAGGCAAACATCGTATGGGTTCGGAGGGATTAAATTACTTTGTCTTGTGTTAAGATTCAAACATATTCTGGAGGCAGAATGAGTCTTTTGCAAGCAAATTGTTTTTATACTATACATTCATTTCTGTGTAAACAGAAGTATACTAATTTACACATCCACCTACAACACCTGCTAGATAACAGAAGTATATACTTAAAAGCCAGATGAGATCCTGAGCTCTCCGTGGGGGCACACACACACACAAATAAAAAGCAATCATCCTGCAACCCGCCTGGGGGGAAGGAAAAAGAAGCCTTCTGGAAGCACAAGCCATCCATCCATAACAGATGTGGCCTAAAGCAGCCTCTACGTGAAGGGTCACAAACAACTAACACGGTGGATGTCAAGTCTTCAAACCTGCATTTCAATTCCCAAAGCATCACTGCGGCGAGCTGCAGTCACCTTGTACTGCATGAGCTTAGAGTTCATCCCCTCCACTTCATTCTTTTGCAGGGTTTTTACTCATCAGCAAGAAATAGTAAGTGAAGAGGGATAAATATTAGGAGTAAATCACAGCCAGCCTGCCAAGACTGAGAAATAACAGCAGCCAGCACACGATAATTTGCTTGATCTCAAATGAGAAGTTTCCCCAGGGGGATGGAACATTCTAACCCTGCTAAGTAAGAGAAGCGAGACAAGGAGCTGGCCTCTGCAGCTCCAATATCCCAGCACATGAGGCCACAAGCGCTGATGTCCCCACCGATACAGATCCTTCTCCTTTTCCCTGCTAAAGCCACGCTCTTCTCACCTCTGCAGCAGCAGTGAGGTTTGTCTGCGTGCATGCTCTATCAAAACCAGCTTCTTCACATCACCTCCAGCATCAGCTTCTCCAAAGAGGGAGTTAAAGAGAGTTCAGCACAAGGGATGCAGCAATAGCCATGGGGGGGTTGCATTTATGAACTGTTATTCTCTACACTCACTTTATCAGCGATTTTGGACGCACGTTTTCTACACAAGCACATGCCAGACATGCGAGAGTGGATAATTCACCCAGACAGGCAGTAAATACATCCCATCTCATGCTTCCTCCTGGCATAATGTGCTTTCTTATGTTACCTGCCACGCAAATCATCACCTTGCAATGGATCCTAAGCTGCATTTTCTGGACTGACCAGAAAAGATAAAGAAACCAATAACCCCTTTTGCCACACGGATACTTCTTTCCTGGCCAATACTTGGAATTTATTGAAGACATCTATTGAATTTAAGGCTTCCCAGTAGAATTTCCCACTCTCTGATTTAGAGGAGCTCTAGATGTTCTCTGAGCTATACAAAAGGCATTTACATAAGTGTCTGTGCAACATCAGGAGGAGCTCACTCCTTCAGCCTATTTCTCTCTCACCATATGAGTACCCAACAACTACCCACCCCATGGTTACTGCAGCTCAACAACGCCGAGGTGGGCTAGAAAAGCCTCACGAATCGCATGTGAAATTACACATCTGATTCCCCCCAAGGCATCTTTTATTTAAATCTCCCTGCAAAACCAGCGTCAAGTCAAGAATTGGGATTGGTGACGCAGCTTTCCAAAGGAACAAAAGAAAGTTAATGTTTCCTTTCCAGCAAGTGAGCCTAGAAGCAAACAGAAAAGCCTCCCTGGGAACTTTCCACGAGGAAAACAGCTCTGTCTTCTCAATTTGGCTTTCAAACCACTTGAGAATCTCTCTTTTTGTTCCTTGACTGTCTCCCTTAATCCTTTCCTCAGTCATTATTCAATATTTGGTTTTGTGACTACATTATTTAACTTGGCACAGCGCTCTGGGACTCAGCTTGCATAAAAGGCTCTACGCTGAAGAATTGGAGGGGACCGTCACAAAGCAGGGAGGAGACAGCGTTGACAACAAAGAGGACACCAAAGCTTCACCCATCAAACCTAAAACCCTCTCTGGGTAAAGCAGGTTGGCAGCCACTAAATCCGAGGGAATAAATCACCAGAGTCAACCCCCGTGTCAGTGGTTTCGTGACGCAGGAAACTGAGCTGTACTTTACAATCAAGGAGCACCTTCCCCGCTGATGTATGCTTGGAGTTTACCATAATTATTTGTGCCACTGTTTGAACGTCCCTGCTGTCAATCTGGAAGTGGAGGGAGAAAAATACACACAAATTTAAAACACTCTTCGTCAGAGACAGGATTAAAGGGGGGGGAGCGATGAAAAAGAAGCAGATCAATCTCCACGCAACCTCCTTTGTATTTTGTTGTGACAAGCCTGAATTTAAACAGCCTGCAAAATCAAAACAACAGGAGAACTATCAATAGACATTAATTTAATCAAGAAACACCATTCTGCTATGCCAGGCCAACTTCAGCTTTCCATCCACGGCGGGAGCTGCTAACACCCTGCTGCCTGCCCTAGCCACCCGTGGTGACCACGGGGTCTTCTCAAAGCCTCCAAAAGCCCTCCCTCCAATTGCATTCCTCCCCGTGTGCAAATCAAAGCTGGTGGTGATGCAGAACCCCGCTAGCACATCTCCATCCCTCCCCCCCAGCAAAAAAGGCTCGTTTTGCTGACAACCACATCCCACTGCATCCTTATTGTCTACTGCAGAGCTTTCAAAGGACAGGCAGATGAAAGGGTAAACATGTTAACAGAAACGATGCCTCCACCACACTTGACTTTGTCAAATCCCGTGCCCGCAGCACGACACTTGGAAACAAGAATCTCATTAAGGAAGGGAGAGTTGAAAGGAGAAGCCCCCGCATACCAAATGCAGGAATCAGATGGACTTGACCTTTCCAATGAATATACATTTTCTGACTGACTCTTCTTGTCAGGGTAATTCAAACAGACACCTGCTAATTCACTTAAAAGGCTTAAATTTGGATACTGGATGGAGTACAATGAAGCGTGATCTACGGGTGGTCCCGCCTCTTCACATGGTCCTGCCCTTGCCCCCAATTTCCTGAGCCACCCTCAAGTCTTCTCCCCTCCTTGGGCTTTTATGTCCCCCTACACACACAGAAGGCATTTCAAGTCGAGGATTCATTAACAAGGTAGAATCTTCTGTGCTGGCACAGCTGGAAACAAAAATCTGATGTTCCTTAACACAAATTGGGTGATTAAATATGCTGGATGGAAAGTACGTGTCCCGATAACGGCATAGGAGAGGGAGACCTCCTTCCAAACAGGCTCCAGCCATTTAGAGCCCGTGCACAAGTTGAAGGAACATGAACCCCATCTCATAAGAGAGCTCCTTGTCTCTTGTACTGAGGACACATCTGGACACAGGACTCCAGATGTGGCCTCACCAGGGTCAAGTAGAGGGGGAGCAACCACCTCCCTCAACCCTGTGGCCACACTCCTCCTGGTGTGGAAGGATGTGAAGGATGCTGGGCTACTCATCACAACCTACACCCAGCCATTCCCATCACCCTTCCCCTTCATGGCCATCCCCACCATGGACCCCAGAGGCACCGCAAAGCCTCAGCAGCCCCAAGAACCCCGGGCAAATCTCTCCCCGCTCAGCTGCAATGGTTCTGCAGCAGCCCCTGTGTCCAGCCAGGCCTGGCTCCAGCTTTTCCCCTTGGCTGGCAGCACTGCGCGCTATGTCCATGGCCAGGGCAGCCGGGAGAGCCCTCATTAAGTTAATGGAGTGTTAATTCACTGGCAGACCGAGGGGAGGGATCTGAGGCTCTGCCTCATTTGCTCAGTGGAAGTGGGCTATTAAAAGGAAGGGTGGCAGGTATCAGGATGAGGGGAGGGGGGGAGGATGCTCGAGGGATGGAAAGGGGCTGCTTGGGGACATCTGGGACTGCACAGAGCGTGTTTTAAAAGTGTGAAGCAGGGATTGGCGCAGAGAGAGCAGGAACAAACTGCCTGCAGCAAAGATGACAGCAGAGCACCACCTAAAGGGACACGGGCATACAGGGACAAGACAAGGGGAATGGCTTTAACCTGACAGGGGAGATTGAGATGAGCTCTTGGGCAGCAGCTCTTCCCTGTGAGGGCGCTGAGGCACTGACAAAGGGTGCCCAGAGAAGCTGTGGCTGCCCCATCCCTGGCAGTGTTCAAGGTCAGGTTGGACAGAGCCTTGGGCAGCATGGTCTAGTGTGGGGTGTCCCTGCTCATGGCAGGGGGTTGGAACTGGATGAGCTGTAAGGTCCCTTCCAACCCAGACCTTTCTGTGATGATCCTAGGATTCTCCCCATCATCTTTATCTTCAGGCTTCAGCTGTTGCAGCCCTACCAGCACAGTCACCCAAGCCAAGCCTTCCTTCCCACCTAGTGACCAAAAGCACTTGCCTCAGGCTGGAAAAGTTCAGCAGCACCCGTGTGTCCACACCAAACTCCTTCCATCCTAAAAATGCCACCTCCCTCCCAATAAGCACGTTGCCACAAGGTGTTTCTATAGCAACAAGCATCTCCAATACAGCCAGCACCGCGACTCCAGCACTGCTCTGCAGACATGAGGGACCGTGGTCCCACTGGCTCTTCCTGCTCTGCAGTTCCATGCAGGACTCCCAGGGCACAGTTCAGCCATTGAGAGGCTTTAAACCCAACCTTCCACTCTCTTCTGGGGTGGTCACAGCATCACAACCCATATGGGTATCTCTGGAGAACACATATGGGAAGGACACAGTATCCCACCTGCACCAAGACCTGCAAGCTCCTGTGCTCGAAAGCAGCAGCAGAGCTGGGGTCATCAGTCACAGATCCATGCTATAGGCAGCCTGAAATCCCAGCCCTACCTTCCCATCGATCTCTTCAGCTCCGTGAAATGAAGAAAAATGCTAGAGAAACACAAGCAAACGTCCCTGAGCAAGCTGAGAGGCAACCAAACAGGACCAGGAGCTGGCAGGCAATGCCTAGCTGAGAAACAAAACCCCAGTTACAGACACAGCTCCAATATCAGCTTCAACATCAGCCCTGGGCCCCCAGTTTGGGGGGTCCACAGCATCCAGCACTCTCTACTGTCTTCAGCTGCTGCATTGGAGGTTGCAGCATGCAGGGGAGAGGATGGGACTAGCAAAGATCTGTTTCTACATGGAGTAAATCTGTCCTCAAAGGTGGCAAGAAACAGCACAGAGCACCTGGAAGGTCTCCCCCACCAACAATAATGACTTCCCAGAGCAGTCTTGCACTTCAAGGATCAAATCATAGAATGGTTTGGATTGGAAGGGACCTTAAAGATCTTTAATGTGGTCAGACAACTCAATCCGTGATTCATGTATATTTTCAACACGTGTCTCCATTCCACCCATCCTTTCCTATCTCTCCCTCTTTTTAACCATCCCATTAAAGTATTTCCTGTCCAACTGGGGGAAAAAAAACACCCCTCTTGGAAAAGAAAAGGAATTTCTAAGCTTAAAATCCAGTTCTCCGCTCCCCAGTCCCCTGAGGACTCCTGCACAGCAAAGAAAGTTTTTAACCACCCTTCTTAAAATGATTTAATCTCCCACATTTCCAGAGCTTGTATGATTAAGCCCTACCTCTAATTCCGCTTTCAGAGCCACAGCTGAATCTCTGCTTAAAGGAAACCAGTGTGGGCCATCTCCCTTAGGTGCAGGGGAGTGGAGCTGCATCCAAGAGGATGTGGGGGAAGAGCTGGGGGTACCAAGGCAGCTCTGAGCATCCCTGCCTCATACTCTGTCCTTACCAAAGATAGAAACATCCTTTTTCATGCAGCCTTCAAGAACTATTGAGCCTCCTTATAAGCAGGAATAGAGGGAAGGTAGTGCAGACACAGGGTGGACCAGCTCACCAGCTCAGGTCATACTCCCTAACCACATCACCTCTGGCACATCTATGGCAGCAGGGAGAGGAAGAGCCTCAAAGTAGCAGGGAAATGAGACCCAAAACTTCAGCTGGGAGAGTCAGGGCAGGACAGAGGCAGCACCAGCCTGAAAACCTGGTCTCAGAGCACCCAAGCAACAGCTTTGGGTTCATAGCGGGCATCTCCGAGATGCACTCCACTGCAGCAGAGGACTCAGTGCAAGTACAGGATATGTGGGAAAGGCCCTGGTGAATTAATCACACATTAATCACTCGTTTACCCTCAGCTTGGCATTATTGACCATTTACATCAGGTAGTGCCCTAGAGGAGAGAGCAAGAACCTGCCCTGCACCAAGGACCTTCATCCCAGGTCAAGAAGAGATGGACCATTAGCAAATAGATCTCGAAGGAGCAGACATTGTAACAACCAAGATCATTAACACAAGAGCTCTCACTAGTGTCAGATTTGGGCTTGGGTTGGATTGGAAAACATCCCCTGACTCTTGTATTGCTGAAATTCCATGGGCAAACCACACCAAATCAAGTCTCAAACCTTCCCCATCCCCTTGTTCGACACAGATGTTTATGCTGCCAAAAGCTATTTGTTTCTTGAGAGTCTCTATGAGCTACTGCTCATGAATAGAAATGCTTTATCAAAACCAGGTCACATTTTGCACTGAAAACTCTAAAACAACTCTTTTCAGGGGGAGGCAGGTTGCCTTCTGTGAGAAAACCACAGAGAATGCTCCTTGGGAGTATTTCTGCTTCAAAAAACAGGAGGAAAATGTATTTTAGGAATATCAGTCTATGAGACGAGAACAAAAAGTCAACACCAACGTTTCTAAGCGTGGTTTCAAATCACTTCACCACAGACACCCCCCCGCGAGCAAAGCAAGGGACACCCACAACCCATCCCATGCAAAGGAAAGGCTCATTGCCCAACCATGGGGAGAAGAAAGCAGGAAAACCAGTGACTGAGGAGCCCTGGGTCATTTATCTTGATTTCTCTTAGCAACGATGGGGGAGGCTAAAATCCATCAGCTCCATTTTCTGGTGTTGAATGTAGCACAAGGTAAAAGTGAGGGCGACGAGAGGGGCTGGAGCAGCTTTCTAAACCAGGCAAAGGGGGTTTCAGGCTGGTCCCTCCAATCTATCAGCTTGGGATGGCTCGTTGCTGCCATCACCCCTTGGGGTTAAACACAGCCCCAGAATTAAGAGACAAGCCCGTTGTCCTGTCTCAAAACCTTTTCAATGTAGTTTGGAAATCACTGCATCTGGTATAGTTGGATTGCTCTGGAAATGCCCATCCATTTATTGTCTCCTCATCTCTGGTAAACATTGCCATGCAGAAGAGACATTTCCCACCACCAGAGATCCAAAGGGCAATGATATGCCTGGCTAAATGAACAGGTAGATGTACTTTCATTAAACCCACCACATTTAAATTACTCACAGATGAGATTGAAGACATGAGGTTAAAAACTTAATTGACTAAATCAACTGAGACGCCGAGGGCTGATTATATCATTTAAAATAAATGTAATATTGGCCATCAAAACGGGCACAATCTATTATTTTGTATCAAAAGCCATTATTCAAGAAGCACAAACAATATCCTCTCAAAGCCCCAGTGGATTTAAGAGCATCTCCCTCCCTGCTTTTCTCTGATTGTTTTTCTTCCTCTGTGAACTGGGCTGGAAGAAACGAGCAGGAGCCTCCCCACGACTCCTTGAAATCCTGCATCTTTCATAGCACCAACCAGGTTGGAAAAGACCTTTAAGAACATCAACTTACCCAGCAAAGACTGTGACCCTATGAGTTTTATGGCTACAGGGGGCCAGGCACAACCACCCTGCCCAACCTCATGTGCACTTTGGGCTGGACCCTCTTGCTTCTGTATCACACCACTAAATGTGTGCTTCACCCAGATTTTTCCTAGGAAAGACTCAACACCAGCACTTGGAGAGGTGGGAAACCCTCTCCACTCACCATAAATCACCCCATTCAAACCCCTATGGGTTATCCAGGTTCTCTCCGCATCCAGCTTCATGCCTGAGCCACCAGCATCATGCCCATGTCAAGGGACAGGAGCTCAGTCCACAGCTCAGCATCTTGCGGATGAGATAGCCCTAGGACATGACTTCCACTCTTCACTTCCTAAAGCTCATCCACCCAGAGGTCTGAACATCACCCCTAATGCTCTGAATGAGTATTAGCCAAAAGCCTGAAAACCCTTCAGAGAACAAGCCCTTTCCATGGAAATCCAGATCAGCTTGCAAATTATTTCCTGGCCTGGACTGGGAGCTCATTAGAGCCTGGGTGTTATCAATTATGGATGGCTCTGGTGGCCCTCAAACCCAGGCTATGGTGCCACAAGGAACTGTTTGCTCCAAGCCTTCAAACCTCATCCCTTTCATCTCCTGCTCTCCACTGATGGGCAGGAGGAAGGATCCAACCCCAGCATCACTAAACCCCACTAACTGCAGGGGAAGGCAAGGGATGACCCCACCAGCCTCAATAACATGAAGAACATGCAGATCAGCCCCTGGGCTCTCAATTGCACCAATTACATTATAATTACAAGCAGGGCCATCAAGGGTTTCTCAAAACCTATGGCTGTTCTTCAGGGATCAGACAGGGAAAGGCTCCTCTACTGCAGGAAGAGCACATTTGTATGCATGCACCATGAGAACGGAGAGATCACGGTCAAAGCAGGGCTCCCTGCTTGTAGCAGGGAGCATCCCTCACCACCCTTCCATCACCCCTTCACCCACAGAGCCAGACATAGCAATTCAGCCAGCCATTCCCATAAGGAACAGGTTGTGGGCTCTTATCCACAGTTCCCAATGTCCCAGGGGATAACCCACACAACCTGGTGTCCGCAGTGGCTCACCCAGCTGCCACAATGATCTTTTCCCAGGGGTCTGCAGGACAAAAGGAGGATGATATGGAACAGGGGGGATGCATCCTAAGATGTCTCATCCTAAATGCACTGTACCAGCTACTAGGAAGAAAACTAACTCCATCCCAGCCAAAACCAACAGCAAAAGGACAGCAGGAAAGCTCCTCATCACATGTGCTCCCAAAAAGCACTGTGCTGTCAGTGTTAATGCAATTGAGAACATTGGATCCCCTTTCCCAGACCCCTGGCAGGCCAAGTATTGGGGTCTCTACTTTCCCCATGCAGCTATGGGATTGGATGAAGCACATTTCCTGCCCCACTGAGTGTGCCCCACAGCAGGGCTGCATCACAAAGCCATTTAAAACAAAAACTGAAAGACCCAACCAAGAACACTTTAATAGCAGGGTTTGCAGGCACGGTACTCTCCGTGTGCTGTGGTAAAGCAGCCTTCAGAAGCTCGAACCAAAAGCTGTCCTATGCACTGCCCAAAACACCTTCCAAATACACACAAGGCTCCTTATACCCTCCCTGTCCTTCTGCAGGAGGCAGGTTGGTGGCAAGAGGCAGTGGAAGGGAAGCCAGCTCAAGTGGGATGCTGCACACCTGGATGTGCCAACCTCATCCAGGGGGAGAACAGGCAGGAGGGCTCCCTGCAGCATGGAAACAAGGGTGTTGCCTCCCTGCCTGCTCCCCACCACCTCACCGGGGCTTGAAGCTGTGGGTGCATTACAAAGGGAAGCTGGAGAAGTGTTAAGATTCCCAGCACGGCCTGGGAGGAGACATCCCCAGCATCCCACTGCAGCATGAACCAATGCTGCCAGGTTAATTCCCTTCCTCAGTTCATTCCAGCTTATTAAAGCCAGCAGGCACCCTGCAGAGGATTCATTACCTGTGTCACTTGAAGGCAAGGCTGGGCCTTAATGAGCCTAGCAACAGGGGAATGACGCTCCCATCACCATCCCCGATGGCTGGGTCTATGTTGGATATGGGAAACCTCACAGCCCCATTCCCACGGGCAGCGCTATAATAAACAAGTTTTCCAAGCTCCCATTCATCCAGACACAATCCTGATCCCATTTCCTCATCTCTTCCTGCTTTTCACCAGCCTAGCTCAGTGCTCACATCACTTTTATATGCTGGGAATGACTGGTAGAGGACAAAAGGAAATGGATTTGGAGCTAGGTGAGTGAGCACGTTCCTATCCAGTGCTATGGCAGCTGCTGCAGCGCATCTTCATCCCTTTAAATAGTTCCCCCTGCAGAGCCAGGCTGGCTCTATAAAAGAGCTCTCTCTTAATTTATCTGGTCCTTCTCCATCGCTGGTCAAACAAAGCCTGAGCGGGCAGGTAAAACATTGCAGGAGCTAACAGAGGATGGCAGGCTTGGAATAGCGAGACAGAAAGCAAGTGGTGGACTTCAGCACGAGGACCACACTCTACGCCTCTATTAGCAGCCCTGGCTGGCATCTTCCAGCACCAACCTGCCTTTTTCAGCTGTTTGTTAGCCCTTCCCCTCCCCATTTTTCACTGTTATCCCTTTTTTCTCACCGGGTGGCTATTTAATTTGTTGTATTCCCTGCTTTCACTTCCATAAGCAAAATAAAACTCACATCTGGGCTATTATTTTTTGTCTCTCTCTCCCTTCATTTCCAAAAATCTTTCTTTTTATAGGGAAAAAAGGAAAGAAAAAAGAATGGGAGGGAGGATGCTAAAGGAGGCAGGAGATGAAAGCAACTTTTATTTACAGTCCCGAGAAGAAGGATGCAAAGAGGAGCAGAGTGTGAGCATCAGATGTCACTTGCATCAAAATTTCAGCCCTACAGAGGTGATATTGTGTGCAGTTCTGGTGTCCTCAACACAAAAAGGACATGGAGCTGTTGGAACAAGTCCAGAGGAGGGCCACGAGGATGATCAGGGACTGGAGCACCTCCTGTATGAAGATAGGATGAGAAAGTTGGGGCTGTTCAGCCTGGAGAAGAGAAGGCTGCGTGGAGACCTCAGAGCAGCTTCCAGTATCTGAAGGGGGCTATAGGGATGCTGGGGAGGGACTCTTCATTAGGGACTGCAGTGATAGGACAAGGGGTAATGGGTTCAAACTTACACAGGGGAAGTTTAGATTGGATATAAGGAAGAAGTTCTTCACTGTGAGGGTGGTGAGGCACTGGAATGGGTTGCCCAGGGAAGTTGTGAATGCTCCATCGCTGGTGGTGTTCAAGGCCGGGTTGGACATAGCCTTGGGTGGCATGGTTTAGTGTGAGGTGTCCCTGCCCATGGCAGGGAGTTGGAACTGGATGAGCTTAAGGTCCTTTCCAACCCTGACTGTTCTATGTTTCTATGATTCTATGATATGAGTCAGAAAGAAGCATCCAGGGCCTCTGGCCGAGCAAAAACGTGGCCAAAAGCACTGTGCCACCCAAAAAGCTGGGAGAGAAACACACTGGGGATGCCTGGGAATCACTTGCCTCCTGCATGGAGCTGGGTGATGTTATGACCTTACCTTCTGCCTTCCTCCCCAGTGCTTTTCTATACAGCCATCCTCTTCTGGAGCAGCTTTGCTCCACCTCCTACATTACCCTCTGAAGGCCTTTTTGCTCTCAGGAGCAGCATTTTGGTCTCCATACACCTTGACCACAAAGAAAAACGTACCCATTCACCCCTCAAAACCTTGTCTGCCCAAGTCTAAAGCAGGAAGAATATTATCCGCATGAGGCAGGATGTCTTCAGCATCATCTCTGCTGGTGATCAGAGGAACAGAGACAACACACAGAGCACAGGAGGGATGAAATCCCTCATTGAAGCCTGAGTGAGGAATCATCATCAGAGCCCAGTTCTGGCAGCCAGAGAGCGGTTAAAACCAGTGGGAAGGTTTGCAATGCAAACAGGGCCACATTCACCCCAGGTGTACCCCATCTCCTCAGGTGGTGCTGTGGGGTGTCACAGAGGACATCACCAGAGCTTATCTCAGGTACATGGGGAAAACCCCAATCATATATGACCTAATGCACCAAAAGCATGTGCAGCCATCCTCACTAGCACTAATAGCAGGCCTGGATGGCTTTCCCAGCCTCCAAAAGGTTAAAGATGCCATCAGGAAATCAAAGTAGATGACACCTGCATATCAGCATCATCCTACTTAGAAGGCTGCATGCCTGCCAGGATGCCCAAGGCAAACCTGCTTGCTACTGAGTGCTATTTAATCCTTGCTGCTGGCCTTCATCCCCAGGTTTTTACCTTCTCTCCTTACCCATCAGACTTTAAAGAGCGCCCTGCAGCTCCAGTGATCACTCTCAATTGCTGCAGAAGCAGGAGATGTTTGTTTTTAATGAGTTCTCCTATAGAGATGGGGAGCAGTGCTTGAAGAGGGATGGATATCACAGATCTGCCAGGCTGGGACCGCAGGAGACGGCAGCACCAGCTTCCACCACTGCATCCATGCACATCTGGGTGGCTTGGACGCCTTTCGTAGCTCACTTTGCCTTCTAGCCTGGGGCTCCCTCTGCCTGCCACCATCCTGTGCATGATGCCTGCTGCCCCCGTGGCTGCTGGCTGGGTTCCTGTTGGGTATCTCAGCCACGCACTGTTCATGCCATGGCACAAGGATGGACCTTCTAAAAAGCTGAGGTGTCTCCCTCAGACCATACCTTCGAGCATCACTGGAACCTCTCTATGGGTCCTCCTTCATAGGTGTAATAAGCCTCTGAGAACAACAGATCTCCTGCTCCAGAGCCACCACAGGGATTCGGTGCCAGCTCTAGTTTCAAAAGCACTGACGCCAGTTACGAACACCACCTAAGAACTAAATATCAGTAGCAACTACCTGGGCTGAAGTACAGCCGATTGCCACAACCCAGAGCTTCCAGCAGGAGCATGGGCCCCCTTGCAGACAGCATTTTGGAGAAGGGAAGCTCCCAGAACACATCCGCTGCTATAACCTCGGCTAGCAAAGCCCACAAAGGGATAGCAGCCATTCTGCATGGTTAGAGGTGGGATACCAGCCTCATGGCAGGTCTATATCCCTCCTTCCTCTACAAACCTGGGGGTCCCAAGGAGCAAACCCAGTTTGGGGCTGCCCCCTATCCCTATTCCAAGTCGAAGCATCCCCAGCCCTGTAGCAAGCTAAAGATGGGATGTGAATTTCAACGTGCCTGGAAGCAGGATGTGAAGTTTCCAGGAGGGAGAACATGACGAATTGACCCAGAGCATCACAGGCATGGAGCAGAGGGTGACGACTTCTTCACCGTACATCCAGCTGTATTAAACATTTAAACTTGCCACATAGATCTAAAGGGCTGTTATTTATGTTTGCAAGCGCTGATCAATCATACAGTGGCCCCAAAGGATGCCAGACCTTTAACTACTCCTCTCATTATGCCTGTTGTGCCCACGCTGCTTAATATTTCATCCACATGGTTTCCAAGCAAAGCTGGAGTGGAATCTGATGTCCTGCTGGAGCAGAGACCTGCCTTTGTCTTTTTATCAGCTCCCAATCAAGCACAGAGATGAAGGGAAGAATTAACTTGCGTTGTCTTCTCCTTTCAAGGCAACAGATTGGGCCTTCTCCACACCTTGCGCACTCCAGGGCACATCCAAAGAGCTGAGGATGCAGAAGGGAATGCCAGGGCTTCTCCAGCCTGGACACACTGGGGACTGATGTTGCAGTTGGGAGGATGAAGATACTCCAAAGGGGTGGACTCACCTCGCATCCTGCAGAAGACACAACCAACTACCCTGCAAAGTGCCTGTTAGGGAGCCAGCAGGCACTAAACATGTTAATCTCCGCCTGTTACACCTATTGGTATGTCCAAACTTGTCCCAACCTCCTGCACTATCACCATCCCAATGGTTGCAGGCAAAGGATGAGCATCAAGGACTAGAGTGCTCCATGCAGCTGGGAAGTGCTGGAGCTCCCCATGGGACAAAGCCCTTTTCAGCTAAGGCTGTATTATTCCAGCACGTCTCTTTTGTGCACCAGGGCTAATTGAATGGCGCTGGTGGTGCTAAGGAGCCCTCACAATCCAAGACCAGAGTCAGTTGAATCTCTGAAATCATGTAATTTTTTGCATGAGTGAGTGTGCAGATGTACAAAAGAAAAGGAAAAAGGGGGGGGAGGGGGGGAATTAGACCCTTAAATGAATCCATTATTGACAGCAATGAATGGTTGGAGTTACAAAGCAGCCAACAGGGAATCATCCCCCTCCAACCACACAGGGACAAGATACATCCCCTGATCAAAGCTGAGCCCCCTGGGAGCAGAGGTTCTCTGTTAGACTTGCTTTGTGCAGGAGCAATAGGTTCATTAGCAGACCCAGAGCTCATTAGGGAAATGAAGAGCTGACTGTCACCCCTCCAGCCACGCTACCACGCGGGATCAAGGGGAAAGGGATTGGAAAGCAATTGGGAGAGGGGAAAGCTGAGACCTTCCTCCAGCCATGCCACAGGGAGCTATTGCAGACCAAGATGCCTCTCCCGAGAGCTGCAGGAGCACACACAAGTGCTGCTCCTTCCCTTCTTTGCCACTTAGCCCTTCTCCATGCAACTCCTTCCCAGGGCTCCCAGTACAGCCACAGCCACCACTCTTATTCCCAAGTCATGCCTTTGTCCCTCTGCATCTCAAGTGGATGATGATGGTTCCCAGGCCCTATTTCTGCACCACAGAACACCACAGGCAGGAATTCACCAAATTCACCCCCATCTCTCAGGTCTCACAGCCAGAACCCAAACTTAAACCTTTTGCTGAGGCTCTGTAAGACCGCAGGTGCAGAGCATCACAAGGGCACATCTAGGTAAGATTAATAAAGCCTGCATTGGATTGACAAGGAAGAGGGAAAAGGGGACTAACTGGCTGTGGTTATTATTCCAGGCACACCAAGCACCCACATCAGGAGGAACAAAAAGAGTTTTCACAAGCACCACGGTCAGTTTTTAGCTCAGGACTTATGAATTTCATTCTTAGTGCGCTTTAATTGCGCTTATGAATTAAAAATGAGCTCTCTCTGTGCTGTGTAAAGCAGCTGCATCCCCCCGAAATACTGCACTTCAACTCCTAAACTCACTTCAATCACACATGCACACACTGGGAGTGCTAGAAATTGCCTTCTCAATTCCATTGCACCTCAGCCACACTTGGACGTGTTTTAAGTCACTGCTGTGCTGTACGGAGTGACATTAATGGAGTGTTTATGAGCTGTCTGATCAGCTTCCCACTGTCTTTATTACTGGACATCAGGGTCTCTGCAATGTCCCAATTAAACAGAACCAAAGAATACTTAATACACCATAAACTGGTGGCCCGGCCACTTGAACTGATTAACCAGCTGTTCCATGTATCCGGGTCCCTGTTAAGTGATGCTGCACAGTCCATACTGCCCACACAGCTCCTATATCCTGGGAAGGTGAAGGGTTTCAATGGAGATTTCAGGAGAGGCTGAGGGAAGAGCATTGGATCTGGATGGCAGACTCAGCGCCTTGCGTTTCAGCCCAAAACAGGATGGTGCAGAGAGACAGATCCAGGTATGTGAGGCACAATTCAACTTGGACATCAAGGCATTTTGTAGGTCCTGTTCCATTTAACCAGCTCCAGTGGAGGAAATAACCTGGATCACTGAAGAAGAAATCCTTCCATCTTAACACCAACATCTTAAAACCTCCTGTCTTCATACCAGGAGAAATACAGGACCTTCAAAAACCCATTGTCAACCTAAGATCAGCTCAAAACATAAAGAAGGACCAGGAAAACCTTTTTTGGCATTCACCTCAGCTTGGATGTAAGGCACAAGCGCAAAATGAGGATGCCCCATCCCTGACAGTATTCAGGGCCAGGTTGGATGTGTCTTGGAGCAATCTGGGCTAGTGGAAGATGTCCCTGCCTGTGGAACTGGATGAGCTTTACGGTCCCTTCAACACGAACCAGTCTGGGATTCCCTAAGGAAAAATCATCACAGGACCTGGCCACATGCTTCCTGCCCCAGATACAGAGATATCCAGGGATGCCCCAGGTCCCTTCACTCAGGTAGAGCTCTTCAACCTTCCACCTCCCAAGTGGACTCATCACTGGCATCATCCCTCCCATCAGGACAGCACAGAGCACCCATGCACAGCAGACCATCACATCCTCAATGGCAACACTAGTAATTCCGGGATGAGCAGCAGTCCCATGTCCCCTCCACAGGGCAGGGCTGGGAGCAGAGCAGGGATTTTCCTGCATTTTCCAGCTGCAGGAGTAAAGATGCTCCTGCCGTCTGCAGGCTCGGCAGTGACACCAGTTGAGATAAAGGAGAATTAAAGGTACAGAGGAGAACTAAGCAGATCCTTGTAGATTGGAGCCGAACAAGATAAGGGAGCAGTGATGAATACAGATGCATTACACCAGGACAATTCAAAGCACACGAAATCTTGGTGGATGGCAAGAAGCGATAGCGCCACGTACTTACAGTCCCCAAGTGACTTGCGAAGCCAAGGGTCCTCCAGGGCCTCAGCCAGCCACGCTCTGGGGGACAAAGAGAACAGCCTTTCACAAACCAGGAGTCTGTAAGCTCAGGAGGGAATGCTGATGCTTTACCAACGAGGGAATCCCTCAAATCTCAGGCAGGAACATTTTTACTCGCTGCTTGGTTTACAGGACACCGGCAGAGCGCTGTTATCAAAGCCTTCATCTCCCCCTCCCCTCTCCTAAATGGAACAGTCAAGGAAAATAGTCTAATTTGACAATTTTCACTTGGCTGAAATGATAGGTGGAGGAGACATGAAAGGAGGAAAGCATATTATTCACTAGCTGATAAATTATCCCCATTATAGGCAAGGCAAATCCGAGATGCTGGGGACAGCACACATGGGTTTGGCAGCCTCTAAAGGGCTTTGCTGCTGTGCTGCGGACAGGAACCCTCTTTCCCTGCTCAGCCCTTGCCCATGAAGCCTCAAGACAAAGCCAAAGGAACAGGGGGCAAACGGCTGGTCCAAAACCTGTCACTGCTCCTGCCACCTCCAGGTACCCCGTTGCTCCTGGGAACAGCCTCATCTCAACACCACTTTTGTCCTTTATCCTCCTACTTCATAGAATCCCAGACTGGTATGGGTTGGAAAGGACCTGAAGATCATCTACTTCCGACCCCCCTGCCATGGGCAGGGACACCTCTTGCCCACCAATTCTCTCAGCCCCACACAAGTACTGGTCCAGGTATTGATGCCCGGCACCTCCCAGCCCCAAATGATGCTGCAGATGGGCAGGGAACAGCATGCATCTCCTAAAGGGACACCCCTGCCATCATCCAACCCTTCAGAGCAGGAACCCAGGAGCCTTGTGAATACAGACACCCCATTCCCACAGCCCTGCACCCCCAAACCACCATCCCCATGGCTCAAACCCACCCTGCTGTATTCGTGAATTCATTCCCCAAGTTCTCCCTGTGCTTGAGCGGGTGTCTGCTTGTAATTGCTGGCGGCCAAAATCTGTTCTGTTTTTTCTGGCTGAGGTACCAGGCAATCATCAGCTGTAATTATTCCGAGTCTTGTTACAGATGGATCTCCAAGCTTTCAGTCTTAAACAGAATTCATTATTCAAATGCTGGCTCCAGCCTTCTGCAGCAGGGTAGGCACAAGCGCTGCCGGCCCCCCGCAGCCACCGCCGCCACCAAATGCTTGTGGGGAAGGTGAGGATGATGGTGGGATCTGCCTGTCAAAGCCACCCCGCTGCTGTTCCTAACACTGTTCCCACCCAGCACGTGGTTTGGATGCAGTAAGGCCCCAAGGAAAACGTGGACTCCCAAAGGGAGAAGGGATGGGGGCTGCAGGCTGGGGATGCAGTGAGCATCATCCCGCATCCAGACAAGCTCCCAGCACAGCTCTGCCTGTTTCCAAGCTCACTTTGGATACATGACAGCACAGAGAGGAGCGCCAGGGGCTCAGTAGTGACTCAAAGCACCAGGAAAAGGTGTTACCAGACCAAATAGCAAAAGCAGCACTGAAAAGCAAATCAAGCCGAGCTTTTCCTTAGTGAAACCATCCATTTCGGCAGAGCTTCCAATGCAAAAGCAGCAGAACTCCCAGTTTTGCTTAGCACACAGTAACTTTTTGCTTTCAAAACAGACGTCATTTCTGATTCTAAAGTGCAATAAAACACTTTAGAAGTTTCCAAAGTTTAATATCTAAAGATCCTAAAAACACACCAAAGTGAAAACATCTCCCTTACACGTGAAGCTCTTAGGAGGACAGCAGCAGATACAGCTCCTGCCAGTGATGCTCAGGCACCAGCTACCGGGGGACCTGGCATTGAAAAGCCCCAAGGACCACAGTTTACAGCCCAACTGTGAACCTGTTGCCTTATGGACAAGCCAATACATCCTCCCTGGCCCTTGCAATGCTGTTTGCACATCCCTGGAATGTTCACCGGGAAAACACTTTAAGATTCCACAGCATTTTGGGGTTGGATCCCAAGCAGGAGCAAAGGGAAGGAGCTGCTAGGAAATGCAATTCCTGGCTCCTCTGCATTAAAGCAAAGCTCTCCCTCCCCTGCATCCAAAGAGGCAATTCCCTGACTCTTATAGGCTAAAACTCATAGTGCATCCCCTGGCTACTGCAGCCCCAACTCAGGGCTGTTGTCAGTTGGAATGGGAGCGCAAATCCACCTGGAATTGTGTGGGCCTGCAAATATTTCATTGCAGGGATAGCTCTGTGCAGTGGAAGCAGATAGTGCAGGATGGAGCTGGGGGTCATCAATATCAGGTTTATGGATATCAGCTTTATAACAGCATCAAGATCTGCAGGGAAAGCATCTCATTTCCTTCCAAATATCCCATTTTTACATGGAAAAGGCAAACAGGGGCAGTTCCCATTTCAAAAGTCACTATTCCCTGTAAGGAATTTCAATATGAATGATTTCCCCCTCCCAAAAAGAGCCTTTCTAACCAAGTTTCCCAGGAGGACAGGGACATTTGTAGCAGGCAACAAAGTGCTGCTTATCTCCTGCACATCCAAAATGGAAACACCACTTCCTGGTGGGATTTCTGCTGTTTCCACTTTAATCTCCCCATGCCTCCTGCTACTGTTTGCATTTTTGGTGTGTCTATTTGAAAAGCAAACAGCATTGCCTGCTCCTGCAGCTCCCTGCCTTTGGCTTTGCTTTGCATCTATTTGTTTTGCTCAGCAGTTTAAATTATGAGTCCCTCACCCTGCAAATACCTTCTTGCACATGGATGCATGGAGGATGTGCCATGGTGCAAGAAGAGCCCTTGAGCCCCTAAAATGCAGCCAGATTCACCTTAACCCCATCTTCAGCCATTAAAGAATGGACCTTCCTAATACCTCATCCCAGCACAATGACCCCATATGCTCCAGGCCCAAAGGTACCAGTTCGCACCAAGGTTGGTGAAGTTGGAAATGGGATGGGGAAGGGATGGGAAGAGGTTCAGCTCATCTGGGGGAAGCCAGAGGCTGTTTCCATGCCTGGGAAGGGATGATGACATCAGGGAAGGAAAAATCCCCTCCTGCTCCATCCCAGCTTCCACCCCACCAACCATCACTGGTTTAGGGTCCAGCTGGTTTGCATCAAGCTGAAACACTTCCAAAAGGCAAACGCTAAAAGGAATCACTAACCAAACCTGATTTCCTTACCTTTAATGAAAACCTAAATAAAACAGGTCATTCCCAATCCCTGTTTCCCTCTGGGTTTATGGCGATTGAAGGACTCCAGTGTAAGCCCAAAAATGGGATGCAATTCCAAAACCAGGGGGTGACCTATAGCCAAAATGCTGCCAAATCACAAGAAGAACCCAGGGAAATTGGGAGGCAGGGGGGCAAAATCCACCCCACTGCACACAGTGGGTGCTGCGCTGCGCACCCAGATCCGACCCAGCAGGGTGCTGTGGGTCACACATAGGACCCTCCCAGAGGCAAATGCACCCAAAGCCGCACCAGGAGGGATGTTGTGTTGTGGTTTGGGATGCAGCCTTTGTGTGGCTCAGGATAAACAAAGGGCCTGAAGAAAGGCAATTAAAATATTATAATTATTGGCAGTGGAGTATTTGCTTTTATCAGCTCCTGTTGGAAAAGATGCAAATCGAGGGGATTTTAGCATTCCAGTCAGCCCAGCTTCCTCCTGCAGGGCTGGAAACACTTGCTTCAGTCAACTTGGTGGTGCTGGGTTGCTGGTTTCCCTCTTATTTTTGCCTTTGTTGGTAATGAATATACTCACACTCCTTCTCTGGTAGCTCAGCCCCCTTCCTTTGCTCCATCCCAAGTCCCATGCTGGGATGGGGACACTCCCTTCCTTTGCTCCATCTTCTCCCCCTGCTCATCCCAAGTCCCATACTGGGATGGGGATGCCCTTTTCTTTGCTCCATCTTCTCCCCATGCTCATCCCGAGTCCCATAGTGGGATAGGGATGCTCCTTTCCTTTGCTCCATCTTCTCCCCCTGCTTATCCCAAATCCTGTAGTAGAATAGGGATACCCCTTCCTTTGCTCTATCTTCTCTCCCTGCTTATCACGAGTAGTGCCCCATAGTGGGATAGGGATGTTCTTTTCTTTCATCCTCTCCCTCTGCTCATCACAAGCAGAGCTCCATACTGGGATAGGAATGTTCCCTTCTTTCGCTTTACCTTCATCCCATGCTCATCCTAAGTCGCACACTGGGATGGGGATGCTGGGGGAGGTACAAGGAGATTGACATCCCCCGTTACCCAAAACACCCAGGCTGGAAGGAAGGCATCAGGACCGCTCTGCACCGGGACCTCGTAGAGTGCTGCGAGGTGTTTGCAGGCGAATCCGGGCAGAGGCTGGGGTAAATCTAAGGCGAGAGCACCCTCCTCTGGCCAAATCCTGGCTTATGATGCCCAGACCCCACATCCTATGTAAGGGGCGATGACACAGTGTGGTACAGCCCAGCCAGGGATGGGATGGGCGCTCGGAAGTGATGAACATGGATGCAGCTCACTGCTGTTATCACCACGTCTATTAAGCCGAGATTAATATGCTGTGGAAGAGTGATGCAGTATGAGCTGCACAAGCTCTAAGCAGGGCGGTGTATGTGCTCCAAAGCATATCCTGCTGCAAATCACTGCAGCTTTCCTACTATTTCATTTCCCTTTGCCAGGAGTATTCTCCTCCTTGCACCTCCTAACCCAGGTGGGATATCACCCCTATCCCTGCAGGAAATACAGACGCCCCCAGCACTAAGGGAAGGGCTCTGGGACATCCAAAACCGGGTTTGCACAACACTTTCCCCATCTAAATGAAGCAAATTGGTGCAAGATTCTGGTGTCTGGAGCTCAAAAAGTAGCAAATACATTCAAGATATCAGGGAAAAGAAAGGACTTTGTCCTTTATTACGCTCCTAAAACAGCTCCATCCCATGTCCAAGCACCCCTCACAATGCAGTACAGAGCTACAGAGGTTTAATAAACTCTAAGTAAAGATGAGAGCACTGTTGGTGGTGTCTTTTCCCCGTCTTTGAAACAGGGGCAGTCTTAAATGCAACCTTGTTAAGCGTTCTGCAAAGTTCTAGTGGTGACTTCAGACACTGGGTTTGGGATCAGGAAGGGCATCGCAAGTATGGAGAATGGGCACACACTTCTCTTCCTTGCCTTTAGCACTAGTTTTGGGAAAGCAGGGAGCAAAAGGAAGGCAAAAGGCAGAGAAAATAATTGTGTGATCCATAGGGGTAAATCCTGGCTGCATCATTCCAAAGCTCTAGCTTGGGGCAAAAGGGGCAGCACAGCCTGGCTCCAGCGGGTCCCTGCAGCACCTGCCCATGCCCCGCAGTGCTCTCCCAGCCCCTTTCTCCTTGCATAGCCTCAGGGCAGCGCTGAATAAGGCTCTTGTCCCACATTGAGTTTACTTAGACCGTAAAACCGACAATACGATCAAAATGCAAAGAGAACCCATTCACTTCTTCACCTCCTTCACCCTTTAGGTCGCATTTGCCATCACATTCCACGAGAGCCGATTCGTTTCCCTTGTTTCTAACCCATTTTGCTGCTGGGTTCTCTGCAGGAAGAGCCGGCCCAAACCCCCACTTTTCTCCTCAAACTAACCCCTATATTAGGGCAGAAGCACCGGGTTGAGGACGCTTTCCCAGCAGAAGCAGCCCAGCTCAAGCCCTAAGAGCTACCAAAGCAACAGGCTGCTGGAAACAAACCAAACCAAGACTTTCTTCTTATTATTTCTCTATTGTTTGCCCTTGTTGTGGAGAAATCTCTAACCCTAATTGTCTCCCGGTGGTTATGATTGAGGCATGGCTGGGTCATTTGCATTACAAATGGCTTTTGGTCCAGCCCTGATGAAGCCCATTAACACATACTTGGTTGTGAATGCCTCACTGCAGAAAGCTTCTTGCTCCTCCAGTGGTCACCAGCTCGCCTTTCCCATCAGAGCAGCAGCGAAAAGGGACAAAGCAGACATTCACAGGGGTTTATTTAGCCCTTGGGGCAAAATGAAGCAGCCTGGAGCTGTTTTCTTATCCTGGGAGTGGAAACGGGAATGGCTCAGCCCATCCTCAGCTGGCTGTGGTCATTGTTCCAAGTGTTTTCACAGGTTGGAAGTAGCCATAGTAATTCAGGAGCTAAATCTCTATTTAGGGAACAAAGCTAACACTGGGTGAGGTGATGTGCTCTAAAGTCATCCGCATCGACTTCTTCCCTGGTCCCCAACGCCATTATTCATCCCAATTCATACTGGAGCATAATGCCAGCTAGCTACAAGCCCTCTTAGCATCACCTATAAAGAGCCATCGACATCATCTATGAGGAGCCATCAGCTCTCAACTACAGCTTGCTGAGGGCTGGAAGCACAGCAGCGCCTGCAGGCAGGTCTCACATACAGCTGTGATTAATACAATCACCCCAGGAGGGGAAAACTCAAAACAGAGCCATAGTTTGGGGAATTCAGGAGTTATATTTGGCCTTAAACACAATAGAATGGGATAATTACACAGCCAAAATGCCACCTCTGAAATATTCGAGATGAAATTTGCATATTAAAAGAATCCCCACGAAAAAATCATATAAACCAGCAAAAATCCAAGTGGAAACAAGTTGGTAAATAATGAATATGTATTCGAAAACATGTAATATAGTTTCACTTCGAAAGTAAAGGAGTTGCTAGGCTGGTAAATACCAGCCTATAAAGAGCACATCGCAGCAGAGCCTTAGTGTATTCAGTCTTTGGTGAGGTTTCGTGAAGGCTCAATCCAGCCCACTCAGAAGCTCCATAAATGGCCTTTTCCATGGTTGTTTTGCAGATTAAAACACAGGACATCACCTTATTTTCTCTATTACTTTGTATACAGCTGCATTTCCAGTCGCATTACAGCCTCAAACCTTGATGAAATGAGCAGTTTTAGTGGGATTCCCGCATTCCCCTTGCGGCATGTGGAACCTGGTGTAGTTGTAGGTTATGAGAGCCCAGCACCAAGCGTCAGAGCAGGTTTAGCTTATTTCTTTTGTCCGAAAGACATATTTACCCCCAGAAACCATGAAAACAGCCACACAGGTTGGAGAAGCAGTGTGCACATACAAGAAAACATGGGAGCTGGAATAAATTTAAGAGGGTGATGCAAATCATGCTGGAAATCACCAGCTGGAAAAGCAAAGGGAAAAAACAACGTCTTCTTGACATTAAGAGCTGAAAACTCATCCCCACCTCTAATTCATCTTGGATGCACTGCCTTCCACACATGCAGGGCTGCCTAAAGCCTGCATCCCCCCCAGTCACGTTGCTGTGGCAGCCTTGAGGCTCTCCTGACGCCCCCTTCCCGCATGGAAGCGCATCTCAGCTCTCACCAAAAACACCCATTCCCACCAGTAAATACCATCAGCACCCAACTCAAGCGAGCCTTAAGGCTTGCTAAAACCAACGAGGAAAGGCGAACATATACATACATTTTAAATAACATGAGGCTGGGGCTATTTTCTCACACCAACAGCCTCTCCAGCACAACTCACCACATCCCCCCTGCCTCCCCAGCAATCCTACCTGAGCCAAGCTCTGCCCAGCGAAGAAACACCGCCCAAAAGTTGGTTTCTTGCCCAAACAGAGCCAAAAGCACTGCAGCAGCAAGGAAGAGGACCCCCTGCACACAACCATGCCAAAGGGCTTCCCTCCAGGTGTGCTTAAGAAAGGTGAAGAGGAGCTTCCCCCATTCCCAAAAGCAGCTGGTGAGTGTGAACCCTCTGGTTAGCCAATGGGCTCCTGCCAGCACCTGGGTTGGGCCTCTGCCTATTGCTTCAGTGGAGATTTGGGCTCTCCCAAGTCCTGGTTTGGGGTAGTGGAGAAGCAAAGTGTCACCCCAAGAGCTAGAGGGGAGCAGCGGGTGCAGGGTGTGAGGAGATTTGCACCCCTCCATTGGGTCACCACACTTCCAGCTCTATTTCACCCCAAAATACAGAGCCTTTGGGACCACAGGGTATAAAGGGATGTGGTTCAAGGGTTTCATAAGTGGACAAAATCTCCCTTCTGACCCCAGGACTCCAAAATGACACAGAGCTTGGTTTAATCAAAGTTCTGAGCATCCAGAGCCCTGATGAGGGAGCGAATAGGGGAAAGCAGGGCTCTGGTGTGTATTCCTTGATTGTATTTCAAACAACATCTTATAGTTAGCATAGTAATGAAGTTCAGACCTATCTGAGTCCATGGAGAGGAGCTAGCTCTTCCTGCTGCTGGTAGCAGGAGGCAGAAGCAGTAATAGCTCTGCCCAGGGAGCATCCATGCAGACACATCTGGAAGTGAAGCATCACTGGAGAAAGCGGGAGGCTGAGCCAAGCCCATCTCATGTCACAGCATTAGGGCTTCGTGTGTTGTTGCTGGTGAGTGTTAAGGGCAGGTCTGATATCCATAAATCACCATATTACTCATTTCCAAGCACTGCAGGCTGACAGCTGTTACATGAGCACATTGTTAGGAGCTGTCAGGCAGTGATACATAGTGCCTTTTACAACATATGTTGACTCTTATCTAATGTTGTTCCATAATTAGCCCCAGGGAGCAGGAATCTGGGCTGGGTGATCTCGGCTTAACCTTTACTGCCTTGGGGAAAAGGGCAGAGCCAGGAGGGACAGGGACAGTTCCATGGATGCAGGAGGAAGCAGGTGGAGTGTGGATGTGAGTGGTACCCACAACCCATCCACCTGCAGATGGAGCAGCTCCCAATCCCTTCCCATCTCCCTGAGCATTCCAGAGCCATCACAAGAGGTTAAATAAAGCTCCCAGGGATTTGGGAGCTTTCTTCCTGAATTTCAAACTCCAAACATGGTCTTGGGGTTCCGGGATGAGGAAGAAACCCAAAGGTACTTCCATGCATGAATGGAGGGGGAAGGCAGGGATGATTTACTGCTGGGGATAGCAAATGAATGAAGGAGCAGATGGGGGAGTTAATGAGTGGAAAGGGTAGATGGATGGACACAGATACAAGGGAGAAAACACCATAACAGATGGCTGTGCTCCCACCTGGATGAGGGCAAACACTTATGTGTCCTCCCGGCCTGGCTCCCATTTAGGATGATGCCACCCACGGTTCTCAGAGCAAACTACTGGGAAAATGGGAAATGGGACCCCTCCTGCCGAGTGGGAACAGGGTTTGGTCCCCCTACATCAACATGGCCATGCCCAACACCTCCCCTTGGGCCAAGCAAGGTGCAATGAGACTGGAAACAGGGACAGCTCCAGCTTCCCAACCTGGCTGCAATGGTTCTCCTGCATCCCAGGGCTGCGTTGCTCATACATACACAAAGAACCACCAGTCATGACCTTGCTCACACCCCCTCCATCCAAATCACCCTTCATGAGCATCTTTGCTGTCACCGACCATGATAAACCCCTCTCTCTGAACCATTCCCATGCTCCTGCTCCACCAAACCAAGCCTCCGAAGATGCTCTCAGCGCTCAGATTTGTGGTTTCATCCTGCAAGGGGACAAACCCAAAGGGACCCTTGGCTCCGATGGGGACATGACCCGACTGCAGCAGCATGTTGGGCTGTTTTCCCTTCCTTGCTACAGCTGCTGGAGCTTGAAACACAGGAGAGAGGAAATAAATCAATAAGATACGAAGACAAATACACTTTTCAGTGCTCGCATGTCACAGCCAGGCCTTGGTCATGCATAAACTCACCAGTAACATGCAAATGGTGCTGGTCCTGCCACATTGGCCTCAATGGCATCTCCTATGGATTGTTTTGGGGGTGTTGCAGGAGACAATGTTCGCCCAACGTCTGGAAGGATGCTAATTCCTACTCAGGATGCAGAAAACCACCTTCTGGGGTGAGAAGCATTCAAGGACCCACCAGAGAGTGAAAGCTGAGGTCTGGAGACCACAAGTGCCCATCAGAATTGCTCCCTGGGGATTATAATCCTGGCAGCCCCGTGACTGAGCACAGATCTCTCCTGTTCCTCCATCACTCACTTCCGCATCCTCATCTCCACCCCACACAAGCCATTTCCATGGATGTCTCTGGGAAGAAACCCCAGCCGGACTTGGATAAGCTCTTACAAAGCGAAGGAGCAAAGTTTAGAGAAATAGATTTTCCCAGTGTTTTTCTCCCTGCAAAAGCCATGGATGGGTTTGAGCTGGGATTTTACAAAGGGAGATTTGAGGCTCATTTTCTTACTATCCTTCAGACGAACACAACAGTGAAGGAAAGCACCGGGCTAAGACCTAATCTCTTATGAGAGATTAGGGAAAACTTAGATGTGTTTTAAGCCACTAAAAGCTTATAACCCCCCCAAAGAATAGACTGCACACCTTGGAGCAACCTCCCAGGGCTTTGCTAAGAGAAAGTCGATGTAAAGTTAATGTGCAGCCTGCTTTGCTTTGCAAACAGCAAGACTGGACTGCCTGGAGAGGAGTTTAGGGGAGAGAAAAGGGGTTTGGGTCCTCTGCATGGAGCCATGGTGCAGCTCTGCTCACCCAGGAGTAAATCCCATCCGTTGTTATGGATGGATGTGAATACAAACCATCAGCTTCTCAGCTGGAAAAATACTTTATGAGGCATCACAGAACCATCAAGGACTTGTTTCACGCAGTGTGTGGAAGCCAAGGAGCTGGCTGGCAGCAGCCCCATTGAGGATGCTGCGGTTGGTACCATCCTCACTCAGCCCCAGCTGAGCTTCTCCTCATCCCAGGGGCTGCCAACAGCCTTTCCTTGTCCCTCCTTCATCCCGACATCCATGTTTCCTAGGATAACACCATAGGATTTGCTGCTTTTCCCACATAAATAACTTAATTTCTATTCTACTGACTCTGGCAAACACAGTCCTCAGGCAGCAGCTGGTAGAGGAAAACCAGTAAAGCCCCAGAGACCAGATCCTGCACCCAGCAGTGAGAAGGGCTCCAAGCTGCCACCCATGGGGGGGTTAGAAAAGGTCTTTGCCTCATCTTGCCCCATGGAATCATAGTTGGGCCAAGAAGGGCAGATCCAGACCCAGGAGGGGTTTCTGTTATGCACATGAGCATCCCTGTGAGCATCCATCCCTCGAGTTAACTCCATCCTGTATCCACCACCCAGAGGATGAGACGTGGCAGGAGCAGCATCTGCCCTGAGCAAAGCTTCTGATTCGTGGTCCAAGGCCCCTGTGCTGCTTGCTAATCAGCAGCAGCCCACATTGAACCCCACGGACAAACCTTTTTCCCTGCCAGGTTCGATGCCACCTACAGGGAATGACGAATAACAGTCTCCCATGAGCAAGCCCCAAAGATGTGCACCAGCCCCACCTATTAAAGCGATGGAGGATGTTGTCCACCTCAACCAGACACCGGCTCCAGTGCAGGGAGGGATTCCAGGAACTCAGTTTGTGTTTGCTTGAGCCAAGGAGGAAAATCTAATTAAACATGGTGTTGGGGCTTGAAGGAGCTGGGGATGGTGCTGGAATATAAAGCACGGCTGCTTCCCACAGATCAGAGGGCAATATTAATAAACCCACTGAGGGGGACTGGAGGATCAGCTGGTAATATTGATGAATATAAAGCAAAGACAAAGCAGAAGGGGAATATTGGATGGTAAAGCTGATAACAAAGCAAGGGGGATCACCTTGACAGCAGGCTGCACACAGACTTGTGTCCTGCTTCCCAGGCACAGGGTGGCTTCAAGAGCTTCATGGCTTGGAATCAGGTGGAATTTGGCCTGATGGGCTGCTACCCCCCCATTGCTGCACACCCAAACCTGTACAACCCAGAGCCAGGTCGTGATCTGGCATCAAGCTGGGGCTAGGAGCAAAGGGATGCACAGGGGATGGGGATGTGCAAGGGGTGGAGGTGCACAGGGAATGGGATGCGCAGAGAATGAGGATGTGCAGGGGATGTGGAATGCGCAGGGGACGGGGATGCGCAGGGGATGGGGATGCGCAGGGGATGGGGAAGAATTGGGGATGGGGATGCGCAGGGGATGTGGATGCGCAGGGGATGGGGAACAGGGGCAGGGGCTGTGTGGGAGGGCAGAGCAGGGCAAGCCGGGTTGCGCAGCACTGGAGATGCCCACTGCTTGCTCCATCAGCTGCAGGGATGGGGTGGACAGAGTTGGGGGGGAGAAGGACAGGGACTCCTCAGAGCCTGCCTGGGTGCTTGGCTTAGAGCTACTCCCTCCCAAACAGAGCCTGGCTCAGAAAGAGCCCCCGAGCGCATGTTAAGTGAAAGACCATACCTTCTGGAGTGACTGAAGTGACGGTTTCAACAGGAAACAGCCAGGAACGGTGGTGTCAGAGCTGGAGTGTTAACTCAAGTCAGGAATTCAATGCTAGGCAGTAACTGCCTCCAGCCACACCTACCTGCAGAAGGCAAGGTGCTTCCTCCTGGGGTGGGAGCTACATCCCCATCCCCCTGCAAGCACCACCAATGGTACCCTATAGCATCCCTCATCCCAGGACCCCCACACCCTTAATGAGCTCCTGCAGCTACACAAGCACCAGAATATCCCAACAACTTCATCCCTAAACACCCCCCAACCGCATTGTAACCTTAGAGTGACACCATCACACACACCCCCTATAACACTCCATGGGATGCTCAGGGCAAACAGAAGCCCGGCATCCTTCCCGCATCCCAAGGAAGCGGCATCTCTCCACAACCATCTCCACAGGCAAGTCCAAGCCAACGACAGCAAAAGAGCCTCCTTTTTTTTTTAGCAAATGTTTATTTATATCAAAATACAAAACATTTCTGAAGCAGGGTAATGTTACATGAGGAGCAAGTTAATCGATTCCAAAACCCATCATTCTCCTACAGCATGGCTACTTGTACGTAACATTGCAACACTGCCAGAACTTCTCTCATAGTGGGGACATTGAAAGAAAACCAACATAAGAAGTCAGTTTAGGAACATGCAATGGGACCGGCGAGGAAATCAAGTGCTCAGGAGGCCTTAAAATCCCAACAGGCAGAGACCGAGGGACCAGTATTCCCAGTAAGGCAGGGCTTCAAACTCATGTCATCCAATTGGTGTTGGCTTTGAGCCTTTACTCATTAACTGACAACAGTCCAAGAGCCAAAGGGACCCAACTTTCTTGGCAGAGTGGGATTATTGCTTAGAGCTATCAAAGCAGCCCCAGCTCCCCGTCCATCCCCAAGGGAAGATGGGGAAGGGCAGGGATAGGGCTCGCAGGGCGAGAGCAAGGAGAGATCAGCCTTGGCCAAGCCCTGCTTAGGTTGGGCTGAGCTGGAAGATGTAAAACCCCCATGGCAAGGGGTCTCAATGGGTTGCTATCCCCTTGGAGATGAGCTCGGAGGTTGCCCAGGAGGAGCCATCAGTGCTCCCAGCGAGGTCTCAGTTACCTGCCCAGGGCAGGCTTAGCACCCAGTGGGAAAGAGAGTTTGGGGTGAGGGACCCCCACTTGTGCCCCTCATCACATACCTGGGGAGTGATGCTGCAATTTGGTTCCCCTCCCTGCGGTCCCAGCCCAGCTCCGGGTAGGAAGCCGGGTATTCCTGGGAATGCCGAGCACGCTGCCGCTGTCGGTCCCTCCTGCTAGCATTTTAGTGGCCTTCGTGAGCACAGAGGCCGAGAGCAACAATTACAGATACAGAGAGATTATATAGAGCACGGAATAAGTTTCATATAAGGCTTTGGTACAGCACCATCATGTCAGATTTCTTTGTAAATCCTTTACAGAAAAAAAAAGCTGACTGAAAAAATAGTGGTTTGTTTCTCTATTTTATTATTCTTTTTATTATTATTAATTATTATTATTTTTTTTTTTTCACTTGAGGAACATACCTGAAAGTTCAACAATTAACCCCCTAGTTGCCATCCGGGCTCCCCTCCAATGCTCTTTTTGCTGTGTGCAATTGCAAACCAAAGCGACTCGACCCCAACTCCTCCACGGAGTCTCCTTGGGATCCTCTTGTATCCCAAGGGGTGATACAGCCCACCCGGCTCGCAGCATCCATCCTGCCCATGCAGGCAGCAGGTTGCAGTGCACAAGGCAGTAGAATCAACACCACAAAGCTCCAGCAGCTGAGAGCTACTCAATTGTTTAGTAAAAACCCAAAAGAACCCCCCCAAAGAACTAAGAAAGAGGAAAGAAAAGTCACGGCGACAAAAGGGATGGAACCAGCGGTCCTAAAGATTCCTTTATTGTTATGGGGGGGGGGGGGGGGGGAAGGCAGTTCCACTGGTTCCCATTGAAACAGCACCAAAGAGCACCCTAATGTGTGTTATAGATCGGAATACTGGACATTCAAGAAATGGAAATGAGGTTGGATGGTCTTAGTCTTTCTATCCACAGGCAAGAAGTTCTTCCTAAAGAAGAGGGAAAAGATGTTGCAAGTAACCAGAGACCTGGTGGGTCCGGAAGAAAATCCTGCCTTAGGGAAAACACTATGGAGTTAGGAGGGAATGAAATCAAGAGCTACCTAAGGGAGGTCTATGAGGGTTCAGAGACTCTACAAACCTAGCAAAGGGGAGTAAAAAGTCTGGGCTCTCCACGAGAGCCAGGGATGCACCCCTGGGAGAGGTGGAGATGCTCCCCATGGGATCCAGGGATGCTCCCCTTGGAAAGCTGGAGATGCTCCCCTGGAGCTCCAAGGATGCTCCCCTTGGAAAGCTGGAGATGCTCCCCTGGAGCTTCAAGGATGCTCCCCAGAAGATCCAAGGGTGCTCTCCTTGGAGAGCTGGAGATGCTTCCCAGGGGAGCCAAGGATGCTCCCCTGGGAGAGGTGAAGATGCTTCCCTGGAGATCCAGGGACGCTCCCCCAGGAGAGCTGGAGATGCTCCCCCAGGATCCAGGGATTGCACAGGTGCAATCTCTGAATGCCCAAAAGGATGGCTCGAGTAACTTAGGGCAACCTAGATGTGTCCAGAAGGATTTCTATTTCTATGGGGCTTTTCCAAGCAGAAAAGGCAAAGGAAGCAGAGCCCGCACAGCTTAGGGAAGGTCCTGCAGCCCCCCAGGACCACAGGAGCATCCTCTGCCAGCTCTCTACCAGCCCCATAGATAAGAAAAAGGAAGAGTTTGGCCTTAAAGTGCATCTGGGAGGCTAGGAAGCAGGTCCAGCACCTCCCACCAAGCCAAAACCTCCCAGAGTGGAGACAGGCGCTTTCCCACAGCACTCTTCCCATTGCCCCCAAAGCTGAGCAGGAAGAGCCTGGAAAGGGGTCAGGAAGCAGACACCCTTCTCAAAAAGCAAGCTCCTGCCAGCAGATGGATGGAGGAAGCAGGGTTGAGTGTACCAAAGGAAAAGATACGATTAGAGTAAGTGATCCCAAGGGAAGCAGGATGATGGCGTTGGCGCGGCCGCCCCTCCATCCCACGGCACGTGGGGAGGAGCAGCTCTTGACGTGTCTGTTTGGCATCCAGAGGGTTAACGGTGGCAAATGTGCTTTGTAAACATCTGAGTTTTGTGTTTCCTTCTTCTTTTTCCTGTTTTTTTTCTGTAAGTGATTCCAGGGGAAATAGGGAAAGGAGAAAGCTGCCCACCCCCCAACCCCAACCCACCCCAGCACTACCCCAAAGCCCCACTGCTTGGAGGCGACGCAGCCCCTCGAACCAGTGAGAAATCTCATTCCTCCTCTTCCTCCTCCCATCCTTTGCCTTGTTTTAACATAGAAAATACTCACTTATGTATTTACCTCTAATAAATGGAAGTTAGTCCCATCAAACATGCTTTTGCTTCGATATCAAGAATTGGTGCTGAACAACTCTTGGCTTGATATTAGAAACATCCCACCACCACCACCCCCCCCCCCAACCCTCCCCGTCCCCATCCCGACAAAGAAGACAGAAATATCATGGAAAATACAGGTGACACCTACGGAGGACATGAGGGGACCAGCTCCTGGGCATTACATTCGTGCCTCAGCCCGTGACAACAGTGAGGGTCCTCTGCCTTGTCCCAGAGGCATGAAGCACCCGGGGTCTGCCCCACCATCCTCTGTCTCCATGCAGAGACATCTGAGCCCCAAAACCAGCATCTGGGTCCCCCCCACAGTGCTAAGGACCACGGGACCAAGCTGGAGGGGAGCAGAAGCTCACCGCTGCCCAAAGGAAATCCCCAAATCCTGCCCTAAAGGAGGCAGAGGGGATGGTTTGCCACTCCTTGGCATCGCTCAGTCCCAAAACTGGCTCTTCCTCCCCTCACCGCACACGGAAAGGGGATGGCGGGTCCATACTGCTTTGCAGGAAAGGCCCTGAGCACCCCAGCACCTTCTCCATGGTGCTGCTGCCCAGTGAGCCGGGGCTCCATGCCATTCCACACACTGGGAATGGAGCTTCGCATCCCGCCCCGGGTACCAGCAGCCTGCACGGCACCAGTAAAACCCTGATGCTTGGAGATCTTTTGTTTGTTATAGAGGTATTGACGTGCCTACAGAGAAGGTGCCCTGCTCCAGCCGGGCATGGGGACCAATGGGGACCTCACCACGGCCACCCAGGCAGCTCCATAAACCATGGGATCCATAAGGATCAACACCAAGGCAGCAAGGATGGGTGCCCAATGGTACCCAGCGAGGTAGCGGCGTGGGGAGCCTGTCCCCACAGCGTGTCCCCCTGTCCTGTGCCACCTCACGGGCCTCATCCTTCCCGTTGAAAATAGCACCCCTGGAGCTGAAATTCATCTGGAAAAGCAATAAAATCCAAACAAGACACAGCCCTCAGTGGGAAAACCACCTCCTTACTGGCAAGCTGGCAGCAAACGGGGTGCCCAGGCTCTCCCCATCCTAGGGATTTTTCCCTTTTCCCTCCCTTTTCCATGTTTTTCCCTATTGAAACAGCAAACAGCAGCGATGCTGGGACGGCAGCCAGAGCCAGCGGAGCCCTCTGAGCCCCCCAGCCTTACCCAACCCTCCTCTCCTTGGCCACCGTATTGCTCAAACAGCACTAGGCATGGATACAAAAATAAAACAGCTATGTGACTTAGATATATAGAATTTATATATATATATATAGATAGATTTGTATATATATCTTTTTGTCTATTTATAGGTGGATGGAGAAGCAGAGAAGCCAAAGCGCAAGAGGATGGCAAACTACTCGCTCTGCTCCCGCTGTTCCCACTCTCCCCACCCCTGCCAGCCTATCTCCCGCTGCACAGAGGTTTCTGACACCTATGTCTAAGGAATTCACTTAAATATTTCCTCTTCCCCCCCTTCTAAAATAGAAAGTAACTATATATTTGTTTCAGGTTTGTATATACAACGCAGGTTCCAGACACCAATATCGTTTCTTTAGGCAGAGATACTGGGGCTCAGTTGGAAAGTAGTTCTTTCATTTTGTAATAGAAGTGCTGAGGGGAAGGGATGGAAATCAGAGGAGCTTCCGGACCACAGGAATGCCTTATCCTGACAAGATGGGCACCCCCTTTGCAGCCCTCTTGGTCCCCTGGAACCTCAGGAGAACAAGAATAAAAGCCTCCCTTAGGAGAGAAATTGGTATTTTTGATGGTAAAGCAAAAATCCGGGCAAAGTCTCCTCCATAGCACATGTCCCACCCCATTCCAACCAGTATAAATCCTTAACTACCACTATAGCACCTGCTTCCCATGTCCAACCCCCCCTACAGCCTGGACCAGCCTGTCTGCCGCCTGTTTCTCCTGCCCACCCCCTCCCCGGTATGGTCCTTTATCCATCCATGCATGTATCGAAAGGCAGCCAGAGCCTTGGGATTGGGGATGCAGCCCTGGGATTGGGGACGCTCACTGACACATGGCCCAAGGTCACCCAGCAAGATGCCCACTGCCAACACAAGTGATGGAGAACTGCCAGCTTAGCAGAAACCTGCCCCGTCAAAGCACATATAAATAGGGAAAACCAGGGAAACACGGCACTGGGAGCCCCCACTCAAACCAGTTGCCTGAGAAGGGGAACAGGCTCCCACCTCCAGCCCTTTCCCAGGAAGCAGCAGCTCCACATCACTGGTGGGAATGGAGTTTAACATCAAGCTTCCTCTTTTGCTGCCAGATTGGAGGTGACATCCCTGCTCCTGCAGCCTCCGGCTCAGGCAGATTCCAGCCCTCACCTCTGAGAGGAGCAAACTGCACTTCCCAGCCAACACAGGCAGGGAGGGGTAAAGATACTCAGCCAAAAAGACAACCAAGGTAAAGATCGGTAATGGGAGCAAGCATCTCATTGTCTTTCACAGCCCAGACAGCACGGGGATGGGCTCCCGCAGAGCATCCCGCCTGAATTCAGCCAGCCCCATGGTGCCAGTACAGGCTCTGCTCTCATTACAGAACAGATATTAACAGTCCTGCTAATGAGGTTTAAAAAAGCAAACAGGAAAGAAAAGCCACCAATAAGAACATCTTGTGCCAGCGAGGAGCCACTGCTGGGCCCGCCTGGCACCGCGTTCCTCATCCCAAGTGACAAATTTAGCCGTATCCCTTCTCATCCCTTCTGACTCATGCGTTTTCTGGGAAGAACAGATGCTTCTGCATCAGTAACCGGAGAGCAGCATCTAGAGGGCCTTAAGGGAAGGGTTCCTGCGTGGTGCTGCCTCTGCTTTAAGCAACTGCACCAACGTGATGTCCCTTTCCCATGTCATGCACACGCAGAGGGGAGGACCTGGCACTCCCGAGTCTCAATGTCACAGCCTGGGGTAAGCCACATACAATGAATAAAGCACCAAAAACAAACAGGGAGAGGAGTAATGAATAACAAAAGCAGGATCTGGTCGTGTGCAGCAGCACTGTAGTGCCTGGTCCATTCCCAAATCCCTTTGCTCCGAACTCCTCCACCCAGCTTTGCCCATCCCAATCCCCTCCCATCCAGCATGGCTCTAAACACTCTCCCCTAAAGACAAACATACCCCCAACATGCAAATCTACTGGACTTCTGCATACATCTACCTTTGTCCTACGCTTCTCTATGTATTTATAGCTCATATATACAGTGTGTTTGACTCCAGTTCCTTGGAAAGATTTCCTGCCACAGAAAGCATTGACTCCGCCACATGGGACACGTGGAAATGCCTGAAGGCAGCCAGCAGCTGGTCCAGCCTCGCTGAAGAACACCCCAAACCAAGAACCACAGCTGAAACCAAGCCAGAACTCCAGAGAACTCCCAAATCTGCATCACTGCCAAAGACAGGCTGCAAGGGACAAGCACATCTCAAATGCATGTGTCATCACTAAGACCTGCAGGACTACACCTGCTGTGAGAGCACACCTCCACCCCTGAGGGTAGGTCCGGCAAAGTTGATATTCCCTTTATATTCCCTATACAGATATATATCCAAACACCATCACCTCGAAAGGAAGGGCTGAACCTCCAAAGGGCGGCACTGAGACATCACCAGATCAGCAACCTGGAGCCCATCAGCGATCAAACCCAGCCTCCAAATCACATGTGACCAACGTATGGTAGCAGCAGTGAGCAACCTACCCTGGGAAAACCACCACCTGAGCTCATGGGGACCACTCTGCTCAGGGAGCACCTACACATGGACACACTGAGGACACAAACCATGCCTCCTGCCAAGGACTTCATCCCAGGCCCATGGCGGAGCCGGGAAGAGACCCTGAGACCTTCCATCCTACAACCCCATCACTCCCGTGGTGGCAGTTAATGGCAGGCACAGAAACAGGGCCCCATAAGCGGGGCCTAAACGTCCCCTCTCTCCCATTTACACCAACATGCATTTCCCTTCACGCCAACGTTGCAAAACCAAGACCACCATGGGTTTGCATGGCAAAGTCAACTTAAAAATCCACGGCTGACTGCTCAGCAGCCTCTGCTGGAAAAGCAATGGGACAGCATGGGATTGATGGAGAGGGTGTGAGGAACAGCGTCCCATAACTACCCCCTCTTCTGAGGGATCTCAGAGACATTCCCGTACCTACCTCTCAGTGTGACCCGGCAGCCGAATCCTGCACGCCGATGGTGGCGGAAAACAGCACCGGAGCATCCCCACCATGGCCACCTCACAGCAAGAACCACCTAAAGCCAGGTTGGTGCCCACTGCAGTGATGCCTTGGTGGAGCCCAGGGCCCAATATTCCTATGATTCAGAGGCATCTCTTCACTTTTGGCCCAGGATTTGCCAAAGGACCTAATGAAATGCATCAAGTTCAGAACGTGCAAGGAGGAACCGTGTGCTTACTGCTAAAGGAAGAGCCATCTACGTCAGACAAGCTTAGCAAATAAGAGAGTTGGGCCCAGGGAGATAAAAAACATGATATATTTTGCAGCATGAAGGAGAAAAATGAAAGGAAGGAGATGAAGCAGCAGCAGCTGTGTTTGCAAACCACCAAAGCGAAACAGAGTTCAAACAGGGATGAAATGGGGGAAGCGTTTGGCATCGTCTGACACAGCTTCGATGTCCCAGGTCCACGGGAGGAGAGAGGAGCGACCCCCTGGAGGGAAACCAGAGGGGCTGGGAGAAGCCAGGAGGTTGCCAAAGCAAGAGGTGAGCCCGTCTGCCAAAGCACAGCCCGAGTCTATCGGAAGGTAGCTCGGTCTAGCAGGGAAAGGAGTTAAGGATGGTTTTTAGGGAAGAGCCGCTTCCATGAGGCGCCCGGGCGGGATTTCCCACTCCATCAGCATGGCTGAAAGAGAGAGGGCTGCAGCTCCAGCCTCTAAAGGTCGAAGACCATGAAAAGCAGGGTGCCCAGTGGCTCAAAACACCTGCAAAAGGAAAACAACTCTCAAAAAGACTGACCCAGCAAGCCGGCGCGCTCCATCAACCTTCCAAAGACTTAGAGCTCCTTAAGACGGGACAGGGGCACAGTCCCAAGGTAGCGACCTCAAGAGCCTGAAGACATCACCTTGCCCATAGGAACGGGCATCATAAACAGCTTGGAAAGCACTCAAAGGATAAAAAACCCCCAACCTTCTGTTAGAGAGGTTGAGGCAACAAGAGCAAAAGGAAGAGCAAGTCAGCACGAAGCCTCCCCCCGGCCCCCATTGTCACCTGTCCATCAGGAGCAGCCCACTGACGTTGCCGGCGAGCTGAAGTTACCCAGGCAGAGTGTTCCCGCTGCCAAGCGGGTGAATGGCATTAAATCAATTCAGATCCAAGCGGATTCTAGGGAAAACCCCCTAAAAACACACTCAAAGCAAAGAAATTTGCAGTCATACCGTTAGCAAGGTTGAATTCTCACTCTGATAGTTGAGGTTCTTAACATCACGTACCCAATAGAAAGCCCTGGTGGAGGCTGGAAGGAGAGGGGCATTCCTACAACACCCTCCCTCCTTCCCAAGACAAACCTGCTCACGGTTTGAAGACCACCTACACGATGTTAAAGCTCCGAGATATCACGTTATCGAGTTAGAGGATTCATTGTCAAGTGGTTCAAACCTAAGTGAGGGCTTTGAGACTGGAAAAGACACAGCGCTCTGCTTTTTTGGGGTCGCAGGTAGCCGAGTGTCCTGCTGGAAGAGGAAGCACAACCTCCAAACCCAGGTATTTCTAGGCAGGAGGATCAATACACTCCAACCTAAAATCTCCCAGGGAGTGTGGCGCGGTTGGAGTGCTGTAGCCCAGCTGAGAGCTCACGTCTTTGTCCAAACATCTAAGCCCTCGGAGGTTCAACCAGCAGCAAGAGCAATAACCAAGGCAAAGCAGAATTAAAGGCGAGATCGTGGAGAATCTCTTGGCAATTCTACCTGGGAATAAACAAAAGTTTCGGATGCAAATGGAGAGCCTGGGGCCAAAAACATGCCTAAAGGCTCTTGGATTCTCCTGATGCTTCTTGTAGACAGCCCAAATCCGCTGGAAGCAAGAATATCCACATGAACACTCGGTGGTTTATTCCCAGGCAGGCTGGAGGGTTTAGCACTCAGAGGAAGAAGTGTGCAAATCTGGATGCAGTGGTTGATTTTACCACTTCAAAACCCCCCAAACCTCTAAATCTCTTAAAGGTAGGGATCGCTTGGTATTAGCACTCAGCATCTAGGCAGCACTTGCAGTCTGTAGGTGACCAAAGTGCTTGTTCAAAGTGCTCAAATATGACTTATCCCCATTTTACAGATGGGAGAACTGAGGCACAGAAAGGTTGAGTGACTTGCCCAAGGCCACGCAGTCAGAGAGTGGAGGCAGAGCAGGAAAGGGAGCCTGGTTGGTCTCGGAGTCAGGCTACGCCTTTCCTGCTAAAGGGAAAACAAAAGGCCTATGCAATCCAGGAAACCACCAGCCACCAAACCTACCCTACGTGTGGTGAAATACATTCTGGTGAAGAGATACAACAGCATTACCAAGAGCGGAACAGCAGGTCTCCTTGGATGGAGCAAAGGGAGGGTCACAACCCTGGTGGGGCTCACAGCCTCCACGGCCAGGCTGGAGCAGGAGAGAGAAGTGGGAAAAGAGCGAAACCAGCAGCAACGTGTTTTAAGCCGACACGAAAGGCCGGGCTTAGCTTTGCACAGATGCTCCAAGGAGCCATCATCCATCTCCACCTGCAGAGCTGGGGGTTTTCCAGCTGCTTGCACTGGGCTCAGCGTCTGCTGATGGAGGCGTTTGGGACCCCGTGGCCAAACCCCCTTGGTCTGCATACCTGCGTCCCCCCTTTTGGCAGTTGTGGAGGATTACAGACGTTACCGCAGGAAGAAATTACATTAGTACATAGCACTGAGTGCACCAGTGATAACACAAAGTGTCTGGAAGAATAAATTAAAACCACCCTCATCAAAGCCAAGGGACACCAGACTTGGGGGGCAAAGACCCTTGGTTGACAGCAGTCCCATACATTCAGACACACAGAGAAATGGTGATTCCTCACATCTGGAACAGGCTGCCAAAGGAACCTGTGGCTGCCCCACTCCTGGAAGTGTCCAAGGCCAGGCTGGACAAGGCTTGGAGCAACCTGCTCTAGTGGAACGTGTCCCTGCCCATGGTAGGGGGTTAGAACTGGATGAGCTTTAAGGTCCTTTCCAAACCAAACCAGTCTGGGATTCTGCCTCAGACCAGTTCAAGGGCTCAGGGTCTTTCTGGTTTTCCCTTTCAGAGATAGGTAAGGAAAGATGTCATGAATGGTTTTGTTGCTGTTATCTTCACACAAAAAGAGGCTGGGAAGGGGGAGGCAGGGGGAGTTTCACAATTCCAGCTTTCCTGGGATTATTTGGTCATGGTTTTATCATAATCAGATTCACGGGATTACCAGTTCCCGGCTGGGTTCTTGGCTTCTCGTCAACTAATTGCACCTTGTGCTATTTAATTTCTTCCAGCGATCGAGCTGCTCAATCCCACACTTCCTCCCTAACCTCACACTATGGAAGCAATGTCAAAAGTTCCATCGATGCCTTTTAAGCCTAAAGATCTTTCCTGAAACCGAGGTGCAACGCCTCCCCCTTCCCACCCCACCAAAGCCATCCGGAGCAGTGGGGGAGAAGCAGACCCCAGGCATCCTTCTCCACCCCCCCAACCTGGCCCAAGGTGCCCCCAGCTCGTCCCCACCACAAGCCACCAGCATAGGGGGGTCCCCCACCATGTCCCCCATCACCTCCATCCCCCGGCGGCGCGATGTTGGCTCCCTCCACCCCGTCCTGTTTAACTACGTGGGGCCGGCGCTAGGCTAAAGCAGGGTGGCGTGGCCGCTGGTGTCGTCGTGGTCCACGCTGTTGAGGATGGCTGTCTGGTCCTCAGGGAGCTGCCGGTGGCAGAGGTCGTCCTTCAGCGCCGAGAGGCGGGCGAAGGGGTCCTGACGAGGGTGTCTCTTCTTCTTGCGGAGGCAGACAGCTTCGTCAGGCCACAGTACCTGAGAGCTGGGAAGGTGCTGAACCTGGGAGGCAGAGCCGTCTGAGGGGGAAGAGAATCATGGGATCATAGAAGCACGGAATCAACTGGGTTGGAAAAGACCCTTAAGATCATCAAGTCCAACCATTCCCCAGCACTGCATCACTAACCCACAGGGCCTTGTCTACACGGTTTGTGAACACTTCCAGGGATGGTGATTCCACCACTTCCCTGGAAGCCTGTTCCAGTGCCTGACACCCTAGATGGGACCAGAGGCAGCACCAGCAGCAAGCAGAGTGCTTCGCATGCTGTAAGAGAGGTTACAGCAAGCCTGGCCCTGAATCTAATCACTTTAGGAAAAGGGCACCATGGAAAATTAACACTCAGAATCCAAACCAGACTGGAGACGCATGGAAGGGGAACTCGACTTGGAGGTGGGGAGAAGCAGTGGAGGGACAGGGTGAGCATGGGAGCCACCCCTTTAGGGATAGGGTGTGAGGGCATCATCCAGAAATGGGTTTGGAGCTGGCAGGGACCTGCCTGGGCTTTGCCCACGGGAGCACAGAGGGGATGCTGATGGGGACCGCGGCACCCTCGCACTCACTGGATTGTTTTCTGGCTTTCGAGGAGCCCTTGGATGACTTTTTGGGCTTCTTTATCCGCTGGTATTTCAGAGCTTCAAGCCTCTCAGGTGCAGCAGCGTCCCTGGGCGGAGATGGACAGTTTCTAGGGAGGAAAAAGCAGACAGGCACTGTCAGTGGCTCTCGGCCACGCTCTGGCCTCTGGATGTCCCCGGTGGGGGATCGGTTGACCCCATCCAGCTGTGCCATGGAAAAGGAAAAGGTGAGAAACCCGGGGCCTCGCCAGCCCCCGACATCTCCTCCACGTTGCACGTTGCCAGTCCCACCAGCAACGTCCAGCAAGAGCGTTGCCAGCACCCCCAGCTCACCTGCCTGCCATGCCAGCACAGCTAAACCGAAAAGGACGGGGCAGATCCTATGTCCGATAAGGTAATGCTGGGAAGCAGTGGGGGAAACCCCTTGGGATGGAAAGAGAGGAAGAAGACAGGCAGAAGCGGCACGGCAGCATCGAGACGGGCACCACGAGCCACCCGGGGTGGACAACACCAGTGCCACGAGCAGCAGGGAGGCAGGATCCTGCCTGGCCCTGCTCCCACAGCCGGGATAACTGAGTGCCACACGACAGACAGGGACACGAAGGGCACACGCTGACAGCTGGGAACCTCATTCCCAGGTCCCTGCTATAAGCGACAACAGAAACACAACAGCACGGGAGCGTCTACTCTTTTCCCATCCAGAGCTGGTTCTTCCCGCCCTGGGGGACAGGGATGTTGGAATGGTAAGGTTTTACTGTGAGGGACAAGGAGGGGATTTGCAAATAGGTATTTCCTGCAGGACAGCAAGAAGATGTAAGTGATAGTTTTCCAGCTCCAGTCCCTGAGTAACTCTTCTACAGGAATCAGCTCAAGGTTAAGTGGTCTCCCCTTTGCAAAGGGATCTCCTGCTCTGTTTTCTTCACTGTACCTGTTTTCCCACCCAAGGGCTGGAAAGCTGACTGCTGCGAGCAGGGCAGCGAGGAAAACCTTTCCCTTTGAACAACAGTCAGCCCAGCTCTTGCCTATAACACACCACAGCATCCCCCCCCTTGCTGCTTTCCCATTTCCTTCCCCCTTTTATTTTACTTTCAGAACCCTCGATGTTGCACCAACACCTGCAGAAGAAGCCTGAGGCCACAGGTGACAACCTGGGATCAACTCGAGTGGTCACAGAGCAATCTGCATGCAAGCTGTCCAGAGATGACAGGGAAAGCACCCACAAAGCACCCTTCATCGCAATAGAGCCAGTGCTCAAAGCCAGGCTCCAGAGAGGAGATTTAAAGCAGCGTGCATTAAACAAGCCTGTCCTACCCTTCAAAGGAAGAGGTAACACTCTGCTGCTCTCACAACCAGAGGTCAGTGACCAAACCTTTTTCAAACAGCCACACAGAGGACAGCAACTCCTGCATCCTCAGGTGCCTGTGATGGGGCTGCGACCAGCAAACCCCACAGGGCACATGCCCGGCACCCAGCAGCATCTGGAGGAGCTGCCTCGGTGTATCCAGACTCCTGCGCTGTCCCCAAGAAGCTGTGGATGAAATCTTCCTGATGGGTCAGTAAGATGGGACCCATCCGGCATCGCCAAAACACTGTGTGTGCCAGCGGCAGGGACGGGGTAAGCACAGAGCCCCACCACAAGCTGTGGTACAAGAGCACATCCCCCTGTGATGGGTTTGAAGCTTCTCATCTCCATTCGATTTCAGGAGGAGCCTTGCAGGCCCTGAAAACACCCCGCAGGGTTTCCTCTGCAAGTCTTCCACTGCTGTGGAGCCCGATGTGCCAGCAACACTTCACGTCTGAGATCCCAAGTGACTGATGCTTCAGCTGGAGCGGCGCAGGCAGAGAGCTCCCAAGGGATTTTTCCCCTTGAGGAGCAGGAGGGGTTGGTTTTGAAGCTGGTTTCTGAAGGTACGTGTGACTGCAAAGCCTCTCAGATCTTCCATCCACGTTGGAGAGAAGTGAGAAAAGCACAGTGCGAATTGATGCAGCAGCTGGGGCACAGCAGATGCAACAGAAACCCAAACACTGGGTATGGAGAGCTGCTTTTCATGTTTCCCATCAACATCAAGGCATGGAATGCTCCTGGAGAGCCTCTGTTCCAGCTCCCAGCAGAGCAGCACGTCAACAGAAGATGAAGCAACTCGTCAGACAAGCTGGTAGTGCTGCTGGCTAGATCCAAGTGAGAGCTTTCCCTCATAGGAAAGATGACATTTACAAGCCCAGGGAGTCGCAGTTCTTCAACATCATCTTCCCAAGGGCAATCAGATGCTGCAAGTGGCAGGTCCAAGCTCTGTTGGGGCATATCCACTGAGCTGCACCAACATCAACAGCCACCTGGCTGTACACCACACATAGGATGGTTCAGAGTAACACCACATTGACCCAGAAAGGCCAACAGCATGGGACTTCCTGCAGTAATTCCTGCCTGAATGGTCAATAAGAGGCTTTCCCCACTTATATCCACCATTCTCTGGTTTGCACAATACATTCATGCAAGTACTTGGCTAATGGCGACCTAAATTGCTCCAGCCCCACTCCATCTCCCATGCGCTCATGTGTGCCACCGTCCTGCCCATAAGCATCTCTACCTTCTACTGCCTCTTCCCACCACCCAGATAACTTGGCTGCTATTAGTAATGCCCAACTTATAAAAGGCTCTTGCTCTTTCCATGCTTTTTTCCTTCTAAGAAGATGCTCCTGTGGCACGTTGACAAAATGAGACAAATTTAGGCAAGGGATTAGGAGGAAATTGCCTGAAGCTCATTTCCACTCGTTCTCCATAATTGGGCTTGTATTTATACACACAAACATAAGCAGCTGAACCCATGCGTCACCATAAATAGTCTGACCTCTGGCAAGAAAGAGATACAGAGGAGGACGAGACGATGCTACTCACCAGCCAAATTGTATCTGCTCTACCCACCCTTTATTTCTTCCAAGGACTCCAATTCTTTCACATTCATTTGCATTTTAAGCTCAGCCAAAAGTCTGTTCCTGCCCACAGAGTTCATCTCTTGGGCAGCTGCCCATGCACCAGAAGTATCTTGAACATATGATGATGAAGCTCAGGAAGGTGAGTTAAATTCTCCACTGCAGAGACAAGGAAAGGAGCTTCAAGAAGCACACGTGGATTCCAGGTCAAGGCACCACAAACACCCAGAGCAGAAGCTTTCTCAAGTCTTCAAAGGACAATCCTTCTGAATGAGCAAGGTTCTGAACTGCATAGACAGGGAAGTACTGGAGAGACCGGAAAGGTACTGAGGGGCCTCCAAGAGCCCCAGGACAGGAGGAGGTAGCTAAGGGAAAAGAGCTATCCAACCCAACACACATCTCAGCTGCTCTTCTTCAAACCGCCTTCCACATACGAAGCAAAGACGCAAGGGAAAAGGCCCATGAAAGCATCACTAACATCTTTCCACCCAAAAGGGGGAACCCACATAAACGAAGAGTCCAGCAGATTCAAGGCACAATACATGCATTTCACCTCGAGGAAGTCTCAATACACATTCCCTGTCTCCTCCTCTCCTTGAGTCAAGATGTTGACATCCAGGAATAGTTTGGACATGTTAGAGCATCCACTTGGACCAGATGGAGTATCCACTTGGACCAGAGGAACCACTTGGACCAGAGCCCACCACGTTCTTCAACCCTTCATCCTCCTCAGATGAAGAGCTCAATTCAAGGCTCCATCTCACGCCCAAAGTCCAGCATGATCCAACAAGATGTCCTGCAAGTCGGAATGCCCCCTCTGTCCCGAGGCTGCTGCCTCCATCCTGGAATGCCATCATGCAACACTTGAGATCCTTCGGCACAAGAGGCGCTAGAGAAACACAGCGGTGACGGCCCCTTGCCAAGGCACCACAATGAGGGAGGAAGAGGCTGGGAACACACCAGAGAAGGGTGCCCCCTTCTCCAGGCCTGCAGACACCACAACTCATCTACACAACGGACTTCACCATGCTGACGGGAGAGGAGAGAGGGCAAGGGAAAGGGGGCCGGACTGGAGAGGAAGAGGGGGGAATAAAGTCACGGGGCAAGGGAAGAGAGGAAGAGAAATGTAAAACAGGAGTGAGAAAATATAGAAGGAACTTAAAAGAGACTGAAAAGAAGGAAATCATAGTAATAATCCAGAAAGAAAAGAGAAAAAAAACGCACTCAGACAAGCGGACTCACAACTTCTCCAAGCGGGAGGAGGCATGGAACACATGCAGAGGAGCAGCACATGGACAGTCTTTAAAGGGGAACCTGGTTTCTTTCAAGCGGGGAGCGAGGGGTGACCTCCTCCAGCACGCCTGGCACCCACATCCCTTCGTCACTCAACGCTACGCCATGGCTGAGCCTCCCAAATCCCGGCATCAGCAGCACTGCCCTGGAAAAGGGGGGCCTGAGGGGATCAGCCAGGGCAGGCTGTGGTGCTGAGGGACATGGGTGCTTGCTGCTTTGTCTGTGGTTTTTGGGTTTCCCTCTGCACGGAGGCGACAGCCTCACTTTAGCCCATTAGGAGATGCATCCGGAGAGAAGAGGATAGGAAAACTGCTTGTGCTGACTCAGGAAGGGCATTATTTATCCCTGCCCTTCACCCAGCGAAAAGCCACCCGTTCTGCAACCACCGCCGAGCCCACAAGCCATAGAATCACGGACTGGTTTGGAAAGGACCTTAACATCATCCAGTTCCAACCCCCTGCCACGGGCAGGGACACCTTCCACTAGAGCACGTTGCTCCAAGCCCCTGTGCCCAACCTGGCCTTGAACACTGCCAGGGATGGGGCATCCCCAAGGAATGGCCTCTCCCTCTCCTTCCCTCAGCTTTTATTACTGCAGTACAGCAACCCGGCTGGTCTGGTGAGAAATCCCTGTGCTCTGAATGCACTGATAGTTTTATGACCTCAAATCATCAAGAAATTACTTGGTTGGGCTCTTTACAGGATTCCTTGCTTATTAAAGGGAGATTTATCCCTCTGGCTTCCCCTTTTTGGGGAATAATGACTCTGGAGTTGCTCCTGCAGCTCCAGTCCCCTGCAGCATCTTTGAATAAGACGCATGGCTGCTCCTCAGGAAGCATCCTGCTGGGCAATGTGACCCTGCTCCTAAAAACCCATCAGCCCATAGCATCTGGAGACAGGAGCCCACCAGGATCTGTGCGAGAGCCACACCAAACCAGCCTGGATCCACTTCTGCTGTATTAAAGCCATGTTACTTGTGTCCCTAATGCTCCCGGAGCAGGGAAGCACCACAGGAAAGGAAGAGTGAAAACAGTCACATCTTCACTGAGGGCTTCTTTATTACTCCAGAAGTCTGGCACAGCCCAGATCTCACCAGGGCTTGGTCCCAGCTTTGTTCCTCAGGGGATACCCTGCTCTGGGATCAGCAGCGGAAAATAAAAGAAGGTGGTCACGCACTCCAGAGCTTTGGAAGCTGCAAGGCTCAAACTAGAGAATGGCTCCTCCATGGAGCACACATTCTGTACCTGCTCCCCTCACCGTGACCAGGTAGTCCTTCTCCTGCTCTGCCCACCCCGGAACAACCCTCCAGGTCAGCTGGAAGGATTTTCCTCTCCTGGAAACATGTATCCGATCCCATCTCTCTCTCATGAGGCTCTTTTCCAGCCCAACAAGACTCCTCAGGCTGTTAGAAAAGCACCAGCCAAGACCTTGACTCTGTCCATCCAAGGCAGAAAACCCTTGTAAGACCTGTGCTAAAGAGGACTGGGCACAGCCAAGCCATAGAAACTGACCCACCATGTGCAATCCAACCTCTCCTTTCACAACCAGGCTGAGTGACAGCCAAAGGGGCCAACATTCCCAGTTCCATGTGGTCAGGAATATTATCCCATCTGCCTTTAGCAGTTTTAGTGACATTCTCTGTTTCTAAGGTCTGAAAGCCATCTCCCAATTACTCCATCCCAGATTCAGGTGTGCCCACAGTCATCCAGGAAACAGGGCCCATGAAGGCAGCCTCTCTCTTGGGAGAGTCTTCCAAGATTAGGGCTGTTTAATTACAGCTGGATCAGAAGAAGACTTCAAGATTTCCCAATGGGAATGAGGAACCACCTCCCCAGCAGCCTGAAACTGCAGTCACACTGCTGCCAACCACACAGCCCATCTTGGCTTCTCCCCTTCTCCATGACTGAGGGGACTTGGGAAAAACAAGACAGGTCCAGGTACTGATGGGAACAAAATTCCCCATGTCCTGGAGCTGCAACTGGAGGCTGCCTTGTGGAACCCTACTCCGAGAGGAATACCGTATTCCGGCTCCAGCTGTGGCCTCTATCGGGCTTCAGAAGGTGGCCCTGAGCTCCTCTTGGTTTGGATTATCTGGACAACAGCATCCTCAGCACACACCTCCCTAACACAACACAACCAATACCAGGGTCAAGGGTGCCATCCTCCAGGAAAGGAATGGTGGCCATGGGAAGACAACAGCTTGGTTCATCCCAAACCCCACGATGAAGACATTGCTGCCACCACCGGGTTCTCCAGCCCAAAGGTAGGGGAGCAGCAGCGTGCTGCTGGGAGGGGAAACCCAAAAGCCACAGAGACTGTGTGTCCAGAGGTGTTTCCTAGTGTTTTCGGATTCCTTATTCCCCTTTAAAGGAAGAGATGGTATTGGAAAAGCCCCTTCCGTGTCCCCCTTCTCATGCCCCGCTCCCAGCCACCCTCCACAGCGCCCACACCATCCTTTCGGACATGGATCACCCTTACCTATTGAGCTGAGGAGAAGCTTGTCTCGACAACACTGCCCAGATAGCTGAGATTAATCAAAAACAAAGCAGTTATCAACACCCGCAAGGAGCCGAGCTCCGCAACACATCAGCACGTCAACAACTCCAAAGGAAAAAAGGAGGGAAAGAAACCAAACGGAAACCACAAACGAAACGAGGCTGGAGAATAAAGGGGGAAAGAAACAGAAGAAGAAAGGAAACAAAGAAGAAACCAAAACAATACTCAACGAAGCGAATGGATACACTGCGTAAAAGCACGGACAACAGTGCTGCTCTAACACGGATCTGTCCTGGAGCTGGCTCTCCTTTGGGGTGGCCCTGGCTTGGAGACGTGGACCTACGTATGCTTAATTGCATCACTCCGGAGCTGTGCTTCCCAAAAGGCACACAGAAGTCATTTCAGGCTCGTTCAGCTCCTCTCCCTCCCCATCCTCTCCCCCAAGCCCTCCATCCTTCCCCCTGCGCAGTGCCAGAGGGGTTTTCTAAGGCCATAACGCTTCCAGGTACCAGAGGGAGGGAGTGAAATGTGGGAAGTGGTGAAACGCTGCCTCCCCCCTCCCCAAAACACATTCCTCTTCTCCGCACGCCTCCGACCGCGCAGGCTCCGTGGGGCTGGGTGCCCCGGCCCCCCAAGTCCTCTCTGCCACAAGAGGAAGGGGGTTCAAACCCCGCCAGACAACAAGCCAAAATGAAGCGAGACGAAAGGATGGGACGAAAGCACGGCTACGGGGTCTGAGGAGCTGGGAAAGACGGAGGGAAAGAGGAGGAATACAGAGAGAAAAGGAGAAAGAGAGAGACGCTTTTTGCCTGGAGCAACCCTGGTACCTGGAAAACCAGCCGCTACTGTCTAGTGCAGCCACATCCCTCTCTTAGGGCAGGATCTGAGCGTGCCGGCAGCCTCCCGATCTCCGCTGGGGTTACTTTACTGTTTCTATGTCCTCCACTCCTGACAAGCTGCTGCTGTGGCTAAAAGTCCTCGCGCTCTCCCTGCCCGTGTCCTGGGGCTGCAGCATCCCTTTTGCAGGTGGGGCGGTGACCGTGTCATGCATTAAAGCTCTCTAGACTCCGCGGGGAGGAAGAGGAAGAGGAAGGAAGACAGAGGCGCGGCGGCGGCGGCCCTAACGTTCGAAGAAAGCCAAGAGCCAGCAGCTAGAAGAGGAAACAACCGCCAGTGACACCAGGACACTTACCTATGTGAGCAGGGAGCCAGGTCATTGCACGCCTGGTAGACAGCCCATACTCCTCACGGCGCTCCCACACTCCCAAAGAGAGCAGCCAGGGAGAAGGCAAGTGTTCCAACTGGGAAGGTCGCCTAAAACCCAGCTCTCTTGGGCAGTGGCCATGCAACCCCTTGGTGCCACCAAGCTTCTTCCTAGCAAAGCCCGCGAGATGCCATCTCCAAAAGGGATGCTGCAGCACGCCCAAGAGAGTCCCTACGAGTTGGGATGGTGATGGCAGGGAGGGAATCAGAGGGAATGGGTGAGGCAGGGTCAGGGAAGCAGGGAAGGGGCTGGGGGGAGGCACCACGGGGCTCACACACTTACCCCGTGGCGGCTACCGTGGTGGATGTCGGCTCCGGTTGGAGGATCTCCTCGCCGGCCCTCCTTGGAGAAGGGATGTCTCCAAAAACATCCATGGTATCCACGGGCAAGGAGGAGCCTTGGGAAGCGGAGTAGCCGGCGGTGGCCAGGGAGGTGAAGGCGGTGGTAGGTCGGAAGCTGGGGCTGTCGCCCCGGCTGCTGGGCGCCGGGGATCCCGTTGATGATGGTGTGGACTTGCGGGAGAAGCTCACGGCCGTGGGGGGCTGCAGGGTGATCTCCGACACCTCAGCCTGCTGGATGAGACCCGGTCGGGGCCGGGCACGGGCGGTCAGCTCCGGGGAGCTGTTCCGGGAGCTGAGGGGGCTTTGGGTCAGAGGAGAAAGCCTCGAAGGTTGTAGCACCACCTGATGTAAACTGGGCTCGGCCCTCCTGACCTGCCGAGGGCTTGGCCGAGGTCGGGGTTGGGGCTCGTACCACCTGGTATCCAGGCTGAATGTGCTTGTGCCGCTGGGAACGCCGGGCTCGGACGGTTCGTGGTAAGGCAACACGGGTATGCCCATACCTTGGCTGGTATGTCTTAGCTGCCCTTGACATCCCATGGGTTGCATAGGTTTGTCCTGCCACTTGGTGGTGGTGGGCACAGAAGGTTGTCCCCTGCCGGGTGACTTGCCGGTCCAGCTCTTTGGTGCCTCCAAGGGCAAGATGCCCGGGTAGGATGCGGGGACCACCTGAAGGGAGGAAGGGGGTGGCCCCCGAGGAAGGCAGCCGGTGGGCTGGGTGCCCTCGCCCCCCTCGCAGGGCTGGAGCTGGTGGGGGAACGGCGCAGGGGCCAGCTCCAGGCTGCCGAAGGGGAACTCAGCCCTGCCCCACGACTCAGGGGACCGGCCCCCCGTAGGTGTCTGGGCCAGGGGCAGCGTGCTGTTGGAGGCATTCTCGCCGTTCTCCTCGGGGATGGTGGGGTGTCCGAAGGGCCCCTCGGGGGGCAGCGGTGGGGAGGACATGACCGAGCTCAACGGGCTGACTTCTGGCATGTAGAAGGGTGGTGGGTCCACCTCCCCGGGGCTGCTGCTGCTGAGGTAACCGTAAAACTGGTGGTGGAAAGCCCGTGGGGCTGGTGGGCGAGCCTGGCCGGTGGGCTGCAGGGCGCCGGGCCCCTCCAGCGCCCGGTGGAACCGGGGGCTGTATGCTGGTGGCTGAAGGTAGGACTCTTGGCTGGAGGACAGAGGGGTGAGCTGGGTTTTCAGGGCGCTGACGGAGGTGGGGACGACGGGGTCGTCGTTCTCCTCGTCCGACTGCCTGAACTCAGGGTACATGTCCGTCTCCTCCACGAAGGGGAAGCCCTCGATGCGCCGCGTCTTCAAGGAGGGCTCCATCTCCGATGGATCCATGACGAAGCGGCCGTCCGGCCCGCGGCTGATGAGCTCGATGGGGGTGGTGGCCTCGGCTTCAGCCTCCGCCTTGGAGACGCTGTACTTCTTGCTGCTGATGGCTCGCTTGGTCTTCTTGTAAAGGGAAAGCTCCTTCTCCTTGGTGGGGCTCAGCATCCGCTTGGCCTGTGGGCCCTGGTCATCGGAGGACTCCGAAGGGGGACGGAGTGTGCGGATGCTCTCGGGACTCACCTTGCCAGAAGACAACCTGGACCACAAGGGAGAAAAACCAAGAGGGGACTGTCACCCGGAGGGGAAAGGAGGTCTTCTCACGCAGAAGAACCACCAGCTGGATCCAGAGAACAAAGTGTTACCAGCTCTCCAAAGAGGAACCGCTGGGAGAAACCAGGATGGCAAAGTCTTGCCCGGCCAGAGGACCAGCAGCAATGCCCATCATCCTGCTCCGACGGAAGAGAGCTCAGCACCCTCGTCAAGGCAACCATCTCCACCAATACCCCGTAACCAGCTCCACCAACACTCTGCAACCAGCTCCATCAACACTCTGCAACCAGCTCCACCAACACTCTGCAACCAGCTCCATCAACACCCCGCAAACAGCTCCATCAACACCCCGTAACCAGCTCCACCAACACTCTGCAACCAGCTCCATCAACACCCCGCAACCAGCTCCATCAACACCCCGCAACCAGCTCCACCAACACCCTGCAACCAGCTCCACCAACACCCCGCAACCAGCTCCATCAACACCCCGCAAACAGCTCCACCAACACCCTGCAACCAGCTCCACCAACACCCCGCAACCAGCTCCACCAACACCCCGCAACCAGCTCCACCAACACCCCGCAACCAGCTCCATCAACACCCCACAACCAGCTCCACCAACACCCTGCAACCAGCTCCACCAACACCCTGCAACCAGCTCCACCAATACCCTGCAACCAGCTCCACCAACGCCTTGCATCCAGCACCACAGCCTCAGAAGGACAAAAGACAGATCCAGAGCTCACTTCCAACTCCTCCAAAGGTTTCCTATGTCCACCTGTGCTATCAACACAGAGAAAGCCCCTGAGAGGGACATCAGGCAAATGTTCCCCTCCTGCAGAACTCAGTATCTCGCTTGCAGATGTCAATGGATTTTTTCAGACCAACCTTCTACCCCATTCTCAACACTCCAGGTTAAGGCTGACAGCCTCAAAGGCAGAGAGCATCAGAATAGTTCACTCGTCCCTATCCAGAAAGCCTTGGACAAACGGGATTGAAAGGCAAAAGGCAGCAGATCCAACAAAGCGAGCCCAGGCATGGTTATTCCAGTGCAGTGGATGAACCAAAATAAAGCAAGATTAAGATCCACCACCACTGGGACACTTTACAGCGATCCAGGAGCCAAAGCATGAGGCATCCACATCTGACTCCCATGAAGATGATGATTAGCAGCTATACATGCTTTTGATGGCTCTGCAAGGAGCTGTGGCTGCTGCAAGCACCACAATCCACCACCTTGGGGTACGTGCGGGAAGAGGCTTCAGCGGGGCACTCCTGATGGGAAAAGAAAGGATGCAGGTGGAAGATTCCCTGAATTTCCCAAGTGAAACCAGAATCAACAGAGAATCACCCCAAAACTACACCGGGCTTGCACTGAAGGACTCATATGCAGCAGGATAACCCTTCTCCTAAGGAGCCCCTTCAAGCTGGATGTGAAATTGAGTTCCATCAGTCAACTCCAGCTTTGGCCAAGTGTTCACAGATCCAACGGGGTCACCACTTAGCTGCATTTGTCCCTCCTTCCTGCTCCAAAGCCCATTTGTCTCTTGTTGTATTCCCACAAGTTCAGGGAACACCCAAACCACTCATCAGGAGCAAGCAAACAAGGTGAGACATTTCCATTTGAGCATTGCAATAACTTGTAGGAAGGAGGCACCTTGAAGACCCACAGCCTGGTGCCGCATCTAAGACAGATACTTACGGGGACTCCAAACTCTTCCTGCAGTGGGTTATCGAGAGAGGAGGGTCTGGAAGAGAATAAAAAGGGGAAAGAAGAGAGAATGCTGAAGAGGCGCAACACGGCAGAGACAACACAAACTCAACATCAAGACAACAAAAGACACTCAACAAGAGGCCAAGGTTTCATTGCTCCAGTGCTTTAATGGTTGCTGACAACACACAGCTCCCGTCACAGGGTCCTGGCCCATCCTGCTGCCGCATCTTAGCTCATAGAATCATATGGGTTGGAAGGGACCTTCCAAGGTCATCTAGTCTTCCAGGACAGAGAAGCTGCTGCCCTTCCTGGCTCTCCAGCCACCACCTTCCCTATGAGCCACTCCTGCATGGTGGCTGCAGCCCCAGCTTTTGGGAAGCAGAACAGCAGGGTCTCCATTGTGGGGGTCTTCTCTAGTGTAATGCAGCTGTGGGGCACTGGGGCTGGGCAGAAGGGAGCTAGAGAGCCCAGCTCCACGGGACCTTGAGGAGGAGAGGGGCTCAACACCCCAACCCTAAACCCCATCTCTAGGAGTTATCACCAGGCTAGTTCCTCTGTCTCCTCTTCACCCACCCTGCCTCTCCCGCTCCCGACCATGGGCTCTTTCAGGCACAGACGAGGGATGAAGTCAGGGCTTCACCTGAGGACGCGCACGCACGGAAGAAGAGACAGACAGGGAAGACGGTTACCACCACAAGACAACATAGGAGAAGGAGCGAGGAGGAGGAGGAGGAGGGAGGAAGCACATGAGAGGGGATGGGCTCACCTTTCTTGCGCTTGAGCTTGCGTTTGCGTTGCTTGTTGACGAAGCAGGCGGCAAGTGTGCTGAAGAGGATGGCAGCAGCCAGGAAGCAGATGGTGGCAACGATGCCAGCCAGCACCGGGCGGGCTAGACCTTCATCCGTCAGGTCAGGCTGAGGGAATACGTCTGGGGGGAAACCACGACAACTGGGTGTCATGCACAATCAGTGCTGTCTTCTCCAGGGACCCATCACAGCAACTGTGAAGGCAACTGGTACTAGGGATGATAATCCCAGACTGGTTTGGCCTGGAAGGGACCTTAAAGCTCATTCAGTTCCAACCACCTTCCATGAGCAGGGACACCTTCCACTAGAGCAGCTTGCTTCAAGCCCTGTCCAACCCATGGGGTGTCACCAGAGCAGAGCAGAGGGGCTGGATCACCTCCTTGACCATTAGGCCCACCTGGGGAGAGCATCCAGTGCTGCTGCAGAACACTGCCAAGGGATTTGGTGACCCTGCACCACATAAATGAATGAAGATGCTGCGAGGGCTGGAGCAGCTCTGCTCTGGAGCCAGGCTAAGACAGCTGGGCTGGGTCAGCCTGGAGAAGAGAAGGCTCCTTAAAGGGAGATCTTAGAGCAGCTCCAGTGCCTAAAGGGGCTGCAGGAAACCTGGAGGGGCTTTGGACAAGGGATGTAGGGACAGGCCAAAGGGAATGGCTTTAAGCTGCCAGAGGGGAGACTGAGGTGAGCTCTTAGGCAGAAGCTCTTCCCTGCGAGGGTGCTGAGGCGCTGGCACAGGGTGCCCAGAGAAGCAAAAAGCCTTTTTGCCTTAGCTGATAGACACCCAGCGAACAGGCCACAAACCCCAGCGCTCCTGCAGTGTGCTCCAGCCCAGAGCACTTACTTCCAGCTGGGAAGAGCACATACACATTCTGCAGGCACTGCCAAACCCCCTGGGAAAGCTTCTGGGAGAGGAGCTGGAGCAGGGAAGCAGGCAGGCTGCAGCAGGCAGGCTCTCACCGCGCCAGCACCACTTGGGGGCAGAGGAAGACTGCAGCAGAGCTGTGCTGTTCCTCAGCTTTTCCATCAGAGCCATAAAACCCGGGCTCTCCCCATCCCCATCTCCCCCTTGTCTTTCCCATCGCCACCACCTCCCCTGCCCCTTGCTCCTGAAGCATCATCTGAGCTGGACTGGGATGCAGGACCATGCACAAGCGGCACCATGCTGCAGTCTCCTGTTCCAAAGCTTTTTTATCCCTTGGATCTCTGCACTGCAGTGCTACGTTTCCCTCCCTGCACCTTCCATTCCCATTTCCAGGCTGCACTGTGCCCAGTCTTTGTCCTTCAAGCACCCCGCAGAGCTGCCACACTGCAACGCAATGCTCTTTGGGAAGGACCAACCCACTCCAGTGCTGCTCCATTTGCATCCAAACACAGACGGGGCCAGCAACATTCCCAGGACACTGAACATAACCATGCAGCCAGCTCAAAGCAAAAGCACACAACCAGCCTTCAGTGTCATAAGCAAGTTCTGCTGTGTGACCTGAGCGCTACCTGTAGAAGCAGAGATGCTTGTGGTAGAAGAAGAAACCACCTCTTACCTGTACTGGAGACACCAGCAACGTTGCTGGGTTCGCTGATGAGATCCTGCATGACCGCCAGGACACGGAACTCGTACCAGGTATCCTGAAACACCAAGAACATCCATCAGGTCCCTCATCGCAGCCTCCAACCTGGCCCAGCTCCTTGAAGACCCTGAGCCACCCCTAAAGCATCCCCAGAACTGCAGCACACAGTGCAACACCATACACATGGGGTGGGCAGCCCCTGCTTACCTGGGATAAGTCCTTGGCAAAGAACTCGTTCTCAGTCCCTGGGATACCATCATCCAAGATCTCCCACCTCTCCGCGACGCGGAATTCCATGATGTAGCGGTCGATGGGGAAGCTGTGGTTAGCAGGAGGAAGCCATGACAAGAGGACGCCTTGCTGTGTGCGGTTGGCTGTTAGGCACCTCGGTGGGGTAACCAACACCAGAGGCTCTGGAGTTGTTACAGGGAATGCTGGGGACAGAGCAGATGGGAGAGGGACACCGTTGAGATGGGGCGAGACGAAGGATGCTCTCCTATCAGGGCAGACAGAGCACTGCGGTGGCAGCAGCAGTTCCCAGCTTCCTGGAGTCTCAGGCCTATCTCAGGCACCTCATCTCAGTGTCTTTCCAAAAAGCAGGACTAACAATGCAGTGGATCCAAGAAAAGGGCCTTAGAAAACCTGCTTCCTCCTACCTCCACCTGCGACAGCTCCAAAGCAGGTACCAGCACGTGAGAGCACCAACTGAGCTGCACACAAGTGATTTTGGGCTCCATAAATACCTCCTGACCACAGCTGAACTTAAGAGAGAGCTGAAAGGTGTCTGGTGCAGCACAGCTCTCCAGCACTGCCTGTTAGGACAACTTAAGGAGCCCCATGCATCCCACAAAGTCCAAGAGCTTCATGCAGGAGCCTCCGTGAACATGAAACTGCTGCTGCTGACCACCATCAGACAGGGCATCCCCATAGCCCTCCTGAATCCCTCCCCTCGTGCCCACGGAGGACCTACCTAGAGTGTTCACAGTGACCACCTCACTGAAGGAGCTGGTGCCCAGCTTGTTTTGAGCCAAGACACTGAACTGGTATGCGGTCTCCGGTTCCAAGGTATCCACCAGTAGCCAACTGGAACCAGCTGGCACAGGGAGAGAGAGCCAGTCGTGGGGGCCAAACTGGGCTCTCTTCATCCTGCCGAGAGAGAAGGGAGCATCCTCAGGGAAAGGGGTCTTTGACAGGGAGCACCAAAAGGCAGCATTAACTTCTGGAGTGAATATGGAGCCTTCCTGAGCGATGGTGTGGTTTGAGAGCAGTGATGTGTATGGACATGGGGCAGCCACTCGCCACCCAAGAGCTGGCCTGGGGATAACCAGGGTCAGCATCCCGTTGCGCCACACCAGCATCCTCTGGCTCATACAGACACTGCCACCAGCCTCCCCCCTGCCCTGCATCCCCCTGAGCAGGGTCAGCACCAACAGCCCTGCTCTGAGGTTGTCTCCATCAGATTCCCATGGGCAAAACTAGAAGCTGGAACATTTTTCCTCCGGTGATGCGAAGGGGATGGCTGGAGCAGGAGAGGGGCCCTGTTCCCATTTATACCTTGACAGCTGAGTCTTCCCTGGGCTCCATCCCTGTCCATGCAACCCCACAAGAGACATTCAACTATCACCACCATTGCCACATCTACACAAGCTGGGGGCTGCCAGCACAGCCCAGGGCATCACTTGGGCTTTAGCAGCGCAGCACTTGTGGGGCACACAGGACACAGCCCTTCTGCTGGGGTCTAACCCACAAATCCAGGGTGAAAAGAGCTCCAAGAGCCATCCCAGTGCAACCTAGCATAGACAAGCATGCAGCCACCTCCACAAGCCATCACCCTGCTGGGAAGGACCATGTCCCAGAGGAGCATCACTCTGCTGCTAGTACTGGTGCTCATGTTAGAGGGATGCTCTAGCGAGTCCCAGCCCTTGGCTGAAGGTTTTGGTGGTGTCCATAGAGGATTTGGGAAGGATTGCTGCAGATGGTTTATTCTGAATAGGGCAGATCTGTAACCACCGGTTTACAGCCAAGTAAATCCACCAAGTGGGAAGTAAAAGATGGAGCAAGGACAAGTGATGCTGCTGTAAAGGGAGCAAAAGGTGAGGCAGGAGAAACGACAGCAAGCTATGGAAACAAGGAAGTTGGTGGAGAACCGTGGACGTGCAGTGTGCTCCACCAAACCCAGTGGGAAAGCCCCTGTCTCACAACTGCTCCAGCTGGGAATACACCTCCCAGGATCCCCACTGCCACCGCAGTGGAGCAGCCAGTGCCCGGAGCGGGTTTCCATGTGGCATTTAACTCCATCACCTCCTACATCCCTTCTGCGGGGGGACACACAGCAGAAAGGAGCTGAGTTGGGGCGAGAGGAAGGTAAATGCAGCACTAACCCCCCCAGGGATGTGAGACCATCCTTGCTGAGGGATGATGTGTAGGCAGAAGGGATGCTGCAGCGGCCCTGGCTACCTCTGGGGAGCAGGGTTTGCATTTCCAGCATCAATAACCATGGAAGAGGGAGGAAGCACCAGCTCCACCAAGGAGAAGCTGTGTTTTGCTTGAGCATCCCATAGCCACAGCAGGGAGGAAAGCACAGGGATGGCTAAGCTCCTCACATGGCACTGGATGACCCAGCACCATCCCAGATCCCTGGTCCCAAGGAGCAGCACAGCACCCAAGGCTCACACCCTTGCAATCAGGGCAAAACAAGTCTCTGGCTCCCCATCCCCACAGCACCCTGTAAATTCCCTATGGAAAGCTTGGTGTAAACACCCTTCCTGCTGCTGGCTGCTCTCCCCAGGGGTCTGGAAGAGCCTGGATGAGGCAGGAAACCAGCAGCAGGTTGCAGAGCAGGAATAGCAGCAGCTGTCACATCTCTCCAGAGCAAAGAGGTTTAACTGCTCCTTCCCAAGGGCATTTTCATCACAGTAAGGTCTGCACTGCTCTGCTTGCTCCATTCCTTCCTCTTCCCACCTCCCAACAGACTGAGGGAGCAGAACAGGAATCGCTCCACTCTTAGCAGTCTCCATCAGGGCAAATTAAGGGAAGGAAGGAAAGAAAGAGCAAGAAGAAAGGCTGAACACCAGCCCAAGCCTGGGAAGGGAAGGCATCACACCCCCCCCCATTTCCAAGGACATGCAAGCGAAGAGCAAGCGCAGAGCCCCAACCTCACTGCAGCTGCATTGCTCCCTGCCCTGTCCCAAGGGATGCACCCACTGGCTTTGGGTACCAGGTAGCACAGGAGTGATTGGAGCACAGCCCCAGAGGCTCAGACCCAGCCCTCATCTCGCAGTGGCTGGTTGTGAAGTGAGCTGGGATTTAATCACCTCCAGGGAGCCAGGGAGCAAGGAGAGATCATTTCTGCTTAGTCACAGCTCTTCCAGGACGCGCTCTCTAAAGGCTGCATTTCCCATCCTCTCCCTGCCTGTTAAGCTCCATAAACAGTTTATCTTGAAATGAGATGCCAGGGGCAAAGTTACATGAATGCAAAGCGTCTCCCTTCTCCCATCATCAGCAGAGCAAAACCCGCTGGGCCGCACGGATCCCACCACCACCCAACCTCTCCGAGGCACCGAATGGGAACCCAGCCCTAATGACACCCACGGGTGCAGAGCCACCCTCACCACCCTCACCACCCCGGCTGCTGGAAGCTCTGGTCAGCTGGAAAGGAAAAGAAGCAGAGAGCAAAGCATGCTAGGATGACTCACAGAGGGCCGTACCAAACTGAGAATGTCTGCTCGTATCCACCGTCGTAGCCGGGCTCCCAGGAGACGTTGGCTGAGGTCATGGCCACCACCACGTGCACGCTGGTTGGGGCATGAGGGCTTGTGCCTGCAAGGGACAAAGGGATGGGGTCAATGGGAGCAAAACCAGAGAAGCTGTGGCCGCCCCAGCCCTGGAAGTGCCCAAAGCCAGGTTGGATGGGGCTTGGAGCAACCTGGGCTGGTGGAAGGCGTCCCTGTCCCTTCCAAACCAAACCATTCCGTGATTCTTTGCCAGCTGGCAAGCTGGAAGCCCCCACGATTCCACAAGGAATGATTCCCGTGAATCATTCCAGCTCCCAGCCATGATTCCACAAGGACTCCTCTTGCCCCAGCCGAAGGCCACCCAGAATTCCTGCTTGAAATAGCAGCAGGACAGCTTGTGGCCAAAACAGGAGCAGAAAAAGGCAGCTCCATCAGTAAACAGCATGGAAAAGCCACACTGCTCTCCACGGGGGGCATCCCCACCTCCTTCACTCGAGGTCCCACCGCTTCCATACCTACAACAGTGAGGTGGGTGCTGGCAGTAATGCTTGCGACGATGTTGGTGGCGACGCATTCCCACTCGCCGTGGTCATCCTTGCCGAGGGAGCGGATCTGCAGGGTGCCGCCGGGCAGTGTGTTGTGCTTGCTCCTGCTGGGCTTCCCTACCTTGGGCAAGGAGCCGGGCAAAGAGAGAAAGAGAGAGGACTCAGCAGCAGGTTGCGGGGCAGGGCGAGGCGGCAGCGGGGTCACTAAGCTACCTGCGTGGCCCAGGGGACACCGCCGGCCACCGGCAAGGGAGCTGGTCTCTCCGGTCGTGGCAGGGCAGCCGGATCCCCCGCTTGCGAGAGGACCTGGCGGGGCAACGCGAGAGGAAGGTGTGAGGGAGGTCGGCGCTCGGCACTCACACATGGGGCGCGAGTGGAGAGCCCCATGGCACCCACACGGACACCGCGGGCAGAGCTGAGGCCGCTGCCGAGGAAGGGGCAAAGCAGCAAACACCGTTCCAGGCTGTCCCCAGGTGCCCAACCTGCCCCTCAACCAGCAGCAGGACCCTTCACGTCTGATCTGTGGGCAGAGAGGGCCCCATGGGGACGCAGGAGGATGGAGGGAAGTGCGCCTGGGGGGTCTCAAGCTGGAAGATGGATCTTGTAACAGCTCGTTTCCAGGCTCGTAAGCCCAAATGATGCAAATCCCACATTGTCCTGAGTCTTCTTCAGCTGCTCTTCACGCAGAGGGCTCTGCTGATCCACACCAGTTGGATGGCACGCAGCACATGGGATTACCAGCGCCAAGCCCAAGTCTTCAGGAGCTCTTCAAGAGACTGGTCAGTGCTGGTGGGCTTCTGGCACTGGGAAACTGAGCCCAAGCCAGCCCCAACTGCACTTGGAGGGGATAAGGCCAGAGTCATGACAGTAGGAGGATGGCCAGAAGGCACAAGAAGAGTTGAAAAGAGACCTGAATAAGAACAGTGAGGGGCAGGGAAGAGAAAAATAAGATGGAGAAAAAGACTAAAGGGCCAGCAAGTTTTAGATAGGTCCACGTACAGGCCATGGTCCTCCTCGGGCAGGTCAAAGGAACTCAAAGAGATCCAGCATCTCACACCATAAGGACTGAAGATGCTGCTGCCCACTGAACGACACAAGGGGCCCCATCACTCTCAGGAGCTCTGAGGAGGGGACATGAAGCTCGGCAAGAAGATTCTGACAGGGGGACAAAGAGCACAGGAGGTCCCTGTATGGTGGCTTTCATGGGAACAGCAAGGTTGGGAAGCAAAGGGAAGGCTCAGGAGGGCATTGCCCTCAGGCTGTGCCACCACAGCCTGCGTGGCACAGAAAGGGACACCCTGGAATCATTATGTTGAGTCCAGCATCATCAAAACAGCTTCTTCTCAAGGTCTTCAAAGCCACAGGGCTGCTGAGAGGTCCAGCCCCTTAGCAAAACACAGCCAAGGGTCCTCTGGTAGCACAAGAGATGGGAGATGCTCCACCGTGGGAGATCCACATGGGAATGGTGGCCACGTCCTGCCGGTGACCACCTCATCAGCAGCCAGAGGAGGAAGAGGAGGGAGACAGGGGCAGGGCTCAGCTTGGCAGATGCTTTTCCCGTGCTGGTTTCATGGGATTCAAGGATTTGGTGGCCACAAACTGGGCTTCCCCCACCCACCTGCGGGACAGGACGGCAGTGGCTCAGCCCAAAGCGAAGCAGCTGTACCTGCAGTTTGTTCTTACCGGGACAGAGTGTGGCTTCTCTGTCTGCAATAGTCACCAAAAGCCAAAGGCACTGCAGATTTGTCTGGCAGGCCGGGTACCTTTCTCCAGGCGATGATGGGAAAGGGGTCTCCGGCAGCAGCACAAGGAATCAACAGCTCCCTCCCTGCCTCCTGTCTGTACTCCCAGCCTGGTAGCACCGTGAAATAGGGGGGGTCCTGCAGCCAAGGGAAAAGGCATCCATCAACCTGTGTCAACTCCCACCAAGGAGCATCAACCCATTGCCAACTCCACCATGTGCAAGCAGCTGCCCATCACCAAAACAAACCCTTTTCCAGCACAAATCAATTCGGTTTGGGTAAGGTTGAGGCATTGCAAGGAAAGCCACAGCAGAGAGTGTTTGCTCTGAGGAGCCACCGCACTATGGCATCTTGTTTAAGTTTTAAGGAGGTCAATAGGGAGAAAAAATACCCATCCACATCACATCAGATTCCATCAACAGCCATTTTAGCGGATGTGCGTTTGCGATACACGAAGTGTTATCAGATGAATCTCAACAAGACACCATAAATCACTGCTGCTCACAAGCATGGATGTGGTGTTCAGGGAAGAAAGAGGCAGCAAAACCCACTGAAGCCACAGTGGGAACTGCACTGGGAGCCCGGCACACCTCAGGCTCTGCATGCAGCAAGAGCACATGGGGCATCCCTAGAGCTCAAATCATCCCTTCAGTAAAGTCCTCCATGAACTCAAGCCCAGGACAGCAGGGCCCAAGTGTTTTGCTGCAAGAAGGCCATCCCAGGGACACATTTCCTGGTCCAGCACTACCAAGGCCTTACACTCATCCCACACTGGCTGTGGCCCAACCTGTGCCACTGCTCCAGTGGGATATTATCCAGCTACACCTGCCTGCTGTTCCAGGATGCTCATGAGGCTCCACATCCACCTTTCTCAGCACAGGTAAGAGATACAAAGCTCAAAGCAAAGGTTTTTGCTATAGTAATGGACCAGTTTTGGGGGCACAAAGCCCTTCTTGAGCTCTCTTCACAGAGAAGCACTCAGAAAAGCAAAGTAAATCCTCAATCCCTGCACTGAATTAACAACCAAATAAGCACCATGGATTAGAAACCCCACCTTATCCATCCCTGCAGTGCTGTGCTGAACAGGAAGGCAGAATGAGTCACATGCACATTGCAATTCCACGTTAAGAAAGCCTGGCTACAGCAGGAGATATCTCCACAAAGCACACACAGATTCACTGCAGCACAACCCTGGGAGCATCGCTTGGCAGGAGAAGACACGATCCATGGCTGCAGAGCAAGGATCTGAGCAGGCGAATTTACCTTCAGTACCAGTCGGGCAGGGGGAGACTGGCCCATCGTACCCAGGGCGTTATAAGGCACACAGGTGTAAGTGCCGAGAGCATCTTCAGTTGCCTCCTCGATCCGGATCGACCCGTCTTCCAGCAGGTTCCAGCCGGAATACTGCAGCAGAGAGAAAGAGGGAGCTGCTTTATCCCACACCCACCACTGCTGCTTACTCTCCCTTCAGCTAAACCCCCCCCAGCTATGCCACAGGAGGTGCCCAATTCCCTTCCCAGCACACAAGTAGCCCAAAAGACAATCGATCACTCCCTAAAGTAAAACTCATCCTGGTGGCACCAAGAAGACAACTTCACCCGAGGGGCTGAGGGCGCCAAGGAGCAGGAACCTGCAGGTTTAAATGGAATTAAAACTTTGGATCATTAATATTTAAGGAAATTGAAGATCCTGAGCGTTTTCTTTAAATATTTACGGCTCGTATCCTTGCTCAGCAGATCAAACTGTGATTATAGGATGGCAGAGACCTACTAAAAGGGTCTTTCACCCCAACCATCCATTCCCATTGGAGAAACCAAAACAGGGGCATCAAGATGTGACTCGAGAGGACAGCAGGCACAAGGTCTGGGAGATGCAGACATCACGTCTACACAAGAAAGCAAATTCACTCTGCCCACAGCTGATAAGGAACAGCAGCACCATGTCACCCACGGGATGGATTAGTGCACTTGGCAGGGTAAAGGTTGGACTTGATCTTAAAGGTCTTTCCCAGCCGTGCTGATCCTATGGGGTTTCTTCTCTCCTGATGGACACACGGTGATGCTCTCTGGCCTATGCAGAGGACACAGGGTCTGAACCCCTCTGTGTCCCCACATGTCCCTCTCCAGGGACCTCCTTACCTTCTCAATCCTCAGGGGACGTCCGTCTTTGTTCCACTTGACCAGCGTGACCGGGGGCTCTGCCTCCACCGGGCAGCGGATGTATCCGTGTATCCCAATGGGAACATAGATGACAGGGGGCATGTTCACCACGCGGGCAGGATCTGGGAAAGCAGAAGCACCGTGTCAGTGTGGGGAAAGAGCCCATCTCTCCTCCACCACTCGGCTTCAGGGGATCTCCCTCACTTTGATAACGAATTCCAAGCCCAGGCACCGCCTTGGCTGCCGGAGGTTGTTACCTCCAGGCTTCCTACACACAAATCCACTGTAATACCTGGTATTTCTGGGGGGCTTTACTCATGCCCAGGGTGTTCCTACCTGGGGCTCATTAAACGATGCATTTAAGAAGCAGCATTAAATCCATCTGCTGGCACATCCACATTGAGTCATGCCCTGCTGAAGCCTGGGCTGCTCCATCACACCCAGCCTGCTTGGTTCTGCACAGCAGCAGGGAAAACCATCCCAGTTCCCAGCTGCAGCAATAGGGATGGGAGAAGGGATTCAGTCTTTTACCTCCTGTCTGTTTGTACTCGCGGCTCATTGAGCCTGGGTCACGTTGAGCATCAGCCACCTCCTGCCTTCCCAACAGGATGCAAGAAGCTTAAAATATGCACCTTAACCCCCCCCCCACTGCATCACCCACACAGTCTCGCGATGCTCCAGTCTAGGATGTGTCATTACCAGTGCTTCTAAGAGCTTTTTAATTAAGTGTGAGTGGGTTGGAGCGAATCGAGGCTTTCTTTAATAAGCAGCTTGATAAAAAAAGGAGGAAAAAAGAAGTTACTTTTAATAAGAAGAGTATTTCCACAACCTTGTCTAGACACCGGCAGCGTGAGGTTAGGGGGGAAATCCTGACAGGGCTCACACTGCCATAAGGGATGAACGCGTTTTTGGGCTGCAGCATCCCCGTGCTGCGGATACAGAAACGCAAAGCTGGGGCTAAGGGTGAGGTGGTTGGGAGGAAGGGACGGAAGATGCGCTTCCTTGGGGTAAAAACTACCCAGTTTGGGAGCGCTGCTCCCTCGCTGCCTGCCAAAACACGGAACCCCAAGCTGGTGCCCCCAGCAATGGCACCGTAACCCAGATTTGCCAAGCGCTGCATATGGAATGGGCTTTACCCCCCCCCCCCGCTTTACTCCACCTCTTAGGAAATGTAATCAAGGGCTCTGGCAGCATGGGAGAGGGTAATGGGATCGAGCCTTTCACTACTAGGTCACTGGCGAGGGGCCAGCCCAGCTCAGTAATGCCCCAGAGCCGTGTCTCCACCCGAGGGCTGCTTCAGGGGGTGGGAATTCTCCCTCCCAAGGGGTCAGCCCGGGTCTAGATGAGGTCTGCTGTGGACGAAAGGGGTTTGCAGCACAAGCAGCCCCCCTTGCAGGGCTGTCCGGAGGGCAGGTTGTCCAAAGGCTCTTTTTGCTGCCATTAGAGCTATTTTTAACAGCCTTCAGCCCTGATGAGTGGTCCTGGATTAGCAGCAGGGCAGATTGAATGGTCTGAGGCCACAGGCTCTCCCAGCAGGACGTATCCGAGCATCTCTGCTTGGTCATCCCTTCATCCATCCCCATAGGGAGACCACTGGACCTACCAGCCCTTCTCATAGCAGCTCCCCACCAGTGTGGGGCTTCCCACTAACCAGCGTTATTGAGTTAAAACACTCAAATCAGGAGCCCACTTTGCTCAAGCCTATCTATCATTATAAAATAAACCTCTTACAGCAGAGTAATATTGCCATTGAGAGCAGCAGCAATTGAGGCCATTACTGTCAAATGCCACAGGACACCGGTGGCACACTACCCATTACTGCCTGGGGAGCCCAGAGAACAAGCGTGGGAAGCAACACTTCTGCTCCAGCCCCTTCTCCTGTGCTTGTTTAGATCAGTTACAGCCTGAAGAATACAATGTGCAAAGCAGAAAACTCCTCCATAGGAACATGCCCCCATAATAAATGCTGAGGAACCCAAGCAGGCAGCTGAGCCTGAGAGCCCTGAGCTGGTGCTCCCCTGCCCAACTCGATGCAGGTGAGGACAGCGTGGTGGCGAGATGCCCGCCTGATCAAAACCCACTTGTATCAAAGGTGGAAGCTACCCAGGACGCTCAGGCTCTGCTTTCCTGTTGCCCACACCCCACAAACACGTGGGATGCAATCTGGGATTCCCAGAAGCTGTGGCTGCCCCATCCCTGGCAGTGTTCAAGGCCAGGTTGGACACAGGGGCTTGGAGCATCCTGCTCCAGTGGAAGGTCTCCCTGCCCATGGCAGGGGTTGGAGCTGGGTGAGCTTTAAGGTCCCTTACAGCACAAACCATTCTCTATGATAGGATTCAGGGACAACAGAGCCTCAGAGCCCGGTACTACCAATCCCAGCACCATCCCTTAGGATGCCCACACTCACACTGCACCGTCAGGTAGGCAGAGGCCGATGGCGAGCGGCCCAGGCTGTTACTGGGGATACAGGTGTATTTTCCAGCATCCTCCGGCTTGACACGGAAAATGATCAGCGTCCCATCGATCAGGATCCGCACCCTCAGCTTCAGGTCACTGCGAGAGAAGAGAGGAGGAGGAGGATCATGGGCAGACCATGACCCGGGAGCGGGAGGAGGAGGAGGATGACACGCAGCCAGCTCCAACTCACTTCTTGAAGTAGACGTTCTCCTCCTCCCAGTACCACAGGTAGGTGAGGTTCCCGGGATACGCCTCGGCTTGGCAGGTGAAGAGCGCATCCTGGGAGATGTTGACCGTGATGTTCTCCGGAGGGGAAACAATAAATGGAGGTCCTGGAAGGAGGGAGAGAAAAGTGTCACCCCCACCAGCACATGGCCCTACAGAGGCTCAGCTCCATCCCGGCATCATTGGCTGGGAGCTGCACTGGGATCACGGAGCGCAGGGGTTCATCTCCAGGAGCACGCTGGCCCTGTTATTCCCAACATTTTCCGCTAACGCTGGAGAGGGACTCTTCATCAGGACACTGCAGTGACAGGACGAGGGGAAGTTCAGGGTGGATATAAGGCAGAAGTTCTTCCCTGTGAGGGTGCTGAGGCACTGGCACAGGGTGCCTAAGAGAAGCTGTGGCTGCCCCATCCCTGGCAGTGTTCAAGGCCAGGTTGGATGGGGCTTGGAGCAACCTGGTGCATTGGTGCCCATGGCAGGGGTTGGAACGAGATGATCTTAAGGTCCTTTCCAACCCAAACCGGTCTGTGATGCTATACTCTCGACAGCTTTAGGGAGGGGGCATGGCACACGGCCCTGCTCCTCCCAGGACAGATGAGCTCATCCTTCCCTTTATCCTGAGCACTTCCACATCACCCACAGGAAAACCCAGGGGGATGCACAGCTCGGTGCCACGGCTGAAGCAGAGCAGAGGACACCCCGTGCTCCTCTCTCTGCTGGTAGCTGTTGACCTAATTAAGGATTTATTTAATCAAAGAGGGAGCAGGAGGCCCTGCCATGCATCACCGCTGTCTGACGAGGTGCTTTGTGACAGCCTCAAGCTTTTCCCTGCTTCCCAAACAAAAGGGGCCCGGCATGGCCACTGCATGCCCCAGTTAAGCAGATTCCTCCACCCTACAAACGGGGTGTGGAGCTGGCAGGATGCTGAAGCAGATTCCTCCATCCTACAGCTTGCAGGATGCTGAGCCCATGAGGCTTGCGGGTCACTTCAGGATAGCGCCGCAGTCCTGCGGTCCATGGAGTTTTCCCCATGGAGAATAAACCAGTGGCTGAGGAGGAGCCGGAGGGTCTGTGCTGGAAGAGCTCACCTTGAACGAGCAGGCGCGTTGTGTGCACAGCTTCCCCCTGGATGCTGTATGCCCGGCAGGTATAGGCACCCCGGTCCTCCCGGCTCACAGAGAGCACCGTAAGGCTCCCGTCGCTCACCTGGGAATGACAAGGGAAAACCCTGGAGCACAGGGAAGGAGCCCTGGGAGAGGGACACATCCTATAGCCGCAGCTCAGCATCCTCCCTCCCTGCAGCACTGCGTTACCAGCGCTTTAAGGGCTGGATGAGAAACGGGTTTCCCCGGCTCAGCAAGGCTTTGGATATTAATAAACCAACACGGATTCCTGCTGGATGCCAAGGAGAAGGGAAATAAATAAATAACTGAATAAATAAACCATCACAACGCATTCATCTCCTGCAGAAGTGACTGGCAGGAGGCAGGCTCCAAACCGCTCCTGCCAGGTGCCTCCGGCACCATCAGCCCTTCGCAAGGATCCATCCCCTGCTCCCAAGTGATCCACCCCTAGGGTGGGATACAAGGGGGAGAACACAGCTCGGTCACCATCCTTCCCATGGGGCCACCCTGCAGCTACAAGGAGAAGCCAAATTCCTCCTTGGGAACACAGCAGAGGAAGGATGGGTGAGGGATTGTCACCCTCAGGGCAGCAGCACCCCCAAGCACAGGGAGCCCTGCTCCCAGCCAGGCTTCCCCCCACCCCATCCTGCCTCATCCTTCTATTTCAATTAGTAACAAATGATTCCTAATTACTCTCATTAGTGCCTGCGCTGATTCCAATGCCTGATTTACCAATTACAGCTCAGGGGGGGAATCTCTGCTTGGGAACCTCCGGGATGCAAACAGGGTCCTGGAGGGAGGCAAGGATATCCTCCCTGCCCAAACCTCCCCCTGCATCCATCCCTGCCTGAAGAGACAGCTTTCCCAGGCTCCAGCCCCGACTGCAGTCCCCAGGGAGCAGTCCGAATGTGGGAACAGGGACGTCCTAACGCCTGGGGGGGTCTCTAGCCTGTACCAAAGGGATGCAGCATGAGAGGATGGGGTGGGAAAAGACATGGGGGGAAATGGGCATCATCGCAAGGAGATGCTGAGAAAGAACACCCAGCTCTGTGGCCACCGTGGTCCCATTGACACCATCCCCACCAGTGGGATGTCCAGGACCCCCATGACAGCCCTCACCACCCATCTACCTACCTGGTACTTGCCATTAGCACCCAAAAGGTCTCCTTCTCTCAGCCAGGTGACGATGGGCTTGGGGTTCCCGAACGCCATGCAGGTCAAGGTGACGCTGCTGCCTTCCTTCGCCTCTACGTACTGCGGCGGTGTCTCCGTGAAGGTGGGGGGAGCTGGGGGGCAGAGGACACCACTGTGACCCCCCCATGGCTGCCGTGGGTCAGCGGAAGGCACAGGGACAGAGGGAACACGCTGCACATCCCTATGGAAGGGGCTGGACCACCCCAAAGGGGAGCGGGGCTGCAGGGATGGGGATAACACCCACCGAGGGTATCCCTTTCCCTGCCACACGCACCCCAGCCCCGTCCCCTCTCCTCCCCAGCAGCTCCAGGCTTGCACCACAGCCTCCCCCCTGGCTGCACATTAACTTCCTATTGTCAAAACATGGGAAAACACCGCAGTGCAGATCGAAATGCTCCTTCCTGATTCCAGAGGCTGGCAGGATTACAGCCCGCCCCCAATTACCAGTGCTTGTTAAAGCTCACTTTGGAGGAAGACAGGTTGGCAATTTAAGCTGCTTGGGGATGAAAAAGAAGAATTACACTTTGTTTCTCCCCAAATGATTCCTATTTTCCCCTAAGAAAATGAAGCATTGTAATGCACTGAGAGGGAAGCCACGGCCTTCCCCCTGAAAGCAGCTCCTCAAGATGGGAGGATTATGGTTGTTATATGCTCCTTACTGCATAACCCTTCCCCCCCACAAACCACCCCATTTTACAAAGGGGGTCGAGCCCGTGGAGGGTCAGAGGTGCTGACAACCACTTCCAGCCCATAGAGATGCTGGTTTGCAGCATCCCTGCACAGCAGTGGAGGTGAAGCAGGCACCATCCTACTCCTCTTGCTTCCCTCTACCCAGTGAGCTCATTAGCAGGGGAAAGGAGGCAGCAGCAGGGCAGGGCCAGGCTGGGGCAGTGCATGGCTTGCAAAGCTCCTGCTCGCTAATTGGGCTCAATTAGGTGGCTCTGGTCCATGCTGCAGCCCAGCACCCCCCTGAAAGGTTGAATTAGTCACTCAAGGTCAGGCAAGACCAAGGAGCTGCTGTGGTGCCCACATCTCCTCTGCAGCAGGAGAGGCAGAGCCCTGCTGCTGGGCTCAACATCAAGCCCTCTCCTGATGCGGAGAACGGTTTGTGATGGGTCTAAGACGCAGCCTTAATAAAATGGAGAAGTCATTTGAGTAAATCTGAATTTCAAGAGAACAAAGATGGGATGTTCTGAGCCGGCTGTTCAGAGGAGATCCGTTCCCAGCCCTGCTCCTTGATGTCTGCCCTTTCAACAGGCACCTCGTAATTAAACTGCTGAATCCCTCATAAAAGTCCCAAAAGTCCCTTTGTTAAGGCACACCCTGGCTGGAGCAGCCACCCTGGATGGCTCCAGCCTTGTCTACAAGGCGTGTGCTCTCTGAGACCCCACTGGGAGCAATGTGTGCAGTGCTGGTGTCCTCAGCTTAAGGACATGGAGCAGTTGGAGCAAGGCCAGAGGAGGCCACAAGGATGCTCAGTGGCTGGAGCACCTCCTGTATGGAGACAGGCTGAGAACACTGGGGCTGTTTGGAGAAGAGAAGCTGCGTGGAGACCTCAGAGCACCTTCCAGTGTCTGAAGGGGATGCTGGAGAGGGGCTCTGCATCAAGAACTGCAGCGATAGAACAAGGGGTGATGGGTTCAAACCGATACAGGGGAAGTTCAGGCTGCATATAAGGAAGAAGTTCTTTACCTGTGAGGGTGCTGAAGGCGCTGGCACAGAGTGCCCAGAGAAGCTGTGGCTGCCCCATCCCTGACAGTGTTCAAGGCCAGGTTGGACACAGGGGCTTGGGGCAACCTGCTCCAGTGGAAGGTGCCCCTGCCCATGGCACTGGATGAGCTTTAAGGTCCCTTCAACCCAAACCAGTCTATGATTCCAAGATACCATCAAGGCTCTTCATCCATTGGGAACCAAAGGGAAGCCCCCATGCAGCCCATCATGCCCGGCTCACCATTGACCGTGAGGTGGACCCAGCTGCCGTTGTGGAAGGTGTCGTACTGCTGGTCCAACATGAGCACTTTGCACTCGTACCAGCCCTGGTCCTCGGAGCGGACCTGCTCAATGCGCAGGGAGGCTTTGTCGTGCAGGCTGGCCCGGCCTGTGGGGACAGCACAGCCGCCACGTCAGCGCGATGCTCACCCGCGTCGGAGCATCGCCAGTGGGGCCACCCAAAGCATCTCCTTTGGGGCCAAAAGCACCCAAAATCCATGGGTTTGAGCCTCACAGCATGGTGCTGCTGGCTCCCATCTGGGCGGCGCAGAGGCCACTGGGCTCATTCATGAGCTGAGTGCGGCAGAGTTCAGCCCAAGTCCAGGCGCATCCTCCCTCAGGGGAGCAATCTGGGCAGAGGCAGCCCCATAGGGTAAAGACCCAAGGGAGGTCCCCAGGGGAATGAGACACTGAAATGGGTCTACCCCACCACACCAACCACGTCAGGGCTTATCCCCACCAGCCACGTGGGGCTGGCGGCACATTGCCAAGTGGCCACATGGGCTCTGCAGCTCCGACCTGCTACTTCCACCTAGCACGTGGGGCTGGCTCCATCCCCACAGCATCCCAGCATCCCTCCTCCCGGCTCACAGATGCTCTGGAGCGCAGTGGCAGCAGCAGCAGCAGCCGCCGCCGCCGCCACCACGTGTCACCCTGGGTTTCTCTGCCTCGCTTGCTCCTGTCCCACGCAGCCCAGCTGGCTTCCTAGTGCTGCTGCTTAATTAAAACCAACTGGGTGGAAAGCAAGCAAGGAGAGGCAGAGCCCGTGCGGTTCCCGGCGGAGGAGCGGATCCGTGCACCCCTGCCACATCCCCCTCGCCACCCCTGCACTCACCAGCATATTCCGGGTCGACATGGGGAGGGTAAAACCCAAACTTGATGAAGATGGGGATGGGGACGCCGAACTTGAACCACTCCACGACATAGGGAGGGGGTTGCCCCGTGAGCGGGTGGATCACGTCGCATCCCAGGATCACGCTCTCGCCAGCGCGAGCGGTCACGAACTCGGGCTCTTCCCTTGAGCCGAGGGCACCTGCAAGGGGCAAAGGGTGAAACTGGGGCTGATCCCACCACTGGACCCCAGCCCCAGCGATAGATGGAGGATGGGACCCCCTGATGAGCCGCAGTGATAGCTTCTGCAGCAGGGCAAGGTGACGCGCAGTGACCCCACACGGGGAGACCTGGTGTTCTCAACAGAGGAGGTGCATGGAGCACACTCAGCACTGCTCTCCACTTCGCAGCACCATCAGGGCTGCCCCACATCCCTGTGGCAGTTTAAAGGCTGCTTCTGTTGTCCTGTTTGTGCCCTTACGTCCTCTGGGACCACTGACCCACAGATCTTTGCCAACCCGGAGATCTGGCTTTCCCATGGGAGTAGGCTCACAGCACTGACATTCCAGCCAAGCTCATCCATCCCGAGGCATCCCCAAGAGCCCCAAGGCCTGAAACCTGGCCATCAAGCCTGGCACCCTGCTGGGGTAATTAAAAAGGGCTTTGGTGTCCCCATCAAAGGCAGGGACAGGATCCACCCCAGCCATGCTTGCCTGCTCAGCTGCAGCCTGGCATCACCCAGCCAGCAAAGCTGCATCCTCAGCACAACCTTTTAGAGAGGGAAACCCTGGGCTGGAGCCAAGGCCCCAGAACTGCAGGCACCGGGGTCTCCTTGATGGAAAGGACCCCCCTTCCATTCCCTGGCAAATGTGGCATGGAGTGGGGAGACACTGGGGAAGGGGGATGGGGATGCTGCTGGGGAAAGGGGATGCTGCTGCGGAAGGGGGATGCAAGGGAAAGGGGATGCTGGGAATGGGGGATGCTCAGGAAGGGGGATGGAGGGGAAGGGGGATGCTGGAGAAGGGGGATGCTCAGGAAAGGGGGTGCTGGGGATGGGGGATGCTCAGGAAGGGGGATGCTCAGGAAAGGGGATGCAGGGGAAGGGAGATGCTCAGGAAGGGGGGTGCTGGGGATGGGGGATGCTGGGGACGGGGGATGCTGGAGAACGGGGGTGCTCAGGAAGGGGGGTGCTGGGGATGGGGGATGCTGGAGAAGGGGGGTGCTGGGGATGGGGGATGCAGGGGAAGGAGGGTGCTGGGGATGGGGGATGCTCGGGATGGGGGATGCAGGGGAAGGGGGATGCTCGGGGAAGCACGTTCCCACTCCTCCGCGCTGCTCCTCAGGGCCGCTGGTGATTGGCGGCGAGTGACATCACCGCATCCCTGCCGCGGGAGCCGAGCATCACCGGCTATTTTTGGCTCTGGCACAAGCTCACACCGGCGAGAGGCGCACACTGTGCCACCCTATGGGCTCTCCGGCCCAGTCCCACCATGGCAAAGGGGAGCCTGAAGCTCCCCATAGCCAAACCTCCTTCCTTGGTGCAAGGTGCAGCACGGGAGGGACGATGGGCAGCCAGGCATCCCGGCATCAATCCCTGCATCCAGGCATCATTCCCTGCATCCAGGCATCCTCAGCTCCTGCATCACCAGCTAGCCAGGTACAGGGACTGGCTGTGGTGGTTGTTCAAGCAGGAGGGCTGGCTGGTGGCAATGGGGAGGGTGATGCTCTGAACCATCTGCAAGGAGCAGACGCTGCATTGCACACCCACTACAGGAGTCCTGCACAGCCTGGACCCCATCTAGGTGGAGGAGATTGCTACATACACGTGTGTTATGCATGTACATGTGTGCAATAGGCATGCACACAGGCAGCCTGCTCCGGCCCACCCTGACACCACTCTTTGCACCTCTCTCCCCATCCCTCCTTGTCACTGCATCGCTGATGAGCTCAGGCATTCACACCCTGTCAGCAGGGACGGTGTCAGCCCTCCCCTGCCACCCCAGCAAGGAGCTGTGAAGACCCAGCCCAAGCCCAATGCACCCATTTAGGGGGCTGCAGTGCAGGGCTGGGACCCCCCCTTCCCAGCCCACCGTGCTCCTGCGCTCACAGGGGACAAGCTGCCATCACGTGCTGCTCAAGAGCATCCAAGGACACACACAGGTCCCCAGCACCTTGCTGTCTTCACAGGGACAGTCCTGCTTCCCAAGGATGGAGCTCCTCAGCTCCTGGGGTACCAAGGTGGGATCTCACATCAAGCCAAGCTGAACCTGGGATGCTGATGCATGCCCAGCTATTGAAGCACGAGGCTGCCCTGACGCCCCAGGGATGGGCACCAGAGAGTGACACTCACACATAGGCCCCCCCAGTGAACCTATGAGTGATGTGCCAGGGGAGGCAGACGGATCCATGCCTGGGTGTAGGGAAAAATAGGTCATTCCCTGGAGCTGGCAGTGCCGGTGTCTGAACGCGATGCCGGTGGGGAATGGCACGCACGGCTGAGCATCACCTCCCCATGCACCACAACAGAGAACCAGCCCTTGGCTCTGCCCAGCTGCCACCAGCCCCATCACCAGCCCCCTGCTCTCCTATTCCCACTGCTAGAGACAGCAGGAAAGCATCAGGGAGATGCCTTGCAGACCTTTGACGGCCCCGCTTCCCAAGCTGCTAACCCAGCGCTCCCAACCCTGACCAGGTTTTCCTTTCCAAACCCGATCCGCTGAAGGCACGCGAGCCCTGGAGGCTGCAGCTCCACTTGAAGCAGCGTTTTTCACCCCCACATTGATGGGGAAATGCTTGGAAACAACCTGCAGACGCCAGCAGAAACAGAGCGCAAACAGACGGGGTATTTTTAAACCCACTTGGTTTTCCCCAGCCGAGGGGTTCCAAGGCTCAACCTGCAGCTTGGAAAGAGGGATAACGGAGGGGATGCGATCCCCAAATCCCACCTCGGGGCAGGAGCTCACGTGGAGCCAGGGGATGCCTCGTAAAGGAAAACAAGTAAATCAACAGGCTCCGTCATCCGAGCAAATCCAGGAGAAATAAAAGCACGCTGCGTGCCAGGAGGCGAGAATACAAGCTGCGGAGGTGGAGTTGAACAGCATCCCAATGGGAAAGCAGGGAACGCTGCTGCTGAGGGGCTCCCCAGGAGAACGCTGAGCCTGGGGAGACCCCCACCCCGGGCTGGGCATCCAGTTCCTCCCATGCCAAGAGCAGAGATTTAAGGCAACACAGGGCTTGGTGAAGCTGAGATCATGAGCGGGACCCTTCCTGAGGATGTGGCCATGGCAGAGCCGGTTTCCAGATGGGAATGCTGCCCTGCCTGTCCCATGGTCAGAGAGGGGATCCCTCCCTGTCCCACCACTACCTTGCTACAGGCAAGCAGGTCCCACAATCTGCTTGCAATGACCCCAAGGCTCTCATCCCCATCCCTATCCCCCCATGGGGACATCTGATGGAGCAGGAGCGAGGACCTCTTCTCCCTGCCAAGCAGAGACAAGATCTGCTCTGACACATCAGTGGAGCCGGGATATGGCAGGGATCTCCGAGGACAAGGCCGCCAGTATAGCATATGGAGGCCGGCAGCGAAGCAGAGTAAGCAACCCCACATTGCAACTTCAGTCCCCCCCAGGGGTCCCCACAGCCCCCCCAGAGCACCCATCCCTAGCGAGGGGCAGGTCTGGGGGTTGGGAGCACAGCCCTCACTCCCTCCCCCAGCTGGAAAAGCAGCATCTGGGCTTTGAGCGTAATTCCTGCGTTTTAAACCCGATTTTCCAGCTGGATGGAGGGCGGAGCGCAGGTCAAGTGACGCGCCTCAAGGTTACCCGGGGCCACGGAGGAGTGGGATTAGCTGCGAGGGGTGGCTCAATGTCCCATCCACAGTGACTCTGAACCCCATCCCCAGGAACAAGGGATGCCCTGAGGGATCACACCACCATCCCAGCAGCTCCCCACAACCTCCTTCCACATGCTATAGCGGGAGGCTGGAGCCAAAACTGCTCCCAAGGGAGACCTCCTGCACCCAGAGAGCACTGTGCCCCCCAGCCAGACCCATAGCGCATTGGTACCCGCATCGCTTTCCCCACAGAGCAGCGTGTGCCACCCTGATGATGCCTTCGCAACTGGGATGCAGGCAGCGCTCTGAGCTGCCCGCCAGCAGCTCCTGAATCACGCTGTTCCTGGCTCTCAGGCAGCCCTCCCACCAACGCCAGCTTCTCCATCAGGAAGCGGGAGGATGGGAGTTGTTTTTCCAAAGGCCAGCTGGCCCCAGCTTGGGAGATGCCTACTGCAGGGGAAGGGAAAGGGAAGGGCTCCGGCACAAGGTTGGACCCACTGCTCGCCCACCCATCTGTGGGGCTTCTCTTCCAGCCATGACCTCCAAGACAGAGAACTGGAGGAGAATGGGAATTAACCCATCCTGCTGCCAATCCAGAAGGGAATTTGCAGGGTTCACTCATCACCAGCAAAGCCAAAAGGCAACCAAGCAGGGAAAGCATCACCACAAACCCCTCTGGCAAGCCAAGTCAGCGACTGAGACACATCCCTCCCATCCAACAGGTCCAGGAGAGAAAAATCCTCCAGGGAAGGATGGAACTGGGAGCTGAGCCAACCCCTTAGCCGCTCCCAGTGCCAAACCATCCCCTTGCCAGAGGAGAATGGAGCCAAAGCTGGTGGCTGCTGGTCCAAACCCCTCCATGGCCAAAGAGGCACTAACCCTCATGTGCCACAGCTCTGCACCAGGAGCGAGTCAGGGATGGAGCTCCGGCACCCCCGCAACGAGCCGCTCCGACCATCAAGGTCACCATCACCTGCCACGACATCCAGAGGGATCTCTTCCATGGGAGCCTTCACCAGGCGCTGGCGAAGCCGAATCCTCCTTCCCGATGGATCCATGAGCATCCCCGCTTGCCCTGACGGCGCGGCGCCGCGTCACTCTCGTGGGAGAGGGAGGAAAAGCCCCTCGGCACCACGGCACGGCTGGGAATGCCAGGAGGCCAGATCCCTCCTCCAACACCCACTCCCTGCGCGGTCACATCCCGGCTCTCCTCCCCCATGCCGTAAGAAGAGATAACGCGCCCTCCATCCCTCCCTTGAGCCGATTAATGCCTGGAAAGCCCTCGGAGAGCCAGGCCAGGCAGGAGGGCTGAGGAGAGGAGGATGCAGTGCAGGAGGAAGGCCATGGCAAGGGGGAAACACCCCGTTGAGGGCATCACCCCATGGCAAGTCCCAGCCCTGCTCCGATGCCTTGTCCCTGAGCGATGCAGGGTGGGAGCCCCTCATGAGATGGGGACATCACTGTGGCCATGGGGCTGCAGTAGCAAGCCCTCATCCCCACGCAGCACCCACCCGAGCATCACTCATGGCACACTAATTCATCATGTATACGCCGCTCCATACGCACGGCACCCCCGCACCCGGGCTTCCCGGCACCCACCCACCCTGGCACCGGTTCCGGAGCCCCCATCCAAGGTATTTCCAAGTTCCCGAGCGCTGAACTCGCCGCTCTGCTCCTCTCCCAGGCAGAGGATCCCTCTGCTGCAAACCACCGCCTCACCACGCTGCAGCATGCCTTACAGGATGCTCGGCACCAAAAGGGCAGCCCCATCCTGAAATCCCCCCCATCCTGATATTCCCCCCACCTCTAAGGAGCATGCTGCCAGGCAGGAATGCCAAGGGACCGCAGCGAGATGCAGATTTGACCCCACACGCTCAAGGAGCACCGTGATGCAGGGGGGATGCTGCAGTGCCCCCGGTACATGCTGATGTGCCCCATCCCAGCCCTCCAAGGCAGCGTTTCCCTGCGGAGATCGGAGCCAGCAGTTGCTGCATCCCCATGGGAAGGGGCTCAGGGACACCCAGGGTGCAGATCCCGGGTCTTATCCTGGTTTGGGACCACTGGGATGCAGGGATCACCCCGTGCCCGGCAAAGCAGAGATGGAGACAGTGCTGCACCAGCAGCAAGCAGCTTCTCTTCACCTGCAGGGACGGCTGGAAGGGAGGGAGGAGGCAGCTCAAGGAAAAAGAAGCCGGAGCAGGAAAATCAGGGTTATTCCCTGCTGCTGTCTCCCTCCTGACCTTGGACAACCCTGTGCCTCAGTTTACCCGGCGCAGCAGCCCAACCTGCAGTGGTGAGGGGGGGTATTGGCCACCTCCCCCTGGGCAGCGGGGAGCAAAGTCACCCCCAAACCCAGGCGCTGCAGGAAAAGGCACCGAATCCCTTTCCCGTTTCCCCTTGCAGGGAAGGGCAAACGCTGTGGGCTGCTTCCCCAAGCTGGGAGAAGGAACAGGGGAGCCAGCAACGCTTCTCATTCCCTTCCCGTGCTCCGGCCCCATCCAGGGGTGCCCTCAGCAAGGACTCGCACCCGGCTGCCTTCTGCCAAAGGGAATGTCGAACGGAGAACCGGGCGCATGCACCACCTCCCGCCTCCCGAACTTCCTTTGCTGCAGCCGCTGCCCTCCGGGCGGTCACAGCACGAACCACCGGGAGAAGGAGATGCGCTGAGTGAAAGGATAACGGACCCGCCATTCCCCCCCCCCTCCATTCCCTCCCTCCCTCCCCGCTGCAGCGGGGACACGGGCACCGGGAAGGATGCGAACCCCGCAGCGCGACGCGCTCCCGGCGCAAGCTGCCCGCTGCGTGCATCCCACCACGGTGCATGCATCCCACCACGGTGCGTGCATCCCACCACGGTGCGTGCATCCCACCACGGTGCGTGCATCCCAGCCCGGTGCGTGCATCCCAGCCCGGTGCGTGCATCCCAGCCGCAGCCGGCACACCGGGCGGGGGGGTGGGGGGGTGGAAGGATACACATGCAGACGCAGCCCCATGGATCCCTGCGGACCCCCGTTGCCCTCACTCACCTTGCACGGGCAGCCCGCGGGCACCGAGCACACTTGCTACCAAAGCGGCCACATACCAAATCATAGTACTACCGGTCCCCGGTGCGCAGCATCTTCCGCCCGCCGGGCGGCCCGGCCGGGGCGGGGCAGGGCTCGGCCGGGCCGGGGTGAGGCGCTGGGCTCCCCGGGCCTCCGCGGGGCCGGAGGAGCGGCTGAGGAGCGGCTCAGGACCGGCCCCCGGCCGCTGCGCCCGTGCCCACGGCTGCGCCCGTGCCCACGGCTGCGCCCATGCCGCCGCCGCCGCACCTGCCCTCCGCCGCACGCCGCGGGGCGCAGCCTAGCCTGCTCCCTTTAGCGGCTCGGTGCCGCCCCCGCGCGCCGCCCATTGGTCAGGGCGCCGGCGGAGTGGGCGGCGATTGGTTAGCGGCGCGGCCCGGGCCCGGTTCAAGGTGGGTTGGCGCGCACGGGGGGCCCCCCTCGCGCCGCAGTATCATGCGCACTGCCGGGAGCGGCGGGCGGAGCGCGGCGCGGAGCGGAGCGGAGCGGAGCGGGGTCACCTCCGAGGAGCGGTCACCTCCCCGCAGCCGGGCCCCGCAGGGTGCCCGTTCGCACCGGCGCAGTCACCTCCCTGTGCACGCAGCGGCCCCCGCGCCGGCTCAGCGTCACCTCCGTGTACCCAGATGTGGCCCCGCACCGGCTCAGCATCACCTCCGTGTACCCAGATGTGGCCCCGCACCGGCTCAGCCTCACCTCCGTGTACCCAGATGTGGCCCCGCGCCGGCTCAGCATCACCTCCGTGTACCCAGATGTGGCCCCGCACCGGCTCAGCATCACCTCCGTGTACCCAGATGTGGCCCCGCACCGGCTCAGCCTCACCTCCGTGTACCCAGATGTGGCCCCGCGCCGGCTCAGCATCACCTCCGTGTACCCAGATGTGGCCCCCGCACCGGCTCAGCATCACCTCCGTGTACCCAGATGTGGCCCCGCGCCGGCTCAGCCTCACCTCCATGTACCCAGATGTGGCCCCGCACCGGCTCAGCATCACCTCCGTGTACCCAGATGTGGCCCCGCGCCGGCTCAGCGTCACCTCCGTGTACCCAGATGTGGCCCCCGCGCCGGCTCAGCCTCACCTCCATGTACCCAGATGTGGCCCCGCACCGGCTCAGCATCACCTCCGTGTACCCAGATGTGGCCCCGCGCCGGCTCAGCCTCACCTCCATGTACCCAGATGTGGCCCCGCACCGGCTCAGCATCACCTCCGTGTACCCAGATGTGGCCCCGCGCCGGCTCAGCGTCACCTCCGTGTACCCAGATGTGGCCACTGCACCGGCTCAGCGTCACCTCCGTGTACCCAGATGTGGCCCCGCGCCGGCTCAGCATCACCTCCGTGTACCCAGATGTGGCCACTGCACCGGCTCAGCATCACCTCCGTGTACCCAGATGTGGCCCCCGCGCTGGCTCAGCATCACCTCCGTGTACCCAGATGTGGCCCTTACAGTGGTGCACAGTCACCTTCCTGTTCCCACGTGTGTATCATGCAATAGCGCAGCATCACCTACCTGCCCCCAGATGTGGCCCCTGCACTGGCTCAGCATCACCTACCTGTTTCCAGATGTGTCCCCAGCACTGGCAAAGCATCACCTGCCTGTTCCCAGGTGTATTGCCCACACTAGTGCAATCACCTTCCTGTCCCCAGATGTGGCCCTTGCATCTGTGCAGCCTCACCTGTCTGTCTCCAGATATGGCCCCTGCACCAGCACAGTCATCTCCCTGTCCCAAGATGCGGCCCCCACACTGGCAAAGTATCACCAGCCTGTCACCAGATGTGCCCCTGTCCCCAGCTGTGTCCCCTGCACCAGTGCAGCATCATCTGTCTCCATATGTGTCCCCTGTACCAGCACAGTCACCCTCCTGTTCTCAGATGGGCCCCTGCACAAGTGCCGCATCACCTCTCTGTCACCAGATGTGCCCCCTGCATTGGCTCAGCATCACCTCCTTGTCCCCAGATGTGTCCCCTGCCCTGGCACAGTGTCACCTCCCTGTCCCCACGTCTGCCACCTGCCCCTGCTGCCACACACCACCTCTCCATCACAACAGTGCCACTTTGCTCCCACTCAGGGTCACCTCCCCACCATCTGGCCCAGCTCCACATCACCCCAACCACCATGAGCTATGCCAGCTCTCCCTGCCACCCTGCACCACCAGGGTCACATCCCTGCCACCTACCTGGTGCCACTGCAACCTTGTACCCGCATCATCACAGAGGAATGAACCTGTGCCCCTGATCAGGACCGTGCACCCTGTGTCACCTCCACTTGCCCCCATACCTAGCCCCTTGCACCCTATGACATCGCTTTTTCACCCTGTCCCCTAACTGAGCTCATCCCTCCACCTGAAAAGAGAGAACTGGGGGCCAATTCAATTAAAAGAGGTAGAAAATGGGCAGCCCCCCCTGTGCTCCCCCATCTCAGCCCACCTCTCCTCACTGCAAAGAGCTCTGGTGATGCCAGATGGGCAAACAGCCTGGCTTGCTCCCCAAGGAGCATGCCAGCAGGAGAAATGGGCCACTGAATATCCCCCCAGTGACAGGCAGCCTGGGAGGGGACAGGCGCACAGGTTGTCCCCAGAACCAGCTCAGCATCACCCACCTGTCCCCAGATGTGCCCCCCCCCCCCGCACTAGCTCAGTATCACCTCCCTGCCTCTGGATGTGGCCCCTGCACTGGCACAGCATCCTCCCTGTGCCCACACCATCGGGAAGGGACATGGGGAGAGGTCTGAGCAGCTGCTGCTCTTCCCATCTCTTCCCATGCATGTCCAGGAGAGGCACCAAAACCAACCCTTGGAGAGGATGCAGGCATCTGAGGAGCATCCCACACCCTCTGCCCACAGTTAGGCTTGTTGAGGGTCCGGCCTGGCTGCAGCCCTGGCACAGGAGCGTCCCCCAGCCCAGCTCCTGCGAGCTCCCAAGCAGTTTGCTTCCCTAGCAAAATCCAAGGCCTCGGAAAAGCCTGACTCAGCTCCTAGTCCTGAGGTCTGAAGTGAAAGCTTGCAAATCTACCAGGTGGGTTGGCAGAGCCAAGGATGACCCTCGTGCTGGGCTGCTTTTGCTCTCCAGACCTCACACCCTCCCTGCTCCAGTCCTACCAGCTCCAAAGCACCCAAAACCTCTCAGCCATCACCCACTGCCCATGAGGGAGTGAGCCCAAAGCCATCAGACCTCCGTTCACCTCTTCCCAGCCACACAGAGTCAATAGATTCTGGTGCAGCTGGAGTCCATGTTCCCATCTAGATCATCTTTCATGCCTTTAGTTGGGTTTTGCCCCAATTTCATAGACTCATAGGATCCCAGAATGGTTTGGGTTGGAAAGGACCTTAAGACCATCCAGTTCCAACCCCCTACCATCGACAGGGACACCTCCCACTTAGACCAATGCTCTGTCCAACCTGGCCTTGAACACTGGATGGAGCATTCGCCACTTCTCTGGGCAACCTGCTCACCACTCTCACAGGGAAGAGCTTCTTCCTTATATCCAACCTGAACTTCCCCTGTTTCAGTTTGAACCCATCACCCCTTTTCCTATCACTACAGTCCCTGATGAAGAGCCCCTCTCCAGCATCTGAAGAACAGCAGATACCAAACAACACTGATGCCTTCAGCCCAAACTGGGAGGCGTCAGGAGCCTGTGGTCAATGGGGAGGACCCAGCCCTGCTCCTGGTGTGTTGCTCCCAAAGCTGACCACAGCTCGTGGGCTGCACCAGCATCCTCCAGAACCCGGAGTTATGGGCTCGGGTTGACGCTCTTGTTTCTCCTGCCTAATTCGCTGGTTTCTGAAATCCATTCCCCACTGCTTTCACACCTCTCTCCCTCTATTTATAGCTGGGTTTATTTACATGAGCAGGGCACTCCATGTACTTACACGTCAGCCTGCGGTGGCAGAGCCGCGAGAGAGTGAAGGCAGTGAGGCAAGGCAAGGCCAGGAGCACCCCGGTCCTCAGCCATGTCCATGTGGGAAGCAGGCAGGAAGCCGAGATGGGAGCTGCTGTGGAAAGAAGGAACTGAATAAGCCATGGGCACCTCAGACCCACATACACCCCAGATTCATCCCCGTGGGGCACAGTGAATGCAACTCCCATGGGATGCAGGTGGCCATGGAGCTGGCACCTTCTCTTTCCAAGGTGGAGCAATTGCTTTTTGGGTTTGTTTCTCCATCTATCCTCTCTGATAAATGAGGCAGGAATCTGGAATCTTCAGATGAACACAAGAGCAAGAGACAATGGAGATGCAGCTCTTCCCATTGCAACACATGGACATCTGGGAGAGATGCAAACTCTTAGAGTCATGGGACTTGGCTTTTGGGATCAGGGACAGAGGTTTGAGACAGAAGAAAACTGGGAATGAGATAGAAATGTAGCCTAGAAATGCAGAGATTTCCAGCCCTTGGAGTAATGAGGTTCTGGTTCAACCTTCACATGGGGCAGCAAAATCTCCCACTGGAGAAGGGCTGAGAACGAGGGTGTTCCTGGGGTGTGGATCACCGGTGCTCTCTTCCCAGCCCCTCTCTGCTGGGATCCAGCCTGGAGAGCAGGAGATCCGGACCCAGCTGCATCCCACCGGGCCGCGGGATGCTCCAGCCCACACGGGGCTGAGTCTCCCTGCACAAGTACATGATTATTCACAGCATTTGCATGGTGGAGTCACGAGTCTCACAACACCTGATCTCCTCCTGCAGTGGGGAGGCAACGGCCCACAGCCCAAAAGTGGGACTCGGTGTCTCACAGCATCCCACATCACCCAGCTGCCACCTCCTCCTTGCTCCATGCGGGAAGGGAGCTGGAATGCCCAGCCAGGGAGATGGCTTTAGAGCAGGAAAACGCAGGAGCAGAGCAGTGAATTGCTGAGGCAGCCTGCAGCATTACTGCACACAGCCAGGCTGTCATGGGGGAGACCAAGAGAGCCCTTTGGAGCAGGCAGATGGGCTCAGTGCTCAGCTCACGCCGAGCTGGGGTTCGGCTCATTCCCTCTCCCATCACCGGTGGCTCACCACCAGCACGTGACTGGGGCTGGCAAGCAAGGAGGAACATCCTGCCAGGCCTTTCCCAGCTCCACATTCCAAGTCGTGGAATGATCCACCTGTGGTATTTGAGCAGACACACACCAAACCCCAGCACCGAGGGGTCAGGTGAGTCACTTTCACAGCTTCTCCCTCCCGTTAGCAGGTCTCCGGCACAGCTCATTACTCATCAAGCCCACTAATAGACTCACTCATAGCACTCCCTGGATCAAGCAGCAGTGATGTCTGTCCTGTCTTATCAACCTCAAAGCAGAGTAATGAGATACCCCATCCCTATCACCTCCTTCTCCAGTCAAAACACAGCTCTCCATAGTGCAGGGCATCCTCATCCCAGCACCATTCCTGGGAAGCCAGTGCTGTCAGGCTCAGCCTCGCTGCTCCCTGAGATCTTGGCTGGGACACTGGTGGGGTGGGAGACCCTGGACCCACATCAGGCACCGTGGGGTGGGATTTGCTCCCCCAAGCAGGGGGCAGCAAGACACCAGTGGGGACCCATTGCCCTTAACTCAGAATCCCATCCTGGTTTGGGATGAAGGGGCTTTAAATCTCTTCCAGTTCCAACCCCTCCCACAGACAGGGACACATTCCATTGGACCAGGTTGCTCCAAGCCCCTGTGTCCAACCTGGCCTTGAGCACTGCCAGGGATGGGGCAGCCACAGCTTCTCTGGGCACCCTGTGCCAGCGCCTCAGCACCATCACAGGGAAGAACTTCCTTATATCCAACCTGAACTTCCCCTGTTTCAGTTCGAACCCATCACTCCAGTCTGCTGAAGGGTCCTTCTCCAGCCTCCAACATGAGATAAGGTGCTGTAGCCCCCATCTCACTACCCCACAGTGCAGCACATCCCCTGGGGCTGGTCGTAGTCCTCCCCCCCCCCCCAACCCTAAAATGATGCTGGAGCATGTTCTGCTCAGCATCACCAACTGCATCCCCCGGCACTGCCACCCACCCCATTACTCACTGGGGCTCTCTGGCACCGGGAACACACCTCCCTGTGTTGGGAATAGGCACAGCACGTGCTCCTGGGGGCTGGGGGACTTTGTCATCGCTGTGAGTAACGACACTTTGTCTTAGATCACCCTAAAAACGGCCCCAAACAGCCCGGAGCGTGCAGCTCCACTGCTGGCATCCTCACAGCCACCACCATGGGGGAAACTGAGGCACGGAGCTCCCGGAGGGGAAGGGAAGAACAGGCTGGACCTCTTCGGATGTGCTGTGCTGTGCTGGGGAGGTGACTCACTGCGGGGCTGAGGCGGCGATGCTGTCCCCGTGATGCTCCAACCTCTCGCCCTGGCATCCTTTCCAGCCCCTGCACATGCAGCAGCGTGTCATCGGCGCTGACACACTCTGCTGACGTCCCTGCCGCATGTGCCATCAACCTGGCTCGCAATTACCGGCGGCAGGAGCGCTTGCAGCCGGCTCCGTGCCCTGCAGGGCTGCCACCGGGGCACTCCATACGCGAGCCCTGCACCCCCGGGAGCCTCAATGCGATGGCATCCCCAAAGTCCCATCACCAAGGACGTGCCCTGCTCGGAGGCAATAGCATCCCAAATAACGCCCCAGCTGCAGGGGGGACAGGCTCATGGAAGGGATTGCAGCCTGGCCAAGGAGGCTTGGAAAGAGCCTCTGCTGCTGAGAGAAGGGCTCTCTTGTAGCGTGCCAAGAGGCAGAGGAGGCTCAGAGCTGCCTTTGTTCGGAGGGCAGCAGATGAAATCTCACACCTCCCTGCTCAAGCTGCACCAGCCTCTGTGCTTCTCCTCCCTCCAGCCCTGCATCCCTGACTGGGGCTCAGCAGGGGATGAACAGACCATTCCCTGCGGGATCGCTTTCCCAGAAAGCCTTTGGATGCCAAGCTGCAGGGAGCAAATAGAGGGGGATGTGTGGAAGAAAGGAGCCCAGCTTGGGGGGACCAGCCTCCGATGCTGCTCCCTACCCCACACTGGGTGGGCAAATCCTCACCTCCTGAGCCCAGGAAGAGTGGAAACAGCCCATGGCCCTTCATGGGATCCCTCCGGCCGCAGCCCAGAGGCCACAATGAAGGGCGCAAGCAGACACAGTGTGTGCTGTCCAACCCCCCCCACGCACACACGCAGCCCAGGACAGGAGGCTCAGTATCCTGTATCAACTCCCATCAAGCTCAGAGCATCACAACAGCGGCCCCAAATTGGGTCAGTTCACAGGGGATGAAGGGGTGAGGTCCCGATACCACGGCAGCCATAGGGAGGAAATCCCAAGCCAGAAACCAGGAATGCAATGACGCCAGCCTGCAGGTCCAGGGGGACTTCCAACTCACCCCTTCACACACACACAAGGCATCGCATGGAGAGGGTGACAGCACCCCAGGGCTGTGCTGTGGACACGGGGGCTCTGCCCCACAGGTTACCCAGCATCACTTCCATGGAGCCTGGCACAAACTGGAGACAGGACCTGGCTCATCCTCAGCTCCATCCGAACTCAACCCAGCGGCTCCGGCATCGCTTCCCTGCAGCTGGGCTTGGCTCCCAGACAGCTTCCCCCTGCTCCCTCCCTGCCAGCAGCAATCAGCCCTGCATTCAGAGGGCTGCGGAGGGGATGATGAAGCAGCAGTCAGACCGCTCTGGGCACAATGTGCAATCAGCCCCCCGAGGAGCGGGACTTGCTCCCTTGGGAAGGGTGGCGCAAACCCCAAGGGATGCCCTGAAGATGGGCGCTGACTCCATCCCCAAAAGCAAACCCCTACCCAAGGGATGCTCACCCACTCCTGCACCCCTTTGCTGCTGGCAGGGCTGAGGATGGTCCTGGGAGTGCAGATCCTCAGCTCCTCAGTTTCCCCCCATCAGACACAGAGAGCCTGGGTGGCTTTGTAGCTGATATATTCCCAACCTTCCCTGCTGCAACTGCATCCCAAGTAACAACCTGTGACACTCAGAATGCAGGTTAGAACCCCCCCACTGTTGCCCTGGCCCCAGTTCCCATGGATTTGAGCCCCTCGATAACCATTCCCTCCCTGTCTTGGGCACTGCTGTGTTGCTCCTGCCACACACTGACATTTCCTTCCCCGGATGCCACTTATTTATAGCAATGCCTGACCTTTTCCCCAAGTTTACATCCTCCTTTCCCTTCCCTTCCTCCCACCCAGCGCTGAAATCCAGCCCCCAAGCCTGGCTGTGTGCAGACGTCCCCCACGGCCCAGCCGGGATGCGGGATGTGCTTCTCCAGCATCCCCATGGGCAAAGCTGGGGCATGAGCCCCCTCCTTCCTTCTCAAGGAACAGCTTCCCAAGGAACCTCTTTGCAATCCAGATGGACTCATAATTCCTGCTGGAGAGGAGCAGAAAGGCCATTGCAGTGTGAAGAGCTGGGGGAAGCAGCAGGCTTGCTCTCTGCGGGTGGAAGGACAAGGGAAAGCTGGGAAAGCTTTGGCGCACAAGTGCTACAGCCCAAATCCAGGCTTTTTGGAGCTATTTCCTTGGATTGAAAGGGAAATTCATCCCATTTTCCCCCTACCAAGCCCCGAGTTCTGCCAGGATCCCCCATCACTTGCTCCTTGGGGAGCGCAATGGGTCCCTTGCACCTCCCAGCATCCAGCCTTTGCACTGCATGGGGAAAAATCACTTCCCAGGGATGCGGATGCTGTTCCAGCAGCAAGAGGGAGAGAAAACATGCTGGGAAAACACTTCGCTTCAGGATCAACCCCTTAACAGAGTAACCGCCCTTGCTCCTATCAGCCTGGAGATGTCTGGATGCCACAGGGCATCCTGGCTGCCTGGGAAGCAGGAGCCAGACCCTCACCCTCCCTGCTGTCCATCCTTCCCCAGGCAATGGGCTCTGCTGCTCCAATAACTCCTCTTGCACCCAGCACGGGGCCCTCCCAACAAATGACCATCGATTCTTCTCTCCAGCCCAATCAATGCCATTGACTGAGGCATCAAAAAGACAAATCCAGGCCCCTGTCCTGGGAAGGCGGCATCAGCCCTGGGGGAATGTGGGATGCACAGGGCTGCCTTCACTTGATGCTCTCCATCCCTAAGGCCACGCAGGTAAGTCAAATGCTTCCAAGTACCTGAAAGCACCAGCTCAGTTGGGTACAGCTGGCAACAGGGATCAAGCTAACTTAGGAATAGGGAGAACTCCCCCAGGCAGCAATCAGCCCTGCATGCGATGGGGAAGATGTGGTCCTCTCCTGCCCCAGCGCAGGGATGAGGTGTCCTTCTCCATCGCACCATGCAAGGAACCAAACCTCAGCAGCCAGAGGGGGGAATAATTCCATCAGAGCCCCAACAAGGGATCACTCAGTCTTACACAGATGGGAAATGGGGGGGCTGCCCCTGAACCCCCTCCCCCTTCACCTCCCAGCAGTGGATAATGGACCCTGCATGAGGAAATTACAAGGAATTTACAGCCATCCCATCTAATCCACAGGGGAGACATCTGAATCCTACAAGGAGCATTTGGCTTCCGGGTACAGAAGAGCTTACAGACATGCAGAGGCAGTGAAAACACTCCTGGGGATTAAACTGGGAGATGGGAAGGGAGAGCACAGCTGGAAACTATGGGTGGATGCAGCAAAAGACTGCTGGGGATACCCAAGGACTGTGGAGAGACAGGGAAACACATCTAAGGGTGGCATGATCCAGCCTTGGAGCAGGGGTAGAGGCAGGAGCACGCGGGATGCCGCAGGACAAGGGGGATGCGACCATGCTGTGCACCAGGGAGGTATCACGAGGTTTGGGGCTCCAACACTTCAGCACCTGATGTCTAAGCCCTCAGCCAGGTCAGAACGAGCCTGAAGCATCCCCCACAGCCAGCTCCATGCTGTGGGGTCTCCCAAGGATAGACTTGGGCAATGTCTCTCATCATTTGGGATTTATTCTCATCATTTCTAATCCTCCGCCTTGATTGCCGAGGCCCCAATCTCATTAACTGGGCTATGCCGGGGCGTTATTCATGCTCAGGGGGTGTTTAAATTTGATATTAATCCCACCTCGATAATCTGGCATTTATTGATGTGTATTTTTAACCTCTTCTTTTATGAAGATGAGCGGAAGAAGCCCCAACCCTGTGCAATAGTGACCCAAAAGGCTGCTTGACCCATGGAGGAGATGCCACCTCTGCAGGCTGCGAGCATCACTGGGGCTGCTCAGGCCCTGCCATACCCAGTGGGACCAATCCCTGGCTGCTCTCCTTTGAAGCCACTATCACCCTTTTGCTTGATGATGACAGAAAGCAGCAGCTTCCTCTCGGCAGGGACATGGAGCGAGCCCGTGATTCCCAATGAGGAAAGAGCCATCAGCATCCCTTCAAACAGCTCCTCCAGACCGAGCTGTGATAAAGCTGGCATAGGAGAGCCTGGCACAACTGGACATCATCCTGACAGCTCCCATGAAGGCAATTCCAGACACCTCTGGGAAACTACCTCCCTATTAAACATTGCTCAGCAGCCCGGCTCCAGGTAGAGCTGCCACAGGGCAGGATTTGGCCCCGCTGGGACAAATCAAGGTGCTCACCACATTGTGCTTGGAAACCTTCATTTCCCCATGCACAGAGTCCTCTTGGCTCCAAGGGCAAATGCAGAAGTGACTGATGATGATGATGATGCAACCTGGATGCTCCAAGGGGGATTTGCTCCAGCACCAAGCTCCCTTCTAGCTCAAAGACAAGGCACCTCTTCGCTGCAGCTCAGAGTTAGTGGCTGTTTACCCCAGCAGAATGCCAACAGCTTTGGGAACAGCTCGTGTTTAGCTTGGCAGGATGGCTATTGTTCCTATATTGAAATGCATCTATCACCCAGGAGTGCTTTGAGAGAAAGCAAAGCATTTCCCTTGGTCCTGCTGTAGCATTGTCTTAGAGCTGGAGGCACATCAGGATTGGCTTTTTGGGGAGAAACCACCTCCAAAAGGTCCTCAGATTATGGGGTGAGGGAAAACCAGTCCAGCCCCAATGTAAACCCATCATCCCAACTGCGCTGTTCCAGACACATTAGAGCCTGGAGCAAGCGCAGGCTTGATGGAACCAAGCCATGGAGCCAAGCACCAGCTCTATCAAGTGCATTGAGAAGCAGAAAACCAGTGCAGAGAGGATGGCCCAAAGGAGAGGTATGGGGACAGGGAGGTGGCCTCACGGTGGCTTTAGCTCCTGACATTATTTAAGAGCCAACAGTTTCATAAGGAGACTGGTTTAGGCGGAACTGCAGTCGCCAAGAAGAACACAAGAGGAGTAAATACATAGGAATAGCCCTGATTCTAAAGGTTCTGTGGTACTCACCTAATGAAACTGGGTGTCATAATTACACAGCAACAGTTAATGCCATTTACAACCCAAATAACCAGCGGGCATTTGAGGAACCACCGACGCCGACTTAGAAAAACAAGTTTGGCACCAAAGCAGGTTTGGAGACAGCGATGTGGAGACACAGGCACACATTGACATGGAAAGCAAAGAGGCAGCTCCATAAAGAAAATGAGGAGCTGAAGAGGTGCCAGCCTCTTCTCTTCACCGCCAGCACTGAGGAATGCAAGATGCATTGCTTGGGATGTCTCATGGCAGAGCCGGGTGGGATGGATTTCCCTCACTGCCTCTGCCAGTGTTGTGGAGTATGGAATACGGTCATTCCCAAAGTCCTGGATGAAAAGCGGCTTCATTCCACCAGCAGCACCTCTTGGTGTGTGCGTGCTCATAGGAGTGAATGGAAACCCGAGGTATGGAGTCAAAACCCACCTGCAGCTCCCAGGGGTCCCTCATATGTTGTTCCAAGCCCATCACTGGAGGTCCTGGTTGCCATCTGGGACCAAAGCAGGAGGCTGCAATCCCCCATCCAGCAGTAAAGGAAGCTTGCGGTACCCAGAGGATGCTCCTCAAAGCCAGACGCTCAGAGCCAAGGATCTGGGAAGAAGCAGCAGCCAGTAAAACACTGGAGAGCTACAGACATCGAAGCATCCAGATGCAATGAGGCAAAAACCACTTTCCTTTGCTGCTCCAGACATCCCAAACTACCAGGATTGGGCATCCACACTCCAGGCACCTGGTTTGGAGACACCCAAAAGCTTTTCATCCTTCTTTCCCCTGCAGCTGGATGTTGGGACCGACAGCTCCCCATAGAGCACTTTGAAACGTCTCCCCTCCAAATTACCTCCACAAGGAAGTGATGGAGATCCCTTTGGAAGGGATTCGAGCTGCACTCGTTTAAAGAAATGAGAATACGAGTTGGCAGGAGGAGCTGTGTGTATTGCAAAACAAAATGTGTTGCTTTTTAATGCGGTTTTCTAACCCAAACAAATTGGTTTCCTCACACTCCCAGGCTGGGAAGAAGGAGCCGGCCGACAGTTTAGGATTGCAGTTTGCAGTCAGCACCGCCAAAGAATCTGTTGCAAAGCTGTCGTAGCAAATAAATGCTGTTCCTCTGCTGTGCTGCAGCTCTCCTGGTCACCACTCGCCACCCGGGCCCCACTCCTCACCCGTGAGGAAGGGAGGAAAGAATCACAGCAGATGGTTTGTAATGGAAACCAATGCGCAGCTCCTCGAAGCCGCACAGGGATGCGAATGCATTTGAATAGACAAACATCTCCCCATCAGTGCTGCAGAGGCAGGGATGAAGCACCAGGCACGGCCATGCAACCTAGAGCCAAGGTAGGAAAACATCCATGGGAGCCATCAGCACCTTTCTGCTCCCCAGAGCCAGTCCCACAAGCCATGGCAAGGGAAATGATCCCGATATCCTCGGTCCAGAGCAGAGCATCCTTTGTGAACAGGGACGCAGAGCAACCGCTCCCTGCTCTACGTGTGTTCCCTCCCCCAAAATCCACATCTGTTACCTGTGTTTCGCCATCCGCGCAGCAGGACAAGGCAGAAGATGCTGCTCCTTGCCCAAGCACCGCAACTGGAGGACACGGAGACTCCCGCTGGTTGCCTGAGGGGATCCAAAGAAATGATTCCCTACAAGCTGTGTGTGTGGGGAATATCCCACACCCCAGCCAGCCCCCGAGGGGATCGCACCAAGAGCTCGCTCCGCTTTGTGCTCAGGGAATGGCTGATTCATGCTTTTTTCCAGGCATCCCCTGCAAAACCTTGGATGAGGACAGAGCTCAAAGCTGAGCGGGTGTCTTCCACAGCACATCACACTGGGCTTCCCTTCAGGGGGATGCTGAGAGCCAAACCCATCTATTTTTATATGTAAAACCATAAGAGAAGGCCTTATGACTCAATTAAAGAGGAAGGCGATCCCTTGGGATAGCTCAGCCAGGCACCCAGGAGCCATTCCTGGGGCAACAAGTTCACATGGAGGATGCTAAACTGAGAGCAGGGTCTTGGATAAGAGGGGACATGCTCCCAAATCAGGACAACCAGCACCTCATCCTGCCTTCTATGGCCAGGGTGATGGGGACCTCAACCAGCATCACACCCTGCTGTGGCTGGGGCAGTCTGCAAGCACAGGGATCATAGGATTCTATGTCATTGGAGGAACACCTTCCCCTAGACCAGGTTGTTCCAAGCCCCTTCCAATCTGGCTTGAAACGGCCAGGGAACAGGAAGGGGACTATTCCAGTGGTCACACATATCCACTGGTGTCCTGCTGCTCCCATCCCTTCGTGGTGCTGTTCCTGTGAAGCATTCCCCAAAGAGGTACCCGTGTCCATAGGAGATGGGCTGGAACAGGATGAGCTTTACAGTCCCTTCCCACCCAAGCCATTCCATGACTCCATGTTCAATAACCAAAGCCATGAACAAACAGGACTCCCCTGACAGACCTGAGCACCCGCTCCATGCCCAGAGCCCCCAGAGCCCCATCCCCAGGACCTCAAGGCAGATTCCCAAAGCACTTCACCCCACCTCAGACACCACAGAAAGCTGGATGCTGCTGGGGAAGGAGCTGCTCTTCCAACCCTCCCTTCCCACAGCACATCCAAAGCCTGTTTCCCAAGTGAGGGAGCACCTTTTGGAACCAGCACCCTGTAAACACAGGGAATACAAACCCATCCCATCCCCTGGTACCTGGACAGGAGATGCTAAGGATCACCAAGCCAGGCAGAACACCCAAAGCACCAGGATGTGTCCCACTCCCTTATTTAAAGCTTCATGCCCCACAGCTGCATCTCCTATGGATTTGGGAGGCTCCAGGTGCTCCCCATCAGGGCTGTTGTCACTCCTGCGTCCCAATTCCCTCCCTCAGGGGTGCTGCCCCCCTTCATCCGTGGGTCCCAATCCAGAGTAGTGATGTTCCCCTTTCCCCACTTAAACCTACAACCTCCATTAAGAAGCAGCATCCATGGCTGCAAATCCACTGGTGGCTCATTCCTCACCCCACTCCAGCTCCCTTCCCTTAATGCTTCTGTCCATTCTGGCACCAGCCTCTCCAAGAGCTCCTTAAAAGACATCTAAGCAAGGAATAAGCTTTGGGAAGGGGGTATATATATGCCCCTGACCCACTGGAAAACCCCACACCAGCACCTGCACCCATATCCACCAGCAAAACCCATAGCTTCAGCTGAGCCCTAAGCATTGGTCCATGACCCACATGAACCTCCACATTGCTGCATCTCCTCCATGGATTAATACCCTCCAATGAGCCCCAGTGAAGCAGCACTGGGAGAAGCAGAGGCAGCAGCATCCCCCCAGAGGGGCAGTGATGCAGTGGGGAGGAGAGGGGAAGAATGAGTCCCCTCATCCCCCCGCCTTCCTCCTCCTCCTCCTCCTTCCTGGGCCCCAGGTTGCTGCTCACAGAATAGACCCATTTGCTGTCGGGGCTGAGTAATGCTCCGAGCTGCTCCTCCCCGGCAGTGAGTAATCCTGCTTTTGTCTCCATCTCCAGCACGGAGCAAAGCCAGGGATACAGTGCCCTATGGCCACCTCATCCAGCAGGATGGGACCCAGGGTGGCATCCTGGAGGGGACACCTCGGGGGTGACACATGGTGATGGCAAGCCATGTCCATGCGGGGACATCAAATATGGGCAGCATCCTCTGAGGGGCTCCCTCTCACTGTGGTACCCTGGGCTGGTGCTCCCTGGGCATCCCTTGCCACATTGCTGGACCCCGCACAGCACCACGGAATCATAGAATCCCACATTGGTTTGGGTTGGAAAGGACCTTAACGCTCACCCAGTACCATGGGCAGGGACACCTTCCACTAGAGCAGCTTGCTGCATCCAACCCGGCCTTGAACACTGCCAGGGATGGGGCAGCCACGGCTTCTCTGGGCACCCTGTGCCAGCGCCTCAGAACCCTCACAGAGAAGAGCTTCTTCCTTATATCCAACCTGAACTTGCCCTGTTTGAATCCATCACCCCTTGTCCTGTCCCTGCAGGCCCAGATGAAGAGCCCCTCTCCAGCTTCCATCCAGCATCATGTCCATGGAGAAGCACATCTTCACCGGGTGCCATGGAAACGCTGTGGAGGAAAGGCATCTCCATCCACTTCTACCGGGTTCATCCTCCCTCCCAAGGAGGTGTGAAGGGAAGCCCAGCCACGATGGGCTCGTGCCTGGGTGGGACAACCAAGGGTTTCTCCATTGGTTTTCCCACCCAGGGCATGTCCTGGATCCCAGAGCATCCCTCCATTCCCGGTGCTGAGTCACAGGGCTGGCGGGTGGCTCCCGCTCGGGCTCCCACGCTGCAGATGGTGAAGCCTCTCTCCTTGTGATTTCATGTTTTACCCCTTATTTTTGGCTGGTAGTTCAGTGCACGCCCCCCTTGCCTCCCTTCCCCTCTCCCATGTCCCCTCAGCACCTCCCTCCATAGGAGAGGGCAGCCATGGAATCCTAGGATTCTATGCCATGAATCCTATGTTGATGTGCAGAATAGAGCCGGGATTTCAGTGCCTCTAAGCAGCCTTTGGTGGCTTCCTTGTGGGATGTCACAGTTGTCCCACATGGAACAACACCAGTGCACCAGCACCCAGCTAATTCCCAAGCTTCCCATGGCATGGACGCTGATGCCATGTTCCCCGTGTTCCTCTCTGCACTTCCAATGGTGGCTGTGGGCACAGGGACATCCGCAGTGGACAAACACCTTCCCCATCACTTCCAGGCACTGAGGACCATGAGTAGCACCAGTTTGCCCCTGTTGTGCCAACATGAGATCCCAGATGTGGGTCATGGCACAACTTCTCCCTCCAGCCATGCACTGAGGGTGATGGAGCTCCCATGGGGATGCGGTTTCTCTTCCATTCCCTTTGCCATGGCTGAGCCGAGGGAGAAGCCTTTCCCTGGTGTGCTGGGTTCAGCAGCTCAGCTGTGCTGGGAAGAGGAATGGGAATATGGGATGCAACGAGAGCAAGACAGGCTATAAATAAAGGCTGGAGAAGTGGGAGGCAGCAGCCACAGGGGCTCTGGAGCAGCAAGAAAAGCAGGTGCACATTGGCTCTTGATGCTTTTGTGCTTCCTGGGTATCCCTAATAACTGGGATCTGGGTGGGAGCAGGGCCAGGATTCCCTCTGGAAAACACTGGTGTACGAAGAGCAGAATGCTGGGAGCTGAGGAAGAGGAGGATGGGAGGGAATCGAAGGCTCCAAAGGGGCTGCCGGCACCAATGCAGCCGCAGTTTAATGGGAAAGGGGGAAGCCTCCGGCCAAAATCTGCTACTGGAATTAACGGGGAACAGAGGGAATTGACACAGCTCAATGCATCCAACCTGGGATCATCCCAGGAAAAGGTGAGGTTCCCACCACAGGTCACCGGGAGCCGATGGGGACCCGCACGGTGCCTGAAGCAGGCAGGGATGAGCGGGAAGAGAGAGGAGAAGGAGACAGATGGGCAGCGATGGAAACATAAGTTAACTCGAAGGAAGCGGATAAACAGCAGGCAGGGAGCAGATCCCAGCACATATGCTGTGCTGCAGCCAGCCAGGAGCAGGGATGTTCCTCATCATTCCCTGTCGCCATCTCTACGGAGCAGCCTGAGCCGCACAGGGATGTTGGAAGCTGGAGCAGGGCTCAGGGCGATGGGGTTTGAGGCCAAGGCTTGCAGCAGACAAGCAGGAGAGCAGCCGGGATGAGCAGCTCAGGTGCAGCTCATGGCCGTGGAAACCAAACCCAAAAGCCAAACCCATAGAAGAATCATCCATGAGGTGGACACGGCTCCTGGCGTGGGACCATTCCCTATGGCTCCTTGGGGTAGCTTTGGCCAGGGAGGGATGGTTCCTCCCTGCCTGGCAGGAGCAGGCAGTTGGATGGGATTTCTGCCTCAGTTTCCCCAGCCAGGAGAGGGGAAGCAGGTGGGCACAACTTGCTTTAGTGGACTGATGCCCCTGCCATGGAACTGCATGAGCTTTGAAGGTCTCTTCCAACCCAAACCATTCCATAACTCCATTACTCCGTGAGCAGAACAGCATCAGCTCATGTGACATACAATCACGCTGAAGACCCTCAAAACCCCTTGAGCCCTGTAGTGGGTACCGGGTACCCCAGCACCTGCACAGCATCCCTGCCTGCTCCAGCAAGGGGGATCCCGGTCACCCCGCATTGCCCCTGCTCCCCCAGCAGCGGCATGGGGGGCTACTGCCCATTGCAAGCAGGGAGAGGCACGGAGCTGCCAAGAGCATCCCTTTGGGCTGCGTTCTAATAAGCCCCCATGTCAGGACCCACATTAACACCCCTAAGGCTGCTGGCAACAGAGGAGAAGAAGAGAGGGCTCAACGAGCCCCCGCAGCCGCCTGCATCCCCGGAAAGCCGCTGGGAGCGGGGCCAGCGAGCGCTGGGCGCACACAGACACCCTTGTTCCCTGCTCCCCGCCGCGGGCCAGGGCTGCCCGCACAAGGGGAAGCTTGTTCAGGGCACCCGTGCTTCCCGGCGGGATGCAAGAGCCTCCTCTGTGGTTGCCAGCACGACCGGAGGCTGTGGCGGGACCCTGAGCTGCAGCGGTCAAGGGCAGGGCTGACCCCATAGAGGGGAAATGGAGGCATCCGGTGGGAATTGCAAGCATGAGGCCTGTGGAGAGGTTGAGACTGCTCCATCCCTGTCGGTGTTCAAGGCCAGGATGGACAGAGCTTGGAGCAACCTGCTCTAGTGGAAGGTGTCCCTGCCTGTGGCTTTAAGGATGAGCTTTAAGGTCTCTTCCAACCCAAACCATTCCATGAATCCATGACTCTATGTGGCCGGCCCCTGTCACATAGCCACTTGCTTCCTTCACTCAGCATCCCCCACACAGCTCCTGGTTCTTTCTTTGTAGCATCCTCCCCCTTGCAGTGTCCTTAGTGCCACAGAATCCCAGACTGGTCCATGCAATGGCTCCGAGCAGCCACAGCTCATCCCGATGTTGGTCAGTGGGAAGCTATGGTGGTATCCCATGAGCTGGGAGCAAGCATCTCTTGCCAAGCACTGGAACGGCTGTTTCCATAAAGCCGAGTGGAGATGAGGAGCTGCAGTACCCCGGGAGCATCCATCTGCTGGGAAAGGCAGAGCAAGGAGCAATGGACGGGAGAGGAAACCAGGAGAGCTCAAATTAGGATTAATAAGGCACAGATTGTTAGTGGCAAATGGAATTCAGCCTGGGAAGAGGCTACCAAAGGGCACGGGGAGACAGAGGCATATTCTCGGCTCAGAGCTGCATCTCCCACCGCAGCACCACAACGGGAGCAGCCCTGACTCTGCTTCATCCCAGCGCCTTCAGAGGGGAAGCTCTGCATCATCCCCCGGGATAAGCAGCCATACCCCGGACCTCCGCAGCCAGCACACGCCAAACCCGCGCTCCGCACCACCCCAGCGTGTGCCTGGTGACTCCAGCACCCAGATCCAGACCGGCTCATGGGGCATCACAGCTCTGTCCCGTGGGGGTTGCCCCGTGCAGGGCTCGGAAGCCCGCGTGCACACCGGAGCCTGATTCCCACCCTTAGGAGCATCCCTGCAGGAGCAGCGCGATCCCGCCTGTCCCTCCCAGCAGCGGCGCGCATTGGGAGGATGCTCCGCAGCGCTTCCCACCGCCGGGGCTGCTCCCGAGGACCAGGAGGTGGCGGGCAGGAGCCCCCCAGCACCCCCCGGCTCCGTGGCAGCCCCCATCCGCCCGTCCCTGCACCCGGCTGTGGCTGCAGCGGAGGTGGGAGCGATGACTCAGGAGATAATGAGCCACATCAGGAGGAGGAGAGGAGCAGAGAGGGAAGCGGTGGTGATGAGGAGGCAGCTTTGGGCTGCTCTGACTCACCCACAGGGCACAGCAGCACCGTTGTACCCCCCCACCCCATGTACATCCATCCCTCCTCCCACCAGGGGTGGGGGTCCCCAGGCAAAGGGGCTGCATGTGGGGTCCGTCCAGCCCCCGCTGCCGCTGTGCTGCCCCGCAGGGAGCCCATGGACCAGCATCCAGCGATGCCTTTCATCCACAGGGATCCTCCTGCTGCCAAACGAGCCGGTTCCCCAGCCCCGATGGATAAACAGCCTCTGCAGCCCGGGGAAACTGAGGCAGGGAGGCACCAGACTTGCCCGAGGCTGTTGTTCACAGCAGCAGTCCCGGCTCCCATGTTCATTTGCATCCCAAGCTCGTGTATAAAGTCATTTTCCATTGTGTGCAGGGCAGGACCACTCACCCATGGGGTGACACTGCTGGCCCAGCCCCTTGGTGGCTTCACCTCCATTAGAACCAGTCAGAGCTGGTGCCACCGGGTGCCTCAGTTTCCCCACACTGGAGCTCATCAGGGCTCCTTTTGCTCACAGCATCTTCCTTCCCCAGGAGCTGAGCCTTGGCAAGGGAAAGGAACTGCTTATGCAGAACAAATGGAATCAATCACAACAAGAGGCAGCGGGCCTGCTTCTATTTATTCCCCATCTGAGGGTTTCAAACGCATCTACGGGCATCCACAGCCATATGGAGATGGGGAACCCACCGGGGCTGTCCCAATGGGCAGGGAAAGGCAGGATAGGGGCACAAATCCGGGGTCTCAGGGCCACCTCCTGCAGTGTTTTGCACCCTCCTTGCATGTTCTTTGAGACCACAGCAGTCCCCATCCACCTTAGCTTAGGGGGATGCTACCGAGCAGCCAGTACGTAAAGAGAAGGGAGGATGAGGAGCAGGGCACCCGAAATATCCTGCTGCTGGGTGCAGCACAGCCCCTGCATCACCACCTCCACGGACACTCCACGGCGGAGGATCCAGCAGCAGGATCCAGCCCACGCTGCCAGGGAATTGAATCTGCACTGCTTTATCAGGGCTGCTGCTCCCGCCGACAGATTCCATGTGTTCCAGGGAGCTCCTGACCTCTCCCTTGGCCTTAGCAGCTCATGGAAGAGGTGATGCTGGAGGTACCTCTCTGCTCCCATCCTAGCCGGGGCAGTGCCGGCCTTCTGGCATTGGAACAAGCTGGAAGTGGTGAGGAAGGCTGGTGGGAGATGACTTATTGAAGCAATGAGGGAGCAGCATGTCAGGGCCTGGATGCTGGAGGGGCAAGCTCCAAAACCCTGGAATCTGGCTGTGGCAAAGGCATCGGAGGGATGATTCCGTGCATGAAGAGTGAGTGGACACCTCGCTGCCAGCACGTGGGGTGCAGCCACTACCCAGCAATGGGGAGATGCCAGCTGGGCTTTGTGGTTATCCAAGAACAAACAGCAGCTCCCCTTGGGATTCTCCTTGGCTGAAGCTTTCCTACCCACCTTGGCTCCCATTGCATCTCTTCAGGGCTGCTGGAGCAGTTTCTGTGCTGATGGGGGGTCCTGGGCACTCCAGGGGCTCTGGGGCAGGGCAGGACTCACATGTCCCCATATGGGGACACTGTGGGCTCAGCCAGGCAAGAGCCAGAGCAATGCTCTTCCCAGGAGCATGTCCCATGTCCCAGGCCAGGGGGTGCAGGGGATGATGCTCAAAGGGGATGATGATGCTTAAAGGGGATGATGATGCTTGGAGGAGATATGGATGCCTGGAGGGGATTCGAATGCTTGGAGGGGCTGAATGCTTGGAGATAATGATGATGCTCAGAGTGGATGAGGATGCTCAGAGGGGATGATGATCAGGGAGAATGATGCTCAGAGTGGATGCTGATGCTCAAAGGTGATACCGATGGTCAGAGGGGATGATGCTGGGAGGTGATGCTGATGCTCAGAGGGGATGATGCTCGACGGGAATGATGCTCAGATAGGATGATGCTGGGAGGTGGTGCTGATGCTCAGAGGCGATGATGCTCGAACGGGATGATGCTGGGAGGTGATGCTGCGGTTCAGCTCGGGCTCCCCCTGGCGGCCCCCCCGAGTCCCGAGCCCCCCCGAATGGATCCCCCACCCGCATCATCCCCTCCCGCTCCGGTCCCCCCCTCCAGCCCCAGAGCCGAGGGGACTGCAGGCTAAAGCCCCCCGGTCCCTCTCCAGCCCATCTCCATCCAGCGCAGGCTCCCTTTAAGCCCACTCAAATCCTATTTCCAAGAGAGGCTTTTGCACCGGGGCACTTCCCGGTATCCCCAAGGGATCTGATGCACCATCGCTGATCCCCCTCCCTCGTCAGTGTGAGCCCCTGCTTTGGGCTGTGAGCGCCCAAAGGGGAGCCCGGGGCTGTTCCCTCTCATCCATGGGGCTGCAGGAGCTGGGTGGTGGCGGCCCATCAGCCCCACATCGTGCTGGGGTCACGCAGTGGCTCTCCAGTGCCGCCCCACACATGGGGTGATGAAGGATAGGGGGGTCTCAGCGCACACACATACACACACACACCCCCGGGGCTCTGAGCCCGGCTGCGGAGCATCCAGGAGCATCTTGCCACAAGAGGGAACCCCTGGGCTGGAGAATCCCGTCCTGGAGCCGCTTCCCGGCTGTGCGCCCACAGCCCCTGCTTCCAGAGAGGGGTTGGGGCCAGGAGGGATGCTCCCCCCTAGGCCCAGCTCGCCAGCAAGGGGCTTTGGACCCCTTCTATTGCCCCAAGCTACCTGCAAGCACCTCCATTCACCCCACCGCAAGGAGATGGATACCTGTCCATGGGATGCCCGTCTCTGACCTCATTTCCCGGCTAATCTGATCCAAGGGATGAGGACCAAGGCAGGACGCACAGCTCAGGCTTACCTGAGTGAGGGGCATGGCAGGCATCCAATAGGACAAGAAGCACCCATGTACGTTGTGGGTGGCTCAGTCATGGACGTTCACAGCATTCCATAAAGAAAGACAACAGGATTTCCAGGAATGATGTAGCTGGCCTGGCTCCGGTTTGCATCCCAGCAGGACATCCAGTGATCAGGAGGGAGCCCAGGGTCCTTCAATGGGGCAGGGATATTGGTCCCCATTCAGGTTTATAGCCCCACTGTCACTGGGCAATGCTTGGTGCCATGGAGCACCAAAGGGGATAGACATGGGAATAGAGGGGATGAGGGCCATTTGGGAAGTTGTCTACCCAAAACCATGGGATGAGAAGATCTCCCTGTGACTTGGATGTGCACAGGGACACTTCCAGGAGAAGGAAAAACATTCCTCATGCACTGGGAGAAGGACGATGGTGCTGAGGAATTTGTCTGCAGCATCCGCGATGCCAGTACCAGGAGCAAGGGAGGGAAAGGGGAAGAGAGATGCCAGAGGGAGGGAGAGCAGGGGCATGGGCCAGGATTAGCAATGAGAAACCCTAACCCAGGCTTATGTCGGCATGTGTTACCCAGGACTGATGGGAGCAATGGGTTTGCTCATCATTCCTAAGTGGCAAATTGTCCCTCCATCCTGTTTGCTCTGAATTAGGCGGCATATGTCTAATCGCCTTTGCAAGCACAATGGGCAGAGATTAAGCCCTTGCTCCTCCTCCAGGCCCAGCCAGGCAGGAGCACAGTGCCTTCACCTGCCTGCTCAAGGACAGAGGGGAGGTAAAGGATGGCACTGGGCGCACCCAGCACATCCCATCTGTCCTCCAGGGGGTTGGAACTGGATGAGCTTTAAGGTCTCTTCCAACCCAACCCATTCCATGGTGCTGGAAATTCTTCCGTCTTTTCCAAGCAATCTACTGTATCTGAGCCCGGTTTCCAAGCCAGAACCTGCCGCAGTACTGATTTCCATGAGAGTCATCAGGAGCCATTAAAACCAGCTTAAGGTGGGGAACCAAGCACCGTCTGCTGGAGACAGGGTGGTGAAACCCAAAGCACTTATTAAGCAGTAAATCAGTGCAACAGATGAAGCAGCATAAGATGAGGACTGTGGGAGCCCCGAGCTTTGCAGGACGTCCTCACTCTCCTCAAGTTTTTTCCTCTATATCCCTTGTCTTCTCTCAAGAACAGGGATAAATGCAATGGAGCGTTAGCTCCAACAGCTGTTAACATGTTTGTGTTGAGTGGGATCAGGAGAGAGGAAGCATTTGCAGGCTGAGAGAGCCGGGCTGGTGCAGCCTGAAGAAGGGAAGGCTTCTTAAGGGGAGACCTCAGAGCAGCTCCAGTGCCTAAAGGGGCTGCAGGGAACCTGGAGAAGGGGCTTTGGACAAGGGCTGTAGGGACAGGACAGGGGAATGGCTTTAACTGCCAGAGGGGAGACTGAGATGAGCTCTTGGGCAGAAGCTCTTCCCTGTGAGGGTGCTGAGGCGCTGGCACAGGGTGCCCAGGAGAAGCTGTGGCTGCCCCATCCCTGGCAGTGCTCAAGGCCAGGTTGGACACAGGGGCTTGGAGCAACTGCTCCAGTGGAAGGCATCCCTGCCTGTGGCTTTAAGGATGAGCCTTAAGGTCCCTTCCAACACAAACCAGGCTGCGATTCCATGATCCCCTTCCCACTCACCCCAGGCAGAGGAAATGGGAGCAGTCCCCCCCTCCTCCTCCCAGTGCCAGCCTGGGGATGCTGGCAGGATTCAGACCGGAGCTGGGAGCTGATGCCATGCCCCAGCTTGCCTCAGCCTGGAAGCGAGCAGTGTAAGGTGATGGTGATCCCTGGCCCTGCGATCCGCAGCTCCACTTTGCTGGGCGTTGAGGGCAGGAGGGAGAGGATTTGGCTGTGAACAGAGCTCCAGCAGCCCCATGGGTGCTCGCTGCTTGTGGGGCAGCCGGATGCTCCCTGCTCATTGAGGAGGGAAAAGAGCTGCACACACCAACCTCTGGGATCACAGCTTCCTGCCTGGAGCCTCAGGAGGATGCTAGAGCAGGGCAGATCCCCATGCTTGAGCATCATGGTGCTGGGAGGCCAGGAAGAAAAGGTTTGGATCCTCAAGCGAGGATCACCTCTTCTCCATCCCTTGACCAGCACAGGGTAAGTGAGCTCAGCTTGGGGATCCCTAGGGCTGGAGATCAGCTTGGATGAGAGTTATGTGGCTCCTCTCTATATCTGTTATCCCACCACACTGCTGCAGACAGTCCCCAAGGAATGCAGCCCAAATCCCGGGCTCCCTAAAAGCATCCTGCTGGGAGGCGAAGGGCAGTGGGTTTTCTATGCATGGGCATTCCCAGCTCCTGCTGACCACTCCGAGAGCCCTTGTGAGCAAAGCACCCAAGGAAACCCACCTCTAATTAGAGGGTGGAGGTAAAAATATCCCCAGGCCATAAACAGAGGGAGGCAGACAGGGAAAAGGCACATGCCAGAGAGACTGACGCCCGGGAGGGAGACGAGATTAGGAGCAACCCAGCCTCACACATAGACAGGATTCAAAATAGATGAGCATATGCCGAAGTGATGAGGGAGGGGAGAACGATGGGGCTGGTGTAGGCGTGGGGTCACGGGCTGTGCCACCGGGGGAGCAACAGCTTGTCTAGACTGCGGCAGCCAAAAACAGAGGCGCTGTCTTCAGCTCAGGCGCTGCAGAGTGTGGCCATGGAAAGCTGCCCCAGCATCAGTGTGGAAGAGGGATGCCAGAGCCCTGCATCCATTGCCAGAGCTGCTGAGGGTGAGCCTGGGTGAACCCGTGAAGCGCTTTGAGGTCTTTGTGTTCAAAGTGAGATGTATAAAGAAGCGTGGCGTCACCTGCATGCCTAAAGCCCTCTCCAACACAAGGCAGGACTTTGCTTCCAAAGCCAGTGTTTCCAAGGGGAAAAAGCCTCCTGCAGCTCCACTTGGATGCAGCAGCATCCTGCTCACCTGAGGGCAGCTCTGAAGAGCCTTTCCCTCTCCGATGGCTTATTCCATCACCTGCCACCTCCATCACCCTCTGACATCCGCAGCAATGGCTCTCAACACACTGCACCTAACACAACCCTGTACGCTGGTGTCTGCCTCCCCTCTTTACCTCCTTCCCACAGCTCCTGGTCTGGAGCGATCCCGATGGCTGGGAAAGGTCTAGGTGGAGAGCCCTGAGGCCCCAGCCAGGCTGCTCCACATGCCAGGCATTGGCACTGATCATTGGAACAGTCCTCAGAGCCCCGGTGCCCTGGATAATAAGATTCCCATCTGCCATGTGTGTTGCCATTGGAAACTCACGGTGACAGGCACAGCCTGTCATCACAGCTTGGAGCAGCTTCTTCCCAGCAGGGCTGGAATCTCACTTCAGGCCTCCAGGCACTACAAGTGTCAAAAGGATATCTATTTTCCCTGGGTTGCCTTCAGCTCCTCGCAGATCCCAAACTCTCAATGTACAACACTGCCACTTCCAGAACCCCCTGAGGGGTTTTCCTTCTGTTTAACCCTCAATCCCCTCCCCTCTGTTCTTCCAAGGGCTGACTCCCTCTGCTTGGGCTTCTCTTCTCCATCACTGCCCACCACAGGCCTTGGCTGGAGCTCACGGGGGCTCTCAGCAGGACACGTGTTCCCCACTCTCATCCTTGCTCCAAGCACAGACGGGAAGCTCTTCAAAGAAGAAAGGGATCATAGGAAGAGGCAGGTTCGTGCTGCTCCTCATCATGCCTGAATAAACCCTGCTCTACACGGGGCTGCTCTGAGCATGTATTTCATTCCAGTTCCTTGTTTCAGTGTTAAATAATGAAAAGGGAGCTCCATTTGTGTGTGAAAACCCATGTTTGGCACTGCAGCGCTTCGCCATCCCGGTCTGACGGACTCTGCAGCTCTTGTGCTGTTTGTCGTGACTCCTTTGGAGCCCTGCATTCCAAATGGATGGAAAAGGCCATGGTGCCACTCACAGGTCCGTGTTCCTCCTGGCTGTGTAAATACAACGTAGAAGGCCAGGAGCTAAAACCCCTCCCATCCTTCCTTGTTTCCTCTCTCTCAGCTCCATTCTGCCCTGATGAAGCTGCTGCTGGATGTTAAAGAGGGCCCTGACAGCTCAGTGCTGACACTTTACCACTGATTACACTCTCTGTCATTGTATTTTATGTCTCTTGTCATTCCAGCCCGAGCAGACTGTGTTCAGATGACTCTTCGCTCAACAGGGGCCCAACCCAGAGACTGCTGGAGTCAGGATTTAAGCTGTGTCATCTTATTAGGTGGTTTCTTCCCCTTCATCCTCAATGCAACGTCCCATCTGGCCATTAGAGCTGATGAGCCTCTCTGTATTCATTTCACCAGGCTCAGATCAGCCCTTTAAATCTACTCATTAGCATCTCGAGTTAGATCTGCCACATTATCAACTTAAATACAGCTTTACATCCCTTCATTTCTTCCCGGCTCTCCCAAGCTGGTTCACAGCACAGAGGAGAGCTCAGCTTTCATTCCGGCTGCTTGATCTTCAACAGCATCTTAATTACATCCCATCATGACAGGCTGCTGACAGGCAGTGACGTGGGAGCCAGCATTAGCCCAGGCTGAGGCGCTGGATTCCAGTGTCCAGTGATGGTGGCTTTGGCTTCTTGTCATCACTGAAGAAGGCTCTGGGGGGTCTTTTAGGGTTGGTCCAAAGTTTGCAGTGAAGCGCACAGATTGGGGACTTATTCTCGCAGGGAAATGCCTCTTTCTGATAGACTCATGGAATGGTTCAGGTTGGAAGGAACTTAAAGCTCATCTCGGTCCATCCATAGACACTTCCCACTAGACCAGGGCGCTCAAACCCTTTTTAGAGGCTCTTATTAAGCGTAAGGAGGGGAAACGCTCCCTTTAGAGCAAAACCTGACCCCAAACCTCTGCCTCCCAGCCGACGTCCAGCTGCCCCTCGCTCTCCACCGCGTAAAACCTGCCCAGCCCCTTCCTCCCGGCCGGTCCCATGCACGGAGCATCCTCTTCCCTTCCCACGGGAAGCGGCTTTCCCGGGGCCCGGGGGTGGGGGGGGGGCAGCCGGAGGACCGGGACCAGCGGCTCCCCCCCAGCGGGTCCCCAGCCCGGCCCTGCCCTCCCGGGGCCGCCCCTTCCCCGCCCGGTTTCTGCGGTAACGGGGGCGCTGCCGCCGGCGAGGCAGTGCGCAGGCTCTGAGCGGCTCCGCCTTTCCTCCCTCCCATCATGGCGCTGCGGGTCCTGCTCCTGCCTCTGCTCGGTGAGTCCCGGGCACCGGAGCTGCCCCGGTGCCGGCACCGGGGACCCGCGGCGGCAGTGCCCCTGGGGACGGATGGGACGGGAAAGGGGGGATGCGATGCGCTGCCCCGGCTCCTTCCCGGGAGGGGAGGAGGGAAAGGGGAGGGATGCGCTGCCCGAGCCTTGTCCCAGGAGGGAAGAAGGGAAAGGGGAGGGATGCGCTACCCCGAGCCTTGTCCCGGGAGGGAAGAAGGGAAAGGGGAGGGATGCGTTGCCCGAGCCTTGTCCCGGGAGGGAAGAAGGGAAAGGGGGCGATGCGCTACCCCGAGCCTTGTCCCGGGAGGGAAGAAGGGAAAGGGGAGGGATGCGTTGCCCGAGCCTTGTCCCGGGAGGGAAGAAGGGAAAGGGGAGGGATGCGTTGCCCGAGCCTTGTCCCGGGAGGGAAGAAGGGAAAGGGGGGGATGCGCTACCCCGAGCCTTGTCCCGGGAGGGAAGAAGGGAAAGAGGAGGGATGCGTTGCCCGAGCCTTGTCCCAGGAGGGAAGAAGGGAAAGAGGAGGGATGCATTGCCCGAGCCTTATCCCGGGAGGGAAGAAGGGAAAGGGGAGGGATGCGTTGCCCGAGCCTTATCCCGGGAGGGAAGAAGGGAAAGGGGAGGGATGCGTTGCCCGAGCCTTATCCCGGGAGGGAGGAAGGGAGTAAAGAAGGGATGCGCTGCCCCAAGCCTTGTCTCGGGAGGGAAGAAGGGAGGAAAGTAGGGATGCTCTGTCCCAAGCCTTGTCCCTGGAGGAAGGAAGGGAAGGAAGGAAGGAAGGATGCCGTTCGCAGAGCCTTATGCCGGGAGGGAGGAAAGGAGGGATGCGCTGCCGCGAGCCTTGTCCCGGGAGGGACGCGCTGCTCCAGCCCCGTCGGGACGCAGGGACGGGACGGGACGGGACGGGACAAGGACTCGGCGCCGGGAGCGCGATGCCGCGGGGAGGGAGGGAGGGAGACCGGCGGGTAAAAACATCCCCCAAAGCCCAGCTCAGCAAGGAGCCGGTCCAGGGATGAGGGTGCCAGGAATGTGCAGGCTCGGCAGGCAGGCAGGGAGGACACTGGTGCCTATTCAGGGCCAGGCACAGGCGCCCATTGTTCCGGGGGCCCCGCATGGATGTTTGCAGCTTTAATTGCAGAAACATTTGCTAATTCCTCTCAGGAATGAATTTGGGCTCATTTGGTGTCTGGCTATTAATAGCGGAGGGGGGTGAGGAGGGGGATAGCAGCCGGTGGGCTTGGATTGCCCTCCCCCCTTCTCTGCCAGGACAGCAGGGATGGAGTGGGGTTAGGGTGACAAGCAGCAAGTGGTCCCTGAAGCACACAGGGCAGTGCAGGCACACAAATCACTGCTTTGGGTCAGTTCAGACTCAGGTGTATCGGAGTATCTCAAACAGCTTATCAAGCACTTCTCCAGATAACTTAGCCTGAAAGAAAGGGAGATGTGGGCACTCTTTACCAAAAAGAAGTGAGTGGAGCGGTGAGGAGATGTCTCTAACATCTTCTTTCGCGTCTGCAGCGAGGAGACGGTTGTCACACGCTCCACGGTCTGTTGTTCACTTGGTTTACTGTGGTTTGTGGCAGAGATGGTTGCAGCAGGAGGAACTGAGACGCCTGATCCTGGAGCATCATGGAGTGCTCCAAGTGCTGACTCTGGATCCGGATGCTCCCTTGAAGGAGAAAAAGCACAGACTAAAAGCACCTTTTCCTTACAGTTAGCCTGCAAGGTAGTGCACAGAGTGCCGAGTGTCCTGGTGAATCTGGCCTGAGAGACAGCAAAGCTGGAGTGAGCTACAGACACTCTTGCATTGCTTTAGCCAGACAAACCCTGCTCGTTTCACACCTCTGCCTGACAGCATTTCTCTGGCCAGTAAACCAAGTGATGACAGGGTTTGCTCTGCATCTAAATCCAAAGGGTTGGGGCCAAATCCAAGTGCCTCATCCTGGTAGTGATTTCCAGCTATTTCAGATTTGGGTTCCCAAGTGCAGGAGAGTGGGGTTGAAAGTAAAGAAGTTTGTTCCACTCTGATGGACAAAGTGAGGGTTATGCTGTGAGCAGCACATGAAGTGAAACAAGGACTGAAGCCTGCAGGGTTGGTGTTGGACAGTGGGATAGGAGCATGACAATGAGGGTGTGCTTGGTGCCAGCTGACTACTTGGGAACAAACCAAGCACAAAAGGAAGTTAATGGGATGCTGAGATGCCGAGGTGCAAAATTAACCTGGATGGTTTAGGTTGGAAGGTGCTGGTGAGCCGATAAGAGGTGCAGAGCAGGGATTGCCTCCTCCTAGGGTGATATTGTCCAGAACAGCCCCTACTCTTGCTCACAGCCTTAAAGCCTTGCCATGGAGCCGATGGAGCATGGAGCATTCAGTGCTTACCCAGCTCCAGGCACTGAAAGCATGTAAAGACTCTGCTCATCAGGGAAATGCCACAGTCATAATTAGACTGGCGTCAGTGATGGTGAGTGGGGCTTCCAGCTGATATCAGTGTCATGTCCTACCTCCAATGCAAGCTTCCCCGTGGAAACAAGGGGTTGGATGTTGAGCTTCTCAAGTTGAAACCAAAACATGTGATGTACTCCTCAGTGGGGAGATGCAGCAAGTCCCTGGCTCATTTCAAGCTCAACACATCCAAATCTCCCTTCGATTCAGTGGTGAGGTTTTGGTAATGTGCTTTCAGACTCTCCAGAGCAGTTCCCATTTCCTTCTCCCTTTTTTTCCCCTCTCTGAAGTCCATCTGTCCCAGCCACCAGCAACTGTTCCGAGTCAGCTGTCAGTGCCAAAAAGCGCTCGGTGGCAGCGTTGTCAGTCGCGCTGTTGGTATTTTCTGACGGGAAGGAGTGTTTGCACTGTTGCTTGCTTTCCAACAGGCAGCATAGAACCGGCGCAAACAGCCTGGAGAGCCAAAAGGCAGATGCTTAAGAACCTCTTCCAAAAAATTCTTAGGAAGGGCTTGGCGTTCCTATTTAGGTAAGAAATATCTGGCATCACCACCCAAGGGTGGTTGGATGCGCACCCGCTTTACAGCTGTTGACAGAGAACGTGACACCAGCGCATTCCCTCTCGCTTGGAATACTTTGGGGAATGACTTGAGTACTGGAGCACGAGTAGATGAAAGAGCGAGACGTGTTTTCTTTAGCAAGGGGAAAGAGCTGCTGCTCTGGTGGTGAACTCGGCTTCTTTCACTGACCCGTTTGTTTTCCTTCTCCGAGTTGAACTCTGGGTCTGCTGCAGCTGGGTTGCAGCGATCTGGCCACCCACTGAGGGCATGCACCAGGAACACACGGTGTGGTGCCAAAAAAATCACCTCCAACAAGTCAATACAGTGGAAGGGGCTCCTGCGTTCGGCTCCACAACTCAGGGCGAAAGCTGGTTTCTGGGTCTCCTGCCAGTTTGCCCCTAACTTCATCCATAGGGTAAAGCACTTGCTCCTGCTCTGTCGGAGCAGAACTGGCCTCCCTGTTGTATATTTAGAGCTAATGCTTCACACTTAATTGCATCAAGCCCTGAACTCCTGACAGAGCAGGCCTGGAGTGATGGGAGGGAGTTAGGATCCAAGAGGATCCCGAGTCCTTCTCTGCACTGTGCCTTGCTAATGTGCCCCTCCAGAAGATCAAATCTCTGCTCTCTGCTTAAGAGCTGGTGGCCTGCTTTGAAACTGTTCATCTACTAAAGAAGAGATGTGTCCGTGATAGCAAATTCATTAGGATAATTACATTCTCAATCTGGCTTCTCCATCAACTGGGAGCTGAACTGAGCCATCTTCTCCCAATTGATAAGGGCTGTTTGCTTCCCTCTGCACCCCCAGGGGGTATCCTGTTTTTAGGAGACACAGGATCAGCCTCAAATTCAACCACGAAGCATCAGTTCTGAGTAGTGGAAAAGTAAGGGGGTGTGTACCCTGCAATGAAACCCATCCCTTTGCCCGTATGAAGACAGGCTGAGAAAGTTGGGGCTGTTCAGCCTGGAGAAGAGAAGGCTGCGTGGAGACCTCAGAGCAGCCTTCCAGTATCTGAAGGGGGCTATAGGGATGCTGGGGAGGGACTCTTCATTAGGGACTGTAGTGATAGGACAAGGGGTAACGGGTTCAAACTGAAACAGGGGAAGTTTAGATTGGATATGAGGAAGAAGTTCTTTACTGTAAGGGTGCTGAGGCACTGGAATGGGTTGCCCAGGGAAGTTGTGAATGCTCCATCGCTGGCAGTGTTCAAGGCCGGGTTGGACAGAGCCTTGGGTGCCATGGTTTAGTGTGAGGTGTCCCTGCCCACGGCAGGGGGTTGGAACTGGATGAGCTTACGGTCCTTTCCAACCCAAACCATTCTATGATCCTATGACGTGGCCTAAGAACCAGATAATGGCTTTAATTGCACTAATGAATGTTCCGGGCATAGTTTAATATTCACCCAAAGGGGCTGGATTGCTGTTTGGGTGCAGTTCTGTCAATAGCTGTGCTTGGGGCAGGGGAAATACCTGCTGGGCTCCTGCTGGAAACCAGGGGTTTCGGTTTCAGTAAAACAAACAAGAACATGAAAACCGGACTCTCCTTTTGGCTGGAAAGCTCAGAGCTCTGTTTGCTTATGACTCCTCGGAGTGCTAACAACACCCACATCATTAACCTGGGGTTAGAGGTGCTCTTTGTTCTAGAGGCTTACCAAAAGAGTTCATCTGTGGGGAACAGGACAGCAAAGCACTCCATGGACTTCACTGGGATGAGGATAACAAAGCTTCAGCTCCTCGTTTTAGACAAGTGGAGGTCAAGGAGGCTTCCTCTGGGGACAGGCACTCGGAGGGGTGGATATCGAAGCTGTGTCCTGCACAAGAGCAGCCAGCTGAGGTTCTGTTAATCGCCTCTTCCACTGACTTTCTGGTTGCCTCGCTGCATTTTGGGCTGTAAGAAAGCGTTGTGTGACTCCTGTGCTGAGTTCAGCTGTCTAAGACACAGCTTGGAAGTGCAAAACCCAGACAGCTGCATAACTGAGCTGGTGCCTGGTTCCTATTAGAGCAGCATCCTAAGCCAGGCCTTAGAAAGGCAAGAAGTAAGGTCTAGGGAGGGTGTTCCTCACTGGTTCTGAAGGGTCTCTGCTCTATTGAGTATGGAAGGGATTTTGCTTTGGTGCGTGGTCCAAACCAGGCAGAGAAAAGAACTGCACAGGCAGAAGGGAAAATCATAAACGGGAGTTGGCAAAGGATAAAAACCATCTCTGCAATTCCCGCTGCTCCTGAGAACAGGATTCCCGTGGGCTGCTGGCTGCTCTCTAATGGGAGTCCAGTCCGCACTGGGCTGGCATCATCTACCTGAAACCCAGCCGCATGCAAGTTGTAACCCAACAGCCCACAGGTACCTGAGGTGAGCTCAGGAACGTGATGGGAATTGTTCTGTCATGCCCAAATCACATGTCGGTATAAATAATACAACGTATTGGGTTGTGTAGTGCCTGCCCCTCGTGGGCTGGAGCAAAGGGCTTAGCACAGAGGCAGTTACAAGGGGAAATGAAGGTTCCAGTGCAGCAATGGATGAAGTAGATGAAATTAAACCGTGTTCAGCTCATGATCAAGGTTTTCTTTTCTTTTATAAGTCATAAATCCGAGGGATTTGGGAGCTAAAGCCAGAACGCTCCAACCCCCCCCGTCAATGTACCTGATTACAGCACAAACCTGAGATCAGCAGCTTTTGAAGGCTCTTCGGAATTCATTTGGGCACAGCTGGCTCATGCGAAGGCATTGAGCTTTGTGCCAGGGACTTGCTGTATCTTTGGCACAGGGCTAAGAGGTAGCAGGTGACGACATTCAGCAGTACTTTAAGGAGTTTAACCACACCATTAAAGGTACATTTTGGTGGCCTGAGAAAGATTTTCCGCTGAGCCAAAGCAATCCACTGAAGTCTAAGGGGATTTGCTCCCATTACTAAGCTGCTTCTAACGCCCATGGCCTTTCTTAATAAACTTTGGGGAAATGACTTCTGTAATTGGCCAGCTCTTGACAGGAGGATGTGAACCGGGAGGGCACTTAGGTTTAGGCTCTGTTTTGGAGGGTGGTGAGGGGCTGGCACAGGTTGAAGTCCTTCAATGGGTACTGAAGGAGCCCATAATAGTCTACATATCCAAAGTAAGTCTGAATATGTGTTTCATTAGTAATAGGGAACAAGCCTGGCAAGCAGTGTCGTGGGAGAGGGCTGTTTAGGGGAGCCAGTCTTACCTTCTAACACAGCCAGCAGTGCTCTGCTCAGCATTCCTGCTTTATATTCCTAAGGGAATATAAGGTGGCCACATCCCACTGCTCCCAGACCCACTCGGGTCGGTTACACAGTTATGGATACAGTGATTGTGTCTGCACAGGAACAAGGCTCTGCTTGATCTTATAGACCAAGATGAACCATGGAGACAATCTAGGATGTGATGGTTGGGAAGCAAAGGCCTTGAGAGATGTTACTGCTCTTACGTGCATGGCATGAGCTTCTGTTTCGTGGCTTGGTGTCTGTCTTTGCTTGGGGCTGTCAAACGAAAGGAAAAGAAGTGACATCTCCCTGTAACAATTAGCATCCTCACTCAGTGACAGGTACCCGAAGGACCGACTCATCACTTCACTGGGCTGCCACAAAGATGAGGAGCATTCCTTAGAGCACTGGATGGTAGTGGCCACGTGAGCAGCCACTGGAATCGAAGCCGTGGAAAGAACTGAGTGTCCATAAGCAAAGCAGCAGCTACCGCATACCCTGAGGGTCCATTAAGGAGCTTGCTGCCTGCTAAGGGACTTCCTCCTGAGGAACTCTGGCTGCAAACAGCCTCTGGAATGGTTTCTGGGAGCTGATGCACCTCAGTGCAGGGAAGGTGTTGCAAAGTCCTGCACATCTCGCATACATACGTAAATACACAGCTCCCTGTTGGCCTGAGCGGTCTGTGCTTTGCTGACAAAATACACATGCACCATGAGACAAGTTGGCTTCAACCCGTGGGTCAACCATGGATCTTGTTGGCTGGTTGGTCTTGGTCTTGAAGCCAACTTGTTGGCCAACTTGTTGTCTTCAACCATGGATCTCCCTGTTGATCCAGTAGTTTGTTTCCCTTTCTGGTCATAGGTGCTCTGCTGAGGTTGCATATAGAGCACATCAGTGGGGCTGGGCTGGTTTCTCAAGGAGCAATGGCTTATCTCATTACTTCTGCACAAACAAACAGCTATTGCTTGGCTTCAGCTTGGTCAGTGGTGATGGAGCTGCCTTTGAACTAGTGATGTGGAGCTGAAAGGCAGAGCACCTTGTGATCGCTTCCTGATCCTCCCTCAAGCAGAACTATTGGAGTTGGGAACCATCCTTATACAGCTGGCGTTTTCCCTTCGTTCGGGCCAGTGTTCCACATCCCATCGGAGCAGGGAGCTCTGCCTGGAGCGCTGCCTGTGCGTGCTGGAGGGGAGGCTCAAGCAGGTACCAGGCTCTCTCTTCTCCCACCAGGAACGCTCCGGTGGGCCTGGCCAGCACCCAGCTGTCCTCACCCACATCTCTCCCACACAGCAGGGCGAGATAAGCCCTTTGAAGCGTGCATTTGGGCTGGCAGCAGCTTCTGAGGTGCCCCAGCGCATCCAGTTGCCAACTGCGCCTCTGTTCTCCAAGCCAACAGCTGAGCTTCCATCAGGGCTGGAGCACTGGGGCTCTGCCAGGGGACAGAGGGGGCTCCAGAGCCCAGCGTGTTCCTGCATGGGAGGACTGGGGGCTTGCTTTGTGACGAGCCATGCTCCTCGCCCGCCTCAGCAACAACGGGGATTGTTCTGGTGCTGTGCGGCAGGCTCCTGGAGCCTCCTCCTCCTGCAAGTATTTGGACCAGATCCTGTTTGGCTGCTCTGATGGGTTGACTCAGTTACAGGATGACAAAGGGAAGCTGGACCCAGGTTCACCCTGGTCACAAGCAGCTCTGCAAAGGGGGGAGATGGGTGTCAAGAGCAGAGATGAAGCAGGAGGCTCTACGAGAGAGGATGTGTGGTGACCTGACCTCAACTGTTGGAGCTGGGTTGCGTGCAGCGTGTAAGGGGATCCCTGCTGTTGGCTGTAACACTGCACGCTCGAGGGGAGCGTGTTTGTGGAGCTTCTTGTGCTCTGGTGACAAACATCCCATCATTTGGCTGCTTAAATGTTTCCCAAGAGCTTTGCAATTCCTGGCGCATCCTCACACACATGCCATACATCTTACATCTGTCATCGTCGGGACATCTTTGCTACAAAGGCTTCCTTCTTTTCCTCCCTCCCTGCTTCCCTTTTCCTGGGGCCCTCATGGGAAGCAGTAGCTCCCTCAAAGAAGTGCAGGGAGCCCATTTTACAGCTGCTTCCCCAGGCTCCAGTGGCCTCCTCTTCAACAGCGAGCTGTAAGCATGTTCTTAAGTGGGGAGATAAGTGGTGTTATGATCCTTTCTTCTCCTGGCTCACGGAGCAGGCTGGAGATAACTGGTGAAGGGATGACAGTGAGGAAGAGGCACCTTTGGATTCCATTCCTGCTTTGCAAGGCAGTCTTTAAAGCACCTCTCTGCTGGGAACACAGGCGGGTACAATAAAGCTGGTCCTTGCTTTCTCAGCATATGGCTTTTCCTCATGTCTCCGAGGCACATCCCCTGCCTGTGCCAGCAGAACTAATGCAGAGTGAGCTGGCTTCTCCCTTTCAGAGCCCTCCTTCTGGTGCTGGCATTGGAGGGACTCGTCTCTAGACGCTGTTTTGGCTGGTGGTTTCCTTCCCGACGGCAGAGCCTGCGTGGGGCTGAGCAGTGCCCTCGCCACGTTTGCACTTTGGGATTAGCAGCCGCGCACACGATGCATTCCTCTGCAGGGGTCTGCAAGGGAGCGCATCAGCGGCAGCCTCACGTGGGAGGGAGCCCTCAGACCCCTCTTGAACAGACCCTGCATTCAGCTCCAGCATTCCTGCCTTAGTCCCTGCTCTGCTGCCTCAAGCAGCTGCCAAGCACATGCCTGGAAGGGTCTTTATAGGGGGTGGTCTTCAAGGTCAGCTGTATCCAGCCCACATTCCAGCCCACCTCATCTTCTGCCCATGCAGCCTCGAGGTTCCCAACCACGCACGCACGCTGCTTGTTGGAAGCAAACCACTTGAAAGCAGTGCGTGTGCAGCCCCCAGGGAATAGGGCAGAGAGCTGCTGCTCATCCCACATCCATACGTGCGCCGCTCCTGTCTGCTTCCACAATCTGATGGTAGCTGTGCGGATGCTGTTGGTGAGCTGCTCCGGGCCTGGGAACACCAGCAAAGGTTGAGCCGTTTGAGGCAGGGAGCTTGGCTTTGGCACAGTCTGCAGGCAGGCATAGAATGGTTTGGGTTGGAAGGGGCCTTAGAGATATCATCTGATTCCAGCCCCCCGCCACGGGCATGATCCAGGGGAGATGATGCCTATTGCACTGAGAAGACCACATCCAGGTGCTGCTTTGAGGGGGCTTCAAAGGAGCCCCGGCTGTTTCCAGGTGCCTGCTCTTGCCTCTACCTTTGTGCTAAACTCAGATGAGGCTACAAACCCTAGCGCGGAGCCTGGGGGCCTCCCCTCTGCTTTATGGGGGGAGCTTTGCTACCCATCAGAGCCCGCAGTGTGAGCAGAGGCTGCAGCATCCCTCTCCAATCAGCCCCAGCACCTCACCGACAGGGAATTAAGTAGGATTTCTAGGTCATTGTGGGGCTGTCAGGAGGAATCATCTCCTGGAGGCCTCATTACCAAGCCTCTGCCTGGGATGCCGGGCTTCCGAACAATGGCAGCCTGGTTCCCTAAGCACTGACTAATGAGACAGCGCTGTTAACAGCCCTGTGCGAACCGAAGGCTGGTTCTGCCCCAGACAGAACAAAGCCAGGCTGGATTTTCTCAGCTGCCTCTCACTCAGAAGCTATTTTGAAGGATCCTTATTAAAACAATAAGCTCGATGTTGCTCTCACGGTGGCTGCAGAGGGTCCATGCTTGGTGCTGGCGCACCCGCAACTTCCCTTGGTTTCCCTTGAGCTCGTGTGACTTTGTCCTGCTCTCATAGGGACTTGCTGCTTTACACTGGACTGGTTTACTCTGGGTGAGCTCCGGTCCCTGGGGTGCCATAGGAAAGTGATCTTCGGTCTCAGGGCGGTCTGAGGGCTGCTTGTGAAAGGAGGTGGAGGTTTGCGCAGTGCTGGTGGGAGGGAGAGGAGACTTTGCTTGTACCTGGATGCTGAGCAGCAGGGATACAGCTCCCATGCGAGCGATGGGGGGCCAGGAAACGTCTCCTGATGTGCCTGCAATGAGACTTTGCATCCTACCCCTCCTCGTGTTGTCAGGAGCGCCTGGATCAAAGATGGAGCAAGATGGGATGTGTCTGCCTCTGGCTGGAGCTGGGGATTATCGCTTGCCCTCTTTGGTTGAGGCAGTGCTTTGATGTGGCAATGGGAGCCCGTGGAAGGTAAAGGGTGTACAGACAGGTTTTTCTCCCCCTCTGTTGCTGCCTCTGAAGCACACAAGCGGTGCCAGGCAGGCTGCACGGCTGCAGGATGCGGCAGAGCTATTTCCAGAGACATGGAACAATGGCTCTCCAGCAGAATCTGAACCGGCCCTGTCTGAACCCTTGTGAAACCTCCTGCACGGTGGAACTGCTCCTCTCTGTGCCTGCAGCAGTTAACTGCACATAGATGCTATCAGGAGTGACCGAGGGGAAGGCCAAGAGTGTGCTTCCATGGCAGAGGGGTACCGGAGAGGTCCATTACTCAGTGCTCTGGGCAGCAGGGTTGGGAATCCAGGGTGTCAGTCAGTTCCAGCAGCATCTGGAGAGGGATCAGGCTGGCTCTTGGCTGGATGCTGCTGGGACTTGCCCTGCATGGCCAGGAACAACTGTACCAGTGGTTCAGCTCCATTGGGAGGGGAGGGAAAGCCAGGCCATGATCGGGAGGGATGTGCTGCTGGCTGGCAAGCTGTGCTCGGAGCCTGCCTTGGCTCTGATGTGCCATGTCCCCCAGGCTGTCTGGGAGGGGAAGTGGAGACTGCATTCAAATGCCTATTGTGTCCTTCAGCTGGGAGCAGAGCCAGGAGGGAGATGCTCTGGCAGCACCCGATACAGGGGGCAGATGTTAGGGGGAAACGCTGGCGTTTCCAAAGGAGCGTCGGAGGTTAAGTGCCCGCGTGTCGGGATGTGGATGGGAAGGTCGGGAGAGAAACCCTGGGCTCCTGGGATCCTCTTGGCTCTGGGACAAGCCCTTGTGCAGCATCCGTGGTGTGGTCCAGGTGAACGCTGCTCGCAGCCCCATTAAAGCGTAGCTGGGGAGAAGGGCAAAGCAGAGGTGCAGTGTTAGCGCAGCCCGGCTCCCCTCCTGCTCCCAGCTGCAGATCCCTGCAAACACGAGCTGGAAGCAGAGGATGTCTTTACCCTGCCTCGTCCTCTCCCTTCACCCCTGCCAGAGCAGGGCTGGGCCGCAGGTTTCAAGCAGAGCTGGAAACTTGGCACGGAGGCGAGGAGCAGAGCTTGCTCTCGTGTGTCTGGGCTGGCTCCTGCGCTGCTGCGGGGAGTACAGATATGCTCCCAAAGCTGTTTGCTGCACTGACACGGCTCCAAGGCACACAGGCCACAGATCCCCTGACCAAGAAGGGGCCATTGTTAGTGGGACCTTCTTGACCGTGGCTCTGCTGTAATGCAGTGCTGCTTCATTCACAGGCTCCAGAGTGCTTGGCCCCCGCAGGTCACCCAGCTTTCACTGCACAGGCGAGCCAGGGCTTCATTCCTGTTTGTCCATCCCTGTGCCCTGGTGTGGCCTTTGGATTTACATCCCGCGTCTGGCAGGCAGGTGTGAAATCAAGGTGGAGATAAAGGAGGTTCTGAGCATCGCTACCCTCTGAACCGCCCCGATGCTCACTGACACATTGCTCATCGCACATGCTCTGGAGCAAAGGAGCCAAGGGAAGGCAGTGATGGACTGATGGACCACTTGGGCTAAGGAGGAATAAAGCCCCCAAGAAAGCCCGTGAAGAGGAAGGGAGTTACCTCATTTGTTTCCACCAGCCAAGGCAGGGTTATACTCCGAGAGGTATTTCCTTAAGCTTTACCCAGTCTGATTTTAGTTGCAACTTTTATGAACAATAAAGGCTTCCACAGTTCCCCTTGGAGGAACTGGAATGAATCCAAAGAGATTTGAGTGCTGAGAAGCAGATCCTGTTATTAAAGTCAGCCCAATCGCTTCTTTCTATCTCCTTCCCACCTTCTTGGCCATTCATACTCCTGCAAGCACTTCCCAAGTCCGGCCCACCCTCTTCTTTAGCTGCTTCTGAAATTGCAGCCCAGGCTGCAGCCTGGCTTTTAGGGGCTGTGAGTGCATTTCACACGCCTGCAGCGGGCTGGGGGGGAATCATCCCCTTTGCCTTTGGAGGGACGCCTGAACCCCAAAGGCAGCAGGACCGCAAACCAGAGCTCAGCTGAGCTGGGGACCCGTGCGTGCCGCGGGGATGTGTCTGTGGGAAAAGGGCCCCTGCCCAGGACTCAACCGGGAGCATTCAGCTGAGAGAATTCTCTGCTAAAAATAGCAGCCGATGATGCTGAAGGAGGAAAACAAGCCCAGGGGTGGGAGAAGTTCGTTCCCAGAGATGGGGAACCCAGCTTCCCCAGCACAAGGCATCTTTTAACCCCTCCATGCCAAAGGCTCATTTCTGCTCTGTTAAGCTTGCCTTGGCCAGGAGCCCAGGTCGGCACTAGCCGGAATGGCTTTGCTCCTCGCTCTTTGCTCTGATAAGGCATTACTTTTCTCCCTCTTCCCCTGCTTATTTATTCCAGCATCTTCCTAATTGTGCCCTTTGGCAAGCTTCCCATCTTCATCTGTCTGGGAGCCCATTTGGGCTCCCTTTAATTCCCTGCTGTTCTTCCCAAGGATACAACCCCTCCTGAAGCGTGCAGCACATCTCCCCGTGCAGGTTTGCAGCCTGTGCTCAGGCTGATGTCCTCTCAAATCTGGTCCCGTGAGTCAGGGCTGCCCCTAGAATAGCATTGCCCCAGCTCACGTGTCTGCAGGGAGAATGCCTCTTCCACTTTGGATCTGTACCCTTTGTTCCGACACAGTCACCGCAATGCTTCCAGGCTGCCTTACAGAATGGATCCGCCTGGAATGACGGCAGTGGCTACACAGGCTCTTGGTCGCAGGCTCATAGGCAGATGTGAATGTTCCCTTGGTGCCTGCCACCAGGCTCTTGCAGTGCTCATTTGTACGTGCTTTGTGCTGCGCTGGGGACAGACAACTGGTTTCTACCCGAGACTGGAATCATACACAAAAAAAGACACTGGAAAACTGGAAACCGCATCCTCAAACCGAGAGCTGTTTTCGGTCTTGTCATGAAGAAGTCCTCTGTGTGCTTGCTCACGCCCTCTCCTGTTCCCTTCTCCTCAGCTCTTGGCTCGGAGGGCTCCCACTGTCTTCTCAACTCCCGTTTTCCACAGGAAGATGACACGCTTGCTCTCTGATAAGCAGAACTTCGGGTCTGTGTTTTGCTGGTCAAGCTGGGGGAGGACGGAGGATCAAGAGATTAGAGTCACAGACAGAGAAATAGAGGATTATAGGCTAAATCCCTGCGAGTCTCTGTATTGATGGCTGGGACAGAGCCAGACACCAAAGTGCATTGCAAAGCCTGGCGCTGATAGCATATCCTCTTATTTCCTGTCTTTGCATTTCGGCAGCGTTTGATAGATATGTCCTGCTCCAGAGCCAGGGTCGGGCAGGTCCGGAGCATCCCCGGCTCCTCCTGAAGTCAAATACCTGCTGAGATCCGGCCTGTGCCTCGCTGGCACTCAGCCTGGAAAATGTCACTTGGGCTTATGAGATCCTCAGCATTCCCTGAGTCACATTCCCACACAAGACAAAAATAAAGGAACTTGCCCCTTTTCCCCTTACTTTTCCCTTTAGAGTTCGCTCTGTCCCCTTGATCCCAGCTGCAGATCCCTGCCATGCCACTGAATTGAAGGAGACTTCCCTTATCATGCCTGCTGCACCCAGAGCCCTGCTGGGAGGAAGGGAGAGGGCAGGAGGAAGACCATTGCCCCTGGCTCCTTATCACAGTTATCTGCTGGTTCCCTCCCACTTGGCACTAATTTGGTACCAGCATCTGCCACTTTGGGGCGGAAAGGGACTTGCTGAAGTGAGAAATAACGTAGGATGTGCCTGCGTGGCAACTCTTGGGGCTGGCTGGGGAAACAATGCAAGAAGGCAAGTGGGAATAGGGAGGAAGGGTTGGTTTCAAGTCTGCCCTATGCAAGTATTCCCGCTTCCCTTCAGTGCTCACCATTTTTGCTCCCAGCCTTTGCTGTTGGAAGGTTCTCTGATCCAGTGAGCAGATCACAGAAGGGTATAGCCACTGTGGGCTGAGATGCTGTGTTCCTTACTGTTCCTTACTCCTCCTTTGGCTTCCCGGTCCTCAGTGCTCCCTCCAGTGAGCTGGAACTGTACATCCTTACTGAGTTGCAGGGGACACTGAACCTGAAGGGACTGAGGCTTAGCAGGTACATGCAGAGATGAAAGTCACCACAAGGCAACACTGCATGTGGGAACCTTGGACCCAGCCGGTTGTGTTCCATGCCCTAAAGCAGAGGAAGGGCTGAGCTGAGCTCCCCTCACATTCCATGTTGTGTGAATGAAGTCATGGTCACGGTGTGGACTGGCTGGGAAACAGCCCAGTTTGAAGCTGTAATTGTGCTGTCCATTTGTTAATGAGGACGGCAGGAGCAGCGCTCGGTACAACACAACTGTGCTGGTGCATTCCCAGCCAAGTGAGCTCAGTGTTTCCTTCTCGCCTTATTTCTCTAATGGCTTTTGCCAAAAAGCCTTACTACAGGAGGCAGTGAGAGGCTCTCCTGTGGCCTTCCCTCAAGAGCCACACAGCTTTGAGATCAGCCTAACACCGCAAGGCATCTGGGTGAGGGGCTTGACCTCAGAGGCAAAATAAGCTGGGCAAGGCTTAATTCCCTGGTTAGTGGTATCTAATGCACCGCTGGGCTTTGTGCCCTGTTCCCTTTCTGTTCCCTCTCCCAGATTTTGAGGGGCAGATTCTCTTTCCATCTTTTCTTTGAGCCAAAGATGCCTAAAATACCCTGCAGGAAGAGATGCAATCTGACATGCTGGGAACTCTCTAGCCCTTTCTGCTTCCATCTTAATCTCCTTCAAGATTAGGTATTAGTCATCCACCCGAGTGTTGCTTCCTTCCCATCCTGCACGTACACTCGGTCCTTCCCAGGAGAGGAGCCAAAACCCAGGGTAGGAGCTTGGGAAGAGACAAGAGCTAAGACCAGACCATACGCGGGTTGAGACGCTGGGCAAGGCACGCACAGCCACTTGTATTGACTGCCCATCTTCCCCCTGATGTCAACAGCATTCAGGTACCTTTGTGGAGCTGGCTCTTGGCCTCTTGATCCGTGTTTGTTCTGGGAGGTAGGAGCCATTCCAATAAGACGGGCTGGGCGTGCTATGCCCTTCAACCTTCTTCCCAGGATGCCAGCCATGATCCCAGGCTCCCTCCTGCAGCATCTGTGCTCCTTTAGGGAGAACAGCATGAGAGCCTGCTGGTGCACGAGGTCCAAGCTCAACGTGTCCAGCCAAGAGCTCAGACTCATGCTAAGACCATGAATAAGTTGAACTCTTCTTGCTCAGACAGCTCTGCAGCGTGGCTCATAGTGCCTCCTCCTTGCATGGGGCTGAGGATTTGCCAAGTGGGTGGTGTGTGAATCTCGTCTTGGGAACAAGCTGTCTCGTCTCTGTGAGGGTGCAGATACGTGGGACCTTATCTCTAAACACCCTGCAGTGCCATGAGCAATGGCAACCACGGATTGTGCAATCCTTCCCTCCAGAAGCCCTTGTGGAAGGTGTCCCTGCCCGTTGGAACTGCGTCGCCTTTAAAGTCCCTTCCAACCCAAACCATGCCGTGATTCTATGATGGAATCTCCTGCATGGAAGAGAGGAGGAATGGTTGTCTGCAGAAAGAGGCTGCTTTGCAGGGAGGCTTTTGTCTTAAGAGGGCTCTATATCTCCTTGATAGCAGCCTGTTTAACTCCCGAGTGTGGCTGTGTAAGCTGTGTGTATGCTAATGGCTTTGCTGTCTGCTTCGAAGGCAGAACAGTAAATCCTCCTGTCCAAAGAGGGAGAGGAAAAGAAAGGAAAAGGAGGGAAGAAGCCTGTGCATGGCCTGTATGCTAATACAGGACCTCCTCTGCGGCAAGCACAGGCAGGTCTTTAAGGTGCTAGTTTAAATCAGGAGATGTAAATCTGGAGATTTAAACAGGCTAGGGCTGCAGTCCAGAACTGCATGTACCCTGCTCGCAGGCTGGCATCTCCTTTGCCTTCTCTAGTGCAGGAAGAGAGCGAATCAAGAGTGCAGTGACCTCCTTACATCTTCAGATGACTGCAAACACTCCATGGGCTCCCATGCAACTTTGTCCTGGTCCTGCCAGCACCACCAGATACTCCTTTATTACCAGCATCCAGAAGGATTGAGTGCCATCAGCCACCTGAAAGAGGAGGAAAGCAAAAGGCAGAACCACGTGGAATGCCAAACACTGCTCTGTACTGCCGCGTTTGCCTCCCCTAGGTTAATTATGCTTCGTGCTCCCTGCCCAGGCGGGCACATCTCTGTTTGTAGGTGTCTGTCAGAGAGCTGGCACCCTTTTAACTGCGAGGTACGAGCCATGCATCTGAAATCAGTCCCGCTGGCTTCTGATGGCTGGTAAAAATAAAGCCTTACGCAGGCAGCTCTGGGAGCACTGGGGATTGATGTCTGAGCGGGGGTTCTGCCTGGCCACAGCCTGGTGATGGCCTTTTTATACCCATTATCAGCTCCCACACAGACCAGGTCCATCTGTTACTTGATTTGAACAGGGACACTCCTAAGCTTTTGTGTGCTAATCTCTCCCTGCACATCTACATTGTTCTCCAGCAGGGCAGCCCACCCCTGAGTCAGGCTCCGCTTGCCTGAGCCCGGGAAGGCGCCAGGGAAAACTGGGATAAGAAAGGCGTGCAGCTCGCTCCGGTCATTCATCAGCACCATCCACCCGCCTGCTCCCTTGAAAGGGCTTTTAACGTGCAGCTTTGGGTTAAAAGCCCGAAGTTGATGGCATCATCATCGACTTTATGATGCCAGAGCAAACATAAAGCCAGCTTCTTGGGCTGGAGCAAGGGTTGAGCGTTAAGGCTGAGTGCTACAAAGCATTTAGGCACCCCATATAAATCCAGTCCTTATCTAGAGCAGGTTCAAGCCCCTTAAGCTATTCCCAAAGGCCCAGCTAAGGGAAAGTCGGGCAGAGAAAAAACGAAGGGGTTTGGTACCAGAGGGCACGTTTTGGTATCTCAGTCCTATTTGCTGCGTTGCCTGCATCGCCTTGTCCACACCGGCACCAGCATGGAGTCACAGAGGTGTGCTGGGGAGAAAGAGGAGGGAGGGTGAAGAGCCTGAAGCGCTGAGACAGGAAAGGATGGGTATTTCGAGGTCGGATGCTCCTGAAAGTGATGGTCTATGGTGATTTCCTCCATACGAGCCGAGGGCAGAAACTCGCCCTCCCTCTTCCTCGCCTTCCCCAGCCCAGCACCGTGCGGCTTCCTCTGCTTTCCCTCTGGAGGCTTCCCACGTGGAACACTTTGCTTCCTCCCCGCCGCATACACACAGCACTCGTGAGGCAGGGGCAGTGCTGGGGTCGGCTGGGCTGCCCTGAGCACGGCGCTTGTCTCCTGCCTGCTGCTCTCATTCTGCACTGTCCTTGTCACCGCCGCTTACCCTGCAGCTCACAGCATCCAGGGTGGCTGCTGCAGGGGGCACGTCCAGGCTGGCGGGCGTAAGTGTGCTAACGCATGGCTAACACCTACAGTACATCACTCGGAGGTTGGGATGGAAGGAGATGGAAGGTCAGGCTTTATACCCAGTGCAGAGAGAGGAGGTTTAGCAGTGCAGTTGTCTATAAAGCTTTCTCCTGACGCTATAGTTTCAGTGTAGCATTTTGGAGTGATTCAGATGCCATGAGTCACAGCGGCAAGCAGAGGCCGAAAGAAGTGCCGTAAGAATATGCTATAGACTTCATTGCCTTGTCCTGGATTCCATTTCGGAGAGCTGGTGGCATTTAGGATTCAACCATATGTGTGCCCGAGCCTGTAGCACATACAGAGCTGGTAAGGATTCGGAGCTGCAGCACATACAGAGCTGGAGGTGCGTCTGTTGTGGCATGCCTGCTGCTCCCAAAAGGAATGCATGCCTGTGCCCGGCTGTTCCCCACATACTGGCTGCTGAGGCCTTTGAAGTGAGATCGCCATAACACAAACCCTTTGCTGCTTATTTGCACTGGGCTCAAAGAGGCGTAAAGGAACGTCTTTGGAATACTCGGTTTAAAAGGTGCCATTGGCCACTAATGAGGATTTAAAATGAGCAAACCCTAAGTGTGCCAACAGCAGGGAAATGGGAAGAGCACAGATGCTCCGGCTCCTTGAGCAGCTGGGAAGCACTGCCTTGGTGCCTGATTCCTTCAGCCCTAGGGAGACTGAGGAGCAAGGAACCCCAGAAGTGATGCTAAGAAGAGCCAGGAAGGTGCTCAGCTCCTCTCCTGTGATTTAGGGCATGCTCCTTGCTCCTGTGTGCTCCTGTGTGCCACACACACAAGAATAACTCTGTCTCAGCAGTGATTTGAGGAGCCACAGCGATCTCTGCCTGCAGTCAATACATGCAATAGTGTCAGAACCTCTGACTCGGTCCCCAAGGACTAGGCTTCCTTCTAAAATCTGTTGTCATCCCTCAGCGATAGGGTTAAGTCTCTTGCGTTTAGGGGGTGGGAAAACGCTGGCTGTGAGCAATTCCTGAGGAATGAATGGCTGGAGTCTGATGGAGTCTCAGGCTTGGAGTGAATACTTCTACTTGTAGCTCCTTCAGAGTAACACCACTGTGGTATTACTGTCCCCACCTTCAACCACGCTTATGTTGTAGCTATGGTAGATGAGTAGGACGCTCACCTACTTGAAGGGACACAGTTCTTCTCAAAACAGACCTTGTGTGGGCAAAAACACGTAACAGAAACCAAACACAGGTTTCCTTTAAGGACCCTTTTCCCTCCCCATCCTTCTTTGGCTTTTCCAAAAGGAACACATGCAGGACAGTAGAGACCAAGCGGGTGCTGTGCAAGCTGCCTTCTGTGGCTCTTCCCGTGCTGTGCAGCTCCATAGTCATCTTCTGCTTCAGGTCTTGGAGAGGTCTTTGTGGTGCAGCTCCATGGCCAAGGAGGAAAGCAGCATCTCCAGCTTCCCCCTTTGGGGAAGACTGAGCTAAACGCATTGGCAGAGTCACCAGAGCCAGCCAGGATCACACTGAGCTGGGTGCTCCGGCCTCAAGCACGGCTCTCTTGGTCCCAGAAGCAGGAATCTCGCAGCAGAAGCAACCAAATGCCTTGTTTGTATGACGTGCCCTATGGTGGTGTTGAGAGCATGGCCCAAGGTTGTTCTGTGTCCTCCAAGCACAGGGGGTTTGCTGGGATCAATGGAATCTGTGTGTGCTCACAAGGGAGCAAGCGAGGATCCCAACCCCAGACAGAGCACCCGAGAGGACCAGAGGCTCAACACAGGGGATGTGTCAGTGCCTTGTAGCACAGTTTCCTTCTCCAAGAGGTAGCTTCTGATGAGGTTTGAACAGCAAAGTTGCATGTGGGGCCCTGGCATTCCCCTGTGTGCATCCTCCTCCCGTATCATCCTCCTTGGATCAGCCTCTTCTGTCGATACCATGGGCTGATGGGCTTTGCAACCACCACAGCCCCCAGTTTCCTCCTGAATCCCAGTCCTTCCCTGATTTACTCAACCCCTGAAACAGCTGACGACGTATTCCCTGTAACTCCAACAATTCCCTTTCCCTCTGTTTACCCCACAACTCCTAAACAAACTCTGGCAGCACATTTCCAGCTGGGTGACTTAGGAGCTGTGCTATTGCTTCTTACCTTCTGTTCACTTTTCCAGGCTACAGGCTCTTGGCTGTGGAGCTGACATCCAGCAACACCAAGCCCGTGGTGCAGGAATTCCAGAGTGAGTCCTGGCTGCGGTGCAAAGAAGTGGGGGGAAAGAGCTTGCTTCTGGCTTGTGGTAGCTGGTTTCCTGGGGGCTTAGGGAGCCTGAGAGTCCCAAAAGTGCTGAAGATGATGTCTGGAGCTCCCTGTTTAGCCATGCTCTTGATGGAGATGGTTTATTGAAGTCAAGCCACTGGCAAAGCGTCTGCCTAAGTGCTTTTTTGAACTGGATCCCGAAAGGAGGAATGGCAGTTGCCTTGCCATTGATACACTGGAAAGCAGGTCGGGAAGTATGTGTTAGCTTGGCTCCCCTATAGGTGTGCAATGGGAGAGTGGGTAAAGCAGCCCTCAACCTGCTGCAGTGCCCTCTTCTATAGAGGAGATGGGGGTGACAGTGCCTGCTTCAAAGGGACTGGGTTTGCTGCAGTTATCCCCAGGCGTCGTGGTCCTCGGTTCATCCCCAGGGAGATTCTGCATCCCTGCCTCACGTGGTGGGCTCTGATTAGCAGCAGGACAGTGCTCTGGCCTCACCCTGTCAGAAGGGTTTGTTTGCCAGAAGACAGAGCTCGCAGAGAACAGTGTGTTCAATTCTCTCCATAGTTCAACTATTATTTTTGCTGGCCACGATCCATCTTCCCCAATAGCTCCTGGAAGCCAGCAGTGTTTCTGTTTGTGAGGCAGATGAAAGGCATTGCTTCGTGGGCAGCATCTCCTAATAAAACACCCTGCGAGGCTGCTTAAAGCAGAGCAAAAATACATCTGCTTCCTATTAATCTCTATGTCCTTTTATTCTCCTGGTAGGCGTTGAGCTCTCCTGCATCATCAAATCCACCATAACACCAGATCCCAGAATCGAGTGGAAGAAGATCCGGGATGGAGAAACCTCTTATGTGTTCTTTGACAATAAAATGCAGGGTAGGGAGATTTGTTGTCCTGAAACCTCCAAAGCAGCCTCAGAAACAATACAGCTGAGCACAAGTCTGTCAAGGCAGGACCTCTGGCCATAAATGACTGGTGGTCACTGGGTGTCTGAGCTTTCAGGACCAGACACTGACCCTTTCTGTCTTCCCATATGACACACTTGTCTTTTATCACCTTTCCGTATGGCATCTTCTGCTTCGAAGCAGACTCTTTGGCTTGATGGTGAAACTCAAACCCAGCACTGCCATCAGGGCTTGACTCCACCTGGAAACACTCCAGTGCTTTAGATGGGATCACAGCCACATCCAAATGAATCTTCCAAAGGAGACGAGACCTTAAGGCTCTTGGAAGTTCAGTTTTGCCGTGATTGGAGATTGAAGTGGTGCCTTCTAGAGTTCATCCTCTTACTTAGCAGCATTGGTTCCCTTTGTGCTCACTGGTGAAAGCTCTTAACGTCCAAGCATCAGTTGAGCCATTAATTCAGTTGAGCCACTTAATTGAGACCCTGAAGCCAGTCTGTGTGACTGCCCTGAGATGTCTCTGTCCCTTTCCTGTGCCTCAGGGGACTTTGTGACCCGTGCAGAGATCCTGAGCAGGACATCGCTGGTGATCAAGAACACCACCCGGATGGACACTGCCACGTACCGCTGCGAAGTGGCAGCGCCTGCTGATACCAAAACCATCGATGAGATCAACATCCAGCTCACAGTCCAAGGTACCGCTGTAAACCCAGGTACCTGCCTAACAAAAAGGGGTCTCTCCAGAGTCCAAAACCTTTGGGTTTGGGTTAAAAGCATCTGGAAATAAGGGCAGGTTTTGATGGCTTTGTGGCACCTTAGAAAGCACCGTTCGCATGGTTTGTGTCTTTCCCACAGTGAAGCCTATGATTCCTCGATGCACCGTGCCTAAAGCTGTCCCTGTTGGCAAGAGAGCCTCCCTTCACTGCCACGAGAGCGAAGGTTACCCCAAGTCCACGTACAGCTGGTACCGCAACAGCGAGCCTCTATCACCAGACTCCAGATCCAATGCCAAATTCCACAACTCCTCCTACACCCTGAACCCCAGCACAGGCACTCTGGTAATGCCCTGGCACGCAGCAGCAAGGCTTGGGTTGCTGAATGGGTTGCTGCGGAAAGTAAAAGGCCATTGCACGGCTGTCAGTGGAGGTCTAACATGAAGAAGGTTGGGAAGGAGGTGGGTGAGTTGGGAAGGGGAAGATTAATGCTGGAAGATCCCGGTGTTTGGTTTTAATCTCCTGCCTTTTTAGAAGGAGATGTCTCACAGCTCACTGTGATGCCTGGGAGCGCAGCTTATACATGCTTATGCCCTCGCAGTGCCTTCTGTTTCTCACATCCTCCTCCCCTCCCCTTTCTCCTCACCAGGTTTTCCATGCTGTGCACAAAGGGGACACGGGCCGTTACTCCTGCATAGCAACCAACGATGCTGGCTTTGCCAAGTGTGAGGAGCAGGAGATGGAAGTCTGTGAGTGGCTCTGCATCAATGCTGATTAATAGATCCCCATAAATAAGTTGCCATCACCACAGGGAAAGAAGGAGGACATCCTCAAGTGTCTTTCCTGCTTTCTCATAGCTCCAAACACAGGAAAAGCCAAGTAAAAATCCAAGGAAACATCAAAACACTGTTCAGATCCATGACACTTTTAGTCTTGGAATCAGTTCCTTATGGATTACTTAAAAGACTTGAGAGATGTCATTTTAGTGTATGTAAATCTAACTGTGAATCGATGGCTTCTCTTTGCCAGATGACCTCAACATTGGAGGGATCATCGGCGGGGTCCTGGTGGTCCTCGCAGTTTTGGTGCTCATCACCCTTGGTATCTGCTGTGCCTACAGAAGGGGTTACTTTGCAAACAGCAAAGAGAGTGGGGAAAGGTAAGAGTGTCTTTAGACAAGCCCCTGTGTCACAGCCTGCATGAAGGAGTCTGAAGGCGCCAGAAATGGGTGGTTAAAGGGTGTTTTGATGCCTGACTCAGACATATTTTTTCCTTGCTTCCTCCCAAAGAGTAGAGGCCAAGCAGTTCTTGAAGTGTCCAATCCCCCACTGTCAGCCCTGCACCGTGCTGAAGTTTTATTTGCCTAAGGGAGCATTTGGTTTGGCTCCTCCTGTGCTTGCTGCTAAGAGCAGGCAGAGGAGTGGATGCTGTGCTGATATCCTCAGACTTTGCTCAAGAAGGGGGGACCAGCACAATTAAAAGCCTGCAGGGGTTTGGCCAAGGGGTTATGTGTTGTTGGCATAATGAGGGCTACAATGGCATGAACAGAGCTCACTGCACCATTCGTTAAAAGCATCAGGACATGCATAGGAAATGTATGCAGAAGAGTAGGCTCTCAACAGGAAATCTCACTCATGGTGAGAAGCTCAATTTGGGATTAAAACTAACTCTTAGAATGCACATTAAAATGTTAAAACCAACAGCATTAGCATCAGAAACAAGCCTTGATGTCCTTACTGAACCCATAGAAGAGATAATATATGGAAACCCAAGCTTCTCACCGTTCCATGTTAAATGCTGCTTTGCAGCACGAGTCCTGTCCTGATTTTTGTCCTCCCCTCCAAAATCCTGCAGTCTTCTTGCCCCAGAAATGAGATCTTTCCCTTTATTTCAGCTACAAGACTCCAGCAAAGCCTGATGGTGTTAACTATATCCGGACAGATGATGAGGTAACAAATGATTTGCATTTAACATCTCTCTGTTTAGGAGAGGAAGGGGGTGGGCAGAGAACTGCTGGCTTTTTTAGGACCTAGAGGCTTTCTTAGACACAAGCACCACTCAGAACCAAGGATGCAGAACAGAGAGGAGACAGAAGGGTGAAGGCTGAGTCATTTCCTTAGAACTGATGAACAGTTTAAGTTGCCTTGAGTGGCTTGATGCCAAGAGCTATCAAATGCAGCTCTGCTCTTCCTCAGTTATCTCATAGCTTGACCCCCTTAGGATGAGTTTCATTGGATTAAGTGGGCAGGCCACAATGCTGTTACAAGAGAATTTCCATTCTGGGATTTGAATAGATCACTAAGATTAAGAGGAGAAAAAGTCTCTCCCTGGAAGCAGAGATGCTGAGGAAGGAATGAGAAAGTCCCTTGTGAGGAGGACAGCAGGAGAAGGAGCCCTTGGCCAGTGACTAGTGTCTCCTTCTCACCTGCCTGAAGGGGGACAGCATCCTGGTACTTACACAGATTGGATCTACCTTCCATGGGCACATTGCAGGTGCTAGGTCCTCCCTCCATCCAGCACTGTTTTGTTGCAGGGTGACTTCAGGCACAAGTCTTCATTCGTCATCTAAGATGCCACGAGAGTCTCACAAACCAGCAAAAGCAAGTGTGCAAATACCTCCTCCAGGAACCCGAAGCAAGAGCGAAAGATGAATGAAGTGCGCTTGGAAGAGTTTGGAACACACCAGAACTCGATAGCTACCTATCTGTATCTTGTTTTTTCTTTGCCAAAGTTTAAAGTAACTCCTCACTGCCCAACTTGCGTCTCCCCTGTCTCCGGAGATACCAGCAGGATCACCTAAGCCTGTCCTTGGTCTAAGGAAGCCTTCTAATGCTTCCCAAGGGACCGCGGGCTCTGGAAGTTTGTGGAATTGCCTTCTCTTTGTGCTGCAGGGACAGCCACAATGTGCAAAGCCACCAGAGGAACAGCGTTAGGTAAACATGTAGTAGACATTACTAGTAGGTGTTACTAGTAGACAAAAAAAGGTGCTGATACAGCAATAGATGGACTTCAGGGGGGAATCTTCCTCTCAGCAGCTGCTTGCCCAGGCCTGGCTGATGACTTTTACACGTGTGTGATTGTCCTGTGCTTTTGGGTCTGACTTTGGTGCAGAACAGGGGGTGTGAACAGCCTGCAGCGACAGGTACCGATACACAACTAATGCTCTCAGCCCTCTTGTAAACTTACCTTCTTGTTCCTCTGTTGAACAGGAGACAGCAGGCAGCGTCAGGCCAGGAGGATTGCTTCTGTTCACTGCTTTATAGAGAGCTCACTGCACGCAGATAACCTCTCAGTCTAATCTGCACAAAGCAGGCTTGCCTCTTGCGTCTCCTGGTGATGGAAAGAGGCTTAGAGTGGAGACAGAGTGTGCTGAGACATCCCTTTCAGGAAAATTAAAGCCAAATACTTCCATGGAGGAAGGAGGCCAGGAAAGGCACTGAGATATCTTCAAGCTTTTTTACCTTCTCCCTTCCTTTTGTAAAAATCCCGCAGCCTCAATTTTGGGCAAAGAAAGATCTATTTTGGTTACTTCAGAAAAGGTAATGTTTCTATTGCCAGTGTAAATACGTGATGCCAGCAGCGAGTCAGGAACGGGGCTATTTTTTTACTGTTCAAGCTACAGAGAGGAGCTCAAACGTTGCTCTCGTCTGGCACTGTCAGGGCATGTCAGTATTACTGCAGAGTGTACTAAAGAGCTGCAGGTGGAACAGCATCTTCTTCCTCTTCAGCTAGCTTCAGCAATTTCCTTGTCACAAGAGGTCTTACAGACACAGAACAGAGTCACTCAGGGATAGTTTTTGTACATTTATGGCAGGAGATGTCAACTTTTTTATACATAAACCGTAGTTTTCTTGCCAGTGACCAACACTTTGGGTTTGGTGTTGCAAGAAACAGCCAGGGATGGCTTTTGGATTCAGTCCCACCAAGGTGACAGGAGTGACTTCAACGTTTGGTACCCCTCTGCAAGTTCCCTAAAGCACTAACCCAGTGTGACAGCTACAGCAGCTTTCCAGGTTCAAGCTGCAGAGCCAGGGCAACTGTTCCTGGAGCTGGGAAAGCAAAAGCTCAATACAAAAGCACTTTTGTAGTGGCAGTTGCAACTTCTCTGTAGGTGGTAAGAGAAAGAAAACACGTGGTTTTCTTGGCTTAGAGAGACTTATTGGAAACGTGCTGATAGTATTGAACAGCATTGGGTAATAAAAGGCTGCAAGATGCGGATGCAACACTAGAACTATGCTGTGGTTTAGGAGTTTTTTTAATGTAGCATAATGTAGTGTTCTTGTATTTCCGATATGAATTGAGTTGTCTTAACTTTTCCTGGATACAGTATTTTGGATACTTGACAATTTGGACTGTCAGTGTTATTTTCTAGTGTTCTGCATTAACCTGCTTTAGTTCCTTTGGGCCTCGCTGGACATGCCATTGCTGCATTTCTTTTGCCTAAGTGGTACCAGTTCTCCTTCTGCTAAGGAAAGGGAAAAGCCAGCAATAACCTGGTGTTCTCTGTGTAACTCAGACATTACCACTGCTATATTGAACTACATCGTGATTACCTTCTTAAGACATGCTCTTCAAGCAAGCCACGCACCGGTCACTGGCTGCCTCTTAACCTGTATGCCAGTAGTGAGCATAACATTCCTTTGCACTTTCTGTCCATCTACTACTCCTTTTCTGTGCTGCTTTTATAGGTATCCTCGCTACAGGATACCTGTAATAAGGGAGAGGAAGAAAAGGGTTGAATGAGGGGAGCTCTGGGCACTGTGGGAGCACAATCTACATAGAGTCTCACCATGAACCAAAGGCAGCCTTCATGTGAAAAGCCAGCAAGCTTCTGTTTCAGTTCTAAAACGTGACAGTGGCATCTCTAACGAGAGAAGGGGAGATGATCCCCCTCATCCAGCTCTGATGGAGTTCATTGTATCTTTGTGAATAATATTCAGGTTTGTACTAATGTATTCTGTTTAACTTTGCCAAGAAAGTTTTCCATAAATACCGAGCTATAAAGCAGTCTTGTGGGGTTGTTTGGGGTGGGTTTGGTTTTTAAACAGCCAGATTACTGGAGGCTTCTGTTTGCAATGCAGCGAAGGTCAGGGGAAGTCTCTTCTGGCTGAGCACTCCTTTACTTGTATTGGGCTGAGGGTTATTTGGACATTTGTCTATCCCTGGTTCTTTTTAGGCTCATGGGACTCATCTCAAACACTGATCAAGGACAGAACAAAACTAGAAAAGCACAAGTTAGGAAACAACCTATTCCAATTTACCCTTCAAGTGGTTAAATCATACTTCACGGTAGGAGAGAAGGTACAAAATAAATGGATGGGACCATAATTGACCATAATTAAGCCAAAGCCAGTCTGTACATCCCCTGGTCCCAGGTTTTGACTTTGATTTGGACAGTAAAGTTGAACCTTGCTTAAAGGTTCCTCTGATCTTCAGAACAGAGTACGGAAACTGAGGGCAAATGATGGAATTCCAATGCAGGAGGTAAGTGCCCCTGGAAGGGCTGTGGCAAAACCACACTTAGCCTCTTTGTTTCCTCTTATGCAGAAAAACCCATTCCCTTGCTGCTGGTCATGCCCAATTGAGACAGCCCAGCATGAATAAAAGAGATTCCATTTTCAAGTTGCAATGAAATCTAGGGCAAGAGCTCTGTAATAGCTTCAGTGAGGTTCATATGGCACCAGAGAGCCTCAGGAACGGTCAGATCCCAGCATTCCCACAGCGTATTTATGATAAACAGGTTACAGAGCACAAAGCCATGCCCAGGACTTACCAGCTTCGATTTGAGTTACTCACATCCTGCTTGCAGTCAAATGAGTCTATATTTAAAAGCTGCTGGGTCCAACATTAATTGAAGTGACTGTCTAAAGATACCAGCAACGGAGTGGAAGAGAGTTAGAGGCTGTGGAAATCCATAGGAAAAAAGAATTCCTCTGTCAGCTCAAGAGCAGAAGCTGTGGGTGGAATTAATTCCGTAACCATTTATTTTCATAAAATGGAAATCACATAGTTCAAGACTGGAAATATTCCATAGAAAAGAACATGAAGGCTGCTCACACACACAGGAGTTAGCACAACAAATAAGAGGTGCTGGAGCTTGCAATTACCAGATTTAGGGGGATGGCAGTGACAAGCTGGTTCACCTTTGTACTATTAAAGCAAGCCTAGCATAGAGCCAGGAGGGACAATGAGGGACTAAGCAGAGCTACTCACTCCCCTGCAAGCTGTGATAAATGCCTTTATTGCTAAGCTGCTGGCAACATTATGCTCTTACTTTTCCAAATGGACAAATTATACATCCTGTGAGTGAGGAGCAAGCCTCCCTTTACACTGCAGCTTTCAGCACTCCATTGAGCTCTGTCAACAGCAGCAGTTTATAATACATACATGCGGTAATGCAGGCTTTGTGTGCCCACTTCCTAGACAGTTCCATGTAAAACCCGCATCAGAATAGAAAGGAAGGGAGGATGGATGTATACCCACAGGGACTTATAAATACAGAGGAAAGGGACAAACTTCAGGCAACCTGATGATTCTGTACAACAGTTCAGTGAAGGGATCAGTTGTCTGGTTTCAGTGGGGTTCTCCGCTGGGAACGTCTCAGGGGGACACATTGGCTGCTCTTTTTCCTTGCTGGGGATTCTATTTTCCACTTCTGGGGCTGTGAAGGGCTAGAAGGAGGAAGCAGAAGGAGCATTGATTGTAAAGCACATCACCAGTGGGTCTCACTGCCATTGCTGCTTCAGCCCTGCAGTAACTTACACTTCGTCTGGTAAGTTCAAACAGATGATATCTTTTGGATCCTCCTCAGCGTTCTCCTTCTCTGCAAATAACGCACATTTTCATACAGTAAGAAATGCCATAGATTTGATGATTAGGGTGTTTCCCCCCCCTCAGGTTAGAATCCCTAAGAGAACTTGCCTGGACCTGAAGCGGGTGTGCGCATCAAGCTGATGTAACTGACCCCAGCACCAAAAGTCAAGTCACTAATGGCCTCTGAAAGGAGAAGCACAGATTAGAGCGAGCTTGTGACACAGCCTGCGGGCAAGGCATGTGTCACCCAAGTGGCACAGAGTGAGTATATACAGTTAACTGCAAGCACATCCACAGCAGATCCCAGTGCCTCCCGTCCAGCCTCAAAAGCATGTGCTGAATGTGCTGGGCTATCTGTGCACATCAGCTTCACACTCCAAACTTAGAGCCTGTTTTGTATGGGAAGGAAGCTAATTCAACCACAGGACCTCCTTGTCCTCCATAAGTGGGAGAACCACCCCTTCCACTGAAGCTTTGCCATCTGTCTCAGCAACACGTTAGATTCAGAGCGGTTGCTTTGCCTTGTTGAGGCACAGCATGGGCCCCTGAAGACTGACAAAGGACCTGAACAGCCGTTCCTTGAGGAGCTGCCTGCAGCCAGACAAGAGGAATCACTTGACAGGGAAGCTAGGTAGAATTTAGCTTGCCTGAATAGGCCAGAGTTGTCAGCTGTCTCCTTGCTGTCATTTGTCTCACGAGAAATGTCACAATATTCAGATTTTACTTTACTCAACACTCTGGTTTATGCTCATGTTTCCCAGAACCTTTCACAAGGAATTAAGGTAGAAAGTGCTTTATAGGACAGGAGCTGGAAACTCTGCTGTAAGGCCTCTCCTGACTAACTGGGTTTGCCCTTTAGTTACTTCCCTGTCCCGGAAGGGAGGCACTGAAGCTTGTAGTGGGAATCCAGCATGATCTATCTGCCTTAGCTGGCCACTGCATCTCTGAAGACTGACCTGCAAGTGTCCTTTGTGCAGCATGTGCCTTAAGTTACCTTGGTTAATGAGAAGTGTATGTCAGGGGAAGGGAGGAAAGAAATGCTAAAGAACTGCCATCAAGTAGGGCTTCCCACGTAATCAAAGGGGCTGCACACGTTGTGACATGTGTTGCTGCACCACCATGAAGCAATCCGCACTTGCCCAAAGCCATGTAGCCATCCTCAAAGTAACAGGCAGGAGTTGAGAAGCAGACCCAAAGACAGCCAGAACAGGCAAATAAGGAGACTAGACAGTTGTTCTGAACTTAAGTACAAACTGGCTTACAAAGAACTCAACGGTTCTAGAATGACGTACTAGAGAAATAAGAATGCTTTATTTTGACTATCAGCCTACAAGGCCCACCATGCAGATGGCTCAGCACACTAACTCAAGTGATGGCACTGCTCTGTACAGTTTGTCTCCCTGCTGAAGGAGAAGAACATGCGCTGCCTTGAAGCAAAGGAGGAATTCAGCCCTAGTACCACTGCAGATTAATGTTCTGCCTCCTTTTTCACCATATGGCACTCAAGACAAACAGCCGTGCAAGCTTCCAGACAGAGAGCTGGCTCTTCACCATTTCTGCTCTCTAAAAACATGCCCCCAAGTATTTTTGTTGCACAAAGATCATTGCTTGTTGCTCAGGCAGCAAAGAGAAACACTGAGGCAGACAAATCCAGCCACAGAGCGGAGCACGTACGGAAGAGAAGGGTCGGATTTTCCAGTGGATGCACATCACTGCTGCCTGCTCACACATGGCAGGTATTTGCAGTTCCCTGCTTTGTTGGCTAGATGAGGTTTGCTCTGCTGTGTGTGTGCAGGTCAGGTGCTTGCACAGATAGAGGCAAAGAGTGAAGGCAGACAGCAATGCCTCTGGAACATCAACCCATCCCCACAACACTTCACAGCTGCCTAAAGAGAGACGATTTGTCAGATACTCACCCATACCCCCAGCTTCACTGGAGGGTGTCAGTGACACTCACAGCTCACACCACGACGGATATGCCCTCAAGGAGGTCAGCAGTGAATTGACATAAAGGAAGGAATCCACTGCTGGAACTCAGCTCCATTTGTGTAAGTGCAGAAAGTGACACTGCAGAATGCTGCAGGCTGGCAGAAAGCATTCCAGTAAAGACTGACTTTGAAGGTCAGGTTTTGAGGGAGGAGCTGAAGCTGCCATGGACACAAGCACAGCAAACTCACAATCTGTGTTGAGGTTCCTCTCTGTGTATTTGTACATCAGTTTCCACAGCAGAGTGAAAAAACCTAAATCCTTCTCCAGTGCTCAGTTCTTCCTTAGGGAAGAACACACACACTCAGAAATGACCCTGCAGGTTATTAATCCCACTTGAGCAGATCTGTGTTCTCTTGCAATTGTCACAGCTCACTGCCTGCGCTAGAAGCAGGTTGTAGCTCACCCAAGAGCCTTTGGACAACAGGAGCTCCCTATCTTAGAGATGAAGAGGACCAGACCCTGAGTATTTCCCTTACATCATTCATCTGAGACCTTCCATTTCAGAACAGTTCTTATTTACTACAAGCACTTAGATAAATACCCTACAGCTAGCAATGATTCCCTTTGCTCTTTAGGGAGCACACAGAGCATGCACTGCTACCTCTCTCAGAGAATGAGTACTCAGCCCCATTGGAAAGGGTTCCTTTGGGTTGTACTTACGTTCTGGTGTGCTGATTGCACGGCCCACCACAGCAACATTCTCTCTTGTAGACTGTTCATCCAGGCTTTGGAAGGATGCTGGGAACAACAGGGAAATCATTCAAATAGAAATGCATTCACTCAGAGACCTCCAGGGTCTCACAATCAGGCTGTGTCAACTAGATCTGATCCAATGCCAGTTCGCAGCAGGATTCCTACCTTGCCTGCTGCCAGCTGTGCTTGGTGGAAGTGATGCAGTTGCTAAACTTCCTCCAACACTCTTGCTGCGTTGCTTGCTCCTGGCTTCCACTGCTTTCCTGGCAGAGCTCAGGATGGCAACTGTGCTCAAGGATGTTGGCCTATAGGGAAAAAACCATGACAGAACCAGTCATTGCCTTCGGCAAGCCCGAAGGAGATGATGTGATCACAGAATGGTTTGGGTTGGAAAGGACCTTAAGATACCAGACCTTGTTGCCCAAGTCCCTGTCCAACCTGGCCTTGGAGGATGGGAGACCTGTGCCCTCCAATCCCTTCTGATCTTAGACACCAGATGTTTTGGAGAAGATCATGCTGCAACACTGGTGACTTCCATACCTCTAAGCAAGGAGTGGCTAAGCAAAGCAGTAGCGCTGCAGTGTATCATCAAACTGGTCATCCCAACCAGAACCCATACCTGCGACTGTGTTTCAGAGCATCAGCCCTCGGTGTAGCAAACAGAGAAGGCACTGAGGAAGCGCTCAATCGAGGTGAGGAGGACTGTCTCCCACTTGTAGGAGACTGAGCATTACTGCTCCAGCCTCCAGAAGGTCCAGTTCTCTCCAAAGATGGAGGCTGCTATAGAAAACAGGAGGAAAGATCATGTCTAACAGTGGATACAGGTGTAGATAAGCCTCGATACAAAGCACTTAGACCTACATGCTGCATGATTAAGAACTATCCTTTGGGTGATGGATGTCGAGGGGTGAAAGGGAGACAGAATTTATTGGCCAATATTTTAACAAGAAGCAAATAGGAAACTGAGATGGGACACATGGCTTAGTTTAGGGGTGCATATAGAGGTGCTTTTCTAAATCAGCAGAGAGAGAAAGGTGCTTCCAGGGTAGAAGTCATCTCAACTTCAAGCATTCTCTAAAATAGTTCAGGAAAACTCACCCCAGCACATACTTATTTCTTTACAATGACTTTAAAAGAGGATGTGCACTAGGACAGGTTAAGTTTGCACTCCCTATACACCTAAGTCAGACAAAATGAACCCTTTTATCATCTTTATCACGCTGGGAACAGAGAGCGACACAACATGTAAGCACAGCCAGTGGCAACTTGGACTTAGCCTTCCCTTTAAGCTGAATTCTCTTTACATGAGTTGTTTGCTGCTCCTCTGCCTAACACATGTTGTTTGTAGTGGTTCTAAGCACATTAAATGACTCTGAAACCAAAGCTTCTGCCAGCAAATGAGAAGAGGGATGAGAACATTACACAGCCATGCTGTTACAAGTGCTGTAACGAGGTCCACACATATACAGAGACTGGGCGTGAGACATACACCAACTTCAGCAGAGGAGACAGCACATGTACAGTTAATGGCACCACCAACCTCTGCCTGTGCTGTGGAGACTTGCTCTTGGTCTGACTCCTTCTCCCTGGCCAGCTGCTCTTCGTATTTCTTCATATCATACTCCAGCTCGGCTGCCAGCTGCTTGTCCACAGCAAAGAAATCCTTGATTTCATTTCTGTAATCCTGCATCATTTCCTGGAGCAATAAGGAATGTTTCAAGTCTTTCAGAAATCTCTTGACTACTGATTCACATCCCCATTCAGATCACAGCTGCTTAAGTGCAAAAGGAAATACCAGTTGGTGGAGCAGAGGTGTTTTTAACAGACTAAGAGTTTCGATTCCAGTTTGTACTTGAGAACATGGAAAAGCTATCCAGCATTCAGGCTTTCTGCCCACGTTCCACTGAGAAGGCTCACACGTATCACACTGCGAGATCCTGATCTAAAATCCCTTCGCCTCCTATGTTAGTTAACACAGTGGCAGTGTCACAACATCATATGCCTTCTAAATTTCCCTCTAAGAAGGCTGTTCTGTTCCCAGTTGCACATCTAACACACTAAGGCAAGAGAGGAAAAAGAAACCCAACAAGAAAACATTTCCCTTTACCTGGAGGTAGCTCATAAGGTCCCTGAGAGCTGGGAGCCTCTTCTGCTCCATTAGAGACTTGAGGGATGTGATTATTGGCACAATGTTCTCTATGAAGTTCTTCTTTTGAACCTTTGTTTGAACAAGGCATCAACAGTTACACGATGCAATAAAGTAGAAGCCACTCTGTGGTTAGATGAATGGTCTCAGTGAGGAGTTATCACTCCATAGCAAGGGAATTACCACAGTTAAGCCTGCTCTTAACACCATACATATGTATGTAGGCTTTTAACTTAAGCAGAGCCTCTAAAGAAGCCAGCCCTCTCCCCACTCCAGATCAAGTGCCACTCACCTGCGAGATGAGCTTTTTCTGTGCCACCTGCATGACAGCATTGGCCATTGCCATTTCATCTTCCTCAGGCTGAATATCTTCGTCAGGTTTTGACCTCATAGTTGACAGCTTGATTTCTTTGCAGCTGAGGACTGCAAACGTATCTGAGAGCAGCTCACTGGCTTCCAGGTCCAATGGAAGGATGTTATCCACAAAGCATGCTGAAACACAGAGGGAAGGAATAAGTAGTAAAGTGCAGTGCCAGTAAAGACAGGATGATAACATGGCTGGATTGAGGTCTTATACAGACATCAGTCTGGCAGACTTTAAAGGACAGGCCCTTACCTAGGATGCTGTGGCTGATCTTTGTCGTGATGCTGAATCTCTGCTCATCTGTAAAGTGGTCCAGCAGGAACCTGTAGATAAGCATCCTCTTCTCTCGGTTTTCTTTCCCCTTCAGAGAGAAGAGACTCCTCGCCCTGGGGATGAGCAAGACATATTACCAGGGCCAAGTCACATTATGTGAAGTCACTGAAATAATAAGACTTTCAATCAGCAAGGAATACTTGAATGTCAATTTTCAGACCCATAAACCTGTTAGGATACCACACACTGCCACAAATCACATGCAGGAGGCCTCCCAGAAGTGTCACAGGGGAGGGAGAGCACTCGGCATTTAACACTATTTCCTCTGGCTGCTTTCACCCTATTGCATACATAATTACACAGTGCCACAAGTGCTGTCATAGCACCAGCTAGGTTGGAAAAGACATTTAAGATCATCAAGCCCAACCTTTGCCCCAGGGCTGGTAATGATGGGCCAGACAGCCCATCATTTAGCAAAGAGGAGATACAAATGTGCTCAACTGACTGTGCACTCTGGGGGAACTTGTTGTACTTCTCATGCTTCTCATAGCTATTGAAATGGAAGATGCACTCAATGAAGTGTTGGGAGAACATTACTGGATTCCTCTTCAGCAAGAGATGCACCAGGCAGAACTCTCCAAACCTGAAAAGGAGGAAAACAAAGAACTTAACATCAGATAGCTTCTAAAGCCACCCCTTGAAACACAGCATAGGGTTCACAAGCTATAAAGCGGGAGGATGCTTTTCCTTTTGCAACTCTCCTTCAACACCATATTTAATCCTTGCCCTGGCTCCATCTGGGCTTGAACAAGGATATCAGCTCATTGACTTTAAGCCTTTTTTCATGCAGAAAGAGACACACATTCTCAGCATCCACAATAATACAATTCTTGTGCCACTGAAGAGAGACTGAACTTAAATCCAGGCACAAGACTTGGACTGTTTAAATAACTTAAGTTCCATTGTGGCTGAGACACAGCACTTAGCACAAAATGAATCACCAAAACCCCTGCAACAGCTGCAAGTCAATCCCAGACATGAAGAACGTGGTTTTGTCTGGATGCAGTCACTGAATGCAGATGCAAAGAGAGAGGTTCCCAAAGAAATAACACCATGTTCTTTAGCTAAAGCTCTGGGAACGTGATGTTGCAATGTCACCATCTACTGGAAAGACATTTTTACATCCTAAACTCACTGAAGAGAAAAGAAAGTGTGAATATGCACTAGGAAGCAATGACAGATTGGTGTTTCTAGCACCATCAATCTTCAGATTGACTGCTTCAGGGAGAAAGCAACAGTGTCCAAGTCTCCTGTGCAGCACCATCCTTAGGGAAACCTGCCCCATTCCCATTTCTCACGTAACAACGCAGCTTGAGACTTGGGAACCCACAGAAACTTCATAAACATGCACTTAAAGCCAGCGTGCACAAGTCTTCTTAGGTATCAGAGTATTACAAACTGGTAGAAGGCTTAAAAGGAGAATATTTAATCCTATCCCTAAACCAAAACCATCATTCAAGGCAGAGCCTATTGGAAAATCACAAGAAGAATTTCACCAAGGCTTGCAAAAATTCCTGCTCTCTGGATAACCTGAAAGACAAAACCAGAGCAGAGCTGCATGGCCAGAACACACAGCTTGCTACTCTAGGTCCTTCAGATGACTTGGAAAGAAGCTCCCCACTCCTTTGCTACCATGGCAGACCCTAAGGCATGAACCACCATAGAAGTGAACAGGTTAATGGGATCTTTCTCACTGTATCTTTGCTCTGCTTGCTGAAGGTACAAGGCTAGGACTGGGTTTGAGCCCACCTCTGATTTTGAAGTCACAGATGAGTATTTTACCTGGCAATAGCTGGACATGGATCCACCAAGACAGTGATGAAACGGAAGAAGAGACAGTTCTTCCATCTCACAAACTCCTCCTGTAAGAAACAGCAAACAAATCACCTGGATCAGGAAAAGCCTTCAGACTGTTGCCAGGACAATATCTGATGGAGGCCAGCAGAAGATGTATCAGGCAGATGAGCAAGGTACCTTCAGCTGGAGGTACACAAAATCAACCCCAAACCACTCCTTTTCGAGTGGACATACAGATAGCAATGTGGACATCCACAGTGGCGAGGATCCAGGTTAACCACAGGTCTCAGCGTAAAAGTAGAAGCATCCCAAGGCACATATGCTCTTCAACAACTCTTTTGGGAGCCAAAATGCACTCCAAATCTGCTTTGCCTGGCTTCATATGGATATGGGGAGGGTAAACATCTTGAGCCTTCTCAGTGGGAGAAGAAGGTGCTGCGATGCTCGTTATAATCATTCATACAGGAGTGAAGGGAATTCAGAGAAACAGAAGGTGAGAAAAGAGGTACCCACTGACTAAAAATAACCTCATTATCCAACTGTGTAAAGTGTCCTCAGTAGGATCCCTGCCCAGCTAGCAAAACAAAGCAGGAACAGGACACACAGTTTAAAGTCTTCTTGATGAAGTGCAGATGAATCAAGGTGTAAGCAATGCACTGGACTGGACAGGCTGTGAGACACAGACCCCCTATTTACCTGCAGGAGGTTGGTGAGCAGGATCAGTGTCTGCTTACGGATGAAGGGATGTGGGTCCTTCAGACACAAGGAAATGTTGGGAATGTATCTGTCCACCATGGATGTGTAACGGACACACAGATCACACATGACGATGACAACGTTATTGCGAACAGCCACATCCTGCGACACCTCCAGCTCTCGAGCGAGAGCTGCAATGCATTTCTTGGCCAGATCCTCATGCTGTAAACACAATTTACCTGTGAAACAGGGATGAGATTGTCAGAGCTGTAAAGATAGCCTTCTTCCTAACCACCACAGCCCAGCTTACTGCCTCTTTTGAGTCCAATAGGAGCCAAGAAAGGAATCGGGAAGTCAGCAGGAATAAAGAAGAAACACACATGGAAACCTGATGAGCAATCTGCGCCATCTCTCTAAGAAATGATACTTTGGGGAGTTCTTCCAAACTCCACTTAGACCCTTAGCGTGGGTCTCTATGCCAAATTCCCTCCTTCACAGCAAACTATTTCTGTGTACAGGGTATTATTCAAAGCAGCTAAAAAGAACAGCCCCAGCTGTCATAGGCATAGCAGGGAGACACCCACCTCTGAGAGCATCACTAAACCAACCTAAAATAAACCAGCCTGCATTCTAACATTACTTCTCCCTGTTTCTAAGCTTTGTACAAAAGAATTAAGCTTCCCAAAGCAGTTAAGGAAAGAATAACACTGTCTATCTGCAAGAGAAGAGACCTGTTCTTAACCACAGAGGTACTACAAAAGCAGAACTTGCACTTGGTACTCTCCATAATACTGGAGATGCAGATTGAGGCTTCTCTCAAAGTTCTTCCCTCACGCTGAGAACAAGGAATTAGTGTGCAGTCATTCTGCTCTAAGCTGCATCAAAAGCACCAAGTTTTCTTCATCCTCTCGCTACATGTAGGAGAATCCTTCAGCCAGACAGCAACCAACCAAGTATGATTCTGAAGGACACTGCTAATTGTCGGTCACCATTAAAGCATTAACCACCATGAGAAACAGCCATATGGATGTACTTTTATGGCCATGCCACTTGTTACCATGGATATTTGCATTGCTAAAAGCTATGAGCTGAGGCAATGCCAACATGGAGCACTGTGGCTACAACTGACACAGCTTTTTGAGCAGAACTTGAAGCAGGAAGGCCTGGAATTGGTTATGTGAGGGACAGCTTCTACTGCAGGATGGCACCCACCTAGAGTAATGAAGGCATGAGCTCTGACCACTGAAGGCATGGCTGATCCTCTGAACTGGGACAGCGGCTGAGAAGCTGGCATTTCCTCACCATCTGGAGGACTAGCCACTAGGGAAGAACAGGTCAGGAATGAGAACATGCTCTTCTAATAAACACTGCTGTCTGTAAGCCCAACACTACAGGCAGTAAGGAGAGAGCCTCACATCTGTCCTCGCTGACAGGAGCAGCCAGAATGGACTGAATCAACAGGAAGACACGTTTCTCCACTTTGGCTGGACAGAGCTGTGCAGCCTCCCCCAGGAGGTAGAGGTGTCTCACCTACAGAGATAAAGCAACACTGCAGTCAAAAGGCAACGCCTGAGCTGCAAATGAAGTCAGCAGGACTCTGCTGGTACCTCTCCAAAACCAACTTTAAAGTCCTTTCAAGAAGACAGTGGCTAGAGGCAGAAGGTGAAGCTTTGAACCAGAAATGGGGGTGGGTTTAACACTGCAAACCGCCCCCCATATCTAATAACATTGAAATCCACCTCAAAGCAACCTCTGTGTTTCACACGTATACCCCAAACAGCTCATCTGAGAAGTATGAGTGGAAAAGCAAAGAAAACCCATGCTATTTTATTACAAATACATGGGATATTGTACCCTTAAAGCAAGTGCTGACGTATAAAACTGTTGGATGCTCACAAATACCAGATTCCAGTGCGCACGCACAAGTACACACCAGGACTTTTCCTATGTAACAGTTATTGGAGTCTCAACTACACCTCCAGCCTTTGAGCAGTCTGAGAAGGGGAACCAAACATACCAAGAGATCTTCCTGCAGCTGCTTTGCTCCATCCTTTTTGAGGACTATATTCGAGATGTAGCTTTCACAGTTGGATACTAAATCTCCACACACCTGGTTGAGCAGCTCCTGTTCCATAATTAAACAAAATTAATTGGGCACTTGATTAATTAAGCAAAATGGAGCTGGAATATCTGTCCATACATGAAAACCTCATCTGAAAGCACTTACACGCTTTTAATAATCTAGGTGCTATTGAAATCAATCAGACAGGGCCTTGGAGCTTTCATATTCCTCCTACACATCAAAGGATGTGTGCAAGTGTCCAAGCATCTTGGAGAATCTGTCTTTTAACGATCGACAGGCCTAAGTTTACTTCATTATAGAAATTACAGAGATTTGAAAAGGATTTAAGTGACTGTTTCATGTACATCTAACACTTTTGGGGTTACCTGTGTGAATTTTCACAGGCTGGCTGGAAAACGCATCTCTATTCAAGTGAAAACACAATGCAAATAGCTGCCATCAATATTGAAAGAGATATAGAACACATAAAGAGAAAACAGTAGCAAGAGAGACCTGCACTAGTTTCAGCTTCTTTGAGACTGTGCTCAGGCTGAGATATCTATTTTACCTTCTCACTGCAGGAGTGAAACAAGCTATGGTATAAAACAGGGGCACTAAAAATGAGCAAGTGATGTGTTATCAGCTCCCTGTTTGGTCCCATGAAAGAGGTCTAGAAAACGTGTATGTGCAGCAGCTCTGGTATAGAATACTCAGAGCTTAGAGTGTAAGCCTGTAGTTTCAAACTGGAGTAAGCCAGAGAAATAGCTGATTTCAAAAGCACAGCTATGGGTCTCCTATTTCTGTAAGCTTTGACAGAAGGCAAATGCAAGGTATTTCAGGTGGTGGTGGTGGGAAATCCTTCTCAAGAAGGATGATTTCTCACAAGCCCATCCTTATAGGATGCCCTCCAGCACAACTGCAGTAAAGCAGGTAAGAGCTGAGCAGAACAGACGCGAGTTGCTGGAGTCAGCTCCTCTTTGTTAAGAGAGCCTAGACTGGAGACAGAGAGAGCTCTCCAAAGTGTGAAACAAGCTATTTTAGAAGCTGTCCTTTCAGTCACACCTGTGCACCTCCTCCAGCACATCTGCATAGGCATGGCAGAGCTTCTGCAGAGTCTCCACAGCTGGGCTAATCACCTCCAAGGGACACTGAGAATCCCTCAGCCACCACTTGAGATGATCTGAAAACGACAGCAGCACAGAAAATGAGCATTTTCTAGGCTTCCCAAGTGATGGAGAAGAACTAACTAAAGATGGGAGGCATGAACCCTGCCTTCCCCGCTGCGGTTCCTCAGGGCCACTCACCAATCAGCCTCTCACAAGTGCTTTTAGGGAAGTGCTTTGCAACATGACCCATGACACACAGCATATGTCCTGTAGTATCAGTGCTTATGTTCTGCTGCCTGAAAAAGAGCAGAGCAGACAAACTCACATTAACACTAAGGAACACCACCAAACCACAGCAGAAAGATCCTTTCATCTGGGATATGCATTATTAAGGCAGCCCTGTCAAATCAAATGAAAACTCGAAAAGCTTTAGGTAAGAGCTGGTCACTGCACAAACTGTGGGCCATTGCTTACCTCCCATTGCAGAACAGATTGCCTGAATCAAGAACTGACATCTAAGCAGCAATCTGCCTGGGGAAGGACAGAACATGCTCACTTGCTTTGTTCCTCCTCTTCACCCCCATCTCTTTCACTGCAGAATGGAGCTCAAAGCACACATATACCTGCTGACACTGTCCCAGGATTCAATGATCTTGGAGTAATCCAGCCTGGGGGAGGAACGTGCCACCTTAGCAAGCAGCATCCAGGCTGGTACAGCGTGCTCTGTTTCCACATGAGACATGATGTTACTAATGAAGGTGGAGGTGAACTTATTCTGTCTGGACCACATACGAAAGGCTTTGTTCAAGTAACGGCTACAGGGGAAAAAGAAGAGAAATGAGTTAAAGGAGTGAACAAACACTTGGCCTTAGGCACTGGCAGTAAAATCCAGCATCCCTATCCAGGATACTTTGGGCAACGCAACAAAGCTGCTACTGCTTGGCATTCCCATGACTCGCAATACATGGGGATATCTACCACTTATTCAGTAGCAGTATTTTCAGTCTTTCAGATCACTGTCCTGATGCCCTACAGCCCTGGCACGCGAGCATGGAGGTAGTGCTCTGTGTCAGTAAGACGCAAGGTCCAACTGATACCATGACTCATCAAGAAAACATCATTTCAGCCATCTGTAACAGACTTTCCAGTAGCTGTTGTTGAATAGCCATGGATGTGACAGGTTACACTCGTGTTAAGGCATCAAAACTTGCTCATTTTTCTCTGTAACACCAGTTATCTACTTCACGTGGAAAGAGTTCTGAGCTCTACCAAGCTGCAAGGTATTCTAAGGCACCATGACTGTGCAAACCATGTTAGAAAATAGCCCAAATGAGAACATTGCCAGTGTCACAGATGGGCAATGCAGCCCCACCAGCATCTCCTTTTCTATTTCTGAGCAATTATGCCCTGTTGACTAATAAACACACAGCTGCCTTTAACCAATGTTGTGTCCTTGTCATACTGTGTGTCATGCCAGTTCTGCTGTTTCTTCCCACAGCATTCTGCAAAAGGCAGAATAATTCTATTTGTCATGAGACAAGTAACATATTGTACCTCAGAATTAATACAGGGCGATGTTCTCTTTTCTTTATATATCCTTTCTTCTGTCGTCACAACACCTCCATCTGACTTAAATAGTCATGCTGCTAGCAATACGTCAAGAACAGCACGCACCATTCTTGTGTGTGAACACTGGGGTGCAGGGACAGAGCACAGGTAACGAGAGCAGCAAGGGAAAACACTTGACTCAAAGGAAGACTGCGCTCTTCTCACCAGCTTGTCTGTGCTGGGAAAGTTGCATATCCTAATGGGATTCCAAGTAACAATACTGGATTTTGGACCTGAATGCTGATGGTGTAAAGGCAATAGAAGCATCCGAGGCATCGGACAAAGGGAAAAGCCAGAGCTCATGATGAGGGGAAAAATGCACTTACTTGAGGTCCTGGTTGTCTGAAGCCAGGAGAGTGAGGAGATCCCATGCCAGCACTTGATTTTCATCATCACTCCTGAATTTACCATAATGTTTTATATGTTGCAACAACAGCTGATCAAGGCAATCCAAGGCCTTTTCTTGGACAGAACTCTCTGAGTCCATCACAACAGGCACCACTCCATTTAACCAGGCCTTCTGCACTAGAGCATTATCATGCTGAGACTGAGAGAAACACAGTGTTGTGTTAGAAACATCTTTAAATCATTACAGGATCTAAGATCAGCAAAGGCCTAGGAACCTCCAGATTCAGATTGGTAAGTAAATCTTTATAAACTGCCAGCATACTGCTCAACTAGCAATAGGATAAGGGAACTTGTACCTCCTTGGCACCACAAGGTATTTGATCATAGCTGGTGCTTCTGCTGAAGTACTGTAACACTTCGGTTGGAAACCCTATAAATAGTTCTAACAGTATCACAATAAAGCTGTACAGCAGATGATCTAACACTAAAAAAACAGCTTTGCTTAACATAAACCCTGGGCTCCAAGTTACTAACCCATTGTGAATAAATAGAAAAGCAAAATATTGCAGTGTTATCATCTCCACATTGCATTTTAGTGGCATGATTCACATTTTCTTTCAAACTGGAGAAGGCCAGCCACATAAACATTTTCTCCATGACACAGAGATCAACACCTAGGGAAGAGAAATGTTTCCAACAGTTGGAAGCACCCTGCAGCAATCACAAGTATGTGTAAGAATGAATCACGACTTTCGAGTCAAAAGGTAACAAAAAATACTAAGACACAGTCATAGGATGAAATTCACTGAATGAACAACTGACACGGACCAGATTTGTCTGTCGTCTCCTTCTTTTAACTCACATTTTGCTCATCTGTGCAAGAATCACTTACCAGGAGGAGCTCTGTTATAGACTGCAAGGCCTGCTTACGCACAGAGACAGCAGGGTCCCGGCAGCGGTCCTGAAGGATGCCCAAATCCTCTGCAGTGCAAGGGATCACTTTGTGCTTCAGGATGTTCATGAAAACCTGGAAGTTGGGAATACAGGCCATGTCCATCAAGTAGCCAATCAAAAATACAATCCACCCCTAGCAACCTGAACTAGAGATGTATTTCCCTCAGCCAGAGCCAGATGTCACATTCACAATTTATGGGTAGTGGGTGCAGAGATGCAGAATGAAACAAAATGCATCCTTTCAGTCATTCTGCTCTGGAAACAGCATTTGGATAGAGCAAATGTCACTATTTCCCCTTGAAAATAACAGGTCTTTGTACAAACCACGTTTGTTACCTGGGAAGCTCGAATCAGGGGGAAGAGTTAGGGGTGCAGAGGACTAACAGAGGAAAGTGGTTTTTAAACGGATGAGATCTCTGCTGAAGCACATCTCTTTAAAAGCCAATGATTCCATTAAATAAAGGGAGCAACAAACAAAGCATCCCTCAAAAACAGCCTGGCTATAACCCAATCTCTTTGATAACAAGGTCAAAACAAACTAAGCAGCTAATCTGCTTCAGTTTCCAAGGAAGTCACTTAATTGAAATGCCTGTTGACATTTGCAAAGAGCCTCTCTTCTAAATGAGGGGCTAAGAAAAGCCAGCAAGAGTCCTAGAACAATCTCCCATCATCATGCTTGCATTATTTACTGATCAGGAGCTAGGAAACAAGATCTTTCCAAGGCCTGGAGGCACTGTGCAAGGAATAGCAGGAAGCTACAGTGTAAAGTTGCAGAGTTCCCTACAGTACTATGGCCTCATTATTTGTATGAGTGTTGTGTGTAATCAAGCAGAAGCCATCCCACCTGCAGAGCAGATTTCCTCACGTTGGTTTTCTCATCTCCAGCTCTCCGTCTCAGCATGGCCATGACTTCTTTTCCTATCCAAAACCATGACAAGAAGAAGCGAGCCATTTAGCAGCGCTGCCACGCTGTGCAAGGAGGAGCACAGCTCCCAACTCAACAAAGCAATTTGTTGCCCGAGACTTCCAGGTCTGAACCCAAGTCAGGTTAATAGACTTGTAAGCAGAGAGCTTTGAATGCCTACAACCTTTTGTGAGTTATGCCTCAGAGCTCCACACAGGATCAAGCATTAATGTATGAACTGCTGTGTCTCCTAGAGTGGAAATGACTCCATTTATGAGCCAAATGAACTCCTCGAGGCTACAGAAGGCAGCTGCAAAGAGCCCAAGAGAAGAAGGAAACGAGAACACATCTTCCCACTCTGAATATCAAATTAGGCCTCAGATTTTACTTTCCATAGCCACGGTCATACTTATTTCTGCATGTTCTCAGGAAAAATACATAATGGAGTTTATTAAAGGCCACACAAATGAGCACACAGAGCCACAATCAATTGTTTCTCACCTTTGAATCATTCAAACGGCCTAGTGATAAGCTGGCAATCCTGATTGATGCGTTTTACTATTGCTTTTAAGGTTTCTATTCAATGCTGTTTGTTAGATTTCTTACAGCACCAAGGAAGATTTGCCCAAGATATGGCAATTTTGGGGGTCTGTGGCAAGAGATCCACATGGAGGTCCACTCTGTTGCTATTAAGAAATAGGATTAATCAAAAGTAGTTGGAAAAGGGACTTCAATCTTAATGGGCAGTTAACTGCAATCACATCTTCCTCCTGAAAACAGCTTGATAGAAAAAGAACCAGATTTTGCCATTAAAACACACCAGCTCTTGTGAAGGTGACCAAATGTGTGAAAACAATCACATTTTGCCAACTGATTTGACTCCCAGTGACATAAGGAGGAGGAAAACCAACCCCAAAACAACCCGCCAAACAAACAGAATAGCTGAGAACTACCAAGGGAGCACCATGTTTGCATGCTGTAACTCTGCAGCACCCTGCAGATTCCACCCCCTCTTTTTATCTCTGCCTTTGTGCAATCAGCACATTCCGACTGTCCTCAACTAAGATTTATTTCACTTCTCCAATATGAGCTCTTTGGTCTCCACAGAAGTGCAAAATTAGCCAAGGCATAAGCCAAACACAAGTGTGTGCCAGACAGCTTTGCTAATGCATCTTGACTGGCTCGGAGTCCCTGTATTCTAGCTATCCTCTTGAGCTCAAGACAGCCCTTTCTAATCCAATCCTTTCCTGAAGTTGTTCTGCCACGTGCCAAATGTATGCTCAGCTGGGTATTGGATACAAAGCCAGCCATCCTCTGCCACAGGGAGCCTGCAACTTCACAGGGAATACACAATACCTTAAGTGGCCTAGAGGACTTTTCTATCTGAGAGAGCAGATTAATGATATTTATCAGGGCAACGTTTTAAAGGAAAGCTTTCAATGGAAAAGACTGGAGCCTGACTCATGGAGATAGGGAGAGAGATCCCATGTGAAGTGCAGCATGAGGCGCGTAACAAAGCCACAAATGCAGGATGTGAACCAAGCCGCCTACTGAATTGTTCAAGGGAGGTGAGCAGCAAGAACTCAGAGCAGAGATACTGGCACAAGCCTAAAGGTTAGGAAGGAAAACTTCTACACTGAAGAGGGAAAGAAAGAAGAGATTCAAAGAGCCACAGAAGTTGATTTCATGCTACCAACAGGTTAGAACTAGCTGCTTGCCATTCTGCATCGGTCCACCTCACACTTGGCTTTCAACTCCAGCCAATTCCTGATGCTGCAGAGAAGTGAATTCTTCCCCACTTAAGTCCTACTCAAAGGTGCTGTGGTTTATATGGCAGAAACATTAGTTCTTTTGGAACTGAAGCAAGAGATGTAATTACCCTTATATTTATGAAGTTCCAAGTAATATACCCCATCCTTTTTGGAAAGGAGTTACCTGCTTTTCCACAAGTGTTACCACTACATCCATACAAACCAACATCGGGATTTCAAGATTACATGTATTTGTCAGACATGAGTGGAGACAGGATTTCTTTATAGCTGCCGCTTCCACCCCCTTCATCAGCCAGAAGTGGTTTCTTAACAGCTCTACAGAAAAACCTCTGCTTTCTTTGAGAAATGGACAGTGAATGCACTTCAGAAGGTCTAATTTCAGTGAAGGCTTTGAAAAATCACCTGAAAAGGCAAGCGCGATTTTGACATACCATCAAGCCCAGCAGCGTTGCTGTTGTCTGTCAACTCAATGGTTTTGAACGTGGGCAAGGTCTTCAGTGGATGGTCGGACACAGCTGAAAGAAAAGTTCAAGGTTTAAGAGGTCAAAAGGAAGATACTCACCTAGCAAGATGCTTCACTGTTGCACAGAGAGCCACATGCATGGCCTAGGCTTTACAGTTCTGCATATGCACAGAACATGGCATGCCAAAAAAAGACAGAGACTTACTAGAAGAGAATAGCTCTGTACCTTCTGCACTGGCTGTCAAACTCGCAGTGTCTGTGCTTGCTTCCACGACTGTGAGGCCAAAAAGAAAACAAATAAGAGAAATAAATGGAGTCTTTCAATTCCAGATGTTCTGTCCTTCCAAATTGTTTTCAGGCAACTCATCTAACTGTAGGATGCCACATGCATATCTCTGAACTGCGCCATCTGCGCATTAAGGCCATCTGGCCTTGACCAGACTCTGAGGGAGTTCAGAATGCCAGTCAGGAGCACAAGGCAACTCAAGAATCAAGCAACTCCCAGGCAAGAACGAACATACTTTTTCAGTGAGCAATTTCAGTCAGCTGTAAATATCTTCCAAAGGTATCTCATATGGAGGCATCTATTTAGAACTGGTTCGTGAGAATGAATCCCTTCCAAATATAAGGCTTCATGAGTAACAAGACTCATTTCTTACTTCTCATCATGACACAACACGCAAGGATGAGCAGATTTCAGTTCCTGACCACCAGCTCTCTTATCTCCCAGTAGTTATTCCCCAAAGTTCAAGAAATACTCCCACTACCTGATCCATTAATACTTACAGCTTTGTAATAAGTCCTGGATACTCTCCAAGGTAGTAGCAGCTTTCATTTCAAGACACTGGGCAAAGCTGCTTAAAGCCTTGCTACGGACCACAGGTGCTTTGTCCGAGCAGCGCCCTAACACCATCACCTGTACTAAAAACTTATGCTTTAGAAACTTCTGCTGGTCCATGGACAGGGAGGTGTCCACATTCCTCTCTGGCACATCCAACAAAGCTAAGACTACATCGAGAGCAAACACCCTGTAGGCAATCTGTTGGGTAGAAAAAACACATTGTTAATGTAAGCAAAGCCACAGGAGTGGTCTACTCAGTGCCTTTAGGTACCAGTAGTAACAGCAACACTATTCGGAACCCTTCAACTTCAACCTACTGCTGCATCTGAAGCCTGGAGCATCAAGATGATGGACTTACTTTAGTGTTGTGGGAGTATTTGTAAAGCCAGGCGATGAAGTCGGCTAACTCTACATTAGGGAATTTGCTCAGCAGAGTCACCAGGGCCTGTGCAGCATATGTGCGATAATCAGCCTTGTCTGGGACCTGAAAAACAAGGGCAATGGCATGGTGTGGCGTTTCCACACTCTCCCCCAGGGAAAGGTGGAGCTTGGATTAAATCCAGAGGGAGTATTTCTACCTGACTGTCTTCAGATGGGTACCTAGGCCAAGAGCTCTCAGCATAGAATGGTTTGGGCTGGAAGGAACCTTAAAGATCATCTAATTCCAACCCCCCTGTATTAGCAGGGACTGAATCCCAACAAATCCCAACCCCCAAGAACCTTTCTAATCATGTGGGCATCAGTGAGCATCCAGGCTCACTCTTGCTCTCTGACATCATTAAATTAGTTGATGTAAATCACATACTTGAACAGGATGGGTTAAGAGTTGCCCTTCACCAGCTAGCTCAGATGATAGTCTTGTATTAGAATCAAGCTTCCTTTTCCCCTCCCAAAGGAGTGGTAAAGAAACAGCACATTTTGGAAAGGTCACAGTAGGGTACAACTACTTGGAGATGAGGGGGATAAAGCTCACCCTCAGCATTCCCATAAGCTGTTTTTAGACCTATTTCCTAATTCTTAGATACTGCCACTCATAAGTTCTTCAGCTGAAGAGGCAACAAAGCTCAGCATACCTTGGTGCAGATATGTTGCAGTAATATCCGAAGAACTGGAAAAGCAACTTCTTTCAGCTCATCCACTACAGAGCTGCACAAAGGAAAAGCAGATGTTAATAAGGCTGGGTTTGGAAGACAGCAAAAAGGAAGTAAATTCCTTTTGGAATGCATTTCAGAAGTCAAGGAGTGCAATAAGATATGGGCATGGCAGACCTACTGTCTGCATTAACCTGGCTTGCAGGTAGAAAACAGGAAAAGCTTCTTTGTTTTCAATCTATTCACTAGATGTTGTCTGGGGATCTCTACACAAACGACATTTTGCAACAACATAGATCCCCAATAAACATACGCAAAACCCCCCTTTAAGCAGGAGAACACAAAGAGCTAAGGAGACATGAGCTCCATCATCATCTTTCCCTCCAAATACTTTGTAGCAAACCACAAGAGCTGAAAAGCTGACACAAAGTGAAATAGAGGAGGTGATGCCTTCTACTCAGTGCCACATCTCTGTCAAACAGCACCTCTGCCAGCAAGTTCAGTAAATTCCCATTACAGACATTTTAATTAAGCCTCATTTGTACAACCAACTTCAAAGGCAGTGCCAGTTCTCATCATCCCTTTATCAAGCAAACAGTAAAGCAAGGGCATGCCAGAAGAAAGAGCAGACCTACCCAGGCAGGGTAGTGCCAGAGCTCTGTACTTCACCTGATAAATTTAATAGCCTGATTCCTGGCACTGATCATAGCTGATGTGATGCCAAGGACTGCAAATCTGGAGCCTCCACCACCTTCCAGCATCAGGATGACACTGAGGAGCTGCTGGAAGACACAGCGGAGAACCTGGAAAGAAAAGGTTATTCTCAGGTTCAGCTCAGCAGCAACCAGAGCCCATGGATAAGCATTCTGGCCAGGTTCATGGAAGAATTCCAAACCAAACAAGCTTACATCCAAATGACAGAACCTGCAAAACATGACTCCCAGAAGAGAAATTAAAAAAATCCCCTTCATTAACACACCACATCTTTCCCAGCCAGGATGTTCTCATTCCAGTTCAGCAAGGCATGGTTCTGAGATGCTGCACCTTCACCATGCACATGGTATTGAGCTGCTGGGCTTTGGGCTCAGCACATGTCTAAGGGCTTCCTGAAAACATCAACAAATATCCCCCTCCCCAAAGTAGGGGACTTGAATTTGCCAGAAACATTTGGGATTTGAGGAAATTCATTGGTGTTTGCACACAAGAAGTGTTTTGGAGTTTCCTCCCTGCCATACTTTTGGGATCACAGCATGCCTTGTTATCCTGGCACACTCTGAGCAGTCAAACAGGAGAGGCAGGGATGTCCTGACTAGACAGACACTAACCCCTGGCTTGCTAGCTCAGAGCTAATTCAGATGGGTTTACATAGACTCACAAACACAGCAGCACAATCACTCCCAAAACTCAAAAGCCCCATCCACAGGAGCAGTACAGGTAAGTGAGATGACACAGTGTGCTTGACAAATTAACAAAATAAGATCTGCAGACACATTCCTGATGGAATGGGATGTGCCAGATGACAGCGTTCTCTGCATCAGAATCAACCCTGCTCACCAGCATCTGCACGTAACACTGACATCATGTTTCGCTGCTGCACAGCCCAGCACTGCAGCACCATGCAAGCAGTGCTGGAGCTCCACCTAGCAGGAAACAAAAGCACTCCAGCAAATACAAGAACCTGGAATTCTCTTCAAGATACAGAGATCTCTATCCTCTACTCTCGATTCACCTGCCACAGGAATCACTAGAGCACAGAAGGCTTTTGAGGCTCACAAAACAACATCATTATACAAGTCTACGGAATAAGGGCTGGGACAGAAAACAGCATCTCGTGCCTCTAACCCAGCAAACACAGGCAGAAAGAGTAAAACTAACCTGCGAAGTAAAACACATGCAAGCACAAATGACGTGCAGAGAAGAGAACAAACCACTGCAAGGAGGATTTTAAAGATTTTGCCTTTTACCTTATCTTCTGCACCATGTAGAAGGGAGCACAGTAACCGCACCCCGCAATAGGCCAGCTCGGAGATGTACTTGGCTTTGTCAACATTCCTAAGCAAAAGGAGGCAAAGAGATGTCATCATCTCTCATCAGAGAAGCACTTACTACAAACAGTACAACTAAACGTGCTCACTGACTGGAACACATTCAATATTCACTAGGTGTTGTTTCCTGTTAGCTAGGGGGAACGTGTTTTAATTATCTTTAGTGAAAGAAATCCCTGATTTCATTGTCACATCAACAGGTTAACACCAACAGAATCCCCTAAGCATCCAGAATTCTTTACTCACATTGCTGATGAAAACTTGAACTCCTGTACCACTGGCTCAAAGTTTATCACTTCAACAAAGACCTGCAAGGGAAGAAAGCCAAACTTAGCTCATTCACAAGTGGGGAAGATGTGCAGGTCTGCTGGGGGTCAGACACTGCAAAACTCAAGCCTGTATTTCAAACCACAGCACTTCCCTTGAAGCAGGACGTGAGCAGACCCAAAGTCCAGCACCTCAGTACCATGTGTATGGTGAGGGTTGAGCACTTTGGAACCAAACACAATCTGCAGAGCATAACAGACTTGGAGCAGGCACCCCACTCAGAGAGAATCCCACACTGGTTTGTGTTGGAAGGGACCTGAAAGCTCACGCAGTTCCAACCCCTGCCACAGGCAGGGACACCTTCCACTAGAGCACATTGCTCCAAGCCCCTGTGTCCAACCTGGCCTTGAACACTGCCAGGGATGGGGCAGCCACAGCTTCTCTGGGCACCCTGTGCCAGCGCCTCAGCACCCTCACAGGGAAGAGCTTCTGCCTAAGAGCTCATCTCAATCTCCCCTCTGGCAGGTTAAAGCCATTCCCCTTGGCCTGTCCCTACATCCCTTGTCCAAAGCCCCTCTCCAGGTTCCTTGTAGTTGAATCCCATTACCTGCAGGCAGTTTTGCATACACTGAGGTTTTTCTTTGAGGGGAACTTAGGTAGCAGTCTCAAGATATTTTTGAGCAGAAAGAAGATTGCATTGCGAACTTGAAGGAGGTCATCTGTTGAAAAGTAAACATTTTCATCATCCTCTTCCTCCTCCTCTTGGATCTCTTCCATCTATATTGGTAGAAAAGAGAAACAGCACCATCCTGCCCCACAGCGCTGGTGGGTCTCTTTTGTATATTTTGGTTTTCAGGCTACATCCTACATGATTTCCCATCCCAAATGTGGAATCTTTTCTTTCAGATGAACCAATACACTTAACAGAGGGGGACAAAAAAAACCAACCAACCAAAACCAAAGAAGATGAAAGTTGGATACAAACCAGAAAGTGCCAACATAGCCTATTCTTGTTTTGAAGGAGAAAGTCAATCAGACTGAATACAAACTTGAAGCTCTCTTTAGGAAGCCGATACAAGTTCATTCCTCCCTCTGCCTAACAATATGCCACACACAAATCATTAGATTTCTAAAATTCCTACTAGGTAGAAGACCAAGAGCACAGCTGAACTGCTAGCTGTAGGGATTGACAAAGGGGTGGAAAAGAGGAGGAGCTTCACACAGCCCTAGAGGTGAAATAGTCAGCCAACAACTTGCTTATAAATAGTGGTTGATATCTGAAGAGATCATGCAAACATCTTACATGGGAGGGGCCATTCCTGCGTGGTTTGCCTTTCTTTCTGTTTCTCCCTCCAGTGGTCTGAGAGCTTTGAGTGTGTACTTTCTTCCTCTTCCTGGCCAGCTCTGGTTCCCGAGGCCAGCATTTTGTCAGCGTGTAAAGGCACTTATCAAACATCACTTGGTGCAACAGCTGGTTAACTATACTGCCTGCCCAGGAGAGACAACATCAGCATCTTCCACACAAAATGCAGACAGCATCAAATCATCCGGCTTGCTTGCTTCGACAGCCAGAAAACTGACTGCTAGAACACTCCAACTGCTGGTTATTTTACACAAAAACTATTCTTTTCACAAATGAACCTGTCCAAAAGCTCCACACAGTGAAATCCTCTCTAGTTACAGAGCAGGAACAGGAATAAGCTTCTGCCTTCACTGTGTGTTACTGTCTAAGCAGAAGGACACACGATTCCAGCTCTATATAGCATCCAGACTCCTCTGTCCACCTTGTCACAGAGCTACTAAGAAGATGCACAGCAGCACAGACCCGAGCTGACACCTTCAAGCTGCTTTATGACCAGTGACCAAGCTGCTGTCAGGGTGAACACTCAAACCATGTCTGTGTTTGATCCCCAAGGATTTCAGGGAGATCAAGCAGACAGCTCCAAAGCCATCACTTGTTCCACTGGGAATTCTTCTAAATGAAAGCTGATTTAGCCTGAATGATGCTTTATCCTACAATCAAGAGTACAATCCATTGCTCACCTGGGATTTCCAGCAGTAAGAAGTACAACCCAGCTGCATGGAGGGCAAAAACCCTCTTCTGTGTGTTAGCTTGCTTGTGCTGGCCCACTTGGACAAAGTGATGCAACACAGCCACCAGAGCAGTAGGAGCGACGTTCTCTTCAGCAAACACAGTCCAGATGTTCTGAGGTGAAATACACAGGTAAGAGTGAAAAATCCCACCATAGCATTGCTCTACACAAGTGTTACTGTTCAATTTTTAACAGATCCCACTGAAAACAACCCCCTATATATAATTTAAAACATGGTTTAACAATTATGCTATAAATACATAACACTATATATCACAGAAAGGTTTGTGTTGGAAGGGACCTTAAAGGGACCTTCCAACCCCCTGTTCCAAGGGCAGGGACACCTTCCACTAGAGCACATTGCTCCAAGCCCCTGTGTCCATCCTGGCCTTGAACACTGCCAGGGATGGGGCAGCCACAGCTTCTCTGGGCATCCCCTGACAGTGCCTCAGCACCCTCACAGGGAGGATCTTCTGTCTAAAAGCTCATCTCTATCTCCCTCTGGCTGGTTAAAGCCATTCCCCCTTGCCCAAAGCCCCTCTCCAGGTTTCTTGCAGCCACTTTAGGCACTGGAGCTGCTCTGAGGTCTCCCCTTCAGGAGCCTTCTCTTCCCCAGGCTGCCCCAGCCCAGCTCTCTCAGCCTGGCTCCAGAGCAGAGCTGCTCCAGCCCCCGCAGCATCTCCGTGGCCTCCTCTGGCCTTGTTCCAACATCCCTCTTGTGCTGTTGCCCCAGAGCTGGATCAGGACTGCAGGGGGGTCTCACAGAGCACAGCAGAGGGGCAGGATCCCCTCCCTGAGCTGCTGCTCACGCCCTGGGGGTACAGCCCAGCACATGGGGGGGGTTCTGGGCTCAAGTGGACACTAGAGCCGGGGCATGGGGAGCTTCTCCTCACACAGCACCCCAAGTCCTTCTCCTCAGGGCTGCTCCATCTTATCTCCCCCAGCCTGTGTTTGTGCTGGGGACTGCCCCGACCCAGGGGCAGGAATTTACACTTGAACTTCAAGTTTGAAAATGCTTTAATAATTATGCTATGGTATATAATACTATGCAGAGTTCACACGATCTTATACTACATATGACCTGATATTTTTTACCCATGGGTACACCTTCCCTCCGAAGCATTCCAGCACATGTGACAAGGATTGTTTAGGGCTGCCTTAGAGCAGTTTGCGCATTTCCAGGTGGGACAGCCCTGAACAGCACCAGGGCCCACCTCCACGGCGCCAGTATCATCCTTACCTCCCTCTTCTCCTGGTTCTCATCAGCAAACCACAACAGGGCCTGGCGGAGACAGGTGAAGACCTCGAGTCCATCGTTAGTGATCTCCTCTACAACGCTGGGATCCAGAGGCTCGGTGTCCGTGAAGTCCAGATCCCAGACCGCGTCCACCCAGACTAAGGGGGAATAAAGGGGGGGGTTATAAGCACCGTGCGTGCACCGCAGCCCCTATGCCCCCTCAGGCTCCTCGCATGCACCTCAGGTGCCATTCAGACCCCTCAGGTCCCGCACCTGATCCGACCTCCCTCAGCCTGCACCGAGCCAGCGCCCGCCCCAACCCCGCGGCCGCCATCACCCTCCCGCCGCCACCGCCGGCCCGCTTCGAACCAGCCAATCGCGTGCCGCAGCCGCAGCCCCGCAGCCAATCAACGCCCGCGCTCAGCGCGCCGGCGCCCGGCTCCCCGGGGAGGGAGGGGCTCCGTGGTGCGGGTAGGCGCATGCGCGGTGCGCGGTTCCCGGCTCGGCGGTGAGGCGGGGGCCGCGCTCCCGGTGAGGGCTGAGGGGCCGCGGGGCCGCGCCCGCCCCGGGCTCCCTCCAGCGGCGCCCGGGTCCCGCCGCCCGTGTCCAGTGCCGCATTGCGGGCCCCCCACCTCCGCCGCAGAGACCCCTCCGCTCAGCCCCGGGGCCAGGCCGGGCCGGGCCGCCCCCCTCTCCCCCGGTGCAATGACCTTCTTCGGGTTCGGGCAGAGCGCGGAGCTGGAGCTGGTGCTGAGCGACGGCGAGAGCCGGCGGCGGGTGGAGCACAAGACGGAGGAAGGGAAGAAGGAGAAGTACTTCCTCTTCTACGACGGGGAGACTGTGTCCGGGCGGGTGGTGCTGACCCTGAAGCACCCCAACAAGCGGCTGGAACACCAGGGCATCAAAGTGGAGTTCATCGGGCAGATCGGTGAGACCCCGCGCTCCGGTTCCCCTCACCTCCGTAGCACGGGTCCTGGGAATGCTGCTGGGCCTTAGGGTGTGGAGATGGGGATGGTGGGAGGTGGGATGTGCTCCTGCCCAACGGAGGATCCCTATAGCCACGCACAATCAGTCCATCCTCTGTTGGAGGTGGGTAACCTGGTGAAGGGAGGGAGCTCCAGCCTTTTTCCAGGTCATTGTTACCTGTTTTCTCGTCCTATTTTCCAGCCTCTGCTCGGGCACTGATTTCAGCTCGCAGATGCATGTGTTTGGAGGTGGGTGGTGCTTGCTTTACCTCCTGCAGGTGCAGATCTGAGCCGGGACATCCCATTCTCCAGAATGGCTCTGCTGTTGGCATTGCTTGGGTGTCTGTCACCCCACTTTGGGAAGCAAAGGATCTGATAAGGATGGTCAATTGGGTGGGTTTTGCCCATCCATCCCAGGGGCTTCCCCAGCCCTTCTTCCTCACTATTTGACCTGGGTGAATGAGTTTTTTTATGCTGGGAGACTGAGATGAGCTCTTAGGCTGAAGCTCTTCCCTGTGAGGGTGCTGAGGCGCTGGCACAGGGTGCCCAGAGAAGCTGTGGCTGCCCCATCCCTGGCAGTGCTCAAGGCCAGGTTGGACACAGGGGCTTGGAGCATCCTGCTCCAGTGGAAGGTGTCCCTGCCTGTGGAATTGGTTGATCTTTTTGGTCCTTTCCAACCCAAACCAGGCTGGGATTCTTGAAGCCTTCTCTTCAGCTTGGCTGATTCCACCTTGACTCTCTGTTTCTTGAGTGCATGTCTATGTGTCGCCGCATGGTTGGTTGGGTGGCTTCAAGTTGTTCAAAACTCATGGTTATCCATGTGTGTAACCAATGCAGGTTGAACATTTCCTGCTCTCTCAGAGGAAGGGTGGCTGCCACACCCACCTTTGATCCAAGTGGAGATGTCCACGGTTCATACCTGCACCCCAAAAGAAGTTCAGGATCTTGGAATCATGATCTCGCCCTTTAGGCACTGGAGCTGCTCTAAGATCTCCCCTTCAGGAGCCTTCTCTTCTCCAGGCTGCCCCAGCCCAGCTCTCTCAGCCTGGCTCCAGAGCAGAGCTGCTCCAGCCCTCACAGTATCTCTATGGCCTCTTCTGGACTCGCCCCAACAACTCCACATCTCTCTTGTGCTGATGTTCTTGGTGATGCAGCTGCATTTGGTGTCTCTGGAACTTTGACCCCCAAACCCACTGTGTGAGCTGTGGGCCTGCAACCTCTGCGTTGCAAATCATGTGCCATAGGCAAGTGAGCTGGAGGTTTCACCACCCAACCCCAATACTGGTGTTGGATATTTTTGCTGGCCTCACTTGTGCTTAACACTGCTTTTTGGAAGGGGAGGCCAGGTAGGAGAGCCTGCAAACAACCGGGTGTAGCTAAGCCTGTTCCTCAGGAGGGAGCCCGTTTGATAATGATTGTCAGTGGAAATTAAGCATGAACTTCATTTCCTGCTCTATTCTCTCCTTTGTGCTGCCTCACCTGCTTCTCATTGCCCATTTTGGATGACTTTTGAGCCTCACCTGGGTAGAATAAGAGCTCTGAAGTCACATTATCACCCCGGCAGGTGTGGTAGGAGCTGCTGTGGCCACACACCAGCCCTTTCTTTTTGCCCATCAGGCTGCTTTATTAAAGAGCTGAACTTTGTACCACCTTAATGCTTTCCATCTCAAACCAGCCCGCCTTATATTCTGACTTCCCACTGTCACAAGGTCAGCATCCACACCATACATAGAGGTAGGGAGACAGAGGTGTAGTGGAGAGAATGGGTGTTCCAGGCCAGGGTCCAGGCTGTGAACACTGTGTCCTGGTGAGCACAGAACCTGTTTAACATTTCGTTTGGTAGTGTCCTGAGCATGGTTTTGTCTAATCTGGAAACTCTATAACCCTGAAAACCTGCAATTACAGCTTATACCTGTTTGACATGCTGATGTCTTCTGAAGTGTGGGAAGCACACTTCCTTCCTCCACTTGAGGCTGCAGAGTGCCAGTCCAGGCCCTTCCAAGGTTCCACTGACATTTGCCTCCCGTTGCTTTAAATTCAGCCGTTGCTTTCTGCATTATGTGGCAAGATGATCTGTTCCTCTTTGTTATGTGGCATGAGGCTTCTCCTGTCACATTAACAAGCACTTCCCTCCCTGTGGACATGTATTCAATGCAGAAAGCTGCTTTATTTATGTCACCTGCTTACCCAGCCTTGATGGCACTCACTGTTTAGCTTAAGTGAGGGGTGTCCTAGTGCCAATACTTCCATTATGGAGACAGGGTGAGCAGAGGGGCGTATGAAACAGAAGTCACAAGCTGGAGTCTCACTGTGCATCTCAAGGAGTGGAGAAGTGAGCCCTGACCACTGCTAATCCCTCTTAGAAGCCTCCTCTGCACAGTTTAGTGCTGACAGTGAACCTGGGGATGCAACTGTCCAATGACTTGGAGGTTTGTTTCCTCATCTCACCATATCAGATTGGCAAAGGCTTTACCTTTCGGAAGGCCTGTGTGGGTGTCTGGTAGGCACAGTGCTCACACAGCCTTGGGAAGGGCAGGTTCCATTGATGCTTAGCTGTAATACCAAGCTGTTAATGCAAATTGCGGAGCTTTAAGTTTCTGTGGCTTTGTCCTAAGGGAGAACACTTGTGAAAGTGCACTGAGTGAGGAAACCTGTAGTTGTTTCTTGCAGGCCTGAGAAGGTTGTGGGGAAAACTGAAGCAATGGGATGGTGTTGGTTACCTGAGCTGGCTTGAACAGTGCTTCCAAAGATGAATGCTCTTCCCTCATCAGTGTTCACATGGAAGTTCATGTGTTATCCAGGGACTGGTGGAGCACTTGACTCAACCTTCTCCCCACACACTTGGTAGTCATGCACTGAGTGCTGGTTTACTGCAGGATTGGTGCCAATCTCCACTGTTACTCCCTGGTGGGAATCAAGACCACTCAAACTCGTTGTCATCAAAGGATAAACGGAAACAGCAGGGAGCCTCCTAGTCCTTGATTTTGCTCAGTCACTGTTTGCTGTTCCAGAGAAGCAGTGGTGGTGTTTTCCTCTCCTTACAGTGGCAATGCCTTTTTCCTGGAGTATTGCATGAGCTACTGGCTCCTCTTCTCAACCAGTCTAATTAATACTGGTAGGAGGTGACCCACGTCCCCGAGGCAAGGTGAGCTCCTGATTTGGAGTCGGTGAGGCTGTACAGACCTCTTCCTGCTTCAGGGCCTGTGACATCTCCTGCCTTCCTTTCTCTCATGGGATCGAGCAGCACAGCTTACCCTGCCCTTCTGTCTTCCCAGAACTCTACTATGACCGAGGGAACCACCACGAGTTCGTGTCCCTGGTGAAGGACCTGGCCCGTCCTGGTGAATTCACTCAGTCACAGACATTTGACTTCGAGTTCACCCACGTGGAAAAGCCTTATGAGTCCTACACGGGGCAGAACGTGAAGTTGCGGTGAGTGCCCGCCCCATGCTGAGCCCAGGCCCTGGCTCTGTGCAGTGTGCAGGTGCTGGTATTCACTGCATACCTTCCCACACATCCTTACAAGCTTAGAATGTCATTCCCAATGGATTTTGGGGGGCTGAGTTGTCTTGGAGGGCTTTACTTTAATCAGCATGTATTCCACATCGAGGAGCTCCAGTGACTGGAAATCCAGTCGCTGGCCTTTGAAGCGGGGTTGGAAGGCTGAGATCTGCAAGAAGAGGTGTGTCTGTGGAGACCAGAATGATCTCATCTCTTGCAAAAGTGGTTTTACCATGTGCAAGCTGTTACTTGGATCTCCACAATGGTACTTGGGCAGCTCAGGCTCACAAATGCATGAAAGCTTAGAGAAACCTTTTCCGTTAGAAAATTCCCTTCTGTCTTTTCAAACCTGGGGTATTGGCTGCTCCAGAAGCCAGGATACCTGTGCGACTACTTGGCTACTCCAGTGCAACCTGTTCAGCCCCACATCCCTCCCTGCTTGTCCCTGTTGCTTCCTATGCCCCTATAACAGGAGGGGACTGGCCTTGCAGGTATTTCCTCCGCGCGACCGTCAGCCGCAGACTGAATGACGTGGTGAAAGAGATGGACATAGTTGTGCACACCCTGAGCACCTACCCGGAGCTCAACTCCTCCATCAAGATGGAGGTGGGGATTGAGGATTGCCTGCACATTGAGTTTGAGTACAACAAGTCCAAGTAAGTGTCTTGGGAGCAGGCAGTGGCTGTGAGGAGCCATCTGTTACAGGGGACAGCTTGGTTTGGAAGCCTGAGGCATGCATCTTCTGTGTGATCCTCAAAGGGAATCTGTGTTCACGTGCTCCAGCAAGGCAGTTTGGATCCTGCTGAGGGTCTGTGGGTTCCTCACCCTGCCCCATAGATGTGGGGGATCACATCTCTGTGATCAAGGTGAGCTTGGAGCACAGCGTGAGGCTGCTGCAGTAACTTTGTGTTCCCTGTATTATCCTTGGCGAGATCAGTATTTCCAGATGTCTTCCAAGTATCAAGCCTGCTCTTTACCAGTCAGTGCAGCTGAAGTGGGACCTTAATTCAGGCAGGGAAGTTGGGAACAGCTCTTTTTAAGCTAGTTTTGCTGCACCTTTCCCAGCTGATGCTGACAAACCTCCCTCTGGTGTAATATTGGGGTTAATTTTAACTGACCTAAAAGATTGGGTTTGGAGGCTTTGCTGTCGTGGTGCAGATACTGATTGTGGTGCTTTCTCCCTTCACGTGCTAGGTATCATTTAAAAGATGTGATTGTTGGCAAGATCTACTTCCTGCTGGTGCGAATCAAGATCAAGCACATGGAAATAGATATCATCAAGAGAGAGACAACAGGGACCGGCCCCAACGTCTATCATGAGAATGACACAATAGCCAAATACGAGATCATGGATGGGGCACCTGTGAGAGGTGAGAAGGCAGATGAACCCTTCGGAATTCCTCTTCTTGGGAGTCTTTTGGGATGGGAATAGGAGTCCTGCAGTATCTTCAGCTGGATCTATGTGCTCCTGTTTCACTGGTTGGCTCACAGCAGTTTCCAGAGGTAGTTAAATACGATCCCCTTCCTTCTGTGATCTGATAATGAGTTGCAATGACTTAGTTCTCTTGCTGAAGCAGTGGAATGGATGCAAATTCCCTGCTGGCATGGGCTCCCAGCTGGCATTGCTGCAGCTTGGAGCAGAAAGATGATGTTCTAGCTCCGTGCCAATCTCCTGTGCCACATTCTTCTCTGCCAGAGAAAATGTCACCTTACTCATTTCTTCCTGCAGTGCTGTCTTGGTGCAGGTCACAGCCAGTCCCATGCTCATAGAAGTGCAGATGGAGTCAGCAAGGGCAGGATCTGGCTATGGGTGTCTGAAGGGGGTTAAGATCTTCTTGCTCATCTTACCCCACTTGTGGAGATGGTCACGATGTTTGTGGCATAGTGAGGTGTTTTGCTGGTGCTCTCCGAGTTTACAGCTGTGCATTCTGCCTGTGCTGATGGTTCTGTGCACTTTGCAGGGGAGTCCATTCCCATCAGGCTCTTCCTGGCTGGCTATGAGCTGACTCCAACCATGAGGGACATCAATAAGAAGTTCTCGGTGCGTTATTACCTCAACCTGGTGCTGATTGATGAGGAGGAGAGACGCTACTTCAAACAGCAGGTGAGGAGCAGAGCTGCTTTTCTTCTTGGACCTATGGACTGTCACTTGGGATCCTGTGTTAGAAGCACCTTCTGGGAATTTGGGATTCCCATGGGGAGAATCATGTTCTTGACTGAAAATCCTTAAGGATTAGACCAATGAGAGTGTGCAAAGAGTGGTCCATGTGGGTCAAATGTGCACGCAGCAGGTGCCTAACTGGGATTTCTTTTTCACTGTTGTCCCATGGTGGAACTTCTCACCTTGCCCATTCCAACGTAGTAGTCCATGGCAGTAGCCCATGGCTGCCCTAGATGTCCAGTGGGTTGCCTCTGTGTGCTCAGACCCTGGGGAGGAGCGCTGTACCCAAATATACCAAGGCTGCAAATGGCCTCATGCACGCATGTGGTGGAAGATGCCAGCATGGGCTGAGCTCTCACTGCTTGCGTGGCTCAGCCTTTGGGTCTGGCTGGGGCCAGGAGGAGGCCTCACAAGCCCTGACGAGGCCTCCTGGCTGTTAACTGCAGGAGGTGGTGCTGTGGCGGAAAGGAGACATCGTGAGGAAGAGCATGTCCCACCAAGCAGCCATCGCCTCCCAGCGGTTTGAGGGGACCTCCTCGCACCCCGAGGCCAAGACCCCGAACCAGCCTGCAGAGAACAACGGCCGGCAGTGAGGGGCCACCAGAGGATGCTGCTGTGGAGGCAGTGGGACAGCAGCAGCAGCAGGAGGAGGAGGACAAAACACTTGAGAGACTTTGTGACAACAAATACCCGTTTTTGACTTAATTCCTTTCTTCAAAGGACTCGCAGGGTGGGAAGGGATGGGAGGGCAAAGTGAGCTGCAGCACTGGCGCTGCGGAGCTGAAGGTGCCTCAGTGCTTCCCAATCAGCGACATTCCTCTGGGATCGGCTGCTTTGAGGCGTGCGTCCCGAGGCTGCGGAGCTGCCTGATCTCCTCTCTGCCCTGAGACCCTTTTGGTGTGGCAGTGGGGAAGGAGAGAGCAAGTGAAGGCCACAGCTGCTGCTGCTTCCCAGCAGGGTGGAGGTTGCTCTGGGGCTGTGCAGGATGGATGTTGTCTTGCCTTTCTGAGACCTTCACGAGGGAAAAGGACACAGGGATTAGCTGGAAGGTAAAGGAGGGACTCGGACTGAGGTGTAGCCTTCTTGAAGTGCTGAGTGTTATCCCCTCACTGCCTCCCCTTCCTTTCCATGCTGGATTCCTTGTCACACACAGCTGTATCATGTCACTGACTCAGCCACACTGAGCATGCTGCAGTGGCCTTGCTGTGGAGCTCCTGTGTGTTGTGGCAAGGAGGAGCTGTGCCTGGTAGGAGGGGAGCCAGGCATGAGAATGCAGAAGGTGGCACAGGTTGGGCAGAGCTGTGAAGGTCCCAGTGCTGTTGAGTGGGCAATAGGAGGGGGCAGAAGGCTCCTGGCCAAGAGCAGTGCCTTCCTAGTGTTGTCCCAGCACCTGCCTGAATGCCCCTCTCTGGCTGCTACTGCAGAGCGGCCTGGAGAGCTCTAGAGGATGCTTTTGGGAGGTGAGACATCGGTGAGAGCTCTCTTGGGAGTGGGCTTACGCTGCACACGCTGTCCTGCTCGTTCCTGTGTCCTTGTGGCAGAGCAGACTTTGTAGTAGGGACAGACAGGGCAGTATAGAAACACGTGTGTACGGTTGTGTTTGATTCCTCTAGCCTGTGAGATGAGGATTAGGGAAGACAGAAAGTGGATGAAATGGTTTTAAGAAGCTTATGGCCTGTGTGTGCTGCTAGATGAAGCCAAGCAGCAACTGGAAGGATGGTAGAGCTCTGTGATTCCAGAGGCACATTCCTAAGGTCTGAGCTTGAAGGTCTGAGGGTAATGCTGTGAACTGAGAACCTGAATGTGAACATTTCCTTCCCTGAATTAAGCTTTTCCTGGTCTTCAGCTAAGTGAAATCATATGAACATTCCCAGAAGGGAGTCATTCCTCCATTAACCATTAGATGTGGCTTTGTAGACTTGATGGTGTCTGGAGAATATCCACCCTAGCTGCCCTTTGAGGAAGCAGGGGCTAGACCTCCTACCAGATGGCGAGAGGGAAGCCTGCAGGAAATGCTGGGATATGAGCTCTATTGAGTGGGATTTGTCTGGATCTCCCTGTGAGTTGGTGGCTCATTAGGGTATCTTCTGCTTTGTTTAGTGGAGCAGTGCTGGTGGAGGGAGCAGGGCCTGGGTGGAAGGGGAGCTTTTTGTGTACTAAGACAGCTACTGTATTCCAGTGATAAATGTGTGTTTCTGCTTGCCAAAGTAAGTTATCTTTCACTCACCACGTGTAAGGCTGTGGTTGTCAGCAGAGCTGGACAGATCACACTGCTGTAGAGGACACTACTGAGCTCGTCCCTGCTCAATGCTATGTCTCACCATGTGCTGGCTTGCTTTCTGTCCATGAGAGGTCTGTGCCGTGGGCTAGAGCTGGGTCTTCCTGACTTCAGACAACTGCCCTGGGGCAGGGCAGGGGGTGGGGACCTGCTGCAGGCCTTGTTGGCAAAGGAATGCGGATTTACTCCTTTCTGTCCCTCTCTGTGTAGGGGGAACCTGTGCTGTGGCAATACACAATCTTTTAGGGACAAGTGAAGCTCCCGAGGGGAGCCTCTGGGGATAGCAGACTATCCTTCCATGGCTTAGCTGAGCACAGCAGCATCTAACCCCCCTCTAGCTTCCCCTCAGCTCCCATCCCACCTGGAATTCTAATCCTTGCCCATTCCTCTTGCTTGTAGGCCACATGGATGAAGGCGTCTCTGCATTCCAGGAGTGTTTTGTTTACTGGCTGAACAGCAGCAGTACTAGATGTGGGCTAACAAGGCGCAGTTGGGAGAGTTGTGTTCAACATCTGCTCACCACTTAGGGAGGGTTAACTTGGAAAAGGTGCATGAGTTGTTTGGGTTGATTTTTTTCTCTCCTCCGTGCCCCTCTCCCGTGTCCCTGCTTGTGGAACCAGAATGTAGAAACGATTCCCATTTTTTCCTTCAGCTAATGGACCATTCAACCTGGTTGCCCACTAGGCCCTGTGTTTGTCTGGGGTGGAGCAGACGCGCTGAGCCTCTTCAGAGAGAAGCTGCAGCATAAGATCACTGCAGGTGCTAGAGAAGAGCATTTCCTTAGCATGTAAGGGGCAGACAGCACTGGAGCAGTCAGTGTCCCCTGAGGTTCTGTTCAGCCCTTGGCTCATTCCCTCTCCCCCAGGCAGGTTGGAGCAGGGGCAGTGTGCAAGTACTCCAGCCAAGCAGTGCACCCTGTAATTAAGCCTCTGCTGTATTTACATGTTTCTTAATTCGTTGTCTTTTCAATGGCTGTATTTTCCAACTTGGGTTTTTTTGTCTCTCCAATTAAAAAGAGCCAGCCCTGGCTGTCAGCGCCATGCACGACCCGGTCTGCTGTGGTTCATGGTGCCTACCTCTGGCCTTGGGTTCTTTATGGTATGAAGCCGTTTTCCCTTCGTGCTGTGCAGCACAGCTCTCCAGGAGGAGTACTGTCCTTTGGTAGCTTCATCAATCCTTGCTCTTCCTGAAGCTGTGTCGTTGCTTAGAAGCTCTGCTGGTGGAGAACCCTTTTAGCTTAAAATGAGCAAGGGAGCTGTATTATCTTCCACTTCCCTGATACCAGAGCTTAAATAACATGAGGAGTCTGGTACCTATAGGAAGTTAACTGATGTGCTTTGCAGCAAAGCAAGCAGGATGTGTATTTAAATGTTCTTGTTCTAGTGATACCTTCCTGCAGAGAAATGTGCCTCTGCAGGAAGGCACATTTCAGGTGCAGTTCCTACGTGGAACTGCACTGGATCCTGTAGTAGGATCCCCAAGGAGGATGTTTGGTCCCTCAAGAGCTAAACTGCAGATTTTCCTGCTATTACAAAGGAGAAGCTGCAATTGATTCTCAAAAGCTTTATTTAAAAAGAAGCAAGTAACAGCGTGTCAGGAGAAGGGATGTGGGGCTGTGGAACATGTGTGGGATGTTTTGTTGCTGGGGTTAAGCAAGGGAACTTGGGAATTAGGCTGGTTTAGCAGGAGGCATCAGTGGCAAGGTACAAACTGCTGCTGGGAGGTTCTTAATGTGGCTTCTCCTCTTCCAGGCTCAAGACAAAATCAAACTCCTCTGCGTTGGGAAGGTAAGAGAGGAAAAGCCGTAAATGGGACTTGCAGGCACTCGGAGTGAGGGCTGCCTCCGCAGGGAATAGCACCAGGAGTGCAGAGAAGGTTCCTACCTTGTGTCAGTGGCTGGATGGAAAGCCGTTGTCTTGTGAAGAGCATCATGTTCTTGAGGGGGCCTCCATCTGCTTTGTGGGCCAGGTGGTGAGCCTTGATCTCGGAGAGCGGAATGAACCGCTTGGTCATCCGCACAAACTGCACATCCACCTGGGAAGTGATGGGCAGCAGAGGAGGATAAAGCCTCCAAACATCACATAAGATATTTGGTGGAGGGGGATAAAGATCTTAAACTGAAGCAAATGCCACCTTATAATGGTGTGGAAGCTTTCCCTTGCTTGAGGCTAAAAGAACTTTGGGATGCTCCTGGCAGGAGCAATGAGAGCACTGGGCACTAGCAGCACACATCTATGCTGGCAGAGGCAATACAGGATGAAGCTGTGGGATGTAGCCAGCCTGTGAACAGTCCCTTCCCTGTCATTTAGTGCATCCCAGAACTACAGCTTGCTTTGTGCTAGGCTGAGAGTGGTACTTAAAGATGTTCTCTTTCCTAACCCAGAATCCTGCTGTGCATGGATGTCAGTCTGCATCCAGCATTTACAGACTTAGGGAGATAGATCTGGCAGCCTTCTGGAAGAAGCAGGGGAAAAGGCAGAGAAACTATCAGCATTGACCTTCTTGAGAGAGAACAAGGTAGCTAGGCCAGGACAGAAGCTTAAGGAGACACACAGTATGATGCAAAGAGGCTTCTGCCTCCACTCAGCTTGCACACAGAGCTTGAAGCAGCTGTATTTAGTTTACTACATTACCATGGACCATTTGGGGTTCTCTTTTCTGCTGGAGGAATCATAATGAGGATTCTTCTGATCAAACTGTGTGTGATCAGGGTAAGCCTCCTTTACGATCTGAAGCAGAAAGGGAGAAGAACGTGAGACATCAGTTTGAAGCTATTGTCAGCAAAGGCTATGAAATGCCCTTGAGCAAGCTGTGACTAGAGAGAAGGACTAATCCTGATGCACAAGCCAGCCTGGCTTTCCCTGAGCTCCATCCTAAAGGGCAGGTCCATTTCCTTTCCATCTCTTGCGTCCAAGCGCTGCAGAGCAGGATGGTTGTCAGTGAAGCCCCATCACCTCTTTTGGAGCGCGGTGTAGAGGAGCACACACAACAGGAAAGCTGGGTAGAGGATGAGAGCCTTTGTGGTGAGTTCTCCCCCTGCAGAAGCTGTTCTGTGCCCAAGGTTTCATTACTGACTAGAACTGAGTCAGACTTTGATCAGTGTGGAGCAACACCTGGCTGGAAGTGCCCTGACATGCCAGCAGGAGGCCAGTTTGGTCCCACTTCTCCAGGGAAAAGTGCTTGTGTCAGCCCTGCTGTGACATGTACCCTCGAGCCTGGATGTCCCAGGCTCACCTCCTGCTCCCACTGGACAGCTTTTGCGCTCCTTTGGTGCAGAGACAGAAGTAGGGCTAAGGAGCCGTTTGATAACCCATTCCCTGCCCCAAAACGCTGGACAAGGAGGAGGCACTCACCTTGACAATGCCAACAATGCCAGGCTCTTTACAGTTACTGTGGTAGAAGAAGGCCTGCTGCCCAAGTTTCATGGCTCTCAGGAAGTTCCTTGCCTGTCAGGTGTAAACAAGAGACTGATGCTCTTTGCATCAAGGGTTTCATTATAAGCAGCAGGAACAAGAACTAACAAGAGAGTGTATGTGAAATAAAAACCAGGCTAAAGACAAGCTCTTGATGCTTAGAAAGCACATGGGAATCCCAACAGTTCAGCAGAGCTGATCATGCTATGGGGGAAGCATATACAGTAGTGGAAGCAGATGTGGATTTGCTCTGCCGAGAGGCCTGAAACAGAAAGCTGATGTCCACTGACAAGGCACAGTGTTTGAGTAAGGACAGACTTGCAAGAGGTCGCCAAGGGGAATAAGGGCTGATCAAAGCAAAAGGAAAACTTGGAGCCATGGGCAGCTAAGCAGGAGCTCTGCCTCCTGGCAGGACTGCACCAGTACAGCCTAAACAGCAAACCCTTTCTTCAGGCAAAAGAGCAGTTATCCATTTTCCCAGTGCTGCTGCAGGGCCCTCCTCTGTTGTGTGCTCCTTACCTGGTAGTTTCTTACTCCATCCCAAAATGTGGTCTGGTTGGGCTGAGCTTTCAAGTCCTCAATGCTGAACTGCGAAACGGAATGAAAACAGAGGGGTTTGCAGGGAGGCAAATGGGGGTTGAGAAGTAAAGACACAGCGGGGTTCATCTGGATCGCCTGAACTCAGCACCCTGCGGATAGCAGTGAAACTGCTGCTGTGCTCTGCTGAGTACGGAGGGTGCAGGTGCTTACTTTCACATCCACTCCCTTCTCCAGCCTGCTCTCTGGTTCTGATTTCAGCAGCCAGTGGCAGTACGTGATCTTGCTTTCCTCCCCACCGGAGTCAGACTCCTTTGTCTTCTTCCAGTTCTTCCAGCCTGACTTGGAACTCCCGGCTGGAGCTTTTGCAGACTTCTCCTCTTCCTCCTTATCCGGAGCCTCCTCCTCAGTTTTGGCAATTTTAGCATCAGGCTCTTTCTTATCTTTAAAAGAGACAACAAAACATTCAGATGGAACCCATTTTGTTTCCAACAGGAGTGATTATAGGCTACGATGATGCCTATTTGCTGGAGTTGGTTAAGCAGAGGAGTGCCAGGGATGAGCCAACTGCACACTTTGTTCATCTTCTGCTTTAAACACCACAGAACACTGCCTCAAGTGCCCGGTTCTTGCCCTTTGGGGTTTCGGTTGTGCAGACACCAGTGTCCTGCTGCTCCCTTGGGCACACTCTGAGGTGAAAGCTCTTTGTAAATGGATGTGAATTGTGTTTCTTAAGCACCTGGTGTTGTGAATGCATCGCTGCCCTCATCTACAGCCTGGTCTCGGTCACCCCTGGCTGCTCAGCCCGTTTGCACAGAGGAAATGCTGCCTGTAACCCATGTGGGTTAAGATGACTGCAGTTTCACTACGGCTTGGAACCTCGAGTGAGAATGCCAGCACAGACCTGCTCCTGCTGCTTTGTCTCTCTTCCTGCTCGGCCACGGCATCTCTGCTCTCTTGGAATGATCTTCTCTTCACCGGGAAGCTCCTGCTGCAGGAGGGAAGAAGGAGAAGCACTCAGGTGAGCTGAGGAGAGCAGAGGCAGCGCTGTAGATGCCATACAGCGAGTGGAGAGTGAATAATTTCCTTCCTCGGGCTGAGCCATTTCCTCTATCAGTGCCAGCGCTGGCACCGGCTGAGGACCACACCCGCGGTGCCGGAGGCAGGACCCGCGCTGATGGACACCAGCAGCAGGGCAGCTCCGCTCCACAGTGATGGAGGAGAGGCCCCGAGGTGCTCGTCCCGACCGCGGCCCCCTCTGCCCCGCGAGAGGCGCAGTGCTCGGGAGGGGGAGCGCTGCTCGGCTCCGGAGCCTCGCACCGCGGGGCTCTGCCTCCACTCGTGACTCACAGCTTAACCCTGCGAGCCCCCTCGGGCACGGGCCGGCGCGCCCGAACCCCTGCACCAGCGGCCCCTTGGAACCGATCCGCCCCCGCTGCCCGAGCGGTGGCATCAACTTTTCCACCCCCCGTGCCAAGCGCTTCCCTTCGCTCCTTGCCCCGCTCCATCCCTCCCCATCGCACCCCCCCGACCGCCCCTCACCGCTCCTCCGCTCCTGGCAGCGGGGACCGCTGCCGCTGCCGGCCCCGTTACGCGGACGGCGGAGCCCGCGGGCTCGCCCCCTTCCCGGAACCTGCGCGCAGGCGGGAGGCGCCGGGGGCCGGACTACAGCTCCCAGCCTGCACCGGAGAGCGGCCGCGCCATGGCCTGGGCCGCAGTACCCCGAGCGACGCGGCGGCTGCTGCCGCTGCTGCCCCGGTGCGCGGCGGGGCGGCGCCGCATCGCCTCCTGCATCGACCGTGAGCAGCGGAACGGGATGGGGTGGGAGGGGATGGGGAGCCCCGGGACCCCCCCTTGCAGCTGCCGGGGCCCGGGGAGAGGTGAGCGGCCAAGGGGGGTGTCCCCGCTCCCGGCGCAGGGCGGGGAGAGCCCGAGCGCGCCTTCCCCTTCCCGGTACCTTGGTTGAATCCTCGGGCTCGGCTGTGGGTCAGCGGGGCTCGGCAGGGCTCGGTGGAGCGCTGGGGGGGGCGGAACAGGCGGCTCGCACCCCTGATGCGGAGCGGGGGCTCTGGTTACCGGGATAACAGCTGGGGCTGAGCTGCTCTCCTCCTACGGGATTCCTGAGCGCTGCCCAGATGCATCGCTGCCGGGTGGGACTGGAGCCGCAGCATCCCTGGGAGGGGAACCAGCAAATCAGTGTTGGGAGAAGCAGGATGCAGGCACTAAAGCTGTAGAGGGCTGCTTTCTTCTTGCTTGCTTCTCGGCTTCCTGGCAGTCCCAGTCCTTGGGACACCTGGATGGTGTTTGACACTTGTTTTGCTGCAGCAGACACGGTTTCTGATCCCTCTTCCCTAGCATCCGCTGGCCTCACTGAGGAGCAGAAGGAATTCCAGAGCGTTGCCCTAGAGTTTGCTGCCAAGGAGATGGCTCCTCACATGGCTGAGTGGGATGAGAAGGTACCACAGCCCCGGCAGGGTTGTGCCGCTCTGCTTTCTGTCCCTTAGGACACGATGGTTCTTGGGGCTCCTTAGAGGGGTGGTCCTGCAGTACCTCCTCGGTGCTGTCACGTCACCTGTGGGGCTTTGCTTTGAAGCTGCTGCTGCAGCTGGGGTGGAAGCCATCAGAAAGGCCCTGAAGCTTCTGTGGCCCGGCTATTCAATCACTTGAGACCTGGCTTTGCTCCTGAAGGTGGTCTCTACCTGCCCAGGTAGAGACGACCCATCCTGTGACCCACCCATTTAACGTCAGCTCCGGAGGAGTTTGGGACTGGCCTTGGTGTACCAAAAGAGTTTGAATGCTGAGATTGGATTCGTCCTGATGACTGCACTCCCTCTGCCTGTCCCAATAGGAAATCTTCCCTGTGGACACAATGCGGAAGGCAGCCCAGCTGGGATTCGGTGGGATCTATGTGAAACCGGATGTCGGTGGCTCTGGATTGTCTCGACTTGATACCTCCATAATCTTTGAAGCACTCTCAACGGGATGTACCAGCACCACTGCTTATATGAGCATCCACAAGTGAGTTGTTCCGTGGGCTCTGAATCCAGCTCTCTTGGTGCTGCTTCTTAGTTCAGGTTGGGACCCTCAGTAGAGCCGTCCATGTGAGGATCGTTTAGTGGTTGTGAACAAACAGGCTCCAATAGGAGACGCCACCGAGAAGTGATTCCGGCTTTGTGGCATGCAAGGATAGGATGAAGTTCTGGCTGCGTTGGCCTCCTGTAATGCTGCTCCTTCTCTCCTGCTCCAGCATGTGTGTTTGGATGATCGACACCTTTGGCAATGAGGAGCAGAGGCGCAGGTTCTGCCCGTCCCTCTGCAGCATGGAACAGTTTGCTTCTTACTGCCTGACTGAGCCAGGTGAGCGTCCTCATCATCTCCTTCCCAGGCTCCCAGTGTAGTTGAACCGGACTTGGCTGTTCCCAGCAGCAGGGAAGTTTCTTCTCCTGTTCATGTGGGCAGTCGCCGGGATGTTGGGAAGGGGCAGGCGATGAGGGCTGAGCTGTGGGGGCTCAGTCCCGGGGGGAAGTTCAGGATCAGGCTTTGCTTCACTGGCTGCTTCCTTACCTCTTGAGCAGGAAGTGGGAGCGATGCAGCTTCCCTGCTGACCTCAGCTCAGAGGAAAGGGGATGCCTACATCCTGAATGGCTCCAAGGTACCTCTTTGCTCCTCCTAAAGCTGCTGCATGCAGTGCATGGCACTGGGCTTCAGCATTGCCATTCCCGCTGGTTCCTCGGCTTTGTGTATCCATTCACCAGAGCTGGTCCCTAAATCCCTTCTGGGGTCTTTGTAGCCCAACTGCTGCCGCAGGCTCTGGGTTAGCACGCAATGGAACCCCTTTCTCGTATGTTCCTGCAGGCCTTCATCAGCGGAGGGGGGGACACAGGATGTCTACGTGGTGATGTGTCGCACGGGAGGCCCAGGGCCCAAGGGCATCTCCTGCCTCGGTGCTGGAGAAGGGAACACCAGGGCTCAGCTTTGGGAAGAAAGAGAGGAAGGTAAGAGGCTTGGGATTTGCTTCCCGTGTGCTTGAGAGAAGTGCAGGAGAACAGTGAGGGAGCTCTTCCGGGATGGGACCGGAATCCCACCTGGAACGTTCTTCCCAAGCCAAGCCCAGCTTAGGTGAAGTTTGCCCTTTGTGAAGGGAGGGGTTTTGATGTCGGAAACATCCCGGATCGGTGGATCTGTGCCTCTTCCCAAATAATCATTCCCGTTTCCACACTGAGGCCAAACCACGTAGCCTGGCGGTGCTCTGCAGCAGCTTGGCAGGGAGCCCGAGAGGCTGAGGCTGTGCTGCTCCTCAGGCAGGCTGAAGGCACTCTGCTCCTCCCCAGGTGGGCTGGAATTCCCAGCCAACTCGGGCTGTGATCTTTGAGGACTGCGTGGTTCCTGTCAGCAACCGGCTGGGAGCCGAAGGGCAGGGCTTCAGCATCGCCATGAAGGGCCTCAACGGAGGCAGGATAAACATCGGTAAGCAAGCCGAGGGAGGAGGAGGAGGAGGAGAGCATCATCGCGTTCTCTGTCTGCGCCTGCTTCCCATTCACTCTGTGTCCCTGCCTTCTCCCACCAGCTTCTTGTTCGTTAGGAGCTGCTCACGCCTCTGTCCTCCTGGCTCAGGAGCATCTCACCGTCCGCAAGCAGTTTGGGGAGCCCCTGGCAAACAACCAGGTACCCTCGGTCAGAGCCGGGAGGGGACGTGGCCCAGGCCCCCCCAGGGATGCTGACCGGGCTTTCCCCTGCGCAGTACCTGCAGTTCAGGCTGGCAGAGATGGCCACGCGCCTGGTGGCAGCACGGCTGATGGTGCGCAACGCGGCGCGGGCGCTGCAGGAGGAGCTGGGGGACGCGCCGGTGCTGTGCTCCATGGCCAAGCTCTTTGCTACTGATGCGTGCTTCGAGGTGGGTTACTCAAAGCAGCACTTAGAAGCTTTGGAGACCCTCCAGGGTGTCGGAAAGCAGTTGGAGGCTGTCACGACCCAGCCCCAAGCATGGTCATTGAACCAGAAGCCTCATTGCGGGACCAGGGTGTTTATGGGACCGAGTTCTGCAGCCTGTGGAGGCTCCATGGCTCAGGCTTCTCGTGCTTCCTGCGCTGCTTTCTAGAGCACCAAGCACAGGGACAGGACAGGGAGCAGAGCAGGATAATATATGGATGCTGCAGGCTGGGAGGTGTCCCTGCTCATGGCAGGGGGTTGGAAATGGATAATCCTAAGGTCCTTCCCAGCCCAACCCATTCCATGATTCCCAGGTAGCGAGTGCTCTTTGATAGGCCTCTGAAAAAAGACCACAAAATGTCCCTGAAAAGGGGAAGGGAAGGGAGGAAAAGGAGCAATTTCTCCCCGTCTGACCAGTAGATGGTGGTATTGGCGTTTTGCATCGGTAGCACCACAGACATGCAGCAAAATGCACCTTAAAAGTGTTTTCCTTGGTTATTTCTGTGCTATAAATGCATCATTAACGTGAAACAGCACGTGGGTGACATGCTGGCACCGAGAGCAGTGCTGGTGGGCACTGGGAGTGCCACACCACACTCAGAGAGGTGAGGTTAAGTGACCAGAACAAAGAGACCAGGAAGGTTCCTGGGTTCTTACCCAGCTCCTGTCACTGCCATGTCCTCCGAGTCCCTTCTCTGGTGATTGCTGTCTCCTCAGATCTGTAACCAGGCTCTGCAGATGCACGGGGGCTATGGCTACCTGAAGGATTACGCCGTGCAGCAGTTTGTGCGAGATGTCAGAGTCCACCAGATCCTGGAAGGTAAAAGGCGCTGTTACTACCGGTGAAACGTCGTGTCTCTGGCAGGGTCTGCCCTTCCCTCATCTCATTGGGGCCATTCTGTATTCCCTCCTTTGAAACCCCTCCACCTACACCCAGGGCATCCTCTTTCCAGTACCAAGTGGGTCCACGCTCCCTCTGTGCGTTGTATAGTAAAAGCCTGGATGTTGGTTTATATCCACTCCTGGTGCCTGCATCCTCTCGAAGCCCAAATCAATGCAAGGACCAGCATCTGCCACTCTGAAGCCTGAGCAATGTTGTATTTTGCCCCAACACCTCCTGAATGCCACCTCCATCAGTGGGAGGAGCTTTGCTGTGCCTGGAAACTGCTGATCAGGGGAGAATCCTCTATTTGGGGGAAGATCACTTGACTGCCTCTCTTTTGCACCCTGGTCCTGCTGCAGGTACCAATGAGGTGATGCGGATGATCGTGGCCAGGAGCCTGCTGCAGGGTTGAAGCCAGGAGCTCTTCTCCACCCTTAAAATGCCATCGTCTGTTACACGCACTCTGTTTCCCTCCCCTGTGCGCCGGCTCTCATCCCTGGGAGCACAGAGGGGGATATCCCTGTGGAAACAGCCCTTCTGCATCATACTGATTGGAAGCGCGCAGCCCGATGCCCCCCACACGCTGCCACTCTGTGCCTGGCAGAGCTGCTGTTCCCTGGCTCCTATTGTGCAGCCCGAGGATGCAAATCACAGCGGTGAATACAACGCCTCTGTCTCCATCCTGGGCCGCTTGCCACACCAGAGATGCCCCAGGCTCTGCTGAGTAGGGACTGAAGTGGGAACACGGGGCAGAGATGCAGCCTTAATCCCATGGGATTTTTCCTCTTTAGTTCAAGGGAACTATTTGCTCTGCTTTAAGACCTGGCCTCTGGGGACACAGGGAGCAAGATTACCGACATAACTGCAGCTCTGACCACTTGCAATGGCTTTTTTACTGTGAAGCAGGATGCTTCCGGGCTACCTGGAGGCATTCCTTTTTATCCCAGCGCACCTTTCCCAATGGACCGCCTGCTTGTTCTCCCTGTTCCTGCCACGTACTGGGGCTTAACCTAAGCAGTACAAACACTAAGGTACGGCATGGGAGCAGTTACCTGTTGTTCCTAAGCGGTACTCCCTGCCCTGCACAGCGTAGAGGGAATAAATCAGTGGATTCAGGCGCTGCCCCCGCAGATTTGGAATCAATAAAGCAATGATGGTGATTTGACTGATGAGTCCCTTCCTGTGCTAGGGCAGGGGTTAAGCCCAGCTCCTCTTCTCGCAGCACACGCTTCACCCATGGCAGGGCCGGTGGATGACGGACCCTTAGCGCCCGATACGGTGGCTTTGGGCCTCCCCGAGGAGCGGAGAGCGGTGGCGGCGCTCGGAGCCGCCTCCCCGGGGCTCAGCCCCGCGAGCCGGCGGAGGGGCGCAGGGACCCGCCTCACCATATCTCCTCCCTTGGCCCCGCCCTGCGGGCGCCCAGCCACCAATCAGAGGCGGCTGAGAGGCAGGCCGAGCCCGCGGCTGGCCAATAGCGAGCGAGCGGCGGGCGGAGCGGACCAAGGCGGCGGGGTGAGGCGGGGGGGGCGCGGCGGGCCCGGGCTCGGGCTCGGGCTCGGGCCGGCGGCGGAGCGCGGCCGCCATGTGGCCGTGCGGCGGGCGGCGGCAGCGCCGTGTCGGCGGGGTCGCGCTGGTCGCGGTGGTGCTGTGGGTGCTGGTGCGGAGGTGAGAGCGGGACCGGGAGCGTGGGTTTGGGGTGAAAACGGTGAATTAAGGCAATTCACGTGAATCCGTGGGGATGAACCCAAATCCTCCCGGGGGGGGGGCGGCTCCCGTTCGTCAGCGTGGGAACGGTTTGCAGCTTGCGTTGCACGGGATAAACGCGCCTCGTGCCCGTCAGAAACGGCGCCGGGTGCGGAACGGCGCTGTAAATCACGCCCTGCGTTGGGCCGGTGCCGTCCCGGGCGGCGTTGGCTCTCCCGAGGCTTTCCAGCATCGCCGCGCGGATTCCCGCTGGGAAGTCCGTCCCGCCGCTGGGTCTCACCCGCTCGCGTTGTGTGCGCCCTGCTCCAGCCTCTCCCGGGTCCCGTTCTTCCCATCCTGTGTCCATGTGGTACCCAGGGACCGGCGCTGGTGCCACCTCCTTCTGCTCCCGGGCATCTGCTGTTCCTCTGGAGCCCACCTGCAGAGCCGGAGCTGCTCAGGGTTGTAGCTGGGATCGCATTCGTTTGGGGGTGATGCTCTTCCCTGGATGAGCCTCTCGTGTCGTAGGTGCAGGGGTGTGTGTTGCGCTTCTCCATCACAAGCGGCCGGAGCTCTTCAGTCCCTGACACTGGAGATAATACAAGGGAAGATGTTGGTATTCCTTGACTAGAGCAGATGTAGGTATTCCTTGACTAGAGCGGATGTAGGTATTCCTTGACTAGAACGGATGTAGGTATTCCTTGACTAGAGCGGATGTAGATATTCCTTGACTAGAGCGGATGTAGGTATTCCTTGACTAGAACGGATGTAGGTATTCCTTGACTAGAACAGATGTAGGTATTCCTTGACTAGAACGGATGTAGGTATTCCTTGACTAGAACGGATGTAGGTATTCCTTGACTAGAGCGGATGTAGGTATTCCTTGACTAGAACGGATGTAGGTATTCCTTGACTAGAACGGATGTAGGTATTCCTTGACTAGAGCGGATGTAGGTATTCCTTGACTAGAGCGGATGTAGGTATTCCTTGACTAGAGCGGATGTAGGTATTCCTTGACTAGAGCGGATGTAGATATTCCTTGACTAGAGCGGATGTAGGTATTCCTTGACTAGAGCGGATGTAGGTATTCCTTGACTAGAACGGATGTAGGTATTCCTTGACTAGAGCGGATGTAGGTATTCCTTGACTAGAGCGGATGTAGGTATTCCTTGACTAGAGCGGATGTAGGTATTCCTTGACTAGAACGGATGTAGGTATTCCTTGACTAGAACGGATGTAGGTATTCCTTGACTAGAACGGATGTAGGTATTCCTTGACTAGAGCGGATGTAGGTATTCCTTGACTAGAACGGATGTAGGTATTCCTTGACTAGAGCGGATGTAGGTATTCCTTGACTAGAACGGATGTAGGTATTCCTTGACTAGAACGGATGTAGGTATTCCTTGACTAGAGCGGATGTAGGTATTCCTTGACTAGAACGGATGTAGGTATTCCTTGACTAGAGCGGATGTAGGTATTCCTTGACTAGAGCGGATGTAGGTATTCCTTGACTAGAACGGATGTAGGTATTCCTTGACTAGAGCGGATGTAGGTATTCCTTGACTAGAGCGGATGTAGGTATTCCTTGACTAGAGCGGATGTAGGTATTCCTTGACTAGAACGGATGTAGGTATTCCTTGACTAGAACGGATGTAGGTATTCCTTGACTAGAGCGGATGTAGGTATTCCTTGACTAGAGCGGATGTAGGTATTCCTTGACTAGAACGGATGTAGGTATTCCTTGACTAGAGCGGATGTAGGTATTCCTTGACTAGAGCGGATGTAGGTATTCCTTGACTAGAACGGATGTAGGTATTCCTTGACTAGAGCGGATGTAGGTATTCCTTGACTAGAGCGGATGTAGATATTCCTTCACTAGAGCAGATGTAGGTATTCCTTGACTAGAACGGATGTAGGTATTCCTTGACTAGAGCGGATGTAGGTATTCCTTGACTAGAGCGGATGTAGGTATTCCTTGACTAGAACGGATGTAGGTATTCCTTGACTAGAGCGGATGTAGGTATTCCTTGACTAGAGCAGATATAGGTATTCCTTGACTAGAGCGGATGTAGGTATTCCTTGACTAGAACGGATGTAGGTATTCCTTGACTAGAGCAGATGTAGGTATTCCTTGACTAGAGCGGATGTAGATATTCCTTCACTAGAGCAGATGTAGGTATTCCTTGACTAGAACGGATGTAGGTATTCCTTGACTAGAGCAGATGTAGGTATTCCTTGACTAGAATGGATGTAGATATTCCTTGAATAGAGCAGATGTAGGTATGTATTCCTTGACTAGAACGGATGTAGGTATTCTTTGCTCTAGTGGAAGGTGTCCCTGCCCATGGAACTAGATGAGCTCTGAGGTTCCTTCCAACCCACACCATAATAACCCGGGATTTCTTACCCCTGGGATTTATTGGATGTTTATAATGGGTCCTGAAATTCATAGTAGGAACCTACCTGATCCTCAGAGCTATAGAAGAGCTTTGGTAAGACCTTGTGTAATTAGAAGCAAAGTTCTTTTAGGGCTGGTCTTGGGTTTGTGCCATGCCTGTTCTTCACAGAGGACTATTGCAAGCCAACACCTGATATAAAGGTGAAAGTCTGCTCCAAAGGGTGTCTATAAATTAGGGCATCCATCAGAACCTGGTGGTTTTCTCCACCTGGGAATAAACTGTACCAGGAGATGCAGGGATCATTATCCCCACCATGTTGAACATGGGGCTGGGCTGAACCAGCGCAGGGCCTTGGTTGCCACCAGACAGCAAGTCCTGAGTGAAGGCAACTCAAGGCTTTCCCTTTCCTCTGGCCACAGGAAGCCTGGAATAAAGAGCAGAGCCCTCTTAGTAGAACGGAGGGGTTAACTGTGAAGTCCTTTAGTGTGAGCAAAGCCAACTATGGGTCCCCGTGCTTCTAACCTTGCTTTGACTTCAGTTTCCTTCTCCTTTGGCCGCTGTGGGTACGTGCGAGAGCAATACCAAAGCCAAATCTCATCAGAGAGGGCTTCAGTTGGGTTTTGGTCTTTTCATGATGGAAGTGAAAGAGCCAAATCTGGGAGCTATGAATTGCACAGAGCCGTGGGAAGCGGGGAATCCAGCACCGGGGAATGGGGTGCAGCTCTGTGAGCGCTTCCTCTTGGTGGGAGCCACCACTGGAGCGGGGGAGCTTCAGGGTAGGGAACGCGCGAGCCGAGTTCTGGCCAGGGTTGAGCAGATGAGCTGAAGGGATTGGGCTATTTTTATCTGGCTGCGTGCGTCCTCGGCGCAGCCTTTGCACTGCTGTGGGCAGGGGGGAGGTGGGGCTCAGAACCCATCGGAAACAGAGGGGTTTTCCAGCTTACTCCTCAAGTACTGGAGTCTGCAGACCCCTCTGAGCTCTGCACCTCCGGCTGGCACCAAGCAGGAGCAGGTAGAGCTGCTCTTTGGGGAGCTGATTGGCCCTAAGGCCCCGTTCTGGGAGAGGGGCATGGAGCTGTCGGGTGGATTGAGAGCCACCTCCCTGCTGGCATTGCTCATAGTAACTCTTGGGAGCAGCGCCGCTGTTTCCAAGCTTCCCCCCATCATCCTCCGGCTTGTTCCTTGCGTAGAAGGGCGCTGTTGTACATTGTGCCTGTTTCTCCTGCTTTGGGCTGCTCTGTCTTCCTATCAGCTCCGTTATTCCTGCCCCACCGTTGTGATCCCATATCCATGGGACATGGCACTAACGTGGATCATACCCGCGTTAGTGCCTCCTTGCTCACTGCTCTGTCAATGGCCGGATTGCGGAGGCGCCTGTTGGGTGAAGGCTGTCAATCGCTAATCGAGACTTCCTTTTCCAGGTATTACCCGTGCCTGCTGCCGGTTGTTTCAGAGCCCTGTGGGAATGCTGTGCTATCCAGGTACCCTGGGCTTGCCAGCCAGCCCGTGCAGTAGCCTGGAAGGCTTAGGCTTAGTTCCGTTGGTCTCCTTGTCTTGTGTTGAAGGACAGGTACTAGCTGCCGGTTAGCAATCCCTGTAAGCCCTGAGAGTCCTCCCCTCTGCACCTAGAGTAGAGAAAGCAGCTGCAGCTTGAGGCGTTTCCCTTCCGCTCTTCCATTCGGGAGATGGGAATTCATTCCTCACATCTGGCTGTGAGGAGCAAGCTGCTGTTGTCCAGCTCCTCTGTGTATCAGAGCTGTGGAACTGGGGTGACGGAGGCAGTTTGACTGCTTGTTGATGAAATGGTTTCTTGGTTCAGCCAAAACCAGCTGCAAGGAGATAGGGAATAGTTTCTTGCACGCAGGAGCCATCCCGAATGGAGCATGAGGACTCAAGGTGGTAAGTGCTGTGGAACCTGGCGTCTCCTTTGCTCCTGCTCTTTTGGCAAATAACATAGTAATGGAAGCTGGTGATGGCAGCTGCCTCTGTCTTTCCTGGGATGAGTGTAATCCAGGCCATGAAGGAAGAAGTTCTTTACAGTAAGGAAGAAGTTCTCTGTTCCCACTGAGGGCACTTTGCTTTCCATGCATGGAGTTGGAAGGTGTCAGAGGCCACAAGATGCTCAGGATATCACTGCCAGCTGCTGTTGGAACAAGCACCTGGAAATCAGTGATCCTGCTGCGAAACAGGGGCGTCTGAAAGGGAATGCCTTAGGGAAGTGCCGGAGCTGGGGGTGAGGAGTTGCCCACCTGTACTGCCAGTGGGGCAGCTCTGTGCTCTGGGCCGGAGCAGTGGCACAGTTCAGTTGTAGAGCGTGGCAGAGGGGCTCGGGATGGGAGCTGCTCCTGAGCTGCAGGGTCAGTGCGCACCTTGGGCAGGTCTTCCCTCTGTCTGTAGCTCCCTGTGGCCAAGAGCGTGGCTTAAGAAGAAGTCAGAGCTGCCCCTGCCGGGTAGGGGAACACGAGCAGCCTCTCCCAGGGGACAGATTCCTTCACCACAGACCGGGTGCTCTTATCCCTGCCTTTCCCTTCCAGGTTTAACTGGAGCGAGCTGGTCCCTCTGCGGCTGTGGGGGAGGACCCTTGGCTTGCAGACGGAGCACTCCCAGTTCCTGCTGGAGGGCATGCCATTCCGCATCTTTGGAGGCTCAGTGCACTACTTCCGAGTCCCCAGGGAATACTGGGAAGATCGGATGCTCAAAATGAAAGCCTGCGGCTTGAACACCCTCACGACGTAAGTGTCCTCCCTCCCTGGGCTCTGTCACGTTCAGCCTCTTCCATAGTGGTTGGTGGGATCTGTCCTCGATCCCGGCTGTTTGCGAGGCCCAAGCAGCGCATGGATAGGCACTTGTGCACGGGAGTGCCTGACTCCCAAAGGGAGTGGGGGAGGTTTTGATGTGCTTCCCGATGCAGTGCCCTCTTCACCCCTCCACCTCCACTGCCTAGGTACGTGCCATGGAACCTCCATGAGCGAGACAGAGGGAAGTTCGACTTCAGTCGGAACCTGGATCTCAGGTGCGTGGTACAGACAGCTCTGTTCTGAGTGTGCTTGGCTTGTGCTCTGGTTCTGGATGAGGATGTCATTGCCAGCCTCTGAAGTGAAGCCCGTGCCTTGACCAGGCAATGGAGACTCATTCCCTCTGGAGCTCCTTAGAGCTTTGGTCCCAGCCCGAGCCTCACTGGGCAGTTACTGTACCTGAACTTCACAGTGACTGCTGCATAGGAGTGCAGCAGGAGGGGGTCTGCAGGCAGACAGTAATGAAGCTCTCTGCGTCTCCAGGGCCTTCCTTTCACTGGCAGCTAAGAACGGACTGTGGGTGATTCTGCGTCCTGGCCCTTACATCTGCTCTGAGTGGGACCTTGGGGGTCTGCCCAGGTAAGTGTGCAGTAACTCACTTGGGGCGAGCGTCTGGGGGGGTGGAAAAGCCCTTGGTCACACAGTTGGGCCTCCTTCAAAGGTGTGGAAGGGTTGGCTGAGCCCTAACTTTGCCACCCTCCTGCTGTATGCACATAGCTTGCTGGGAAGAGGCTTTGAGAGCTGCGTTGATGGTGTCAGCATCGAGGCTTGCCTGGTTACTAGATCCCAGTGGAGCCGCTTGTTTTCCTCACCTTCCGGGAGCATAAACCTTAGCGGAGACACTACAGTGGGGATTGCTGCTTGGAGTCTTTCCCTTCCTCAGGATGCCTTTGGCATCGGGGGGCTCAGGGGTGGGACTGGGAAGGTGTTGGGATTGCTTGTGTGGCCAGAGCCAGCAGCTAGCTCTACGTGACGTAAGTGCGCATATTGCTGTGTGCGTCTTTATCAGGCAGATAAACGGCCGATAAAGAGCAGCAGTGCTGTTCTCATTTCACAGATAAAGAGCAGTGATCCTGCATGCCCAATGAGCTGCATGTAGAGGGCCGGAGTTGAGTCTTCCGGACCTCTGGAAGCACTATTGGTTAATGCCTCCTTTTGCAGAGACAAGGAAGGTACAAGCTCAAAGTGTTACAGCACTGCACTGTTCTGCTCTGAAGCAGATGGCTCTTGTCTGTGTTAAGACCCATCCAGCAAACTGAGTCTTGCAAATGAGCAGTAGAAACCATGGGAGCAATGCCTGGAAGCTTTGGTTGGGGTTTGTGAGGGGTTTGGCTGTAGAGTGCCCTAGGGGATGCAGCATGGTCCAGAGTAACCTTGCGAGTGGTAAGTTTAGCCCTTGAAATCCTCTTGGGAAAGATATGAAATGAGCTTAGGCCCAAAATACAGGCCAACGAGAGGGGAAGAGGTTGGCAATGGCAGCCTGGACTCGCTGCAAGGGGTGATGGTGTCCTCCCTTGTCTCGGGTGGCCTTAGCCGAGTGGCACGGGCCGTGAGCGGCCGGGGGACTCTGATGGATTCTGTTTGCTGCCTTTCTCGTAGCTGGCTGCTGCAGGACCCAGAGATGCAGCTGAGGACAACGTACAAGGGCTTCACGGAAGCTGTGGATGCATATTTTGATCATCTGATGCCTATTGTGGTCCCTCTTCAGGCAAGTCCAGCCCATTGCCCTCTCTGTCTGCAAGTGGGGACTGTGTGCAGAGAGGAGGGAGCTGTGTGCCGTGGCAGCAGGCTGAAGCAGTAACGGGATTGTCTCTGTCAGCTCCCTGGATCCAGAGCTTTGGCTATGCACAGCCTTTGGGAGGGTGGTGCTGAGTCCATGTGAGGCTCCTGGATGTTCCCTGTGCCACTGAGGCTTCCATCCCTCTGCTTAGAGATCCTGGTGACCAACTTCTCCCTTTCGTTCCCAACAGTACAAGAAAGGAGGTCCCATCATTGCGGTGCAGGTGGAGAACGAGTATGGTTCCTATGCCAAAGACCCGAACTACATGGCCTACGTTAAAACGGTAACATGGGCACGTGCACTTGTTTCTGGGGTGAATCTCTCTCCTAAACACCTTCCGTATGGTATTTCCTTTCTGCTGAAGCATCCTGAGCTGAGCTTCAGAAACCCTTGGAAGCATCAGTGCATAATCCTGCTGCTTTCCCCTTCATCTGTCCTCCTGGAGTGGCAGAGATGGCATATGAGCCTCTCAGTACTGAGAAGCCTGTGTCCTTGCATCTCCCAGAGGAGAGGCTGGCAGGGAAATGGGGAGTATCTGGAGTAGATAGCTGGCCTTGAGGAAGCTGTCTCCTGTTTTGCTTCTCTTAGACAGCGTTAGGGAAAGGTTTCTGTTTGTCTCTGACTTGTGTGGATGTGAGCAAGCCACTGGCACGCTCCCAAACGTGTGTAATCTGGAGCTCAGCATCAAGCAGCTCATTTGCCAAGTGCCCCCCTTAACCTTGTTAAACAGAGACTAAACTGTGCCCTGGCCCCTGCCTCTGAACTGAGTGATGGAGAGCTGGCCAGGGCCCAAGGAGGCCAGGTTATCCTGATGGATCTAACATACAGAGTCAGGGTTAGGGTTGGAAGGAACCTCAGAGATCGCCTAACATGAGCCTGACCTGTTCATTTGCCCCCAGTACAGCTGAAGGCAGACACTTACTGAGTTCTGCAGTGTGTCTTCCAAAGCTGGGTGTTTGATTTCTGCTCACTGCATGCCTGAAAGCGTTGTTACATGAGTGTGCCCATGCTGTGAACTGCATGTTCCCTGTTCCGCCCTATCAGAGCCTTCTGAAACCCTCTGAGTGCCCCGGTGTCACCTTGGGGTCCCTCTGGCTCAGGTTGCCCTGTTGCTTAAGGTATAGAGAGGCTCTGGCAGCAAACCAATAGTGTGGCAGGAGTCCTAATCTGCTTAGAGCAGTGCCTGCACTGTCTCCATCCCACGGAGTGGTTTAGCATTGCTTAGAAGGTTCAAGAGGGAGAACGTGGTAACATGTGAAGGAGTTAATGGCCAGTCTGAACTGGTAATAGATCAGCTTCCTCTCTGTGTCACACCAGCGGCAAGTATATAAGCAACTGGCTTGCAGAGGCCTGCATGGATGGGGCGCAGGGGCTCTGTTGTGTCTGAGCAGCGTGTTGCCTCGGTGCTTTTCCCTGTCTCAGCCATGCAAGAGCCTGTGATGCTTCGCAGGCCTGTCAGAACGGATTCCCTTGCCAGGCCTCCTGTGGGTGTATTTTTGCAGTGCTGTTTCATCATCCTCTGGTGCTGTTTGCAGCGTGCATTGTAGCGGTTGAAGGGGAAAATGTGGGAAAGCAGGATTTGCAGGGCATCCTTTTCGGTTGGAGTGGGATCTGATGCGAGGTGGAGCTCCTGTTCTTTGTCCTGGTTTGGGCTTTAGATTTGACTAATTCACATCTGCGGCTAGAACATGTGTTGCAATCCTCCTGGAATGAATCTGCCCATTAAACCCCCCCCACCTCATGGAACACCTGGAAGCCCTGTGCTAACCTCACCCATGTGGGTGCAGCGCAGTGGTGTACCGGCGGCTCCCTCCCCAGCACAGAGCAGGGGCTGGGATGAGCTGAGCACGCACCTGGGTCTGTTGCTATTCCTGGGTTCTCTGCCGTGCCCTGCAACCCCCTAAGCCACTTCAATGGGGGCAGCTCTCTGCTGGTATTCCATTCCACACCTGTACTCGAAAGACGGGCAAAGAAGCTTCGCACTAATGCAGTGCTCGACGTAAGCAGCTGTGTTAGAAGCTCCAGTCCCTCAGCAGCTGGATCCTGTCAGGTACCAAGCATCCAGTCGGGTATCAATAAGTAATTCGGGCTGGTGAACTAACCAGGCTGTCCCAGCTCTGAACTGGGCTTCTCTTTAGCCTCTGTGTTGTAATTCTCTGTCATGGGCTGTGTGGAGCGCTCCAGTCTGCTCTTTGTGCAGGCTGGTACCATATGCAGGGGTTTCTCTGGCCACGCAGCGGACATGAGCCGGTTGCTGCCTGTGATACAGCTTACTTTATCTTTGATAAATGTCTTTATCACCACTTCAGAGTTAGGAATTCGGAATGAGGGGGCTGAAGGTTTGGTCTCAGAGCTCCTTGAGGCTGAGGGAGTGACTTCCCTGCAGGCACAGTGAGAAGAGGGGTGAATTTGGGGTTTCGTCATCTCCTTCGAACACGAGCCGCTGCTCTGTAAAGAGAACACCCAGAAGAGACCAGGCCTGATGGGAAGAGCCTCCTGTGTGCCCTGCCTTTTAAAGCCTTAGAGTCCTGTTTCATACAGAGAAGAACTTGTAAATGCATTGACTTGACCAGCCGAGGGCACAGGTACCTGAGCAGTCCGTGATGCAGTCACTGGCACATCAGCTTCTGTTCAGGGAGGGTGAGCCGCTTGTCTTGGTCTTCTTTCACCTGCGGCCCTCTTTCGATGGAGAGCAGGGATGCTCTTTATTTAACTGAGCTCAGAAGAAGGAGGGAAGACCCTGGAGTTGCTGCCTCCCCTTTCCAATCCAGCTTCCTGACATAGAAGGGTTGGCAGTTGTCTTTAAGCTTTAGGAGCAATGGGAGATGTCACGGGAATAGCGTTTCTTACCAAGCCACTCCCAGTTTCAAGCTGTCCCTGGAGGTGCTGATAATGTACTTGAATGCTTTAATACCCCGAGCAACACTAAACTCAGGCTGATAACACAATTGCTTCTCCTCTTTCTCATTTAGGCCCTGCTAAACAGAGGGATTGTGGAAATGTTAATGACCTCAGACAACAAGAATGGGCTGTCCTATGGCTTAGTGGAAGGAGGTATGTGCTTGTAGCAGGTATGTGCTTGGAGGAGAGCAGGGTAGGGCTGTTCTTTGCCAGGGGCAGCTGACAAAACATAGCCTTTGGGTGAAAGCAGTATGCTCCATTCACTAAGCTGCACCCATTCACTGTGTTAATCAGGTTAAAAGGCTGGGAATACTGCTTCTTATTGCTTCATTTCAATAGGTATTAAACAAGCACCTCAGCCATTATTAATAGTAATAAGAAGATACGCACTTTGCAATAGAAAAGAGAAGGAAAAAGTCCAGCAAAACCTTGCTTCAGAGATACAGCATTCTGTACTGGTTAGTGGCTTGGGGTAGCCCTCTGCTCAGCCAGCTTGCTCTGGGCTTACAGCCTCTGGTAGGTAGGTGAAGGAGGGCATCATTTGCTAATCTCATGCAGGGGGATGGCTAAAGGATGATTTCCCTCCCATTTTACCTCCTGCTGTTTTTATGAGAGGGTTTTTTATGTTCAGGTTGGATGGGGCTTGGAGCACCCTCCTCTCATTGAAGGTGTCCCTGCCCTTGGCAGGGGGTTGGAACTGGATGAACTTTAAGGTCCTTTCCAAGCCAAATAATTCCATGATTCTATGACAGTAAGAGAGCGACAAATGCAGTCCCTGGCCCTACCCCGGCACTGTGTCTTCTCACAGGTATTCTGGTGCTGTGCAGCAGCTTTCAGCCGTGACCACACTAGAGTCACTCTCTCCCTTGGCAGAGCGCTGCAGTGCAGCTCTGGTGTGGAAATCCCTGTTTGGCCCTCCCCATCTCCTGTGGGAACGTTTACTGCCTCGGAGCTCGTGTTTGGAGTTGCCTTTTCCAGCGTGTTGCATGCTGAGCGCTCTTTGATACCAATTTGCCTCTTAGATGTCATAACAATCTGCTCATTAGAGTCAACATGTCAAGTAATCAGATGTGTGGAATAACTAGGGCTCAGAGCAGTGGAGCAGCAAGGAGATTATGGAAGCACTACAGGGGAGAGAACAAAACCCACTGTAGAAATGGGTGAGAAAATAGAGAAGACTCTGTACTGGAGCTGAAAATGGATGTGATTTTGTTGATCCTGTTCCTCACTGGTGTGCTGAGTTCTGCCTGAGAGGCATTTGTGGGTTCCTCTTCATGCCAGGAGCAGTCTGGTGCGCTGCAGAGGAAGCTGTTGGTGGAAAGCTGTGTGTGTGTGAGAGCTACCGACTGTGGAAAGGATGGGGAAGGCATTGGGGACCGGTTCCCTGCACCATTCTCAATGGTGTGCTGTACATCTGCATGAGAAGCAGAACTGAGCATGTTCACCTGCAGTACTGCCAAGTGATGCTAAATCCAACCATGTACCAGGGCTGGGCCGTTAATACCACGTCGGTGCCTTCTAATGCATCGGCTCCTGGAGAGAGGTTTTTCTGCTCCAGGGCTTGAAGCTCATGCAGTGACTTTGGCTACACTGCAGCACACACCAAGTGGCTGCTGGTCCCCTCGTGCTACTCAGGCCAGAAGCGCAGATTAAGCTTCCCATTTCTATGTGCCTCACTGGTACTGTGGTTTCTCTCGCCCACCCACAGACATGACAAGCTCTAAGGTAGTGGGGATCGATCCCTAGCGCCTGGAAGCTCAGTGTGCATCCAAACTAATAAGTTTGCCTTTATGTGGTGCTTTTTATCTGAGGCCCTCCAAGCGCTTTACAGCCTCTAACTAAAGCTTGTGACACCCCATGAGCTACTCTGATGCTCTCTTTCTGGTACCTCTGAACATGAGAGCCACAGAGATGGCCTGCAAGTATTCCACTGTGTGCTGCTGTCCAGTTTGATTCTGCATACCCAGTGAAGGCTTTGATGGGCAACTTCTGAGGAGGTTGTGATGATGGTTCAGAAGATGCTCCGCTTCCCCCTGAGCTCGTGCTGGGTTCCCAATGGTCCCTCAGGCATTTTGCACGTGGTTAAAGGAATAAACCCTTTTTCTTCTCCCCAATAGCACTGGCCACTGTTAACTTCCAGAAGCTGGAACCTGGGCTGCTGAAACATCTGGACTCAGTGCAGGTAAGGTGCAGGAGAGGAGGGCAGCTCTGGAAATGGAGCTCTTGTGTTTGTTGTCTTTTCCTTTTTAAGGCCTTTTATTCCAGAGGGTGATAAAGCTCCTCCTTGGATGAGTTTGTTAGGAATGGATTGATTAAACATTCCCAAGAGCTGCTCTGAACCGGGAACAGTTGGATCCCTATGGGCACCTGCAGTTGTCTCCTACTAATGAAACATGAGTTTCTTTAATGCCACTCAATGTGGCCATTCCATGTGGCACCAGATAAAGCCTCAGTCAAATAAAGGGCAGAATTCCCTTGACTAGGAATAAATGCCATGAGGAGGGAGTGCCAGCCAGGCTGAGCTCCTGGCACGTGGCATGGGGCTGGGTGGAATTCCAGAGGCGCTGAGGCAGGCTGTGACAAATGGGAAGCAATCGCTCCTGTGTCTGCAATTGCAGAGCCTCTTAATGAAGACCTAATTCCTGCACAGGCTAATTCCTTGCTGCCAGCACCATGTGCAGCATTAAAAAGGCATTAAGCTGCTCAGGGCTGCTGTCGTACCTTGGCAAGCATTCAGTGCCGTGTACCTGCACGCTCGGGGCTGGCACTGAGAAGCTGTCATTCCTTAATGTGTATTTCCAGGAGCAAACCAGTGACAACTGGTTTGTCTCTTTGCTCTGGCTCTACCCACCAACAGGATCCACCTGGTTGAGTGCTGTGGGGTTTGCTTTGTGCCTAGAAGAGGTCTTCTCTGCTTTGCTTGTGTGTTCTGGGCACTGCAGCCTCACAGCATCTTGTTCACAGCTCTCGGATGCTCTTGAGAAGAAGGCACTTGCAAAGCACGTTGCCAAACTGCATTTGATCAGTGCTTCTCTAGAAGAGCCAAGTCTCCGTTTTAACTCTTCGGTTTTGTTTTGCTGCAGAGAGATCAGCCCAAGATGGTGATGGAGTATTGGACTGGATGGTTCGATAACTGGGGGGGCCCTCACTATGTCTTCGATGCGGACGGTGAGCACCATATCCTGCTCCTGTAGTGCACACAACAGTTTGCAGCCCTGCTGCAGCCTTTGCTTTGTGGGAGGCTTTGGAAATGAAGAGCCCCTCAGTGAGTGGGTCACGTTGCTGTGCTGCGCCTTTTCTTTAGTAGTGTCAGTAAATGGCAGCTCTCGTGATGATGTTTTCCCTCTGTGGTTCAGTGATCACAGTGTCAGTGTGTCCTGAGGCCTCGTGCTGCTCCAGGGGGATTTAAAAACGCAGCCCAGTGATTGAAGTCCTCAGTTTCACCTCCTGAGCTCATCTGAACCCTGTGAACATTTGCTGTGTGCTGTGTAAAGATGTCAGAGGCTTTGTGAGGCCTCCAGCCTGACAGCGGTACTTGTCTAGTGACTGAACGCTCCTCATCGGGAGAGAATGAGCTTACCTTCTGGGGCAGTATGTGAGCTCTTACAAGTTACTCTTGCTCCTCTTGCGAGTCTCGCATGGACTGAAATGGATGCTCTGTTTCTAGTTTAAAAGCTCATTAGGAAGGAAAACCAGTACTAAACACACCCAACCCAACCAAAGCTCCGGAACCTCCTGGGCATCTAACCTAGATGCTGTCGAAGCAGAGTTGTGTAACGCTATTGCAATGACTGTCTCACTGCAGTTGTCTTTGTAATCGGGCCATTAGTGGTTGAGTAGAGGAGGCTGATTGAGTAGTGCTTCCAACTCCTCTGCTTAAAAGCAGAATTCCTGTTCAAGGACATGGGCTTTACCCTTTTTCACCTATAGGAGAGCTGTATTTGAACGTATTAATGTGTCCTGGTATGTCAATAGATGTGCTGCTCTTCCTGAGGGCAAAATCCATACCCCGATCCAAATCCCTGTAATGATACTGACTGACAAGGACCAGAGTGCTTGTGTCTGGAGGAGTTTTAGCCTAGCTTCTTGCTCTGTGGCCTACCGGGCACTGCCCTTCCTTTACAGAGATGGTGAATACTGTAGCCAGCATCCTCAAACTGGGAGCATCCATCAATCTCTACATGTTTCATGGAGGCACCAACTTTGGCTTCATGAACGGTGCTCTGGAGGCTGACGAATACAAGTCAGATGTCACCAGTTATGGTGAGTTTTCTTCCATTGCCTTACCCGTGCACCTATAGAATGCAGCTCAGGCTACCCTGTGGGCTGGTTACACTTGACAGAACCATTGAGAAGTGATCACTACAACCACTTTGTCGTGGAGAGATGAGTTGGAACATAGCTCAGAAGCAAGTACCTGTATACAAGGGGGGTTGCAGTAGTGTTTCCTGTTTCCAGACCTATTCCAGGGTTTGGAGAATCCCCCCATTCTGAATTGGGAATAGAAGTCACAGATGACAACTTTGCCTCATGTTGGTAGTGCTGTCCCAGAGCTGCTATGTGCTTCAAACCACATCTGTGCTGCTCTTTCAGATTACGATGCTGTGCTGACAGAGGCTGGAGATTATACATCCAAATTCTTCAAGCTCCGGCAGCTCTTCAGTATGATCATTGGTAAGGAGAAACCCAGACCCGAGTCATTGTCCTACCTCCAGTGTTCAGGCAGAGACTGGTTTCAGCTTATTGGTGGCTCTGGTTGGTTCTTGTCCTAAAGATGGGTGGGAGAACCAAAGGAGGCTTTAAATCTGTGCTGGCCTTTTGTACCTCAAAGACTTGTTCCATCTTTCTCTTTTTGCATCTCAGGCCAGCCTCTTCCTCTCCCTCCTGTGATTGAAAGCAAGGCATCATACGGTGCAATCCTGTTGCATCAGTACATCTCTCTCTGGGATGTGATACCATCTCTTCTGCAGGTAGTACCGTAAATTTTCATGCTAAAAGGCATCACTCCTTAGGTGGGAAGGGCACTTAGTGCTTGTTGTCCCAGGAGGATAAAGTCAGGCAGTGTTTTATCAAGGATATGGGAAGGAGGCAAATCTTTTATCTCCCATTCTTACTGCCACTTCCGTTATCTTGGAGTTCTGGCTTTGCAAGTCCCCGGTTCCCTTTTCTGGCACCTTCCTGCGTGTGGCTTTCAGAGGTAGTTCAGGTAGAACAGGAGGTTTGCAGGGTAAATGTGACCCGTGGCAGTGGAGCACCTGTCTGAACGGAACTGCCTCTGGCTGGCCTGTCAATGCTGAGAGGCCGTTTCTGCCCTTCAATCTGTTTCTCCTTTGCAGCCCATTAAGTCAGAGTTTCCCATTAACATGGAGAATCTGCACCTGAATGATAGCAGTGGGCAGTCATATGGATACGTGCTCTATGAGATTGTCATATTTGGTGGTGGCCATCTCCATTCAAGGAACCATGTCCGTGACCGAGCCCAGGTAAGGAGCAGAGGGACCAGCCTAAGTTAGGTGTAAATGCTTTGGACTTGGCAGGTAGGCAGGAAATGGGTCAACCGTGAAGGGAAATGGGAAGTTGTCAGCTAAGCCCCAGCCCTTAGCACTTGTGAACCAGGTTGAGGTTCCGGTCTGCTGAAACCTGTGTCTTTACACAGCAGAGGAGTGAATGTTCTGAGGGGTGTTGTCATTTTCCTCTCCCACTTAATCAGTGACACTGAGTTCCAGTAGAGGCAGTTTCCTCCCCACATGCGACTTCATGCAGCTATAACAGTATAACTGATGAGAAGTTGCTCTCCTCTCTTGTGCTCTGCTCTGCAGGTGTTTGTTAACACCATGTATGTTGGTGAGCTGGACTACAACATAGTGGAGCTCTCCCTTCCAGAAGGACAGGTAACTGCTTGGAGGTTGCTCACAGCAGTAGGATGTGGATAACAGGACCAAGACTGCTAAAGAGGAATAGCTCTCCAGAAGGCACCTCCCACTGAATCCATTTAACAATAGCCTGACACAGGGGATGGTTGTTATACCCCAATGAGACACGATTTCACTGGTGAAATACAGGGTGATTTCACTGCCAAGTGACTGTTTGTGCTTGAGAAGTGGGGTTTGAATACATCTCCATGGAGAAGATTTAAGTCCTTGTTGTCCTTGCTGCACATTCTACAACTGCTATAGATATTAAGTACCTTGTAGGCTTCACTTTCTTTAGCACAAAGCAGCTTTTAAGGGGGTTTGGGGGCTTTTGCACATTTTAGGACTTAAATAAAATGAGGGGGAATGTCTCTTTTTTTGCTCTGAGAGTAATCTTACCCGGGCAGAAGTTGGCAATAAGACCAGTACATTGATTGAAGCATGTCATCAGAGCTGTGCGTGGCTCCTAGGAGCAGGTGAGTGGGTTGGATAGAGGAATTGTTCTTATGACTTGATGGAGAGGTGTATGACATGAGCTCTACTATGTCAGACTCCATTTCTGGCTCTGTGGGTGATACCAAAATGATACTTCAGATTTTAACAGCAGAAAAGAACAGCTTTTAAGAAAAGGCTGAGATTTCCTCAGGGGTGCCACTGCTTTTAGTAGGTAGAAGGTACTGTCCTGCCCCATGATCCAGAGCTTTCAACAGACAAATTGCAAGTGCCAAAGGTATTGGTGCCACCTCGCCTCTATTCAACACCTCCACTGACCTCTATTAGCCAGGCATTAGGGCTGATACAGCACATGCTGAGCACTGGTCCAGCTGATGCTCTTCCTTATCTTTGTTACAGGGATTCAGGCAGTTAAGACTCTTGGTAGAGAACCGTGGTCGTGTCAATTATGGCCTGGCACTGAATGAGCAGAGAAAAGGTAAGTTAAGTTCTTTGTTCTCCCACTGTCCTACATAGTGCTCCGAGTATAAGCCCTGTAGAACTGGGTTTGATACTGGAGGATCGCACCACTTCAAAGCTCGCCCAATACCAGGAGGAACAAATTGCACTCTGCTGAGCGGAACGTACTAAAATGCTCAAGTCTGACACAGTTGTGGAGCTGCACGAGGTTCAAACCCCCGGGATTCTGTTTGAGGGGGGAGTTGTGTGCAAAACCTGCACAAAACAGACTAATGGACTTGGGCACGTGGCTGTACTCAGTTTTACTGCAGAAGAGGTGCGCAAAGCCTCTGTGACAGCCTCAACAGCACTCTTGTAAGCAGGAGGCTGCATTAGGACCCAGCTTTGCCTGCTACATAGAGGATAACTTTATGTAAGAAGAGAGTGCTAAAGGTAAATGGCTTCTTAAGGTGTCCTAAGATCCGTGGATGAAAAGCACTGGATGTTCAAGCCCTTGGCATCTTGCGCTGTGCCTGTTAGACAAGTAGCTCATTTACTGCTTTCAAATCTACAGCTGGGCAGCTAAACCCAGCAGTGCACCAGAGCCCTGGCCGCTGCCTGTGCGGCAGTGCTTTCTGCTTCAGGGGTGTTTAATGGCTTGGTGGGGAGAAGCAAAGGAGAGAGTGGAGAGGCCAAAGTCCAGTGATGTTCCCTACTCAATCTGGATGAGCAGCGTGACCCTATGGGCTCTAATTCCATTGCAGAATGTGGCTACTTTGCATCTCCTGCTGTTCCTCACGTTCAGGTAGGAAAATCTCTCTGGTTTAGCTGTTCCTCAGCTCTTCATCACCCCCATTGCTCTTGCAGGCTTAATTGGTGATGTCTTCTTGAATAATACCCCCTTGAGGAACTTCAAGATTTACAGCTTGGAGATGAAACCTGCCTTCATGAAGAGGTTTGTGGCATTGAAAACTCTTTTCTTCCTCATTTGAAACCAACTTTTACCAGCAGGGCAAAATCTACTCCATAGCAGTCCCATGTATCAGGCAGCACAAGGTAAAGTAGGTGCTGCTTTATCTATGCCATGATTTAGGAGTGAAATGTATTCTCACTGTGGAGGATTCAAAGGCTTCCTTCACAGCAGGGTTAGACCAGGCAGGTAAAAGCATGGCTTACCCAAAGGGGTGGATCCCAACACACCCAGGGTTGGAGTTGATGATCTGAAAGGTCTTTTCCAACCTGGTTGTTTCTGTGGTTCGCTGTTGGAGAATCACATCAGCAACATGATTTAGTAATTCAAACTCACAAGAGGTGGATTAACTCTGCTACTAATAGTATATTAACAGGCAGAGGGAATTCAAGGGAGCCTCTGTTACAGAGAAGACCTTAGCAAATGTTTAAGGCAACAGATGCCCTATGGACTCTGGCCACCATCCAGAGAGGCTGTTTGCAACTTGTCCATACCAGAAACACAGTGTGCATGCCCCGGGATCTCACAGCTCCTGTGGGTTGTGTAGGAAGGAGAAGAGAGGCCATGGAATGGCTTTTCCAAGGGATCTGCACATTTCTAAGGCTGGTCTGAAGAGGTGCTGGGGGGCTACTGGAAGGGTGTTGATGGGGTAACTCCCATAAGCTTGGACTGCAAGTGAACTGCCGTACCCAGGCTAAAGCAAGGTTAGTCAGCACTGGCAATTGCCCAGGAGCAGCAAAACACAGTCAGCTTAGAAACACTTTGCTGGGTGGGAGGATGTGAAAGGCTTTTAGCTTGACTGCTCCCGTTATTGAACTGCACTGGATCAGTAACTTCCCCAGTTCCAAGAGCTGCACTTCCTAAGGGTCGGAAGGAACACGTGGGACTCCCACACTCCTTTCCTCTTCTGTTTGTCCCCTGCTCCCAGATTGTTGCCACAGGTAAGGAACGGTGCCGGATTGCCCCCAGTTACTGCAAGTTCACATGGATGTGTCTGTGTTCCTCACCTGGAACATGGGCAGGAATGTGTGGTTTGAATCCTATCAGTTCTGCAGGTTTTCCTTTAGCACATGCCGGCCACGTGCATGTCAACTTGCACCATGGTATCTGAAGGAGGATGGGCACTTCAGCACAGTTAGAGATGGTGATAGCCCCATAGAGCCTTCTCCTTTGTACCAGGAGTTGGGCTGTTGGTGATGTGGCAAGCACAGGATGCCAAAGACTCCAGCACACTTAAGGTTAAGTGGAGGGCAGAGATCAGCTTAGTGCTTGCCTTGACTATCTGCAGATGACCCCTTCCTCCCTTTGCAGCATGAAGCGCTCCCCCTAGAAAGCCACTGCTTGACACTGCAGGCATGCAAAGAAACAGCAGCTCTGTTGTAACAGCTCCGTGCTGTGCGTGCTCCTTCTCTTCCAGCTTGCAGCATGTGAGTGGCTGGAGCGCGGTCCCGGATTACTTTGTTGGTCCAGCTTTCTTCCGTGGAAGGCTGTGGATAGAGCATCAGCCACAGGACACGTTCCTGAAGCTACAGGCAAGTCCGTTGTCCTCTCTGGTTTCAGAGGTTTGGAAGCTGGTGAGTCTGGACTCCAGTTAGTCTGCAGTGGTCCTGATGGGAGAACAAGTGCAAGGCTGAGCCTGCAGAGCTGCTCCTCTGTTGAGAGTCTTCTCTTCTTGCTGTTTTCTACTTGCAGAGCACAATGAGGAAAGGAGGCACTGGTTTTATCCCTACCTCCTCAATGGCGCTTGGGAAGAGGCACTTCTTTGTAGACATGAGAGTTAGCATTCACATCTTCCTTCTGTGGCTTCTTGCTGCTCTTGCAGAGAACCTAAGATATCATTCAACTTCCTTCTCTGATCTCATTCCCTTCAAGTCAGGGTTGATGCCAATCATTATTGTAGTGCTCCCGTTTCCAGTTATGCTTGGCTGTCAATGCAGGGTTTCTGTCACCTGGGAAATAGGTGAGGGGAGATGTTCTGTGCGTGGGAAGGAATCAAGATGCATCTGTCAAAAGGATGAGGTTTTCCTGTGCAAGCGTGAGTCTTCGGAAGCTTTATCCTTTTCATTAGTACGTTAAGGGTAACTGCTGTTCAATGGGGCTTAAATGTTCCTGGCTTCAGGGAGAGCGAGCAGCAAACCTGTGGGAAGTGGCCTGAAAGAATGCAAGTGTGAAGCAGACTGAATTCCCAGTGGGAATGCCGGGCGGGCAGTACAGCGGCCGCAGTAACCATGTGTTCTCTTGGTTCTAGGGCTGGGAAAAAGGAGTTGTGTTTGTCAACGGGCAGAACCTGGGCCGCTACTGGAAGATCGGACCTCAGGAAACACTCTACCTTCCCGGCCCCTGGTTACGGAAAGGGAACAATGAGGTGAGGGTTTTCCCTTCGCTTGTTTGATGCAAGGTCCTGCTCCGAGCCAGGTCCCAAAGAGCTGAACATAGATCATGTATTGATTACCTGTGTCCAGCTGCAGACCAGGGCAGCACAGAGGAGGGAGTCTGTTCTCTCCTCAGGTCTGGGAGAGGAGGGAAGGTGCTGCTCTGATAGCCAGTAAGACATGATGGGGATGGCAGCTCAACTCCAAAGCCGAGTTCCAAATCAAGACAAACCTGATTTGGTTCATTTTCAGCATCGTGTGGTGCTGAAGAAGAATCCCAGTCACTGTTCAGAGCTCTCTAAATGCTGCTGCCTTTCCCTACTGGGATAGTGTGCCTTTTCCTCCTCAAAATGCTGACAGTATCCTTGTGTGAGGAATGTTCATGTGTCCCTTTCTTCTGCAGATTGTCATTTTTGAGGAGCGCACTGCAGGAAGGATAATACAGTCTGTGGACATTCCTTACTTAGGAAGGACCCAGTATGTGGACTGATGAGAGCTGCTTTCCCATGTTTGGTTCACCTTGAACATTCCTGGTTGCATGGCTAGGACGTGATGGTCCAGGCACTTGGGCATGTTAAATCCCACTAGACCCAGGTCAAGGATTTACTCTTTGGCAGTAAGTTCAGAAGAGAGAATGGGCCCTGAAGGTGGGTCTGTTGTTTCATGTATGGATGTGGAAGCTCATGTCCCTGGACTACTGAGGACTCACAGCTTGGATGGCTGCGCATGATGCTGTGGACAGTTTGAATGTGGGAGAGTAACAGTGCTAGAGGCAGGAGAAGGAGAAAGAACTGAAACCATCTGAACTGAAAGCTGAGCTCAGCTCTCCAGTGACTTTCAGGATGTGTTATTGTTGGCCTCCTCGTTTCTATCATTAGATAGTGAGAAAATAGTTGGTGAACATGGGAGGAACCCCGTGTGGAGAGCCGGGCAGAACTCAGCAACTCGCTCTGCAAAGAGGCCGTTCACTTGTTCACGTGTTGGAAGCCAAGTTGTTGTCAAATGGCTTTAATGCAAGCTCTTTTTCCACTAAGTTTTACCTTGGAGGTTTGTGTCTCTCTCAAAAAGGATTAAAAAAGGTTTGAAGAAGTGTTGTCCTCTGTCAAACACATCAGTGTGTTTCAGGCAGGAACGAGAGCTTGCAAGGTGGAGGAAGGACCAGTTAATCTTCAGTCATCCCTCCATCCTGCTTGTGCTGGGAAGCGCCTGAAGGTGGAATTCCCCCCGGTAAGAGGAGCAGGGATCAGATCTGCGTTGGGATAGAAAGGATTGCAGACATAGCTGCAAGTGGGAGAGCAGCATCTGTTCTTCCTAGTCAAACCCGCTGTGAAAGGTTGGGATCTTGGGTCCTGTGTTCTTTTTGCCCCTCAAAAGAGAAACCCAGGATGTAGGGAAATGTGACCTCTTGGTTTTAACTGCCCAGCTCAGCAGTCACTGAGGAGCTGCCATCTCTTTAGGTCAAATTCTAGCTGGGAATGTCCGAGAAGCCGCTCAGCCCCTGCTTTGTATCTCAGTAAGCAGAGGGAGCGGGCTATGAGAGAAGCACCAGAGGTGGTCTCTGGTGATGGAGTGTCGGGGTATGCTGGCTCTTAGAAACCATAGTTTTATTAACAAATGTCAGTACAGTTTGTTTCAAACTGAGGACAGTGCAGCTGGAACACCCTCCATCCACCCAACACAGCTCTGCTCCCCAGGACCACTGCTGGCCTCTCTGCACGTTGGAAGGGCCCGGGCTGATGGGACCAGCTTGGAGGACAGTGGAGCATGTATGGTTGTGTTCAGGACTTGAGCTTTTCCCTTCCTCTGGAAGCCATTCCCTTCCAAGGAGGGAAGGTTCGCAACTCAGCAGGGACTGGAATTAAGATGAGTGAAACCAAACATGCAGCTGGGAGAGGACACAGCACTTGAAAACGATTCCAGTGGCGTGACAACTTGTTGCAGTCCTATTCCAAGCGTCTCTTTGCACTCTAGGCTTTGCAGACTGAAGTGAACTTGGAGGGCTCATCCAGTAACAGTCAATCTGCTACTGCTTTAATAGAACACCCCCCATTCCCATAGAGCAGCCAAGTAGCTCTTCAGCCAGTGCACCTAAAGGAGTATTTCTGTAAGGCTTTGGGACTGGGAGCTGGGGAATGCCACTCTTCCAAGGGCTAGATACACAGTGGGAGAAAATAACTTCCCCAAAATAGACTGTTGGAGATCTGAGGAAATACACAACATTTCCAGGGTTACTTTTCCCCTCAATTCAAAGGTAAAATTGTGCTTCAGACCTTTTTGAAGGAATTGGGACAATGGTGGGAAGGGTTGATCAAAGGTTTAAATACAGCATGAAGGGGGAGGTAAGTCCTGGATGTTGTTGATGGGGAGAAGGGAGGTGGTGTACCTCAATGTGTTCCTCAGCAAGTGTGTCAATCTCAGAGCCAACCAAGGTAGTAGCACCCAGGTTCCTCTTCTGCATTGCTCACTCCTGTGTCTCACTGAGGAGCAAAACAGTTTCATCAGAGACCACGCTTCCATCAGTGCTACCTCGGGTCCTTTGATGTTCAGAACAGACTAGAGGTGACTCACGCTTTACAGGTAGTTTATCAACCTACCTTGAGCCAGGTGCTGAGGAGCACTCAGCACAGGATCCCTTTACAAGGGTGCTGCTCTATCTAGTCGCAAGTTACCTCTGGAACTGCTCCAGCAGCTCTGCAGTAGTATGGCCTGGCTCTGAACAAGGGGCTGCACTAAAATCAGCTTTTATCATTAAATCTCTTGGTTTCAGCAGTTAACCTTATTTTTTAAGGGTGGAAATAAGGCTTTAGGGAAGAGCACCCTTCAGAGAATCCCACACCCAGCGCTCACGTGAACCAGGATTTGAGGCTGGATCAGGGATTATAGTGTATGGCCACAACACTCTCCTTAAAACCCACGCCCAATTGCTTTAGCATGGATGAGCAGAGAACCACATGCTGTAACCATAAATCCATCCAGGAACAACGCTGGAGCGTGAGCAGCAGCTCAGGGAGGGGATCCTGCCCTCTGCTGTGCTCTGTGAGACCCCCCTGCAGTCCTGATCCAGCTCTGGGGCAACAGCACAAGAGGGATGTGGAGCTGTTGGAGCGAGGCCAGAGGAGGCCATGGAGATGCTGCGAGGGCTGGAGCAGCTCTGCTCTGGAGCCAGGCTGAGAGAGCTGGGCTGGGGCAGCCTGGAGAAGAGAAGGCTCCTGAAGGGGAGACCTCAGAGCAGCTCCAGTGCCTAAAGGGGCTGCAGGGAACCTGGAGAGGGGCTTTGGACAAGGGATGGAGGGACAGGACAGGGGAATGGTGTAAAACAAAAGAGAGGAGATTTAGACTAGATAAAAGGAAGAATATGTTCAACAATGAGGGTGCTGAGGCGCTGGCCCAGGGTGCCCAGAGAAGCTGTGGCTGCCCCATCCCTGGCAGTGCTCAAGGCCAGGTTGGACACAGGGGCTTGGAGCATACCTGCTCTAATGGAAGGTGTCCCTGCCCATGATGAGCTTTAAGGGCCCTTCCAACACAAACCCTTCTATGAACATAGAGGTATGTCAGTGCCCTCCAAACCATGAAACTAATGAAGGGAAAGGAGAGGGAATACAAAGAGAACAGAGATACTTGCCGGGCCTGTTCTAACCTGCCTTGCTTTTCACCCTCCCCCAGACCCTTCCTGCCTTGTGCAGCGTAATAAACACTGATTAAAGTAGGTTTAACATGAAGGGCTAAGGTGCCATCTCAGAAGGCGGCTGCCCCCCCCATGAGCAGAGAGCTCTTAGGCATACGCAGCCACAAGGTATGTCTCAGAAACAAGACATCAGGGGCCAGCACACTCCTGTGGCCATCCTCCCCCTCGCCTTCAGGCCCCTTCAGTCTAACCCACCATCCCAGCGGTGCCACGTCCTCAATGCATCCTGCCCTGCATCCACTGCTCCCAAACCGAGCATCTCCTCTCGCACGGCAGCTGTTCTGGTACCAAAGATGATGGCAGTCCTGTGTTTTCTGTGCTTTTTCTCCACCTCCAGTGTCTTGGCTGTGCTCAGAGTCCGGGAGGAAGGGCAGGGGAACCTGGGCAGTTTATGGATGCAGTGGTGCCTGTTTGCAGTACACTAAGAACTGGAAGTCAGCAGAGGTCCTGGGTACTGCACGTCTGGCTGCTTGGATGCTGTGGAGAGGAGCTTTGCAGGCTGTGCATGAAGAGATCTGCAACAGAGACACAAGTAGCATGTATATCACCCTCCTGCCTCGCTGCAGTCAGCTGCCACCCCTTGGAACTAGCCCAAAACCCATCTCGGCTCCAGAGTACTGCTGCTAGGCAACTGGGTGGTGGTGACAAGCAGTTGTGACAGCACCGAAGAGCCGTGGCCGCTCTGCAAAGCTGCTATATATAGTGCAGCTGATGTGCAGTGCAGGCTCTCCTCTGCTGGCCTGCCAACCGGCTGCCAAAGCCGGCCACTGCAGCAGGCAGGGCGCCAGCCACCCAGCCTGAGGGCATGGGCTGTCACTGCTGCTGAAAACACACTGCTGCGAGCACACGGACCCCTTCCCTTTGCTGTGAGCACATGGACCCCTTCCCTCTGCTGCTGAGCACACGGACCCCTTCCCTCTGCTGCTGAGCACACGGACCCCTTCCCTCTGCTGTGAGCACACGGACCCCTTCCCTCTGCTGCTGAGCACACGGACCCCTTCCCTCTGCTGCTGAGCACACGGACCCCTTCCCTCTGCTGTGAGCACACGGACCCCTTCCCTCTGCTGCTGAGCACACGGACCCCTTCCCTCTGCTGCTGAGCACACGGACCCCTTCCCTCTGCTGTGAGCACACGGACCCCTTCCCTCTGCTGCTGAGCACATGGACCCCTTCCCTCTGCTGCTGAGCACACGGACCCCTTCCCTCTGCTGCTGAGCACACGGACCCCTTCCCTTGCTGTGAGCACACGGACCCCTTCCCTCTGCTGTGAGCACACGGACCCCTTCCCTCTGCTGCTGAGCACATGGACCCCTTCCCTCTGCTGCTGAGCACATGGACCCCTTCCCTCTGCTGCTGAGCACACGGACCCCTTCCCTCTGCTGCTGAGCACATGGACCCCTTCCCTCTGCTGCTGAGCACATGGACCCCTTCCCTCTGCTGCTGAGCACATGGACCCCTTCCCTCTGCTGCTGAGCACACGGACCCCTTCCCTCTGCTGCTGAGCACACGGACCCCTTCCCTCTGCTGTGAGCACACGGACCCCTTCCCTCTGCTGCCGAGCACACGGACCCCTTCCCTCTGCTGCGAGCACATGGACCCCTTCCCTCTGCTGCTGAGCACATGGACCCCTTCCCTCTGCTGCTGAGCACATGGACCCCTTCCCTCTGCTGCGAGCACATGGACCCCTTCCCTCTGCTGCGAGCACATGGACCTCTTCCCTCTGCTGCTGAGCACATGGACCCCTTCCCTTTGCTGTGAGCACATGGACCCCTTCCCTCTGCTGCCGAGCACATGGACCCCTTCCCTCTGCTGCCGAGCACATGGACCCCTTCCCTCTGCTGCTGAGCACATGGACCCCTTCCCTCTGCTGCTGAGCACACGGACCCCTTCCCTCTGCTGCTGAGCACACGGACCCCTTCCCTCTGCTGTGAGCACACGGACCCCTTCCCTCTGCTGCTGAGCACATGGACCCCTTCCCTCTGCTGCTGAGCACACGGACCCCTTCCCTCTGCTGCTGAGCACACGGACCCCTTCCCTTTGCTGTGAGCACACGGACCCCTTCCCTCTGCTGTGAGCACACGGACCCCTTCCCTCTGCTGCTGAGCACATGGACCCCTTCCCTCTGCTGCTGAGCACATGGACCCCTTCCCTCTGCTGCTGAGCACACGGACCCCTTCCCTCTGCTGCTGAGCACATGGACCCCTTCCCTCTGCTGCTGAGCACATGGACCCCTTCCCTCTGCTGCTGAGCACATGGACCCCTTCCCTCTGCTGCTGAGCACACGGACCCCTTCCCTCTGCTGCTGAGCACACGGACCCCTTCCCTCTGCTGTGAGCACACGGACCCCTTCCCTCTGCTGCCGAGCACACGGACCCCTTCCCTCTGCTGTGAGCACATGGACCCCTTCCCTCTGCTGCTGAGCACATGGACCCCTTCCCTCTGCTGTGAGCACACGGACCCCTTCCCTCTGCTGCGAGCACATGGACCCCTTCCCTCTGCTGCTGAGCACATGGACCCCTTCCCTCTGCTGCTGAGCACATGGACCCCTTCCCTCTGCTGCGAGCACATGGACCCCTTCCCTCTGCTGCGAGCACATGGACCTCTTCCCTCTGCTGCTGAGCACATGGACCCCTTCCCTTTGCTGTGAGCACATGGACCCCTTCCCTCTGCTGCCGAGCACATGGACCCCTTCCCTCTGCTGCCGAGCACATGGACCCCTTCCCTCTGCTGCTGAGCACATGGACCCCTTCCCTCTGCTGCTGAGCACACGGACCCCTTCCCTCTGCTGCTGAGCACACGGACCCCTTCCCTCTGCTGCTGAGCACATGGACCCCTTCCCTCTGCTGTGAGCACACGGACCCCTTCCCTCTGCTGCTGAGCACACGGACCCCTTCCCTCTGCTGCTGAGCACATGGACCCCTTCCCTTTGCTGTGAGCACATGGACCCCTTCCCTCTGCTGCTGAGCACACGGACCCCTTCCCTCTGCTGCTGAGCACACGGACCCCTTCCCTTTGCTGCCGAGCACATGGACCCCTTCCCTCTGCTGTGAGCACACGGACCCCTTCCCTTTGCTGTGAGCACATGGACCCCTTCCCTTTGCTGCCGAGCACATGGACCCCTTCCCTCTGCTGCCGAGCACACGGACCCCTTCCCTCTGCTGTGAGCACACGGACCCCTTCCCTCTGCTGCTGAGCACATGGACCCCTTCCCTCTGCTGTGAGCACACGGACCCCTTCCCTCTGCTGCGAGCACATGGACCCCTTCCCTTTGCTGCTGAGCACATGGACCCCTTCCCTTTGCTGTGAGCACACGGACCCCTTCCCTCTGCTGCTGAGCACATGGACCCCTTCCCTCTGCTGCTGAGCATACGGACCCCTTCCCTTTGCTGTGAGCACATGGACCCCTTCCCTCTGCTGCTGAGCACATGGACCCCTTCCCTTTGCTGTGAGCACACGGACCCCTTCCCTCTGCTGCTGAGCACATGGACCCCTTCCCTCTGCTGCGAGCACATGGACCCCTTCCCTCTGCTGCTGAGCACATGGACCCCTTCCCTTTGCTGTGAGCACATGGACCCCTTCCCTCTGCTGCTGAGCACATGGACCCCTTCCCTCTGCTGCTGAGCACACGGACCCCTTCCCTTTGCTGTGAGCACACGGACCCCTTCCCTCTGCTGCTGAGCACATGGACCCCTTCCCTTTGCTGTGAGCACACGGACCCCTTCCCTCTGCTGCTGAGCACACGGACCCCTTCCCTCTGCTGCTGAGCACATGGACCCCTTCCCTCTGCTGCTGAGCACACGGACCCCTTCCCTCTGCTGCTCTTACTTCTCTGTATTGCAGAGAACAAGAGAACAAGCAGCAGCTTCCTCTCCCCTCAGGCCTGCTTGTACACTCCATTTAAAGGGAGCTGTGCATTTGTTTTTCCCTATAATCATGAAGTGCAGCAGCATGGCCTGGATGTAGCTAGGAGTGAGTCATCCATCCTTCAGCAAGCCAATCTCAGACTAAGTGCGCATCCTGCACCCTTGTGCTTTGGCTCTATTAGCACAGCTCGTAAGGCAACCTTGTTGCCTGGGCAAAGGTCTGTTATTTAGCCAAGTAACTTGTGCCTAAGGTCTCCTCCCCTGGTCTTCTCTCCTTCCCCCCAGCCTCTCGCCAGGTCTCTCCCCTTCAGCAGCTTGTCTTTGAGATAAAACAGAGCTGCTCTACTTGTCTCAGGACGGTCTGCAGAAGGGGAAGGTTGGAATGAGAAGAATGGGACGGAAGAATCACATTTACAAGAGTCACTGCCCGGTGCTCTGCTACCTTTACTGTCCAAATCCCAGAGCTCTTACCTCCTGTGGGTCTCCGTTCAGCCACGCAGTCAGATTTCCTACGTTGGGATCTGTGAACCCTTTCTTCCCCTCATTCACCAGCACGGGCTTCTCCGTCCTTGTGTGCCAGACCAGGATCTGAGGAAGCAACAGACGTCACTGCCTGCACTAACAACTCTTCCTGCACCTTGATCAACGGTGCAATTTCACCGCCTACCCCGGGGCCTAACGGAGAGCGGAGAGGAGGTTTGCATAAGGCTTCATTTGGGCAGCCCTGCTGCTCTGCAGGGTGCACAGGAACAGCCCATTTTACAGTGTGCTGCCTTGGGACATGAACCTGCTCCTTCCACGGAGTTAGCAACCACCTTCCTCAAGAGCCTCATCAGCCTTGGCAGTGAGGTAAGGCAGCTCCCTCCTAAGCAGAGCCACACGTGTACCCCCAGAGCCAGCTCCTTACTCAGGTTGCTGCTTATCCTGCTCCTACATCCTTGGCCAGTGTGGAAGCAGTAAAAGGAGTTTCCAGTGCATCTTCATCATCCGTCAGTGGAGCGAAGCCCCAGATGCAGGAGGTGGGCGCAGAACACTCCCCACCTTCCACATGCACATGGTCGGTTCAGAACCCAGCAAGCGTCTGTCTGCCAGATCACCCCAAAACCCCATACACATCTCCTTTGCTGTGCTGGCCTCACACTGCCGCTATCTGTGCCATGTACAGTATGTTGCTTAAAGCCCCTCTCCTGCTTAAACCAGAACTGAAGCTTCTGCTAAAGCTTCCCTAAGTCTTAGCAGCAAAATGTGATACAGAGTCGTGAGATGGTTTGGATTGAAGCCCCTCTCCAGGTTTGCTGTAGCCCCTTTAGGCACTGGAGGGCTGTTTAGGAGTCACCATCTGCGGGATGAGAACGGGAACACACATAAATTGAGGAGGTCTGGCATTCCTGGAGGGGGTTCCAGGCGAGCAGTTTGGCAGCTGTGCTGTTCCGCTGCATGGAAGCTGTTTAAAACCCTCTCCCGTCACCAGACTCCATTACATGCGTTGCTTTGCTCCCAGAACCTGGGTTGCTGGGAGCAGCTTCATCCCTTCAGTTACAGCTTCATCCCTTCAGTTACAGCTTCCTGCTTCCCTTCACCTGCTCGCACCGATGTTTGCTGCCTTGCGGGGTTTCCTCTTGTTGCCATGACAATGCTCAGCACAGTTAATCCCAGGCTGTGCAATTGCACACCCGGGGCCCTGCGAGGAAACGAGGGCACGTTCTGCTTCTAAAGGATGAACAAACCCCTTTGCAAAGCCTTTGGTTAAAGGAGAGCACCCCAAGAAGCTGTTGGACCAAATCTGCCTCTGACACGAGCCGCTGCGGGGCTCAGTGTCACCAACCGGGGCAACAGAGACCAGCTGCCAACAGGCAAGTAGCCCTACAGTGGGAGAGGGCCACAGGGTTCCAAGCACACAGGAGGGGTCGCAGTGGTTCTGGTTTGAGATGGGGGCTATACAACACGAAGGAAAAGAGACCAAGCTGCAGTGACAGCTTAGCCTCCTCCCAGCTTGTGCTAACCCGAATTCCTGCATCTCTAAGGCTCTCTTCCGCACTGTGGGGATTCTCTTCTCCCAGCGAACACAGCTCCCTTCTCCCCATAACTCTTGCTTTTCTTCTGTGTCAAGAGAATCGAGGCCACTGCTGTTAAATGAGCTCAAACTAATCTTCGGCTGTGCTTTGTGCCTTGTGATGGGTGATACAGACAACACACCAGACCATGAGAAAAGGTTACAGCAGCCTGATTCGAGCTATTGCAGCTGCGGCAGAGAGCTCCACGTCCAGCACGGAGCAGTGAGGGCAGCGAGCGCTGCAGCACCCGAGCTCCTCAGGTGTAAATGACAGCTTTACAGGGGACGGCACTGCAGAGCAGTGCTGGTCACTAACCAGGTCAAGGCAAGGCCAAAAGGACCCTCCATGCCCGTCATCCAAACCAACGGCTCGAGCGCTGCGGTGCGTGAAGCTTCCCCAGCACAGCGCAAGCACTGGTCACCAGCCTCCATGAAGAGGAGCCAAGCGACGGCACGATGGGGCTGGCGGCGCTGTGCGGCCCCTGGGCGCCCACCCCACGGGTGAGGAGCAGACCGTACCTTAGTGCAGTTGGCAGCTTTGGGCTCCAGGTCGTTGAGGGTGACGAGCTCCCGGAGCAGGCTGCTCTCCTGGTAGCCCCCCTTGACTCCTCGCAGCTTGAAGTACGCCTGAGGTCTGTGGAGGATGAGCCTGAGGTTCACAGCAAAGCCTGCCATGTCTATGGCGAAGGGGCGGTGCGGGTCGAACACCGTCTTCCAGCCGTAGACCTTGCCCGCGGCGTTCACGCGGGGGGACTCGTAGCGCAGCCCTCCGACGAAGGCCACCGGCCACACCGCCACCTTCCTGGTGCTGCGCATCTGCAGGGGCACAGAGGGACAGGCTGCAGGCAGCCCGCATCCTGCTCAGCACCGCCTCTAGAGCCGAGAACCTGGGCTGTGCTCCCCAGCTGCAGAGCTCGGCACTCGCCGGCACGAGGACGAGCACGGGGCAGCTGCAGAAGCAAAGTGCTTTGGAAAGCGGCACAAGAGGAATGGGCAGTCACTGAAACAGCAGAACCAGGGAACGGGTTGGGTTGGCTTAAAGCTCATCCAGTTCCAGCCCACAGGCAGGGACGCCTTCCACTAGAGAAGGTTGCTCCAAGCCCCCCGTCCAACCGTGGCATGAGCTCAGCACTAACCCCAAAGCTGCCGATAATAAACATAACTGAGACTGAAGAGTGGGGTTTTGTCCAAAGGCCTTTAGAGCTGTGAGAGAGCAGCCCCCCACACAGACAGCACCGGAGATCAGGACACACAGGAGGGAAGAGCCACCGGGAATGCAGGAATGGCATATCGAGGAAGCAGGGTGAAAGCCAAGGAGCCTGAGCTGCAGTCTCAGCCTGTGCGGCAGAGCAAGACTCAAAGCATCTCTAGAGTGAGGCGCTGCAGCTGCAGCCCACACCTCAGGGCCAGGTGAGCCTTTCCAGAAGCTCCCAGCATGCAGGATGATGCTCCGTACCTGCTCCTACCCCCTGTGGAAGGATGCTGGATGCCTCCACTCCCTGCCGAGTCAACAGGCACAGACAGGAGCCACGAGGGGCCACGCGAGGTGCCTGCACTCGCAAAGGCAGCTGCTCTGAGTGCCGGGCTGCCCTCTCACCCAGGCCCTCTCTGCTGGCAGGCTCAGCCTCCAGCCCGCTCTCAGCCCAGGCTCTCAGATCAGGGATCCCCCCGAGCTCATCTCATCACTGCTAATTGCAGCAAACAAGACCAGAGCAGCTCTGGCACTTGCCCTTCTGCATTATACACATGCAAAGAGCAGCCCCTGCCCACAGGGAACAACAGCGGGTGTCTTCTGCATTTCAGAGCACGTTTCAGCAGCTCCACGTGACCTTAAACTGCAGCTCCATATCAGAGAGAAGCCTCTGCAAGCAAAGCCCACAGGTGACTGAAGGAACCCTTTCTGCTTTATTCATGTATGGTGTCTGTCTCGAGATGCTGCCAGAACCAGGCTCAAAGGGGGCTGTGGAAGAAAGGCATTCATCTGGATTTGCTTTTGGCTTTAAAAGCTGCATATTCCTGTGGCTATCGAGGCTAAAGTGAAAGCCATCAGGGGAGGGAAAGGAGGCATATGTGGAGCAAATAAGTAGGAGCTGCCTGCTATGAAAGCTGGCAGCAGGTGGGGAAGGAAGCAGTCCCCACTTCTCATCCCTTGCCGCAAGAGCAGTCCCCTCCAAGGCAGTGTGAAGGGCTCCACCTCTCTGGGAGAAGGACCAAGCACAAACCCATGCTCCTCGTGTGTGCAGCGAGGCCATTGGAGAAGATGGCCCGCACGACACCATGCAGGCATAGCTCTGAAAGGGCACTGCTGCCTTTCAGTGCAGAGCGGGCACCAGGCTCCTGACAGCTCCGGGATTCAACCAGTGGGCGCTGTGGGATGAGAGCAAGCACAAGCAAACAGCCAGCAGGGAGGAGAAACCCCAGGAACTCCTCTAACAAGAACAAACACCAATTCACAGGCAGCCAAGTGCAATACAGAGGGACGGTGGCAGAAGTGGATAACATCCGCTCAGGAACCAGCTGGAAATCTGCTGCAGGGTGGTGCATGCAAGGAGGGTGGACACGTATGTTGTGATGTTCCACTCCTCCAGTACTCCCCACAGGGAAAGGCAGCTCCTCCTTAGCTTTCTTTACAGTAGAACCTACCCGATTTGATGCCACTAGGGTTCCCATCACTTCACATAGGACGACTGTGCTCCGAGAGCTCAGGAGAGGATGCGCACAGCATCCCCTTGGCTCAGTGCACAGCATCCTTTAGCCGCCAGGTCCCAAGCTGCAGGTGAGCCCAGCAGGGCCTTACCTCCTCAAAGAGCTCCAGGCTGTAGGTGTTGTCATCGTCGGCGAAGTACACAATGCCAGGCTGGCTGCTGTTCTTGTTGAAGGTCTCCCTCAGCCACCTCAGGGCAAGGTTCCTCTGCATGGTCCCGCGGGGGATGCGGGGGTCCCGCATGTCCCCCCGCAGTTTGTAGTTGCGCTGGGGTCTCCACGTTGAGGTGGGTGTAGTTGAGCCCCGTGTCCCGCAGCAGGCGGGTGATGAGGGGTGTGCGGCGCTGGGAGTCCTCCACCAGGATCCAGTGCAGGTTGGGGACATGCAGGAGGGTGTTGGCCAGGCGGGTCAGCTCTGCCTTCTGCACGGGCCGGCTGTAGGTGGGGGTGATGACGTGGATGGTGGGAAGGGTGTCTGACCACGGGGGTGGGCGGGTGTAAACATACTCTGTCCTCACCACCTCCACTATGTCCCGCTCCGACAGGCAGTATTCCTTGGAGTCCAAGCCTGCAGCGAGATCACGCTGGGAGTCACCACCATCATCTGAGCAAGGGTACGAGAGAGAAGAAAGAGCTGCATGGACTCAGTCCTCCAGCACCCCCCCAGCTGAGCCCACAGGCTGGTTGCTAATAGCAGGTCACCCTCCTGGGTGCAGAGGACAGGAAACGAGCTCCGATGGATGGAGGCTTCCGTAAACACACGCATAAGTAAAGGCATCAGGGACAAACACACAGGAGGAAAGAGGGTTCTGCGGATAGAAAAGCAGCACCAAGCAGCGCCTGAGTGCTCAGAGCAACTTCCATACGCGCCCAGAATCAGAGAGTACCAGGCTGGAAGTGACCTCAAGGATCATCTGGTCCAACCTTCCCAGGCAAAGCTACAGAAGAGACAGGCTTTCGTACAGCAGTTAGACCTAGATAAGGAAAACGGCAACGGGGATGGATGATGTGTCATTCCCAAAGAGCTCCAGTGCTCTGGGCACCATGTTCAGTGGGACAGGACATGGAGACACCTGGATTGGGAGGCAGGGAGCTAACGGGTGGTAATACCAAGGCAGTGAAGATCTCCTAGCAGCATCACCCTGGGAGACCCTGCAGCAACTGACAGGCCTGGGATGGGGCATGGGGAAGCAGGGAAAGACACACTTCAAATCCAGAGATGGAGGGGGGAATCAAAGCCTGTAAGTAAGTCTCTTGTCCTGCAGAGACTCTCACCTGTAACCTCTCCTCAGGAAGGCCCTCCCAGTCTCTGAGCATCACTTTCCGCAAAGCAGAGTGAACAACAAACAGCATGCACGCCGGATACAATGATCCAAACTATTCCTTGCGAACAGAATCCTTCCTATTCAGCTAAAGGGAAGAAAAGGTCCTGCCCCTGCTGCTTTCCCAGGGTGTGACTTTCACACTTCCTGAACCACCGCAGAGCAGCAGGAGCACCACAGTCTACAGTCAGGGAATGGCGGAGGTGAAGGGGCACCTCCATTCAGTGCCTGAGGCAGCTGCTCTCTAGTAGACACATCCCACTTGGAGCTGTGGGGTTTGCAAACTGAGCGACTATCAGGTGAGAAAGAACAGACCAGACATCAGATGTGACCCAGCAGGGCCATAGCATGCTGCTCGTCCAGCACCACAGACTTTGACAGCAGCCCTGAACTGGATGAAGGTCTCCTACTCCATGGCGCTGATGGAGAGAGATGTGTATATCTGGTGGGGATGGACAAGGATGAGGCTGCCTGCACGTGCTGGTGTAAGACAGAGCACACCAGCAGACTCTGAACTGCCAATTCCAAGTGTTCGGCCAAAGAAGAAGCATCTTTGGAGGGTGGGTGCAAACATGACATTGAAAAGGGGAAAGAATCCTCCATAGAAAGGGACCAGAGAGGGGAAATGAAGTGGCTTGCTTCCCCTCACACAAGCCTCCCCATACCAACCTGCAGCAGAAGGGCAGAGCCAAGAATGAAGCCTGCAAGAGCTCTCACATCCTGTGGATACTGCTGCTGTGCCAAGAACAGGATAAAAATTAGGCCCTTCTGGCCAGAGGGGATCCCTCGGAACTTCCTGCATCAACCTGATTTGGGCCAGGGCTCTGTTTAACGCTTTGTGTGACAGGTAGTGTGGGAGCTGATGCTCTCACAGCATTGGAACTGCACGGATCCTCAGGTGGGATGCTGGCTCTTGCCTTCTTCAAGAGCAGGAGCACCAGTTGGCTGCTTTCCTGAGGACACTTACAGGTGCTCTTTGCCTCCCATCTCCCAGAGCTGTCTCAAGTGGCAGCTTTGCTTCCTCTGCTCTTTTGCTTCTGCAGCTTTCCTGCTCAACTGACTTGTGTGCAGGGACAGCAGGAAGGGACTCCTCTGCTATGGATCACCATCCAACAAGAACAAAGAAAAGCATCTTCCTTCAGGACTCAGGATTTAGGCCACAGAGAGCTCTCCAAGTGCAGTAAGCACATCCTATGGCTTGGAGTTTGATGTGTGTGAAGAGCCCCTGTGAGCACTGGGCTGTTCCTACAGCAGAAGTGGGGAGGCTTCTGCATGAGCATGGACTGGGAACTGAGATGAGCATGGCTGCCATGGAGGAATGAAATGAGGGAGGAGATGAGGACGAGGGAGGGATGCACAGACTGGGCATGGGCTGGTTTGAGTTCTCTCACCCTTGTGCACTGCAAGCAGTGGAGCAATGGTGCTCTGGTGCCAGACGGTGATTAGTAGTGTCCAGGGCAGAACTATCAGCACGATAGCCAGGATGTCTCGTCTCTTCGGCATCTCCAAGACTGACTGGACCCACAGCTCCTCATTACCTGACAGTGAGAACCCCAGAGACAGAACAGCAGAGCACATGGAGAACAGGAATAAATGGGCAGGAAGGAACAAGGACACAGAGAGAGAACGCGAGAAGGAGAGAGCAGCAGAGGCAACACGGCTCGTGGGTCTTACCAGTGCTTACAACCCACCCATTGCAGAAGCAGGTTTGGAGGGGCCTTGGCTGCTGACACCAGGAGGGCACTTCTGCAGCAGCAGTGCTGGAGCTGCCAGCAGGAACCTCAGGGACTCATGTGGAAGGAAACCTGCAACACAGCACAAAGGTGAGTAGGCAGAGAAGGGCACTACGCAGCGCTGCACAGGGCTTCACAGGCCTCCTCAGGAAGAGCTAATCAAAGCTGGGCACTGAGCAGCAGCAACGGGTCCCATCCCTTCAGTGTGCTCAGAGCTTTGCTTCCCTTCACATCCATCTCCTCAAGCAAAAGCTGCTCAGTGCTGCATCAGTGCTTGACCATGCCCAGCGGAAGAGGACCCTTCATCCCCCAGCCAGCCAAACCTCACACCACCACATGCCAGGCCCATGCCATGGGAGGAAGCAGAGACCATAGTGATTCTGTGACCCACCAGACCCTCTCCCTAGGCCAGGCAGAGCACTTGGGCTGCCTGTGCCTGCTGCCTTGGGAATACAGCTCCAGTGAACCAGTGACCCTGTGTTTTGCCCATCACTGTCTTCCCCTCAGCTCGGACCATCCCGCTGGCATCTCTGAGGCAGCTGAGGCTTCCAGTGGCTCATTTCTTCCATCTCAGGGGTGTTGCAACTGGAGCATGTTAAGCTGCCACGACGGCTCAGGTTGATTCAGTATAAGCCCATACAACATTGAAGCAGACTGTGTTTTATCCAAGTGTCTCAGGCAAGCAAAGTACATCACTTAGGGATCCACATGATGGACAATCTGCATACATGGGTACCACTTTAGTACCACTGCTCCCATGTGGGGCAAGGCATTAAACTGCTGCTAAAAGGGCTGCAGAGAATGGGAGTGCTGGAGAGATGCAGGCTTAAATCCCTCACTTGGCTACATGTGGGTTTTCCTTGCCTGTGCCTTGACTATAGAGTCAGCCTCCGACACTGAGCCCAGTGGAAGACTTGAAGTGAAATGGCTCCAAGAAGTCATGGCTTGTCCTTTGGGAGTGGGATTCAAGTTGCCGGACACAAGCAGCTCCGCACTTCAGTACTTCAGTCACAGAGGGGTTAACTTACTGGGGAAAACAAGGGGAACCTGCTACCTCCCACAGAGAAACCTGTGCCGGGCACCATCGACAGCAGCTGGGGACTCATCCACCTCACATACCCTGGAAGGGTCTCCAGCAGCAACAACCCCCAAACACACCCAGCTCTACAGAGAGATAGGTTTCCTGCAGGGAAGAACACGGAAGCAGCAGGGAACAGCTTTCACAGCTCAAGGATTTGCTCTGTGCAGCCACTTTCAAGGAAGCATCTCCCAGCAATGTGGATTTGCCCCTGTTTATGGTCAGGACTGGAGAAAGCAGCCAGGGAGGAAGGAGTTATTCCAGCACATCCCAGCCTGCTGCTGCATCCCTGTCCAGCTCTGTGAGCCAGAGACATCCCACTGGCCCCACGCTGCCAAAGCACACAGTGCCCTCGAGGAAGAGCATCTGGCCTCATCCTTGCTGTCCCTGCAGTTGCTCTCAGTGCCTCAACAGAGGACACTGGGAATCCTCTCATGCATCCAGAGCATGTCCCTTGGGCATCCCCACAGGGCAGAGCCAGAAGGGGCAGCTCTGACAAGCCTGCCCACCTTAGCTAGCTGTAAATGCACCCAGGGAAGGCCTCAGGCACTGAGAGGGGCTGAGAGGAAATGACAAGCTGAAAGAGCTGCTCAGAGTCAATGCAGAGCTCTGGCAAGCTGCCACAGTGGCTGGCATGCAGCAAATGGCCCTTTGTCAGGGGCAGCTTCCTCCCAACACAGTGCCCGTACCTTAACGATGCCTTTTCCCTGCCTCCTGCCAAGCCAGCAGCCTCCCACAGGACAGGCTGAGCCTGGGCTTCCTAGGATGGAACTCTTCCTCTCCGCGTCCTTCTGGGGCTGACTGAGCTCTCAGCTCCCTTTGCACCACCAAACCATGGGCTGCAGAGGTGACTGAGGTACCCACACACAGCGACTGTTACTGATGCTCCTTCCCTACACACAGCACACTCCACATGCCCAAAGGGACACAGCTCCTGTAGGGATCCCAACAGCAGATGGTGATTGGGCCCCTCACTGCAAGAGAGACGTTGAGGGGACCTTATTGCTCTCTACAGCTGCCCGGCAGGAGGATGGAGCCAGGAGGAGTTTGGTCGCTGCTCCCAAGGAACAAGGGAATGGTGGGACTTGATCTTAAAGCTCTTCTACATCCTGGCTGCTCCTATGATTCCATGGCTGGGGGAGAACGTGGGGCCACAGCCAGCACCTGACCCACGCTTCTGCGTGTGGGATCCACTGCTCTGCAGCAAAGCCATTTGCTCACTGTCAATTCCTGCAGTGATTTGAGTGCCTGGATGACTCCGAGGAGCCGGACTGAAGGACATGGGAAGAACTCCCCTGGGGCTGCTGTGAGCAGTAGCAAACCTGGATCATGGACTTCAAGCGTGCTTCCTCTCCACACAGGGTGAGGGCAGTTCTCAGTGTTCCAAAGCCACACTCCCACCTCAGCAGCACGTGTCAAAGGGTGAAATCCATTTGCTGCCGCGCACAACATCAGCCAGGAAATCCATGGCTGTACACTGCTGGTGACCGGAGCCACAGCTTCACAGTCTGACAAAGAGGGCTTGCCCTGCAGCCCCCAGATCCCTTGGGGCCCAACTAAATGATGCTTCTTGCTGCCGTTTATGGCACAAGGGAGGGTTGCCAAGAATTAGAACGGGGAAAAGGATGTTCCTCCTCAAAATACTCACTCTACCCCTGCTCCATCACATACAACTCTCCTCTTCCCGGCACATACCTTCAAACCCAAACCTGCCTTTGTTCAGATCGTCCACACAAGGTTTCTGCTGTCTCCTCCTCTGCAGGGAAAAGGAGCAGGAGGAACAAAGTGAAACAGGAAGTAACTGAAAGGATACTTCCTTTGCTTAGGCAAAAGACACAAATTAAGATACTCCTAACCAAAGGGGTTTGGCATGGTTGGAACCAACCTCGGCAGGGATCCCTTCCAACATGCTGGAAGCAGAAGGGCTGTGCCACACGGTGGCAGAGATTTCCCATTCTCCGGCAGAGGGCAATGGCGTCAAGGCCTGACAATATGAAAAGGGCATTCAGCTAATAAAGAGGCTGTAATAGATCCTGGAGCCACGTGTTCGGAACCTGCTGGATTATCAAACACTGACGGTTCTTCTTTGAAATGCAGTGAATTGGCCTCGGTGCTGGCCCTTGCTGTAGGAAACACGGGTTCCGTCCACAAGCTGGCTGTAGTTTGCCCTTCTCTCTTCCTGTGGGGCTGACAAGTGTCATTACTCCTTGGTTTTCCCCCACTGAACAGAAGTGATTTAGAGCATGTTAACCTAAAGGCTTGCTTGGGTTGAGTTTGGATGGATGGATGGATGGATGGATGGATGGATGGATGGATGTCACTGGAATGAACATACTGCCTAGATGTAATAAAAACACAGACAACCCCCCAAACAAACACAGTCAAACACCCCCTTGCATTGCAAACAGCCGGGAACAAGCAAACACAGGGCCAGGTCCTACAACAAAAGCTTTACAAAGCACATAAACACGTCAGGATACAAAGTATATTCTCACCAATAGCTTTTCCCCTTTGAGCCAATTGTCCCTAAACCTAAACACAGGGTTCCTTTCACCTCGGGGATGGGAATAGGTCTGATCTCTGCTGGAAAATGGCCCCAAACCAGAATAAAGGGCATCTCCAGCCCAGCAGACACTGGGGACAAGGGCTCTGTCAGCGGGATCACACATGGGCACTGTCACAAAGCCTCTCAGAGATGCTGGTGGTTGGCAGCAAGGGTTTGTAAAGCTCAGGCTATAAGAAAGGCGGTGATAACTCTTGCTCACTCGTTACTCCCTAAGCTATTAATGCCAACAACCCCCATAACTTTAATGGGGGCTGTTACAAGTGTAATAGCAAAGCTGCGGAGCTAATTACTGTTTGGTTATTAAGCAGGACATGAAGCTGAGTAATGAGCACACGGAACTGCTTGTTCTCCCAGGGTTTCTTCCCTGTGAGGGTGCTGAGGTGCTGGCACAGGGTGCCCAGAGAAGCTGTGGCTGCCCCATCCCTGGCAGTGTTCAAGGCCAGGTTAGACATAGGGGCTTGGAGCAACCTGCTCCAGTGGAAGGTGTCCCTGCCCATGGAGGGATTGGAACTGGATAAGCTTTAAGGTCTTTCCAACACAAACCAGGCTGGGATTCTCTGAGCCCCCCCGGAAGGCTGCACATCACCGTGACCAGCCTTGCACTGGAGCCGATTTGCACATCCCAAAGCTGGAATTGCAAGTCAAGAACAAATGGGATGAAACCCATGGATTAGCTCACAAAAAGAAATAATATGAGCCCATCTTCTCCGAACAACACTTACAATTTACAGCAAGCATGAGCAAAGTGGATCAAGGGAGCTCAACACCAGCACAATTAGCTTCTGGAACTTATTGCCACAGGATACTAACAAGAACAAGAACTTAACAGGATTCCAAACAGGATTAGTTGTGTATGTGAGTAAAATGCATATCCAGAATGAGAATGAGCCACCCACCAGTTTGGGAAACAGAAACCCTGGAGCTTCGGAGCTTCAGCCACTTTTGAACGAGCATCAGGAACTTCTCTTCTGCAGCTCCATCCTTCCCCCCATGCTGCTCCACCTCTGCCAGAGGTGGCCCAAGCTAGGAACAGGACAGGAGACGTGATGCTCTCCGGGGATGCGCTGGTTGTCATTCCGGGTTGGCAATGCTCGTTCCAGACTCCCTCCCCAGCCAGGCGAGCTGTGGGTGATAGGCCTTGGCTGTGAAAGCATTCCCAGCACTCAATACTTCTCCATAAACGGCTGCACTTCACACATGGGTTTTAAAAAGCATCTCCATCGTGATGGAAAGTTGTTGGATTTACAGCCCACTTCCAAAGGGAAAGACAAATGAGAGCTGTTTTCTTCAGGGAAATGCTGATGACACCCATGAGAAGTTGTTTGACTTTCTTTAAGGTTGAATGCTGAGGGAGTGCTCCAGCAAGTAGCTCCTTCAAGGGCTCCTCCATCAAGTCTTCTCAAGCTGGTGACACCACGACACCTTGAGTTATACCTTTGCTCAGCTCAGACCCCACCCACGCTGTCAGAACGACTCAGTCTCGATTTCCACCCCTATGGTTTGTATTGCACTGAGTATTTTCCTCATTGCTACCTTCCATAGATGTTAAAAAGTGACATTAACAAAGGATGACCCAATTTCAACAGGATTGGACTAAATTCCAAGGCTCCATAATAGGCTTTGCATGCGCTTTGTCCAAAGGGTCAGAAGACCTCCACGATACCCCCATGTAAGGGTGGCAGCGGGACCTAAGGACCAAGCCTCACCTTGCCAACCTGCAGGCAGAAGGCCACTGTCTCAGAGCCTGCAATACCCCAATCTGTTGTTATTGTTCCTTCTGTTGTTAGTGGTGGAGAGAAGCCCCGGGCTTTGACACTGCCTGCATGAGGGGTGTAGGATCCTGTGGCTCCATCCAGGTGCTGGGGTACACTGGGGGCTGCCTCTGACACTGGCACGTGGGACTATCACCCACGAAAAGCTGTGCTCAGCAAGCCACGAGCCCTCATTAGCTCTCCCTGCTGGCTCTGCAGGATGTTCCCAATGCCAGACCTGGAGCTGAGGCTGCTCGCCCCACACACTGCTGCCTCTTGGCTCGCTGTGGAGATGGGGCTGGGGCAGGCCCCACTGTTTGGCTGTGGGTCAGGGCACACAGTGGCACACAGCTCAGCACCTCCATACCCGAGACCTGCCTTCACAGCCTCCAGCACTCCCTTTGAATCACTGAGCTCTTCCCTAGCCCTGAAAGGAATTAAATCCTGCTCTATTTAAAAAGAGTTATTAATAACCTGATTCCAATGCATGCAAAAAGAAGGCTGGCAGCCAGCGAGCAAGCTGGCCTTCTCCACCGCAGCAAGCCACCACCGGGCACCTTGGCACCTTAAAAAGGGCTTTAGCTTGCAAAAGCCTAAATTCCTCTCTTTTCAAGAGCAAAATCCAGGGTCTTAGAGGTTGTTTTTTGAAGGCTGGAGGAAAAACCAACCTGCTGGCATCCAAATTCCCCCCGAGTGCTGCAAACACCAGCTGCTGCAAGCACCGGCCCCTGAAGATGCCACTGAAGGAAAACTGCTTTGCAGGAGCCGTTGCGGAGTTGCTTGATGGGGTGCGCATGTCCAGGCTGAGAGGAGCATCCACTGCCATGGTGCTCCTGCTCAGGGGACGCAATGTGTTGTCAATGCATCTCCTCCACACTAAGCAGAGTCCTTGTTAGATGCTGCCTGAGCAACAACCCCTCCAGCGTCTCAGCACCAGCACCTCAGCATCCCTCAGTGCCGCAGGATGGATTCCTGTGCCAGCAGCAGCGCTTGCAGGGGCAGGGCTGACTCGCAGCAGTTCCCCCCTGCAGTTTCCTCTCCTCTCCCCGGACAGAGACAGCAAAGACGCAGCACCTGGAGCTCACTCAGCTCCTTGGTCAGCCACAAAATCACAGCCAAGAGCATCAGAGCACCCTGCAGGGAAACCCCCAGCTCCCATTCACTGCTAGATGGCTTCCTTAAAGAGATGAGCCTCAAGTCCGAAGTGCTGCTCAGTGCTTGATGTCCATCAGTGCAGCCACGGACCTGCTCCTTGGAAGCAGGAAGGTCATTTGGAAGGGATCTCCTCCTGGATTTGGGCAGGGTCCCCAGGATGCACTCATCCTCCTTCTCTCACCTCCCGTCTCCACAGTGCACAGGAGGTCTCTGCCTGCCCAGGACCCTTTGACATGTCAGAATAACATGGACCCATCTCCCATCTGAGAGGCATTTGGAAGGAAATAAGTGCTTTTCTTTTGCCATGCCCCCATATGCCAATCCAATGAACCCAGAGCTATTCCAGCCCTGGCAAGGAGGTGGGATGTGGCTCTGGGTTTGCCTCTGGGTGGGACAGACTAACTCTGGCAGTTCCAATGGAAGCCAGGACCCAGCTCCATCCTCCCCTGTGGCTCAGTGCCTTTGGCTCACCTGCACCTCCGCTTGCTCTAGGGGTGAGATGAAAATAGCTGCTGCTGCTGGGCAGGAATCCCAGGGCTCGAGCAGGCTAAATACAGAAATGGCACGAGCACTGGCGCTGGCACTGGCAGAGCACAGCTCACACTGGCACTGGTGCTGGCAGAGCACAGCTCGCACTGGTGCTGGCAGAGCACAGCTCGCACTGGCACTGGCACTGGCAGAGCACAGCTCGCACTGGCGCTGGCAGAGCACAGCTCGCACTGGCGCTGGCAGAGCACAGCTCGCACTGGCGCTGGCGCTGGCAGAGCACAGCTCGCACTGGTGCTGGCAGAGCACAGCTCGCACTGGCACTGGCACAGGCAGAGCACAGCTCGCACTGGCGCTGGCAGAGCACAGCTCGCACTGGCGCTGGCGCTGGCAGAGCACAGCTCGCACTGGCGCTGGCAGAGCACAGCTCGCACTGGCGCTGGCAGAGCACAGCTCGCACTGGCACTGGCGCTGGCAGAGCACAGCTCGCACTGGCACTGGTGCTGGCAGAGCACAGCTCGCACTGGTGCTGGCAGAGCACAGCTCGCACTGGTGCTGGCACTGGCAGAGCACAGCTCGCACTGGCGCTGGCAGAGCACAGCTCGCACTGGCGCTGGCAGAGCACAGCTCGCACTGGCACTGGCGCTGGCAGAGCACAGCTCGCACTGGCACTGGTGCTGGCAGAGCACAGCTCGCACTGGTGCTGGCAGAGCACAGCTCGCACTGGCACTGGCACTGGCAGAGCACAGCTCGCACTGGCGCTGGCAGAGCACAGCTCGCACTGGCGCTGGCGCTGGGAGAGCACAGCTCGCACTGGTGCTGGCAGAGCACAGCTCGCACTGGCACTGGCACTGGCAGAGCACAGCTCGCACTGGCGCTGGCAGAGCACAGCTCGCACTGGCACTGGCGCTGGCAGAGCACAGCTCGCACTGGCGCTGGCAGAGCACAGCTCGCACTGGCGCTGGCACTGGCAGAGCACAGCTGGCACTGGCGCTGGCACTGGCAGAGCACAGCTCGCACTGGCGCTGGCAGAGCACAGCTCGCACTGGCACAGCACAGCTCGCACTGGCACTGGCGCTGGCAGAGCACAGCTCGCACTGGCACTGGCGCTGGCAGAGCACAGCTCGCACTGGCACTGGCGCTGGCAGAGCACAGCTGGCACTGGCAGAGCACAGCTCGCACTGGCACAGCACAGCTCGCACTGGCACTGGCGCTGGCAGAGCACAGCTCGCACTGGCACTGGCGCTGGCAGAGCACAGCTGGCACTGGCAGAGCACAGCTCGCACTGGCACTGGCGCTGGCAGAGCACAGCTCGCACTGGCACTGGCGCTGGCAGAGCACAGCTGGCACTGGCAGAGCACAGCTCGCACTGGCACTGGCGCTGGCAGAGCACAGCTCGCACTGGCGCTGGCAGAGCACAGCTCGCACTGCCCTCAGGGCCTGGCAGAGGTCACTGCTCCTAAAATCAAACTCAGCCAAGGGCCAGGTCTTCTGCAGACAGAACAAGCAACCCTCACCGGCAGAGCAGCACCACTGAACACCTCTCCCTGCTGCCCAGCTCCTGCCCTTTCCAAGAGCACCTTCACCACCTGAAGGAGCTTGACCTGCTTGGCCAAGCACTAAACTGTTGGGACACGCGGACATAGGGAACTCCAATCTACAAGAGGCACATGGAACGTGCCACAGAGCGAGCTGCAGACGCAGCTGATGGACAGACAGACTCCCCTGCAGTGCTTTACTTGCAAGGTGAGGAGCGAGACAGGCCCTTGGGGAGAACCTGGAGGGGTTTGTAATGGCTGCTCTAAGAATATTGTAATCATGCAGTAATTACAGTGCATCTCAAATCAGCCACACAAATTGCAGCCTTATTATGCCTGTCACCTACCTTGTGTGGCAGGGACACAGAGAGAGGCCACCCCCTTGCCCAAGGAGGGAACAGGGTTAGGAGACTCCCCGCACAGCCCCATCACACTCCAAGCCATGTGAGTGGCTTCCTCAAGCGAGCAGGACCACGTCTGTGCTCTCCTACTGCATCTCAAGGTACAACACTCCATTAGTCAGGGTGGTTTTACCTTTTCACAATGAAACAAACACCTGCAGGCACCAGAGCAGCCCTGGGGGTTTGATTGGAGCCCTCAGCCTTTCAAATGGCATTCCTGCAGATGAGTAAGCTTTAGAAACAAGAGGTACTGAACAATTTGAGTCAGCTGATAATGAGGCAGAGCAGTGGCTGGGACTGGGGGGAGGATCAGTGCTGCCTGGGGCCCTAAAGCAGCTCGGGAGACTGGGCCTTGCTGAGCAGTGCAGAATGCGGGCTGTGAACACGAGGGGTGCAGCACAGCTGGGAGGACATCCTGGCACACCTTCCCTCTGTCGTGCTGGCATCAAAGAGAAGAGCTTCCTCTTTCCATCCCTCTGGATGTGGTGCTTCTCATCCAGTCCCAAGCGCCTGCTATGGGCAGGGACGCCTTCCACTGCACTAGGTTGCTCCAAGCCCCCTCCAACCTGGCCTTGAAGTGCTGGCCTGAGCCTGATAACAGTTTCAGTAGTCCCAGCATCCTCGCAATGCCATGGACAATTACTCCTCCACAAAAGGCAGGGATGGGCATCTCCCCTCCTACCACCCTTTGGGCTTTATTTATGGAAAGGCACCTTTTATTGCCATTTGTGCTGCTTCCTCGGGCTGCTCTGCCAGGCTGGAGGCAGAGGCAGTATCTCCACCTCCAGGATGCAGACAGCTCCACCTTGCTGCCAAGGGATTCATCTTGGAGTGCTGTTATTCACAGTTATGCCTGCCAGGCCCCTTCTCAATACTCTTGGCTGCTTGCACTTGGAGAATCTCAGAGCTAAAGTAACTGGTAATTGATTGAATAACTACAAGGTACAAGCCTGAGCCACCCCAGAGCTGAACACTCACCACACCACGTTCTCTTTTAACCATGCCTGAGTCCGGCTGCTCCGGCCACGCTAGCACATAGAAATCCATCAGCATCCTTCCCTGTGCACGCCAACCGCTTCCCACACAGGTAGAGCTGTCCTGGGCTCACCCGTATCCCTCACATTCCACCCAGAGTTTTCAGTTGTAGCACTTCCTGATAAAAAGGATGCCAGGAACGATGCTCATCTAACTGAAACCCAGCCACAGCTTCTCCCTACCCCTTGCAGAAGGTCATTCCAGCAAGCTCTCTGGAAAGGAAGGTGTTAGAGTCATGCCTTGGGGATGTGCCGCTGCTATCAGACAGACACTGGAGTCTCTTTGCAAGCGACTCTGTACCCCCAATCTCCTGTTCATCCCAACGGATGAACCCACCTGACTAAACCTTCTCATGTCCATACAACCCCACGTTGCCCAGCCAAAGCCAGCCTCTCGTGGGGCCCTGCACCACTGCAAGAGGCTGGGAATGATGCAGTATTCCTGTATCTCCGCACAGCTGAAGGGAGCATGCAGACAGTGCCATAAGCTGGCTGGCAGGCTGCAGGGCTGGCAGGCTTGGGCCACATTCCACTTCTCTCTCCCAAATTAGAAGCCAAACGTGCCACTAGAAAGTCAGGTGAAAGCAAAAGGCTGCTTCTCAGGATCACTGCGTGAGGCAGCACCTTAAAGCATCCCCAGCTCCCAGGGTTCTGCCCTGGCACACACTATGAATTAATCACAGCTCCCCTCTCAGCCTGGCCTCAGCGAGAAGAGAGCAGAGCTGCTCCCATCCTCTGATCCCTCCGGGGGCTTCTCCAGCTTTGTGACAGTGAGGGACAGGAGTTAAGAGCCCTGTCAGGCTGCCCTCATCATCTGCTTGATGCTCCTCCAGCACGGCACTGCTCACCTCCTGGATGCTCCATAAAGCCCAGCCTTTCCTTAGGCTCGCAGTGACAGCTGCCCGCAGGGTGGAGGGGTGGCAGGACAAGGAGGGCATGGGAAGCGACATGGTGCCCACAGGAGGACAGTGACTTTAGCACGTTCTCATAGGGTGCTGCAGAGTAATTGCCATAGCAGGGAGGCATCTATTGTGCAGGAGTCCTGCAGAACAGGCTAGTTTGCCTTCCTTCCATCCGGACCTGGCAGTGTTATAGTGGGATGGGTGATGGCTTCCCTGCCCAGTGAAACACTGGGAATGATGTGTCCTGAAAACAAGCAGAGCACAGCAGTGCAGACCACGAGAAAGGTGCTTCCCACAGAACTAATTCCTGCCATTGGAATTGCATCAGCACGAGGATGGAAGACACGAGCTGGAGAAAGCTTACTTGGATGCGCTAGCCAGAAGCCCTGCAGGGTGTTGGTGTCTCAGCACAGCTCCAGGTTTCCTCTCCATGTCCCAGGCTATGGGATTCAGATGGATTTTGCACATGGAGAAGCTGGACTCTCCAAGCAGCCTCCAGTAGGTACAGGCCTGGCCCTCCCAGGACTCCAAGAGAAATCCATGGATACACATTTCTTCTTTAGCTTTAGAAGCTAAACAGATGGACAAACAAAGGATGGGCTCTAAGGCACCGAGCCAGGATGCTTCAGTACCATGGTGGTATTTATAGAGGAGCCCAGGGGGAGGTACCCCAGCACCCACTCCACTGTCACACTGCAGCTTGCTCAGCACCCACACACATATGCACCCAGAGCCACTCATTCCCAACAGAGCACAGCATCACCTTCACCCTCACTTTGTGCCTCCAGGACAAGAGTATGGGGTGTGCAAAACTGCACCTTATTGAAAGTGATGGGGAGAGGAGCGATGCTTTTACTGAGAGCTGGAGTGGGCCCCGAGTCACACTGGCATTCTGGTATGATAATGCTGGAAGCATTATAAATGCTTTGCATGCCAGACAAATCCTGGAGCAGGCTTCCAAATCCCCTCCAAACCCCACTGGCATCTCTGCAGTCTTCCATTCACGAAATCCAGAGCAGAGCCTCAGCATCCATCCTTTTGCTCCTTGCCTCCTTCCAGCTGGGTGGAAGTGAGGCAGAGTCAAGGTGTTTCTTCTGGATTAGCCTCCTCTTGTCTTCCAGGTGCTGAGCCTGAGGAAGAAACAGCTGGGGCATTCCAGACTGGCAGCTGAGCCAAATCCATGCCCTTTCCTGGCAGGAAGTGAAGTGCCTGGCTCTCCATGAGCTGTGGCACTGGTGAAACTGGAGCGGTCACCAGGCTGGAGCAGCTGTGCACGCCTGCCTCCAGATGAAGTCCCACTCACCAAAGGTCGGACGGGAGCTGCACTGGCCTTGCAGTGCCCATTTGCAGGGGGTTAGGGTAGGAGACACCCATCCCTGCCTCCTGCAGCGCCATGGCTGTGCATCCCCACAGCAGAGCTCACTGGTGGATTCTGCCTGCAACCAACAGGGACAATTCCAATTCCCATTAGGAGAATGCCTTCCCATGAGGCGAGCTGCACCCTGGAGATGCCCATTTCTCTTTGCTGAACATCTTCAGGACACTTCAGCAATGCTCCTGGCCACCCACCAGGCAGGAAGGGAAGGAGAGGCTCACAACTCCACTCTCAACTCCACTCTGCACAGTGCATCATTAGGCACAAGCTGCTGCTGTTTGAGAGGATACCCAGCCTCCAGCAGGCACAGTGGAAGGAACGTGGGGCTCAGTGGACATCTCTCTTCTGTGCTTCTCAGCAGCCCAGAGCTGAACAAGGGAGATCCCAATCCCCTCCCTGGAGGTTTCAAAGACAGGGTTTAAACTCCTTTCGGAGGTCTGTCGCACTTCAACTTCTCTCCAGTGCAGAGACTTCATGTTCCCACCCCAAGGACTCCGCAGTATCAAACCACATCTCGGGAACTAACGATAGTCCAGGGCAGTGTAGAGGCTGGAGCTGGGCCAGCAGTGACCAACGCATTAGCACACCCTCGGAGAGCTGATATATCACCTGCTCTTAAAGACCAGCACCGGAAGCCTCGCACAGACGATGAGCTCTTGTCCCATCTTTAGGGAAACAGCTCAGATCCAGGCAGGAGGGGGATTCGGAGCCTTTCTCTCTTTATTCTGCTGTCACTGCCAGGCCCATCAGCCCATGTTCAGCTGGATAGGATAGCTACAGGAGGGGTTTGTGAGATGGCAAAGCACTTGAAGCCATGTGATGCTTGGCCAGGACAGGGCGTTTCTCAGAGAGCACCACAGAGTATGTGCACATCTGCACACAGCTGTACAGGGGAAGGACAAACACTGCTATGGGCATGGGTAACACAGGTGTGCAAAGCTGCCTGTGCATAACCTGCCTTGGAAAGTGGGACCTGGTACAGGCTGAGAGAACAGGAGGGAAGGACTACAGTGGGACAAAGCCACCAGCACTGCAGGAGAGCAGGATCCGCTCCCTGGCACAGTGAAGCGCTCTCAGGGATTCCTTCAAGCTCCCGGTGCCTCAGCTCCCTAGAGGTGTGTTGTTCCCATTAAAGGATGTGGGAGGATATATTCAACAGTGACTAATGTGCTGTGTCACTTGGAGCTCTTGGGGTGTCCATGTGTCTAGATGAGGGTATGAAGGTTCATTCACCTTGAGGTCTCTACTCAGCAAAGCCCTTCTTACCTGCTGGAGGCGAATCCAGCCCACCCAAAGGCAATGAGCTGGGGCTCACAGGAGGGAAAGGAGACTCTGTCCTCACTCTTCAGCCCTTGTGCTTGGCTGCCACCACTCCTCCTGCCACCAGAGAAGGCAGGTAAGTGGTTCAGGAGCTCCACGAGCAAAGCTTGGCAGACAACATGATACAGAGAGCAAGGACTTGTGAAACAGACTCTGCAGATGTCATTGCTTCCAGAAGATGCTTTGCCTTTGGGTTGGTTGGAGCCACACCAAGTGCACCTCCAGCTCTATCCCCACGTAAGACCTAGAGCTACAGCCCACATCACTTTCCAAGGATGCTGCATGCAATGGAGGGTGAGAAAGCCACAGAGGGCATCAGCCACAGGGAAAGATGCTGCCCAAGGCCCGGTGTGTCCCCAGGAATCAGAGGTGTTGCTGGTGAGCCCCTGGGAAGCAGGCGCTACTCATCCCTGCAAGGCAAAATGCACAGGGAAGCAAGAAAGGACCAGCTCCTGCCTGCCTATGGGTTCACATCTGCCCACTGGGTTTGCTCTGAAGAATCCAGACCTGCTGGGTTTGAGCTGAGAGAAACAGAACAAGGGCAAAAGAGAGCAAAAGGCAAGTCTCCAAGAAACACCAAACCATCAAGCGCATCACTTGCCCTGGTGCTCATTTCCCAAGGCTTCTGCTGGTGCAGTGTGAGGGTGCTGGAGGAGATGAACAGGGCACAGACAGTTTTCCTCTCGGGAAGCACTGCTTTGACATGGAGCCAGCTCAGGACAGCGTGTGCTCACACTGGGACATTCCTTGGGCAGCTCAGGATGGTTGTCCCCACTCCAGGCAAAGCCAAGCTGCTCTTCTTGCCTCGGGAGGTGCTCAGCTGTAGAGTGAAGACTGGGAAGATGCAGGTCAAGGAAGGGAAGAGCAAATCGAGGCCTTGCTGCTGGATGTATCCAGGCACTTATCTTCCTCCATCTTTCATATTGAACCAGAAGAATGACATTAGTGCTCAGCTTCCTTCCCATTCAATAGCATCCACTGTCCTGCTGGCTCCCGTATCCAGAGCCTTGTTCCCTGCCACAGAATTAACCCTTGGGTGAAACCTCCTTCTAATTCCTTCCCCAGAGCACCTTCAGCAGTCCCAGTGCTCTGAAGCTGACATTGACCTGGTGCTACATACGGCAAGAAGGCCTTTCACCCTCTTTTCCCCAAGTGCCTCCATTTCCCCACACCTTTCTGATCCCCATTCTGTCAGGTGAGCCCCACATCCCAACCACTGTAACCTTGCAATAGGCATTGCAGAGCTGTGTCGGGAGAAGTTCATGGACAGGGCAAGCAAGAGCCTGGGTGAGTAGGGGAATTCTCTGATAGGAGCAAGGAGGAAACAAAGGAATGTCCTGGAGCTCCACAGCCCTCCTTCCATTTCCATTTCCATGTGCACCCCCCCAACCTCCCTCATTTACACAAGTTCACTACAGTTTAGACAGGTATGGACAGACCCCTCCAGCACACTGCAAAGGCTCTTCCAGTCCCAACGTTGGACTGTTGGCTCCTTCAGTGTGCAGAGACATCAAGTGATGGCTCCTGACTTCTGCACTGGGTGAACCCAAGTGGGTTCTTGTGTGACACATCACTACAACCCAAAGCAAATGCTTCCTAACCTCACGCCAAGAGCCATCAAGAAGCCCCTGAAGGCAAGGGGAGGATGGACAGCACAGAACAAATGGCTATAGCAGCAGCACGACACAGGGACACGCAGCCAAGACCTCCACTTGCTGGGATTAACTGGATCTGGGCTCCACAGCTGTCAACATCAGGCTCTCCTCAGTGCTTTCCCAAACATCTGGGCTAAACCACCTCCCAGTACGAGCTGAAGTTGTGTTTCTGGGCTGGGAGAGGAATCAGGACTTTCATGGTCAGAGAGCCAGGAATTGAGGCAGACAGAGGCCCAGCCTGGAGGGAAAGCATCACTTGATGAGGGCTTCACTGATCACCATGGACTTCCTCCCCCATAATCACTGTTTTTCACTCCCACAGCATAAGATGACACAGAGATCACCCCTCAGCTGGCAAAGCATTGCTCAGCCATCTCCTATCCCTCCAAAGGACAGCACTCAGAAAGCTTTTCCCTTTAAGCAGCCTCAAAGTTGGCTCTCTCCACCCCTGGCACGAATGAAAGGGATTTCAGTTCCCCCTCCTCCTAAACCCATCCCTTTCTGGTGCGAAGAAAAGGCAGAGGATGACCAAGGGGAGGGAAATGTAACTCTCCCCGTGGCTTCTCACCTCCCATCCTCCTGCGCGGAGGCACTGGAGAGCTGGAAGGGCGCGGGGCCATTGTATTCCCCACAGGAGGAAGCCCACGGAGCGAGTGCAGGTCTGGGAGCACAGTGTATATTATCCATACTCCAGCCTGAAAAGGGGGGGTGGGGGGAGGGTGGGTGCAAAGTGATCTCCAGCAGCCCCCGGAACCCATTCTGCATCCTTCCAATACATGGGGAGGGGCAGGAGAAGGAGTGTTCCCTGCTTCCTCCCAGCCCTGCCCGCTGCATGCACACATCCACACACGCCCTGTGCATAAAGGAGCTCTGTCCTGCCCAGCTCAGCCATGCAATGCCTGCAAGAGGCAGGAGTTACCTTATTCCCACAGCCTGAGCCTCCTCCTCTCTCCATCGTGGCTGGGGAGCTGCTCCCATTCATGCTTTAGTCCCTGGGAACAGAGGCACGATTCAAAGCGGCTCTTCGCCCACCGGAGCGCGCTCCCCGCAGCCGCCTCCTCCTCCTCTTCCTCTCCTTTCTGCCTTGTTTTCTCGCGTACGTATCTCCCTCAATCCGGGCAGCGTCCAAGACCTTCCTCCACTGCCTCTGCCACCCCTTCCACTCGCAAAGCGGCAGCGCTGGAGAGCTCCTTCCTCCTCCTCCGGGCACCTCCGCTTCCCAGGTCTGCAGCGTAGGGAAGAGAGTGGGAGAGGGGGGGACGTGCAAACAGGGGGGAGGAGGAGGAAGGAGCCGGAGCGTGGCTGCTTTGTATCCAGAGCAGTGCCCTCCCCCCGCCAGAAGAGGACCTGTGCCGCTAATGGTCTGTACCAATTGATTCCACTTAGGCAGGGGCGGCGGGAGGAGGGAAAGCCGAGGATGGCTCCGGGCGGGCACCTTCGGGAGCCGCTTCCTGCCCTCCCCACTCCAACCCTCACCCACGGAGGGAGGGCCGGGAGGTGCCCTCCAGCTCAGCAGGCAGAGGGGAAGTGCGGGGCTGGGTGCGAGGGAAAGCAGCGCCGGGATGAGGGGTGGAGAGCGAGGCTCTCCTCCGGCCCCTCTGCTCCACCTTCTGCAGCCGCGCTGCTCTCGGTGGGTGCCTCCGTCCCCCCCTGGGCTTTGTGAGTCCCTCATCATGGCTTTCCACCCATCCCACCCCCAGCAGTGCACCCTGGCAGCTGACTGAGGGCCTTGGCACTGGGAAAGGGCAGCAGGAACATGATTCCCCCAGGAGAAGGAGGCTCGGACGTGCCAAGGGCTGTCCCTCAACTGGAGACAACTGCAGGCAGGACACTTGGACCTCTAACAATGCAGCAGGACCCTGCCTTCTGTATCCCCTCCTTCAGAGGGACCTCTTGGAGGATGCAGGAAGGAGCTCACCTGGCACTGGTTAGTGGTTAACACAGGCAGGGCTGCCGCATGCTCAGCACCACAGTCCCTGTGTCCCCAAAGGCCACACTCACATCTGAACAGTCCGACATGAGCCAAAAGTCAGCCCGGAGGTTGGGGGTGAGTTACATTTTACCCGTCCTGCTCCTGCTGCCTTCCAACCACATCAGCCTCTCCATATCCCACCATCTCCTCCTGGCTATGTGTTCCGCAGAGGACATGCACAGATCCACAGCTGCTCCCCTGTTACTCCCCCTCTTTGAGATCTGGTAAGGTTACAGTGCCATGGTAACCTGTAGGTATAGACACATTTACTTATGCTTTACCCAAAAAAGGCACAGCAAAGGAAAAGCACAACCTTCCAGTTACCTGGGGAGCCGAGGTCCCTGTTGTGGAGCCTTTGCAGGGATATTCAGCAGTGATTCCCATCATTGCCAGGGCCAGCAGCTCCCATACTCTTCCCTCCTCAAGTGAAGCAAGCTAGGGGACTCCACGTGTGGCCCCAAGCCACTGCTTCAGGTCTGAACTGCACAAACCAGGGAGATGATGCCTCCATCCACAGAAGGTGATGCTTGAAGGAGGTGCTTTACAAGCCTTGTGGACAAGCATGAGCTACAAAGCCAGAATCCTTCCTGCACAGCCAGGCCTGCTGCAGAGCAAGGCAGTTCTTGCAATCAGAGGGAATGTGGCCTTTTTGTTCTTGGTCTCATTTCCTGCAAGGCACAGAGGGAAAACTCAGCTCCAAAGCCTGGGAATGTCGTGCCAATTCAGCCAGTATTAAAGGTTTCACTGCCCCCCCCTGCCTGTTCAAAATGCATAATGTCCACTTACATCAGAAGGGGGGGTTCAGACCAAGTGCTTCTCCCCTACATCCCAGGCTACCTGCTGTTATTGAGGAGGATAAGAAGAACTTTCCCTTGAGGCCTCTATGAGGAGATAAGAAAGGGCCTATTTGTCTCTTGCAGGGCTGGGTGAGAAAAGAAGGGAGAGAAGACCTAAAGATGCTCTTGCCACAAAACCTGAGCATATCCAAACTCAGGGAGGAGGGAAAGGGGATGTGCTACACCTGAGACGTGGAAACATGATGGGTGAGCAGTAACATTTGAGGCTCAGCCCCTCATCAGTGTCTCTGGAGGCTCACAAAGGTGAAAGGCATTGGGGAAAGTCTCGAGCTCTGGAGGGACACAGACAGAGAGGCATTGCTGTGTCCCTCCCGGCTGCACATCACAGCCCGGCTCACCCGGAGCAGCAGCACAGTGCTGCAGAGCCGCTGCTCCGGCACTTCCCTTCCAACCTTCCGCAGTGAGGCGCTGGCAATTCTGGCTATGGAGTGCGCCACGTGCCCCAGGGCCAGATTCCAGCAGAAGGGGATGGAAGAAAGGCTCAGGCAACGCACCCGACGGATCCCGGGATCAAGGGGGAAGGGAAGGGTGTTGTCCTGCCTGGAATCCAGCGTGCTTCCCGGAGGATGCACCTGGGAAGCAGCAGCCTCGCTGTTGACAGCAGTGTTTGTAAACAGGGCAGTATTTCCCTACTCCCTCCCCCTTCCTATTGTAGCACAAAGCACCCCGAGTAAAACACACAAACACAACAATCCACTATAAATGGAAAACAAAGCCCCAGGCACAGGCGCGCACACGTAGATGCTCTTCTGGAGAGCGTAGCATATATTCAGTACCTTAAATGCCATTTTTAACCATGAATGCTGAGCCCCTGTCAGGGATATTGCCATAGGGAAAACCTAACCCAGCTGCCCCCAGCCTGCCCCAAGCCTGTTCCTTGCCCACGCTCCATCTCCCCATCCCAGACTCTCCATCCCAAACCCTGCAGCAGCAGAGCCTCCAGGCTGTGTCACCAGGAGGAGGCAGAGCTGCAGCTCCTTTCCCCCTCTTCCCACCATCTGGCACGGTCAGGAGGATCCCTGCCTGGAATCACGCTGCAGCCAGGCAGGCACACTAGTGTCTCCAACTCGTGCTGAGGAAGCAGAGCCAAGGGCAGAGCACGAGGGCTCCCCATGGAGAAGGTGTGTTTCCATGTGCACGCCCAAGCACGGGGCTGGGAGGGAGCGCAGCTATCCACAGAACAGGAGGAGGGAAGAGATGGGCCAGCGTTTGCAGTGTCAGAGCCAAGCTTAGCACGAGGAAGGGAGAACCTCATCTGATATCCCATTTCCCACATAGTCCCAATGCACTGGCAGAGGCCATGGAGAAAAAACCCTCCAAGTTTGTCCTCTTTGCCAAAATAAGACAATTCCCTTTCTTCCCACAGGAGGCTGAGCGTGTAACCACAACTCAAACTACACCCCATGATAACTCTCCATGCAACAAAACCTCTCAGCCCTGGCGCTTCCTTTAAGCACCATGGTCCCTCCCATCCTCTGGCATGGATCCTTGCTCCTACCTGTACATACTGGTCACAAAGATCCCATCCAAATTCTCTTTACGATCCCCTCAATGAGTCTATCTCATGGGCTTCACCTACACAAGTCATCAGAGGTGCTGCTTCATCACTCAGCTCCACTTGTGCAGCTCCACTTCTGATCCACTGGACACGATGATGTCCGGAAGGACCTTTGAAGGAAAACTACTCCCTGAGTACTTCCCTTGAAGCCAGGGCAGGGAGATCCTCTCTTCCCTGATGCTTCTTAACATCTTGGCAGGAGCTCTTCGCAGGCTAAAGACCCACTGCAGGTAACCTCACCCAGGAGAACACCGAACGGGGGATGCTTTAGCACGCTGCTGGAGCTGGCAGGAGTGATTCAATAACCCCTCACCTCCTTGTCCAGCTACAGCCCTGCTCCGATCGATGCCCTGGCCAGCATCCAAGGCAGAGGCTGATCAGAGACCAGCACAAGGCAGACAGTGCTAAATCACACACACCCCGAGTGCTCCCTGAGGGATTGCAATTCACTGGGAAGCACCCTCTTAGCAAACAAACAGCAGCAGCCATCCAGCTCTCCCCGCATGGCTTTGTAATCAAGCGCTGGTTCCAAACCCTCCAACACAGAGGTCAGAAACTCCTGTCTTGGCTCTGGATGCCATCACTTGAGGCCAGAAGAGAGAAGAGGAAGGAAAGCCATGCTGGGGTTATTGCTGGGTCTCTCAGTGTGTTGAGACAACCCCAGCTGGGGACTTACACACAACAGAAGCACAGGCCCCTTTGGATTTTAGGGCTCGGGAGACTCCCCAGCATGTCTAAGCCAAAGACCTGCGTTCCTCTCTGCCTTAATCCTTCAGCTGCGCTGTTGACACGTGCTCTGCCCCATTTCCAACTCTGCTGTCCCCACATTTCCTCCCACCGCTTCACCAGGTGGCTTTGGATCTCACAGAGAGAGACCCTTCTTCAAGAGCAGCTTGTGGCACAGGACCACACAGGCAATTGAGACTCCTTTTTCCTGTCCTCTTTCTATGTATTCGTTTCAGGTGTTTCAAACCAGCAGAGCCTGGTGCAGAACGTCCCCAAAGCAAAGCAAACTACACCTGATGGCAGCCTCACCTCATCCTACAGGTCAGGCATTGTCCTGCTGCCTCCTGCCTGGAAGTATCCACAGGTCCTTATAACGCAGCACAAAAGAAGCAGCAGCAAATCTCCGCTGTGGCAGTCGTGTCCCTGCCAGATGCCCATGCCCCTGCTATTAACCTTAATCTCTAAACTAGGATGTGGGAATCATGTCACCTTGGTTTCCCAACCAGCATCAATTGGATCTATAAGGAGCTATTGTGTTCATGCCTGGGAAGGAAAAATGAGGATGCAACCAGAGTGGTAAATGCTCTGTTGTGCATCATTTCTGGTTTTATCATGTAGTTAATCAGGAAGGAGTATGTTCAGTTTAGCCACAGCTCCACACTCTGCCTCTATAATCTGAATCCCAGAAGGGCCTTATAAAACCATAATCTGCAATGCAAAATGGCAAAGCATATGGGAGTGTCTATAGATTTTCCAAATCACCTGTGCCCTAATTTAATCTGAATAACAATTAGTTTACTCTTATCAGTTAATTGTGCCCCTTGTGGATTCAGCAACACTGCAGCTCCTCACCAAACACCTTTGTCTGAGCCCGCTGTGATTACACTCCAGCTCTTCCAACCCTCCTTGCAGCTTTGGCAACAAAGGCAAAGCTGCTGCTAAACACAACCCCAGCACGACTGACAGCAAACCTGGGCTGATAGAGCTGGAGAACAAAGCAAAGCAGGCTGAGGTTAACAGCAGGTTACTCCAGTCCCTCCAGCTCAGCAAGGGCAGCATCCTCACAGCATCCTGGATGAAGGACACAGAGCTGTTGGAGCAAGTCCAGAGGAGGCCATGAGGATGCTCAGGGGCTGGAGCAGCTCCCGTATGGAGACAGGCTGAGAACATTGGGGCTGTTCAGTCTGGAGAAGAAAAGCTGCGTGGAGGCCTCAGAGCAGATTCCATTATCCGAAGGGAGCTACAAGGATGCTGGAGAGGGACTCTTCATCAGGGACTGTAGCAATAGGACAAGGGGTGATGGGGTTGAACTGAGACAGGGGCAGTTGAGGTTGGATATAAGGAAGTTCTTCCCTGTGAGGGTGCTGAGGCACTGGCACCTACTCGATTCAGGCATCAGAGGCATCTCAGCAGCAGAATTTGATGTTGAAGCCACAGAGGATGTGCATCTTCACACTAAGGAAGCTGAAAGGTTTCTCCATCATCTGTGCTGATACCTGCTCCTGCACTGCCCTGAACACAGGCAGAAAGGACACTCACCCTGCTCGAGTCAGGGAATCCATCACCTGCCACATCAAATATGCTCATCATCCTACTATAGTGTGACCTCTGCTCCTCTCCAAAATGGGGTATCTCCACCCTCACCAAGGAATAAGCTGCTGTGAATACTTAATCACTTTCAGTACTCTCCTGTAACTGTTACCATGACCTTTCCATGCTCTGTTTTGGTGTGCCTCTCACCAGGTCATTGTTTCTGAGCCATAGGCTCCAGTGGAACAGCAACATTCATCTCCCACAGACAGCAGATGCAAGGCTCATGGTGTTTGATCTCTCCTGGGAAAAGGCGATGCCACAAGCAGGACCAGGTTGAACTCTGGCATCGTGGCAATGCCATGAAAGATCTCTGATGTTCCCCAATGGGTGCTCCCTCTCCCGTTGACCAACTCACCAGGTAAGCAGCAAAGAAGCAGCAACTGCAGGTTTTAAACAAGGCCAAGTGCCACTTGAGTAGCAACCCCAGTGTGAGTCCCTGCAGTGGCTGGGATAATCCTGCAGGCAGCATCAGCTATTCTGACAGCAGTGAGTCACTCGCCAGACTAATTCCCAGCTAAAGACAGGAATCAGGCTTTGATTCTCAATGGAACTTCAAGCAACAACACCTCTGCAGCCCTCATTTCTGCTCCAGCCATTGCACACAGCCAAACACATGCAGCACCAGTCAGGATGAGCTGGCAGGTGAAGACAGGGCCTGTCTTTGACCATCTCATGCTCCTCAGAGCAATACTTGCAGCTCAGGCAGGGCTACTTGGGCTGGAGGAAGAAGCTGGAAGCACAAAGCAAACCAAAGCTTGTTCTGGCAGTGTTCACGCAGGTCTGAGAGCATCACCCTCTAAAGCAATCTTACCCACAGCACACACTGGTGACACAGGCAGGAAAAGGCACTTGGACATGAGCACAGAGCACAGCCATGCTCTCCTCCTGCAGGAACACCGACCTGAGCCTTGCAGGCTGGGCTTTCCCCAGCACATGGAGCATCTCTGCCTGTGGACACGTGGGCTGTGCGTGGCACTGAACTCCAGCAGCACCCTCTGCCAAGGGGCTGAGCAAAGGAACACACCAGGAGGAAAACAACAAACATCCCCATGCTAAATAACCCCTTTGTTGCTGAATCTCAAAGCCTTTGGCACAGCTGCTGCAGTGCTCTCTCCCACAGGCGGAGACAGGAACGGGATCTGCATCCTGCATGGGGGCTCCATTTGCACAGAGGATGTTTTCAAACTGGCCCAAAGTGTGCCCAGAACTGACTAAACCTGGGTCTGCCAATGCCCAGTTTAACGCTGTGCTTGATGCTGACCTGCTTTCTCCTCTCATCCCTGTAGCTGTTCAGTGCCAGCATAAGGCATTGAACATAGAGGCATCTGTCCTGTCCTCTCCTCTCCTCTCCATGCTTGGAGCAAGACATGCACTATATGAATAATGGAATAGTCTGTAGCAGCTCCATGTTCAGGTTTGCACAGACATTTGCACTTAAAGCAGACTAAAATCCCTCTGCTTCACACTTCCCTGATTGAATCCAGCATCCCAACTCAGCACAGTGATTCCAAGGGCACTGAAATGCCTCATGCAACTGAAGTAAAATATTAACTGATGTTTGTAGATGATTGCTCTCTAGATGTCCATGAGAAACAACTCTGTTGCATCTTTTAGCTCTCCCCTGGTTCAAACAGCATCACACTGTATCAGGCTGCAGCTCAACTAGCAGAAGCCAATAGAGAAGATTTTCCCTCTGTTCTCCCTTTCTAATATGGTAACAGCTCAGAAACTGCTGGTCCTGAGAGGAGGAAGTCTGCGTGTGCAACACATCAGCCTGTATGAAAGAGGAAGGACCCAGCTCTGCACTGCATGCTCCTACCTGCCACTATTTGTCCCAGGACGGTGTCCTCCAGCACCCTCAATGCCCGTGTGGCTCCTTCCTCTCTCCTGTGCTGCCCAGTCAGCCAGGCACCTCTGTTTGCAGGACCTTGGCTGTACCTGGTGTCAGGGCTGCCGTCACTCGCAGGCACTGACAGGCAGCGTTTGCTTGGGCACAGTTGAGTGAAGAGCCCCTTCAGCACATTCTGCTCCTCACATGCTCTGCCTGCTGTGTTCTGAGGTGGGGAAGAGGTGGATGAGGAACAGAAGGCAGCTCCTGAACACATCCCAGCTCTCACCTTGCTGGGAACAAGGGAATGCCGAGTGGCAGGGCTGTGTGGTGCTTACATCAGAGCAAAACACCCAGAGCAGCAAAGAACCCCCCCACTCCCAAGCTCCAGGACAGCCTGCACAAGGGTGAGGACCCCATCTATTTTGTGTGGTTTACTCCTACTAATAGCACAACTCCAACCCATCTCACCAGCACTGAGAAGTGCTCAGCAGCCTCTTTCCCTTGCTGAAGATACCCAGAGTCAAGCTTGCACAGGCAGGATCTCTGTCATCATCAGAATGCCATCCACAAAGCAGAGGTTTAAAACCAATGAACTTTATTCATACGGACTCTAAGCATGTGTGTGTCAGCATCTCTTGCTGAAGCACCAAGGCTCTGCGGGCTCTTTGCAGGTATTATGCCTCTGCTATTTTAAGGGAAATAGAATTTGCTCTTCAAAATAATGAGATTTAAAATTAATAAGCTTGGGGCTTTCAGCTCTCTGGACTGGGGCTCCGCAGCCTGCGCTTCTAACACACTGCTGCATTGCTTCCTATAGCCACCAGGCCTAGGAGCTTATTTAAAAGCAAAAGCTTCAGCTTCCTAAGTTTCAGGACCAGAAGCCCTACAGAGAAACATCAAACAGCATTAGATCCACAGTCACACCGCAAAAATTGACAAGGTGAGTACATAAGCTCACAGTATTACTGCTTACTTCCTGAGCTGAGGTACTGAGCAGTGGTACGGGTCAGCAGCCCAAGCTGTTCCACCCAGAAGCAATTGCCTTACACTGCTACATGTAGAAGCAATACATATGCACACTCAGAGCTGTCATTCTTTGAGCTAGAAGGTGCTGGAAGGATGATGATTGCACATGGCTGCAAACAACGGGAAACTCCAAGAGCAACAGGTAAGTAAATGCTTCCTACAGGTACCTTGCAACTCCTTGTAGAAAGATGTAAGTAGAAGAAAACTACTCCGTGTGTGGAAAGTGAACTGGTGTTCCTGTTTGGGGCACAAGGACATCAGCTCTCGTAGAGGGTACCCCATCAAGTCAAGGAGATTAGGGAAGATGACCATGGAAATTGTAATTCACAGGATCCTTTTTCCGCAGACAGATGGGCATTTCAGCTTTCTCTTCTCTAATCCCTTGTTCTGCAAAGCAAACATCCTAAATCCCAGATAATGCAGGTTTTACCATCTCCTACAGCATTAAAGCTGGTCCCAGTGATAGGATACATATGCTTAAACATCTGCATGCCACAGGAATCTCCTACCTGGATTCAGCACAGGGGAGAGCTCTGCATCCTGACTCCAGCCCCGGAAGCCCCTGATAAAGCAGCCACCTTTTCCATCAGGCACCCTGGGGATTAAAGGGAACTTTTACCTGGGAATGGCCTTTCTCTGGCACAGCCAAGATTCCTCAGCCATGTCTCTAAACAGGAGGAAGGTTGAGTGTATTAAAAGTACCATGGAGACCTTAAATCCATCTTTCATCTTCTCCTATGACTCAAAGAAAAACCAGTGTGCCAAGTTCTGGAAACAAACAGCAAGGGATGCAGGAAGCACTGAGCAGTTTGGTACAACATGGCAGGAATGAGGTTGTACCTCACCTATTTATCCTCTTAACTCTGGAAGTGAACACTTGCTGGTGTTCGCATGTAGCACATCCCGTCTTGGGGTTGCTGCTGCTGAGGGGCTCCCTCATCTCAGGGCTAATGGCTCATTATTTGTATTCATGCAGGAGGAGGGAATTCTTCATTATTGGAGAGATGGGACATGTACAAATTGGAGTATACTGATTGTATTTTCCAAATGATCACACAGACTCTAATTCCATCTGCAAGGAGCACTAATTGGCACTGGAATTACCTCCTAAAGTAGGAATTGGAGCTTCTGACAGAGAAGAGCAATGACTGTCTTCCCCTCGCTGTTGTGAGGGGAAGGGTGCAGGTCCCTTCCCAGCCTACGCTGCAAGAGACCCTTTATCTGCTCTTGGAGTTTACTGTAATGTGGGGAAGGAGATTAAATGAGCTTTTCAGAGAGGTATTTCCCTGCTTTAGATGCACATTTAAAAGGAACACAGTACGTCGGTCTAATTGTTCTATACCCAGAGCAGGAAACTGAGGCTCTCCTGATCCCTTGGAAACCGGACATCTTTGTCTGAAGATGCTCACAGTACTACTGAAAAGCAGATCTCAGAACATCCAGAAAGTGCCTTTCTGCTGGAAGCACTGTGCTCTTCCAGACATGAGGTCATCTGTGCTAATCCCAGAAGGAATGCTGTACCAGCTCCTTTAGATGGAAAAGATGCTCAACCATTAACTTGAATCGTGCACCCAAGGAGCATCTCTGTTTCCAGGAAGGGAAGGGATCAGGGTGTTAAGCACGGAATGCCAGACACAAGGTATGTTTCTCTATCTGAAATACAACAGAATTTGTACTACTTCCAGTCCTCAGATGCTCCTTTCTCAGGGTTGGGGAGAACAAATGGTGTGGTAGATGTCTGTTACATTGCTTAAACAGTGGAAGGAACAGCTACATATGCAAGCTTGCAGTACCCAGCTCACCCAGGGAGCAGTGGAATCCGAGAACTCTGACTGTCCTATGGCAATGGATCGAGGTTTAGGCACTGTTGGTCAGTGAGATGCACACTCACAAGCAGCTTTATCCCTATTCCTGGGGCAGTTGCAATGTCTCCCACCCAGATCCTGGTTTGTAATAAGGGTGACCTTGCAGTGCAGGCCCCAGTAGTGGGATGAAGAGTCTTTGTCCACATATGTTTTTCAAAGCCCATAGAAATACAGGACTCTGCCAGTCCCTCTGGGTAATAGAAGTTAACGTTCTCTGAGTTGTCTTTGAGACTGACACACTCTTGTTCCGGAGCCATCCGAGGGCCAGGGGCAGCAGGATCTCCTGTTTGCAAATCCAATGGAAAGCATCTCAGAGGAATAAATGTAATTATCAGCACAGCCCAGAGTATGCTCCCAACTGAAGCTGAACGTGGCACAAAGGAACAGGCAAGTAATGGAGAGGGAAGGGAGAAAGCAGCACCGCCTCTCTTAGATATGCAAAACCAGGCAGCTAAACCCCAGGGAGTCACAAGAGTGACTTTGTAAAGGCATGATTAAAGACAAAACAAACACTGGGAGCTGGGGTTTGCCTTTGCCTTTCAACTCCAGCAATTATAGCAACTTAACCTGGAGCATGCTCCATCTGCAACCAGTTGCTCTACATAACTGTTCTTAATTTGAATGGAGAGCTGTGCTCTTCACGCCCTGTGCAGTGCTGGAGACTGGAGACCTGTGGAGGGAAAAGAGATCCTGTGTGACTCTTGCAATGTTTGATGACACAATAAGACACTGGGGCAGGGAGAAGTACCTGTGACAGGACTGCAAGCCAGTGCTCTGGCTTTAGTGCCCCTTAGCAGTGTGGCTTGGTTTGGTTCCTGTACCCTGCTGATGCAGATACAATCTCTCACGTTGTTTTGGAGACCGGGTTGGAGCTGGAGGGATGCTGCAGCTGCAGCACGCTCACAGCCACACATCACTGCTGCCTTTTATGAGCAGGAAAATGGGCCGCTGGTGCTGCTGCAGCAAGCAGCTGTTATTTGTTGTTCTCGGGTGGTTGTTGGGGTTGGGGTTCTCATTTGGAGCTATTATGATGAGTTTGCCTTCTCTTCCCACTTAACCGAATTACAGTGTTGATGTGCCAAGCCTCTCGTGGAGCCGCACGGATCCTGCTTCCCTGGAGCAGAAGCACACCTCTGCCTTCCCTCATGGGGAAGAGCTTCTGCTTTAAAGCCAACCCAAATCTCCCCTTCAGGTACAACTGCAGAGCATCTGTGTGTGCAGACAGAGCCTCAGCTGCCTCCACACAAACCCAAATGATCACAGCCAGCCGCTGCTTCCCAAAGACAGGGATGGGGGAAAACAGGCAGATTTGCCTCTACTGTAGGACAGAAATACAGCCACAGTTGTCCCTCCCAAATGGTCTTTTTTAATAGAACCACCTCGTTTGATCCATAAAAGCAACTTATTTTAAAATAGCACTACTTTGGCATTAAAAATGTTTCCCCTTCGTAAACCACCACTGCTGGATGTTTAATATAATAGCAGCTCACACTGCCTAGAAGTATGCTGTAGCTTATACTTGAAGGGATCTTAAACATGTTTCCAAGGCAGAGTTGCTATTCAAAGGCATCCTTCCCCTTTTTTATCCCACTTAGGGGATAAAAAAGCTTTTAAACCCCCCCACAGGATGTTTGCTTTTGAAATCACAACTGATGCCCACTTTGCAGCCAGGATTATAAAAGTCATCTGTATCCAACCCACAGAGGGTATGGAGTCCAAGCCACAGAACACTGCATTTCCTTTCTGTCTGTTCCTACTTCAGTTCCTGGCATGTCCACCCCGATTCAAACTCCAGATCACACGATAAAGGCAAGACAAGTGAAGGATCTCAGGTCCTGGTTCTGCAACCACCTTCCTGCCCCCAGCTCCACACACACACTTGAACAGGGTATGATGCTGACAGGCGCTGGCAAACACATAGACATTTGGCTGCAAATCAGGGTCTCTTCTATCCCGAGACACAGGATGTTTCATTAACTAAAAGCAGGTCATTAAGGAAACAACAACCAAAAAGCAAAGATAAGAAATAGGAAATCCCAAAGAATTTTGTTCCTTTGTGGACAGTGCTGCAATCAGTCAATGCGCTGGCAGAGAAGAAATGTTGCAGGAAGAGACTCCCCCTCTGTTGCCAGCTGGCTGTGAGACTCAAGCGCGCTGACAGCAATGTCAGGAGCTGGTTGTACCTTAACTCTTGGTGATGGTGAACACACAGGTCCAAGCTGTTGCACAGATCTGCTGTTCCCTGTGAGCCTTTTAATGTTGTAGTTCTCATTCCTGTGTTAGATGCTTCAACTCCTCCAGGCTTCTAAGCAAGTCCTTTCTATTTGTGAAGCCTCCTTTCCCTGGCACTGAATCCTGTTCTCGTCCCCAGCCCACACACTCCACAGGCACAACCTGCACCAAACTCCAATGCTATTAATCCCATTGTAGCCATTCCCCAACATTTTAGCCCCGTTTTTTCCTTATGCAAAGTCCATCCATACCATGGAACACTTTTTGAGACCACAGCAGAACTCAAGGGCCAGGGAATGGCTGATCTCTGTACAAAGCTCTGGAACATGAGGAAAGGGAAGCAGCACGTTGTCACAGAGCCAGTTTGTTGCTTGTCTGTGGATGGAGCTGTTGTAAAGACACAGCAGCAAGGTAAATCCAGCCAACACACACGCTTAGATGCTTAGATGCTGCTTCTGAGATCTTCTCTGTTTTAAAAGGAGTAGGGCAAAGCTGGATATACTGGCATTTCTTTTCCCTGTGGCTGTAACACGAAGCTGAAAGAGGTGCAGTGATTTGCCTAAGGCGTGGGTGACCCCTGATGGTGTGCTGCTGAGCCAACCGGACCATGGCCCCTCTTGCCTGATCTGCAGCACATTTCTAAGCCAGCATCACCACTTTGTTGGGCTTACATAGGCTGAATTGATATAGCAGTGAGAGAAAGCAAATATTTAGAGCAGGGGATGTAGCATATGCTATGTGGGATTCTGCATTAACTAGGCAGGGATATGGAATTTATCAGACACAGATAAGCACTCGAGGAACCAGGGAAGAAGTGTTCATTAGCTGGTGATATGTATTCCCATGCAGCAGAAATCTGTTCCTTCCCATCAGCAAATCACACCTTTTGCAGCAGGATTAGTTGATGCCTTTCATGATAATGTAAGAAGATTATATTTTCCCTTTCTCTTCACAATTCAAAGCACTTAAATGCGGAGAACCAGCTTTCTTGAGATAGCACTATGGATGGAATTACCACTCGCCCCAAATAAAAACCTGGAGAGGCCATCAGAGCGGAGCAAGGGTGTTTGCCTTAAACACATTCACACCCTAGCTCAGCAAGAGGAAATAGCAGCAGCAGCTGAACCCTTCAGCTCTCATCTCCACTGAGGGCCTGGCAATTGCCACGTGTCCTGATGCAATGACAGTGCTCAAGAGCTTAAAGGATGCTCTTGGCTTTCTGATTCAGACTTGAAGGTATGACTCCATCCAAACCAGCACTGCCTTTTGGATGCTGCAGGGCCAGCTGGCCATGGAGCAGGGCAATTGGCAAGCAGAGGAAAACTGTGCTGCATTCCTTGTGAAAGGGTTTGGAGCTTTCAGCTCTGACATCCAGGAGATATTTATATTGGAAGACGCGAATGAACAAACATTTCTCTGACACGGAAAACTGTCATTAGCAAATTGCCCAGCCAGGCCCAGGTTAACCATGTGGCAGAGCTGAGCTGGTTTTGGAAAGGGAGCTTTAATAGCAGGAAGCCTTCACTTTCAAAGTGTAGATCCAGGAAAGTCAGAGGAAAGACAAACCCGAAGGTGTAACAGAACATTGGCAGTGGATGGGGCAGTCTAGGGGATGATTTACAGATATAGGAAGAAACAAAGTGCTGCGTTCCTTCTTCTATGCACGTCTATGTCAGCCTGAGGGTTCTGATTTCATCCCCTTCTTGGGGACTGGGATTCCAGAGCTGTGAATCTCTGTTTGCACTGCTCAGCCCCAGAGATTTCCTGGAGTTGAGAAACCTGCCAGTGGGTCGTGTATAATGGAAGAGGGAGCCCTAGGTAAAGATAAGAGGACCTGTTTCCCACCACAGCATCTGGAATAAACCCAAGCTCAACAAAGAGATATCGTTTCTGGGAAGCCAGACTGGTTTATTTGTCCTCCTATCATTCATCTTCCCTGGTGCTGTACCTCCACCCATATGTTTCTGCTGCTCCCTGAGCCAATGGAATGAATAAAAATCCCAGGTTGAGCCTTTCTTAGTGTGTGTGATGCAAGCCAAGCTGCTCTGAACGTCTTGTTGGGTATGAATGCAGCATGCTATTTGTTACACGAGTATTTTGCTGTGGCAGACAGAAAGTGACATTTATGGCTCTATCATGAGAATGAATTTCCCCATCCATTAAAATGATGTACAGGTAAACACTCCATTCATTTTCAATCCAGGAGCTTTGGTTTTTTCCTTGCTCGGGTAGATGGGTCCATCAATACAGCTTCTATTAGGCAAACTATGTGCTGGGAAGTGAGAACTACTGAGAAATGGTCCAGGCCTGGAATTAAAGAGGCTGTAGCTTGCAGAGGGAGTGCAGAAACTCAGTTCATTAGTGAACTCTCCCCTCCGAGATCTGCATGCGATGCATCTCTAGAGCTCTGCTGCTAGAAACACACTGTCTCATGCAGTGATGAGGAAACACTGCTCCTGGCTCCAGCATCTCCTAGAACCGACCCCAGGGTATCTACAGAATAGATGTTACACTTCTACCATTCGAAGTGGAAAAACACCAGGACAATGTCTGGAGAAGGTGTAAATCTGATGGCACAATGCTTTCATAAACATACATCTACTAAAAGAAGAGCAGAGAGCGTAAGCTAGACGTTGGTTCCTCAGCTCCTGGCTGAAGATGTCACCTAGCAAAGCAGGTTGGTGATAATCAGTCAGCAAAGAGCTGTGATGTGTTGCAATGCTTCAGAATCCTCTGCTAGGGAGGATTTACAGCAGGTTTGCTATGATTTACAGTGGATTGCTATGAGAAATGCACAAGGTAGAAAGAAAACGTGCTGGCCATGTAAGCCGCATCACTTGGGAAATGAAGTACCACTGTTCACCCACTGTGATTGCAGAGATGAAGGGAATAACAATTAGACTGAAGTGACTCATATGTACCACTGTGCAATGTTATTGTGTATTAAATAAAAGCCAAACGATGATATATCAAGTTGTCTCTATGATTCAGCTGGTTGCGTTGCTCATGTGGACCCAGATCCATGCCATCTGCAGTGCAACGTGATCCTGAAGGAACCTGTGCTTATGGAAGAGGTCGTGGTTCCTCTGAGGTAATACTGAACCATGTTCATGATGTCCTTCAAGGCATTCAGGAGAGTCACGTTGTTCATCCAGCTTTCCTGGGCAGACGCCAGCCTAGAAGAGTTGCATTGGATCTATTTGAGCCTTGCTCACATCCATTTGCCATTCCTTTTCTTCTGGAGAGTTTTCCTAATCTCAGTTTTAATCGTATCAAGCTAAGTTTGGTGCTCTGTTGGACTTGCTATGGATGAGTCAAATCTGAGGGTCCTTTGATGGTATATTACACAGTATTATTTAGACAGAAATCAGTATTATTTCAGAAGGAAAATATGGGTTCATAGCAAAATGTGTGTCTAGCCCCAGAAATCAGAAGAGAAGGAAAGGTTCAGATGTCTCCTTTTTGCTACATGTCCACAGTCTAAATATTTCTAACTAGAGTTTATGACTTGCTGCCTGTGTCTCCTCTCCTCCACTGAGCAGCAGAGAGAATGAAGAAGTTATGGCAGGAAAACTTTTAAGAGAGAAATAGCTTTCTTTCCATGATAACATTCCTAAAGGAAGTAAAAAACAGAATCCAGAAAAATCAATGCAAAAGAAGCATTTCTAAGTAGGATGTGTTACAAAACACTTCTGGAGTCATCCGCAGGTCTGGTATCCCCATAAATATGTTTTCCGTAATTAACACCCAGAAACTGCCTGACAGGATCTAAATGGAAGCTTTAAGACACTTCATTTAGGAAGCATTGGAATACATTGGAAGTGGTTCTCCTGGGCTGGCCGTCCAGCTCCTTCTCCCTTACAGAGGCATAAGCTTTATCTCCTGGGCAGCCTGGGTGAGTGTGGCAACCTGCAAAGCTACAACTCATTTCCAAATGGAGCTGGTTACTTCATTCTCCTCTTTCTTTCAGTTCCAGCCCTTGAGGAGAGGAAACCATAGAGAACCTGTTAGCGGGGGCTGAAACAGGAAGCAGCAGGTGAGGAGGGGTGTTTGCCTTTTAGGAATAATGACTGAACGTGCACAGCTACATCAGGGGTATGAATTACTTTCAGTGTAGTCCTCCTTCTCCTTGCTGATTTCTGTTCATATTCATTTTGCTATGGATGTCTTCAACTGCCTTTGTACCAGCCAGGCTGTTTCTTTGATCTCTTCTGTCGCAGGGGTCCCTGGCAGTGGGTTTGTATTAAAAGCATGCCCTGGAAAATGTTCTGTTCCGAAACCAGCGCTGGTGTGGCAATCAGTGCCCCACAGCTTCCTGAGCAAGGGTTAAAGCAGAGGGGGAAGAGCGCGAGAGATTTGCTTAGCACGATCAGTGCAAGGAGAAGGGTTCCATTTGTCTGCAGAGCCTTACCAAATCCCACTGCATATCCACCCTGCCAAAGATGCTTTCTGTCAGAGTGGGTAAAGCCAAACAAGAAGGAGTGTGAGCAGAGGGCACGTCGCCCTCCCCAGTGCAACCTCACAGCTTCCAGAGATGCTGTGATTCACAGGTAGCATCTTTGTCTTCCAACAGGCCAGGAAGGATGCTTTTCCCCATCATTTTGTGCAGGCACACCTCTGTGTTTTGTCAAATGACCTAGAAAAATCCTGCTTTCCTTCCTGGATTCTCACTGCCTCTTCCAAGTCTGGCCCTGAGTGAGACACTTCAGACAAGTGAGATCCTTGTCCAGAACTTTCTGATTTCCACTGCTGCAGAGAGCCCTCATTTTAAGTGGGGAGGGACGGGAGAAGGGAATAGATGTTGCAGGGTTGTGAACACTGGGGAAACGCAGCTCCTATTCTCGTTGGAGGCCCTGCAGCAGGGTTAGCAAAGGGAACAGAAATGCCAGCTGACGTGCATGCAGAGCAGTCCCTAAATAGCAGCTTTCCAGAGCTCCCCCTTAGGCTGTGACAGCTCCGATAGCAAAAGGCACTGCAGAAATGGCACTGAACTGAGCCCTGCACTTGGGGACACGCTGACAGTGCGGTGTGGTTGGACCTACCCTTCCCAGGGCGATGCTCATGTACTGCTGTGCACAAGCCAGGGGAGAGCCAGGGCCAGCCCCTTCCCAGCCCCATTCCTCTCATGATTCTGCCCTCACTGTCACTATTCAGACTCTTGCTCCTGTGGACATTTGTGCTTTTTTGGCTGATTTCCCATCTCATCTTCAATTGCCATGGCAAGCAACCTATGTGTTAAAGCACCTCTGCAGCTCCAATGCAGAGGGGCCACCAAGATCATGTAAGGCTGAGCAATGTGGCCTCAACAGATCTCCAGAACACATTTAACTCTTTGGTGAAGGCCCAGAGTAGCAACTAAAGGTTTTCAGGCACCGTTTCCATGCAGAGGGTATTCTCCTCACACAAAACTGTGGATGTTTGCCTATTGTTTCTATGGCAGACAAAGGATGTTTGCAACTGTGTTTGGATTTCCCCAGCCACAGTGGTTACATCCATCTAGATTTTAAACTGATTGCCATGGACACATGCTAATTTATCCCTTAGAAAGGTTGGGCTGCAATGAAGAATGATTGTTTCCAGTCCTTTGGAGTAAGGGTTTGAGAAACAGCAATTTCTCTTCTGTGAAAGAGAGGCACTCATCCCCATTCACAGAATGGCTACAGATAAGAAGTCAGTGTCAGCTGGAAGGAAACCATCTCAGAGGCACTCAGAGTGGCCATGGGCACTCTTTCATGCTTTGAAAGATCCTACAAGACAAGGGTCAGCGCACTTGTGCTGAGATGAAAGCCAAGGCTGTGGAAGAGTCAGTGGAGTCCCTGTGGCACTCAGTGATGAAGGTCCCCAGGGGTAGCTCCAAATTCACTGCTCAAAGCACAGACAAAAAGCTGTCATCCCAAAGGTGCAAGGTGGGAAATACACCTGCATCGTTCATTAAAGCAGTTGATTCCAAGATTCCTCCTGAAAAGGTACCAACTAAACCCAAAGCACCATTAACAAATGATGTCTCTTTACAAATTCATTAATTTGTCATGTTTCCTTAATGAGAACTATTATCTAATGAAGCGAACACCCACCATCGAACAGACACATGCTATTCAACAGCTAATCCCAACCCAGGGAGTGACAGGAAAATGTCTTTAGGGTGTAACAGGGGAATAACAAACAAACAGGGAAGCACATATGTTTCATTCCATTTAATAGCTGGTATCTGAGTGTGAATAAACATTTCCTATCACACCTTTTGATGGCTGCCACAACAAGATTTCAAAGAGAGAGCTCCTTCCTCCCAACGAAGTGGAAGTTGCTCTTGCGCAAGGAGAGGCAGATGAAAGAGCTTTGTAGTGCGGTTGCAGCACAGCCCCAGACCTTGTGAACCATGAGGATTTATATGCCATTAAATAATTAACTGGATGATGCATGAGGGAAAGTAACTCTCTATAAAGGACCTCAGTTAATTGTGCTCAGTGCAGCAGACGCCGAGTCTTCATGATGAGATCTAAAGAGGTGAACTTTGTTTCAGAGATGCTCTGATAAATGCAGTCGTAAAGAACATGGCAAATGACTTGCTCAGGTAAGACTTTTGTTTGCTGCAGTGGTTTTTGTGTTGCAGTGCCTCTGGCTTAAATTAAGTGACATAATCAGCTGCCAAGCTAGGAGCCTGGCCCTTGCGCTACTGTATTCCCTCTGCGCTGTTCTCTCTCCTCATGCATTCCAGGGACAGTAAGGCATATCGTGTCAAACTATGGATTTTTCATTCATGTATTGCCTGCCTTTTATCTTCCAGGATTCACAAACTGGTATAAGCAATATGGTTTAAACTGTTTGCCCCATTTTGCCACCTCTCTTGGGATTATCCTTTAGTCTAATAGGATATAATTCCTGTGTGTGTAAACCTCTCTGTGTTTCATTTAATCCCACTAGTTTTATTCAGAGTGAGCTGCATCACCCTTAAACCTTCCTATCTTGGTACTCACAGCCTTTCCCAGGCTGCTCCTGCGAGACTGGATGGAGGAACTGGAAGGCTCAAGCCTTACATTTGATCCCCAGGGCATCCCACTGCACTAAATTCAGTAGTTGGAAAAGCCATCGAGCAGAAACAGAGAACAGCCAACAACTTACTCACTGTCCCAGCCTCTTACAAGCCCTGGGCCAGCTCTGAGGTCTGGCAAATAGGATTTCAGCTACATTTAGAGTAAGGCTCCCTGTTGTTATTTCCAACCCCTTGCAGATTTGGTGACTGAAAACTGCTAATGGCAGAAAAAGGCAGCCATGGGGTATCCACTAATTCAGGTTTCTGGTTAAAGATCTTCAGGCAGAAGGGAGGATTTCTAATTCCAGATTTAACACGGGTGGAAATGAAGGCACATAACAGAGTCGACTTCCAGCCATGCAGTTTCTGTGCCAGTGACCATGGCGCACATAACACTGAGGAGGATTAGGATTATATGATCCAGATGGGGCTATTTTAGCCAGGTTGCTGCTTTGTTACTTAAAAGGTTACAAAAAGAGAGGACTAATCTGGTGCCATCTGCTCAGGATGAGGTGAGAAGAACTCTGCCAGCATCTTATGTTCACCCCTGCCCACTGGGCTCACACTGGTACCCGTTCCATTCCCACTTAATTGCATGCTGTCACACTTACTGCTGGTGCCTCTGAACTGGCACCTGAAGGCTGGAGCGTGGCTGGAGTGAATTGCTCTTCTCCCTTCAGCAGATGGCACAGCCCCAGCCAGCAGGAGAGACAAGTTGTGGAGAGTGTTGAAGGGATGCTCTCTGCCCTGTTTCCAGCAGTTCCCCCCTGAGAGGATCAGGCATTGCAGGCTGTCTGGGACTGTGGAGCTCTCACCACTGGGAAGACTGCTTTCCAGTAGGATCTCAAAACAAACAGCTTCCCAGTGTGTGTGAGGAAGCACAGCAAGGCAGTACCAGCTCTGTACTCACTCTGCTACTGATGGTGCAGTAGGATGAGAGGCAGAGAAAACCTGATCCTGCAAGACCTGTGCACAGAGATAGGGAGGAGACACCAGCATCAGTTCCTGGACTGGAGGTAGAGGTCTTCCAGCCATGGTCTCAAGAGGGCAACTCAGATCAGAATGGCAGTCTCAGAGCTGGATGTCACAGTGCGGCACAGCAACCACCTGAGGATGTGCATGGTAGCATGCTCTGGGTGTTCCTCTGTCCCAACTCCATACCAGGAGGCAGGTCCTCACCTTCTAGGAAGCGTGCATTGCCAAGCAGTTTATTCTCTCACCTTGGCTACCTGATTAGGAGGCAGCACTGCCAGGTCAGGAATAATGAAGTCATACAGTGAGTAGCAGATAATCATTGCTCACTCTCCACAGTCTCTGTTTCTGTGGTAAAGCCAGAGCTACTTGCAAAGCCAAAAATCACCTTGATCACGACAGCGAAAGGAAAGGGTGCATCTAATGGGCTCTTAATTGGGTGGGATTGACAGGTGGATGAGGTTCTCCCTGCTTGAGGCTTCGGAAACCAAAAGGAATGGGCTCTCCACGCAGGCAGCGACATCAGCTGTGGTCTTCATGTGGGCTGCCTGGAATGAGCTTCATTAATGCTTCCCGTGGTATAATCCATCATCCCTTCAACAGTGCATTCCTGACAGTTAATTAGACTCCACAGAGCAGAATAAGGCGTGTCGTGTTTGGAATGACAATCCATTGTTGAAACCAGACCATGTGAGGCACATCACCAGCCCGAGCTCTTGGACATCTTCAGCAGCTTTTCTTCCAAAAGCTTGGAAAACTCTTTAGCAAACAGTTCTGCAGCACATTTGTAAATGGCTTCATTGCAACAAGGAGCCAGGAATCCGGGGGCACCCCTTCATTAGCAAAGCCCAAGTGTCTAACCACCCTGTACCAAGTTCACTGCATTAGAGAGGAAATCCTTGTCCAGCTGATGCCTGTGGCTAAGTTCCTGCTGACTGCGGTGGCGCCAGGACTTGACATGAGAAATCGCTTACATGGACCACACTACAACAGGGTGCATACTGCTGCATCTGGATGACTCAGGGTGTTTGTTCTTTGGAAAGGTGCTGTTATCTTCTGCGTATGCTGAACAAAAGCAGGAATTTGAAAGTGGCTTTGAAGCACAACTTTGATGAAGAACATCACACTGAAAAACACTAACAGTGATGAGGCTGGGTTCATAACACCAGTGACTTGGACAGATTGGGAAACAACTATGCTGCACAGCAACTGATGCTAAGAGGGGGAGCAGAACTGGCTCTGTGATGAACATATGAAACAGGAGAGATGTTCTTCAAGAAGTGCTTTGCCTGCAAGCGCTCAGGTGTCCGCTTGCTTCAGACATGCAACAGTGCTGCTACCTTGAGGCCCCTGAGCACAAGCACGCTGTTCCTACAGCTGGCAATCACATCCAGTGTGACAGTGTCAAGTTTAAACAGACCTTTCCACATCTGGCATCATTTCCCTCTGTCTCCTCAATCTTAACTGGTGAAAAACCATTTACTGCTTATCTAGGCAGCATCTGAAAGATGCAAATAATCAGTCAAACATGACTGTGAATCTTCTATTTGAAAGCTCATTCAGCCATTTGGAAGTATCCTTGTCTCCAGATGTTCAAAGGAGAGCCTGTTCTTCACCTTCTTACCCAGCCAGTCTCTTACAGCTCTGCCCACAGACCCCAGTAGAAAACACAGGGAGCACAGTGCTGGCTTTTACAAACTGCCTCAGAGTTACAGCTCCTGCTTCCAGCACTGATTTCAGTTACGAGGCTTTAGTCAAGCCCCTTAGAAGAACAAGGGCTCCCAAAGATCAGATCATTGCATGAATACCACGAGTGATCCCTATGTGTTTTTGTGGGCCAAGCCTAAAGTGGTTTTAAACTACAGCTGTTTTCTTCTTCAAAGATATCCCTTCCCTGAGGCAGAGCTGCCCCACCTGTGAGTGCAGGCCATGGATCACAGAGAGACAGCGTTCTGGGCGAAAGCCTGCTTCTGATGTTCCTCTTTGGAATGGTCCCTCCGGTGTCAGAATAAATGAGCTGTCACGGAGAGGCACAACCTCCCCTTCTACTGCACAAGCAGAGTGTGTGTGCAGATGAACAAGCTGTAGCACCCCTGTTCTGCACAGCGCTCCCTGAATCCAAGCAGGGAGCAGGAGGAAGCTTTTCCGCTGCATGTGGCCACTTGAGCTGCTTCGTGCGCACAGAGATGTGGCACTGGTGGGATGCATCAGATCTTCTCTGTGTGCACAGAGCATGGCCCATGCACTCCGCAGAGCTCTGGTGGACGCTGCTCTCCTGCTGTTCAAGGATGAGCTGAGAGGTGACCACTGAGCAGTGGCTGGGAAGCTGTGGAGCACTGGCAGAAGGCTAAACCCACACACAGCGTGTTACAAGAACACTGTCAGCAAAAAAGAGCCCATTTGAATACTGCCATTTGTTTGCTGCCACAGATTCAGTGGCTAATTCTCATTTCTCCTTAACCTGCGTGGTTATCACCAAGAACCTGGGCTCTGCATTTGTACTTGTCTTCTTTTTGGATGGATAAAAAAATGCATCACAAAATATGTTTGCAATAACAGCATGGGCCACAGAAGCTGACACCCGGTGTCTGTACAAGCTGAGCTATTCTGGGAGCTTTAAATGAAGCTGCACCTTCAACTTGGAAATGGAATCTTTGCTTTCGTTTTATTATGCTCAACTTGCAGACACTCTTATAGCAATGTAGAGAAGGGAGGGAGCAGAACTGGAGCAGAAGAGTAGCTACGCAGCTCTCAGCGCTCCTGATGCTTATTCATTGATCATTTTGGGTGTAAATCGTATTGATTATGGTAACGAGAAAGCCGAGCGACAAGCCCTGTGAGAGGCAAGCTTCCCAGGCCAGCATCTGCATGCCTGAATGCTGGGTGCAAAGCATTGCTGGAATTCACACAATTGATGGAACTGACGCAGTTTTCATCCCTGAATATCCCAGTACATCTGGAGCACTAATGAAGGTGCTTAATCAGAGAGAGCTCTGCATTTCACACATGGAAAAGCTGAAGCAGAGGAGGACCTGCTTTGTCCAAGAACACACTAAGGATGTCTGTGGCAAAGCCCAGACTGAACTCGCATTTTACAACAGTTTTTACAAACTGAACTCGGGTTTTACAGCTCCCTAGTCAAGGCCTGTTACAAAAAGCGCATCTTTGATAATACCGAATGCCTCCAATCACGTTGTATTTGTGCTGGGGGAAACCAATTTCCCAGTGTAACCTTTGTCAGCAGTGAATTGATGAGGGGTTGATACTGGAAAAGTTATGAACTTCTTTTGCCAATCTCTATTAATAGTCACTCCTGGGAAAATAAGTCAGCAGCTTTTCATAGGGATGTTCTGAGGACAGATACAGGAAAGATGCTCAGATGCAACATAAAGGATAGCAAATGAAAGCTAAAGTGTAATTGGAATTCCACAGCAAATATTACCAGTACTACATTTCTTCTGGTGCAACCAAGGATAGCTGCTCGCTCTCTTGAAGCCCCAGCTCCTGCATTCATGTCAGTAAGTGTGAATTAGGCTTTCAGCTTCTAACCACCAACATATTAGAAACAGAGAGGTTTTTAGCATCTGCTATCAGATTTGAAGCACAAGAGAACACAGCTTTTGTCTTTACAACACTGGTAAATACTTTGTGCCTGTTTTACTTACCAGAAGGTTCCACAACATTAGTGCAGAATGGAAATGTCATGCCAAGCAGAGAGAGGACTGCAGCTCCTGTACAAATCCTTTCCACGCTATAAATACAGATCTTCCCCCATAATTGCAACACAATCTCGATGTGCCTGTGGTGATAAAGGGGAAAAAAAGAGCAGTTTAATTTAATTAGAGTCCATTTGAAAACCCACTAGCATGAAATAATTTGATACATAGAAATAACCCTCCCCAGCTACAGACACCATTTCATCGTGTCTTATCTTGGGCTAACAGGAACTGTTACATTTCAGACCTTGAACTGCATAAACAGTGTGACCAGAGATAGCCCCAAGAACATTTCAAATGATGTCAGGATATCACCACTTCTTCAGCTCCCTCTTCTCTGCCAGGCAAAGATGCTAAAGCTGCTGCTGGAGTAATGGAGAATGTAAGTAACTCCTGTCCATCCACACAGCAGCAGCTCTCTGCCCTCCAATGCGTCTCCCCCGAAAGGCTCCTTTTCCTGTGCTGGCATAAGTGCGCAATGCTCTATGGAGAAGGCACTCATACTCTTTGTGTATGCACATTTCCTTGGAATACGTCCTGCACTTGTCTGCTCACTGCTTTCTTTCTTTGGGGCTAATGAGAACTGAAAGCCCTGAGGAGAGCAAAGTTGCTGCAAATTCTGCAAACAGCAAAGTTATCTGCTACTCAAAATGAGCCTTTCTTTGCTTTTGATACCATTTGGCTTCCATATCTATTGTCTAGTTTTGGAAAGCAGAGGAGCAAATACTGTAACCATACATTCTTCTATTGCTTTGGCAACACAAGCTTTCTAGGAAGGGAAGCAGGAACCAGCTGGTTATCTAGGATGGTCTCTTGTATATCACAAATGTTACATTCTCCATGACATACATGATGTTTACCTCTATTAAATCCAGTCATTTCAGCTACAGTAAAGCCTTTCTGTATTCTAGGGGTCAACCGTGGTTTGGTATAGCAGATCTTATAATGGGACTTCTAGTAACATAAATAGGCAACCCCCTCCCACACTTCTTACCTTTCAAAAGGAGCAAAACCTGCTTCTGTGTGACTAAAGCTACAGAAACATGCTTTCATGTATGTGTGTCTGTGAGAGACTATTTATAGACGTGCAAACTAAAGCTGTAGGAGCCTTCTCCATGATAAGGCAGAGACACGCAGAGCTAAAGCTATAAAAACAGCTTGTGTGTGCATTTCTGTATATGGGTATTTGCATGGTGAGAAAGATATAGAACTTAAACCTATAAAGCCTGTGTGTGTGAGGAGCAGACAAGGGAAGGGAGGTTTAAGGCTATAGGAAATACTTTGTGTGAATAAGAAGGGGAAGGATTCAGAAGTAAAACCATAGAACCTTTCTTCTGTGTGTCACAGGAGAGACCTGGGAATGAGCAGCCTCTGAGACAGATGAATTGTTCCTCCTCCTTACTTTCTGCTCCCATCATTTTAGGGTAAATCCGAGATGGTTTTCCCCTCGTAGCATAGAAGTTCACTGATTTCCAAACATGGTCCAATGAGCAGGGAATTCAGGAGCTTGCAATATAGAGCCCTGCACAGCAGACACACTGAGGAACACTCTGGCAAGGGACTAAGGGTCTCCTTTTCAAAGCCTGGACAAAAGCCTGCAAATGCTGTTTAGGAAATACTGAGCCATCTCCTGGCACTGCCTGCCAATGGGGATGGCACTGAGCAAGGCAGAGCCTCAGAGGCCTGCTCAGCAATTACTATTCAGCATTAGTATTTACATTGTCATTGGTATCCAGCAGTCTTAGCCAGGGAATGGAGGTTCCACTGGGCCATCTCCTGCTACAGGTTGTTTTCCACCAGTCACAACACAGCTGGGGTAAGGAGATGCTGAAGTGGATACACTGTCCTGGTGGATATTGTTGATTCCTGGTTTAAAGAGAAGAAAGGAAAAAAGCCGTCAGAGCCATCTGCCAGTTTCCCATAGCAAACCCGCAAACCAAACCAGGAGGAACTGCATTAATATAGGATTTAATTACTATTTAACTGGGGCTGAGAGGAGTGGGTGATCATACAGCTCTGCTCTTGATTTGCAGCAATTCAAACCAGCTCCCAAGAAGATGGTTCAGGTCAGTACCCAGGCGAGGTGCAGCACAGGGCAGATTGGTGCTACGTACTATTTCTGTCTTGGAAGAGCCCAGAGGCCACAATCAGCATTGACATGATCAGATCATGAACTGTGGCAAAGGCTGGAAGTGAACCCCAGGTCCAGGCACCCCACTGTGCTCATCCCACCTCCTTCCTCTCTTTTCTCAGTCTTCTCAGCCTTTGGCCTCAGGCTCCAGTGCAATTGCAGCACCTCCACACTCAGGCTGCAAACGTGACCTATCCCTCACCACCTCCCGTCCAGTTGCATCTCCATAAGCCTGCATTGGTCTCTGGGGACAGCCCAGTTTTCTCCCTTTATTTATCTACCTGTCAACTCACTTTACAATCTCTCTCTGGACAGGCACAGAACAAGAGACAGAACCAGATGCTGTGGCATGCACTGAATGCCAACTAAGTCTCCATGCAATGGAAAGGTCCCTTTGCAAACACGCCTGTGATCAAAGGGCTGATGCTTGCTGGTACCTTCAGTATTAATAATCTCCCAGCTGCCTCTCTCCATTCTCTGGCTCCCTCTTCACCTCTCCAGAGTTCACAGAGAGGCAGAGCGTAAAGCAGGGAGTTGCTTGAAGGAAAGGAAGGTTGTTTAAACCAGGAATAAACCATACTGACACTGCACAGAAATGCACCAAATATGTAAAAAAATCATTGTAGTGCCATATCCTGCACCTGGCACAGGCTGAGGCCTCTGAAGATATGTGCCTGCATGCATAAAACATACCGTATATCCACATCCACGCTCCTTTGCAATCCAAGTGCTGCATATGTTCCTGTGCCACACCTCCCTTCCTATCCACGTGCAGACATATGGAATCAAGGAATCAAAATGTGACTGTGTTTCATCAGTCAACCCAAAACCTTGCTGCCCAAAGTAAGGGCACAAGCAAGGGACTCCCAGAAGAAGACAAGCAGTTGGCTCTTCTTGGAGGCGGTTTGTATGGCTGCCAGAGTAGCAAGGAGGCAAAGGGGCTGTACACAAATAGCAGAGTAGCACTGAAAGACAGTGAAGGGGAATTTCTGGGCTGAGTCCTGGCTGAGAGAGAGCCGAAGGTGCACGAAAGGGACTATTTCCTGTCCTTTGACTCCGCATGTGCTCAGCTCTTAGTCCATCAGCAGCGTGGCATCAAAGACCCCCGAAGCCGTCGCCAGGCTCTCCCCCTAAGAGCTGTCCTTCCACTCAAGGAGAAAGCATTAATGAAAGCTGGTAATAAACTCTGCAGACACCAGGCAAATGTCATCTGTCACTGAATCCCAGCCAGCACGAGCAGCAGAGCTCCAGCAGCCGCTGCCAGAGACACAGAAACACAGCACATCTGTCTGGGGCTGCGGGATGGAGCCAGATCGAGTGAAGGAACCCAGCAAACTCGCTGAGGTGTTCCACAGGTACCTGCTGCAGGAGTCACAGCTACTGCAAACAGTCTGGTTCAATCCATCAGAGCCTGCGAGCGGCACACGGCAGGACTAATGCTGACTTGTCAGCAAGGGCGAGGATTTATCGCTACAGTTTGCTTCCCTTCTTCCCGGGACTTCAGGACTTTCCCAACTCAAAGGTCAGAGAGAAACTGCTGAGAGGAATCACAATCAGAATGTTTCCAAAGGGGGAGAATCATTCTGTAGGAAACACAAGCCCAGGCTGACAGATGCCTAAGGCACCACCATGCTATGTGCTAGCTGGAAAGCTACCCTCCATTTCCAGATCCCATTTGAGGAGCTGCATTTCCACTGGGGATTCCAGTCTATCTCAGGGGCTGGTTTGTCACTGCATTCCTCATATATGCAAAGCATGGGTATGTTTATTTATTGCAAGGATATTGTGTTGTATTGCTCCCACTGCACCTCAGAAGCCTGCTTCTATAGGTTAGGTTTTCACTTCCTTCCTTCCCTGCACGGTATGTAAACGCTCTGTCAGGACAGTAGGACTGGGATTTTCACTCCTGATAAACGAGGACGTGGGCATTTCAGAACGGAAACCAAAAGCTTCTTTCTCTTGCCCTCTGACACCAGGAGACTGCAGACAATGAGGCACCAGGCCTGTGGTTCCCACCATCGTTCCTTCAACACAGACAGACCATCATGTTAACATTCATGGAACTGGCAAAGCTCTGCTCAGTGGTCCTTGCTGTACCCCCTCTGCTAAAGACAAGGCTGGAGGCACTCAGAATCATCCTGGCCAAGCAAGAAATCCCTGGAGCTCTCCAGCATCCTGCCCTTACCACTAACACACATCCATCAGCTGCCCCAGATGCCCACAGGACACTTTCCTGGCTTAGCAGAGGTTGTCCATTGAGAATACCCATTGCACTTAGTGGTGAAAAATCTTCCTCCAGGCTGGCAGATAGGCAAGGAAGAGAGGTGCAGAGTGAGATACAGACATCTGCTCCTGCTCTCCTTCACCTGGGCTGCGCTCATGGAACCCACAGAGGGAGGGAAGGAAAAGATGCTGTTGGCTGCAGCTTACTCCAAGATGTTTAAAGCATAGAAACCATATAAACTTGCTACCAGCAGCCATGCCCCTTGCCACCGAGGCCAGCACAGTGAATGCTCTTGTCCTCTCTGCCCTGGCACTCTGCAGTCTTGGGGATGTGTCAGGGAGTGGAAATGGAGAAGTGCAGCCCTCAGTGCGCAGGTGAGGATATCTTCATATGTGCCAAGATCAACCAGACCTTGTTGGATGGAGTGATGATCAGAGTGGTCGTGCCAGAAAGCAACAGAGGAAGCGTGCGGTGGAGCAGAGAAGTAGAACGAACACAGGCTATACTCCTTGATACTTCATTTTGATGTCTCCTATGGCCATCAGGTGATCTCTCTTTCCACATCTTCCTTCAGTCAGCAGGAAACAAGTAGGCACAGAACTAGCAGCAGAAAATGACCTATCCCTGTCCTGTCTGGGTCTGAAATACCTACAGACTCACAGCTGTGGAGAATGCCAGGCAGGGAGAAAGGTTTCTTTTCAGTTATTTTTCATGAATTAAAACCCAAATGACAATAAATGATGCTATAACACATCAAATGGCATTTGCTTTTGTCAGAACAAAAATGAAGCCATACACACATTGAAGATAAAACAAAGAAGGAGATAGAAAGAGCATGAAAAGGATGAGAACTGCTTTGTCTTCTCTTTTGGCGCAGCTGAGATGAATCAGGGGTTACAGATAGCTGGGCTGCAGCATGCAAACCTAGAGAGCTCTGCTAAATAACCATGCCCCCAGGCTTCCCAGCACGAGGCCCTTCACATCAGACACTTAGGAGCACCTAACAACTGAAGGGTGCTATTATATGTGTGTTTTAACTCCTGTCCGGAGCTCAGGCGGGATGCAGCCCTGGACACTGAATGAGGATAGGCTTTCTAAGCATCTCAGCACACAGGAGTTTTAAGCCATTTTTCATGTTAACAGCGTGGCATTGTCCTTAATTTTCCTGTCCTCCACAGGCAGCTGTTTACCTCTGGAAGTGAACAAACACAGCACAGATCCTTCATGGATCAGAGCACACAGACACATCTCCTTTTCAAAGGCTCCTGTGCAGAGGACTCCCACTATAAAAGCCAGAGTTCAGCAGGCAGTGGCAGGTTTAAGTCACTACTTTGTCCTCTCTGCACATTAGACTTTAAAACCTACTGAAAAAGGCTGAAAGGGGAACTTGAATAAACCCATTTCCAAACCTGTAGGAGATGTCAATAACACAGCCTCCTGCACAGCCACTGATCTTTAGGCTGCACTTCCTTCACGTGTGTAAGTACTGCTGATGCCCTCAAACACAAACTTGTCTTCTTCCCTCAGCTCTGTTATATCCTAATGGAACAGAAACGCCACAGCCTCTCTCTTGCTAAATGACCAGGGCAGGATGTGTACCTCCTGAAGCTGATGCTCTTGGCCAGAGGGTGGGTGTAGAAGAGGCTAGAATCAAGACTGTCTGTGCAGCGCCCGGGAGCTGGGTACAGCAGGGCAAACTCCTGCACACACCAAAGCTGCTATGAGAGATGTGTGAACATGAGCCATGTGGAAAGCACAGTGTTATGCTCACATCTTCCACTGACTGGGTTCCAAACATGCTGTAAAGAACTGTAATACACATAGCTTTCTCTAGAATCTCTTTGGAGGCCTCATTCTATCCTGCCCTTAGGCTTCTCCACACTCAAGGGGGCTGAGATTTGGTCTAACTGTGATTCACTGCAGTTTTAAACCCTATTACCCCTCAGCATGGTGCTGTAGAAATCAGTGCAAGATCTTTCATTTTCTAGACAAAAGTATTATTTGAGTTCCTTTCACAGCCTAATTATTGCTTAGCAAATATCATGTTGTGATGAGTATTTATGGATAATTCTCAGATAATACCCAATTAGATGGGTAATACTTCTAATGACGGGAAAGCCTCAGATGTTGAGAGTCCAGATTCTTTAGACCATCCCGGAATCCTATATACTTCCAAGAACATGTAAACTGAGATAGGATTCATGGGATTTTGACTATTTCTAGACACAGCTCTTGCTGCAATATCTCAGGTTGCTCACTGGGATTTGGATTCACACATAGGGCTGGACTGCTTTGAACTTGGAGCGCCCTGACATAGCTCTAAATGATGAACTCACCAGATAACCTCAGTCTGTGGATCATGTATAGGAGTGAACAGGCAGAGCTCTCAAGGAAAGCACTCTAAGAGGAAAACGGGCTATGCTAAATGGAGGAAAAGGCTTGCCTCAATTGGAATTCCTCATTTTCCAAACCATATGATGGGATGGAGAGGGCATGGAGAAGAGAAAGGGCTTCAGGGGAGAAGTTAATTCTGTCTCTCTCAACCACTGTGAACTGAAGACTGCTCTTTGCTGCAAGCCCTTCCCTGCAGTGCTGTGATGTGCAGCATGCCAAGCTGCATACCAACTGGGAGCAATCAGATGCACAAACTGTGCTTCCTGGGCAGTGGTGCAGAGCTGAGCTCCAGCCTTCCCACTTCATGAAGTTAGCTCATTAAAGCACCCATGACACCTTGAGCAGCCCCAAATGAAGATTCATCCCAGCAGGTAACAAACAAGCTCTTGGCCTCCTGGACTTGAATCTGTGAGTCAACTCATCTCCCAGCTGAGACTGTAGACATAATGATTAATTCACTGCTGGCTGCCTAGGTAAAGGGATACCCAAGAAGAACTGCTGCCTGGACAATGAGATGCTGCAATGTGAACAGACGCAGACATGCAGAATCCATGGAGAAGGTGATGGGCATAAAACCGTGAGAACTGTTTTGAGTGGGTTGCAGCAAAAATCCTTGCTAGATCACAGCCCTGAGAAAGACCAGTGGGGACTGTAACTCCTTCAGATTCTGACTGCAGTTAGATCATAGAATCATAGAATCACAGAGTGGTCTGGGTTAGAAAAGACATTAAGATCACCCAGTTCCAACCCCCTGCCACAGGCAGGGACACCTTCCACTGGAGCAGGTTGCTCCAAGCCCCTGTGTCCAACCTGCCCTTGAGCACTGCCAGGGATGGGGCAGCCACAGCTTCTCTGGGCACCCTGTGCCAGCGCCTCAGCATCCTCACAAGGAAGAGCTTCTGCCTTATATCCAACCTGAACTACTCCTGTTTCAGCTTAAATCACTGTATTTTATTAATAGTGAACCTGTGTTTTGTGAAGCATCTTATGAAGATGAAAAAATGGACCAGACCCAAGCTCTGATGACCATTTTTATCACCTCCTGGTGTTGCTTTGTGTAAGTGTCAGGGGGAATGCCATCACCCAGCTGGGGCATTGCAGGGAACATGGAAGAGCTTGAGAACCTCACTTGTGGGACGGTTGCAACAGGCAGTCTGTAGCTGGGAAGCATGGGTTCCACTGGCAGCAGCAGCAAGTTGCTTCCTCTCTCTTAGCCTTGATGCACCCCTGTAAAATGAGTTTAACCGCCTACCTCATGGAGTAGTCTCAATTAATTAGCATGTGTAAAACTGCTCTGGGGTTCCCAGATGAAAGGCTGGCCTGGAATGGCAAACTGCTAATGATAATTAATAGTTGGTCCCAAATTCCAAATGATTTTCTGAGCAGAAGAAAGTGGGGAGAGAGGCTCCCAAGACAGAACTCACTAAACACCCCCCCAACACCTCTACTTCCCCCCCACCTGCCCCACCTCCTTCCCCAGCATTAATGGGAAGCACTGATCTTCCTTCCAAGCACTGGAAGGCAACAAAGGCCTCAGGTGCTCCTGTATTCACTCCACATTCCTCCTCTGGCACGCAGCAAGGCTGGGGAAGGGCAGGAAGGGGGAGTGAGGCAGCAGGAGCGGATGAACAGGGGTGTTACATTCCTGTCTCCAATGGATGCAAAGGCAGCCCTAATTAAGCAGATGTTCTTCATAATACTCTGACAACTGTCCCTGCTTTAATTTGCTTCAGAGTAAAGATGAATACAACAGCGCAGCAATCCTTTACAAGGGGAGGAAAGGGAGCTGAGCTAATAAAAGGCAGTAGCTTACATGGTATATTATTGCTTTCCTTTCTGCTTGTCTGGCGAATATTTACCTCCTCTGGGAGCAGTTTTCCTATTGATTTGATCGCTCCTCCAAGCTAACACTGACTTTGTGGTACACTGCAAAAGGATTGACGCCACGGCCAAGAGGTGTACTGGGTGCACAGGCACAGCAGGGTCTCCATGGTGATTCTCCCACTGGAGCAAAGAGCCCAGTGCGCTCAAGTTAGCAGCGCTATTAACCACATGTCATGGAGGCACAGAATGAATTCCAGGCTCCTGGAACAAGCAACTTCTGAAGCAGCAGCAGGGGAGCCACAGGAGATAGGAGATTGCTTTCGGGCTGATTCTCGGACCAAAGAAGGAGTTTCTTTATGTTGCACAGCCTCAGTGTGATAGGCTGACATGAAAAGAGCAGAAACAGAGAGCCCAGGCAAGCAGGCCACAGAGAAGAGTGTTCCTGAAGCTCTGGGAGGAGCCAGGACTCTCATCCCACATCCCTGCTCTGGTTTACTTTAACATGAGAGCAGCCAGGCTGCTGCACCTCCCTCCAATAGCCACGAGGTAACCCTGTCATTTGCCTCTTTGATCATCCTGAGTCTGAACTCCTACCCCAGTGCATACGGAGTAACCAAATCTCCAACATCACATCGTAGCCTCAAGACACAGCACGACACAGTCCTGGAGCGCGATGTTAAACACAGACTCCCAAGTTGCTCTTCACTTTGATGGTAACTCTGGGTAGGCTTGTTAAATAACAAAGCAATCCATGTGCACTTTCACAGACTTGAGCAGCAAGAAAGCCACCAAGATCTCCCAAGTGGGAGACTTGTCTCTGGTAGCCACAGGTAAGTCTGCACCTTTCTTGCTTCAGGCTGTTCAGAAAGGGACCTTTCCACAAACAGGAACAGGCTGCAGAGCTTTGCTTTTGAACATAAATTCATACCTGGATATGATGCTTCCTATCTAACAATACAGCATCTTCTAGTGTGATGAGTAGCTCTAAGGGGAGACAGGGAGAGCCATAAGGACGTATTGCCATCCACACCCAGGTGCTCCTCAGCTCCAGGTTATTGTGAGGGAATGTGTTTTCACTCCCTGAGCCTGCAGAAATGATGTGGCACTGCTGCAACTCATGTCTGTCACTGTTGTGTGTTCTTCTGTCAGCTGCTTGCATTTCTGAGAGACGCCCTGCCCATGGATGGAGCTTTATGCTGGGCATAGCCGGGGCTGCAGCTGAGCCTGGGTTTGTTTAGCTGTGACCGCAGGCTACAGCTCTGCACCTCCCAAATCCTGCAGGAGCAAAAGTTGTCCCTCAGTCTGTGCATGTACAAATGATCTCGTTCCAGCAAGGCACAAACACAAACGGGGAAACAACTGCCTTATGGTTCAGCTCATTAAATTTTCCACCCCAAATCCCTTCCTTCCCAGCAGCTAGGAAAGCACCACCAGAGGCATTGGGAACACATGTGCTGTCTGGCACAGTGAGAAGCTGAGAGAGGAGGAGATACAGAAAGAGGGGCAGAAGCAGAGATCCAGGGTGATACCAAAGGAGCAGAGACACAAGGTGAAGTGGGAAAAAGAGAAAAGGAGGGATCTATGGCAGTGGAAAGAAGGAAGGAGGGAAAAGGCTCATTCCATGGGATATGAGTTATCTACTATTCAACTGTTCTTTAAGTATTTTAAAGCTCTCTTTGTTACACAATCTGTGAAGCTGTTTGGGATAATGAAGCCCCCAGACAATAAGGGGGAAGCTAAAGCAAAGAGCAGAAGCAGCTCCCATTGCCCTTTGATGGAATTTATGAGGCTTGTTTACTTTCTGGAATTTTCCATCTTCCTGAAATGTCAGATGCCACCAGGACTATGTTGGCAAAAGCACATCATCCACCCACCCCCTACAGCTGGGTGCCTGCATCCCTCTCATGACTCTTCACACCAAGCCCCCCTCCACCAGCAGACCTTTGAATGTAGTCCCAGTCCATTTGCCAAGCTGGGGACTGCAGCTCTCATGGATGGACTCACTCTTAGAGGTAACACATCATCATAGCTATAGCATTCCTGGAGTTTTGACAGGTAACAGAGTTAGCAGCACACAGACAATCACCATAGAGGACTGTGCACAGGCCAAAGCTCTTCAGACCTCTGCAGCCAAGAGGTTCCCTTGGTCTCTGATCTGAAGCAGGGACAAAGCTGTGCATGTCTGCTGGAATTACCATGGTTGAACTGACGGATGGTCTGGGCTTGGACTGACCTCTCTTTTTCTTGGTAATTATCTTGCATTGCTCCGGGTTCCCCTTCACCCAAGAGCTATTCCCAACACTCCCCACCAGCCTCATCTTTCTGCGGCTGCTCCAGTCGCTCCTTTACTTTGCACCCTTCTGTCTCAGCTCAGCCCTGGTGTCCTGGGTATGGTGAGCAAGAGGAGCTTGTCAAGCAATCACCCTAAGCCCATATGCCCCAGGCCCTGGCGACAGAACAAGAACTGATACAGCATTGCAGGGGTGGGCTGCATGATTTCATTGCCCAATAAAGCAGTTGGCTGGAGCGGTCTCTGCACAGCCACAACACTGGCCATTGCTCATTATTCTTCTTACCGGGGCTGCCAGAGAGTCTCAGAAGTTAATGACAGGAAGTCAGTGCCCCTTCCCATTCACAGCTGGCTTGCTCTGTGCTTCCAAACCCCCCTCTCTGCTGCTGCAGCGAGGCTGATTCAGAGCTTGCAGAAACACAGCCCTGAGGGGGCTGAATCACAGCCTCCCACACTCACCAGTATAAGCCCAGGCTACCCAGCCAGCACTCTCTGCTCCCCAGGCTGGGCCCAGCCTTCCAGGCCTGGGTGCTCACCAGCGGTGGGAAGGACTGAGCTAACTCCTCATCCCTGTTTTTACCAACTCCTATTGCCCTCCAGATATCTGCCATACTTCTCATTTAATCCATCTTCTCTTGCTTGTGTCCTACCAGAGGTATGGTGGTACAAATACAACACAAATATGCTCAGTTCTGTGGGAACCCCATCACGGTATTCCAACTCTACTAAGGGATACAGCAGCTCTGTCCCTATCTGTGCTGCCTGGCCATGAATGGTTGTGTCTCAAGGTTATTCAAACCTTATTATTCAAACCTTTGTTATTCAAAGAGTTTTATGGGGATAAATAAGTAAATAATAAATAATAAGTAAATCCAGTTCTGTGAATTCCAGAAAGCTCTCCCCACATGCACACTGCTGCACTGGCTGTTTTCCTTACCCTGTCTGTGCTGTCCATACACAAATCCCTTCCAGTATCTCCAGGTGTGGGAAAGCAATGGAGAAGGTGGAATTCATTCCGCATCTTCAAATGATACTGAGTTACTGCAGGGTCTAAGAGTTCTGCAAGCACTGGTTCTACATAAACATTATTCAATTAGTCCACTGCGCTGATTGCCATCTGGGTCACGGTTGTCAGGGTTACAGCTGGCTCAGTACTCACCCATGGATCATATCTGGAAATACACCTGGGGATCTGGGGATGTTAAAAAGTAACAACCCTTCAGTGGAGCGGGATTCCAGCACATTCCCACAGCTGCTTCCCTGAGCCTGGAGTGAAGTCCATTAATGGTGTCCACCCTAAGTGAAGTAAAAATAAGTGCCATGTGATCTCTGCACTGACAGGGGATGCATGATGCAGAGCATGGCCTGCAGAACTCTACCTGTCACACAGTGTGCATGCTATGCACTGGTGTTCACACAGATCTACTGATTGCCTGCAAGGCTGACAATGCCTGAGGGCTTGTGAGAAGTGGGCTTCTCAGTGGGAAGCTGAGACCCAGAGTGCAATGAGATGGGAGAAGTTGGCTCATATGGATTTGGGATTGTGTGCTTGCACTCAGTGTGTGGCATTTGCTGAGCAGCAGCTCCAAGAGGTCACTCTGGGACAAGCCAGTTGCAAGAATAGGAGCATCAGAAGGTCAGAGCATTGACATCACTTGCAGTTGAAGCTCAAATAAGCCCATGTCACAGAAGCAGAGAGTGCGCAGCTGAGCCCTGGCTTGCATTCCTGCCCTGCCTGTGGTCCCAGTGAGTGTGCAGCAGGCGTGTGAGCACTGATTGTGTTGTACTCCAGAGACGCAGTGAACTTCCCGACAAGCCATTTGTTTTCTAAAAAGGCTAAATCCTTATTTCCACTGGGCTGTGCCTCTGGCCGCGAGTTCCCAAGGTCGAAGCGAAGCCATCAGTCACAGTCAACTGGGCCTGGGCTGCAGTAAAGAGACAGTTCCCAGCTCTCAGTGCCAGCAGGTACATAGGGATGAGCTGCTGACCTGGCAGAAAGGCAATTGCTCTAAACAAATGCATGATGGGAAGATGAAAACTGGCCTGTTTCACTTGCAAGAAGAGGACAAACCAGCTACGTTCTGCCCTAAGGTAGACCCTCCTTCTTCACTGCCTGCAAATGCATGAGCCAAAAACCATAACTGGAGACAGAGCAATAATAATGCGTGCAAACGAGGCAGCATTTCCTCAAGCATTCAGCACTGCCTGGCTGCCCTTTACCATACAGCAGAAACTGGAGCATGTGTGAACTATCCCATCAGTTCATTGCTCTTGTACCCTTGGCTGTTTAGGGAAGCTCACACCCCAGTGCTGTGCAGTTAACACACAGGATCCGAATAAAACTCCAACAGAAGTGAAGGTCCAGCCTTTGCTTTCTGACTGGTGCCGCTGGTTTGCAGCCCACGGCACAAATGGGAATCACCCAGAAGCACTCCAGCAGTCAGGAACTCTTTGAGGAGGACTCTCGAGGCTGTGAACCTCAAGGGCACCCTACAGGGCCATGGATGGGGTGATGGAGTGAGCTGTGTCAGCTGCATGTGCTTCTGGGAACCTGCCTGCAGATGGATAATCGCATTTCCGACTGCTTTGTGCCTCAGAAGGGGCGTAGATCTGGGCATGACCCAGAGCTCAGCCTGGCCTCCATGTGATCTCTATCCTACAGGAAAACTGAAATTGCTTTATCTACCTCTGAAATAGAGTAAATCCCACCTTGGGTGGAATATGACAGCTGGTTAAGGATGATGCTATACAGCCTGAGATAGGAAGTGAAAGGAACTGTAACTCGCGCACATCCAAAGGGAATACAGATAGGAAGAATATTAGTCTGCAAATGGGAAGGCATTTCAGATCACTGCTGCTCAGACATCCCATTTTATATCCAACTAAGTGGCAGTGACTGCTACCACCCTCTGTGACCAGACACCTTTGCCAAGGACCTGATTTGATTACTTACCACACTGATGCTCTTGTTGAGCAATGTCCTTTCTGCAGCACAGAAGCATTTGCTTGGACAAGTCCCACCCTCAGTACTAATCAAAACTCCACCAGCTTGGCTCCATAACAGCAGCTCCATTAACAATCTGTTTGCCAGCCCCCACCATGAGCTCACCAGCAAGAAACTTGCTTCAAAGCATGACAAAAGAAGATGTTCTTCTCTGCAGAGCTGCTTTGAGCTCCTTCCCACAACAGGCTTTCACACTCATTGCCTGCAATCACTCACACAGAAGGCTATGTATCTAAAGGCAAGCTGTGCTGCCCAGTCCCATTCCTGTTCTCCCACTAACACATCACAGCACTCCAGCATCTTTTCAATGGATGCAACAACAGGCAAAGATCTATGCAGAGGTTACTCATGGTCAAATATCAACAAGCAATTTACAGGCAACGTTTCAAAGAGATTCTTGCAGGAGACCTCAGTTGCTGGCTGAGTGTTTGGATACCACCCTCTCATCACAGCCCTTTCAAGCCAAAAACCAATCACTAGACATAGCACTGAATGTGAATAGCTCAGAAGTGGTTTGAGTCGGTAAAACTGTGTACCAATGTAGAGCCAGAGAACCGATCCTTCCCTCTGTGTGTGCAAACAGCCTTTGAGGAGGACACCTGATGCATTCAGTTGGGTTTATTTCACTCCTGCTGCCAAAGCCCCTCCACTCACTTGCTGCTCTGACCATGTTTGACTGATGTACAGCACCTTTGGGAGCATTCAGGACTCTCTCTATCAGATCTCTGTACCAAACACACTGTATCAGATCACCAAATCTAATGAAACTTGCTGGAACGAAATGTGTGTGAGACCAGCATTCTGCGGGTTGACACTGTCTTGATAATAATAATAAAGGAGATCATGTACATATTGAGTTTTCTCTTCTCCTTTGAAACTTAATCCTGGGGCTGTGTTTAAAGCAGTAATTGTACTTGACAAATGAGAAATGGGACCGTGTAAAGTCAAGCTCTGAGAAGCTCTGGGTACGAACAGAGATCTGAATTGGAGTCTGAGGCAGGCAAGGACTGAGAAAGAGTCACAGAGGTCACTGAAATAACACTGTAGGTAGAGGGATGAAAGGACAGAGTGACAGAACAAACATATTAGAGATGTATTCATTCATCTGTGTGCATATACTGATACATATACACACTTCATCTCGGGTTTATATGACCAAACTCCATCCCTATTCTTTCCCCTCTAGCCCGATTCTTCCTCTCTACACCTTCCTCTCTTCCTAACCTTGCTCTCTGCATCTCTGCTTCCACTGGAAAGTGTTTTTCCCTCCTTTCCTCCATTCAGCCCACCACAAGCCACGTTTAGAGGGATCTGGACACAATGAAATTCCAGTTTCCTGGTACACAAAGAATCCCTTCTTTTCATGTAATGTCAGGATCATTCATTTCAGAGAGAGGCAGGTAAGTGTAATGAACTGGTATAAAAGCTGATATTTGAAAGAGAAATGAAGGGGGTGCAACAGGACTTTATTAAATCCAAAGGGATCAGCAAGGTCTCATTCCCCTCAATTATTAACTGTGTCCTCATCCTCCAGAAAAGTACCCATGAAAAATGAAACCACTTCAAACTGCCCAGTTAATCTGTGAGCAATGCTTTATTCACAGGCATTAAGTGAACACTGAGGTTTGATATGCGATAATCCATCATTCATGTGGCACAAACGTGGGCATCAACGAAATGTGTCAGAGAAGAGGTGAACATGACATCTTTGGAGATGCTCTGCACTGAAGGCTTGTTTCAACTCCTGGGATGCCCAAAATCAATATGAAGTCATAGATTTTCCAAACTGGATGCCTTTTTGGTTTTGTCCTTCCTAACGCTGCTCACATTCAGAGGCTGAAATAGCAGGAACTAAATGGAGAAACTATGTCCCAAAAGCTTTGGTGTAAGGTTTCACCAAAGACAAGAAGATGATTCTTGGCATGGGGTTTGGGAACAGCCTCATCACTGGCATTTTAGGATATCTGGATGTGGATTGTAAGTCATACTGGATTTATCTCCAAACCCAAGCACAAAGGAAGATTAAAAGGCCTGGCCTGGGCCACTGGAAGAATGGAAATCCATCTAGGAAACGTGTCTGCTGCGGCTGAACCAGACCTCTGGGGCAGACAAGCTACAAGTATCGAGCATCAGTATTACGAACTCCAAGTAGCATTAGCAGGACTGTGCCCCTGCTTGAACCTTATTGGTGTAGAGCTTGAACTCCAACTTGAACTACCTTGTTTTTATTGCCTCCATTGTTCGTATTACAGCAGGGTCAAAAGAAGCTGTATGACACTGGGGCCATTGGAGCATACTGATGGTGCTTTTGTTCTGAGAGAAAAACCAAAGAAGGCCAAAACAAGGAAAAGAGAGGAAATGTGGTATAAAAGGAAAATGTGCTGCACATTGTGTCCATTGTACCAGTTCAGCTTTGAGTACAAGGGGTTCTTTTGCCCAGCATGATTATTCTTGAGGCCCTGCATAAGGTTTAGTTCTGTTCTCATTTGAACAAAAGGGTTCTTGTAACAGACTGTTCCTTTAGGATGCATGGTGCAAATGCACAACACTCAGGAAAGATGTGGCTGGGAAGCAGGGCAAGCCCACAGGCTCAGAGGGTAGTCAGGGATGCATTCACTGGGTTTCTCACCTCCTTACTCTACTTCCTTTCTATGTTTCTGTAATTACTGTGCTTTCCAAGGTGAGATTAGGCAAGAACAAGGCTGCAGATCTAAGCACCCAGATTAGTTTTATCTCTTAAGGATAAGGCTACTCAGCACATGATAGTCTGTTATCTGTATTCATAATGAGGAGAGATGTAATGGAGAAGCACCAGACTGCAGTGAGTAGCCAAAGTGAATTGTAAACAGTTTCTGTGTCTGTTTAGCTTGCTCTGGGGTCTGCTAATACCAGATGGGCAAGAGACACCAAGTGACTCCAAGGCAAGGACACAATGTCACTGCAGCCAGGGCATAGTTGGCCTCAGCTAGTCTAAGCCTAGGAAAGGAAGAATGAAAGGGTGAGGAAATAGCCATTCTTTATTTAAATAACCAGCCTGGTCACAAAGAGGACTGAAACACAGACAGGCTGACACAGGGTGAGGTGCAAGAGAGGACCGAATCTGTCCATGTTCTTTACACACATGGGTTAAGTGAAAAACCTGAGGAATTATTTGCAGGGGAGTCTTTTGCACTTGATCCAGTATTGAAACAGTTACCATGGCTTGAAATTGCCCTATGCTGGCGTGTAGAGACTGTGAACTGCTCTCCTACCAACCTGGGCAGAGCAGCAACGTGGAGACAAGAACAGCTACAAGTGCACAGAGCTTTTAAGTGTCTGTAACAGCATCTTTGGCTGATTAAAGAAGTGTTCATGTTAATCATATCTTGTGCTTAATGAACCATCACAAATTGCATCAAGCAGTGACTCTTTTATGTAATATGCTTAACCAGGATACAGCCCTCTGCATGGAAAATAAAGTGAAAGAACCATCTGAGGCGTGCCCATTTCTTCACTTGAATGACAGGACTTGAAAGGTTAAAATCAACGCTATTCCAAAGCTGTACTTATTACAGAGTGCTACACACCTTCTTCTGGTGAGGGGCAAGACACAAACTCAGTCCAGGACATCAGAGAAAAGTATAGGCAAGAACAGTGTACGAACACACACATCATCAGCTTTTCCTCATGCACACAGTGAATCCTAGCTCTAGTGAGTGTCTCCCCTTGTAAAGAGGCAGCTTCATCTAACTAGCAAGACTGGGTTTTGCCCTGACCTTTCATCATTTCTCATATGCTCATAGCCAGACTATTCCTGGCTGTTTCTAACTCACAGCATGAGTTTGGATTCATTTATTCCATTTTTCCCATGCCTCAGCTCCTGTTTCGGTACTGTTTAACAAGCTGAAATCACTGCTGCGTGTGGAGCACTTTGAAACTCCTGGATAAAAGGAAGAGCCCAGCTTCTGCTGTAAAAGATGACCAAATTTGTGAATGAATAGACCTCGGGTCAGGTAACATATTGGAAAGATAGTTGTAAGAGATAATGGAACATTTGTTTAGACTGCTATCAGAAGGCCAGACCTGGTCTTCTTGTAAGTGGCAGCAACACTCCGTTTCTTCGGGTGCTGGGCCAGCTCACGCAAAGACTGACACATTATTAAAACCAAACCAGGTCTATTTCCCATTTCTCCAGGCAGGTTTTTCCATTGCCATATGTTGCCGCTTCTCTATCGAGCTTTCATCCCAGGGATCTGATACAGCTCTACAATCCATTACTGTGTTCTTCTGCTGAAGAATCTGATCCTAACAGGATCAGGGGGAATTTCTTGTGCTTCTTGTTGCCTTCAGACAGGCTTTTCTTGTCAAGTTTCACCTTGGGCACTGGTGGCACATGAGGTTCTCTGCTCGCTTGTGTTTCCTATGTCAAGGAACCATCTAACTTCCTGAGACTTGAACGACTGCTCCCATTTTAAACCCAGTATAGTGAAATGTAAGCATCTGTGACCTGCAGGGTCTGCCCAGGTGACATGAATGCTCACTGTTTAGAGTAGCTATAATTCCTTATTTCCTAGTATGCTGCTGTGGATCTGCCCGAAGCAATTGCCTAAGGACATTCTGGCTCTCATGTTTGCCTCAGGATCAAAAGCATCCAGTGTGCAAGCACTAAGCAGCTCTGTTCACCGTCTCTTTATCAACTTGTGCCTGCTTTTGCTGATGAAACTGCATGGGTAAGTAGCAGTAAGAACATTAGGCAAACATGACACACCATTACCCCCATACCTTCTGTGCCCGGGGATGGGAGAAGTGGCAGGATGTTATGAGAAGAAAGAAACTGGAGGGAAAACGGGGAGTGGGCTGCCTTGTGGAGCACTTCCCTTGATTGTGTTTGCTTAGCGATGGGGTGACATCCCTAAGTCATGGCTGTACCACAGCCCCACTGCATCAGGCTGGTGACACCAGTGACATGAAAATGCCTAGAGCTGTGAATTCTACCTAGGGTCCTAAAGGACCTTTCCTAGACGAGAACCTCAGCAAAAAGCTTCCACTGCTCACTAGAAGTGGAGAAGGGAAAGAGGAGAGTTTCCACACAGCACAGATGCATTGTGGAGCCAAAAGCACATTCAGGGCTAAGCTACAAAGGAAGGTGCCGGGATCCTTTGGGAATGGAGAGGCTACAGCTTCTGCAGTTCTGCTGAAGTCCTCATCATTTTTCCAGGCACTTTTGCTGCAGTGCAGCTATTTCAGCCTGGTCAGTGGCTACAGACAAGCCCGATGGCAACATACTATGGTCCCTTTGTTTGTTTCAGGAGGCTTTTTTCCTCGGTACTGGAAAAGAATGATAGTGCACAATATTCCCAGATTTAGGGAATCTGGCTGACAATTCATTCAGCCTAAGCCTATCCGATCTACTTTATCCATATGCAGAGATATTCAGGAACACACTGGAGAGACGGAACGTGGGAAAGGACTCATTTTCTGACCTGCAGAGATGTTGCTGTGAACAAGGTTAACTGAAACAATCCATCTTCGCTGAGCAGCGTTTTACTGGTGTGGGTTTCAAGGCTGGGGGCTGCCTGGGCACTGTATCATCTTTATCATGGCACTTCTTCATCCTTGCTTTTACTGTCAGCGTTTGCCTTTTCCCCCTCCTTCTCTTTTAATTTTCCACCCTCTTTTAAATGGTGCTGATTTATTTGGTCTCTCCAGACCTCGCTCCCTCCCCTCCTCTCCATTTAACTCTCCATAGGAAGGATGAATTTAAGGTAGTGGAACTGCTCCTGGACAGGAGGGTGTGCAGGCAGAACTGGTTGGTGATTCAGAAGAGCTCTGATGCTATGGTAACAGAGGCCACAGAGGTATTCCCACAGATACAATAGCTGTCATTCTCTGTTCACTCCCCATTCCATACACCTCCTTCAGCCTTTGAATCTGGATGCCAGGAAAGCCCAATTTTAAGTCCACATGGTTTTATGCTACAGGGGGATGTGTGTTACTATAGGATTGCACATCCAAATCACAAACATCCTAAGGGCTCATTTTCTCCTAAACAAGCAAACTGACAAGCTGAAAAATTCAGTGATTTCCATGTGAACAGATGTTCTTCAGAATGCAACCTAATGGGTAAATTCCACGTAGCCTGGGATTCCCCTGGGAGCTCACTGCACTGCTCCTGTATGCATGAACACCTCTCATCCCATATAGAACACACGCACAGACCTTAAATGCTTTCACTGCTTTTATGTACACAGAGGATTGGAAGCATGCCTGCAAAGAAAGCAGAACTTGACTACAAAAGGAGAGCAGAGCACACATCAAACTCTTTGTTCTCAACCCTTGGCTGATTAGAAAGCATGAACATTTAACCCCTTCCAGTTGTAGTACCTCCTGAACCAAGAGTTGCTTTGCTGGGGGGTGTAATGGCTTACGGTACTGCCAGTACTGTTTTCTCTTGCTAGCCCTCATGCCTCATAGAGTTGTTGGCTGGCTGACTGCTCCAAGTGCTCACAGAGCTTTTTGTTGAGCCACCTAATAACAAATTGACTTGTTCAAGTTCAACGTCATTTGGGAGAGGTTTGCATATAGAACCAGGACTTCTTTTGAAGTAATGCACCTTGAATCTCTCAACAAGAAATCAATCTGCCCACTCACCAAATGCTGCTGCTGACCTTCCCTCAGCCTTTACCTTTGGCAGTGTTCTCATCCTAGCAGTTCCCTGGATCCTTCTGGAAGTTGGCTAGCTTTAGAAGAGCATCTTAAATTAAATCCCAGCCTCAAAGTTCTCCCCAGCCCCTGCAATGGATTAAGCAAGCTCCGTGTTAATCCCAGACCCTGTGCTGAGCCTTCTGTGAGGTGTTTTGGACAAGAGTGAGTTAAAACAACAGAGCTGAAATCCCAGTACTTGCATGTCTGCCACTGGAGCAGGTTCACTGCTTGGGATAATTCCCCAGAATTGAGCAGCTCTAACCCCAGGATGAACCTCGGCCTACAAGCCGTATGATGCTGTGCACTGTAAATCCCCCGTCTCATTTCTTGCTCTGGCTCCACAATATTTATTGTCTGGGCTACTGAAGCAAGGAACAGCGTCACATGCTCACGACACATATATGCTGTTAGGAAGCCTGATGGCCTGGCTGACCAGAGTAGGGACTCACATATTAGCAGCTTTTATCTAGAAGGGGAGGGAAAGCACCATTTCCAGGACAGAAGGCATAATATTGAAATGATCCATCACAGCTGATGTACCCAGATGGCTTTATGAATGAGAAAGACAGGAAATGGATTGCCCAGCTCGCCACATTAAAGCTGCAAAGCTGAGAAGTAAATCCTCATGCTACATGAGGTGAATCTAGCCAGCGGAGGAAATGCTTTGAGACCCCTCCAGATGAATGCTATGGAACCCTGTCAGCATTGTCATCAGTGCCTTGTCACACTTTATGTGCTGGAAGTGTAATACTGTGGTATTAAACAAAACCGTATCAAACACCATCTCAAGGTCACTCTATACATCTCATTCTTCCCATTAAACTTCCTCATCCTCCATGTCTGTTGGTTGGTTTGTCTGTTTAATTACTCACAATGCCTGTAGGAGCTGGGACGCTGTTGTCTGTCAGCATGACAAATTAGCATATCCAGAATGAGAATGACAACCTCTCATCTTTCAGGACACCCATCACACGCAAATGGTAAGTGACAGACCCCGAAGTTACATGCCAGTTGACATCTCCCTACTCCTGTGCCTGGCTTGAAGCATGTCAATGACATGTCTACAGATTGATTTCAGGTTTAAATCTGCTCTGGCTGATGGAACTACAGAATATTGTCAGTTGCCTGTCAGACCTCACTGGAGCTCAGCGCATCATGGGTCAGCAACCAGGAGATTCTGGACTAAGTGGAACATGCCTAACTAGCACAAATCTCCTTGTTGGCAACAGCCAGGATTCAGAGCAACAGCCAGGATTCAGGACAAATACAAGAGGAAAAGAAAAGGAAATTACTGACTAATCAGCCCATCGGATAAGCATCTTCCCCAGCACTGCCACTAGGATGCTGGCTGATAACCTGAGCTGCAGCACTGATACAGTGACAATAAGCTCTGAAAGAAGTGCTGTTGTCTCCACAGGGAGCAATAAGCCCTGTGCCAGGGCTCCGGTGTGATGCAGCTCAACTGCAGGCTCTGTCGATAGCATCTGAACAGGACTATTGGCTACCTCTCGGGAAGAGATACTCTCTGGTGGAACTGGGGATTGTTCAGCCCAGTATTACCGTCATCATTTATCTAGCAAAGGAAAAGGATCGCTGCGCGTGAGGGAGGCTTACCACAGTGTTCCCTTCTGGCTGGAAATCACACACAGGGAAGTTATGCCTCCTTTGGGTTTGGCACCTCATGGTTTGGGCTTCAGACGTGGAGTTGGGAATTGTTAGATATATTAAAGGAAACGTGCATAGCTCTGTGTAACGTTGAGGGCAGCGCTTGTCTTGGTCACAGGAGGATGCATTACTTAACTAAGTAATTAGGGCTAGGTCTTTCCCTCTTACATCGCAGAGATACACAGACAGGTAAGTTCCAGGTCTTCATTTTCATCACTTGAGATCATAAACACTTGGGGACAAAACCTCTTGTACTGACTGCAGGAAGGTCAGCGGAATTACCATGCTGAGGGCCTGGCCCTGTGTTCAGCTCTGATGCTGAGCAGTCCCAGGTCTCTACGTGCACTGCCTGTGAACCACCCTGCTCGTGATGCGGGGAGGTCCTGTACAAAGCATCTGCTCCCCCTGCATTTGCCTCCAGTGCCCCACTCTTCCTGCCCACTGACACAGCCTCCCGCCTGGCTACTCCCTGAGCCTTTTCTGCTTTACCACAGAGCAAGCACTAAAGGAAAGAAATTGCTATTTGCAGCTCCTTGCCTGAACTCCCCTAGCACTAAGGCGGATGTGTGCGGACACCTGTGTTTCCCCAGCGCTCCCCTCAGCGACCTGCTCAGTGCTTCCCTAGCACAGAGCCAAGGATTATCCCAGTGGAATCGCAAGAGACAAGGCAGCTCTGTCTCTGCAGAGAAAACCGTTTCACAGAAGACTACACTAGGCTAGGATGGGAAGCAGGGACACAAAGGCAGTGAAGAAGAAGCTGGTCTGTCTCTGGCTTGAGCCAGTCAGGGTAACCAGCATCCAGAGTAGTTTTTAAGGACAGAAAGGCATGGAAGCATGAGATGTTTTGATTCCATACAACTTTCTTTGCTAGCTTCATTACCATTGTATCTCCAACCATCCATCCCTTGCCTGGATACTTGATGTTGCTTTTCGCTGGTCCCACAGAAAGCTTATTCTGCTTAGATGCTGAAGGAAGGGGATATGATTCAGAAAGCATGGCACACAGGTACCTGGGAGAAGCAGGAACTGGGAGATCTGTGCAGCTTGGCTACTAATTCCACAGCTGGGCTTGGACAAAATACACATTCTTTGTATTTAAGAAGTCTAATGAGAGAAGGGATGAGGGTTGCTGTGCTTCTGCAGAACTGAGATCAGCAGGAAACCAGACTAACACAGGTGGGAAACAAACAGTTGGGTAAGAAGTGTCAAACATTTGACCAATGCAAAAAGAAGCGTTATGAAATATCTTGCTTCTATGTTGCATATGGGACTGCTCAAAGTGTGGACAAGACTGATAAATCCTTTTCTGATGGATCTCCAGCTCGAGACGTGATACATGTAACTTTAAAACACAGAGGTACTCATACAAGCTGTTTCTTTTGAGCTAACATGGCATCTGTGACTCAGAGGGACAAAGGCAGAAGCCTATAGCTTCTAACTCATCACTCAAAGCCTGTACTCCTGCCCCGAGCTGCCTATCATTTCTGCTTTGCAAATCCAGGCAGCTGCACTCATTGTCCAGAAAGTTCCTGAAGCACAACTGAAATCCTAGTGCAACATCCAATCAGGTTGTATCAGCCACAGACCACAGCCTGGCAATGCTGCGGAGGGTCAATGCATGCTCCACAATGCTCAGCCTCCTTAAAGCCGACAAGGAGCCGCATTCCAAGTGGCTGTGGATATCAGCCTTGGACTGAGTTCTTGGAGTAGTTAATGCAGGCAACTAGGAACATTCAGAGACTAAGTTCTCAGCAGAATCAGAAGCAGCAGCAGCATTACAGGGCATAAGAAACACCCTGTTCTCTGCCACTACAGGCATGATTTACAGCCATACAGTTCCGCACCTCTGCCTTGTGCAAGTGAAACCTTCCTCAGTTTCTTCATTTAGAAAAAGAAGATGATGCCCTTGACCTTTATAAAGGTGTTTGCAGTAGGCGGACAGATGCTGCAAGCTAAAAGCTTGGTAGTACCACTATCATACAAATAATGGTGGCAGCAAGAATACATTTTGTGTTCCTCCTTTCCTGACCTTCCTCCCACACACCATTCATGCCACATTCTCTCTATGCTCTCAGCTCCTGCAGCTGACCACTTGCCAGCCAGAGACACTGACAACAAAAAGAAAACAGTTTAAGACACAGGATCTCTCTCTTCTCCTCTTCCAACACCCTTTCCCTGCAGGAGAGAATGATGGATATTTGTAGTGTGCATCTCCCTCTCTGCCTCCAAGCTGCGATGCTTGTGAGCAGAAGAAAGGTTGTGATGAGGCTCTAGCGCCGTGGCTCACACATGTGATTGGTGATGACTATGCTGGAGCCTGGGACAAGATTGGTTTCTGGGGCTGAAAGATAAAGTTTACCATGCAGCATGAAACAGATGGGGAGGAAAAGATTGGGCCGTCTGATTCTTTCTAACACTGATTATTTAGTGGGAAAAGCTTACTGAGGGGTTTCCTTATTTATCTGTAATTATAGCAACTTGGGTCTTCTCTCTGTTAAGTGAAGATTTTCTGACCAGGTACGCCTATGGGATATCACAGGAAGCCACAAACGTTCCCTTCTGCTGGAGGGCTGAGCTGGACTGTTCGGTCTTGCTTAGCAAAGGGAAGACCCAGTCAAAGAACCCATTTAAGGAGTTCACTTTCCCTGGCAGCACAACCCCATGAATTAATGATCGGATGGGAGACAGATAATGCTGGGCTTGAGGTTTTAGTGTGTTTTCATGTATATTTCATAGACCTGTTTTCTTTTTGATGTTTAAAGCTCTTTGATTATTCTTTTGAATCCTTTTATCTCAATTTTCCTAAGTGCCAGTTGCAGCCCCCATTTCAACTTGCAGGTGAGCTGCTCCTTCACAGCTAACAGAGACACATTATGCAGGGGACAAGAGATGATCTTTAGACATTAAGTTTGGGACAGTAGCACATGAGGTTCTTTGGTCTGACACTGGAGTCACCTGGACTGCTGGAAGGGACTATAGGTCTCAAATCGCTTTCAAATGTCACTTTCAAATACAAACCATCACAAAGGAAATCCGCAAAAGACCCATTTTGCCCCTGGATAGGGGGAACTCTGAGCACAGCTCAGTAGCTGCGCTGCATTCAGTCTCAGAGATGCAAAAGCAGGAGGAATTACCAAAATCAACAAGAAACTAATCTCTTTAATCCTGGAAACTTTTTAAACAGGTTTAAATAATTGATACACTGTCAGAAACTGCCTGAATCCATGGAGAGGAGATTAATATTGAATGAGGATGCTTCTCCCTCTCTGTATGGGAAAGGATGGCAAAGTCATAGAACAAGTCCTTTGCACACTGCGGTTGGCACAAGGTAGGTAAAATGCTGGTGAAACTGCTCCTTAGCTCGAGATTTCAGACACAACCTGATCAGTGGTGTGGGGAGGAGGGAAGCGGCTTCCTAGCTCTGTCAACCTGGTTTCTGTCGCAGATGGGAACCAGGAAATATTGGAAACTAGAAGGAAGAGGAAAGAAGCAGTCTGCGAAATCGATATTAATAGTCTCCCTCTGTGCCCCTGAGTTTTACAGGTATTAAGCCGTGACAGCATCCTACGTGCCCTCTCTCCTGCACGGCCCCACATCCAGCTGGGAAGTTTGGCTTCTCTTTCTCTCTTCAGCCTTTCGCCATGTGCTCGGCAGCGTCTCAGACACCCACCACACTGGGATCACCGTGCTGCAGAGCTGTTGATTGTGGCATCTGGCCAACCACTGAGAATCAATCACAGCCACTGGCTCCAGCTTGCCTTGCGTTAGCTCCCCAGTGCTGATCCTTCCATCAGCTATGGTATGGCTCTCCCAAAGCCAGGCACATCACAGGGAACACAACTCATTAACCTTGCCTGGGGCAAGGCTTGCAACATGGGCAGCCCATAATACAAAATGGCAGTTACAGTGAAGAGGGGAGGCAGAACTGCAGACAGAGCGTGTTCCACTTGCTAATGCTTCACTTTTTCAGTCATGTTAATTCAGATTAAATAAGGCATTTATGTCCATATCTACAAAGGTATATAGATGCTCAAATGCTGCTTGATTCAGCATCACTTTGTCACCTTTGGGAGTCTGGGGTCTTATGCCTAATTCCTGCAACATATTGCAATATGCTTAATGCTGAGAAGGTCACTGTCCATAGTTGCTACATTGCTCATTCTCTTACCAGTCATAACACTGCTCTGTCTTCATCTACGGTCCTCACCCCAGGCGTATCTGAAGCTTTTCAGGTGAGTTAAAGCCACAGCTCTGTCTTCATCTCCCTCTTATCTCCCATTCAGAAGCAGGATCATTATCTTCAATGTACCTATAAAAATAAGCCCTGTGAGATTACTCAGGGAAAAGCAGCCTCTCCCTATGACAGGCAGCAATGCCAGGTCAGGCGAGCAGTTACAAGATGCAGCAGGAGAACAAGCAAGGAAACATAGATCACTGCACAATGCCATCCTGACACTGGGAAACATGCTGGAACGGTGCCTTGGAGCCTTGTGCCAAATGGATGGACTGTGCTGGGACAGTGAGCAGGACTGGACTAAAGTTAATGCTTCCCTTAGGATTTAATGTTAATAGACAGTTTTATTAACCTGCCCCCTGAGGTACCTCATAAGGTTCATGTCAGAGAAGAGAAGCAATAAGGAAATGAATAACAATTTACTGTACTATAGATGCATGATGATAATCAATACTACTTCACACTAAAATCGCAGTTGGCATCCAAAACTCTCTCAAAACCAAAACGCAGTAAGAATTCATTCATCAATGACCCGGTCTTCAGAAGCACTGCAGTGTTATTACACGCTTTGTTCAGCTGGGCCACAGGGAGAAGGCAAGACTTGTCCAAAGACACATAGCTCACAGTCGACAGGGTTGGAAAAAATTGCCCAAGGTCTTGTGTTCCAACTCTCCCAGTGGAGGCCGTTATGTTCATAGCCACTTAACAAAGGCCATCAGCTCTGAGTCTGCAGCAGCCAGACCGAGCCCAGTAACAGTGCTTTCCTTAGTGCCAGGCTCTTGAAGAGCCGAAGATGAATTAGGTGGCAGAACAAGCCATGTGTTAGGTCTAATGGTTGTGACCAATCACTCTGAAAAGCATCCCTCAAAATGGGATTTCTCTTGGGTTGAGAGGCAATATCATACATTGCCTTTAAACCCACAAAAGGCACAGAGCATGGACAATGTAATAACAGCAGTGTGGAGCAAGGCTGCTAGACAGTGATCTGGCAAACTGTAATTGATACCCAGTGGCAATTCACAAGCACAGGCAGCCACTCTGGTAGATTTGATTTAACATAGCACTGATGCTGCTGCCTGCTGATTGACAGCCTCCTCCATCATGCATGGCAACTACTGTGAGACTCTGCAGCCATGTGGTTCTTGCTGCCTGCCATCAATCTCTACCACAGGATGCTCACAGCAAATGCAGAAGATCCTTGTGCTGATGGAGAGCTCTGCGCCCAGGTTGGACAGGAGCCTGCTGCAGGTAACTGAGTCTGATGTCACTGGGAAAGCCATCAAACTGGCACTGAAACATGGGAAAGAGCCTTCGGTTCTCCAGCAGATGAGCAACTGTGCCTTGGGTGGAGCTCTGTGCCACCCAGGGGGTCCTGAGGGACATTCATACAACAGGCTGTTATTACAGATGGCAGGAGACGGAGGCTACTTGGCCGTGGGTTGAGAACATGATTATTTCCTGATCATTAACACATTGAGCGGCTTCTCACAAGCTGAAATATTGCAGGAAAAAGTGAAACGCAGAAAGAACAGGGCACAGGTTCACTGTAAATAAATTTGTCACTCAGGAACTGATCCCAGGCCAAGTGGTTTATGGGATGCTTTTAGAGACACAACAGCCTCTTGTGCAGACATGTGTTAACTGCCCAAGTCTCTCCTCTGCACTGACACCAGTGCACACTTAGACTCCAGAGACTGAAACCTCTGCAGGTAAATACTGAAGGTAAACAAAGGTAAACACAGAAGCCCTGGCTGCTTCTTCACCTTCCCTTGTTAATATTTAGGATTAGTGGGATCAAGTAAAAAGCCTGACTTGCGCTTTTGCAACGCATGAGGTTAGCAAAGGTCCTTCTCACATAGACGGCCACGTGCCTTCAGTGTACCCACCAATTGCAGTTCATGGGGGGCACGCAGGGACAGACATGGGCTTTGAAGCCACCCTGGCTCTTCTTTTCTTCTCCTGGCTGTCCTGAAGTCACACACACTGATCCTGCATCTCTGATAGGCGAGAAATTGCCTGTTCTCTCAGCACTAATATATTTCTGGTTTCTGGTTGGCTGCATTTGCATCTTTTTTTGCAGACTGCCTTCCCCTGGAGCATCTTTATTGGATTTGCTTGGTCTCATGACTTACTGCATGTTTAGAACTAAGTTCTCTAGAACTAAAATAACCCCCAGGATGGCTCAGGTTGTTGGAGCAAATCCAGGAGTGTGGGATAGATCCAGCAGCCCGGGTGGGACATGAAGGATCTGGAATACTCTCCAGGCTGGAAAATTTGTCACTGAAAGCACCAGAGCTGCTCCTCCCTTCCTGTAGACCAGCAACAGAGCCTTGAGCACAACCAAAGCCCACGGCACAAACACTATAAATAACATTAATGGGGCCACTGCTGGTGACATCAGAGCAGGGATTTGTGAGACTGTAACTGCAAACAGCATCAAGGTGGAACAGTTTCACGCCGAGAGCTTTCTGGAGATGGTCTCATCTCAGAGGCTGTCAGAGGCAAGTAAAGGGGGCAGAGGACTCACCCCACTCACCCTGCTATTGTGGGACAGGAGAAATATCTGGGCCCCCCCACCTCAGACTGCAGCCGTTTTCATTGTAGGACAAGGTACATGTTCAGGCAGCACAGGACAAGTGGTTTCTCTGGGGATTTGTCACTACGCCAAAGTCTCACTGTGGGATGCGTGGGAAGGAGATGGTGCCAGGTCTGTAATACCTGCAGTGTCACGCCACTCCCTGCAGTGGCTTCTCCTCAGTGCGGTGGGCACTGCAATGCTGTCACCAGAGCCCCGTTCCTGTGTTTCCCACAGCATCACCTGGGAAGGGCCTAGCACCACTGTTGCTCTGTGCTGCTCCGAAACTCAGATACCCCATCCTGCATCTTCCTGTGGAGCCCAAGGGGCCTGTTCAGGACTTCTCTCCTTTTCTCAGCAAACACCTCCAACAGTATCTCAGGAGCAAAACTGTTTTACTGTCATTCTGCTGGGATTAAAACCCCTCCTAGCCTTTGGATGGGTCCTCCTGAATAGTAAAGCCTGTGTAATAAAGAGTGTTAATTTTACAGCTACAGTACATGCATAAATTTCATAGGAAAGCTTTTGGAAGCCAACCAGATATCGCTGAAGTGGCCACTGAGTGCCTTCAGCACAGCCATGAAATAGCCAGAAAGCAAAGCAAGTGCAAATTGGGCAAACAAGGCCCAGTGGAGACAGTGCTTCAGCACTGGCACAAGACAACAGCCGCCCAGGCTTGCTTCATCTAGGTAGACTGGAGTGCTCAGGAGCTAAGGACAACAGCACTTCAGGTAGCAGCTCATTTTCCAGGGTCTCAGGCAGGCTTGTGCTGACTCTACTGAGGGCTCTGCTGCTGCAGTTCTGATTTGTTGGTGCCCAAGCTCTCTCGCATAAAGATAGCTCAAGTACATCCAGATGTGCCGCATCCACAGACCCCAGCTGCAATATCAGCATGGCTTTTAATAGCCCTCTGTGGAAGAGAGAAGTGCTGACATGGAACTCCCTTGATCATCTGAGTCCTCTGGGTGAAGGTGACTTGCATCTCCAGAGCCTGATACTGGCTCCTGCCTCAGGCTACCTGAAGTGCTGCTCCCAGCCATGCCACATGAGATCAACCATGCACCTATGTGCTTCTACATTGGCACAGCAATGGCAGGCAGTGAAACTCCTTGCTCCCAGTCATGCATTGGGTGTCCAACAAGAACAGAGTGCCTGGCCTGAGGAGATGGCAACCAAGCTCCCAAGAAGATGGCAGAAGCTGCATTCATGCCCTGTTCCCCAAGCAAAGTGTCCTGTAACACCTCCAAAAGAAGCAGGAAAAGAAGTGGGAATTCTGCAGAGTACTGGTTCTAACAACCACAGGTATCCCAAGGCACTTTGTGAAGGTAAATGACAAAGGTAAATCAGTCACCTGGCCATTAGGAAGAGTTTTCATTGTTTAGAGAGCCAGCCTCGGCCTTTGGCTGAGTCTGGCCACAGTTCCCATCTCCAAATTCTCTTCGCTGGGAAACTGGCACTTTTTGTGCTGTTTGCTCCCAGCTCTCCCTCCCCTGGCCCTTCCTGCTGCAGCTCCCTTTGCTTGGCCAAACCATGGCCGTGCAGGAGAGGAAATAATTCTCAGTGCCAGAGGAGGGCTGACTCTGACCTTTCCTGTTGAGCTGTTTGTTGAAGTCCCTGACAAGCCATCCTGCCCTTTTCTACAGCCTAAGATTGGGTCATCAGGGATGAAGCTCCTGTGTGCAGACTACAGCTCACAATGCTATGGCCAGAGACAGCATGCAGTGCAACAGAAAGCATCAGCAGAGCCTCATACACCCCCTAGTGAAGGGCTGTAAGGTGTCAGGGTATGCATGACAGCAAAGAAACCAAAGCCCAAGACTTGTCATCACTGAGACATCACAAAGGGATGACGAGGAGGGAGAGCTTGGAGGTTAGTGTGTTAGCAGTAATAAATCAGGAAGCAACAATTCAAAGTTATCTATGTGCCATCCTATGTTTTTAATATAACATCTGGTATCTTTGGTTTAACACACTACAACAGGGACTTTGGGAGTTGCTCCAGACTACCTTTGTAAGCTAACCCCTGCTTGGGGAAGCTCCCATCCCATAAAGCTAGGCAGGTAATGTCAGAAAAGGGAAGAGAGGTGGGAAGTAAATGATTTTTCATCGGGTCAAGACTGATAAACCCTGCTTGCATTTCTCAGGATAGATTACAGAGGGTCTGCCACAAGTACAAGTTCTCTGTTCACAAGTTAAACAGACTTCCTTTCTTTTTTTTCCCACAGTTTTCTCTGCCTGCTGCTGTCTTTAATGCAGGATTAATGGATGCAATGCTTTGTGGTTGGTTTATGTAAATTGCTGGCAGGAAACAACAGTCATAATCCACTTTGTTGCAATGAAATGCAGTTCGTAGTGAAATCTATTATAGTTCAAATATAAATTAATTATAAACCCTTCTGCTGTAGTGAACCTTCATGTATAATTAACATTTACTGTATGGGGAAAGGGAAAGGAAAAATCCCCATCTGAATGTTTCAATGTCAGCAATAATTTCCTCTTCCTTTATGTCTCTCATAGGAAAGCATATTACAGTTTACCTGTCCCCCAACACAACACAAGTCACAGCTGCCTTCAGCTGGAGCCAAAAATGCTGCTGCAGCATGAAGAAAACATGAGCAATTTCAGACCGTGCTGTGTTCTGGTCTCCAGGAAACATGGACAGCAGCTCCTTCGATGTCTTCTATATCCAGCACAGGACCTAGAAGGAAAAAGTGGGTAGAAAAGGTAGCCTTGTAGGTCTCAGCAGCCAGAGCACATGTGTTAGACTAAGGAACGAGTTTCCAGACCCAAGTCCATGTGGCCATGAGGAACAACTGGACACCTATGGTCTAACTTGTCAGCCCAGCAAGTTGCTCTGCACACAACTGCGCTCTGACACTCTTGAAACAGAGTATTTCTACTGGAGCTGAGTTTGCTCAACATGGCGAAATTCCCTCCTCACCCCCTGCAATAACAGCAATGCAATTTGCAGGCGCTTCATTCAGCTGGATCATGCGCTCCAAACAGAGCTGCCTGCTGGCTGCCTCAGGACTTCTAAAACCAGACTGAAGGAAGGTGAGAACAGCACTTGTGAGAATAGAAATGTTGATGGCTCAGTGTCTGAGTTTGTTCAGGGCATGGGTCAGCACGAACACTATAAGTGAAAGCGTGGAGGCTCCTTCCTCCTCGCAACAAAGCCTCCTGCTCCCATCTCTAATGAGAGTCAATTGCTGCTGATAAATTTTACATAATAGCTTTTTTTGCTTGTTCTGCAAATTAAGCAGAAAAATCGCCTATTAAAAGGAAAACTGGGGCAATTCTTAAACCCGAGTGTTACCTATTTAGCTGCTTAGGTCAGACGCAGGGTGAAATTCAAAGTCTCCTTATTAATTTTCTGCAGGGAGCAGCAGCTTGCACTGCTGAAGAAATGTCGTGCTTCAGAGACCCAGAGAGAGCTGATTTCAGAACCACGTCAAAGTCAGTGGGTACCAGAGGGGCTGGATTAGCGCCTCTGCTGATGCCTTCAGCACAGCACAGCACAGCACTCTCCTCTGACCATTCTCCTGCTGGCTGACTGGTCACCCCCACAAGATGTATTTGTTTAAACCAGCCACAAAGGTGGAAAATGCCAGGCTTGAGCCTTAGAACCTCTTTCAGACAGGGCCTGACACAGCAGCTCTTAGCTTTCCAGTGCCTTTCTGACCCGATGCTGTCCTTCAGCACTTGTCTCCATAGTGACATAGACTGCCTCAGGCTTATTTAACCCTAAAGCTAAAATGCACACCACCCGGCAGAACTAATCTTCTGGGGGACATGAGCACCACCTCCTGACCTATTTCAGTCTGGGGCATGGGACAGCACCAACTTTGACAGACTGACGGGCTTGGCTGCAATCGGGAAGTGAAAGAACACAGGCTCAGCCTTGGTACAAGATCCCCCAACCCGTTCCTGCAGACTACAGTTGTACGCAAACTTCCCATACGTGAATCTCCGTAGTTCAGTCTCTCCCTGAATGTTCATCTTCATTCTCTGAATGCTGACCCTGTTCAACTCCCCCAGCTGCATTTAACTCCTTATGTTTATCCCTCTCTCCTATCACCCCCACATAACATATCCACCCTTCCCCAAGTCCCTTCCTGCTCTGCACAGGCTCCACTTGCTTTCTCACAAAGCAGGGCCTGGAGCTCACTGGAGGCCAGGCTGGAGGACCATTAATTCTCTCTGCCAGGACTCATTCCCTCCTTTCTATTATTTTACCTTTGTCACTGCATGTTTTTCTTAAAATTGGCTCTGGACTGCAGACATCCATTTGCAGTAACACTCAGAGAGCTAAAGCTCCCAGGGAATTGGCAGCAGGAGCAGCAGCAGGCTGTTGGTTGAGCTGAGCTGGAGGGGATCTGACTGTAGGTTAGGCACAGCTAAGAAGCTGCCGTTCACTTTTTTGCTGCCCTTTTCACCCGTGTTTATTAAAGGTGACTCCTTTCTTTTGTTGTTTTACTTTTAAACTGTCTGCTTATTTCATCCTCTCTCCTCCCATTAAACGAGGTAGTAGCAAATTTACAGACAGCTCCAAATGACAAGCTGACTTACACTCTCCTAACTGGCTCATTTTTCTTCCTCTGCACAGAGGATCACAAGACGGCCTCGACTCCCCACATGTTTAAGAGGCCATAAAATGTCAGCACACCCTGGCAATGCTGCAGTCTCCTCCAGCTCAAGATGCTGACCAGTGAACAGTCAACATTACCCATCATCGAGCTCAACAGCTGACAGCTCCTTACTCTTTCTCCACTGGTTTTGACTGTAATTGCACCTTCTATGTCCTGTCTCTCTGCTGGGCTTCATGCAGAGCACTGCAAGACCTGGTCATGAACACACACACACACACACACACACACACACACACACACACAGAGTGTTCCACCATATTCCTTTATTTGCATCCATCCTGCCTGCACTCTGCTGCCCTCACCATCCCCTGCTCCATCTCATCCATATGAATAGGCAAATGCACAGGGATGCAACTGAACTTCACACAGGTGATTTCATCTTCTCCCCTTCCTATTGACCGCAGGACTTACAGCTCACTTACCTGCTTCTGATGCAGGACCCTGTGTTTTATCACCCTGCATGGGATCACTACTTAAACCTGAGGTGTGCTTTGCTTCCTGCTTTCTCCTTGGGATGTCTGAGTGCTGTTGAAAATAATGCCCCTCTAATGGCAGCTTTCTGGTCCCTGCCTGTACCTCTCGCTCTTACCCACTTGCCACAATGCTCTGGTTTCGAAGCTCACTTGCGGCTCACTTGCAGAGCCCTGGGAGCATGGGGTAACATGCTCAGTGTGCTCAGGGCACAAGCTGGACAAGCTGAACTTTCACAGCTGAAAATGGGTACCTGTGGTCTGACAAGGTTAGAGCTAAAACCAGAACGTCTTTACACGGATATTTCTACCTCTGGCTAAGCAGAGAAAGAAGACTCATAGTCACTCCCTCTTGCCCCATTCCTTAGTTTTTCTACCTACTGAGCCATTCCAATTGATCAATGTCCCTCTGAACCTATGACAGAGATCTGGCAAGGCATTTCTAATGCTCTCCTAGCTCCACTCTACCTGAGCACATTCCTTTACAATCAGGTAATCAAAATCCCTCAATACATGTTATATTTATGACTACCCCACGTGTTAGCACTAATCGGGAGGAAAAGCAGCATAATTCCTGGCAGGTAGGTCTGGTGATTGCAGAGTATGTTACCAGAAGTAGCCTCATATTTGTATCATATTATCCGCACCAGATCCACAGACACAAAACATGGACATGAAGTGAGCAGCAGAGCTTGGGAACCATCCACAAGAACGAGATAATGGTAATTAAAATGGGCTTAGCTACGTCATTTGATTTATTTGTTTGACAGCCATCTTCCATTTTCTTCCTCAATACAATCCACTCCTATTTCTCGGTGCCATTGCAGGGTCAGTGACCAAAGTACTGAAGTAAAAATCGCAGGACTGAACTGCTGCATTTCCCAGACACTTAGCATTCTATCGCTGGTCGATAACTGCCTTCAGAGAACATCTGCCTTCAGTTCGCAGTGCCATCTCCATCTCAAACTGGAGCTAAAACTGTTCCTAAGGAGCCCAAAGAGACCGGCCACAGCATTAAGCAATGTCCCACTTCCATCAGAGAACCATCATCTCCTTTTCGTTTCCTTCCATTCCCTTTGCCACTCGCAGCCTTCCCTCTCCAATCTGGCTTCTGTTTCCAGAAAAAGCTGCCACCACACGGACCTACGCTTACCTGTGACCGACTTATCTGAAGGCTGGAGGAACAGCAGTAACCTCACACCATGAAGCCAAAGATTTCAATCTATGCCCTTCTCTCTTCTGAACTTGCTCAAATGAGCAGCAGACCTCCTCAGAGGTTTCAGACAAGCCCCGAAGAACACAGGGCTAACTTCCTCCCTGTCCTCATGCTGCGAATAGACACCTGAAATCCTTATGGATCTCACTGGAATGAAAGAAGCTGCCCAATATATCCTGGCGTCTTTAGCCAAAACTGTCCCTGTCCTCATTTTCTGAACAAACATCATATCTGTATGATGAAAGCAAAGCACCTCCCGGTGCTGCGAAAGCATTCCAGTCATTCTGTCTTTCCATTCTGCATTATAAACTCAAATACTCACTAGCCAACTGGCAGCCACCTTCACAGAGAACAGCAAAGCCTTTTCTTTATTTAAAGGTTGGGAACGCAGAAACCAGACTGGTGTGTGCAGAAAACACAACAGCACTTCAATATAGGATTCCTGACATAATGAGAGAACTGGCAGTAAATAAAAGACAAGATGGGCATCAATAGCTTGCAAAAGAGAAAAGGAACATCAAAGGAAATGCCAGAATACAGAGAGGAAAAAGGTATAAAAAAACTCAAACCACTTTTTTTTTCCTCTCAGAAAGTAAATTTTCAGGGGTTTGGGCTTAATCCAAGGCTGAAAGAAAACTATGGCAGAGATTTCAGCACCCTTTGGATCAGGTCCTCTGGTTTTATTCAAGCTTCCTGCTCATACTGGTGAACTCTCACACGTGACACCTTTGGAAAGGAACAAGGGTAAATCCCCACTTTCCTCCCATAGACCTTTCAGACCCAGGCTGAACAGGCTCAGCCATACCCCAGAGACAGATCCCACACCTCAGCTCTGGGTTCTCTCCCACTACTGGCGACCTGTAGCACGAAGCAGTGTCCCCTCTCTGCAGTTCAGTAGTAATTGCAATTAAACGGAAGGTTTGCACTGAAAGCAAACATGTTAATGGAGTTAATTTTAGCAAACCACTAATGAGCAACACTCCAGCCTCCTTTTTTTACCCTTATGGCCAACCTCCTAATGTGCCTTCTCTTGCTTTATTGAAATCATTAACAACTAACCTGCTGTCCTCCTTTTGGAAAACACATTTCTCCCAGATTCTGCTCCATGGGGATCTGAAAGAGCTTTTCCAATCAACAATTCATTGAATGAAGTCTCCAGAAATCTGTTATGTTTCCATCCTGAGTTGACCTTGAGCTATTTAAACCTAGATGGATTTCAACTCCATAGTCCCACCAGCCTACAGCTCCTCCTTCCCGCCCTCCACCTGGGATAAGAGAGGCTTTTCAGATCATGTTAGAGGAGGTCTGCTAAATGATGCATTGAAAAAAGCCAGAGGGAAAAACAACTTTATCATCTCGTGGCTCGAGCAGAAGAGGATGGTGCTCCTCAGTGCTTGAAAAGATAACGGAAAAGAGAAAATCAGGCAGAGAGCAATGCAAAAGGGAGAAGTAATGCTTTTTGATGGATGAATGATGGGTTCAACAGAGAGGAAGGTCCCAGGAGAGTCCTAGTGAACACAGAGGGTGGATGGCAACTCCATTCTAGTATAACTTCTCCTTGGAAAAGGAAAGGGGTTCAGGAGAATAGCTCTGTCCACCTTTAAGGCGATATGCTAGGGAAGAACACATGAGCAAGACAATGGAGAAGATGCTGTTGGGAATTCAGATTCGGCAAGTTAAACAGTAGAAGTCCTTGTGATGGTTGCGGCTGCGGTTCATTCCATGGTCCTGGAACTGAAGTTTAGTATTTCTGATCTGGATTCTGGTGCAGATGTTTGTAGTAGATGCAAGGTGAACCAAATGCAGCAGAGCTCATGAACGCAGCATATCCTCACCACTGCTCACAGGCTCCAAGCAGCAGCAGGAACCTTGGTGGCCGGTCTGGGAATGCCGACAGAGCTCCACTTGGTGTAAACCCCAGTGAGCTGCTTACGCAAACACCATTGTGCTCCTCCAAAACTGCTGCCTCTGCCAAAACACTGCTACAAGAGCAACTGATCCACAAGCCATCAACATCAGAAAGCTTCTCAAGCGCCCCACACAAGGTCACACCGCCAGCCAGACTCTATTACTGCAGGCCAAGAAGTCACAGCCGAAGCCAGAAAAGCTGTTCCATTTGCTTGCTTTAAGGACCATGATTTGTCCTAAACCTGTGTGATGGATCACAGGCCGACAGCTAGAGAAAAAGGGGCAAAATAGGACAAGCCTTTCCAGCATCCTCAGCCTTCCCTGCTGAGCAGTTATCCCCCCTGCCCTTGGAAACATGCAGCTGCATGACTTAAAAAGAGTTGGGTCAGCATCTCTCAGCAGGACAGGCCTCCCTATTTCCGGCGTTCCTCAAGCACTCATTTATTCAGATCTCGAATAACAACGAGCAGAGGGACAGATTCTGCTCCTGGACAGCCCCATGTCTGGAGCTATCCAGTCACTATGCAGAGATCTCGGGAATTAAATGGAAATATTCAGGGAAATCCCACGATAATGCGGCACCTTACCTCAGTCCTCCTCCAGGACATGCTGATTTCCATTGTTCTGGATCAGGCTGCTTTTGTATTTGATGAATATTTATATAATAACATGTTAAAAGCCAATAACTTTGCAAGAAATGATGGAAGTACAGTGCTGGGTACAGTAAGCAAAGCAATGCCATTATACACCCGCTTCCTTACTCCCCTCCTAAAAGCAGAAGTAGTTTAAATCTTCCTTAGTGGGGGTGAGGATTAAGGACACGACGCATTTCCCACGCTCACACAGGCAGAGTAAACCCCTATCCTACAATCCAACACCATTGCAGCTGTTTGGTATGAAAGGCTATAAATGCCTGCACAGCTGTGTCAGTGCCTGTGACTCATCCCCTGCCACAGCATGGGTATTTCAGAAAGCTTTGCCCACATACTATACATTTAGGCCCGCAGGCAACCTGCACCCTCACCCCAGCGCTCTATTTGCCTTGCCTTGCAGTATACATACCCCCTCTCTCCTCGCTAATGGCGTCAGCCTCCATGCCCCTTTCCTCTCCCTCGTGTTTATGGGGTGCCCAGCCGCTTCTAGCACGAGGCATCAAAACACCCAGTGGATGCCAAGCAGCGTTTTCCAGGTTTCCACAGTGTCTTCTGGTGCACGCAGGAGCTCACCTCGCACAGACAGGCAGACAGCCTCCTCCATACACCCATTTCGCATGGCATGAGGCAGTTCATCCACCAAAGCGACCGCTCTGAGACCGGGCCTTCGGGTGAGAACCAGCAAACCTCGCTCTGTCCCACTGCTGCAAACACTCCTGAAGGAGAAGTGGTGGATTTGTGCCTTGAAACGCTTCTGGTTGCTGGCTTGTAGGCATCAATTGGTGCCATTAGACAGCAGCCAGGGGAACAAACGGTGCCATTTGCAGAACAACATCGCCAGGTCTCCTCCAGCACCAAACCGGATCGCGGAAGGCACATGGGGCGCCGATCACGGCTCTCCTGCACCCCCAAGCCCCAGCGCTCACCAGGGCCAGCTCTTCCTGCCGCGCCACCATGCTGCCGCGCAGGGAAGCACCCTCCCTCCTCTCCTCAGGGACAACATCTTCCACAGCAGGCAGGGGCCGAGGGGAGCCACGCAGATGGAACACCCCAAAACTCAAGCGGGGTTTTTCCATGTTTGGGTTCTTTCCTCCCCCGGCACCACCTCGTCCTTCCCGAGCGGGACGGCTCCCATGGGATGCAGGAGCAGCGCCCTCTTCGAGCGGTCTGGAGGAGCAGCCCCGCCGCTTCCCGCTCTCACAGTGCCCGCCGTGGTAAGGGGACAAAGTGGCGGTCGGCGAGGGGCTGAGGTGCGGGGTCCAGGGGAGAGGCCCGAAGCTGCCCACCGACGGTGGACGGAGCTCGTGTGCCTTCATGGCATGAAGCCAGCGCTTGGTTCTCTCTAGCTCACACCTTTGTCTGCTCCCAGACGTGTCCTCCTGGCTTGCACCTCCAGGGAGCACTATGGGAGGAAGGGTGCTGCGGGGATGCCCCGTGAAGGTGGTGCGCTGGAGGCAGGGATGCATGGAGCTATCAATCACGGCGCTGTTTCTAATCAGCAGGACCCCGGCTGGTGAACAAATTGCACCTCATTTGCAAAGCTTTTGCTCTGCTCTCTCATTAGCATAAGCGTTGTTTTCCATTATCCATGGTGATTCACATTAAGCTAGTGGAAATTCATCAGTCATGTGAATATAGCTGGGCAAAGGGCAACTGCGAATTCAATTAGTGACTATTAGCCCCTCTGCTGTTTAGCAGCTAAAGGGGCACAGCTCCTGGGGAGGTTGCCGTGTTGGTGTGGGGTGAATCCCAGTGGAAGCAGGCTTGTAGCTGTTTGTTACATCCCCTTTTATCTTGTAGGTATCGATAAATTGATAATTCTGGGTTCCGAGATAACTTGGGCTACTATTGAGGCTCCTGGCTTATGATAAATGGCATCTTTTATCCTTGCCTTGACCTGATTGTGTCAAGATCCGCATTTGCTCGGCTAGCTTGAAACCCGTTGTTGTTTTGTGGCTAGCTTGGGTAATTAGAAGGGACTACAGTAGTTCTGAATACAGGCAAGGAAGTAGCTATGAGCTGAATACTCTCTGTCGCTGCTGCCCGGATATCCCGTTGCAGGCGACATTTTTGTAGCTGCAGGTATCCAGTTCTGCAGAACCCCCTCCACTTCGGGTCACGCTGTTACGCAGATTTACACAGTCCTTCTCTGTGATTTATCCAGGGCAGTAACCTTTACTGATCAGTTGTCATGTGGCCCTCTCAGCAGTGGTGACCTGCCCGTGGTGAAGAATAGATCCCTTCTTCCTTTCTTCCTCCACAAAGGGGAATTTGAGTGCTGTGCTTTGTTCAGTGCTGGGTGATCCTCCCAGACAATAACTGCTGCTGAAAGGCAGTATCAGGTCATCCTGTGCTGCAGGGAGAAGGTGACAGCAGTGGAGTTGCCTGATACTTTACCTCCTGGGTGCTCTGAATTGAATAGGATAGGAGCTGTAAGGATAAACAGAGTCCACAGAGTACTCTCCTTCACCAAAGCACCCAGGCTATAATTCTCCGGGGTGCATACTCTATAAATTCCCTTTCACTGCTGGCATGTTAATGGCATTTGGGGAGATGTCACTTCAAAACTAAAATGAGCAATGACACACCGAGCAGCAGAAGGTAAATGGCTTTTAACTGGATAACGTGTCAGTTAAAGGCTAAATTATTTCCCTGCTGTCACTTCCCTTTGCTGCCTTGTGTTATTGGCTGTTACTGACAGTTGTTGAGAGAAGTGATGCCCTTGGCCCTGGGACATCCTGATTACCTTTGTAGCTATCTGTTTATGGGGGAATAACAGGCAGATGCAGCTGAAATCAACTTCCATTCTTCTCTCTAGGATACATAGAAGTTACTTGGACGGCAAGATATTCACCTTTTATGTGCTGGTGTCCTTCAGTAGCAATCAGACACTTGGGGTTTCTCCTAGACAGATTTACCAGGAGACGAACCATTCCTGAGTGTGTTTCTTCTGGTTTCTTCCAGACCCAGAAGAAACCTATGGGTCTAAATCTAGGTCTGCATAGGCCTGCTGCTCCTCTAGGAGTAGTATTTTGGGAACAAGATTCACCCTGTAGCAATATTCCTGTAGGACATGAGAATGGGAAAGGGACCCTTAACTTCTTGAGACTGGATGTTGGGGCTTATAGATGATGGTAACCGGGATCTGTTGTGCTAGGTGCTGTATTAAGATGTGCTGGGGTAAATACTGCTGCTTCAGAATTAGACTGGGAGGTTGAAGGGAAATTTGTGTGTGCAAATCTCAATGACTTGTATGGGTGAGTCATTACATAAAGGGGAGTGGTAAAAGCAGAATTAGGTGCTATAAAACTGATTGAAAGCAGAATGTTAAAGAAATCCTGAAAATGAATGTATTATTTATACAGTGATCTTGGTATTGAAAAAGCAACGCTTTCCCAGCACACTTGTTGTTAAGTAGCAGCAGAGTGGAAGAACTGATCTCTGGATCACAAAGCAGCAAAACCAGAGCTGTTGGGGGTCTGTTTGAAAGCTGCCCCTGCAGAAATGGCCCTGTGGTTCTGTTCCCATTCTTGATCCCAGAAGATGATTTTCTCACTTCCAGATGTTTTGAGACCTGCAAATCAAACCAGGCCTTTCCTACATCATCATCCTTGGTGGTAAAAGTTCTTGCAAGGCGAGTTAGGGGTTTATCTACACTTGCAAAGTTTTGTGGAGATTTAGGAGACTTCTTCCCCTAATCTTGAACAAATTCTGAAGTGGCAGTAAGTTAAAGGTACTAAAAGCAGTTAGTATTTCCTTCACGCTTTAGTGGGTCTTACTTGGAGAGAGGCTAGGTAACAATGACTCTGTTCTTAATCCAGTTTAGGACCCGAGTACTTTCCTTCTTTCTTTTAAGTGCCCTTATGGGAGGTGGGTGAGGAAAAGCCGAGTGAATGAGTATTGTTGTGTAGCAAAGCCATTTAAAATGCTTTGAGTGAGTTTCTTGTGCCCATCAATAACCAAAGATCCCTGAGCATCAGCGTCCTGTTTAAGAAGCCGAAGTAAACAGGAGTTTACTTCAGACACTTGGAATGTGACAGAAGTCTTGGACAGAGCCTTGGGAGACATGGTCTAATGTGAGGTGTCCCTGCCTATTGCCGGGGGTTGGAACTGGATGATCTTAAGGTCCTTTCCAGCTCAAACCAGTCTGTGATTCTGTGATTCTAAGTTCACTAGCAAACACATGGAAGACCAGCTGGTTCCTCTGTGACAGCACCCTGAGCATAAGAGGCGAGTGGAATGTGTTCCCCTTTCTCTTTGAGCTGGAGAAAAGACTCTTGCAAATGCCTTGCATGTGTGCTAAATAAATAAATGTAAAAATGAACCTTGCGGCCAATCACAGTGTAGCTACCCTGCAATTAAACAAATCCACAAACTAGCAACACATTTCCAGCTCATTAAAGGGAGGCAAATGCAGCAACTGCATGAAAATTGAGAAATTAGGCACAATTACCATGTTGGCTGGAGGCAGGAGGGGGAGTATTCGTTGAGGGAGGTTTGGAGGAGAAGTTTGACGGTTCTTTAATTCGCTGCTGCCTCCCCAGTCCCTCCCAGCTCTCTTGTTTGAAATGTTCCTGAAGGAGCCATTGATGCTCTGCCTGTCTCTGCACTGCAGCACCCCTGGGGAGTTAATGAAGCAAGACTTGGGAACCCTTGGGGTGCTCCCGTGGCACAGCACCGGGCAGGACTCCCAGGTACCAGAGGACAAGCCTGCACTGATGTTTCCATGGGGCTTGCAGGGTCACGGCTCTCACATGCTGACCCTTTTGCTCTTGCTGTGCTCTGTAGCTGTATCCGTTCCCATCATCACTTGTTCTGAAGGGCTGATGTACTTCGGATTGTAGTGCAGCACTTGCCAAAGGCAGAGGGTGCCTTTCCACTCACTTTCATGGCTGGAGTATTTGTCTGACACCAGTGGTGGTGCCTGTTAGTACACAGGTATTTAATGACCAAGTGCTAAGTTGTTATTATGCACAGTAACTGTGGATAAAAACCATCTCAGGCATCACTTCTGGGAGGAGAACCTACGCTTTCCTGGAGACCGCTGGACCTGGGAGACTTTCCACAGTAATCCTAGTTAGTCGTAAGGCTGGTGGTAGGCATGCCCACTGGAAGGTAGGCAGCTATAAGAAATACAGCCATAAGGTTTTTCCAGAGGAGCAGTGAGACAGAAGGGCTGTTCTTTTTGTGCTGGGGTTCTGTTGGGTTGGTTTGTCTTGGTTTTTACCCTGTTTCATGGAGGGAGAGCTGGATCTGTCCCTCAGTGCTACTCCACTGTCTGGTTGTATGTGTGCAGAGCTCCAAAAGCACCAGTGTTCCAGGTCAGTGCGAATGAGAGGCTGCTGTAAATAAATTCAACCTGCTCAGGGGAATCGCAAAGAGGTGAGGAATGGAAAAAGTCTGTTACTGTCGATCACCAAATCCACTTTGTCCATGTGTTTAATAGCCCTATGAAATATAGCAAGTGTAAATCTTACAAATTGCCCTGGAAAGGATTCAGCTACTTCAATAGTGGAGGTGTATTTTGGGTGTGTGACTCGTGCTTCAGAGCCAGTAAATAAGAAATCAGCATGTCTGGAAGCTACAGGCAAACACTTCTTAGGTGTTTCTTTGTAATTTTGGCACATGTGAAGTCTAAGACTTTCTTTCCTGAAACACAGTCCTTTGCCACAGCTTTCTACGTGGCTTTGGCAGCAAAATCCACATTGGCACAACTGAAGCAAGTGAAGTGGGGAGTGAGTAGATACTCTACAGGCTGGCTCATACCCTGCATACCAACTGATAGAGTTAGTCTGGTGCAGGAGAAGACAGAGATGTTTTTCCACATGTCCTCAGCTGATTGTTTGGAAAAAAGGAAGCTTTGCAAATATAAGGAGAGTCATAAAGAAAAGCTTTTAGCTTGATTTAAAGATACAATCCTGCAGGTTCAGCTGACTTCAAGTAGCTTAAGTTTGCATTATCACCCGTTCATATGCAACCCGCACTATGCTTTGGGTTTCTTCCCCTCACGATTTCTTTGGGCATCTTGGTTGTTTGATTGATTGTGTTTTTCCTCTTGCAAGTAGTTTGAAATGTGCAAGTGATGGCTCAGGTATCCCTGATCCGTGAGATCTGTCATGTTGCTGGGCACTGAGACTCTGAGGAGAAGCTTTATCGTTACATAAAGAATTGATGGATGGTGTTGAACTGGTGAATTGATAACGAATTAATGGTGTTGTGTCAAGGTACTACTGACGGAGGGCATAGGGGTCTACAGGTAATTTATATGTTCTGCTGTACATGAGACTGTGTTGTCAGTAATTCAGGGGACTGTATGCGCAGCAGTGAACAAGTTCAGAGTTGAAGACACTTCCCATGGCATTAATCATCAAACTGTCACTGAGTTCAGTAGTATTTCACTCCTGAAGTGTGCATAGCCTAGATATGAATAACTTACGTAGGTGAGGAGCGTGGTTAAAACCATGCTTTGGCTGCATTGTAGGTGTCACTTAGGGGGCTATAAAAGCTCTCCGAAACGTGCCTTTTATTACCCCTGCCATATTGCTCTGTAGCTCTTTTCCCTGCAGCACACAGCAATATCACTTGTAGCAGAGGAAAGGTGCACGGCTGAGCAGAAAACCACCCTGGCCTGGTGCCACTGCAGTTTGTATCCTGGCCAACTGCCCTCATGCCTCTCTGCCTTCTATGTAAAACCAGCACGTTGCTTATTCATAAGAGAGCTATCTAGGAAAGGGTAATACAGGTGATATTTAAGAATGTGAATCCTGCTTTTAGCCAATGCTGGCTTTGTTAAGTTTCATTTTTTAGTGTGAAAATGTCTTGCTTTGGCAATGAGAAGTGGGCTGCAGCTGTTCCTCTCTTACCATTTCATACCCCTCTTCCCTGAACGTGGATCACAAGGATCTTGGGAATAATTCATATGAATGTCTCCTAGCTTAGCCAAGAGAGGCAATTTCAGCTGGAGCAGAAGAGAATCCATTTCACCCTGGCATTGAATAGAGGGAAGGGTACCTGCTGTTACTCTGATCTTTATTTGTTTTGTGCAAATACTCAGACACTGCAGTGATGTGTGGCAAGATGAAATCCAAAGATAGAGAGAAAGGGTATGAATCAAACCCAAAAGACAGAGAGAAAGGGAATGAATCAAACCCAAAAGACAGAGAGAAAGGGAATGAATCAAACCCAAAAGATAGAGAGGAAAGGTATGAATCAAACCCACAAGTGTAGTCACATGCATCCTCCATGGAAACTGTGCCTGGCAGCCTTCATTTCCTGATGGGGTAAACTAAGAGTTTCAGATAAGCACATTTGGGCAACTCTAAGAATGAGATCAGGTTTTAATCTTTTGTGTCAGATGTTACATGTATAAATCCTGAGCTCTTGCTTCTGGCAACAAGAGGTGTTACTGAAGGTGTGTCATATATCTACAGCTGCAATGGGAGCATTTTCTTGCTGTTCCCTGAGCATTCCAGTGACCTGCTCTTAGGAAGAAAGAAGCAATTGTCTCCTTGCCACCCAGTGTTTTTGGCAGTGAATTGAATGTTATGAAGTGGGTCCAAGTAGGTGTAATTCTCTTGTGGATTCTCTCTTTTACTTATTTGCAATAATTGCCTGGTTAAGGTAAATTCCTGCTGCACTGGGTGCAGCTTTATGAAGAGTGGGGGAGGAACTGTGAGAACGACAAGTGAAAACTAATCTCATCACCTAAACCACTCAGTCACACAAACTCAATTGGTGATGCAGAGCTGTCCCTTCAAACACGTGCGAGTTGCTGAGGCAAGCAAAGAATAAACGGAACAGAGCAGCCACCCAAGGTTTGTGCTGCAAGAAAACAACCACCTTCTGGCACCTACTGGAGCCATTGAGCTGCCTGGCCTTGCTGTCATTAGTATGCTTAGCACACTGAAGAGAGAGGATTATCTTCTAAATGGGGGCTCTTATGGCGTGCTCTGTAATCCAGAACTCTCTGAAGTTCTCTCTTTGCCATACCTCGGATAGAGTGGCAAGTTGCCAGAGCATTTGCACTAGAGTTTAGGTAACTCTTTACAGTGAGCAACCGAGAGCCTGTAGTTCTGGAGAGGTAGACGAGTTTCTCTTTTGCTTGTTTGTGGGATTTCGTCATGAAGATCTCAATAACATGAATTGTCCGTGCTGGTGTTTATCTGCTGCTTGGTCACCCAAACCTCTGATCTGTGTGTCTTGACATGAAAGAACTAGTTTGAAGTGCTTCAGTCGTAAAACTGCTGATGGCCGTGGCCCTTGTTTTAATTGATCTTGAAGCTTTGCTGTCTTGGGTAACCCAAAAGCAAAGATTCACTGAAGGCTGTGGCTCCTGTCCCTCCCAAGCACCACTTCATCCTGCGAGGATGTGAGGCTTCTCAAATGCTTCCTTTTATGCTCCCTCTTGGTTTGAGCAGAGGTGAGGGGTTCTTTTTGGTAACAATGGTGAAACACATCCCATGCTGGAACTCAGCAGCCCCTCCAATCACTGTACATCCCAGTTAATTTCCCTGTGTAAGCAGGACCTGTAGAAACAGTGTGCTGCTGTTAGCTGGGTCTTTAATTTATTTGGAAGAATGTGTAATTATCAAGCTGTGAGCAAATTGCTGTTCTTTTCACCTGCCTCCTTATAGAACTCATTTGTATTCAGGAGAGCTGCTGATTAATGAACACAGCAACAGAGGACCAGGATGAGCCAATGCAGCCACAGGCTACGAGCTGCAGACAGCAGCAGTAATGCTTCAGGAAAAGGTGCATTAGGCCCTTCATTGCAGATCACCAAATGAGGTGGGAAAAGGCAAGAACTGGGTCTTAGGAGATGAACTTCTTTCCCATTTCCTCGCTGTGGGACAAAGAGGAGCTGGCTGGTAGCCTTCTGTATAATGATGTTCTGGGCCCTTTCCAGGGAACATACATGCACAGAACGTAAAGCTCATTCTGGATTCCCACTTTTAGAGGTTCATATGTGGCTGTTGTGCAACTTCCTTTGATCTCATGTTATATCCCTTCTGCCTTGCCCTCTTCACCCTTGATCATCTCGGGTGTTGCTCACAGTGTGCTTGCGCAGACCCTTTTCTAGCAGATGGAAGTTCAGATCTGTGTGTTTATCTGCTGCCATGTGCCCCCCCGAAAGGAGTGGTAGTTGTGATGGTGATTTGATGGGGTGTAGAAACCTGACTGCAGCCAGGCAGCCCTCCAAATGTTCTTTTCAGAGCACACTAAACAGCTCTCTGTTCCTGGTGAGTTTAGAGCGCTATTGAGCCAGGCTGGACTGCAGTTGTTTAATGTGGAGGAGAAAGATCAATCATATGTGCATTTCTGTGTAGTCCCCCTGCCATATTTGTCATTGGTTTGGGGTTTCTTGGGCTGGTTCATTTGTTTAGGGGAGGAGCAGATGGTTTTTGGTTATGGGTTTGGGGTTTTTTAACATCTTTGAGCTAAACAAAGGAGCACTGAGAATGCAAAGCTTTGAGTGAGCCTGTGCCACAATTCAGAGCATTGCAGGATTGGACTGTGAGCCCTTACTTGTTGGAGATTATATGGCTTTCTGTTTCTGCAGGAGTTAAGAAGTTTGTGTTAATGGAATCAGGTTCTAACTTAATAGCCCTCTAGGCTGAGCAAGCTGTAAGCTGATACCATGAGAAGTAGGATATCAGCCCCAGAAAGGGAAGGAATAATTTATTCTGTTGAGTTTGTAGTGAAGGAGAAAAAAGCCAAGCTTAGCATCCCAGCCCAGCAGCTTTAGAACCCTGCTACAACCCTTTTAACAAATTGTTTCTCCTCTATCTTCACCCTGGTTGTTCTTATTATGCCTGTTATCTGATGGTTATTTAATCTATAGTTTGTAATTACTTCCCTTCTGTCTTGCACTCCAACACACATTCATTTTGTCGTTGCACTAACGCACTGACCTACATTATCCAAGCTGTAAAAGTCAATTATGCTGCCTGTGATTTTTCAAGTGGCATTTAGCAAATGGTTTATGTATCATCCATCCGTTACCTGGTTCCTGGTAGGAGCCAATTTTTTCTCAGGCACCTCTTAAAAACATCTCTGGAAACCCAACTGCTCTTCCAGATCTGGATGCAAATTGCACTGCTACAGTGCTGAGAAGGAATACAGAATGTCCTTCCCACTCATATGGATAATGAACATGCGTTATGCTTTGGAAGTGAAGCACTGCATCAGTCTTCTGTTTCTCACTGTGAATTGGGAATATATTGTTCCAACCTACTGTATCATGTCCTGTTCAGGCTTCACGCTATACTTAGTGTGTGGATTTTGAATCTGACGTTTAATACCAGGCTTTAAGTTAAACCCACGTTTGTGGTATTTGGTAGTAAGAGGTATCACTGTTACCAAACGGAGCACAGAACCATCTGTACCCATCAGACAAACAGCTCCCAAGGGGCACGTGGGTGGGGGTTGTTTTGTTTTAAACAAGCCTTGCTCGTTAATGAGAAGCTTCATAATAAAGCTTCAATGCATATAGATCTTCACCCTCCCTGCCTTTCCCTGGCTTCCTGTTACCATATTGAGATGTGAGCACATTACAGATGAAGTTTAGAGCCCATGCTAATTTGGTAGTAGAAGAAAAGGAGGTATCAGGGGGAATTTGTTAGATAGAGGTGCAATCACTCTAAGACTCATGACTTCCTGGTATGAAGGATGATTGCTTTATTACCTCAAATCACGAGACAGTTTACAGCAATATCCCTGTAGCATCACTTGTCAAAAGACCCACCAGCCATGACACGTGTGTGTGCGCACATACCCCCATTGAAATAGGCAGGGAATGTGTATGCCTGTCATATGCACTCAGACACGCACACCCATGCACCTGTGCATGGTCACCGGACACGTGCAGCTTATTCTGCTTCTCAACAGCAAGCTTCGGGCTGCAGAAACTGTAGTTCTTGGGATAATGCTTATGAGGGATCCCTTTTTTATAGGGAAACATGGAAAATTTGGAAGAATTTGTTCTTCTCACCTTCCCCCCCTCCTTTATGCATTATCTGTTCATGGTCTATACAAAAAAAAGCCTAAAATTGAAGGAGTGGTTCCCTGAAAACAGGAACTCCTGTGCTACTCCAGGTGCTCACAGTGAGGATTCCCTGAGTTAAATGTGGGAAATGTGTGGCATTTTCACCTCGGGCATATGGGCATGGAGCTAGTTGTCAATGTGCCACTGTAATTTCCAATACCATGTTTAAGCCCAGCCTAAGTACCAACTGATTTAGCTTCTCTCTTTTCCCACCCTTACAATTCCTTCTGTTAAAAGCAGCTGTTATTCCTTCATTTCAGATAGAGCATTAAGGCCCAAGGTCCACAGGACCAGGACTGAGATCTTTCAAGTCTGAGCTCAGGGCTTTAATCACCAGCTCAGATCTAAAGGTTAACATTTGCATGTGATTTTTTTGGGGGGTCAGAAGGGTCCTACCTGAGGTTCATCTGGTTATGTTTTGATACCTGCATTTTCCATTATAGAGGTTTCTAGAGTGGTTTGGAAGTCTGGTTATTTCAGGAAGTTGCAATTGAATATAAGAATAACCAGAAGGCCCCCATGCAATCATGGGTATAGCTGGGGAGTAAAAATAAATAAGTACATTTTAGCATCATTTTTGAGCTCATGTTCTCCTTTGTAACCTGTCAGTGCATGAATGTGTGCCTGGGGATGGAGAGCTGCAGGCAGTGAGGAAGAAAGTTTAATAGCTGGGCTGTAAATGCGAGAGCATCTTGCCACTGGATTTCCACAGATTAGTTTGGATGACTGTAAATGTCTGAATTCTAATGCGTGCTCACTGGGAGGTGTTCAGCAATCAGTATCCTCAGTGCTGTAGCCCAGCTGGGAAGATAGACCTGTACTGGAGCTAATGCTACAGAAAAAACAGATCTCTTTCAAGACCCATAACAGCAAATTTGATTCCCACCAGCCTGGTGTTTATAACTAGTGTTCTCTCCTCTACAGGGAGCCAATCTGAGCTTTCACAGGGCTCCTGCTGAAGGAAATCAGATAGCAAATACATGCAAAGCTTACAGGAGCAAAAGGGCAGGTAAGGACGTAACTGGGTGTGCTGGTGGGAGGTGAGAGAAAGAAGAGAGCTGGGAGAAGGGCTCAGCAGGAGGAGGAACAAGTTGCTGTCATCCTCACTGTGCTCATGGGAAAGGCTGTGGTCTGCTCAGTTACCTGCACTAAACTCTATTTGATGGAGCCTGGGCTTCTTGTCCACTGTCCAGGGAAGGTAATGCCCCTTTCAGCAGTGATTTTGGCAGCCCTGTTCCCCATAGGCACTCTCTGGTCATGCTTGGGCTGTGCAGCTGGTGTCCTCTGTTGTATGCCTTGTGTTCCTTTCTCCCTGCTCATTCATTGGGGTTAGCTGCCAGAGGATGTGCTGAAGGGTGGTAGGCAGCCAAGTCTTATCTCAGCAATGGCAGGCAGGTTGCTTTTGGAGTGTGTTCTGGAAAAGCAGAATATGTCCATTACCCCTGTTGCGGACGAAGCACGTGTTCCCAGCCCTGTGTAGGTGCCCAGTAAATTGTTAAAGAGGGCAAAATGCTTTGATGCTCCATAGCAGGTACAGGGACTTTTCTTATACCAGGACCTGAGCATGGCCAGAGGCATGTATTCCATTAGAGATCTCTTAGCGAAAGCTGCAAGCTGTTTTTTGAGTAGTAGTTCAATGGAAGTGTTCAAACCAAACTGGAAGGAAGCATTCCTATCACAGGATATCAGGTACTTTATGCTAAGACTCTACCTAAGAGGAATTTTTCCGGGGGGGGAGATGCCCACTGGCCCCACAGAAGAATTCCTCCAAATCCTCCTGTATAAAAGGAAGGTGAATAAATAGGTATGTTGTACCAGGAAAAAGACATATGCTTATAGCAGATAAGAGTTGTACTTTACAGCAAATGGCCCCTGGAGAGTATGTCTTTGTGAAAAGGAAGGTTTGGCTGCAGATCTTTGTGCTTTTTTGTTCTGAAATTGTACCCTTGAAGAAATCTAATTAAAAGCTGCTTATTGGGTAAAAGGCATTGAGTGAAAGGGGGAAAAACCCGAGAAAAGGAAAGCAAGGGAAAAAAATGAAGTGCTTTAGTGCTGGGGAAGGGCAGGAGGGTGAATGGATTGCTGCTCCTGTTGGAGCTGCTGAATAAATAAATCATTAGGAGGATTAAGACTGCTTCCTCACACTAGTAAAGGCGGTGGTAGTTCTATCTGGGTTCTGTTGCTGTTACTGATACCAGAGGGAGCAGTTTGACTTGACGCAAAGCTGCTTGCCTGCAGGGTGACTGAGCACCAGGCATCTCACTCTGCTCTTGCTGGATAGGCAGCATTTATACTTGCGTGTGTATTGCTAAACACTAGGATTACATAGATATAACAGTTCTTAATAACTCATGTGTTGTAATAAGCACCATACAGAAAATGCAGCAGATGTTTGACCGAGGCTCAGGAAAATTAAACACAATGCCTCTTTTTACACCATTTTTACCCATCTGTCCTGAGACTGGGGCAGATGCTGGACTACCACACAGTCTTTATGTAGTTTTATATTAATATTAATGTTATTGTTGCATTATTCATTTCTTTGGAGAGCTGTTAATGATGCTGGCCACCTTCCCTCCCCAGAGACTGGTGTTCCTTGTTTGCTCACGTATTCATCCTATCAGTGTGAAAAGCAGCATCCTCAGCTGGCACTTGTGGAACTGGAAGCTGAACAGAAATCTGGTGTTCTGCAGTGTTCGGGGTATTCCCGTGATGGCTCAAAACTGTAAGCAGAGGTTTTCAGCCATCTCATGTAGTGTTGCTACATTGGTTTGAAAGCTGTTGGGGTGACACAGCTGAGCAAGAGAGTGGCTTCAGCAAGGTCTTTGGAAGGAGTAATGAGTAAATAAGATGCAGGAATAACCTGTTTGGAAACCTTGGATCTTCTTCCTAACCACTTCTTGCATCTGTGCAAAGAAAGAGCAAAGAAAGAGCAAGGAAGGAACTTCCCAAGTTACTACTACTGCTACTCCTAGGTTACTTTGGAGGTAGAGTTGGGCTCCTTCAGGGCCTTCTCTCTTCTCTTTTAGAAGTAGCCACTCTCCTACAAACTGTCATGAGTCTGGATGGTAGACAGAGTTGATGTAAGATGTGATAGATTTGGCTCTTAATTCATGTCATGTTCTGTAGTACCCCATGGACCTCTGTGCTGGATGGGGAAGGAATTCCAGGTTGCTAAAGGTGATTTGTTCTTGGGTAACCTGTAATAAAACAACAGCCTGTCTTCTGATGACTGAGATTGGGTTTGGCAAGACTGAGTGTATTTATACAAAAGGTGCCATCAAGACATTGTTCCCATTTGAAATCAATCCAGGTTTGGCCTTGTGTTTTAGTAATAAAAAAAGAATAATTACGTGGATCTTTATTTTTAAAACAAACGCAAGCAAACCCCTTCCATTCCAAGAGCTAAATGAGATGAATGACCCCTGCCAGAGCAAGGAGGCCATCTCACTAAATTGAATCCAGTCAATTTTAACATTCACAGCACCAGAGGCAATTTTAGACAGAGTGTAAATGTAATGGAAAAAACATATTCCTGAAGCTGACTTACAGAACTCTCTATTTGGGGGCTTAATGATGATAAATCAATGATCTAGAAAGTAAAATCCTTTTCCAATTAAGCAGATGGGCACACAAATTCTCCTCAGCCTTTGAGATGTAAGTACCCAAAGTTTTCAATTAGGGTTTCACATCCCTCTACCTTGAAATTAGAAGTGATTAAATCGGAACCTGATGCAGACGCACACATACAAACTGCCTTTCTCTTGCTTTGTCTCCCTATCAAATCGTGTCTGTCTGCTGATTGATACCATTCTTGAGTGCGGATGAGAGATTCTCTGCTAACATCATAAGAGATGCGCTGGAGCAGAACTCTGCAATTGAATTACAACCGTTGTATTGAGTCCAAGAGCAGGGTTGTGATGAGGAGGTCCTGCCTCTATTTCTCCCCTCTGAGCTCTACCTGCCTGGGCTGTTTCTGTGCCCTGCCAATGCTGCTTCTCTCCAGTACCATCAGGTGCAAGTGCCCTGTTAGTGCTCCACCTTCTGTGCTCAGCCTCTGGATGGCTTTGCCCAAACCAGAGCAGAAAAGGGGGCAGAGGAATCTTGCGGGCGCGTGGGCTGAAGGAAACTGCTGAGTGAGTTCGCTGCTGTAGCACTGGATGAGTTGATAGTAGTCTGAACTTCATGCCAGCCCTGGGGAAACTAGCTTCTTTCTCGTTGTGTACTGGCGGGCTGGGTACAGGGTAACGGCTGAGAGATGGCAGTAGAACCCTGCTGGGATCCTGCAAAGGAGTCTCAGCTTCAAATTGTGGTTCCAGAAAGCTGGAATTGTTGAGGTCTCAGTTTAAACCTTAAGGGGAAAATACCAGGGGCAATAACTGAAAACCGTCAGAGTTCTGTGGAAACAAGAGGAACACCATCTCACACACATTCTTCTCCAGCTGTGTAGCACGTTGAAGCTTCCACGTTTGACCGTCTGAGTGACTCAAGGAGGGTATAAAGTAACTTTCTGTAATAGTGGCTGACGTGCTTTTATAGCTTCCTGTGTGCGCTGACAGTGGAATTCCATTCCAGTTCTGTTTTCAAGTATGCAAATAGTGTTTCTTCTTATGACTAGAAGGTTAACTTTGTGACAACATGATAACCTTGGATATTATTCTTAATGATGTGCTATTAAACTCCAGATATTTAAGTACATCATAGTTATGTTGTAATTATTCTGACTTGATTGGTGCATTTCCAGTTACAGGAATTAGTGGGGCTTTCCAAAAGGCTCAGACAAGTGCAGTGTGGACTGTAATTGCTGGGTAATTACAGGGTGGTTATACAGTTACGAAATAGGGTCCAGTGTAACTTTCATTTTGGCCTTTTGTTTTTCTCACTGCCCCACAAGATTCCTGAATAAACTTTGTGATAACAGTGCCTTACACCTTGGAGGCAGAGGGCCTTTGAGCGCCGCAAGTATTCAATCATGCTTCCTATGGGCTCATCATCATGGCTTATTGACTGCAGCACCTATGAGGTCATGATGATCATGTCCTCTGAAACCTTCATGATGTCTCTTTAAACAGCCTTTCTGAGGATGAGCAGGGTCGTGCTGCCTTTTGTGTGCTGCATGGTGTTGGGAGCCTGCTAGGGAATGATTTCTGCGTATCCTGAAGACTGGAACTGCTGGGAACATGGAGGGAGCTCCTTCTGTGCCTTAACTACATGGACAGGCTTCCCTTGATTCCCAAAGGCTGTCCATGGTGAGGGTTGTTTGTGCTGGTGTTGAAGCCCAGCAGGTCAGACAGGGCACACGCAGCATTAGGGGGCTAAGCTTTTAAGGTTTACCCTCAGTCAGGCTCTGAGAGGGCTGTCAGTCCAAGGTTTGATGTTCTAATTCTGCACATACAGAATACTAGGGAGGAAAATAGTATTTTGGAAGCACTCAGGCATGAAAAGCGTAAGGTTGTTGTATCTGAGCTAATAGGAGAGACCTGGCACTGCGAGCTGATAGTGCAGGGTGTTAACTTCTGATACTGTGCGCAGAAACACAGCCTGAATTCCTGATCCCTCAGATGCTTTCACACGGGGTTGTGATTTATGGCACTTTGAAAAAGCTTCTGCACTGCTTCTGCAGGTTTCTTCAGACACTTCTGTCACTGTCCCTGACAGGCAAGCGCTGCAACGTGGCTTCTGCTCGCCAAGACGGGGAGCAGGCGACTTGCTTTGCGGGTCACAGGGGCCCTGGCTGCTGTGCTGCAGTAGGAGAGTCTGTGGGCTGCTCTGGCTTACAGACTTCTTCCCTTCCTGCAGCTCTCAAGCTGGAGCCTTCCTGGCTTCCGCAGCAGCTCAGCATTTTCTCCTGGCAGCTTCTGAACACTTGTTTCTAAACTGTTTGAGCACCACAAAAGCTTGACTACCAGAAACACTCCTTCCAGCCATCTCAGCTGTCCTGGCTGTGAGCAGGGGAAGTTAGAGCCATGCTGACTGGTTTCCTCATTCTTCTTTTCCCTCACACATTTTCTGTGGCTAAACTTATCTGGGGCCTGATTCTCTTGGTTTCCAAACATCAGGTGCACTTGGGAATGGGCAGGATAACAAAATAATCCTGTTGTGTATTGATTGAGCCACAGTTCCTTTATCCCTGGCTCTGCCTGGAGTGACTCCAGCAGAGCCATTGCCCTCAAAGCTTTAGTAATTACTTACTCCCAGTGTTCCTAGACACAAGCTAATGAATCATGTTGTTCTCATGATGAGCTGACTGTGACTTTTCAATGGTGATAACCAGGGGACACACCTGATTTCCAGGTCCCTCTACCCATAATGGCGTGATCACCATATCAGGTAGCTGCTTCTCAGAGCCATTGACCCTTCCTCACCTCTTGGCTTTGCTCTTTGGTCTGGCTTTTGGAGGACAAGGCTGACTTTGGCGAGATTGTTTTACTTGAGCAATGACTTGAGCAACAAGGAGGTCACACTACAGCAACTCACTGCCACTGGTGTTTGACCTGCTCTCTACTGAGCACTGAATAGCGCTCAGTAAAGGCTTTCCCCAGTCCATGCTGACAGGGAAGCAGTGGGTCAGTGAGGAAAGGTCTGGGCTTCTTGAAGTAGCACTGCCAAGGGACTATTTCTTAGATCAGTATATTGATTGATTGATTGCCCCTGTGTGCCACATTGTGATGCATCTTCATGCTGCTGTACTTGGACACAAGCACGCTTGTACTTTAATCCTGAAATGAAGGGAAATAGGGAGAGCATTTGAGCACACTAGACACTGGGGGCAGAGCTAGGAAACAAGCCTAAGTGTGCCGATTCTTGAGCCAGAGCGTTGCCATTAGACATAGACATAGACAGCCGTAGCTGTCTAGCTACCGCTGTCCTGGTTTTATGTACAAGCTGCGTGCTCACCCAGCTGATTTTTGTGACAAAACCCGTCCTCCAAACCACAGTGTCGACTCCTGTCTACATTATGAGCTTTCTGTGTGGTAAGAAGGAAGATGCCTGTAGTCAGTGCAGGCAAAGGATTAGCAGTGTGTGAGCCCTGCACAAGCACCTGCAAAAGCTAGGATACAGAAGGAAAAGCACAGGTCCCTTCCCAGGAGCATTCCTGCAGCAATGAGGTGGCGTTTTGCAGTGAGCAGCTGAAGCATCCATGCTACAAATGAGAAAGTTCTCTCTACTGACACAATTTGGTCCTGAATTTCTGTTCCTACAACTTTATAATAAGAGAAAAGCAGAAGCTTGGAAGCTAATTTCAGCCAAGGCAAGAAAGTTTCCACTCCATCTGTAATTCCAAACCTGCTGCAGCTGCAATGAGAGAGACTTCTGCAATACAAGCTCCCCGTCGTGTGAGTGTGCAGATGGACAGGCTTTTTCTCCTCATGCTTAATGTAAATTAGAGCAGGGAGCTAGTAGGCAAAGGCTCCCTGGGTTCCATTTGCAAGTTTACCACTTATTCCCTGTGTGACCTATGAGTAACACAGTTAGTTGAGTTTATGCTTTGTTGGTAAAATTGAGATAATGGTATTTTTCCTCAGAGGGAGCTGCACTGAGGAATAAATCAGATGGTTGAAATCAGTTGTAGGAGCAACTTTCCAACATTCTGGTGCTGCTCTGTTATGAACATGGTGTGACACAAACGCAGGAACCCATGTGAGTTTATAATCCAAAGGTTTAATAATACACATATTTAGGCATTTAATGGGAAAACACGTGGTTCGTGTTAAGCTTACTCCTGAGCCTTTCTTACACAGAGGGTAGGAAGGGTTAGTAAAATGGTGAAGTAGTTTCTTAGGGTAATAATGGATTTATTGACTTGTGTCTGGCCAGTTTCACTTGCAAAGGTTTGACCATGCAGTACGGTTTGAGAAGATATTGAGAGGAAGAGATTTGCACTATGGTTTGAGAAGATGTAACCAGAACTGGGACTACCTAAATTTATCCCATGTTGTAATAAAGTGAAGCATGTAGAGTAGGAATTCGATGCCTTGAGCTTTCTCTGAACTTAGTGGAAAGAGAGAGGTGTGCAGAGCACAACTCGTCCTATTTGAAGTCTCTACTTTGGTTATGGAAGGAGCCTGGAGTATTTAAGATGCTAATGTGGTCACCTCAGGGAACTGCTGAAGCTAAGGAATGATAAATGCAAGGCAATACCTATAAAATAAAGGGCTTTTTCTCTTTTGTAATCACTTTGGAAATGGCAAGTTACTGTTAGAAGCCAATGCAAAATGCCTGGGAAGAGAATGTGTGCATGAGTTAGGAAGCAGCACATGCTATTAATGGAAGGGTCACATCATCTTCAGAAACACCTACTTGTCACAAGGAGGAAGTAACGATGGAAGATGATCTTCAGCGACACAAGGGCGATTGCATACGGTTTGTACTGCACACGGTGAGAGCTGAGTGGTAACCAGCCTAAACCTGGGGGTTGGAATGCTTCCTTTAGCCCTTGAATTAGAACAAAATCCCTTCACAGATGCGCACATACACATGCTCTCCTTTCACCAGCATTGAAGGGAATCCTATGTCTTTCGATGAGTGTGTGTTTATACAGGAGGTACATCAACAGAACTTGCCTTTCATGCAAACGCTCTTTATTTCCAGAGATCTGAGCCCCTAAAAGAAAACATTATCCTTTGGCAGTGGCACATAAGCATCAGTTTACAGGATTTCTCATAACTAGAGCTTCCCGGGGGCTGCACTATTGATTTACTTTGACCTAGCACAGCGCTGGCATCACAAGCAAGAAAAGGCTACTCCCAAATTGGGAAGTTCTGCTTTTCCTTAAACTTCATTATTAGAACATTCCCTCATTCCAAGGTCTGTAATAAAGCAGCCTAACCTCTGCCAGGGAGAAATGCTGTTGGTGAGCTGAGTTGGGTCTCTGATAATTGAGACCTGAATGTGATCAGAAGTTCCCCGTGGTCACCAGGTTCCCTCTCGTTCGCTTTGCTTGCACTAATCATCTCTTTCCTACATTTTTCTTCCTATTAAGCACAGCACATTGAATTATCCAATCCCTGCAAGGAGCTTTCCCAGTCCTCCTGTATCTCAGGAGTTGTTAGGACTGCATTTCGTTAACCATAATAAACCCACACACAGTGTTTACCAGAATAACAACGTTGTACCGGTGGAGATAAGCTCCTGTCAGGAAGTGTCTGTGAAGAACAAGCAATTCCAGGGCTTGTTCTTTATGCTGCTGACATTGTTGATGGAATTTCAATTCTCTATCCGGCAAATGCAAGCAGTGCTTGTGATAGTTATGTGCCACTGGGATAGCACCTGGGGGCTTCCAAAGAGAGAAGCATCCTCCTCTGTATCTCCTTGTCTCTAGCAGCAGCAGTCAGTAGAGATTCCTCCCACAACAAGTACAAAGCTGCTTCTGACATTGGAAATAGGCAGATTATTCAGAAGCACCTAAATTCGGGGTGCAGGTTCTCAGTAGATGGGTCCTGAAAGTAAGTTATTGGCATGGAATAGAGACTTGCACAAGTTACAGGGTGTTTCTGTCAGTTCACACTGGATGAAGAGAGCATGATGAGCATGATCCTGCTGTTGTGGGGCCATTTTATCACTTCAGGTGACTTTTTCAAGGCTCGGAACTACCTGTTTACAGGTTAGTGTATTGCTCCTGCTCCTCAGCATGTATCAGTCTCATCTCTGAGGTCAGCATACGTTGGGTAGGGAGGATATTAATTCATTTGTCGCAGAGTGAATCTTACACTTTCTTCAGAGCCAGAAAACGTTTTGAGGTTTTGGGGGTCTTCAGCAAGGGGTAGAGACAGTAGAGACAGATGATGCCTTTTCACTTACCGTTGTGGAACTGAAGTTATCCAGTCCTGTCCTGCAGGTCTGTCTCATAGGAATCATTGGAGCACACGCCAGGCCAGGACTAGTTGACACTTCCGTGTCAGACTCTTCTATTGAGGGGAGGCAAAGAGAAAACCTCAGAGATTTGCTCTTACGCTGTGCTGCCTCGCCAGGTCTGCTGCCTTTCCCTGACTGGTCTCAGCCTTAACGGTATGGGGAGGACAAAACTCACACCATCCTTTCGGCTTTCTACATATTCCAGCCAGTGTCATTAGCTGGGGTTCTGCTTCAAAGGAGAAAACTAGGGGAGGATCAGCTGGTTTCTTTGCGGTCAGGCCCATTGGTGCTGTTTGTCAGCATGGTTTCTAAACACCTTAGGCTTGGAAGGAGTCCAGCCTCTCCTAAAATTGCTCCTGCTTCCTGTGGTATTGTTGCAGGTGGGCTTTTTGTTAAGGTTGAGAGCTGTCGGTGATTCACGTGTAAGGGGCTTCCAGTGTTCCTCTCCTCTCCTGCTCATCAGTATGCTGTTGACAGATAGAAAGCGTCTCTCTGTCAATCTTCCTTACAACTCCCCTTGGCTTTGCTCTCTGGACAAGTCTCCTGGGGCACAAACCAGTGTGGAGCGTTACATATTTTGTGTGCTAGTAAGCAAAAGAAACCCAGAAAAAAGCAGCAACAACGTGTGCAATGATTTGTTCCAGCATGTGCCATAACATTATTAGCTGAATCCTCTGGAAAATTACCACCAGTACAGCTTTGCTGACTTGCACATGTATAATGTATAAATGGAGCCATCAAAGTTTAATGCACCCTTAGCAATGTACTTCCTTACGCTGCTTGTGACACAGGTTTCATTTTTGTGTCTCCGCAGTTTATCACACTGTGACACCAGTGCAATATACTGAAGTGCAACTCAGCTCTGCCATCCACAGAGGTAATTCTTTTAACTCTCGTTGCTGTTTCCACCACGACATGCAGCCCTCCTCCATGGGGATTTTCACAGCCATATGGAGTCAGGCAGCCTCTCTGGATTTATCCTCAGTGCTCCATCAGTGCCCACAGGCCTTAACAAAGGTGCAGGTTTCTTCTTTGCTCATAATTGCATACACACACAGTGTAGTGTTTGCCTGCAGGAGGTGGTGATTTAAACGGACTGAACTAAGGAATGCAAAGATGAAGTTATTACACACAACAACAATAGAGGAATAAAAGCAAGCCTGAATGTTTTATTACGGGGTCTTCTGTGACCATGAGATCATACTTTGTCCAGTATTTCCTAGTATAAAAGAGAATGAATCTGCATTGATTGTATGTAGAGTGTATGAGATGAACAGCAAAATAGAAAGTCATCTAGGTGAGAGGAATACAAGGTTGGACTCAATAAAATGCTGTTGCTTCCTATTCATATGTCAGAAAATCTAAAGGAAAGGCCCTTGCATGAATCTGAGGACCATGATTTAGTGTTTGCCTTACAATTAGAAGCTGGTGTGGGAGATTAATCCTCAAAGCCACAGCATTCACATTTCAGGAGTACATCCATTCATCTCCGCTTCTGTACTGTGAGGACACACAGAGAAAAAGGCTGAGATGCAGAATGTTCAGTTTTGAGAGTCCATGGCTGGAGAGTGGAAAATTGTCCTAGGATTTAGGCACGTGCTCAGGAAAACCTGGGTTTGCAGCATAACTATTTGAATTTGGGGGGTTGCACATCTTTTAGTCTGGAAGTCAGTAGTTTTATGGTTTTACCTGTGAAACTCCAGGAGGATGAGATGTAAGGGGAAGAATTAGGTGGGTATGTGGAAAGGCAAGCCTCAGCTCTGGAGCTGGATTCAATAACCCTACAGCACTACTGATTTTTCTCTCCAAGCAAGCAGGTTTTGATTTAATAAGGAGTAATAGTGGTTTCCAATGTGGATTTATTCCAGGATAATCCAATGGCTCTTCAAAATGGAACCACACTATTTCCATATGGCTCGGATACAGCAGCGCTCCCTGCTTTCCACTGATGCCCTCCTGTTGGCTGGAGTCCTGCTGTTTTGTCCTACAGAGCTCAGATCATTTGCCAGCTCAGAGCCACCCTTTGGAAGCAAGAAGAACCCAGGTCTCTTCACGCTGCCACCCTGAAGTTAGGAGCACAAGCAGTAGGTAAACAGGGCTGCTGATGGGTGTATTTCATGCTGCTCTTCTTAACTTTACATTTTTGGTGGCTCTTTCAGCTCTTCTTTTAGCACACTCTCAATTCTCTTTACTTCATTCCACTACGCCCAGTGGTAAAGTGGCAACAGGAGGATTCTTTGCACAGATCACTGGGTGGTGACACTGCTGTGGATTCACAGTGTGAGTTTGTACAGGGGTCTTGATAACTAACCCGCTGGCAGGAAACTGCAAGCCTTGGAGGCAGCAGCAGCAAAAGGCTGTTGATTAAGAGGGGAAAAGAGGAGGACAAAATCATCCCCTCTGTAAGCATCTCCGTCATTAGCCTGGATCTGTAATCCACCCAAGGGTGGAGGAGGCCACCACCCAAGGGCAAACCACCCAAGGGCGAACAGCTCTGTGGGCTGCAAAAGTGCCTGTGGTGCGAGGAAACAGCCATACCTCCATGCTGTGTGAGCTGAGAGAAAGGCAAGAAGGAGAAACCTTTCTTTCTGCTCTTCCCCAGTGCCCATTATTCATGTTAAGCATTAACCTTTTAGGGAAGTAGAAAACAATCACATCTACAGAAAGAAAAATTGGTTTGGTCTTTTCTGCAATGGCTTTCTCAGTTCCAAGAAAACAGGGAAGTTAATTTGGAAAGCAAAGCCAGAACAAAGAACGGGTCTGGGAGTAAGAGGGGTGTGAGGTGGGGTTTCTTCTTTCCTTCAGCACTTAGGGGGTAACAGAAAGACCAAATTAAACTCATAAGCTTGATTAATATGAGGAGAAGAATAAACAAAACCGGTAAGATGACCGAAAACAGTTGTTCCATTTGCAGGTTCCTCTTTATGGAGGTAAGTAATGGACATGCTCTTTTCTCATAGTGTTTTCAGACGCCTCTCCAGTCATCTCTTGCATATTTAGTAGCAGAAAGAAAAAGGAGGAAAGACTGAAATTTATAGAACATGCCATTAATTACTGCTCACACCTCTGGTTTGATGCCAGAAAGTGATGCATTTCTAATAGATGTGCACCACAGGCAACAAGCCTGAAGCAGCCTCAGTGCCGGAACACAAATTGCCAGCTAAAAAAAGCCCCCAACAAAACTGTCGCAGGAAGTTTTATCAGAAGTAAAATAAATTCAGTTTATGACCTTTGTTTATATCTCTATTCCCCTTCACTGGTGGGGTCACAGATTTCAGTTTAGTAGGGGGGAACCAGTCTGGGCAGATGCTCAGCACGAGCTGCAGCTGAGTAATGACTGGAAGCGTTAAATGCCATTAGAGAAGTGATCACGCAGGGAAAGAAAACCAGAGGCAGCAGCAATCTGAGCCATGTGTCTTTGCACAGATAGAGCTGACATTTCAAATGAGTGGCATGGTCTGACAAGGAATGCTGAGTGCCTGACCACCAGTGCCCAGTCTGCATGGCTGTTCATGACGGGTCCTTCTCTCACTGAAGAGGACATATTGGCCGGTAGGATAAGCAGGAGGCTGCAGACTGACATAAGTACGATATTGTTGCTGTTCCCCCACAGAGAGATGCTTATTCTGGGCAGAGATACTTAATGTGCTGTTTCATACATAGCCTGCAGTTCCCCTGGCACTCTTTTGACATCTCAGGGCATATTTGGCAGGTGCCTAGGTTTCAGAGAGTGAGTAGGAGCATTCTTCTACCCGGGAAGCTGAAGGAATGTGGGAAGTCAAGATTTGTACCTTTTCAGTTCTGAAACTCTTCAACAGACATTTTCTGTTCCAAGGAGATAAATAGAGGGAGCCTTCCATTTAGAGTGATGAGCAGCTTTTTCCTTTTGAAGCTAGCTCAGGTTCCAGAATTAGGCTGTGGGAAGGGAAGAAGGGAGTTATAAGTCACACGTTCAGCCAACAGTATGATTAAGCCAGGAAGACTGGAATGAATAACTGAGTTGATGGGTATGAGTAAGTGTCAAAAGATTTTTTTCTGTCTAGGTGCTAGACATTATTTGCCTCAGCTTTTCAATGTCCTTTTCACTCTAAAAGGTATAACTGATAATTTTGTCTTTACTTGGAAACTCCAGATACAGAAGAGCCCTCTTTATCGTCTTTTGAAGACGCAATCCTGATTCATTGGCTGTTCTCACAAGTCAAGGAGGATTGTAACAACTCGAGTTGCTTCTGCTGAAAGAGTTGACTGCAGCAGTGGCTCTGTAGCCTGTGTAACACTAAATACAAGAGAGAGGGGGAGTTGGCTAAGGCTCAGCAGAAGGATCTGGGTTAAGCTGCAGGTATTACTGCCACAGCATCAGGTACCCAGCAGGCCAGCTGCCCACAGATTCAGGAAGGGCTGGAGATAAATCCCTTCTTTGCCAAGTGGAACTGACTTAAGATCATTCCTTCTGTTGTGACAACACCATTGGTGCCACTTCTCCAAGGCAGCTAACAGCTAATGTACGCAAGTGATACCAATGCATCTCCTTTGCAGCGCCTGGTTTCACTGGGAGCTTTGGCAGAAGAAGATAAGCCTGTCAGTGTGTTACAGTTCTGTTAACTGTGTACAACTTGTAATTGACAACTCCCTCATTGTCTAGATGAGCATTTCTGCTACCACTTGCTCATGTGTTATGAATGTTGTTATTTAATAGAGATACCTAACGGGTTGCCCAGGGAAGTTGTGAATGCTCCATCTCTGGCAGTGTTCAAGGCCGGGTTGGACAGAGCCTTGGGTGACATGGTTTAGTGGGAGGTGTCCCTGCCCATGCCAGGGGGGTTGGAACTGGATGAGCTTAAGGTCCTTTCCAACCCTGACTATTCTATGATCCCTTTACACACATTCTGTAATTATATCTCGACTTCGCTTATGCACCAGGAGGTGGTGCAGTATCATGTAGGCTGCAGTCAAGAGACATCCAGAGCAAGGCTTCTTTTAGATGAGATGCTTGATTAGTTCCTGTCCTCATTCTTGTCTCCTGAATTGCACAAGGATCTGAACGTCCAGGCACAAGAAGCTGGTTTGCAGTCACAAGTGCTGCAGTGAGAACTCGGTGGTTATTTCACTGATTCAGAACCACAGCAGAAACCAAGGCTTGCTAAAAGCACATGCAGGAGCATAGTGAGCTCTCTTTTCCGGTTGCATGCTTAATATCAAGGGCTCACATAGACAGCTGTGAATATTCAGTGTCTAGGCCATTGCCCCAGACCAGCACTTACCTGACTGCAGACGTAGCCACTTACTGAGCTTCCTCTCGAGTGACTTGTTAATGTTAAACCAAAACAGCAAAGCAAGCTCCTTGGCCAGTACCACTGAGATAGGGCCATGGCCAGGAAGCAGGATTTCTCATAAAGGCAAAGAGAATGGAATAAAATGCATGTTTTGGGAGCCGTAAGAAGTTGCTTATTGACGGGTGTGAATGCCAGGGAGTTTATTCACTGAGCTTGTAGTGCGGAGCCCCTGAGTTCCAGTTGCTGTACTTCACTCTTAGCTTGTATCACACTGTACGAGCCCTGGTATTACTCTTGCACTCCCGCAGACCTGTTTATAAAGGCTGTGTTCTGCCTGGCTGGCTGTGCCAAAGGGCCCTGATGGACCAGGACCTTGAGCAGAGCCAGGAAGAGACTCTTAACTATGAGAAGCTAGGTGAAATAAATGGCTTTGTGTTTCCCTGCAGGTTTTCTTTTTGCCAATTCACAGACCTATATAGCAAGTTACTGTGGAATAGTTGGCTGGTCTAACTAGGAAAACGTGTTAGAGAATGGAAGCATGTGTTTTGCCTAATGCTTTAGAAACTCCACATTAGCCATACTCAGGGATAAGCTTCACTGCTTTTTGGTAGTATAAAAACCATCTTTTGCCTAACATTTAGCTTTTAGGAGGCTTATTATGATAGTTTGCCCTGAAATTCTGGATGGGAGCAGTGTCCTGTGCCCTGTCTTTCCGGCAGTTGGTATCTGCACTCAGATTTCTGCAGGCCAAAATTGCCTGGGCTCTCACCTCTTGCTTCTTGTCCCACCATTTCTCACATTCTTGGTTCTGTGTCCTCTGCAACTGGCTCCCTGTTTACTCGCTAGAGTCTTTCTGCTCAGTGGTGGCTGCTTCAGGTTTCTCTGCAACATATCCCTTTCTTCTGGCTGAGGCTTCCTGTTTCCTTCAGAAGGGGGTGCAGAAGAGCAGGAAAGCGTGGCGCTTATCCCTGCAAGTGACAGAATATGCTGCCTAATTGAATCTAAACCTAAAGTCATCAGGTGCTTTGCAGTTGCACTGCAGCAGAGCTCAGGTAAATAGGTATGTGGTGTTCAGAACCATTAGTTTTCTGCAGCCATCACTGTGCTGATCTGAAACAGTTCTGCTTTAAGAAGGCACCGTGAGGAATGGGGTTTATTCTCAGAGATGCTGCTCACAAAGCAGCAAGGTGGCTGGCTTGTGCTGCCAGCTCCCACACAAGCAAGGGCTCGTGCTGGGTCTTTCTGTCAAGGTATGTTCATACTGTTACGTAAATGTTAAGGAGTTTAGTTTCTTGCTGCAGCAGTTGGGCAGGAGCAGTGCTGGAGATGGCTCTTGCCCTGCAAATGCACTTTCTGTATTGCTCATCAGTTTAAGGGGTGGTGCCTTTTCACAGGAATGAATCCTACCAGACAGCTCCTCAGCCCGCAGCAGCTTGTGATTAATGTGTCAGATGCACGGTGGCTTTGCCTTTAGTATGCTGATGCTGAAAATAAGCTGATGTTGTCTCCAAATCAGGTGAGTTTGGATGCATCCTGATCCAAACTGTAGCAAAGTGTTCTTGAACACAACTGGGGTTTTTATGAAGGTATGGGTAAAGGCAAGAGACTCAAACACAGCTGAGAGAGCGCTCACATTGTGTGCTTCAGGCCAGTTGAGAAGGCAAGACCCAGAACAAATCTATGCTGAGTTATTTTCCTTGCTCTGAGAGGCGAAAACGTTTGCCTCACACCTATGCCAGTGCACCTAATGCAGGGTAGGCTTTACATTTGGTAGTGAATGGATCAAAGCCAATTTGCTGTGATATGCCCAGGAAAGAAGCAATAACATTATCTTTGGATTAGCTGCAACATGGAGCAGATAACACATTTTATATCAGTTTACCAAAGCCTCATTTTTCAGTTTTCACTGATGTTCTTGAATCAAAGCTTTTCCCTACCGCTGTGGAACTCTAGCTGTGATATTCCATCACCTGTGTGGCTGCTTCTTATCGACAGCATATAAACAAAAGGATTTCCAGCAAATACAAACCAGAGTGCCCCTCTTTCTAAACCTGGTTTTCCAAATGGACCTCTCCAGGGAGCACGAAGCACTGCAGCAAATCCCTGTGTTCCGATGCACCCCCTTCAAAATAAACAATCAACCTGCATTTGAAGCACCGACAAACAAGCGACTGCAGGATGTACCCTTCTCAATAACAGAGGAGGAGGAAGAAGGAGGAGGAAAAGCAAAAGCATTTTGTCACCAGCAAACAGCACTCCTCAATTGTGCAGAAAATCCTGTACAGCTTCACGCTGTTTGTGAATAGAGCTTAGTAGCCACCTTCAGCATCTTTGCCACCTCACAGTGAGTACCACCTCATGAGTTTTTCCCTACACGCTATTCAAACATCTCCACAGGGCTACAGCACTGAACTGTGGTGAACTGTGCAGTGAGGTTGATTGGGAAGACCTTCAGGTAAAAGCCATGTTTCCAAAAGTATTCCAGTGCAGGGAAACGTAACAGCCTAATTGAATAGAGCAGTAATCCTGGCACAGACTGTTCTACTGCATGTGAGAGACTGATCCACAGGAAATTGAACCACCCTGTACAAGCAAAATAAGAGACAACTCTGTGCCTTAACAAGTGCATGTGGACATAAATCCATCCATCCAAGATCTCATCCCAATTGCCAGGAGTGGCTGATGTCGCTCACCTTCCAAAGTGGTTATTGCAGTCATGGTGCTAGTGGATAGCTTCTGTACCTATAACCATAAATAGGCCAGTTTCTGTTCCAAAAACTTCCTGTAAGTTCTTGGGGGACCTGGAGATGACACAGAACAAACATTATCCTTATAGGTCATTAGCAACCCAGGAGCTCTTTTTTGCATGCGGAGAAGCAGTGCACCAGATGGTGCTTCTGAGCACACAGTGAGAACCAGCTGCTTTCCTACTTCTTTCTTTGCTTGCATAGCTACCTGCTTTTGATTAAGGTGGAGGAATGGAAAGAGAGATGCTGAGCAATTTTTTAGGTTTAATTCTGTCCCAAGAGAGCTCTAAGGTGCACCCTGAGCTCATTAAACTTGGGCTTAGCAAGAACAACGCTAAAGCGTATTGCTGTCCCTGCTCACCCTCTATGTGTGAGCTGGGGATGAGCTTACCGAGTTGTGAAACATCAAGGCAGAACTCTAAACTGTGACTTCTGTGAAGGAAAGAGCTGAAGGACAAAAACATGAATGGTGCATTTCTTATTTCCATTCATTATGGCCCAGCTGGGAATAAGATGAAACATCTCAATGCCTAAAAGCAGTGTGTTTTCTATTAGTAGCAGGAGGAGCAGCACAGCTTCCCAAGGCATTCTGGAGGAGCCTATGGCTACTTTCAGCAGCTCAGGCCCTTGGCTTAGCTTTTCTGGCAGACCAGCTCACCCCCTTGCTTCTTGAGGGCAGGTTGGCATCCTCAAATGGGTTGGGATGCTTCTGGCACAGCCTCTGCACCCCACTCCTCACCTTTGCCTACAAGGCGGCTCCCCATGTTATTCTTTTTACTCCCAGAAGAATGGGTGCTATGAGCTGGTTTCTTCAGCAGAACAAGGCTCAGCATTCTGGGCTGCCTGACATAGAACCCTGGAACAGGTTGAGTTGGAAAGGACCTTAAGGTCATCCAGTTCCAACCCCCTGCCATGGGCAGACCTCATGGGGTCAGTTCTAAGGCATGTGTAGGAGCCACGAGGATGGCTGCAGCTGCAGTCATCAAACCAAAGACCATTCTACACATGTTCTTAGGCTGGACTTCCCCGTCTAGGAGGCAGCCCCACCATAGCCTGCATTGGCTTCTCCTGTCCTGCAGTACTCAGTAGCCTTCCTAACTGTAGAGAGCTCCAAGTTCTCAGTAGCATTCTCTGCATCTGTGGGTAGGTAGCAGCAGCTTCTTTCCTTCTCTCCCTTATCCCCCTTTCAGCTGTAGTCAATGCTTCGTTTGAGGCAATGAAACTAGCTTTTATTGACTTACAGAAACATACACAGAGCAATCACTTTGAACAGCAAAACAAGAGCCCCTTGTTTACCAACCCTCCCACACAACCCCCGCCGTTACCATTATGCATTTAGAGTCAGCTCATGGGTTTTCCATGTATTTATTTAGTTTGCTAATACTAACGCACTTATCTTGGTCTGTGAGGCAGAGCAAGTTATTAAAAGCAGGGGAAAGGAAGTCAGATGATGGTAGGGAGCATTAGGAGGATGCAGAAACCTGCACCCTTGCAGAGCTTCCAAAAGGAGGCTATTATAGACAATCCCCCAGCGAGCAGCAAAGACAAGCCGAACAAACCCCATGCACTGTTTGCTAAGAGCAGAGACATTTCATTTCCCCTTTCTACCCCAGAATAGGCTCTATATGCTACCCTATATATATATAGACAGACACAGCTCTCCAGCAGACACACAGTTCAAATAGGACAGAGCAGTCACACTTATCAGTCTCTTTTGGAGAGTACTTGTTACTTTTGCAGTCCACAGGAAGCCTCACTCTTGGCTATTGGTAGCATTGGGCTTCACTTGAGCTTTTCCTGCTGGGGACTTGAGTTTCTTCAGCCACCTGCAGAGAGGGCTTGACTTGCACAGCCTCTTGCTTACCATGGAGCTCCTTTCCATCCTTGCCTGGTCAGTCGCCACATCTCCTCCATCTCTAGCTCCTTCCTCTGTAGCAGCCTGCAGAGACAAGCCAGTTGTCATCCCTCCTCTGCCTCCTTCAGCTTGCCGAGCTGTTGCAGGTCTTTCCTGAGCTGGAGCACACGTTTGCCTGTCTGGAGCTACCATTGTAGCTGGCTTGTTTGCAGCCTCCTCTGCCTTCCCTGCACAAGCTTGGGCCTCACCAAGGTCTTGCAGCTCAGTGGTTCTCTCCATTACCTGTGCAGCAGGCTGGGAACACGAGGCTGTCTCTCTTCCCACATCCTTGACCTGCATCCCTGTAGCAGTGATTTGTGGTCTCTCCTTCACAGGACAACTGGCACTGCACCTCAGCACAGCCCCCGGGGTGGTCCGTGCAGCAGGGAGATCCAGGGCTGGATGGCTTTGCTCAGCTGCCGGCGCAGGCGTTCCACAGCAGTGCTTCTTGTGGCTGATTTCATTCCCCATGATCAAGTTGTGTAGCAGTAGTCCCCCCCAGCAGCCTTCTGTCAGGAGCCTCAAGCCTTTGGGATGCTGGCACCAACAGAGCCTTTCATTAGGAGCAAGCCAGGTTAAATCCTTGTTACTAGCTGATGGAGCCCATCACACCTGCAAGGCAATAAGAAATTCATTAGCACCCACACCCTAACCCTGGGTAAGGGCTCATTTGCTGCTGCTGCTGCTCTGGCCCAGTTTTCTGAGGAGCATAGAGATAAGATAGAGTTTAAGGTTTGAAGTGATTTTTTCCCATTTCCCCAGCTTGTCAGGAAGCTTCAGCACGTGGCTTCATTATTATCTACATCTGGAGCAGGAACTTTGGCTCCTCCTGGGGCGAAATGCTGTTACATCTCATTGTCATTTTGACACCAGTGCGGTCCCTCCCCTCTCCCCAAAAAGAAGATCAGCTTCACCTTTCAGAGCAGGTTGGACAGAAGCTGCAGGATTTACTGATTTTAAACCAGTTCAAGGAACAGTCTTTTGGCATCACTGAGAGCATGTAGGAAGTCAGTTACTCACCGTGACTCTCAGCCAACACTGCACTTTACAGTTATTAGTTTATAGCACCAAAGTAAATACTGTTCAGGTCTCCTCTTATTTCCTAGGCCATTTGTTAATTGGAGAAAGAAGTTCACATTTAGCTGGGTTAGTGAGTCACAGGCACAGTGAGAGATGGAAGAGAGGAGACAGAGAAGGCACAATGTTGCCTTATTGAGAAATAAGGATTTCAGGCCCTTAGGTCATTGTTGTATCTGTCTTTTATTCAGGTTTTAGAAACCACAGCGATGCCATCACTTGGAGCTCAAGTAATAAGGGACAGTATATTTTGAAAGCAGAGAAAAAATTACCTCGAGTTCCTCCAGAGTGCAATTTTCAATCCATAGCGTCATGAGATTAAGTAATTTGCAGAGAAAGAGCAGGAGCAAACTCTCTCAGAAAAGGAAAGAGGGGCACACATACAGATCTGCCTATGGATTCCTTTTGAAATCTGTGTCGTGCAGATGAACTGTCATTGCTAGAAAGAAGAAAACACACTTTAGACTCAGAATGGAATTAAACAAGCCGGGCAAGTGCCCTGTTTCTGGCAGACAGACTCCACAGTAAACATGGCTTAAACCACTGCCAGCAGCACATCTCGATACTTCTTACTCTGGGTGATGAGGTATTGCTCCTAAGAAGGGTAGCCAGTGACACCACCCCATTTCCCCACAAGTCCCAGTTCATTAGTTCCCTTCAAAGTGCTGTTCCACTGCAAATGCTGTGCTGTTTTTCATAGCAAAATGCTGAAAGTCACATAGAAATGCCACGCAATACGATGGGACACAGCTGGTTCTGCAGAAAGCTGAACCTGCACAGCGCAGAGCAAGGGGAACCAGAGGAAAACATCCAGAACTTAGGAATTGCAGTTTTAACGTGAAGCTAATGGATCCTGAGCAGTTTTGCTGCACTGTTTGAGCTGCTTTTATGGGTAGAATGTGTAAAAATGGTGATTCCATTGCTGGTTAGGCGCTCGCTCACAACACTGCATGGATTTAATCACTTAAAACTACAGAGTTGTAAGAAGAGAAGGCAGGAAAGACTAACACAGCCACCTCTGCCGGGGGAGGGAAACCAGACTGCAGACAGATGCTCCTCGATACCAGAGCCAGAAAGAGGACAGCTTAGAAATCAATCTGTGTTTTGCCAGGTTGACTTCCCAGAGTAAGCAATCATTTGGTTTAAACGAGTATAGCAGGGAATGTTTCATCTTGATCACACCAGGGTTTTGGTAGGGCAGTGTAATAGGAGGAGAGGAAAGGGAAAGAATAGTTTATTCCCTGGTATATTTATATTTCTGAGATACTGTCATCAGAGCAGTAAAGAGATACAACATCAGATACAGAAGTGATTCAAAATATGACAATTGACAGATTCCACTGCCATTATCTCAAGAGACATTTTATTTATAAAGATAAGCATAAAGATGTAGATATTCATTGCCCTGAGTACGAATACACCCGTTATTTTTCTTATAGGCAGTAAAATAGTTTCCCTTCCTCATCCTCATTTAGCTATTTCACACTGTGACTGTTTCTTTGCTTTGCTGTTCACCCCATACTCTTGCCACTGGCTGAGATTTGGTCTAAAGACAGAGTTCCATCTCAGTAGAGAAGCCAATTAGGACCCCAAGAAGACAGAGAGCAAATATCCCACAAATACAAGTAGCAAACACCCAAACTTGTGTCATACGGTGCCCTCACACACTTTCAAAGGTAAAGCCCCCAAACAGCTCTGTTTGTAAGGAGCAGATGGACCTTAAATAGGGCAGGACAGCAACACTGAATTGCTTCCCACCAAGACCTAATGATTGAATTCTTGTCCACTTACACCATCTCTGCAGCCTAGAAATAACAGATGTGGAATTGTTCATGTTATGAAACATCTTCTGTGATCACATCGTGGGTTTCTGTGCATTTAGATATGAGCTTGTTTTCCTCCCATAGTGTTAATACAGAGCTGAAGATGCAGTGGGCTATCTTCCTGCAAAGTGACGATAACAACACTTATTATGGGCTGAGCAGCAGCTACACAGCAGGCTACGGGAAAAATAGCCTGCATCTTACCTGTTACACCTCAGATCATAGGCAAGTACACGTTTCTCACCCTCAGGAACAGATCTTAGGTGCTTTTCATCTGCTGGGAGGTGCTGGTGGTTGCATGCACCCTGCAGCACAGGAGGCAGAGCTGCTGGAGGCTTTGTGATGGTATTTCTGCTTTCTGTCAGGAAGGGGTTTTGACTGCCTTTTGTTTCAGAACGTGTCTGACTTTCACATCGCGGTTAGTTTTGGCTGTCAGATCACTGCCAGATCTGGGGCCTTTAAACCTGGGTTTCTTACATGTTGTGGAGAGAGCAGGGAGCAAGGAAGCAAGGAAAGGACTTTGTTTCAGAAAGCCAGGAAGGGACAATACCTACAGAGATACAGAAATGGTTTGTATTGACCAAAACCTGACCTTCTTCCTAAGCTGTGTGAGCAGTTTAAACAGGTCAGGAGAAACAGACTCCTGCGATTAAGATGGTGATGACTCTTTACCACAGTGCTTCGAAAGGAGGAGAAGCATTGGAGTCCTTACAGCACAAGCAGGGAGCAGGAGCTGGGCTCCTCAAACGCCCTGGGTTTTCACTTTCTCAGGAGTGTTTTCAGGGTTTCCTGCTGAATGACAGAAAACCGGATTGATAACAGAGAAAAGCAGAGATTCTCAGTGTCAGGAGCTAAGACTTTCAGGAGCCAAAAGGCTATTGGAATCCATGCTGTCTGCAAGCCAGGTGTGGGGGGTATAATGAGACTTTGTGCTTGTCTGCAGTGATTCATGGTCCATTTACCAGCCAAAGAACTTGCTGCTTCTCATCTTAAGAGGGCACCCAGAGCCTGGAACAGAGCTGAGTTACTCACACCGCTGCGCTATTAACACCCTCTCCAATTAGGATTTACCCAAAAAGATGAGGCACCCAACGAGAGTTTAATGCTTACAAAGTGGAGTCACAGACGTCTTGTCAATGGGTTGTGCTGCGATTGTTCTGCTGATACAGAATGGTCTTTCCCTGTTCTAAGGGTAGGAGTAGGAGTTTAAAAGCACTCAAGTGCTTTCCTAACTTAAGTCCTATTCATACGGGAGTCAGTTTTGAAGGTGTAGCCTTGTACCTTTGATTTCAGCAGTATGAGCACAGCAAGCCCAGTCAGTGTTAAAAGGCTTGCAAGGAAATCATCAGGAGACAAGCAGCTTTCATTCCAAGGGCAGTGATATATGTAGCATTTCACCCAAATACTTTACAAGACGGAAAGGGCAAAACCATCAGTTTTGACATTAGAGTCAGTGCCAATATCAGAAATGAGGTGGAGTCTCTCCTGATACGTGCCATGAGAATTGCCAGAGAAGAATCTTCCCTGTGTAACTTGGAGAGGTTAACCCAGGACAATGCAAACCAGGACATCAGGAGATGAAAGCTTGGCTTTACAGAATGTGGGGCACAGCTAAAGAACCCAGAAGTTTGTGCTCAAGGGAGGCATCACAACTGTTGTAAGAGTAAGTGCTGCTACTGTCTCACCGAGGAACATCATACACTGCCAACCTTCAGCTGGGCGCAAATGAACACAGGGCATACAAAAACTTCTTGCTCCAGATCCCTGCAGTATTACATCTGATGGAAGATGGTTCCCTTCTGGAAGGCAGGATTACTCCATTTTGAGAGCACGAGCAGAAGGTCCGTGATTCCTTTTGCAGGTTCGTTTCCCAGATTTTCTAATTTGACTTAAATACTAAATTCAAGTAGAACTGCAGTGCACGTTTGTTCACCCAAACTAACCTAACAGCTTGTGATGTAGGCCAACAGATTAGCAGCTGTACAGCCATCAGTCTGAATGAGGCTTGGGTTTAGGGGTAATGTTTATGGAACTCTAACCTGCACCATTATTCTGCACAAGACCATTTGGGGTGAGAAGTGATCCCTGTCACTGTTTGTGCATCAGCCACAGGGTCATATAATTGCCCATTTTATCGTGGCAGGTACCCCCGGTCACAGCTGGAGTAAGAGCTGCTGGATACCCCTGACATCATCTCCTGTTGAGAAATGGATTCAGCAAATCACAAGCATAACATCCAGAGACAAGCTTATTCCGAAATGATTCTTCAATGTGAGAATGCACAAACACTCTTCTGCCAGAATCAGAGAGAGAGCTTTGCTCTGAGTTGTCTGTGACTGAATGTCACCTGAGCTGCCTCAATGTGATTGCCATCCCTTCCGTGATCCTTTGCCATGAATATATGCAGACAGACATCTACCTACTCTTTGCCTTGCCTGTCCCTCAATTTCTTCCTTTCTGGCATTTAGCCCTTCCTCAGCCTAGGAGGAATTCATGTCCCTTTCTCCCTGCCTCATCTGTGATTCTCTTCTTGAACATGCCAGTGCTTTCTGCTCTTCCTGCCACGTTGTCAACCAGCCATTGATTTTCCCAGCAACCACAAACCAGAGAGCAGATAACACCAACCCTTTGAAAACACTCGGCAGTTCCTTACAGCTGCTGATCTGAATACCTAAGAAGCAGTGATGCTTCTGCTGCTCCGCATTAACATTGTCTCTTTTCCCGTGACTTCCTCAGGCTCTCCTGGCACTGGTAAGGAGGAACCTACCCACTCAGTAATTGTTATATCTAAATCCTATGGAGGGAGAGCATAATATCCACACTAAGAGCAGCAGCAGCTTTGCCTGAGGCAAGCAAACCAGGGCAGCTGGTCAGCCTGATCAGCTGCTGTAAGTGCCTTTGGGATTTTGAGGACCAGCCAGAGGGAAGGAACATGCCCTGTGTTATTCGAGGGATGGGGGAAAGAGACATCTCCATGAACAGGGTCTCCCTTCAGATTTGGTCATAAGGGGAAATCTATTAAGGACATCTGCCTCAAGTCAGGCTTGCAGCATGGCAGCCTGATCCTTTGATTCGGAGGAAGTCTTTTTAAGGCTACTCTATCTTTCTGATATGATTAAGTACATAAAGGCCAGTAAAACCAGTCACCCTTTAAAGAGATGCACAGCTATCAGAACCCTCATATCCTGATTTGCCTTTAACTACGATTGTTCACTCCTATGAGCACTGTTATTACAGGCAGTGCACAGGAACACAAGAGCTGGAAACGGTTTCCTTAGGGAGGATCTTGCTCTCCTTTGCATGGTAGTTTTCCAGCTGTCTAGAACAAGTCATTATTGCACTTGGAAATCCCCAGGAGCTCCGGCAGAATCACTTGGTGTAAACCCCTGCTTGGGCTGGAAGAGGGAAAGGAACTCGGCTATGGCATTTTCCTGGTTCCCTGCAGCAGCACATCCCATGTAAATTCAGAGCCAGCTGCTCAGGTTTGACAGGAAGACTCCCCCCTCTTTAGGAGCTCTGTAATTAGAGACCAGCAGCCAGTATGCAGTGGCCTGAAATTCACTTAATGCAGCAAAACCACCCCCAGCACTTTCTCTGCCACTGGCCTTCCATTGGAGCTAGTTCACCTCCATTCCACAAGCACAAACCGTCAAGCATGTGGACACTAATTAAACAACATTTCCAGGTTAGAAGTGTTAAAACACATCCATTTATTGATCCCAATCACAACAGATTCCACTTTCCACCGAGCATTTCACCACAGTCAGTTTCAAATAGTAGTGACAGTCAGAGTGGGGGGTACAGACAGGTGTAGTTAATGCGTCTGCCTTGCTTGGCAGGGAAGGCTTAACCATGTGCAGTCACACACAGTTCACTGTGAAGTGCATAGCCCTGGCCAGGGAAAACGTGCATGAAAAGAAAGAGTCATCTACATAAATACACTTTGTACAGAGATGCGCTTTGCTCTGGAGAGAGGGAGAGGTTAGTGCCACTTGCAGAAGACAATATACCAGCTTTAAGTTCAGTATCACTTTTCAAAGCAGGCTTTAGAGCCCAAAGAGGTTTCTAGATACAAATACACATCACATGTTAGTCCCTTGCAGGATCAAGGCAGCAGATTCATCACTTGCCTGCAGACAAGCCCTCAGTCTGCTCAGTTCTTGCCACACCAAGTCTCGTGCTCTTTCAGTGCTCCTCTGGATTTCCCCCATTGCTAGCTATGATTTTCTCTTTATCCTGCAGAGCAGCCTGGGTTTCTGCCAGACAGCATGGGAGCTCCTCTGGTGTCTGCCCATCATCACAGTCCTCAGCCATTTCTTCAGCTTGCTCTGGTTCAAAAGCATTTTCTACCACATCTTCCGTAACAGAGCCCTCTGTATCCTGTTCCCACTGCAGATCAGGTGAGGCTTTAGCAGCGCAACGTACCCTTTCTTCTACTGCCTGCTCTTCTGCAGGGCTCTGCACATTTCTAGTGCCCTCTCTCGTCTCTGCAGTCTCCAAAGGCAGCTCTGACTCCTCTGTGGTACACACAGCAGCCAGGGAGTCAGCTGCCTTCTGCACAGGCACTTTCCCCGGAGCCTGTCCATCACAAGTGTCCTCTGGAGCACGCACACCTCCAGCCTCTCGCTCCTCACCAGGCTCAGGCTCTGCTGCAGCTGACTGCGCCTTGCCAGGTCCACCCCGGACATCTGCAGACACATGCACTTCAGCTTTCACCATGGTGTGTGTAAGACGTGTCACTTCACCATCCCCACAGCCAAGCTGCTCACTGGGTGCACAGCTGCTACTAGGGCGCAGGACAGCTTCAGCCTTACTCTCTTCTGAGCTTCCCCAGGCAGACTGGGCTTCTCTCTTGGCCTCTTCAGTGTGTTCCTGGTGCTGCATCACCTCCACGCTAGGCTTGGCTTCAGGGTCCTGTGACACCTCAGCATCCTGTGTGTCTCCAGCAGTCGCAGGGAGCGGGGCCTCACTGTGTTGTGCAGGCAGAGGTGCAGCTTGCTCTCCTGCCTCCTGTTCAGCCCAAGCTGCAGCCTCGGGTGCATCCAACACCAGCTTTAGAGCAGGAAGTTCAGGGCCTTTCGGGGTCCTTCCTATACGTGCTGACTGAAAATGGTTCTCCCCGGTCCACGTTGAAGCATCACAGAACACACGTGTGGTCCCCGATGTCTTTTTCCCTTTGGCCTTATAAAAAACAACTCCTTTCGGAAACACACAGGGCCTCTTGTTCTTGCCAAAGATCCCTCCCATTGCTGGAGATGAAAGGAGCACCTCGACTGAGTGCCTTCTTCTGGAGGAGCTGCCACCTGCTGTGAGTCACAGTCTCACTGGAGGCGAGTGTGGAGCTCTATTTCTTAGTGAAGAAATGGCTTCACACCTGCAAGACATGGGTATTTATCAGCCTGTATCCATCTGGGGCAATTAGCTGTCCAGTTCTCACACAGGAGTAGCTGCAGAGCATTACCAGGGATCACAGGAGCTAAACACAGGTGGAATTACACATGCAGAGGAAAAGTAGAGAGACCTTCCCTCTTTCTTTCATAAGAGATAAAAGTCTGAGGAAGAGGGAAGAAGAGACTACTCAAAATCAAATCAGAAACTAGTTCTTGCTCTCTTTCAGTGGCTGCAGTGCCAATAGGATTGCATTATACTAGACTTGTATAGCAAAGCCAAGTTTGTTAGACTCCAGCCAAGGAAGTGTTCAGACCACCAGTAGTAGATGGGAGCAGGAAGCAAGGCAGGCAGAAAAGTTACACGTGAACTTAAGGTTCTCAAGACACAATATGGTCCATTCCTTAATAAGGCAATTAAAAGAAGGCTGCATGAGGCACAAGCAAACCAGAAAGCGAAAGAACAGCTCCCAGCACAAACCAAGCTCCTGGGAACCCAACAGCAGGGTCTGCCTTGAATACTTACACAAGTTAACAACAAAGCTACTTGCACTCAGAAAGACTCTCAAACTGTGCAGGAATTAAAGCAAAGACCCCCAAAGCATAAAAACCAAACGACAATCCCAGACTGCACAAAACCACGCCAGCATCACCCCTCAGACCAAAGCCCCACAGCCCCTTCTTACCAGCACAACACCCAGTGACCACACAACACCTACAAGGCACACCCCCATCGGGTTAAATAGGAGAAGGTGGTCACACTCAATCTCTTCCCCCCTCACTCCCAATGTTAGTTCCAGGCTGTGAAGGTACCTCACACTGTCTTTCCCATCTTCCCAGCCATTTCATAGCCATTGGAAGCAGCATATGGCTGTACTTGCTGAGTGCAGTTGGTACATGATTAGCTTCATTGTGGTCACTTGGTAATAAGCATTGACTACTTAAAATAAAGCTAATGATTAATACAGTGCAGCCATGGGCAAGTAAAGTGACCGCTGTTTATAGCCTGCGATGAGGCAGAACAGCAGCAGTACTTCAGGCTGGGTATGAGCAGTCCCTGGATTTACCAACCATTGCATCCTCCTGTATTACTTTATATTGAGCAGCTGAGGGGCGAATTATCCCACTTTCCACCTTTGTGCTGTCTTCAACTGGTTGAGTCATGCGAGTGGCTGTTTGACAGCAGGTTATCTTAATGTCTGCAGCCCCAGCTGATCCCCCTCGCTTGGCATTAACAGCCACACAGTTGCTGTATTGCCCTGCTTGTGTTCACTGCCTGGCAGCCAGTTGTAACATGGAATAGGTCACCTGGGCAAAACACAAAAGCAAATATCCATTAAAGCCAACCTAATCCCAGAGCCATGAGCAGAAAGGCAGATCCTGGGCACCCACTGCCAGCAGCAATGGAGCTGAACAAAACCCAGAAAGATCACACTGGTTGGATGCCATAAAAGCCCCTTGAACCTGCATTCTTTGACACCAAATCTGGTTCAGGTTCCTATACTTTGCCCAGCTGCTATGATTCCTTGGATGCAGAAAACACAAAGGAGCTTTTGGTGAGGTAATTCCATGTGTACAGCCAGTTGTGGGACTTGAACAGCATCCATATCTTGCCTTTTAACATGGTCCAGCATCTGCTCTGCACTATCCTACTCACACATTTGCACTGACTTTATGGCTGGGGCTTTTATGCCAGCTTTTCCAAAGCCTTTTTTGTATGCTTCCTATTGAGCTGATGCAATATATCAGCAGTTCATCAGTTCTTTGACTATTGGAAACCTCCCTGGAGTTCATCCTTGTTTTTGACGTGCGAGATACACGATGACAGTATGTACAGACTGTCACAGATCAGGGACTGAAAAACTCTGGTGCCTTTATGGACGTTGGTGCTTTATACAACAGTGTGACAGGAAGGAAATGGCACATTTGCGGCTCTCATGCAGCCTCTGCATGGGTTGATGTTATTCCTTACATCACTAAGGTTGGAATATCTGAGATTCAAAGTATAACATTTCTTGCCCTTGCATCATTGTGGAAAATGGGGACATTCTAATTACTGAGTCCAGCTTACACCTGTTTGGACCAATACAGAAAATCTCTTGCATGGAAACACCACAGAAGATGTCAATCCCACAGGCAGGGGAAAGGAAACCTTACTGTCACAGCGATCACCTCTGCTCTGCTGACTGGCTATTTCCCATCTCTGCTACTCTGACATATTTTAAAGGGCTGTTCTCAAAAAGCCATACACTTCATTTTGTGACAAATGACAAAATCACAGCCCTTACAAAGAGCTTTGCTCAAATGTCAGCTCAGGATTGTGTCGTGTGATTGAATGCTGGACAAGAGGACTGTTACAAAGCCTTTTAGATGGCATCACTGGTGATGAGGAGCATGCTGCAGTCAGCTCAGGACATCAGTCTTTGAGGTTTGGGGGTTTTATTGCACAGAGTTCAAGCTGCTCCCTCTTCCTAGAACTGTCTCTTCCTCCCAGTGCACATCGCAGCTGGATGCAGTGGATGAGCTGCCCAGGGGCTCCTCTCATCCATCGCGCAGCTGACATTACCAGCGAGCGACAGAAATGTTCTCTTCAAAGAGTGAGAAGGGCTTTCCAGCACTGAGCTCTACAACACAGCAGAGACACCAGCCCCTAACCCTTCCAGATGATGCATCTCATGAACTTCACTGGAGAGTTTCTGCCTTCCCCCTATTTCCAGGCTAAGGAACCACATGCCCCAGGCTTCAAATGGTTAAGAAACATCTTCTGTAGCACAGCTGCTTCTTATAACCCTGATTGACAGAATTAACTTACCAGCCCGTAGGCAGGCATAAACGTGATGAAGTCTGATGGCTTTTAGGTCTTCCTGTCTGCCTGAAGTGAGGTTTTATTTCTGGGGTAGGCTGGGACAAAGACTAGCAGTTAGCTCACCCAGTTCCCTGCTTGGACAGCCCTTGGCCACAAGTATTAACAGAGAGAGCTGTGGCTTCTGGCAGAACATGTGAATTGAGACAAGCTTAGAAAGAGAAGCTTTGAGTCAGCTTTGCACAAGGATGTTTATTTAATAGCTTCTCTCCTTTCAGGCCCCAGCATCCCATTGTTTGGCATCACAGCAGGGATAGCCCACCTGAGCAACAAACAGGTCTCTAGCTTAGAGCTGCCTTTTAAGGAACGGAAAGGTATTGCAGCACCTCTTTCCTTGCAGCTTATGGGCTCGTAAGTGAAGAATTGTTTGGCAAGCCTTACATATAGGAGGCTTTGTCAGCCTAAATGCAGTTGGAAGAACAAAGTATTAAACCACCTTATCCCTTCACCAAAGCACTTTCATCTCCAGCATCACATGGCTCCCACCTTCTCAGCTTTCAGCCCTGTGCAAGCAAATCATTCACCAGCATTATGCTTTGTCTTGTCTTGTTTTTTGTCTCCCAGCATCCTTTCAAATCCTGTTCCTCAAGCACACTGTAAGCCTGAAAGAACTTCAGTGTGCCATCCCTGTGCCCTCCCACATGCACCTCTGGGCACTGCACTCCATACAGTCAGGTTGTTCAAAGGGGTTTTAAGGAAGAATAGTCACCATTTCTCCTTTGAAGTGCTTAGAGAAAAGCACAGAGTGGTTCCAGCCATATTCTTTTGTCTTTAACACCCAACAATTAAAACATATTCAGGATAGGGTTTTGCCATGATCTTAAAACATTTTATTCGTAGTACAAAGGTAGAAACATTAAAAGTCAGTAGATTTAAGCTGCAAGACACTGACTTCTGCATTCTGATCTAGACTGCATTTCTCACTTCTGCAGAAGCAGTACAGATTCCATGAATAATGCCACCATGACAAGAACAAATAATTTCATCACCTTGTTCAATAGTGACGACAAACCAGGGACTATCAGCTGCACACAAGGTGAATTCAGGGAGGTAGCTCAAGCATGTGGTTATTTCCAGGTAGCAAAGGATGAAACTCTTGGCCTCACAGAAAACATCTGACTGGGTTGGATTAAAGGAGCATTTGTCTTCTCCATTCCCAGACTCTTAAGACTAAGAGATGAAACATCATGCCTCACTGGGGGAACACAGTGCCCAACATCACAACCGCGAACTCACAGTTGAAGTGAATCTCTTCTCTCCCAGTAGGACATAATCTCCTGAAAAACAGCTGCTAGAAAGAGGAAGAACCAGAACTGCATCTCAGCTGGAATTCAGAAGGTATGGAACATCTACTACTATCACCTATCTGTTTAGCAAGACTGCTCTCAGGAGTCCAAAACATCTTACAAAATCCCAGTTCAACAGCTTGAGTTGCTTCCTATGGCTGAAATTCCTCAAGGCAAGTGCATCACACCTGCCACTGAACACATATTTGGCAGCAGGCCATTCCATCTTCAGGTCTCTCAAGCTTCAGCGTTCTCAGCGTCTCTTTCTCCACTACTCCCAGGCTCCGCCAGCAGTGATGGGGTCACGTTCAGAAAGCCAGCATCTTGCTTTACAGGTATCTGCACACAAGTTGCTGGTTCTGCTGGAAGCTCTGTTTGTTGCTGTGGCTCTGCCTCGCTTGCTGCAGTTTCCATATCACATTTCCTGTCCTTGTCTTCCAGTTCATGGAGGCACAAAACCCCGCTCTGTTCCACAGGCTCTGCACAGCACAAGCTCTCCATCTCTGCAGGTCCCATACTGGACTGGGTCTCTTGCTCTAGGAAGTCAAGTAGCTGGTTTGCTGGCTCAAGAGATGCCCCCTCTGGACACAGTGACTCCCAAGGCATTGCAGAAGCTGAGTACATCTCAGCCTCGCCATTTTCTGGGATTGCCAAAGCATCCACAGTCTCCCTGGCCACCTGCATAGGCAGGGGAGATGCTGTCTCTACCTCTACCAGAGGCGGAAGCTCAGCTCTCTCAGCTGACTGAGGACTTACTTCAGCAAGCTTAGTCCTTTCCGGCTCCTCCACGTGCTCAGCAGAAAGGTGGGTGTCAGTCTCCTCCACCATCTGCACAGCACATGGTGGCAAGCTCCTTTCTGTGAGACTCCCTGCAAGAGGTTTGGGCTCACAGTCTTGGCCAGCTGCCATCTCACTTAGGATTTCTATGAAGCTGAGGACGAAGGTGAGACTATTTCTTTGGAGAGCACTTGGGCTAACCTTACTGCCAGCCCCTGCCTGCTCGTCGGGCTGCTCTCCGCCTCCAACCAGCTCTGCATCCTGAGTGGTGTGTGCAACAACCTGGACCTCAGAAGCACCAGGGACAGGTTTCATTTTCTCTTCCCTGTTACCCGCTTGCTCTCCCTCTTGCTGGTTGCCTGCTTGGGTTAAGACTTCAGCTTCTCCTTTGGTCTCCCCATCTTCAAAGGCTACCAAGAAGCCTATGGAGTCCCAGGCTGCCACCCACCCCCCAGTCATTCCCAGGGCATCCACAGCAGAGCAGGTCTCCGTGTTCTCCTCCACAGCATCAGCTGATGGCTGTGCATCCTGGCTCAGTGGCTGCACCTCCTCAGAGCCTTGCAGGGCTGGTGTGGGAGGTGGTGTACCAATGTACAGCGATGTTCCCACTGAGGTCTGCAGAATTGGCTTGGTCTCATTGGTCTCTTCATTTGCTTCCTCCTGTTTCAGGCATCTCCCACAAGGCGCACAGCACATCTGCCTGCTGAAGTTGCTCCCCATGTTGGCACTCAGCTCAACCTGCAAGAGTGAACAGCTGGGTATCACAACTGTGTGTCTGCAAGCCACACTGTCGGCTTGCAGGACAGGCCACCCTTTACAGAAGCAGCTGAGAGCATCTTCTTACCACACCTTGGGTGAGCATCAGTAAGGTAGAAGTAACAACAGCACCACCGTACATTCTTAATTGCCACTTGTCTGCTTCTCTGTATTTGCAGAGCTAAGGCAGTTCAGAGCTCTGAACTCTGCACTCCATCAGGGACTCCCATCAGTTACTCAGGCATGGTTACTAACGGGCAAGGTGGAAGTCAACACCAAGGAGTAGCTGGTGTTAATCCCATCAAGTAACATAGTTCAGGTGTAGTCCATTGACAAGAGTAACTCCTTCAGTTTGAAGGGGAAATGGAGTTTACACTTCCAGCTGGAATCCCTACAAAATGGCAGCAAACCCAACAGGCAAACACCCTTTGTTAAGTAGAATTAAGAGATTTCCACTGCCCAGGCTTATTCGGGACAGAGAAAAGTAGTTCCTTCTAGTTGAAAGCACAGGGGCTTGCTTCACTTTCCAGGGCTGGTACAGGAAAAGTCAGTGTTAGACCCTGGAACCTTCTCAACACATAAGTCCACACCAGAATACTCAATGGAAAGTTAAAGCCATGAGTGTGCTTTCATTAGAAGAAGCCTCAGTTCTGAATAACACTGCCAGCTTTTGGATACTACCACAAATACTACCACTTTAGGAGCCAAAGTCAGCTGAAAGCCACAGGATGATCCCAGCCTCTTCAAATTTACCCAATTTCCCGACACATTTATTCTGGCAGCATCATTAACTTATGGAAACCAAAGAACAAAAGGCCTTAGGTTAACATAGCTACTTACCAGCCTAGAGCAGACAATCCCAAACAGAACACAAGAGAAAGCATCCCAAGTACCTTCTAGGCCTCAAGCTCAACTTAAATAGCACTGGGGGGTCACGCAAAATCCCTTCCCCCAGCTCTTGGAGCATCAGTCCCTGAATCTTTAGTTCCCTCCCATTCTCATTCCCTTCTATTTCAGTTACATCCTTTATTTTCCAGCTGAAGGGGTTTTATTGGCCATTTTGTGTTGCTTTTTACTAGAGGGTAAAGTAAAAGTAAAACACAGCCTCTGTTTATTGCAAACAAGTCGTCACTGCAATATAGTGTAGCAACTTGCTGTTGTAAAGCAGGGTAACAGGCTAGCGACTGGGTTTCAGGGAGCAGGCTGGGTCAAGCGCTTTGGGATTTGCCTTGGCACCATCTGCCATCCTCAGAGGGAGTCACTTCCAAAGTGTTGCTGGCTTTGCCACAGTGGGAACAGGGTTGAGCATCTTCTAAACGCCTCTGGAGTGATCCCACAGCATTAGCAGGCTCTGAAACACTGGTACAAGGGTGATGTGTGAGATGGAAGGGCTGACTTCCCCAGTACAGCCCTGGTGTACTTGAGCCCCAGGGGCTGATGCACCTCTTCTTTCTGGATGTTTGTATACTCCAAGTGGGTCCCTGCGTGTTGTGCCCCCCTCGTTGTGACTGCAGGCAAATGGACAGTGCTCGAGGGCTTCTCTCCACCTCAGTGAGCAGAAGGCTTGAAATCAGGGCTATGGCTGCACTTTGAGTCCATGTGGAATGTTTCCTCTGCTCTAACATCTATTGCCTGCCAAGAAATAAAGATCAGATCTGTGTCTTCAGCATTAGTCATGCCCTCAGAGACACTGCCTGAATTACACACCCTTAGGAAGTGAGGAGAGGGCACCCTCGAGGCTTTCCCAGAACTCCTCCTCATGTATAGAACTGTTCCTCACATACTTTTATGCATTTTGATAGTTCTTTGCTCAGGGAAGAACTGAAATGCCCTGAGATGACCCTGACTGGGCTCCGCAGAGCACTGGCTGGATTCTTCCCCCCTTGTCGCTCAGGACAGCCTCTGTCTGTTACGAGTTTGCCTGACCACAGCTCTCAAACTGTGCTCAGAGACTTCTTGTGGGTGAGCAGACATTCCATCTCTTCTCATAATGCCTTTTTGCTCCCTCCGCAGGGCAAAGACACAGATGTTTCTGAGGGAGCAGGTTTGGCCAGGCCAAAGCCCGTGCAGGACAGCACTGGTGACGTGCACAGTGACACAGTGTAAGTGATACCCTAATCCTAAAACCAGATACATCCCACTAACACTAAACAGTTGCTAAATTAGACATAAAAGGTGGCTTTCAAAGTATGGTTCACCCTCGATCTTGATTCATAGGGGACGGACATGATGGGTAAATGAGCTTTCCCAGTGGGAAATAAATGAGGCAGCTTCTGGCTATTTTAGTGAGGTACCACCACCCCCCTTGCCCATAAAACCACCAATAGCTTGGCCCTTGTCCCACGTCACATTCACCAGCTACGTTACAGGCTGCATGTTTGAGGTAGATACCAGTTTGCGTATTGAACTAAATAGAAAATGGAAGCAAAAAGCTTTCACAAAGTATTGGTTTAATGTCAGCTGCAGTTAACATTGAGGAGTGGATACAGTGATGCTGCAGAAATAGAAGAAGAGTATGAGAAAGCTTTTCTGTTACAGGATTGGAAAACTCTCTGTCCTTTGGGCATTGATGCACAATGAGACTTCCTTGCCTTCAAAGAGCTTGGGTTTATTCAGAGGAGATGAGGATATGGCTCACATGGAGAGCTATAAAATGCTTTACAAAGGAAAATGAAACCTCATCTCAGCAAAGGCTCAAACACTGAAGTTATAAACCACCTGGAACTGAGGGCAAATTCGGTCTGTGAGCAGAAGCATCCACAGGACATATACCAGTGGTTTCATGTACACACATTTCGTAACTTAGAAATAACTATGTCCTGCAATTGCACATGCAAGCAGGCAAAGATGCACTGCTGTTCCTACAGGAGAAGCAAGGTGGGCATGGTTACAGATTTATTATAACCACTCTGTTTCCTTGTTGACTGCTGAAATCCATTGACACTTTACGCATAGACATGTACTGTCACCACTTATTTCTGCTGCATATGGGACGTGTTGTTCTCAATGAGTCTATCAGATTTTATGCTCCTCCATCAAGGTGAAGGTTCAAGGCTCTCGCTGATCACACTGGACTACTTCTGAGTGCTGTCTTTAGTCTCGCAGCACAGCTTCCTCAGGCAGGGGGCATTGCCAAGGCTCCTGGCACTCATTTTCACATCCATCTGTGCCTCCCTGCAGCACCCCAAGACTGCTGGAGTCTCCTCTTCAGCCTCCATCCCAGGCTCAGCTTCGCAGGTTTTGACTTCAGTGCAGTCTCAGGCTCACAAGACTGTTCAGTGCACTGACCAGTGCAGTAGTTATACGCGTTTGATGTCTCAGAGAGCAGCAGAAATACTGCTTTGCTGCGTCTGTTCCCCACGCTTTCAGTACCACAGCAGCAACATGCCTAGATGTTGAATCAGTTATAATATCATAGTGCACTTCACATAGGAGAGATGAGTCTTTGGCTGAAGCAAAGCAGTTTCTGGTGAGTAGACCAAGACTTATTTCTCCCCCACAGATGAACAGGGCCTCATGAGCATCCCCATACCCAAACCACTTCTGAAAAAGCAGTTGCCTGTTTCCTTTGGCACAGGTTCTGCTACACAAGACTGGATAATGCACACATTTTGAAGTGGAACATGGGTTTTCCCTTTGTGGGGTGAGTAACAGCTTGAGAACTCACCTACTCCAGAGCTGCTCTAACACTGTATGTTGAGAGGTGCTTAATGACAGCAGTGCTTCACCAGACATTTCCCCTTTGCTGTTACATAGCAGGTGGCACAGGAACGCACACCGTGCCTATCACATAGACCATCGCCACATGCAGGATATCATTTAACGGCAGTGAAAAGTGTTTACACATCTCTGTTTGTGACTTTGTTTAAATTCTGTGACTTTGCTTTAGGAGTCTTAACATGTTAAACCCTTAAAACAAACAAGAGAAGCCTCATTTGACATGTTCCCTTACTCTTTGCATTTCCAGCACTGCAGGATATACTGACCCTGTCTGGTTAGCTTAATGGTTTGACTTAAGCTTTGTTTGACAAAAGCTTAATGGTTTGACAAAAGCTTAATGGCTTGACTCAACAGGCCCCCTGAAAGCACATCTGTTCCAGCAGCATATGGAGAGATCCAGATGGATTTGACAGCCCCAGGCAGGGCCTGGTCACCTGCCAGGGGACTGCAGCTGAGTTCCTTGCCAGGCAGCCAACCACGTTGCCCACAGGCACTGTGAGGAGGCCGCATCAGCAGAGAATCAGCTCCCAGCTCCCATGCCTTCTCACTCCACCTCTTCCTTCGAGTGTGCCCATGTACCCAGAATTTAGTGACCATAAGCAATATTCCAGAGCTTTCAATAAGAGAGAAGAAGTCCAAGGGCCTGATTAAATTGCAAACCAAGCCCCACTGCTCACCTTTGCTGTGAGATGTCTGCCCAGCATGACCTTAGCTCTTGATCTCTCTTCACTCTTTAACAGCTCAGAGATAAGATTCTGCCCTTTTCCTCTCACAGAGCTCATATCAGACCCCGTTCTTACTCCTCTCTTCAAGTCCCCAGGGTGTTTCACATACACATAGCTCACTTAAGATCTGACAAAGCTTGGAAGCCAGGTCTGGTTGGAGGAACAGCAGGGGTGAAAGCAGACATCACTGTCTCTTTACACCAGTGACAGTTATGGGCGAAAGCATGGTTTTCCCCTGAGTAGTGATGAACTGAACTGAGCATGAAGAGGCTTAGCAAATAGATGAAACGGTGTTGAGACAATTTAGCAGCACATTAAGTGAAAGAAGACGCTTTTCAAGGAAGAACCTGTTTTCAACAGAAATTAAGCTTGAGAGCATGTGGTTCAAAAAGCTTTGGAGAATGCAAGCTGCAAGCATCTTTTCAAGTTACAAAGTCAAGGTGCAGGTTTGATAGCCTCAATTAGAGAGCAAGACCTCTTCTCACCTTATTACAGTGATTACCAAGGACTTTGTTGTTCCTTCACTGCAAAGAGGCCATGGTAACTGCAGGAGAGCTGCATTAGCTCAGCTTTTGGACTGATCTTTTCTACCCTCATCCATTATCCAATGGGCCTGCTTAGGTCTCATTACAGCATCACCGAAGAAACACTACACTGTTGTAACTGGGATGACTGAGAATGAAAACACTCCAAGTGGAGCGTCAGCCGCAGGGCTCAGGTCCTCTCAGGTCCCACACTGGTTTTCAGGACACTCAAGCTAACCCTGGCCTTCAAACCGTTGAATTCACATTAAAGCTGCAACACTGCTGAGTATCTAAGTGCCTGTAACCGAGTCTCGGTAGTACAGGGCTCGATGCATTAAGGAACTTCACTGGTGGTCTGGAAATATAAAGTATTTATTTTAAACTCAGTCATCTCTTCAGCTTTTAGCAGACACGTGAGGTATTTGCAGTTACATTAACAAGAGACAGAACAGAATCAGCCCTGTTACAGCACCCATCTGCCCGGAGGAGGTGGCTCATGTCACTGGGGAGGGTATCCAGCCCAGGCAGGTGACATTGGCAATGCTGTTTATGAGCAACAATACACACAGCCACTCTCCTCCATGGAGCAGGATGCAGAAGGATAAAGCATGATGTAGAAGGCCAGCATGTGGCTAAGGGAAAGCCCAGCCCGCAGCTGGACACAAAAGGCTACACAGTTGGTGTGAACCCTCTTTCTCATCCAGAAATCAGTTCATCGAGCAGGCATGGCAAGGCAGGTGCCAAGAGACTGTTCAGTGACACCCATCATAAGCAGCTCCATCTTTCCCACTGCATAATCTGCAACAGAAACAGAGCACAGACACAGCCTGCGTGTCTCAGGCCAGCAGAGAACAGACCTGTACAGAAAATGACATCAGTTGGTTTAATCCCAAGCTTCCCTGAAAACACACACCAGTTCAGGGCCCCTCCTCCGTTCCAGTTCAGCAGTCAGCAGCACTTGGAAGCAGCTGCTGGCAGAGGATTCCTGTTGCTCCCAAGCCTAAACCCACAACAAGTAGGTAGGTCTCCATCTGGGAAAGCAGCTATTGCCTTCTGCATGGTGGATATAAGACACCATGGGAGAACATATACAACAGAGTGGCCATTTCGTGCAGTGGGGCAGAGTGGACAAATAAAATGAGCTATCTGAGATCTGGTAAGACACTTATAATGCTGTTGCACACAACTGACTCATTTAATCCAACTGGGATTGTCTTGTAATTGTTGGAGAAGCTGCCTCTGGAGAACAATTGCAAACACCCATCAAGATCATCCTCATCTAAGTGAATGATGTTGGCAGAAATACAAATCACCACCTACCAGTGCAGTTGCTTAATCTGTTAAGGGAATATACATCCTGCTGCTGACAATAAAGGAACTGCTAAATGCAGTTAGGCTTCTTTATTATTTATTTGTTTCTCCCCAATTACACTTATTTCTATACAACACTGATGGCAGTCCATCAGCATTTGCTCATTCACCAGAGCTTTTCAAGGTGCCAAGTCAGGCTTAAAAATAGACTCCTTTGTGTTACAGAGCTCAGTTTGGATATGATTTCTTGCATGGTATGAATGGTTATATGGAGGAATTTTTCTTACAGCTCTCCAGCTTGCTCTTAAGTTTCCCAACCCATCTAAAGCTGCATCTGTAATCATGCAGTTGATTGCAACAGGCTATTTAGTTTAGGGCATAATCTGTTTATACAGTCCAGCATGCCAGGCCAACTTCCATGTGCATGCAGGATGAGAAATGATACACACTGACCCAAAGCTCTGTTTAACTCCTTCTGTTTGGCTCCTTTTCATCCACAGGCTCATGGACACCAATACTCTAGTTTGAGCTCTGACCCTGGAAAGGCAAAACTCCAGCTTTCAGCGAGGCAGAATCTCACAGCTGGATTAAGAACACATTAAGGCCATTTTCGGGTGTTGAGAAGAGGTTAAACTGCCTGGCTAAGATACAGCCACAGCTAAGCAGCTCCACCACCAGTGTGGTTGCTGTGCTGTGACCTGCATTTAATTAAGAGCTACTTCTGCAGGGACAAAGGTGCTCCTGAGGTGAGGCTCCTGCCCTTTCACTGCTGAGAGGGCAGTGGTGCTATGTCAGGTAACAGCTTTATCCCAAATTTCAGGCTCGTCTCCTCTTAGCAGCTGTCAAGTGTCACTTGTACACACAGCACAGCCAGAAGGACCATAGAGGAGTTGTCTCCCTCAACGAGATAGCAGCCTGTGCAGTCTGTAGAAAGGATGACAAGCCTCAAGCTGGGAACGGGATACTGATGCAGTGACATCTGGAAGTAATAATTATGTATATTTCCAGATCTGGGGAAGAATTCTTCTTCCAGGCTAAGAAGAACCCCAGGTAAGTTCCCAAGTTTCAAAGACAAGGCAATACACAAGGCTCTCCGTTCTGTGATGAGGCTGAAATCCCTTCTATTATCTTACCACTCATTTCAGGGCTGGAGAGTCAGACTCAGCATAGGATGGCTAAGACTTGGACAACTCCATGAATTACACTTTCCAGAACATCCCACTTTCCTGGACCCATCTCCTGCCTCTCCAAGGGCTGCTGTTCCTCTGTTAACTGTCACTTTGCAACCACAGGAGCAGGATATTTTAAGGTGACTACTGCAGATGCATTTACATTGCTTGATTTCACATTGATGTACCTATATTCCAATCCATTTAAAAACTCCAACCAGCTGTCACTTCAAATTAACCCAATCAGAAAGTTGATAAAAATCCTAATGCTGCCAAGAAAATATCTTGTGCCTTCTGTGTTCTGTAATGATTATTACTAATTCAGAAAGCCCATTTCCCCCTCACTTAGAGTGATTACCTACATGGTAAATACCATTCTGTGAAGATGTAGAGCTTAGACAGCAAGGCACTAAGTGATAGACCCTTAAATGTGGTTGTCACTCAGTTGCTGCAGAACCTGCGCCCTCAGAAATCAGGTACATTGAGACCCATCACGGTGATAGGAACCACTGCCTAATCAGGCAGCTTCTAGCAGGCTGAAGAGCCCAGCAGCCTTCTAGTATTGTCCCATCCCTCCAACATGTTGCCAGGTTGTTGCTTCTTCAAAATTTGGTCTAAACCACAGGTTAGCCAAAACAAGTGCATTTCTTCAGAGCAGCACTGAACTCGACAACCAATGGTTTCATGGTCACGTGGTTGTGTCTTTCATATGTTTAACTTTATTGTCCCTTGCTCAAGCGTTTCTAAGTCAGAACAAGTTGTAAAATCAAGAGCTCAGTCTCCTATATTCTTGTATATGGTGCTCGTGGATAGCTAGGCTGTGACCAAGCATTTGGTGCTTGTGATTGGTGATGGAGGAATACTCCTGACTGGATGAGCACATTCTCAGTGTGTTCTTGGGAAACTACCGAACCACTGTATTCCAATGTCAAGTGGTAATAAAACCAAAGAGGAATCCCAAAATCCCCATGATGGACATAAATGCACTCTGCGCTCCAGCAGCAGTAACATATCTAGCAGAAACCCCACAACATCCTCCTATTGGGTTCTAAAATGTGACTGAATTTAGGACTGTACTCCTTGAATGCATGAAATCAAGCTGGAGGCCTTGCCATTTCTGCCAGGCTAGAGCCTACCAGTGCCTGCTCACTCCTACTCAAGTGTCAGAACCTGCTGAAGTACAAGAGATGGTACACATGGTTTACACCAGACTCAGGGTGGCACTTGCTGCAGTGAGTTCTCTGGAGAACTGCGCATCCAACCTTGATAACGTCACCTTGATAACAGGCAACCACCACTTGCAGCAATAGAAACATCTTCTCAGGTAGCCCCCAGTCTGATAGGGGATTACATGAACTGGCACTGCTTTATTTTGCTTTGCCCCAACTACAGTTATTACCATCCAGTACAAAATGCATGGCAATTTATGAATGATTGATGGCTCTAGTAAGCTTTACAGAGCAAAACACCCAACTGAATTATGCCAGTGATTTTAAAGGAAAGACCAAAGAAAATGCCTACAGATACAGTGATCCCTCTGAGTCACTGACATTGGAAATCATTCCATAGCCTGCAGAGTCCCAGATCCTAATGAAAAATAGGAATTATTCAGCACAAACACATCTATCACTGACTGTTGCAGAATTGCTCCTGTGTCATGCCCAGAGATGACAGTTCTTGTTCATAAGCAGCATCTGAAAATGATCCTGCAGGAAGAGCTTCTCAGCAGGAAGAGCAGCAGGGAACAGAGAGAAGTATGAAGTAATTAAGCAGGACTGTGAATATGCACCGTAACACACAGCTTTGGATTCCACATACCTGGAAGTGACAGCTTCAGGGAAGGAGGCTGAGGAAGTGGCAGCTCTTGTCTGCGCTGTCACAACAAAGGAAGTTCATTCCATCTTTTTGAAGCCATTCATTCACTGTACCAACAAAACCACTGCAGCAGAGGTGAAAACAGGCATGATACAGACGATTCTGCTATCAGGTGGAAAACACACTTGTGATAAGAAAGATCGGGCTGTACTCACGCAGAATCAAGACTTGAAGTTAACAAAATAAGCTGACAGTCTTAAAGCAATAGGAATTTTACTGTCAGACCAGGACAGGATGCTACCAACAGTTCTATTTTAGTGCAGTAAAATCAGCCATGCTTTTTACGAGAGGCAAAACCAACAATAAAGCTGCATGTTGTCAAACAGAAGAGGGACGCAGGATCTTTGAGGCTAAAAGAAAGGTTACGGAGTATGCGGAAGTGGCAGCAGCGAGAAAGGAGACACCAAGGAAGGCAGATTGCACACAGGGGGTAACAACAAGCAGTAGTCAAGGGACTGGGAAGCGCACATGGTGCTGAGGGAAGAGTGGAAAGAGCCAGCTCACTGTTCTAGATAATATTAAAGGTGGAGGAAGTACCGAGGGAGGGAAGCACCACCAGTGAACAGAGATTAAAGAGGTGGGACCTGCGCAGTGAACGGCCTCCCGAGGACAGAGCAGCTATCTTGGGCTTTCAGTTGCCAACTTTCACGTCCTCCTGAGGCTTCACCCACTTCATCTGCTGCTATTGAAATTGAATCCGAAGAGGTTAAAACTAATGGAAAATGCCTTGGTGACATTCCTAAAAGGACCATTAGAAACAGTCGGATGGGAGGAGCCCAGAAACACAAAGGCTCCCAATTAACTGAGCACAAGAGTAATTGCCAGAACAAAGGCACAAAGGAGCCCGGATGCCTTCTGCCTTCTCTAGCAAACCACGTGAAAGCTGGCTTAGGAGAAATAATGACCCAACTGCCAAGCAACTCTGGGAAGGAGGGCTGGTAGAGGGAATAGCACTTCAAAAGGTAAAATGAAAGGGCTCTCATTACCAGAGCAGAGAAAATCTGACTTTTAGGTCGGTCTGGAAACAAGGGGACAATATAGTGACAAAGCTCTTAAAGCTAACTGGTCAGTTATCATCGCCCACCAAGCTCACCTTTCCATCTCGCATTGTCTGCAGGAAAGAGCTTCTTTCCTCTTGTCATCTACAAACATAGAGCATCAGAGCTGGTAGAGCACTGTGAACTCCACCTCAGGTCAGGGTGGGTTCAGAGTCAGCACAGGGCACCCAGTTACACAGCGCTGCTCAAACAACACCGTGGCTTGACTGAAACGCTCTAAATGAGCGGTTGAAGTCTCCTGCTACAGCCTGGTTAGTGAAGACATTTCCAGGCACCTCAGAAACCCCTGGAATGCCTCCTCCCTGTTTATTTTACGTGCTAAATCCCTGTATTTTTAAATGCTAAATGCTTTTAGCATTTCGAACTGAAAGCATCCCGTTCCAACTCAAGAAAGCAGAGCTTTGCAGGCACCACTTAAAGCAACAAACACATATTTAGCTCCTAATTCAATGACTCCTCACCTGTAACTGCCCTTTAAAGAGCAAGCACTTCATGTAGGTTATATGCAGTCGTTAAAGGGATTGTTCTGAGCAGCAGCTGCATTCAATTGAGCTCTGTTTTGTGTGATGAGGGAAGCATTAACCAGCAGCTGGTATGGAAGGGCCCAGATCTGTGTGTGCAGTTAAGAGATTGTCTTCTTTCTCTTTTGGATGCTCATTATTTTAGTGCATTGGGGGGTGGGGGTGTTTGAAAGCCTTAGTTTGACTTTTAAAGAGTTTTACTACTTACTTGAGGTGTTTGGGGTAGTGTGAGGGGGTAAAAGCTTCTACTGACCTAGTTCTAAGCACCTGAGCTGGTGGGATGGGCTGTGCTGAGCTGGTTTGCCCTATAGAGGAGAGCAAAGGGACAGTATCTGCAAAACAGAAGAGTGTCTTAAAGGTAAGGATGTATTGATTTGATAGCAAAATTTGCTGGTAGTTCTGTGGATGATGTGCATCTTTGTGTGCGTTGCTCTGCCATGCTGAGCTCTCTAATGTGTCTGCTGTGTTTTTATTTCAGATGGAGGTAGGGCTCCTCTTTGTGAAAAGGGAAGGTCTGGGTTGGTTGAAGACTGGACAGGATCAGCTGAGCAAGCAGGTAGGTAAGCGAATGGCTCATAGGAGTTTGTCCTGTGGCTGTGTGGTGGTGCTAAGAATGAGCAGTTTGAAGTCAGGCAGGAGAGTGAAAGACAGGAGGCTCTTCTTGTCCAGGAGAGAAAACAAGTTTCCCGTTCCTGGTTTAGTTGTATTGGGCAAAAGTCAGTATATTCAGTTTAAGTGTAAGCATGAGAGCCCTGTTCAGGGGTTGGAAGCTCAAGTGTGACTAACCTTTGCTGAGGCATGACGTAAAGACACTAACACTGGTAAATGCCAGGGTATGGCTGGTGAAAAAGTATCCTCCAAGTGTTATTAGAGACAGTTCTGCTCAGAACTTCAGCCTTGCAGTTCTGTGACGTCAATGTGCCTGCTGGATTCTGGCTTTAGCTTCCACCTGTGTGCAGGGTGAGGAGTAAAATGTGCACGATGCTTGATTTTAGCTCTTCAAGGTACAGGTTCATGGAGCCCCTGTGTGAAACTGCTGATGAAGTGGACTTGCTGTGTGTGCTCTCAACACAGATAGGCCTGCAACTGAGATCAAAGGTTTTGCCAGGACAGTAACTCTTCCTCTTCTTCATGTGAGCCATAATTGAGGCTTATTTGGTGAAATGAGTTTAAAGACTCTTTTGTTCTGATTTCCAAACATGCATTGAAATAAATCCTGTATACCTGTCAGGAACTTAATCCTTCCCTAAGCCTCAAGTATTTGTGCTAAGCAACCAGCCTGTTTGCAGATAGACTGTTATGCAGTGTAAGCAGTTACTCTGCTGGAGAGGGGGAGACTGACATCTCAAAAATGGACTTTAGATTGAATTACCATATGCTAAAGCCAGCCATAGATCAGGGTGGAAAATCAATACAGCTCATAGGACAAAAAGCCAGTACTGCCATGCAGTTCTAGGCAGCCAGGAAAATCAAATTTCATCTCAAAGAAGAGTTGCTTCTTATGCATAAATAGGCAAAGGTATAGAAATCTGTGAAATACTGCCTGGTTTTGTTAGGTAGAAACTACTCCGCGTGGAAGGTGTCCTGTCAGCCGGAAGGGACTGAAAAGTGCACTAAAATAGCAGGCTTGGATGGAGGAAGCTCTTGTGTAACTGAGAGATCACTTTGTGCCAAGTAAGTGAGCTCTGTGCTGATTTGTGCCCCCTCTTTCACTGCAGGCTGTGAGATTGCTTTGGCTGTCGGTCAGAAATGACACCCTACAGCTTCCAGATCACCTTTTTGAAGATGTAAACTGTGCACTGACTGTTCTGCTCCCAGAAATACAATGAAATTACCTGGCTTCTGTCAGAAGGGGGTCAGGTTGGAGCAGTAGTGACTGAGAGCAGGATTCCTGACAAGCCACAGGTGAAAGGTTTTGCCCATGGCACACTGCTGCTTTGGCTCTTGGGCCTATTTGTATTTACTTAAAAGCAACTTGCCATCCATGCAGCTCTATTTTCAGCTGCTGTGGCCTCAGTCTGTTGCAGTGTGGGCAGTGTGATAGAGCATCTTCCCTTAGGACTTGGCAGGCTGAGTTTGGTGGAGTCTCTCTTCCCTCGGTCCTTGCTTCCTTCTTGTGAGTGCTGAGCTGGGTGTTCCATGTAAATCTAGTCAAAAACCAGTGAGACTCTTCTTATTTCTAACTCCCTTGACTCTCCCTATTGTCCTTAGAAGTTATAAGTTGGGAAACCTCCAAATGCTTGGCTTCACAATGTATTCTGTGTGGGTGACGAGCTTATGCCCTTGCTTTTCAGTTTCCAGTTTGAATACAGATTAGTCACTTGTGCAGAGCCTTTAATGAAGTCCTGGTCCCGCAGGGAATTTGGGAGCCATGCTGCGTGGGATTTCTGCTACCCCTGCTGAAGCTGCAACAAAGATGCCGAGGTCTTTATGGAGATCCAATGGCTGGTGGAAGGACCTTTTACTTTAGGCTGCTTTCATTTGTCACAAATGAAGATCTTGCTGCATCTGTGCAGCCTTTTCTGGGATGTAGAAACCTTGTCTTAATTCCTGCTCCTTGTTCTTTGTGCTTGCAGAGACGAGGACCAGTGTGCTGAGGAAGCTTGCAAGCCTGACTGCTAGGGATGTTGAACTCTTTTGTAGGTCATGACAACTATTTCCTTGCTGTTAGTAGCTTTAATTATGACTCTCCTACTATGATGGCAGATAGGTAGCAGTCCCTAGGTTTAGGCTCAGCTATAGGAATCAAGTAAAACATGAGAAATACCTATAGAAGCCTCCAAATTAGACTTCAGAGGTAACCTTCAGTTTCTTTCCTGACCTTTCAGACTCCCCTTAGGAGGCAGAATTTAGGTGCTTGATTTTAGGAGCCAGGTTTTGATTTTGTAGCCCTTTAAGCAAGTCAAAGCGTGCTCATGCTGCAGAACAGCAGCTGTGGATGAAACTGCATTGTTGAGATGAATGTTGCATGCAAGTGTGGCACCTACTGACAGGTTTTTAATTGCCTTTTGAAGGACATTAGAGGTGGGGACCTGCATTTTCTCCTTCAAGGCACTTCATGAACAAGTGCACGTTACTCTTGAGGCTCTATACCTTAAGCAGCCGCAGCTTCAGTAAATGCACTGTATACTTTGTTCATCTGTGAATAATAATTGAGTCCTGGACTGCATTTGTAGTGCTGAGAGTAATACAACTACCATGATGTGTAATAATGCTTAAGAGCTCCAGGGAGGCTCATTTACATGATAGTGAGGGAAGTGGTCTTGCCAGGAATAAGAATTAAGAGGCTGGTATTGTGTAAATTATGAAGTGGGTTTCAGGTGGGGAAGGGTATATGGGGAAAGGGTGAATAAAGGCATTAAAGATCATTGTTAGGAAGATGGGTTGGCTTTTATTTCCCTTTGACTGACTTGGAATAAGGGGGGGTCTATTCCTCCGTAGCCTTTGGAGAACTGGGTGCTGCTTCTGGTTCTGCAAATCCCAGCCATCGGGTCCTACTGAAGGGAAGCCCAGGCGTGTAACTCCAGTGGGAAATGCAGGCTGTTTCCAAGGCTTTCTGTGGTCACATGAAACTGTAAAACATCGGGATCTTCTCCCGCAGAACCTGCCCTCACCCAGCTTTCATCTGCTGAAAGATGAGCTCAGGCACTGCTGTCCCGAGTTGGAGGGGCCTCATTAGTGGCATCGTCCTTCAGGCGGCAGTGTTGCCTCTTCTGTACTGGGATGCAAACCCTTTCTAGGGAACCTTTGTGTCCTGTTTGAGCTCTAAACACTCTGTGAACGCTTTTGTTTAGGTACAGAAGTGTGAAACGTGGGTAGTTAAACCTTCCCGAAGGTAAAAGCAGTTGTGTGGGGCTCCCTGTTTAGTCCTCATTTTAGTATAACAGTGCCACAAGGAGGTTTCATGCTTGCAGGCTATGGGATGGAGGAAAAACTTGGCTGGAGAAGACCTTGGTGAACTGAAGTGCCAATGTGAGAAGCTCTTTGGGGAGTTGAAATTTGGGAATCTAAAGGTAGTGAAGAACGGGGTTGCTTGAAGAATAGGGCTGTAGATGAGTAACCTTTAGGATGTTAGGCTTTGTTAGCAACTATAGAGGAAAGGAAATTACTAAGAGCAGCTTTGCCAGAACCGCCTGGTGGTTACTGATATGACAACGATCCTAAACCAAAGTGATGAAGAAATAACCCCCTGGGCTCCCAAAGCCCACTGCCACGTTTTAGTGTGCATATGGGAGACGTTCTCTGGAAGTATGATGTAATGTATGTAACCTAATGAATATGTATGTTCAAGGATGATATAATCATAGCCTGGTTGATGCTTGGGAAGGACACGCTTGGAGGAGCGATCCCCCGTGTCTCCCAGCGCCACAATAGAGAATTCCTGCTTGTCACCTTCAACTTTGTTGGCGAGTTTGTTCCTGGAGATTTCTCCAAATCAAATTTACAAATGGACCTGGAGAGACAAGCTTCTGCAGGGAATGATTTGCACCAGTCCTGCCTCAGCGTCAGTCTTTGACTGCAGAGTTTGGCTTCCTTAGCTGAAGTTAGCCCCTGTGAATGCTCCCAGAGGGGTGCTGAGTGGCTCTGAGCCTCTGGTCCATCATATTCATAAAGCAGACTGAGATTCTGGGTAAGAGATGCTACTGGAAAGCTAAGTATTACTGTTGCCGTAAAGCTGATGTTAGTACATCTGTGTGTGTGAGGGGAATGCGCTCTGTGAGCATTAAGTGTCTTTCCCACTGCTGAAAGATTGCAGCTTTTACAGCTGCACTCCCCTTGTTTATAATATATATAGGGCCAGAACCAGCATCAACTTGAGCTATGACTTGGCCCAGCCGTCAGCTGGAAGTTGCTGTAGTGATCCAGTGTGAGCACAGAGGTAGGAATTGCCGTCTGAGATGGCAGGCGGCTGATTCAGTGGTGTCTGTGAGTATATCGTGATGCTGGAACACCAGGTGCTTTAATCAGGCTGCTTGCCCACAGGCATTTAAACCTTTCCTTTGCAAATTGTGGGGCAAAGCAGTAACTGAGAAACCAGGCAGACACTCAGAGATGCTCTCGGAACCCCCAAGTGGCTTCAAACCCCGGAAGAGCAGGGGCAGACCTGATCCGAGGCCTGCTTCTCCATGCAGGTTTTGTTTCGGCTGCAAAGAGAATCAAATCAAATATAATGAGGTTCAGCAGCTCAACTGCTCTCCCACGAGGCTGTTACTGGAAGGGAGGGCACAACTGGGCCCTTGGCAGTATTCACTTGACTGCCGTCTGTTGCCTGAAGTGTCAAAGCTATCTACCAGAATCTAGGTGACACGCAGCCCGGTGATGGCTTTACTGCAGACATGAGGGCAGGGTCCCAAGCTATGTTTGTGGTGCCCTCAGAGCGCTTGGGGAAGCCCAGTGGAGGTCAGGTACAGCCTCATTCCTGGGGAGGAGATAGTGGAAGGATTCTGCACTGATTCTACGCTGGATTCTTTGTAGCCCTCGCTTGAACCAAGAGACTTCCTTCACACTGCAGCGATCAGCTGCTTCGAGTGAGAGGTCGCTTCCTAACGCCCGCTGTCACGAAAGCATTCCATGCTGTTGTTGTCCCCCCTGACTGCAAAGGGGGGAAGAAGCAGGCTCACTGCTTGTGAAGGTGCTCAGCTCTGCCGAGGCTGTACTCCAGCAGGTAGGCAGGGATGCAGTCACGCGTGCAAATGCACAGCTTAGAGACATGTGAAGCATGTGTCACTCCTCGCAGCCATCCGTGTCACTCCTAACAGATTTGTATCCTTGTCATCCTTTTCATGTCAGGAATAAATAGCTGGAGATAAGTGAGGGCAGCTTCCTTGTCTTTGCAGAAAGCATTATGGGGTGGGAGGAGAAAAGGCATCTTTGATCCTGGCTGTATCTGCTGCCTGGCGTAAGCTGGCACCCCAGTGTAACTGCGTTCTGCTCCTGGGGCTGCTAGCAAAAGTGCAGCAGGCTATAATAAAACTTTCCCCTCATCCCTGGGAGCTGAATGCTGATGAGGCCCTACCTGAGCTGGTCCTGCTGCATCCTGTGCCACATGCTAATGCCTCCAGTGCTGCCTACAAAGGGCAGCAAACAGCCTCCTTGGGAAAAGGAGATGGGGATGTGGAAAGTCTGTCAGGCACTGCTGAGATGAATGCAACAACCCAGGCAATGGTAGGCCTTCAAAAACTGTAGATCTTTAAACTTGGGTTACCATGTGTCTAGGCTAAAATGGTGCTGTCCCCACATCAGCTTTGTACTGGTGTGAGTTGGGATGCAGATGTTAAGATGGGGCAGGAATGATGATGCTGGGTGCCTTCCAGCTGGAAAAACTGCACTATTGCATCTGAACGCCTCTCCAGCTGGGAGCCTGCCAGCTCCGTACCTGTCTTCAGGATTTACGGATGCTCTGGAGTTGGCTGGGAGACCTTGTGCTGCTGTGGCAGCCAGCCCTGCCATAGGCTGCCGGTGGCAGGCTGGCACAGAGCTTGTGCCTGAGGGAATGGGGGGCTAGAATCCAACCTCATCCAGCTGACAAGTGCCTGCTCAAGCCAATTGCTTTACAAGGGCCAGCAGGCATCCCCATTGCCTTCCCTCTGTACTGTGCTAATGGGCTTGTACAAACATCCCCTCATTTGCAAGAGCTGCTCTCCTACTTGGGTTCTCTCTCTTCAGCTCCTTGCTTTCATTCTTCTTCTCCACAAGTGTAATACGCTGGGATTTAGATCCCTTTGGACCTGATTGTGTGAGAGCTGAATTCTTCCAGGGGTTTGCATGAGATGAAGCTGGGTAGCAGTTATGTTGACATTAGCATGGCCTATTCTTTCTTTTAACTGATTTATGGTTAAGGCCAGCCTATGCTCCAGTAATGTGCAATATACAGGTGTGATGTGTACGATGAGGCTCAGAAATGGTGGCAAACGTGGCTGGTGTGCAACTCGAGTGGGTCAGTACTTGCATGGGTGCCGAATATTCCTTCTCTGCTGTGCTGGAGCAAACCTGGCTTGAGCCAAAGCTCCTCTTTGGGGCCTTGTGTGTCCCTAGGCTGTAGGCAGCAGTTTTGCAGGTAATAGCCAGTGTTGCCTACTACATGCTGAAACAGCTTCTGCCACAATGTTGTAAGAGCAGGAAATGCCAGTCTCCTTGTTAGCTGCGTCATGAGTAGCTTCTGGACACAGCTGAAAACCTGCGGATGCTCCACCTTCATTCTTACGCACCCAAACTTGTCTTTCCTTCTGCTTAACATTGAGTGGCCCAGTGAGCAAGACAGCAGCATCCCAGGAAGGAGGTGGAGTCATCCCAGCCCTCCATTCTATATGCTCTGGTGAAGTGTTTCTGCCACTAGAGAGGACAGCCCTTGTCCCAGGAGCCCTTCCTGTCCCAGTCTCCTGCTCTCAGCATCATGCTTTGAGTTTGCCAGCAGAGCTGCCTGATGTGCTCCTTGGACCTTGAAGGATTTGTTCCATGTCAGATGCAAGAATAAACACAAGCTATGCCTTAAACTTCCCAAAGGATTCTCACAGGGATGATGGTGAAAAGCAGCTCAAGATAGGTTGGTGTCCCTGCTTTGCATGCCAGAGGGATAGCCCTTGTCATGGAGTTCCTGCTGGGATAACAGTCATTTCAGGTGGATTGGATGATCTCATCTCCAGTCTTTCGGTGTCAGTGGTAGTAATGTTGCTGTTTGAGATCAGAACAGCAGAAACGGCCAGTGTTGTGGAGGTGAAAAGATTGAAGGTCGTCTGTAGCAGCTCCTGTGGGTCCTCTTGTCCTATGGAGGAGGAGGAGGAGGAATCGTAGCTCAGTATTGGCAGTGGTGCAGAGGCGTGAAAAGGAATTAACCTGAGCACTTTATTGTGCTGATCTTCATCCAAGCACCATAAAACATTGGCTAAAAGTGATTTAGGAATATGTCTGTTTATAGCTGGGGAACAAAAGGGACGTTACACTCCTGGATCTCTGGGGAGGAGAAGGTTTGAAGTGAATGTAAGGACTAACCTGCTATGTAAGAACAATTTGGCCCCACGTAGTTTCCTCCATGAGGGCTGTGGGAGGGCTGTGCATGGGGAGGGGCTTGTTCAGGAGCTGCAGAGCTTATGCTGTGGCAGGTCTCTTCACGCCCCAGATGATGCTCAGACTCCTCCCACACTGATCTAAGCACAGGTTCATGCATGTCTTTTGCACTTAATGGCTATAACACATGGGACCCTGCAGTGGAGGTGGCTGGCTTTTATTCAGACCACATAAAGAAACAGTTCCCAGGCAAACCAGTCCCTTTGCTGGACAAGCTTTTCAGTTCCGTCACCTGAAGGTGGGTCTGTTTCTGGTCCGTAGCTGCCAGATGGAGGTGATGTGTGCTTAGCTCTCTGGGGTGTATCATATGGATACAGCTAGACTTCGAGGAATGCTTGATGCTACAAGCAGCATTCTAACAGCCTCATAAGCTTTTGTGGCGATCTAGTCGGAAGTGCTCAGAGAGCTTCCAACACAGTTATGCTTTTATATGGGCTTGTATCCAAAGGTTCAGTGCTTTTATGTGGGCTTGTATGCAAAACTGTGCAATGCAGATGCTCTAAGAACATGGAGCTCTCTTTGGACCTGTATTTCTTCTTGAGCTGCTCAAGGAATGATGCCTTTAAAGGGGGTAGCTGTCACCAAGCAAGCAGATAGTAGCAAACTAGGTCACTACAGGTGAGGGGCTCCGCTACTTACCCCTAAGATGAACCTCTGGTTATCTGAAAATGGGGTTTTTGCTCCTCTGGCCTCATTGCTCATGGCCCAGCTGTTGCACGTAGCAAATGGAAACTGCAACTCATTGTGTTGCTGGGCCTCTGCTTGCCCTCGGAAGTGGAACAGTGGAGAGGAAGCTCCACTCTGAGCTGTTCCATAGTGTTCCTATGGAAACTGCCGGCTCTCCAGCAGGTTTTCCAAAGGGTGCAAGCTGTGGATGCTTTGGAGTAATTGTTATGTTCACATGCTTCTGAAGCTTATCCCTGAGCACCAGCAGGTCTCTCCAAGAGTTGCCTTGGTGACTGCTTTTTCCATGCTCTTGGACTGTAATAGGCATGTTAGCAATGCTGAGCAGTGCCTCTGCTGCTCTGGCTGCTCTTGATCGACTTTCTGCTCAGACCTTGGGGCCACAGGTCCCTGGGGGGACAGATTTTCTTCCTAAGGGAAGTCGTTAATGTCTGTAGCACTCCTTGGAGGCTTGATGTGCTGAGAAAGTTCTCCTTATGGATGAGGACTTAAGGAATTGCTTCATGTCCTGAAGATGAGACACTTCACAGGACATCAGTTGAAAGTCAATCAATAGCTTCTGTGGTGCCTTAAAAGGGTTAAATGCTTCTCTGGGTACCAGAAGCCTTATTTTGTCATTGTCACAAATGCTGCCCCATAGGGGTTTTGCATTGGTATGCAACAGATCTTTCCCCTTTGATCCAATAAACTGCTTTTGGTCTGTTGGTTTTCCTCCGCTGGAGTTGGTGCTGTCGAGGTTGCGTGGCACTATGAGGCAGTGTAGGTGGTGGGTCTGAAATACTCAGAGATGGTCCTAAGTGAAATGAGCTTCTGCTCATGCAGCTGCTGAATGGGAGCTTGAGCACGGTCAGTGTGGCAGATGGTCAGTGGAGCTTGGGCAGGATGAACGCATGATGCTCTCAGTACAAGTGAATACGTGTGCTTTTGTGGACTTCTAGATTGCAGTGGCACTCCTGATGGGGCTGGCTCTGCATGGAAATGCACAGAGAAACATGTTCAGAGGTGCCATAGATGGTACTAACCACAACAGTCACCACTAAGACTTCTTGCTCTTCACAGGCTGCTTGATGCTGTCTCTTCTGTATGGATAGAATTGTATACTGAAGTGTAGCATCCACTAGGATAGATTATACTCACTACAAGCACCAATTTTAACTGAAATGAAGGGGAAGAAAGTGAAGAGACAGCTTTTCCCTCAAGACTACAGCAACAGCTCAGGCAGAGTGCATGGCTCTGTGTTCTTGAGCTGCCATCTTCGTTTAGTGACGGTGGGTAGTCAGCGCTTGCTGACCGGTCGTTACGTGCTTCCAGCAAGTTTGGAAGGGACACCACTTCCTCCCTGGAACGTCCAGTGGTTTAATGCTGTGTTACTGTCTGGGTTCCTGGGAAGGAGACATGGGAGGGAGGGTGCAAAGCTGCTGAGTCAGGAAGCACAGGTTAATTCGCAGATATCCCCCCAGGAGAGCTCCCACAACTTCCCTGAGAGGCTGCTGAGCACCTCGAGATACAAGGGAGCGGAACAGAAGCGGCAGTGGGAGAGAATGAAGACAGGTTGTCTTGTTACTGCATGGAAGCCTATGGCATTTCTCCAGGTAACTCATGCTGTCCTGTGCCTCGTGTCTGGTGGAAGCGCCCAGGGGCAGCTTGGTCAGGATAAAGTTTTCTCCCCTCTGAAGAGCTCCAGAGAGTTCCAGGTTCACGCTGTGTATGTGCATGGTTGTCATGGGTTCAGCAGCAGCAGTCATTTTTCTCCCTCTTGGTAGCTGGTGCAGCACTGTGTGTTTAATTTCGTGCCCAGGAGCAGTGCTGATAACACCAGTGTTTTCAGTTACTGCTTGGCAATGTTTTGGTCTGGCCAAGGACTTTCCGAGTCTCATGCTATGCCAGGGAGGAGGGGGAGCCGGGAGGAAGCAGAGACAGGACACCTGACCCAGACTGACCAAAGAGGTATTCCATGCCACAGCACGCCATGCCCAGGATGGAAAATACTGGGGACAGGAACCTGGAAGTGGCTCTCTCGCTCTCTCGGCTCGGTCGGGCAGTGAGCGGTTGTATCCTTTTCCCTTGTATTTGCCTGTCGTTATTATTAGTGGTGGTAGCAGTAGTGATTTGTATTATATCTCAGTTACGGGACTGTTCTTATCTCAACCCGTGGGAGTTACATTCTTTCACTTCTTCTCCCCATTTTCCCCCCATCGGAGTGGGGGGGAGGGGAGGGGGAAGGGAGGGAGAAGTGAAATTTACGGCTTAAACCACGGCTATGGTCCAGCGCTGAACAGGAGCAGAGCTGCTGGTGTGAGATGAATCTGACAACAGAAGTAAGAAATGGCTATACTGTCAAGTGTATGAAGAGTATATGGTAGAATGCTTTTCCCGTTGATGCCATGGGGAAGGGTGGGAATGTTGTTTGAAGGGGCTTCTGCTACTGAACTGTGCTATTTAAATCGAACTGGGCTATATGCTTTTGGTGGAGTGGTCATGAGTTACGCTGCTGAGTGGCTTTGGAGTGGAAGTTACAAGAGGTTGGAATGCTTTTTAAAAGGTAGTGAAGAGAAAGCTGTGTCTGAACACTGAGCTCGGTTGTTAAGAATGGGGAAAACCAGGGCAAGATAGGAATGAAGAAGGTTGTGGGAGCTCAGGGGTGGCTTCTGGATCTTATGCACAGTGGCAAATTGGGGCTTGCTTCAATGGGTTCTTCACTTACGGGGTTCTTTGTAAGTGCCCTTCCGCTGCCCATCCTGTGCCACCAATCACTGCTGGAGCAGAGCTGGCTGTTCAACCCGGGGCAGGGAGAGGTGTGCTTGGTGGTGGTATAAGAGGACTTGTACTTGGAGGGAGGAATGTCCTTCTGCCTTTTACTGGCCCTGAGAAAGCTTAATACTGGCAGGGCCCATTAATTTTTAATTTAGGTCTCTCTGCTGCACTGCTGGTGTGGTTTATGAGGATATTACACCAAAATGAAGGCCTGTAAAACAGAATTTGAAGGTTTGCAAAAGGCCCAGTCATTATGGATAATGTGCATGCTGAAGGAGAAATGAGGGGGTATTTATAGCACACCTCACAATTGTTGTTTTATTGGGATGTTACCCTTACAGGCTGACTGCAAACTAAGATGCAGTGGAAGCCAGAAACCCTCAGGCATTAATATATCAATATGAGATGTTCAGACATGCTTTATTTCTACTGCTGCTTTTGTGTTTGAAATGGTTTCTTGTATCCCATCATTGACGTGGCTTTGCATATGGCTGTGGGGAAGGGGATTGTTCAGTGCCACTATCTCAGAACCCTGTGTACCACACCGAAGGCAGAGCTGGGAGCTCTCTTCAGACCACCCTTTGTGGTTTGCAGTGCTGCTGTTAAGCCATGAAGTTACTCTGGTTTTGTGCAGATACAGCAGATGCTGAAAGCATTTCCCTGCCTTGACTCTACCAGCAGTTGGCAGCGGGGATGAGCTGCAGCCTCTGTGCTTTGGGGGCAAAAGGAATTCTAGGCCCTAAGTATTGCCTTAGAGGAGGAAGCTCAGACTCGCGGACCTGGGGCTTGATGCATGCTCCCTACAGGGAGCACTGGAGCAGGTTTTGGTCTGAAGCATGAATCCTGCTCCACAAAGCACAGCAGCAGCCCTCTTGCTGCAATCTTGCTAGAGATAACGTGATGCCTTCTGGCTGCTCTTATCTTGTCCAGACTGAATTGCAGGAGCTTTTTAAAGGATCTGCAAGCTGGGGAAAAGGAAGCTGTGCCATAGGGAAGAAGCATTTTCCCATCTTAATTTGATGTGTCTGCTTGAGAGGCCAACAGGTAGCACTGCAAACACAGCTGGGCTCTACGGAGCTGTTGCTGCAGTAGCTTTGATGTGAAGGTGTTTACTTTCTGGCCACTCCTGACTGTTGCTCGCTCTCTGCAGTTTATTTCCTTTACTCATCATGGACTCAGATGCTTCTGAGAATGTGGTGGTTTAACTTTCAGCTTCACTGGATTTGGTTTGTAGTGGGATAATTCAGGGTGGAAGGGGCCTCAGGAGTTCTCTAGCTCAAACTCCTGCTCCAGGCTTTGTAGAGATGTCAGGATTTACCTCAGTAAAGAAGAAACCTTAAAGGTTACTGCCAATATCAAAACCCCATCTTCTGACCTTCACAGAGCACAGATTTCTCAAAGGGACACTTTTGATTCCCTCTGCTTCATGGCAAACTGTGAGGGCAAACCATCAGTAAAATACTTGCTCAGATACTATTCAGCTTTGGGGAAGGGAGCTTTGTAAGACCAGGAGGAAAACTCTACAGTCTTTGGAGTCATCGTGTACCTCCTGTGTGCCTATGTCCTGCATATGCGGCCTCCTGTGCAGAATGTGCAGGCTGACAAACAGCTTATATGGGTACACGCTTCTGAGCTAATCCCTTCTCTTCACATGAGGATATTTAGTTTGCCTCAAGGCTGAGGTTTCTCACCTCAAGGTGAGAAAACGCCTGAATGGGAATGAGGAGCATTGGAAACGATGCTGTACAACCGGCTTACATGTCTGTAGGCAGACTGAGGAACAAGTACCATAACTCGTGGCGAGCCTTGGTCTGTCTCGTGTGCTGCCTGAGGAGCTCAGCGCATGAGCCAGCTCCAGCTGACCTGTTCTCACAGAGGTTGCTGCCAGAGGGTGACTGATTCGGAAGGTTCCTGCAGCATCTTAAATCCCTGAAGCTTCCCTCCCTCCGAACCCCACAGGAAGATAATGGAAAGCTGATGGAGCGCAGGAGGAAGTTTCTAGTCAGCAGACTGCAGTGGTGGGGAATCGGCTCTTCGCAGCTCACTAACCTCTCCAGCGCTTAATAAATCCAAGAGATCTGTTCCAGGCTGCCCCTGGTGTCTGAGCAGACAGGCTGTACACGCTGTCATCTTTCTTACAAGTGACCCTGCACAGCAGGACCAATTACCCAGCTAACAAAGTGGAGACAAGTGCCTCCTTTCAGCTGTCCTGGCCCCTGAGCTAAGGTATCGTGGCTGCGTGGCAATATTGCTTTGCATGCCAGTAGGAGTGGTGTGATGAACTGAGGATTGGGTCTGTAGGCTTTTCTCCTCCTTTTTCTATAGATTTTCTTGGTTAATCATGTAACCTTGCATTGACAGCTTGAGGAATTGGCTTCTCTGAGCAGTCTCCGATGCTGCGGGAAATTGGCAAGTGGAAAATGGAGTAGGATCCTAAAGACACCTTGGTAAAGGAGTTGCTGTGCCTAAATACCTGCAGAGCAAAGCGATGCCTTTTACAGGGGGTGAACCCCTCGGGCTTTCCTGTGAGCTTGCTTTTGAAGCTGTCCCACCTTTTCTGTGCAGGTGGCTTTGTGTTCCAGTCTAAGAATTCATCTTTCAGCTGCTCCTTTGGTGGTTGTCCCTGGCCACGAAGCTGTAGATGTGGGCAGATGAGATACAGAGCCGAGGCCCTTGCCAGGAAGGGGTACCTGGGGAGCTGGTGTAGACAACTGATGTCCTAATCAGCCAGCTGCTGGCAGGAGGCCCAGTTGGCACCTCAGAAGTGATCTTGTGGATGAGCTGCTTGCTTCCCCAGTGAGGAGACTCCCTGTGGAGTATGTGTACCCTAAGGAGTACTAAAGGTCTATTAAGGAGAAGTAAAGGTCTGGACAAGTTGGCTGCTTGTCCCTTTGGCTGGTGACCAGTATTTCAAGGTTGGAGTCCTTGGGTTGGAGTTCTTGCCTTCACAGCCTGGTTGTGTACATGCAATGATGAAAAGTGTGTCACCTTATCTTCTGGCAAGTCGACTTCCATACGTGACCCAGTCATATTTGAGGCGAGAGCTTAGAAATGAGGCCGTGGTGCAGGACTGGGAGCTGAACTCCTTTATCCATACTGACTCGGGAAAACGGTGTTCCAGCTTCTTGCCTTGATTTGCTTAGTCTTGAATCACTGAAGACTTCTTAATATGTTACAAGCTAGGGAGGATTCAAAGGATGGCTTTTCTTCTTGTCCTAACCGGCGCGAGTTTCTCTTCACAGAATGGACACATTTAGTTCTGCTCTTTGCCTGTCAGGCTGGTGATTGATAACCATCTCTGTTCAAGCCCTTGTTTCCTATGGCTCAGCAGCTACAGGTCAGAACAAAGCCACCTGAACACCTATGTTCTGGAGGACTGGACCCAAAGTGATTTATTAACTTGTGTAGGAAATGGCACTTGTGCCCTTCAGTGAGGTGAACTGTAGCTTAGTAGAGCTGCGTGAGGGCATGCACCTTGAATGACAGCAGGAAGACACTGATTAGCATACAGAAGGCAAAAGCCTTTACACAGTGCAGATAATGCATGCTGTAAACCAGTTACAATAACATTCGCTGCTGCCATGAAAACAATTTTACAGCAGATTAAACACACTTAAGGAAAGGGAGAAGATGAGTGAGAAAGCAATACTGACACTAAATTAAGGTTCAGACAGCAGCAGAAAGAGCAGGAGAAAATGTTCCACCTGTCCTAATGCTTCACTTTCTCCCAGACCAGCTCTGTTTTGTGTGAAGCTTTGGGGTGCTGTGTGAACTGAGAGCTTTTACTGCTTTCTGTGATCATGCCCCTTAGTGAAAACCATTAGAACTGAGATGTGCATGAACTTAAAACACTTGCATTGCTCTCAGAGAGTGCCTTTTGTGGATTTGGTCTCCCTTCTCTGTCGTGTCAAATAACCTGGGGGTGCTTGGGAGCATTGGAATCTGTGAAGCAAAAGTGCCCCAATCACAGACATTTCAGTGGGGCCGTTGTCACCAGGATTGTGTGGTGGGTTCGAGGCGCGTTATCAGATGTGTGTGGTTCCTGTGTGTGGTCTGGAATCTCTGTCAGTCCCATGCTGTTGGTGTCTATTACAGAATTTCAGGCAAATGCTGGGGTTTGGTTCAGGTAGGATGGTAACAGACTGCAGGAGCAGTGCTTGAAGGTGTTATAACTGTAGGGGATTGTAAACCACAACCTGTTTCCTGGATGATGCACCAACTACTGTTATCCTCTCTAATGGCTGAACCACATAGGAATCAGAGGCTGTGATGCTAGTGGAGCATGTGCAGGTGATGGAGACCTATGCTTTGCTGAAGGCTTTGAGCAAGTCCCCACTGTTGATTAATCCTGGGAGGTCAAACCTGTTTGCTTGAGCTGCTTGGCTGTGTCTATAGAATTCCCATTACTGAGCAATGCTTCTTGGCTTTCCATGTGTGTGCGGGCTGATGGTGCAGGATTATCCATCTTCTGCAGCACAAACACCCTTGCTAAAAGGAGTAATCTCTTTAGGAGTGGAAGCTCATCTGATCATTAAACATGGTGTGCTTACAACCCACTTGGCAGCTCTGCTTAATTCAGCATGCAGGGGTCTGTCAGAACCTGTATTGATTCACTGGGATTGTTGGCATCCCTGTAGATATTAATCTTGTACCTCTGACAAGCTCCTGGGCTACTGCAGAAGTCGCAAATGCTGCAGGCTATGGGGCCTACTTGATTTTGTGTAGATGCCCTGACTCTTCTCCTGTGAGCCTTTCCGGATGGGTATCAGTACTATGACTAAGGTGGCTGCTCCGCTCTGTGCTCAGCAGATATGTAGCTCTTGTGGTAAAGAGAACTCTTTCTGTAGCTCTTGAGCCTTTGGTGCCTGTTCAGAGAACTCTGTGCCCCTATTGCTCTGTGGCACTCCTTTGTGGAAGGAATGTTTGGAACGGTTTGGAAATACATCAGTGCCACCAAAAACTCCTGAGAGAAGTGAGCATGCCAGGGAGTGCCTGCGGAAGACTTTAGTTCAGGGGCTTGCTAGTGAGTACCAGAGGACAGGAGGCGAAAGGTTCTCTGAGCTACAAGAAGGTGCATCCCGTGTAAGTGCAGAGGAGAGGTACTCCTTGATGTAAGCGTGTTGGCTTGTAACTGCATGTCAGGGTTAATCACCAGAGAAGCTCTCTGTGACCAGCCTGTCCCTGTCCTTATATTTGCATGCATATATGTGGGAATGGCCCAGATGGAGCATTGCTCAAGTTCTAACTCTGGAAGGAGGAGGGGAGGTTAAATGAAAGCCAGGGAGCTGATTTGATCCAGATTTTCTGGGCTTTTTCAGTCTGGCACTTTCATTTCCTTGCACAATGATATAGCTGAATGTATCTGTATAGATGAGAGGAAGAGTGATTTAGATCATGTCCATTACCTGTCAGCAAATAGTGCTGCATGCAGCAAGGGGGGTGAAAGCAGTGCATCTGACACCATCGGTATCTCTCCTATGCGATTCCCAATGAGAGCTACTACTTGTGCTTGGGTTTGACCCATAGGAGCTTCAGGAAACCTGGTAGGGAGAGGAACCTGTGGAATGTGTGCAGTGGTGCTTGCGGGTAAGGGTGCCCAGTAGAACAGTTAGCTACACAGTGCATCCTACTGCAGACAGCTATCCCTGCAGCCACTGACAGAACTGGCATGGTCCAGTGTCCCAGTATTAATCTCTATATGGCAAAGAGTTGCCTGAGTTATCAGCTCCTGGCTCAAAGCAGATACCTATCTTTTTAAATTGGAAAATAGATGACAAAAATAATTCCAAGTTTAAGTAACTTCTCTTTCCCTGTTAACAGAGTCATATTGGTCTGTAATGAGTCATGGGGAGAGATTTAGTATTTATTTGAGGGGGTAATTTACTCTGGTTCCCCTTCCTTGCTTCTAAACACCTTCTATAGGTGTTTAGGACCTGATGTTGGAGGAGAGGCTTAGAAGTTGGGAATAGTGTAGTTCTTGTAGCTTATCTTCTTCTGACTTGTCCTCAGGATGTTGGCAAACCAGCTAAATCCTGGCTGAAAGAGCTCTGGAAAGCACAGGAATTCCCAGCAGAATGTGTTTATCAGACTGGCCAGCAATGGATGTGCAAGGATGCTGCTGGTCTGGGCTCAGTTAGTGGTGGGAACAGGAAATCTGGTGCTGCTATAACCGGTCCTTCAACTGGTGAAGGTCCATGCTATGGTGTGACTTGGTTATAACTTCCCTGCAGTTCAATCTGTGGTTCAAGTGTTCTCTTCCCATCCCTGTCTGGCCTTTGCTGCTTGACCTTTACTTGCCAGGCCTTAGGAATTCCATTTATTGTGTGGAAATAGACTTTAATCTTGCTGTATTAACCCACATGCGCTGAGCTCCATGGGAGATGTGGTGACAGCCTTCAGCCTGAGCGCAGTTAGGCAGGAGCTTAGAAGTAGTCCTGCCATCTTGAAGGACTCGCATTGGAGCTGATCCATTCCATTTTGTCTGAATGTGCATGGAACTTACCCCCAGCTCTTTGACAAGTCAGAGCTGTGGCAGTGCTGTGAGGCTGATTAATAAGTAGGGCTTGAAGTACTTTTCCGGGACTATTTTATGGGAATAGCTCTCAGCAATCAAGATATAAAGAGATCGTCTTTTGGTTGATTTCCTGATGAAATAAAATGCATCTTGTGCTCAGTGTTCTGAGGATGTAAAACTTGTTTACAGTGGGTGGAGGCTGTGTTGTATGTGCAGCTTTACTTCGACAGTGTTTAGGGACTGAATGTTAATAGAAAACCAGATTTAAATAGTCGATGGCATAATATGAATCAGTGTCAGGGTTTGCAGGGGTGTGCGTGGGACTTATATTGAAGATGACATAAAAAAAGACATCTTAGAGGGTTCTGGATTGTGTCAGCCTACTAAAATGCCCAGAATTTGGGGTAGAGACTATTCCAGTGCAGGTTAATAGAAGATTTCTCCTTTACTCTTAATAGTCTCCTATGGAATGAACCCTGTAGCAAACCAGTCCTTCCAGTGGGATAATAGAACAGTTACGCTTGGAAAGGACCTTAACATCATCTAGTTCCAAGGGAATTTATTGTTGAAGAACTGTTCCCTGCTGTGTTTGGATGCTGCTAGCACCACGTGGCTAAGGAGAGAACGTGGCATATGAGGAATATGTAAGTAAGAAGCAGTTGTTCTCTTGCCTTGGGAATCTTTGCTAAGCACAGCTGTGAGCCCACAGGGATTTCTTAGCTGACAACCTATTTTGCAGTTGTTCTCCCGTAGCATGTGCTTACAGTTCATGAGTGATGCTGAGAACTCTCATTTCCTCTGGTGATCTCAAATACTGGGATCACCTTACCTCCAGAGTAATGTTCCCAATTCAGTGGCAAAATGCGGCATTACAGAAAGAAACTGGCTGGTTAGAAGGTGGTGGCTGAGGTGGGAAAGGGGTTTCCATGCTCTTCAGCCTGTCCTATGGCTGGTATTGTCCTGTCCTGTAGAATGATGCTGTGTCTCTGCACACCAGATGTTGTGTAGCCTGTGTATGTCTCAAAAGCAGACGTTAAACAGTTGTGCTGCTTTCCTAGTGAGGTTTAGATTCTTTCTTGTTCAACCCCAACTTTTCCAATGAGGAGATCAGAAACTGAGACCATTGGAGGGGCTATAGGTTGAGAGTAAATAAAAAAGCAGAACACACATATCTGGTTTTATCCTGAGTATTCGAAGGATGATATGGTGCAAAGGTACCAAGATACCAAGTATCACAAGAATGGAGGGTGAATTTAGGGTTTATGGGCACAGAACAAGATGGTCTGTGCTGGTGGCTCCTTCTAGCATGGCAAAGAGTCAGTCTGGCCATGTATAGCTGGAAGGAGGCTGTCTCTGGTATCTGATGTATATGGTGTGTATATATATATATGGCATCACTGTGGTTAGTGAGTGTGAGCTGTTTGGCAGAGCTGAGGGGGATTTATTTACATGCAGGTTTATTTTCAGCCTTCTTCCTGTTTTGACACCTCTTGGCAATTTTCCTAAGTGCTTAAACTGCATGTTACTGTGAAGCAGGTTTTTAAGCAGCTCCATGTTTAAATTGGGTAACACTTATTTACTGTTTGACTCCTGGCTCTGACAGCATTCCTTTCTCTAAAGGATTCCTGTAAATGAGTTATTTCCCACACTTGCATCTTCTTTTCCATTTCCTTTCCTTTCTGTGTGTGTCAGTCAGCTCTCAAGGTAAAGGATGTTTTTAGAAGGCAAATGTTGCTTGACACTGCGTGTGTGATAGAAGGGGCAGAAAACAGAAGGTGGCTGAGGGAACCTCACAGCTTTTAGCAGCTGACTGGCATGGGCAGCTGAATGAGAACTCTCTTTCATTTACCCTCTTGTTTCCCAATAGGAGATACTGCAATGATAGGCATGTGCCCAAGTAACGGTATCTCAAGGAAGAGGCTTCAGGTTGCCAATGATGAATAGCTCTGATGCAATGAGCTTCTCCATAGCTGCAGTCTATACTGCCCATCCACAGGTTTGCTTGCCCCCTGCTCTATCAGTAGACTAGTTTTTATGTAATGAAAACCGGTTGCAGTGCTTGGAGATGATTTCTCCCCAGAGTGCTGTGAGGACTTAATCTTCATGCCAGCCTCTCTTATTGTGAAATAGCTTATTTTGCACTGCCTGAACTGAATTCCTCTAATCTTAATTCAAAGATGTGTGATACTTAGCTCAGGCAAAAGTACACACATAGTAAGTCATGTTTGTTAAATGGATGAAATAAAACAAACTGGAGTTCTCAGTGCTGTATGAGACTTTGCCACTAAATTGCTTCCTTCTGCCTGCATAGCTCCAAATGCTAAGTGAAAAATACTGTATATTGACTTCTGGAGCACAGACTCTCTCATTTGAGTCCTGTCTTTGTTCTCAGCTCTTTCTGCTCCTATGAAACACTTAGAAGGTCATTGCTGACGTCTCACATCTTGAGACAGAGAGGCAGGCAGATGACATCCCTGTGCCTGAGAATGAAAGCTGGCTGACATGGAACCTGACCTGCTGCCCCCTTTTGGGCTGATATCGTCTGCTGGTGGCTGAGGCATACTTAGAATGGTAATTCGGATGATGCCTGGTTTGTGTTCTTGGCCACAATATCTTTATAGCCTAAGCACTCCTTGAGTGTTGCTTAGCAATGCGTTTCTAGAGCACTGCATGGACCGGGGATCTTGTAAAGCTTTCTAGGCTGGTCTCTTGCCTCCAGAAATAAAAACCTGAGCAGAAGGAAAAGCTTTAAACCTGCTCCACAAACCGCAGATTTGATTTCTTTGAGTTTGGTGGAACAGGGCTTAACCTTCATACTTGAGGTTGAGATGTTTCCAAGCAGAGCATGGAGAGTAGGGGTGAGGGTGATGCTCCTTTGTATGGTGATGCTGTTGTGGTTGAAAGTTTGCAATTGGTGAGTGGTGACCCTGAGAATTCCCTTCTTAAATCTCCTGATCACAAAGGGCTTCTGGCCTAGACCTCTCCTCGTGGGCTGTGAGGCCAGGTCAGAGCAGCACAGCTACTCCCTTCCTTCTGCAGAGCTGCTGTGGTGTGAGGAGCTGGTTCCATCAATGAGCTGCCTGGTGTCAGGATGGGCAGCAGAAAACCCTCCAAGAACTGGACCTTGTCTGGATTTGGGTGAAGACAGTGCCTTCTTTCCATTGAAAGGAGTTTTGTCTCTTTAACACTGCTTTGCTGAGCAGAAAACTATTCCAAGCCAAGGAAAACAGGGCTCCTTTGGTAATTGGAAGTTTGCTTCCAAACAATCCATAACAAATGCCATAAAGTACCAATCTATTCAGAGAATTAATTGGAGACACTTAGGAGAAATTAATAATGAATGTTCAAGTGAGAGTTTCCTTTTGAGCTTTGCATCAAGAGCACCAAGGCAAAGTAAACAGCAGAGGAATTAGAGTAAAGCAGACAAACTGTGTGGGGAAAATTAGGTATGCAAAGTAGGAAAGTGCATAAATCTGCATGTTATTAATTGGGGGAGAGTTCCTGAAATTATCATATGGGCTGAGTATTAAGTGTAATCAACACAAAAACAAAATGGAGAGGTGCTATTTGAGGGAAGATGGTACAGCAAAAGCAACTTTGGATTAGAAACCTCTGAAACATACACCTATTGTTTTGCCTCCTACAACACAGGGTTTGTCATAAGGTATTTTAGCTTAGAAACAAGTAATTCCCCTTCTGGCTCATTTCTGTGCGTGCTGAAAACGGCTTCTTCAGGCCATGCTGTAAATGGTATCTCTGCTGCTGGAATTTGAGGTCTGGCTTTCAGGTGTTCGAAGCACTTGGAAGGAGATGATGTGAACAGTGCATTTTCAGAGGATCTCCTCTTAGTGAGGAACAAAGGACTAGAGGGTATTCGGAAGGAATTTGGGTAAACCTGTATCTAAACCTGGATGTGTAACACTCACCGCTTCATCTCAGGGCTTGGGTAGTACTGTCAGATGTAGGACACCTGAAGCACAGGCTGCATTCTATAGCCTTTCTATGTGCTGCTGTTACCTTGACTGATGTCATTGGGTGTCCTGGAAATGCTGGAGAACATAGTTGGTAACACTCAAATTGGCTGAATCTTAACTAATGGCTCTTAAATGAGTTGTAAAATTGCTCCGTCAGTTGTTAGTGCAGTAAAGTCATTTGATCTTCATCAGCCTGGCTGGGGAGTTAGCTACAAAAGCACCAGCTTAGGAACTGTTCCTGCATTTTCTTTTCATACATCTTTCTTTTCTTCCTCCTTCAGGCACAAAGGTGTTTACTGAAATGCCCAAGGACTTGGATTTACTTCCAACCCATCACTTGGTGGTAAACTTCCATTATTCATAAGGTAGCTTCTTCCACTCTATCTTTTGCAGATAGTGTTCTTCAGGAGCATGTTATGAGTTATCCAGTAATGAAACTCTTGCGCTTGGAATTGCTTGCCGCTTGCTGCTGTTAGGAAGAGTCTGTGAAATTGGCCCTACCTTAATTCTTGTGTGCTGAAGTTTGGCAAGGTTTTGCTTTGCTCTCCGGAAATGCAACAGAGGAGTTCTGTGTTACTGTTCGTAACACAGACTGGGAGATGGCCATCTAAAGCTGAGAGTCATACCAGGGTCATCCATGCATCCAAAGCCCAAAGTCTCTCCAGAGTGGCCAGAAAGTCTTGAGAGAGCTGTCTCACCAGTGCTCTTAGTGCTGGGATGCAAAGCTCTGTTTGTTCTCTCTGGCCTGGAGATGTGCATCCTGCAAGTATCTGAACCGTCTTGGTTCCTGTATTGTCAGCATGGGCTGGGGGGAGGATGTGGAGCGTCACCTTCAGAGCAACTGGTGTCTGAAAGGATAACTCTGGCCTGTAGCTGCTGGAGATGTAATGACTTTGAAATCGTGTTCTGTTTTAGATTCTATGATTTTGAATGACCTTCTCCTGTGTTGCATTTGAGAGAATACCCTTGAGATGCTGCTGACCAGATCCTTGTTATGCTGTGCTTGATTAATGGCATCATCTCCTTCCCTTGATGTCAATGTCTGATTGTGTTGCACAGCTTGCCAGTCTCGCTGCTCAGGCTGGAATTGACACAAGGAATGCAATGTAAGTAAGAAGCTATTTAAGGAGCTATAGTGCAGCAAAGCAAATGGCAAATGCCTGCTTCTGTGCTCTCTCATACTGGTATTAAATCCCCACATAATACGTGGTTTTTTCCAATTAAGTTTGAAGTATCACTTACATTATTCTCAAGCGTGGATCTAAAAACTAAACTTGGCAAATACATGGCTTGACTGAACTGTTAAAGGAAAATCTTTTGGGCTTTCTGCGTTTCCCTGGAAGAATTGCTCTGGAGAAGTATTATAATGGATGAAACAGGAAATTAATGTGTGGCTGTGTTAGAGTAAGTGTGAAGAGATGAAATTCCTGCTGCCTCACATTTCATTATGAGCTTGAAATATGACAGTGTTAAGATGTTAAGGCAAATGACAACAGGATTTCTGAGCAGGCTTCAGGGAGGATGGGGAACAGAGATGGGAAAGGATCCAAAAGGGACCTTTCTTATTAACATCATTCAATTGTGCACTTGCTCTCCCCTTTTCCAGCCCTGTCTGTCTGGTTCAGAATGGATGTTCTGCTTGTTGCTCCATCTCCTCGTGGACGTCCAAGAGCTCTGGGGTGGCATTCAAAGTGGTGATTATTTACGCAAGGAGAAGTCTCTAATTGGATCCCTTGTTGGGCAGTGACTCCTCTTAAAAGAACCTATGGGGACTGCTAGGGGAAAGAAGTTACAGTCCCTTTACAAATCAATCCACTTGAACCAGAGCACCTCTCATAGAAATAGAATTGTTCTTCCTGGAAAGGCTTTATGTACCTCCAACAGGACTGGCAGTGCCAGCTGAGGTGAGTCATGTCTGCAGGCTTGTGAGGGCTACCTGACATCTCTGAGTCAAGCTTTCACTGGACCAGCCCTGTTTTGTCTCTACACATAGCACCAAATTGGCATGAGGTATGATAGTACCTCTTCCTACTGAGGTTTCCGAGTGCTTCGGTGTCACTCTGAAATGTAAAACATCATGTGTGAGGGCAGGGAGAGGAGACAACGTGTGCAGGAGACATGCTGGAACAAAGACAGGTCCTGGTAAGCAGCTGACAGTGCTGTCAAGTCATCCCTGTGTCAGCATAACTGGTTACTGGTGACACCCTTGGATTAATGTCTCCCTCTGATACGCTGTGCATCACTAGTGGCAACTACCAGCTGGTGTTGCAGAACCAAGATGGGAATCATGACAAACCTCACCCTGTAAGTTCAGAATGAGCTGTAGAACCCCACTGCAGAGATGAGTGCCTTTCATCTTCTGAGATTCACTTTGCCCTCTGAATTCCAGGCATGAAGAACGATGCAAAGGCAGAAGTTGAGCCGTCATCATGCTGGCAGCACAGCTTTGAGAAAACACCTCTGAGCCTTCTTTAGAGGCTGTGGACCTGGAACCTTGCTCTACAGTCTTCTGAGGGAATGAAGGAATACTGCCACAGCACAGGCCTATGGAAGAGTCGATGTGTAAGAGGTAAAGCGTGTTATTTACAGCCTGCCCTAAGGCTTTGTCAGATGAGTGTTGGAAGCTCCAGTGCTCTCTCCATGTGCCCTGTTTTTTGACCAGTGGCAGGAAGAAAGAATAAAGTAGGGTTCTGCAAGAGTGATGCTTTCCTGCAGTTCCAAGAACTGGGTCATGAGTTGAGTTTCAAGCTTGTACCTGAGCATGTGATACCGTCAGAGCTGTACAGCTGCAAGCCTGGTTTTCCCAAGAAAAAAGCCTGTTTCCGTTGTGGGGGATTGTATTTCCTTACATAAAAGACGAGATCCCATGCTACTCATTTGTGAGATAAATCCTCTTGTGGCTCTGCTTTGACACTGATTGGTTATGGCAAGGCTTAACCTTTCTGTCTTGACTCCAAAAGCGACTCTTAAATTGTTTGCCTTGGTATTGACTTTGTGGAGACTCAGTTACAAATGGGCTAAAGAATTTGCACAGTGTCCGTGTGTGCTGCTGCTTGCCTTCAAACAGGAGCTTTTTGCGTGGTTTAGCTGGCTAACATGTATCTTTTACTCTTGAACTAGAGACCTTGAATGTTAGTTGAGCCCTTCAAGCCCCAGCTTCCTTGAGATCTGCCCTCTGTTTTCTCTCTGCTGAGTCTGAAGGTAGTTTTTAATGTAGTGTTAGAGACGAATGGGTCTTTCTGTTTTTGTTAGAATCACAGAATCAACCAGGTTGGAAAGGACCTTTAGGATCTTCGAGTCCAACCTTTACCCCAACACTGCCAAAGCCACCACTAACCCGTGTCAATGAGGGCCTCATCTGCACAGTTAGGGTTCTGTTTTCTGGCTATGCCAGGGATCTGTTTACAGTGGGGAGATGCAGCATGAATATGCTGTTTGTGAGCTTCCTTCCTGGTGCAGTGTGGTCCCTTTGGCATGGGATTGCTGCTATGGAAGCAGGTGACCTAGTAGCAAGTCCTGCAAGGCTGTTTCAGAGCATCTGACCCAATGTTGTCCCCAAGTCCCTTTGCTGCAATGCTGGAGTGCATTGTGGGCTGCCTTGCCGGAGGTGGAACAAGGAAACAAAAAGCTTTGGATGTGTTGAACACACTGCCTCTGTCCCCCTGTGGCCCTACAGCAGCACCTAATGTGTTTGTAGAGAGCTGAGCTGGGGCTTGTTCATTAGCGTTCCTGCTTGATCCCGGTGGCTGGTGCCTGCTTGTCAGGTCAGATGGGCTGTGAAGGGCTGCAGAAGTGCTGCCTTTCCTAATGAACTGTCTCAAATGAGTACCAATTGCAGCACAAACCAGCTCCACTCCTGAACCCGCCACATGTTGCTTTAGCGGCTGCTGCATTACAGATTGCAATGGGGAAAGAGCCATCAACAGGGAGCAGTCGTAGCGCAGTGGCCTCACTCTTGGTTTGTGTTGGCTCAAATGGTCAAGAGGGGGAAGAATGAATGTAGAACCCTGAAGAAGTGGCATGAGTTCACATTTCCTTGTCAGGCCTGGGGTTTATAAGCTCTTAAAAGAAAGCCAGCTCACTCACAGGGAGCTTTTGCTTGACACTTGAGTGTGAGGAAAAGGAAGCAAAGATGTGGCAGTGTCTGAATGCCTCCTGAAAGCTCCATTTGAGGCAGGAATTTAGCTTGGGTTAAACTTCCCTAGGATGATAACTCCAGCAAGCAGCTCCAGAAGCAAGAACAGCTACTTGTCCTGGTGGGACCTCTTCACAGGAGCATTTCCCAGGCAAGGCTGTATCAGTCACTCTTACCCTTGCAGCAAGCTGCTAACAAATGCAGCAGGCTATATTATACTACTAAGGCACAGGTAGTTCTCTCATGCCACTTGGTTTGGGCACTGGGCTTCTTTTCTGTCTTTTCAGTTGATTTCATACTTCAGAGAGAGTATTTGGCAGTGAGGAATGGAGAAGAAGCTGTGTGATGTTGGTTGGGGTCCATGTAAAATAACACTAGAAGCTCATGTAAGTAACATTCCTAGCTTTTCTATGCACTGCATAAACCTTGGTGCATGCTGTGTGGTTTCGTTCTATATGGGTGCTAAAGGAATCATAGAACAGCTAGGATTGGACAGGACCTTAAGATCATCTAGTTCTAACTCCCCTGCCATGGGCAGAGACACCTCCCACTAAACCATGTCACCCAAGGCTTTGTCCAACAGGGGAGTATGTGATTCCCCTAAATACTACCATGTTCCTGTGCCTGAACCAGTTTGAAATCGGAAATTCTCTGGAATACCTCCCACTGCCTTGGAAAATTGGGCAGTTGAGACAATCTTTGGGTATTAGTTTCTTCTGCAGCTCCCTTTACTCCAGTGATCATCTGAGGAGGGGATAACCCAACCCACAGCTAAAGAATTAGTATCTGCACAAAGGGAAGTAATTGTATATTCCAGAGCCGAGATTTCCTTTCCTTTGCTAACACATTACCTCGGCAATCACAGACTGAGTAACTGCTACCAAAGCAGAATGCAGAGCGTGTGCCTTTAGTCCTAAAGGAATTGATTGTTGGGATGTTTTGTTCTTGGATTGCTCTGTAATTTGTTAACGCTGCTCCAAACACGGCGGCTGCAGTGAGGAAATATGATCACATTCTGCTTGCTTTAGTCTCTCTTCACTGGTTACCAGTTCATTTGGGTTGGTTTTGGCAGTCCTTTGCATTTAGATTTGATGCTGGGTGCTTGTATTCTCATTTCTCAGTTGCTCTATTGTTATGCAAAACCACACATTCATCAGCAAAGGACTTTGTTCTATTCTAGCAGTGGTGAGAGGCAAAAGCCTCCTTCAGGCTGCTCCCTTGACTTCTGTGGGTTCTCTGGAGCCTTCCCTAGAGTCATCCATTCTGAGTGAGGATTTACTCCATGGTTTAGGTGTGATATTGGATATGGGACATGCTGAAACCAGTCAGGAGGGTTTGGGCTACCCGGTTGTGGCATAGAGAAGCTGAAGGAGCGGGATTGAAACTTTGTGTTCTTGCTTTTGCTTTGTGAAGCTGATCTGCTGTGGCCTTAAGAAGTACAGTCTTCATATGCAAGAATGTGTCAGTAGCCTTATTCTTCCCCTAAAGAAGGAATGCAAAGGTTAGAGTTCCCTAGGTTTCACTGCTGAATGATGCATTTTATCCTGCTAAGGGCATCTTATTCTCTATTAGGTAGGATGCAGAGCTCCCTCCAGAAGTAGGACAGATTTGTTAATTCTCTTTGGGCCCCTTGCTGCTGTTCTTTCCCCAACCACTGTGTTCTTTTGGTTATTAATAGTTGCTCTTATTGCCTTAAAAAGAGCTGGGTTTCCATACCTGCTGTGACATTTAAAACTGATAGCATCCTTCTTCTGAGCTTGTATTGCTCAGGCTTTGATGGGAGTTTGAACTGTAATTTTCCTGTTCTACTGCATTTGGTACTGAAATGGCTTTTGGGCTGGTGGTGCACATCTTGGTGTTCAAAAGTACAGGCTGAGGAAGGAAATAGGACCCCCCTGCTTGGAAAATGCTTCTCTTGTACTTCTCCCTGAATGCAATGCATTTCTCAGGGTTCTTTCTCAGCGGAGATCTCATGGCCCCAGCTCCCAAACCTGCGTTTTGCTGTTCTGGTCTCGCTGTGGAACACTGAGCTGCAGTTCAGTTTCCTGAAGGGGCTCAATTCTTGCCCTTCCAAAGATTGCAATGTCAAAAGGGACTCGGAATATGAAAGCAAGTGATTGGGCTGCCATGGTGACTCATGTTCCCAGCCAGGCAGCATTAGCGCTTTGCAAGCTGGCAGTAGGAGGGGGAACACTTGCCATTTGGTCAAGCATCAGTCCTTTAACACATCATCTGCTTCAGATTTTACAGGAACCTGTGGCAAAACCAGTGCAGCTTTTTTAGTAACAAGTACCTGTAAACCACCTGAAAATCAGCTTATTCTTCTGTTTGGCATCTTGTGCTGCCTTGGCCTTTTGGCTTCTGTTTCCTTAAATACCAACAGTTCTTCCCAATGCTTTTAAAGGAAGGGGGGGATTTAGTGTGACCATAGCCTGGAAGTCCAAAAATCCATTTCCTTGATGTGCTGTGGATACTTTCAGACAAGCCTGTTTAACTCCCTGTGTCAGTGCCCAGCATGGAAAAGGAGGATAACAGTGACTTGCCTAAGCACCAGCCTGGGATATGGTAAGCCCCGTACCATGTTAGCTAGCAAATGGCTTTCTTAATGTTTTCAGCTCTTAATCTCTTCAGAGATAGGATTTCACAGTGCATCCATTCCTGATTTCTCTTGAAGTCAGCCATCATTTATTGCTCCAAAGTACAAGAAGTCTGCCTCTTTCTGGCCTGTCAGCAGCCCCTTAGACAGGAGAACTCTGTCCAGCCTGTGTGTGTCTAACTTGTCAGTCTTAGTGATCAAAGACTATTTCTGAACTTGAGTAGGAAAGGTAAGGCTTGGGTTGTGTTTTCCTGAGTCAGCAGCAGTAGCATTCCAGACCACTGAGTCTTCACTAGCTTTCATACCATGCCATAAATCAAGTTTTCACTTTCGAAAGAGCAAAACCTGTATGCCAGGCTTTACACAACAAGCTAGCCCTGAGTCGACGACAGTTCTTTGGAACACAGCGGACTTTGAATTGGGTCCAGCTTCATCGTAGTAACTTAAAATGAGGGCAGACCCAGTGCTGAATGGCTCAGGATGGGACTCCTTAATGCTGCTTTGGGCTCACAGTGCCCAAACCTAAAAACTTGGTGATGAGTATCTTCCAGATCTCAACTTCATGTCCCAAACCAGAACTCTTATTCAAGAAATGTGGGAAGTCAAAACTGGTGAGGATGGGAAGTTCTGGACATAAACAGCTATTTAGGATCAGGATAGGAATCCTGTTGACATATTCTGCTGGTGCTCTGCATTTCTATCCGCTTCATGTGGCTCAAAATGGCAAGATTAAAGCAGTTACTTGCTAGGTGATCAACCCTGCTTCACAATTCAAATGACCCCGTAAAGGTCAAGGCCACACTAATGAATTACTCTGCTCTTGCTCAAGCCAACAAAAGAGAACACAGAAGACTTCTGGATAGGCAGAAAGGAATACTTGGAAAGGGCAGCCTAAAGAGCAAAGCTTGACATGGATCCTGTACCTTGGGCAGCAGCTCCCATGCCTGTGAAGTGAGGTTGTGGTGTCCTGTTATCCCAAAACAGGCAGCCTAGAGTAAAAGCTAATGGGAAACTTGGGATTCAGCCTTTTACCACCAGATGAGAAGCCTTTAGTCACTACTGCTGTGGGCTACTTCAGTACTAGTGACCATTTGCTTAGCAGCAACGTCTCAGTGCTGCTCCCTGAGCTTGTGAAGCCCTTCCCTAAAGAGAAGACGCGCATGTCAATTGTATCCTGCCTTGTCACCACTGTCAGTGCTGTGTAGATGGACAAATGTGACACTTGGAGCTGGGGAAAAGGAAAGGGACAGACATTCTGTACTTTTCCTGCCTCGGAGGCAGCACCAGTTTGGAGTTCAGTGCTGTGCAATGCCAGCTGTTGGCTGCTGTGCAGCTAAATGCATCACAAAGGGGAAACTAGGGCCAAAGCCAAACTGGCTTCTCAGAACAAAAGCCCCAGCAGTTGGTGGTATCACAAAGCATTTTGGCTGTGGTTTGACTGCAGAGAGCCTTTAAAATCAATGCTAAGCTATTTGTCCGGGCTTAGTCAACTGAAAGACTTTAAGATAGGAATGGCACATCCCTTATTCAGGGCCTGGGGGGTTTAGTCTGGAGAAGGAAAAACAATGAGTGAAAACCATCCTCTGGTAGAATATGGTGTGAGTGACTGTGGCTTTTAAAGGAAATCTGAGCACAAAAACCTGAATACAAAATGATGTGCTTCTGAAGTGGAAACCAGAATGGGTGAACGGCTAGAGAAAGCACAGGGGCTGGTTTCAGGCCTCTTTCTGCCTCCCAAATGTTCTTCATTCAGTGGAATTTCACTACTCCTTCTTCCTTGAAGTTCCAGTAAGGGAATCGAGCATGGGAGTTGGTGTTAGTCTTTCCTAAGCAAGCTGGATGATGTGGAATGGGTCCAGCTATAAGAGGCACTGGCACATCTTCCTAGAAGAGACGTGCTGCTGTGGGATTGGAACACTTCAAAGTCTTTCACGGCTGATCTCCTAACAGGAAATTCCAGGTCCCATCCATCAGGTTTGGGTTATTTTGACTGAAAGTGTCCCAATGAAAAGCACTTTTTAATAAACAAGCATCCAAATTCTGCTGTTCTTGCTCATGGTGAAGAATAGAGCACTGAAAGTAGATTATTGGCCCAGAATTGAGTTTCCAGGTGTTAAAGAAAATGCTCTGGTCCATTGCCAGGGGTAAAGAACAGTTCCAAGAGATCCTCAAGTGTAGGAAAGGAATTCATTGCTATGTTCAGGAGTCGTGGCCAAGCACTGAGGGTCAGCGGCAGGATGTCCTAGAGGGGAGATGTGAGTCCTGTGAAGTCCGGGCTCAAGTGGGGGCCTTGCCCCTCATCGCACCAAATCTCCTTGCACTTTCCACTGTGCCAGCTGAGCAGGGATGTGAGAGCTGCTGGTGGCAGGAAGGAGCAAGGGTCAAGGCCCCAGCAGTCTCCTGAGGGAAGTGGTGAGACAGGAATGGCAGTGATAGGGAGAGGCTAAATGAGGAGTTGAGACAAAACAGATGAGAACAGAAGAATGTGAGGGAAATGCAGGGGTTTGAGTTGGACCGCAGTAACAAGGCAGCTCATCTAAGCTGGGGATCAAACACTGCCACAACGCTGAAAGGTACAAACCACCCCCAAGTCCACTCCAAAAACCAGACCCTGCTTTGTAAGCCAAGTGAACTGCTGTGAAAAGCTGTGCTGGGGTGTGCTTTTATGGCAAATGCAGCTCAAAAGGGAAAGAACTGGGGAGAAACAGGCACCGAGTTTGCATTTTACAGTTAACATGCAATGATAAAGGATGAAACCAGAAAGCCTTTGCCATGAAACATTTTCTTTCTAACAGTCAGTGAGCTGACAGTCGTTCCTTCATGCTCTATGCTCATCTGTCCCTGTTGTTTGAGGAGCTCCCCTCCTACCCCAATCCCCAGGAACCAGTGAGAGATGCTGTGCCAGGAGATGCTCAGGGGCTTGTTTGACACAGCTGCTATGGCGGTGCTGATAACAGGGCAGCTCTGCTTTAGTGGAGTCCTCTCAGACAAATGGCCCAGGAAGGGGGGAGAGTTGCGGCAGAATTAATTGCTACCTGGCACACAATTTCATGCTAGGCTAAGCAGGGATTAGGAACTTCCAGGGGCTGGTTCACAACCCAGGCTTGGGTTTGGGGGGTGTGAGAGAGAAAGAGCAGGGAGTTACCTCAAGGTGTGACTACAAACCTCTCCTATAAAGAAGACATCGTTTGGGGTAGTCTGAACTATACAAAACTCCTGGGGGACAGTTTGCTGCTGATAATAAATTAAGAACTTGGCTTTCTGCTGTGGCTTCCTGGGGATGTATGCAACTTGGGCATGGGAGAGGGATAACGGACTAGCCAGAGAGGGAATGAATGTTAGGGTATCTTAGTACCTCACAGATAAGGGTGTAACATGGGGTCCAAAGCTGTACACACACATTTAAAGCAAAGTAATCTACTTGGTCTCTGAAGGGCTGTGCAATGTTTTAGCCTGTGACTGAATGTTTCTGCTTTATACGATGCACTTTGGCATTAAAGCAGCCCACAGAGGAAAGATTCTTTCGAATGCAGCACTTCTGTGGATTAAATGTTCACTGATAGCGTCCTCTCTAGTGCTATCCTGATGCTTGCTGCATGGAAATAGCTGTTTTAAAGGGGTTAATAGGGTAGTATGCATTTGATATTCAGGTCCTCCAGTGAAACAGCAGATGGAACTGGGTGCTTGCAGAGATGCTCATGTTGAATAGGAGGTCCTGAAGTTAAGGAGTTCTGGGACTCGGAGCTCAGGTCCTGCTGTGCTGTATGTTCTTTGAGCAAAGCGCTGAAAGGAAGATCTATAGAAGCTTTTAGTGTTGCAGCTGCAGCACTGCCACTCCTGGAAGGCACCTTGTCATGGAATGGAGCAGAAGCCACTCGACTCCAGGTGGCTTTTGTCTCCGATTGAAGGCAAAGCCTTAAATCTGGGGTAAACCGTGTCAGAATCCCCCAGCGTGCTGTAAGTGCTTGAACAGGTAGGTGGGTACCTTGGTTAGCACATGGGAGCGGCCCAAACTGCTCTTCCCTTGGTGCTGACATCGTGGGCCTTAAGGTTGGTCCAACTGTTCAGACTCCGTTCTTTCAAGTGGTTGAATTCCGTCCTCTTTTCATTCCAGTAGATTCTGTTTGCTTTTGCCATTAACTTTCTAAATCTCAACCCTATTTCCAGGGGGAACACAGCACACTCTCCAGGGCTACCTCCAGTCTGGTTACAGGGAACTGAAGAGATGAAGCTTCTTCACTTGCCTTAGAGCTCTGAAGTTATTGTTACGTAGCCTGCTCCTTTGAACAAAGGCTGTGCTGTGGAGTCCCTGCCATTCAGGAAGTGACACTGAAAAATACATTTAAGTGATATTTTCATGCTTGCTAAACTGTCTGACACTTACAGGAAGCAAAAGTAAGACAAAGCAGCTACCCAGGGCTTTAAGCTTAGAAATGAGAAATACTGGGTTTGGGCACACTGTGGAGGGTAACTCGGTAGTGTCTATCTAACACTGTTCTCTTCTAGCTAGGACAATTCTAGCTGTTACAAGGCACCTCTTGAACTCAAATTGTTCTTGTACAATGCAGAGCTTCCAGGGATAAACAAACAGTCGGGCATCTGTGTCCAGAGCTGCGACATGAGTCCAAGCCACAGACTGAGACGCATCAGTCAGTCAGCATCCTGTGGTGGTCCATAGTAGCTGAAGGAGGCTAAAAGCAGATTTTCCTGACATTCCTGACAAGGGATTTAGTTTTAATAAATGTCCTTTTGTCCCGATCTCAGGGAAGTGGTACAATAGGGCAGGGATGCAGAAAGAAACTAATGGGCAGCATCAGTTGCCCAAGGTCATCCCCTTCCCTTGCTTAAGTGCTAGCATACTGCTCTGCTGTAAGAGCCTGAGCTGCACATTGAACTAACTGTGCCTTAAGCTGTTAATCCACCCTTGTCCTGGGTGGCCAGGCTCTGCTCTTGGCTCTGGTAGAGTGTATAAATTACACAGCCCTTAGAATTGTTGCAACTTATGGTAAGGAAACCGTGGGTGGGAGGGGAATGATGGTGCAGTGACCACACATTCTGTGCTGCCCCAAGAGCTGTAGTCTGCTTTCAGCCGCTCAGACACTGTGTGCATATGTAATGTTTTTGGCTTGGAATGAAATTCCTGATGTGATGTGGCTGGCCTAAAGTTCCTCCTCCTGGATGGACGTGTTTGTTTCATCTGTTCTGTCAAAGCCAGTCCTTGTTTTAATCTGAATCTGAGGATTCCATTAGGAGCACCTAATTCATGATGAAGAGATGGAGAAATCACGGCGTGGCTCTCATGAGTTATGTGAGGTCCCTTCATACAACACTGGCGGCTTTTGATAGATGGACCAGCCTGATGTTTTGGAAGGCTTTGGTCTGTCTTGTCCACATTTCTTTTCAGTCACTCCATATTCTGTTCCTGGCACTCACTTCAATCTTTTTTCCTTTCAGCTGCTTAGTTTGGCCTTGGAGACTTCTGACATGGTCCAATTCCCGCAGCAAACACCTTTTACAAGGTCTTGGCAGGGTGTAAATGGGAGTTCCTCCTGCTGCTTCTGAGTGACTGAATTGATCCCGGTTTCAAGATGATGTAGTAGGCTTTTAGCTTTTCTGCCCTCTGGAACAAGAGCCTTGCTTTTATGAAGGGGGAGCTGCCAAACTCTGCAGTATTTAAATCTCTGGTCATTAGGCTGTGCCTTTTGCTTTGGTGCCTTGTGCAGGATGAACTATGATAGTATTCAGAATCTAGATAACACAACAATGGGAGTGGTGGGGTCACAAATAAACCACCAGATTTCAGTCAGCTCCTGCTGCCTGTCTGCTGTAGCAGCAATCTTGTTCGCCAATAAAATGCAGCGTGGGGGCTCTCAAAAGAGGATCTGGTGCTGTTGGGAGCCTTAAGTTGTGATCCCTTCTGGACTGCGGCCACTTAATGCATATACAGACGTGGCACGCTGGGGTTGTCTGGACTCTTGTGGGTCATCTGGACTCTTGAGTTTTGCTTTGTGCTATTAAATCACAGTTACCTCTTCCTTGTACTATTCACATTCCTTCAAAGTCACACATGCAGAAAGGAGGAGGAGAAACAGCCCCCCAGCTGCCATGTTCAACTGACACTAGTGTTTGAGTTCTACCTCTATGCCACTGATTTCTTGTCTACTTCTATGAAGTGACCACATTTTCCCAATATAGGGAACAATGCTGTTTTCTCCTGTACCAGGTGTCTGGTCCTGCTGCATTGAAAAGGGGAATAGATGTACATAATACGTGCCCACTGTCAAGGATGGTGTTTACAGATGCAGGACACTAATCAGGCTACACTAGAATAGAAGAGTGAGTATTGAGGTAGCATTCCTTCTCTGCAGCTGAAATACTCTTTCACCAGAGCATAGAAGCTTGTTGCACAGATACAACAGATCGATGTTTGCTTACATTCTAGCTATGATTCTGCTGCTACAGTTTTCTGTATGAACTCCCCAGAGAGTTTTTAGGGGCTACTGTTGTTTAAACGCCAAGCCAAAATGCTCCCCCCACTTCACGCTTTATTCAAAGCTGGGAAAGGCTTCAGCTGTAGGGTGTTCTCATTTGCTTTCTTCCTGCCAGTGAGAAATGAAGCTCCACTGCTGTACTACGCACACAAACTGAGCAGCTTCTCCTAGGATAAGCAGGGACCACTTCACTAGCATCAGGTGTTTGTTATCCCAGCTTGATACCAGTGGAGATGGAATTCATCCCTCTGCCTGGGATTCCTGATGCATGTTAGTTTAATCAGTTCTGACCTTTCCTGATCTTCCAGCTTCTAACATGTTGATCAGCGCTGCTTGTGGTGCTTTGCTCTCTGATCCTGTATCAAGCTCTGGGCACTGTTATCTATCAAAACCACTCATTAGCAGGCATTGCCTTGGCAAGATACAGCCAAGCACTGGGGCCCTTGCTGAGGGAGAAGCCAACCAACCACACTTGGCCACACAGTCCGAACAGGGTCATTTAGATGCTTTATAGTGAGACTGTAGCATCCCTGTGTTGCTTTTCCAAACTATTTTCCGTGTTGCTGGTCTTATTCCAGCCTGGGATTGTTCTGGCATATAACAGAGCTGGAACCAGCCTTGTTTATCATTCTCCATACTCAAAGATGCTTCCCTTGGTCTCTTTGGCAGATGCTGTGCACGTTTGTCCTGCTTCCTCCAGGTAGTTCCAGCATCAGCTTGGTTTGGTAGCTGAACGCTCGCTTCATTATCTGAAGGGTTTCCAATCCGGTCATGCTGCTGGAGCAAGAGGCAGTAGCTCTAAGTCAATAACAGCCTTTACGTGTTTGTCTATTTATTTACTTTCCGGCAATGCAGCAAGCACATTTGTTAATCCACCTTCTCCCTGTGTTTCCCAGCAGCGGAACCCCCATCATTAGCTGTTGGGTGTGATTTCAGATGTGCCTTTTGGCAACACATCTCTGGGTATGTCCATCAGGAGCTGGAAGACAGCAGGAGTTACCGTTGCAGCTGAAAGCAAAGGGGTATGGGCAGCAGAGGTCAAAAGGGACTTCGTCCTTCCTGTCCTGTTCTCACTGAGGACAATACACAGAAATAAGAGGTTTTCAGCAGTGTCTCTCTAGAGCGTAATTTCCACTAACTGCACTGTAATTAGGTAATCAGTGTAACAAACGCAGCCTGAGGCAGGGTGCAGAAGGCATCAACACAAATCCAGCCTATGCTGATGTGAGTTTTATGGAGTTCTGGAAGCTGTGTCTGCCCTGTGACAGTATCCAAGGCCAGCCCCTGGCTGTGTTTTATACATACATGTTTACAGGGACAACCAAAAGCTGTGGGAGAGCACGGCGAGCCAAGGATCAGTCTGTTCTTGCCTTGTTGCTTCGGCTTATCCCATGATACAAACATCTGCTAATCCCATAGTTGGATAGATGCCCTGAGCTGGTGTACAACAGTTAGCGAAGTGTCTGGGAGGGGTGGCTCAGTGCTGTGTGTGTGACGCCCTGACCAAGATGGTGTTTGCAGGTATTGAACATGCCACTGAACTTGGTTGTCCTGTGTTAAACCTTGTATTTCTGCCATCAGTGCTCAAGCTGCTCTAGGGCTGTACAGCAGGTTCCTGATTCGATACAAGAGCCAAGAGTTGTTTTGATTCAAAGTCCCAAATTTCTTTCCTTTTGCATTGAAGAGGAGCCTCTGTAGGCTGTTGGTGCTATTAGAACTTTTATCTATACACATAAGTAGCAAAACTACTCCTGCGGTGATTTCCACCTCCTGCCTCTCCCCCAGTTTTGAGCCTTCTGTGCCTCGTTTTCCCCTTCCTCTTTTCCGACTTGCTGGGACTGAAATATGTGCAATTTGGGGTATTTATGTGTTTTCCGTTTTGAAAACTGCTTTATCGGCCTTGATGGCTGAGGAAATGGTAACTAACGCCTACATGGAAATGGTGACTGATTTCAGGGTGACTTCTTGTGGCTTTCTGCAAGGTTCCAGCTTGTTCCATCCCTCCTGGTGCATCCACCTGCACCTGAGGCGGGTAGTGCTGCTGCTTGCACACCCAGGAGTTTATTGCTGTTGGCTGTGAGCTGAGCAGAATGGACCTTTGGTGTTCAAATGAAGAGGAATGGTGCTTTCCTCCTCTCTGGAGGACTGCTGAGAGCTGTAGTCAGGCAGCTACTGCAGAGCTGGCTGGCTGCTTGGGACTGGGCAAACAGATGAAGAAAAGGTGGGCTTTTCAAACAGAGGCAGGTCTGCTTGAAGCAATAGGTTATTGGGGGAGAGAAGATGCGTGTATCTGCTCTGGAAACTGAGCTGGTTTGTTTCCCAGAGGAATATGCTGATACTTGGTAGGCCTCCAATGCCTGCAACTGAGAAGAGGACAAGCCTATTGATTTTCCTTGCTGGAGTCTCCATGTTCCTGTGCATTGCATCCAGCAGCCCAGATTTAGAATTCAATCTGTGTGTTTGTTTCTTGACAGAAGAGGATGAAATAACAGCCAGGCTCTGTTTGCTTCATAGCCAGGGGTAGAGAGCTGTGTCTTATCATCAGCATAAACTGTGCAGGGGTTTGGGATGCTTCGGATGAGTGATGCTGCTGCTCTGTGGAAGTAAATCGCAATGTTCTGGAGTGAGTCCCAGGTTCTTCTGTAGCAGTGCACTTGGAGAGAGGCACATCAGAGGCACATCTTTCTCATAACACTAGGAGTGGCAGAGTTGCTCCTTGAAGCTTGGTGCAGAGCCCAGGGATGTCAGAACCTGTTTTGAGAGGTTGGGAGTCCACAATCTATACTAGCAGGGGGTGTGATGTCCAGCGAGTCACTGACCCTCAGAGCTCCAGTTTGGCTGAGCAGAAGAAGGACCATCTTTTAGCACAAGGTTGGTATCTCATCCTTCACATGAGACTGCAGTGAAACAGCAGATCCTTCTTTGCCTTGCTCTAGTGCATGCCCCAGGAGTGAATTGGACCTGGGAGTTATCTCTACATAAATCCGAGGATTCTACAGTGAATTAGGGAACTGGAAACAAAGTGAATGGAACCATTTGTCTTCTCATTTCTGCATTCTATTGCATCCTCCATCTTTCCTGGGCTTGCTGAAGTGCACGTAACAAGCAGGTCAACAAGGGAAAGAGAATGAGAAGTGCTTGGCCTGACGCCTGTGTTTACACTGTGTTGGTGAGTTTGGATTGGCAATTCTTGTCTGCAATAGAAGAGAATTGCAGAGATTTCCAGGAATTGTTTGTAGAATAGGGAAAATACCCAAGACACATCTGAGTTCTAGCAGAGGAATTCAGTGAAGGGTAGTGTGAGTGCAGCAGATGGTGCTTGGCTGGGGAGGAAGGCAGGTGTGGGGCCTCCTTGTTCTTGTTCAGCCACGGTGGTTTGAGTTCTCCCTGCAGCTGGGGATGCTCTGACATAACCTTCCATCAGGGGACTTGAACAATTCAAGGATAATGTGGCCCTTATGTTCTGGTCCAAACTGGGAAGATTGAAGCCATGAAGTTCCATGTGTGCATAGGGAACTGCCCTTCCCACCAGGAGCTTTGTGTTCCCTGAACTCTGTATCTGTCCTCAGCTCCCTTCTGGAAGGCTTACAGAGGTGAGAAGACCCCTCAGTATCTGTACAGGTTTCTTTAGGAGGTGGTATGGAGGAAGAAGGATCTATTTGGCTTCCAGACCCCAGTAATTCCATGTGAGCCAACAGCCAACCTTGGACTGGCTCCTGGACTGGAATTATATCCGGAATCAGACTATTTCCAAAGCCCTCATCGGTCTCTGGCTTCCAGGAAGTTATAGGAAATATGGAACAAAGAGAGAGTATTGTAACTTACAGAGAAACGATCTTCATTGGAGCAGGTACTGAACTTTGCATTTTCCATGTTATTCCTAGAAGCATTTAGGCCTGTGCCTTGTCAAAGAGTTGTCCAGGAAAAGCAAAGTTGACCTAGTGGGTAGGGGATGGTACCAGCGAGAATCCTGGCTTAGGAGGAGTTCATCTGGGGTTTCAAACTGCAGAACAAATGGCCAGCAAGAAGGGAGCATTTCACCTGAATGGTGAAGAAAAAGAAGGTATGTGGGACCCTATGGGGTCCTTTTCCTGGGCTCATCTTGTTGGGCAGCCAGACAGGACTGCAAGGTGATGGCAAGTATATCCCTGCCCAGCAGGTGGTTTGGAGGTATGGATTCATTATCTCCTGGTGAAATGAGTTTCCTCACTTTTAGCATTAGCAATGCTGGGGAGCTCCCATGGGATGAACTCCGGGGCCATCTCTTCTTTCTGCAGCTTGGTGTTGGTTTCACTTCAGGCTGGACTGGCAATGATTACCTGGGAGGGGTTTGGTTACACTGAGCTTCAACAGAAGCACCAGCAGATGCTCAGGGAATGTTTTAAACATAAGCTCTAAGCTTGGTTTTGTTTGAAGGACTCTTTCCTAGGCCCATGGCTAATGCTTGGAGTTGGCTGATGTTCTGCTGTAGCCTTAGGATCTTGCTGAGAGGTGAGTGGATAACTTTCTCATGCAGGCAGACTTCTGGTGTAGTCTGGTTTGGTTTTAGTGGCGCTGATGTGTTACCTTCTGAAAGCTATAAGCTAACAGAGATGGTGATTGTGTGTATATTTATGTACACCTGTATATTTGTGGCTCATTCTGGTCGTAAAGAGATGAATGCAGCTGCCATTCTTCCAGTCTTTTCCAGGAATTTATTCAGGGAGAAGGCGGGTGGAGAAGGGGGGGGGGATGTATTCACTAACAGGTTTTAATTGTCTCAAGAGAGAAAAAACCAGAGTATGTCAGCGTTTTCAATGTAGAAAGTGTGGAGAGCAAAAAGGGCAATGGTGACTCAGGGTCTGTTCCATTCTTGGAGTTCAGGTTTCAGCATCTTCGTATTTATCACCTTTCTCTTCTGCAATATGGAGTCAAGAGACATCCTCAAGGGGGCTGGGTGAAATGGTGGGGTGCTGTGTCCCACTCATAACCACCATTCTTCTATAAAGGCACAGCAATGTTGTTAACAGTGGAAGTCATTGCTTTAGTACTGCTAGTGCCGTTAACACCAATGACAAAATGGTGCAGACACTGAGTTATGGTGTGATAATAACTGGGCATTAACTTGGAGTCTTGAATTTGTACCTTCAGTTATTTCTTCTGCTTGCTTCTAGGGACCTTTTCCCTCTCCCCAGGCTGTAGCACAGACTGCCAGACCCGCTGCCTCATAGACTGCAGGCAGGGATATTACTACACAGCTGGCAACTGCTTGGAATGCCCAACAGGTTTCTAGTAAGTCTCCGTTTTCCCTTCCCTCCTGCCCAGCACTGCAGGAAGGGAGCTAAACGTCTGGGACATCATTTTTGCTCAGAATATCCTGAGAGCAGTCTTACAATGCAGATCAGGAGGTGGCGCACAAAGTGTAGTGCTCAGTCCCTTATAGGTGATGAGGAAAACCACTGCCTTTGACTTAAACTGCCATCCAGGGCTTTCTACAGCATTCAGAGCAACCCTCAAAGTCAATGGGAGTGGGGAATGTACAAAACCAGTTTCCCTTTGCTATTGCTTAGGGCAGATTTAGCGTCCTGTGTGTGTTTAATAGGGGCTGGGATGTTGTTTGGGTTCAGGTTTCCAACTCCTTTATTTCTGATCCAGTTGCCCTGGGGGTCAAGCAGCTCCAAGGAAATGCCCACTGGGAACAGCCAATGGACTTACAGCTCAAACGGATATCGCTGCCTGCCAGGTGAGCTGGGGGACAGGTGGAAAGAGCAAGCAGCCGAAGCAGTGCTTTCTGCCTCTGTTCCCATGTATGCTGAACCATCAGGCTTCTTCCCAGGTTTTACAGTCCGTTTTGGCATTGTTCAGGATATTCCTGCTCTGTTTGGCTCTGATTTGGCTCAGAGAAAGTGGCTTGCACAGATCATGCAAAGAATGTGTCTCTGTGGATCTGATGCTCCTCGTGATCTTACTACAGGTTTGTCCCAGTGGCTACCTCAGCCTTGAGAGTGGAGCCGGGTGCCGTGCATGTCCAGAGGGATATTCATGCCATCCCCAAAGTGGTGTGCAAAGGAGCTGTGCTCCTGGTCAGTACTCACCAGAGGGAGACTTGGAGTGTCAGGAATGTCCAGAGACTTACATCTGCCCGGATGGACAGAGCAGACAGGTACAGAAAGAGTGTGTTGTTCTCCAAGGGCAAATTCGGGGTAGGCAGGAGTGTGTTGTCAGGACAAGTCAGGCTTCCCTGCTTTAATAGTAGGATATGACCTTTCTTCCTCAAGGGAAAGCATGCAGAACACTGCAGTGGTGTACAGTAGATCTAAGGCCTTCTACAAGTAGCCTTTATTAGTAGAAATAAACGTTTCTCACCTAAGTTGTGAGGCTGTTGGTGCTCAGATTATCTGCCACCACTAAACCCCTCAGCTGAGGGCTCAAAAAGCCTTGGAGCTTGAAGTACCCTTCTTACTTCCCTGGTTCCGGGAAGGGAAAAGGCAGACAAGGAGGAAGCAGGAGATCGAATGAAGGGCTTTTTCCTGCCTCGGGCCTCCCTGGGACACAGCTTTGGGCAGCAGTGGCCATTTGGACCTTGTGGTGGGATCACTTTGTATTTCTTCCCCTTAGCATTGTGGAGCTGGTGAGCAGCCGAATCCGAGCTGCACTCAGTGTGTAACCTCCGCTCCCGGCCCTTTCCCAAGGGAAGACTCTCTGCTGTGCCAGCCCTGCCCAGCAGGTAGGTACATCTCACCACATCTTCTGTAGGTGTTAGACCCCAAGGAGACTGAAATGCCACTTTGCTCTGGTAAAGCTTAGCTGGCAGCTTGGGAACAGAGAGGGGCTCCTTGTGGGACAGCAATACTGGAGGTTCAAACCAGCCGGTGTCATCAAGAAGGGTTCCTGAGAAGCAAGTTCCTCAAGTGCTGCTGGGTCATGAAGAAAGCTTTGGCTTCCTCTTTCCTCCCAGAAAGCTCTCCCTCTCTGTGGGTTTTAACTGATCATCTGTGAAATTGATTCACACACAGTTATGTCTTTCTCCCCTTCCGGAGCTGGATTCACAGCCTATCACTAATACCCATTTATAGTGGGTGCTGTAGCATTAGGAATCAAATAAGGCCACACTGCATCTTTTTACCTAATTCCTCTCTCTGCTTGACACTCAAAGAAATCCAAAGAAGCCCATGTTTAGGCAGTCGCAGTGTGTTGTCACTGGGGGGGGGGGAGGCACAAAGTCCTTGCTGAGATGCTGATGCAGAATTAGGCAGCAGGGGAACAGAATAGGAGGGACTGGGTAGAGAATGTCATTTCACATGATTTCTTAGCCAAGAGGAAATGATGGAGTAACTGCGGAAAGCACCTTAACCTATATTCTGTGAGTGTTTTTTGGGGATAATCCCAATGCAAAACCCCTAAACTTCGTGTTTGTCCAGGCTGGGAGCATGCAGCTCTTCAGTGACACTGCAGGTTAAGCTGTCCTGGTACTGAACGGCTGCTTGGCTTAGTTTCCCCATAAAAAGAGAGCCTTCTGCAGCATTAAAATCCCGGCGTGTCCCCTGTACATCCCAGAGAATGAGTATAAGCCTAGAGAGGATTTGGTAGCCCAATGTTAGCTTCCTCTTGTGCTTGTTTCCTGTAATCCAGTGCAGTGCTTTGGTGTCCCTCCAAGGTCCTCAGCATCAGTTCTGCTCCATTCTTCAGCACAGTCCTTGGTAAGAGGGAAAGTTGGGTGCTGCAGTAACAGGAATGTCACTATGAGTTCCCTCCAGACACCCTCAGACTTCATTTCCTAGCCCGCTGGCCTTACAGGGAGAGCATGGGGTAGCTGTTACTACAGAGATGCAGTTTGTGATCTGCAGTCCTATCATGGTTTTCCTTCTCCTGTAAGCCCTGCACAGCTCCAGGTGCCTCCTGCAGAGTCACTAAACTCAGTAACTTGATTCTTATGTCTGTAATCAGAATCCATCTTATTAAATAATGAAGAGTTCCTGTCATCTGGGTACCTCGCGTGTTGTGCAGAAGGAGAAATGGAGAAGCTAAAGGGATTCTGCTACAGCAAGATCTCAGCAGTTTAGATTTAGTTATAATAGAGAGGCGAGAGAGCAGAACAGAGGATGTCTCTTCCTGCCATGCACATGATCAGCCAAAGGCTGCAGTCAGGTTTCACTCCAGTCTATCAACCACAAAACGTGAGAGAGCAAGTGCAAATCTCTTGATGCTCAACAGGTTCAATATATGCCATGGATCCCATGCTGAAATTCAGTGTTGAATGAGTACCTCTTGTGTCCTTCAATCAGAATAAGTCATCCAGCCCAATTGCAAAGCCCCTGGATGGTAAGGAGTTTGACTACTGCCACAAGCAGGAGAGGCCTGAGGATTCCCAGTGGGATATTTCATGGTTTGCCTGAGTTTAATTTCGTATAATCTGTGTACTCAGCATTGCGTGCATGGGAATAATATGTCATTGCTATTCTAATACATAGCAACACATTTGCACTTAGCAGTGGCACTTCATGCCAGAGTTAAATCCTTCTTTTCACTCTTCAAATATCCATCTGGACTTTAGTAAGCTAGTGGATACTCAAGTTCTACAAAGCCTTACTTGGAAAGAACTATTCATTGTAGCTGGATATGAGCGTTTCATGACTAAATGTGCAACTGGCAGGAGGATGTCAAGGGAAAGAGGGTGATAGGAATGTGGTCCTTAGAGCAGGAACACTTCAGCTTATCTTTCCTCCCCATGATTTTGGAGAGAGCAGAAGAATTGGAATAGAAAGAGAAGAATTAACTATGATGATGCCAACTAATAAAACTAACCGGGATATTTAGCTGGAAATGTCACTGTATGTTTTGAATTGAGTTTGAATCACCAGCTCAGGTTTCACCAAAGGAGGAAACACTTTTGGATGGGAAATGGATGAGAAGTTATCAAATCTTGTCAAAATTTCCAAGCCAAAAGGTTTGGGCTATCTGTAATGTGCTGCTTCTAACTAAAGTGGCCTGCTGGCCTTTTCCACGTGCATCTCTGCTTCTATTACAGACCGAAGCCTTCAGGTGCAGCATTCAGACATCACAATATGATTTAGCCGTGGATACTTGAGCTTTCCCATTTGTCCCCTGCAACACAGACATGCGTCAGCATGCAAAAAACCCACCAGCACTCTGCTCTGACTTAGAATGTCACTGCTGAACCACAGAGTGTTTTCTTCTCTGTAGGTCACTTCTGTCCTGATGGTCTTGCAGTCCCTCCATGCCCAGCAGGGAGTTTCAAGCCCAAAGAGGAACTTCAGCCACCCAGCAGCAGCAGCTCCTCGTGCTTGCCAGGTCTGTGTCATAAAAGATCCTCATTTTGGGCACTGGGGTTATAATCCTCACTGTAAATCACGCTGTTAAATCTCATTCCTGTGGAGGGGCTGGCAGTTACAGTACTTATTTACTAGGCTCTGGTTCAGGCAATCCTAGAGCTCTGCATGAAAGGGCCACCTATGGAATTGAACCACCAGATTTGTGGTGAAGCATTTGGGGATTACAAAGCTGTTACATCTAGAAGTTGCTATCCACTTATTTCACTTCACTTACATCACTTACGGATGTGGACCCTGGTACTCAGATCTCTGCCCTATGCAGAGACTTGAAAGAAGTTGCCATGGCAGGGAAAAGTGATGCTTGTACTTTGAGCGGAAGGAAAGAAAACCAAGGAGCAACCTGTCACAGTGTGCTGAAGGCATCCAACAGGTCAGCTGTGAAGCCAAGGTCAGCAACGTCCTGTTGCTAAAGCTTATTCAGCTGTGTCAGCTTTGCATGAAACAACTTTTCTAGCACAATTCTTGTGGCAGAGGGAAATAAGGTTACAGATTAGGCAAAACTTTATTCTATCAGGCAAAAAGCATTGGAATTGAAGCCTTCAGAAGCTGTAGAAGCCATGCCCTTTAGAGTTCTTAAAGCGCCAAGGAGGCAAAGCAGCATGTCATGTTCTGAAATGCATGCAAGGAGGTGGGCACAAGGCTTCCACACGTTTCCAGCTCTCTTCTGTGACCTTTCCTTTGGTTTGCATCCAGCAGGGCTGAGTCCCCCTCGTGATTGGGAAACTTGTGGAAGGAGATTGGATTTTGCAGTTTAGTAACGGATAAACGAATCTAAAAGGACAGAATAATGGAGCTGGGTAACTCCGTCTCTGCTTAGACGTGGAAGGGGAGACCTGGCTTTCTGCTGCAGCAATTGCGCACTGCTGGGCAAGCTCTGCCTGGGTTCGAGCCCTGCAGGGAAACTCAGTGTCTCACAAAGGTATAGAAATTGCTTCTTTCTGCTGCACAGTGCTGTACAAATGGGAAAAGAGAGACAATGAGAGGGACACTCGGGATGAGCTCGGCTCACTCGTGTAAACTTTGGTCCAAGTCCAGAATGTTTTGTCCAGGGTCACACATCACCACGTGCACTGGTAGGAGCAGAAACCGCGCGTTCAGCTGCTCAGTGCTCGTGTTAGACCTGTACTGCTTTATGTACTGATGTTGTCAACTCTCCTAAGGAGCACTTGGCAAAGGCAGGACAATACCTGCAAAGTAGGGGACATGGGAATAAACACTGAGTGTTTCATGTACGCTACCGTGAGGCAGGTGATGGCTCGTGTGGTTTAGATAAGTGATGTGGATTCTGGTTCTGTCACATGGCATTCCCACTGGATTTGGGATCCCACAGACCCTCCTCATGCAGCTGTTCTCATCTTAAGGCAATGTTTAAAGTTCCATGAGGTTGCAGCCCCCCTCAGCTGCGTTGACGCCATTGCTGTGCTCAGAGCTGGGGAATTGTATAGCTTTGATAGCTTCAAACCTGGTTCTTGCGAGGTTTTGGACCCTTGTGTTCTTCTGGGCCATGTGGAATCAAGGTAAGGGGGAAACAAATTGGTTCCTGTGGGCTGGGCATGTGCAAGTGGGTGGAAGGCAGAGATGGCCCTTGAAGTTGCTTCGCACCCTGAGGAATCCTGATGTGGACCTGCACCTTCCATCTGTGGAGGGGGAAGCCTGGGCTTGAATAAATCCTGCTCGTTTTGGGGCACTGGAGAGCTCTATTCCAGCCTGCAGAAGCACACACACGCTGGGGTGTGCTTGAGCTTTGCCTCAACAAGCATTTGGAAGGCAGCAGGGATTCAGCCTGGGAGTACTCCATCAGCCAGTGTTTTCCCTTCCCCCTGAATTGCTCTAGCTGCTTTGTGCGGGAGTGACTACTCCTGTGCTAAGGCTGTGTTTCCTCTTCACCCAGTGAAATACTTGGGGGCATTTCGTGATGAAGTGCGCTTTCTGAGCATGGTAACAGCAGGAAGGGATCGTTGGGTTATTACCTCTCGATCTTACTAGTGTTCCTGTAGGTCACCATGCAAGCCTCTTGTTTAACACCCAGGGTTTTAGGGGTGCTCACAGCTCATCGCTTGTCATTCAAGCAAGGTATCCGTGTGTACTGAGCATTATCTCCAGTCTGTGAAGCATGGAAAACCCCCGGCTCTCTTGCAGCGGAGGCCTGAGCATGAGGATTATTACATGTACCCTCAGCAGAGCGTGGTTTAAGGCTGATGGGTTTATATTTAATGTGTCTCATTTCTTGTCCTGTTGTCTCGGAGCACAGGATGGTTTTACCGCTTCCATGAGCCGCTGAGCCTCACTAGCATTCAGCTAATCCAACAGCACCACCTCCTGGCATCGCAGTGATTTTATTGTTGGCGCAAGTGAGCCTCGGTCATGGAAGCAAAGGAAGCACATTCCATGGGACCCTCTGTTTTGTCAGCGCATCACGCTTCCTTCGGGGATTTTAAACGTCTTCTTTCTGTCTCTCTTTAGGACTTGGGTTGTGCTGGAGGTGCCCTCCTGGGTACTTCTGCCCTGCTGGAGCAAGTCACCCAGTGCCATGCCAGCCGGGTACGCACAACCCTCTGCCAGGCCAGGATGAAGCCACTGACTGCAGAGCCTGCCCAGCAGGGAGAGCTTGTACCCAGGCTGGCTTAGCCCAGCCTGATGCTGAGTGCTTACCGGGGTGAGCCTGGCTTGGTTCCTGTGCTGATGTCTGTGCATGTATTTCACCTCCCCTGGTTTTGCTTTGTGTGTCAAGGGGTGCGGGTGGTGCTGCTATGTCAAGGCATCACTGCAGTTCCTGTTGAGTCAGCGTGATGTAGCCTGCTCTGGTGGAGAGCACTGCTGCCTGCTGGTGCCACAGAATAGGTTATAAAAATAGCCAAGGATGAAGCCAGGCCACACATCCCATGGCTGTGAACAGCACAACCTGGCTGAATAACCCACTTTTCTTTAGATGAAAGGTGTGTGACCCAACCAGTCCATTCACTGTGTTTCATCTTCAGGATGTCTGCATCTCCCCATCTGCAGCACTCATCCTACTACTGTCACAGAGCACCGTTTGTCTCCTTCTTGCACCGTAGGTTAACCTGCTGTGTTTTGTCAGGTACGTGTGCCCAGCAGGGTCATCCAGCCCTCATTCTCCCAGCAATGCCTGTCCTCCAGGAACAGTCGGCAATGATTTCAACCTCTTTGAGAAGTCCCAGTGCGAAACATGCCCAGCTGGATTTGCCTGTGGGAGAGGTAAGGAGAGGCCTTATGGCCAAGTGAACTGTGTCCTTTGGTGTCACAGAGCCCACTGGGAAACCCTAGAACGGGTCAATGAGGTATCGCAATCATGGTAAATGGGAAAAAGATGCCCAAAGTGGTACTGCAGAGATTGCTGTGCCCTATGGATGAGGTAAATCTATTCTCAAGTTCTCTCTTTATGCCACCCAGAGTGACTGTTTTAACTTCATGGCCTCAAAGTGGCCAGCTTTTAATGTCTTCAAAGCTTGTAGCTTATTGGTGGCTTTAATATCGGTGCCTGCTTTGGACAGGGACACCACCTAGGATACTTAAACTGATGAAAAGCTGCTTTAGGAACTAGTTTTGACAGAATCTCTCATGAGAGGATGTAATTTTTGTTACCCTGTTCAAACAGAGGAAAAGTGCAAAGTGAGGGGAAGACTTAACTCAGAGTCACCCAGCAGAGCGAAGAGACCGAGGGAATTTGGCTGTGTAAAGCCAGCTTTAGGCTACACTGCTTGTCTTCAATGTGTGTTACAGGAACAGGGGGGAAGCAGAGGCCCCCCACTCCGTGCCCAGCTGGTCACTACTGCCCACCAGGCACGAAGCACCCAACGCAGCACAAGTGTGCCCCAGGCACCTGGAGCAACAGGACAAGCCTGACCTCAGGGGAGGAGTGCTCCCCATGCCCTGCAGGCTGGTTTTGCTTCGGAGGAGCCCGTTCTCCTACTGGGATGTGCAGCTCAGGGCACTACTGCCCTCAGGGTAGGAGTGAAGGAGCTTTAGTGTGTTTCTGTCCTTAGAAATGTTGTTGGACTCTGATACAGTCGCACCCTGACTTTAGCAGCGGATCTTCTGCCCTGATTTTCAATGTGGAGTTGGTAACAAAACGTCTCTTCTGTCTAGTAAATACACTGTTTGCACAGAGCACATTGGCATTTCTTTCCCTTCATTGGCAAAGAATTCAGATGCACAATCAAATATCTGCTGCAATTCTAAATGAGAAACTTCCTGCGGAGATTCATCACTCTTTGCTAAGTGGTGATTTTGTTGCTGTTGTTCTCATAGCTGCAAGCAGTGATTTCTGTATATAGAAATACATATTTACATGTAACTCATGTAAATACCAGCAATGAAGAGCAGGGGGCTTATTGCCTCCTGTCTTTGAGGCTGTATTGAGAACTAGGCTGGTTTTCCTCTCTTTCTGTTAAGGTACACAGAGGAGCACACAGTACCCCTGCCCTGCAGGAACCTATGCCACCAGGCTGGGAAATGGGAGAGTGGAAGATTGTGCTGCCTGCCCCGCAGGAGCTTTCTGCACCAGTGGGACCTCCAAGCCAGTTCTGTGCGCAGTGTAAGTACATTCCATGTGCTGCAGTAGCTGTGCAGGTACAAAAGAAAACACTTCTACATGGTGTTTCAGAACACTTCTGGGTTTAAATAATAGCTTTCTGTTCCTTTGACCTTGTGTGTTACTGGCTGGTCCAGGCAGGATTTTTCTGAACCAGGGAGTTTCTTGCCTCCAGAAATGGTAGAGTTCCTCTGTACAGAAGACTGAGGATCCCGACCAGAGGTGTGCTGCCACAGAATCATGGGATCAGAGAATGGTTTGGGTTGGAAGGGACCATAAAGCTCATCCAGTTCCAATCCCTGCCACGGACAGGGACACCTTCCACTAGAGCAGGGTGCTCCAAGCCCCTGTGTCCAACCTGGCCTTGAACACTGCCAGGGATGGGGCAGCCACAGCTTCTCTGGGCACCCTGTGCCAGTGTCCCACCATCCTCACCGGGAAGAACTTCTGCCTTGTATCTAACCCGAACTTTCCCTGTTTCAGTTTGAACCCATCACCCCTTGTCCTATCACTACAGTCCCTGATGAAGAGGGGGATGGATGATGCTGGAGGGGACTCCAGCATCCTTGTCGCCCCCTTCAGATACTGGATCATTTTGCTGCTGTTGTGACTCTCCCTTCTGTTGGATTTTGTGCTGCAGAGGAACCTATCGCATAGAACATGGTGCAGAAGTGGCTGCAGACTGCACCCCTTGTCCTGGAGGGTATTACTGCCCTGAGCTGGGCACTGTATCTCCTCAGCCGTGTGGTGCTGGCAACTTCTCAGTAAGTAACAGTAATTTACTCCTGGCATCTGCTGAGCAGAAGGACTGAAATTTGGCAGAAAGGGGAGATCAAGGGGAGCTTGAGGCTTTGAGTGCCTCAAAAGGAGGCACTGGAATGAGCTCATCTCCTTGCTCTGATTTGGGGAGATTGTATCCAGCGCTCTAAACAATACCAGCCACATGTGCTGACTCTGCAAGTAAGGAGGGGAAGTGCTAGCGCAGAGGAGTGTTTCTACACAATCGGGTCTGGATTTGCTCCAGACGTGGTGCTAAAAGTGCATACCACATGTGCAATGCTGCTTTGCTGTTATTCCCACTCCAGAGGCTAGCACCAGCAATCTGAGTACATCTGTCATGTAGCTGAGCAGGGACTTTGGGTTTTCATGGCATATTTGACCCTGGCAGAAAGGAGAGTTGGTTCCTGCTCCAAAGGAAGAATTTGATTGCAGTGGAGTCAAACTGTCAGTTAAAAAAAAGATGGAGCCACAGCAGGGAGCAGCAATGGCCCAGTTGTTCTCACAAGCAGGTACTGAGGCCTGTTTCTGAGTTGTCTATCCCCAAAACAGCATCAGTAATCTAGTGCTAATTGCCGTATTTCCCTATTGATGGGAAATGGGCTCTTCGCTTGTGTCAAGTGACCCCAGTATCTTCATCCAGGCCAGTTTTCCATCACTGCACAGATTTGGTAGTTACCACTGGAACCCTTTACTAAGATCGGAGAGGAGGGAAATGATGAATGGAGATTTATGTACAGCAAAGAGATTTTTTCTTGTTTGTACTTTGGAGTTCGGTGTAACAAAGAAAGAGGAGGGAATGTGTCTGTGTTCTCTGCTCCTGCTGGCAAAGGGTGTTGGATTGTCTGTTCTGAGGATCAGAACCTTTTCCATGGATAATCCACAGGACTTGCTTCTTATTTGTGAAGCCCAGGTTTTCCTGCCTGCAGGGTGAATACACTGAATTGCAAGCTGCCTGCTGCTCACAGGTTAGCTTAGGTGGGAAGTCTTTGTGTCTCTGGTAGCATTACCAATTGTGCAAGGATTCTTTTGCCCTTGAGAAGTGGAACCACATGCTTTCCCTGTTGTAGGACCAAGGTTCAGCCTCCTGCTCACCATGCCTGGTGGGGCATTACTGTGCTGGAGAGCACACCAGCTGGGAGGTGATGCTCCTGGCCATGGTTTGCCCGGCGGGTCTCCTGTGCCCACAAGGACAGGCTGTTGTTCCAGACACCAGTGCAAACGCCTGCCCAAGAGGATACTACTGTCCCCAGGGAGACACTGTGAGTGAGTCTGCTTTGGTCCTTGGGATTGGGACGAGTTGGCCATGTAGTCATAGTCTGCACTGTGCTTTGTCTTGCTATGGGAGCCTTTCCCCGTAGTCTCTGAACTGGTTTCTGTACTCTTTTGCTGCTCACAGATCCTAGCAGTATTTGCCCTCTGCACAACTGTTGCTAATACTGGGATAACGTTTTCTGTGCACAGTCCAGAGCATTGGATCCCCATTGCGTTTTACCATCTTTTCAGCATTCACCCCAGATTCCTTGTGCCTCTGTGTCAGTGTTTGTTCCCAGTCATGTTACTATGGTAAAGATCCATTTTTCTATTTCATTTCAAGGGTAAGCCTTGTCCCAATGGGACCTATGGTGAGCGGATGGGTCTAAGCAGTGTTGCTGAATGCTTGCCCTGTCCCATGGGGAAGTACTGCTACAGAGATGGGATTGAGCCTCCAGGAATTCCTTACCCTGTAAGTAGAGCCCGGGTCCTCCTGATTTTTTTCCTCTCCAAAGGCTACAACTGTAAAAGGAGTGAGCTTAATGTGTGGTTTTTGTCTTTACTTAACCTTCTGCCTGTCAAAGCAGACTATGAAAGAGGGGACAGAGATCAGGAGCTGGTGCTGCCCTGTATCTAATGAGTTTGGGGATCTTTCAGGGTGATTGTTTTGTCTCTAGAAAGAATGAACTCTTCCAATATGAATAGCTGTTAAAAAAGAAGCGTCTTCCGCATGGGTGAATCTATGCTTTCATTTAGGAGCAAGAGGATAACTCTTATCCCAGTTCCAACCCTTTTTCCAAGTGTGGAAGAAGAGCATCTTCCCCATAATTGTATAGGCAACATGTGGGGCCTGTCTCAATGACAAGATTTTGCCTTCCAAACCCCTCACCTAGAATAATGATCCTACATGGTCTGAGTTTTACTGATAAGGCTGTGAATTCCCTCCCTCCCCTTCTTTTCCACCCCGTTTTCCTGCAATAAAAGATGCCAGGTTATTCAAACTATAGATTAAGCTTGGTTCTTTTGGAGTTGAATCTTAAGAAGTTCCTCTTCCCTACTCAGAAGAAGACAACCAAGCCATGCCTGAGTGTGTATTCTGCTTTCCAGACAGGGGATTGCCCACCTGGCTATCACTGCCCTCCAGGGACTGGATTCCCTTTCTCCTTCCCCTGCATGCCAGGCTTCTTCTGGGGTAATTCCAGCACAGAGGGTGAAGACCCTTGCACACCGTGTCCACCTGGGTACTACTGTGACTCTCCTGCCATGCTGGAGCCCAAAGCTTGCCCAGCAGTGAGTTGTTCTTTCTTAGTTACCTCATGGAAGAAGCTGGTATGTGGGGGTCAAATAGAAGAGCTTTAAGTGCTGTATTAAGCTGACTTTGATTTGCAGGGCTTTCACTGTGTGGAAGGCAGCTCTAAACCTGAACCGTGCCCTGAGGGGACGTACAGTAGCAAGAAGTGGCTATCTGGACCCTCGAAGTGCAGCCCATGTGCCCGTGGGCTCTACTGTGCTGCTCCAGGACAGACTGGGCCAAGTGGTCTCTGTAAGGCTGGATTCTACTGCCAGGGCAGAGCCCTCACTCCAGTAAGTCTTGTGGCAACTTCTCCTCCGTATCCAATTGTGCTCCAATGTGGGGGTTCTTTCCCCACTGTGGTGCTTTTTATTAAGTCGGTGACTTCAAGAGTCACAATTCTGTGCTGCTCACATAGTCATAGAGTCAGCTAAGTTGGAAAAGACCTTCAAGATCAAATCCCCAAGTTGATGGCATGAGGGCCACTTGCTGCCCTCAGAGGGAGTGCAGCCACGTCATATCTGTCGCTCTCAACACCAACATCCCCTGAACTAAAACCAAAAGTTGAGTGGATGTGAATTCCAGTAGGATTGCTGCTGCGAAAACATCCCTATTTATTCTTGTTGTGTTTACTGCATTTCCCTTAAGTAGGTATTGTCTGTGCTCTGCACAACTGAAGATGTCCCTGTTTTCCTGTCTTGCCTCGGGCCCAAGCCAGGGTGATGCTGTAAACACCTGAAGCCTGGTTCCTCCTTGTTTTGAATGATGCCTTTCCCAATTCCAGCTGCCCACAGATGGTGTGACAGGAGACGTGTGTCCTGCTGGGGCTTACTGCCCACCCGGCTGTCCCTCACCCATCCCCTGTCCTGCAGGGACTTACAGCAACCTCAGTGGGTTGAGGAGCCTCCAGGAGTGCTTGGACTGCCCACCTGGGTGAGTGTCCGTTCCAGAGAATATGGCTCAGCCCTGTCCCACTGCAAAGGGATTGTTCAGCCTTCAGCTCAGTTGCTCCAACAGCCCATCCTTACCTCACAGAGCAGCCCCCTCTGTTCCACGGCTCTGTTCCCATGTGCTGCCTGAGTTCTCCATGTGTCAGCAGATTTACAACAGGGGATTTAAGTTGACTGAGCTGCCCCCCAGCTTCTACTGCTCACTCGCTCTGTCAAGGCTCCCGTCAGTGATGCAGCATGGTTTCACCCAGCAGCTCCTGCTTAGACATCCTCCCTAATACTAATGTTATATCAGCAGACAGTATAATTCACCAGCCTGTTGCATTCCTTTTAATGACACCAAAATGATACCTGTGATTCTGAAGGCAAAGGAATGGATTGTGGTGGCTTTCCCCTCTCCATGAGTGTGCATTGAGTATGTGCAGCTTAAGGCCAGTGAGGGACGGTGACTTTCAGGTGTTGTAGGTCTCCATGAGGTGCAATACAAAGTGCTGAGAGAATCCCAATTCAAAGAACTATCCCTCTATTTTAGCTCTGTTTTCCCAGGAGGGGTAGGCAGGAAAACTGAGCAGGAGACTGCTCCAGAATTCCTGTTCTGTGCAGAAGCTGGAGGGAATGTCATCGGAGTGGCTTTATTAAGTACTTTGAGCCCAGAGCTGCAGAGCAGGTTTGAAGAAAGCCAACATTTGGGTGTTTGTATGGCCTTCAGTCACAAGTAGATGCAGGTGCTGCTCCCTGCTTGTAGTGGGGAGGATTCTTCCCAGGATACAGCTGCTGAATCTGAGGAGTTATGGTCCTTAAAAAACATGTGTGGGAAGTAACACGTATCCTCTGTAACTCCCTTTCAAGGCCCGTAAGCCAACAAGAAACAGGTCTCCAAGCTTCCAGGTAGACAGCAGGGATATTTTTGTACTGAGACTGTGTTATCCAGTGACAAACGGAACTCTTGTACCCAAGGTGTCTGGTTTTCCCCACATAGCCTGTATTGTGATGGGACAAATAACCACGCTCCCTCAGGACCCTGTGAAGCTGGCTACTTTTGCACAGGAGGTGCCAAAAGTGCTCTTCAGCAAGTGGTGATGGAAGGGCATTATTCCTTACCAGGAGCTTTCAAGCCAGAGCCATGTCCTCTTGGCAGCTTCCAGCCTGTAAGTCTGTTAGTATACACTGTGTAATGTACCTGGGGGGGGCATCAGAGCCCTTGGAAGCTGTCCAGGGTGGGAATAGAAACTCAGGAAGTGGTTGTAAGTGGTCAGCTTAAGAAAAGTGGACTTGGGGTTTCTCCTACATTGGGTAATCACCACCTCCTTTGCTTTTACCCTGCAACGAAAGAGCCCTGTGCAGAACTGAAAAGGCTTGGGTCAGAACATGAGGTCCATCAGTCCAGCACTGTTGTCTATAGCTCATTTGGCAGTTTCTCTTTAGTTTTCTTGCATAGTGCAAATGTAGAAGTGGCTGAGGAGGCTTCAGCCTAGCATGGGTGAGTTAACATGTGCCTGTGCGTACTAATACGGCTCTGTTAGATCAGGGCTGTGCTTGCCACTGCTTTAGTGGTGGAAGGTGCTCTTCAGATCCCATAGATCCGTTGCATTTGGACTGCAGTTCATTTGCTTCAGGGCGCTTATTCTGTAGTAGGGAGTTGGGAGAGCATGCAGAGTCCACTGATTGACGTGGCAAGCAGCAATACCCCACGTCTGCCAAGTGCTTTCTGTGTTCCCTCTTTAGGCTCGTGCTCAGGCTCTTTGTAGGGACTGTCCAGAGGGTACATTCTGCAGTGAGCCAGGCCTGGCTGCACCCCAGGATTGTCCCAAAGGCCATTTTTGCCTGGCTGGAAGTTCCTTCCCTCTCCCATGTCCAGTGGTAAGAGTCAAATGGGAACTTGGGTTTCAAGCAGTGATTTTCAGCAGGCTCCCAGCCCCTTGGCAGAGGACTTTCACTGCTTCTCTCCATGCAGGGAACCTACAGTGGTGTAGTCAGGGCAGGTTCTTGCAAGCCCTGCCCAGCAGGCATGTACTGCAGCAGGGCTGCTCTGACTGAGCCAGAAGGACATTGTCAGCCAGGATATTACTGCTGTCAAGGTTCCAGCACCTCCTCACCCGTGAGTACTGAATATCCCACATTGCTTCACGCCTTCTGGCACTACAAAAGCTTTTATAAACCACATTAAGGTAATTTTCGTTGCTTCAGATGGAGCTGCCAGCCGGGGATCTCTGCCCACAAGGACATTACTGCCCTGCTGGCACAGCCCACCCAAAAGAGATGCCATGTCCTGCTGGCACCTGTAATGCACAGAGAGGAGCCCCGGATGCCACTTGGTGCCTGCCTTGTGCCCCTGGGTTTTTCTGCAGCATGTCTGGCCAAGCTGCTCCCGAGGGACTTTGTGCACCAGGTGAGACAAAGCCAGAACTCCTTTAGCTTCTTGAAAATACACTCGGCTCTGGATCAGAGACAGGACTCAAATGTTTTCTGCTTTAAGGCTATTACTGCACAGGAAGGACAAAGACTGCAAAGCCAGAGGATGGGATCACTGGAGATCTCTGTCCTCGAGGACATTTCTGCCCTGCAGGCTCAGCAGCCCCTTCTCCCTGCCCCAGTGGGGAATACAGTAATGCAACAGGTCAGGAGCTGGGGCTTTGCAACTTGTCTGCGATGTGGGTGATGTAGACAGCACCAATCGTGTTACTTGTCTGCATCCAGGAGTGTCCTGAGAGCTGCTGGCCATTATCAGCATTCAGTATGGGGGGGAGTAAAGCAAGGGGTGGGGGGGTGTTGTTTTTTTCCTCATGTCACACAGGGAATGTATTTCACCCTGCAGACAGCTCATGCGTGAGGGTTGGAGCAGTAGGTGCGCAGGTAGCTGGTAAGCGGTTCCCTGGCCTTCCTTGCTGTTCTGCCTATGGTGAGATGCGGAGGTTACTGGCACTCCAGGGCTGGTGGAGCTAAGAAGCTGAATCAAACTCTCCTGGTTTGTGTTTGAGGGGCAGTTATAGCAGGAGGGCTTAGAGAACAACTTTATTTCCATTCCTGCTTCCTAAGGCAGAGGGAAGTTGTGTACATGCTGGTTTTCTTCCACTTCATTACATGGTTCCTTTTAATTCCTCTCTTTCCTTTACAGGTCAAGACAAATGCTTTCCTTGCCCTGCTGGCTTCCACTGCTCAAATGGACTGCGCCGTCGTTGTCCTCCTGGCTTCTATTGCCCTCAGAACACTGGAATCAGCTTTTATCCCTGTCCCCCTGGGACCTACAACCCCTCCTATGGACTCAGCCAGGCAGAGAGGTGTCAGCAGTGCCCTGCAGGTGAGGAAATCACTCTGTCAGTGTAGAGCAGTGTCTAAGAGGGTGATATCTCTGCATATCCCTTTTCCTAAGCCACTGATGCACATTTCACCTCTAGGGAATGCAAACATCAAAATACAGTCCAGGAGGTTCCTTATCCCACTGACAGTGTCCCAGTGAGCCACGGGTTTCCCTGAGGCTCTGCAGAAGGTTGGGTTACACTCAGGGTTTCCCAGAGGAGCATGATCTGGATTGGGATGTGGTTATGTCCCTGTTGTGCTGATGCCGAGGGACTGGCTCTCTCAGTCTTCCCTTCTGCCTCCGATGAGTGTGTGCAGCACAGCAGCTTTCCTGGCTTTTCTCCCTGTTAACCCATACTTGATGCTATTTTCCCTCTGTGGTCTTCCAGGGATGTTCTGTGGAGAATGGGGATTATCCTCTCCAAGTGGTCCATGTTGGCCCGGATTCTTCTGCACAGCAGGTATTGAATTTAGAGCTCACAGGCAAAAAGAGAAGTGAAAAAGAGTTCCCTTTAAGAATCAGGTTTTGTACATTCTCTACGTAATCTCTCCCGATTTTACTGCAGACAGTGCCAGGGTGCTCCTGAGGAATAAAGCAATGTGATGAGGTTATCATCAGTCCCATCATAAGTTTCTCTGGTTAGATACCTGCTTTCTGAGCCTACTTGAGGGACTTGGGGGAAAATGACAAGAAGTAGACTCAAGAAAGTCATTCCCATAGGGATTTGACTGTTGTGATCAAGTTTCCTGGCAGCTTGAAGCTGGTGTTTGCATAGAACAAGGGCTTGGATTTGTAGGGACAAAGGACTACATATAGGAAGATGGTGGCAACGTCGTTCAGTCCCCCTGCACCCTATTCATCAGCGCTGAATGTTCTCTGTGCTGCATGCTGTAACCGTGCTGCTGAGGATTGGTGCTTGATACCTCTCATGGAGCCACAGGTCCTGAGTTTGGGTGATTTCATAAGGATCCTGACATTTACTTTACTTCTAAGTTCTTCTGCGCTTGGAACTAGTAAGAAAAGTCTGAGTGAGAGCTGAAACCCACACAAATGCAGATTTCCTGGCGGCCTGGCTCTCTGGTTGCAACTGGTTTGGGCAGCTCATCCCTTCTTTGGGATCTCTTTCAGGTTAAGCGCAGAAGGCAGTCAGCTCTGCTGTGATCAGCATTCAGATCCATGCTCTGCAATGTGGATGGCCATCCCTATAGACGCTCTTACTGTTCCCATATAACTTAAATAGTTTCTGTACATACTGGCTCTTCAACAAACTGGGTTTAGCATGGAAGGTGGGCATTTGGGGTCACTTTTCATCCTGGTTGCAGCAGTGGGAACTCAGATGAGTTTATTCTCTTCTGGGTATGTTTTCCTGGCTATACACTGGACAGTGATGATACATGCCAGGGAGGAATTTTGTGAGCTATAGTTAAAGCTATATAGGGGTTTACATGCAATTGTGTTATGTGTGGTCATTGTCTCCTTCTCCCTGACATCCCAGCTTTTAGAGGAGTAGGTCTGTGGTGGACTAAGCCATCCAGATGGCTCCATCCACCCTGGTACTTGCTGTTAGTTATTCCATTCCACTACAGATTGGCCTAAGTAACAATCAGCTGCTCTCTTCTTTCAGCTGTGGAAATGTTTCTTTAGGCAGGGATAGCCACCTGTGTCATTCAGAACACCTTCGGTTTACCTTCCTCATGTAGGAGCAAGTGTCCCAGACCCTAATGGAGCCACAAACACGAGCACTGGTGGTCCATGCCCCCCTGGCCACTTCTGCCCACCTGGCACAAGCATCCCCCAGCAATGCCCTGTGGGCACTTACTCTGACAGGTAAGTAGTCTTCTTGGTTCTACTGATGCTCATTGGTGTTGTCCTTTTGTTTTTGGTTTCTACCTTAGTCCTTTAAGCAGCAAAGTACAACTCAGCAAGGCTCATTAGACACATATTTGCATTGATCATAAAAGCCTCATGGGTGCATTCACTTGTCCGGAGCTGTAGGTATCAGTGGTCACTGCTGAACTTGTGCTCCTGCCAGCAGAAAGCCTGCTTGTGTCCCTCACCAGGCTCTACAACAGGCATGACTCCAGCTGCACAGTGTGTCCATCTGGCTATTACTGCAGCTCTGCTGGCCTCATGGCACCCTCAGGACCCTGCTTAGCTGGCTACTACTGCTTGAGTGGAGCTTCCTCACCAGCACCACACGGTGAGCTGCCCTGGGTGAACATTGGTGTCTTCATCTGTGTGTGTCCAATGATTAGGGGGTTTGGCACTAGGCAGCTCCTGTTGTGATTGTAACGGACGTAGCCTTATTGCTCCTTGTCATTTTATTGTGTCTCAGAAACAAGAATTTCCAGGGAAGAGTTACAAATCTCTTATAGTCAATTCCATGTTCTCCAGAATTCCTGGTAGATGCGAAGCAGAGCGTTTAGAAAGCTGATCTGTTAAATATGATTTGTTGTGGCTTCACCTGTGAAGCAAGGAGGGAAGAGATGTGGTAACACAGCATTAAAGAATTCCAAAGCTGGGATACTGTGGCCATTCTTGTTACTGTGTTGATCTGTCTTCTGGGATCCCAGAGAAGACAACATGGGTTGCCCAGGGAAGTTGTGAATGCTCCATCACAGGCGGTGTTCAAGGCCAGGTTGGACAGAGCCTTGGGTGCCATGGTTTAGTGGGAGGTGAACCCTGCCCATGACAGGGGGTTGGAACTGGATGGGCTTAAGGTCCTTTCCAACCCTGACTATTCTATGATTCAATCTTTCTTGGCAGACCTTTGTTAGCATTGTCCTCCCTCAGCAGCTCCCTTTGCGGGCCATGTTTTCGTGCTTTCTATGCTCTAGGTATGTGGGAGAAAGGAGGTCATTGTCCTGTGAGCCACTTCTGCCCAGAAGGAAGCAGCTTTCCCTTGCCCTGCCTTGCAGGGACTTACAACAACCTCACCAGACAAGGCGCGTGCTTCCCTTGTGCTGCAGGCTACTACTGCCCAGAAAACACCACCAGCTACAGTACGAACCCTTGCCCAGCTGGCTTTTACTGCCCCACAGGTGAGGTGGGTCCAGGGGACAAAACAATCCATGGGCCAAGAAATTGTCTCTGTGGACCGAAGGTTTAAGTGTCAGTCTGGTTCTTCACAGAAAGAACCCCCAACCCTGGAAAGTACAGATATGGCGGCTGTTTGAGCATTGAAGGCAAACCAAACAGCACTTTCTGCTTGGCCATGAAGGGCAAGCTGTGCACTGTGAAGGTCAGCAGTGACATAAACTGGCAAAGGTGACCTCGAACCGTAGGATGCCTCATGAAGTGATACAGCAGGATTGGCAGCCAAGATAGTGTTTATAGTCCATAAAAGCTATTTGCTCTTTTTATTCCAAAGGAACCAGGTTTGCTACTGAGTTCCCCTGTCCGCGGGGCTACTATAACCCTGATCCCATGACACAGAGCTTGGATAGCTGCTTGCCCTGTCCTCCTGGGCACTACTGTGGGAGGGAGAACTTGACAGCTGCCTCAGGCATGTGTGATGCAGGTGAGACTGGATCTCTGCAGCTCTTGCATTGCCCAGCACTTGGGGACAGCATAGTTTTGGGAGGCTGATGCTTGTGTCCTGCGGCAAACCCATCCAAGATGGGTTATTCATGAGAATTCCTGGGGCTCTGTCGTTGCTAGAGCTTCTCAGTCGTGTTTTTTTGTTCTCAGGTTGGTTTTGCATCTCAGCTGCTTGGACCTCACGGCCTTTTGATCTGGATAACTACACCAATGCCAACTGCCTCTGTCCAGCCACTGCCACTGGAGGGAAGTGCACAGCTGGTTTCTATTGCCCCAAAGGAAGCCCAGAGCCACTCCCTTGTCCTCCAGGGTTTTACTGCAATGCCTCAGGTTTGTGTTTGGAGAACAGGAGTGATCTGGTTTGAGGGGAGATAAAATAAAGGCATTGTGTGGGCAGGGAAACGTTTGTTATTTCAGAGCTCATTAGAGGACCCTAAAGCTAGTTTTGTTTCTGGGTAGAAAACAGGGTTTTGGCCAGAATTTGCTGTGTGTCTTCAAGTGAGTCACTGCCTCCATGGCCATCTTCAGAGGACCAGTGGGAACACAGGTCGCTATAGGTTCATAGACACAGAGTATCAGGGTCTCCTGTCAGAATTCCCTCTATTCTGTGCACCTGCAGAGCCTGCAAATCCTGGGATACAGACAAAACGCTGCTTCATTTTCTCTTGCCCCTTTTCTCTCCTTTCTGTATTCCTTCCATGGGTTAAACAGGAGCTGATTTTATCCTGGTATTTCTGTAGAGCTGTGGTGGTGCTTGTGAGATGCCTTTGGTGTCTTCCGGAGGGATGCTTCGAGTGGCTGCTTTCCTGCTTCCCTTCCTTTATCTTAGTACTTTGAGTGCCATTATCCCCTCTGTCTTCCAGGTCTGTCTGTGCCCAATGGGGAATGTACTGCTGGCTTTTACTGTAAAGCTGGGGCAACAGTCCCGAACCCAACAGATGGTGTGACTGGGAATGTCTGCCCGGGGGGCACTTACTGCAGTAGGTATCCGGCATCCATCAGGACTAAAAATGTCAGGTTACATAATGTCTGAAATACAGAAAATTTCCTGTCATGCCGCGTCTGAAACACTGGGGGTCATTTTGGGGGGGTAGTGGCCAACTTGCTGGGGCCTGGAGGCTCTGATTCTTCCCCTGGTCTCCCCCCGGGCTGTTCTTTGAAAGTGTGGAGTGATAGATTTGTCTCAACACCTAAACTCCTCCATCTTTGGATTGTAATCAGCTGCACCTCATTTTCCCTTGTTGAACGAAGCTGCTAATGTCAGCCCTCTCCCGTGCAGCACTATTTGAGCTCTGCATGAAAAACGTGGCTTCCCTGATCCTGTTTCCATGCTGCTGCACACTCATCCAGGACCTGAACACAGCAACGACCTCCTTCATCTTTCACTGCTCGTTCCTCTCTGTCTTGCTTCTGTTCTCGCAGCTGCAGCATCAGCAGTACCCAGGCTCTGCCCTGCTGGCACCTTTTCCAGCCTCCAGGGGAGGAGAATGCTTTCTGAGTGCCAGCCTTGCCCCTCTGGCTTCTATTGTGAGGAACCTGGCCTCACTGCCCCGACCGGAGAGTGCTGGGAAGGTAAATCATGGATAAACAGATTGAGAGTCTCTGGGCAAGTGCTCAAAGGAAAGTGTATTCGCGTGAATTGGACAGGTTCAAATGAATGCGTGAGTCAGTGGTTTAGGGAGGAAAAGCCATTCCCCTGCTGGGAGATCTGCCAGAAGTCAAGAAGGTGCTGTAGGCTGGGCAGGCATCCAGAAAACAGGAGTTCCAATTGGTATTCCATGCATCATACAAGAGATGGCTGCTTACTGTCGACTCCTGCGCCTTCCTATGGGTGCAGGTTTAGAGACTTGCTGCTTATCTTGGTAGTTTCCCTCTCTTGACTTGGAGAAGAGCAAGTTCTGGCTTTGTGTGAAAAGGCCACTGGGGTTTAAAGCAGTTCAGATGCGTGTACCTGGGAGAACCCATTCTCTGCTAATGATCAGCACCTCAATAGCTACTGTCTCCTAGTAACTATCTCCTAATGCAGCTTTCTTTCCTCTGCAGGCTATTACTGTGACAGCCAGCAGGGGCCAGTTATTGATTTTACCCTTTACCCATGCCCACGAGGGTTTTACTGCCCAGCAGGAACAAACAGCAGCACTCAGTACAGCTGCCCTGCGGGAACCTTTGGACCAAGGCAAAGACTGAAAGCAATCACGGAATGCCAGATGTGCCCATCAGGAAAGTACTGTGAATTCTCTGGGCTTGCTGCTCCAACAGGTATATTGCTGCTCTCCTGAGTATATTCAGTGTTGTTAGAGTCATGGCAGGGGCTGATGGGCTGGTGTTAGGACTCTGGGGTGCTGACCTCGGCTTGGGTGAACTATCCCATTTGCTGGTCAAGAACTTCCTGATATCTTTCAATAGATTCATGTATTTTGTATCAGTTATTCTGTTTTCTAGGAGATTGTGCTGAGGGGTTTTGGTGCAAAAGTGGTGCCCGAATAAGGACCCCCCAAGACGGAGAATCAGGACTGCCTTGTCCTCCTGGTCATTATTGTCCTGAAGGTAGAGTGCTTTGCTAAAGCAGAGCTGTTCATCACTCACAGAAAGCATGAGGTGGTGTTTCCTCACTCCAGAGCAATGTATTTTGCCAGGTGCCCCACTTCCATTGCAGTGCCCTCCTGGCACATTGGCTGGTGGTGAAGGCAGCAGGAGCTTGCAGGAGTGCCAGCCTTGCCCTGGGGGGTATTACTGCAATAGCTCAGGGCAGAGAGCCCCCTCAGGACCCTGCAGCCCAGGGTGAGTAGAAAAGCACACACATTTGCATGCTGTGTTGTAAGAAGAGGAGGTCTACAAGGGCTCTTCTTAGCCTTGTGGAAATGAAGGATGTTTTCCTGCCTGCAGGTACTACTGCATCTCTGGGGCCCGGTCCTCAGCTCCCACTGATGGCCTCTCAGGAGCTCCGTGTCCAATCAATCACTTCTGCCCTCTCAGATCCAGCAGTCCAGCTCCATGCCCCCCTGGCTCCTACATGCCACACACCCATGGAGAGGCATGCCATGCTTGCCCAGAGGGGGAATACTGTGTCCCTGGTGAGAAATCACAGCCCTGTCCCCAAGGTGAGTTAATGTCCTCCTTAAATGTGTAGCTTGCCTTCAGCGTTCCAAAGGCTGCTGATTCTGGTCTCTTCTTTCTTTTCCAGGGTATTTCTGTCCCAAGGGCACAGCTCTTCCTTTTACTTGTCCAGCAGGGTCCTATAACCCTTCACCAAGGCAAGGCAGCTGCCTCCCCTGTCCTGAAGGGTAAGGGTGAGACAGTGAGTCCCCTGCAGGTGTGAGTCCCTTACTCGCACATTTTAGGTGTGAGTAAGGGACTATGAGAAATCATTGCTTATCCAGTCATCATGGAGAGCTGTGTGGTAGGAAAAGGAGTTCCCTGACCGCTGAAAAGCACTTGTCTCTGTGAGGGAGCAGAGCTGTGTTTAACCACACTACAGTTGATTGTGGGACCAGGCAGAGTCCTAAATCCAGGTACAACTACACTGGAATTTAGATGAGGAAGTGGTTTGGAGCAAGGAAACCACTAGCACCGTAAACCTTTTCCATGTCTAACGTAAGAGACTGTTCCCTTGGCAACAAGCCTGTTGATGGGGGAAGAGGATCTTGGGTAGCACCTGCTGCTGAGTGTGGCTTTTTCCTGTGGGGATTCATCTCCAATTACTGCCTGGATTTGACCTTGATTAACTTTTACAAGTTGATGAACCACAGCATGGATGTGTTGCGACTCAAGTTAAGGAAATTACGTCTCTGTGGCTTTTGCAATTATGCCATCAATTTGGCAGAGGAGGAAACAACTCAAAATGTAGTAAAAGATGCATAAGTAGGTCCGTTGTGGTCAATGCCCCACGTTAGACTAGCTAGTCCCACCACTAAGTTGTTTTTCAGGTGTTTGTGGATAGAATGTTGCAAGAAAATGTCTTATTTCTTCTCTTTTTTTTAATGTCTCTTTGCACTAGGTTCTTCTGCCCCCCAAATTCCTCTTCCTTTATGGAGAATGAATGTCCAGCTGGCTACTACTGCCCTCCAGGTACTGCTTCTGCCACTCAGTTCCCATGTCCAAAGGGGACTTACAACCCCCAAACTGGAAGCAGCCTGAAGTCTCACTGCACCCCCTGTGACCCAGGCAAGCAGCAAATAAGGACATCTCAATATGACAGGAGAATGCATGAAAATTGGGAATGTTCTTGAGCTTCAGGGATGACTTGTGTAGCTTGCTCTCTGGAGCATCTGGGGTGTGTTCCTGTCCCTACTAATGGCATTGCATTGCTTTCTCAGGGCACTACTGTGCACTTGTGGGGCAGTCCCATGTTACAGGACCTTGTCTGGCCGGGTTCTACTGCAAAGGAGGTGTTTCTATTCCAACACCTACAGATGGTCTTCTGGGGAACGCATGCCCAAAGGGCACCTACTGTCCTATGGGGTCTGCCTTTCCACAGCCGTGTCCTCCTGGTTACTACAGCAACTCAACTGGGAATACTGGGATCGAGGACTGTCTCCTATGCGATGCAGGTACAATATCAAGAGAAGGGATGAATGAAATTCTAGCCAAGCACCAGCATTTCTAGGGCTCCTGAGACACTTTGTGGTTCCAGAGCAGGCAATCACGAACAACTGCTTTCTTGGAGAGAGATACAGGACAGATCATAGAGGGACCCAATGTGCACTGCGAGCTTCCCTTTCCACCTTTTCTCTAGGTGGTTTTGCGCTTGAAGATCATACAGCCGTAGAATCACAGAATGGTTTGGGTTGGAAAGGGCCTGAAGATCATCCAGTTCCAACCACTTGTAGATGATACAAGGAGTGCTGTTTGTTCAGGCATGTATGATCTGTACTTGCAGCTATTCTCAGAGACAGCATCTCCAGGAGAATAGATGTTGGTGCCACCAAATGTGATGCTTCAGTGATTATTTCCTCATTGCATACTTGCTGTTTGTCTGTCTCGTGTGACCAATATCATTATGGTCCTTTTGTGGTCCCTCTTCATTTCAGGATATTTCTGTGATGGCACTGGACTTGTTTCTCCAACTGGATTATGCGAGGCTGGGTTTTACTGCAGTGGAGGAGCCGTTTCTCCTAAGCCTCCCAGGGTAAGCTGTGCTTGTACTGTGAATAGTGTAAAATATATCTGTGGAACTGAAGACCATAAAGTCACCTTAGTGCTTCTGCCCCTGATTGAACTGTCCCTTAACTACATTATGTTGTGTATTGGGTGCATCTTTGCATCTGGTTTCTTGATAGCAAAAGGGGCAGTTGGCCTTCTTTCAGCTTTTACATCTAAGAGCTGACCAAAAAGAACTCTGTATTTGCATACTGGTGCTGCAAAGCAGAGTGGAATGCTGTGTCAGGTTAGAATTCCAGAGGTTAGGAGCGCATGAGTTTGATGAGAACACTGCATCTGTCAGCCCTCTTCCTAGGCAAAATACAATGAGAATCTTTAAGGTGATAACTCAGCAAACACTGGGTTATGCCCCAGGTCTCTGCAGACTAGGAATGATGAGAGGGTGGTGCCATCTTCCAAATGGCCATCCCAGCAAGACTTGTTATGGACACAACAGTGATCCTTCCTTTTGGAAAAGGAATAGGCGTGCAGCCCGAGGGATGAGCACAGGACTTTGTACTCCATGTCTCGTTCTCATCAGCATAAGAATCTTACCTAAATCACTTTGCAAGGGCCACCCCTGAGCTGGTAGACTTGTAACTGGGGTGTTCTTCTTGCAAGACAACGGTCAGAGGAGGACCATGTCCACCGGGACATTACTGTGCGGTGGGGAGCAGCAGAGCGCAGCCGTGCCCTGCGGGGAGCTACAGCCCATCCTGGAGCATGGCACAGTGTTTGGAGTGCCCAGAAGGCTTTTACTGCACGTCTGCTTCCACAAACTACACAGACTGCCCTGCAGGTGGGTCTGGTCGTTCTACCCACTCATCCTGGGACAGTTTGGAATTGGATAACCTGGGATTAGCAGATGCCCCGACAGCTATTTGGAGTGGGTTTGTCCTTGGACTTGGTTGCATGATGCAGCAGATGGGCAGATCAATGCCTTTGATCAAAGCACTTAAGCTCTTTGGGATTCAGCTCCTGTCTGAACAAGGAAAATGGTAAATAGAGCATCAGCTTTGACCTTTATCATACACTTTAAAAGTGAGAAGCTTGAGATCAGTCCTTCTCAGATGAACAGAATGCTGTGTCTAGGTTGGTGATTCTTCAGCACGTGTTAACCTTTATGAAACCTCTCTCTTCTTTCCTAGGTCACTATTGCCCCAGGAATACAGAATTTGCCACGCAGTATCCCTGTCCCCCTGGAACCTACAGCGAAGCTTTAAATATCAGGGATACTTCCAAGTGCCAGCTGTGTCCTCCTGGAAGGGTCTGTTCCAAGCCAGGTCTAACAAGACCAGATGGACTGTGCACGCCTGGATGGTTTTGTCCACCTGGATCCACATCAAGCAAACCAGTGTTTCTTGGCAATCATTCTGGTACAAAGGGGAATGGTAGAGCATGATGGCTGTTATTATTGGGAAGGTGGCATTACGGAGTCACCTGCAGGGTCCAGCCAGTTCAGCGTGGGTTACTTTCCTGTTTCTTTTCCTTCGTTCAGTGCTCCGGATCTGTTTTCCTGAGCTGTTTAAGTACTCTCAATTCTTCTGTTTCAGCTCAGTCTATGTCTTTTCCATTAGCAGGCATGGCAGCTCCAGCTTCTGGATCTCTTGGCTTGTGCCAAGCAGGAACCTTTTGTCCTGCTGGGTCCTTTCTTCCTCTTCCCTGCACCCCAGGTAGGAGAAGCCTCTTTGCTTCCTGTAAAAATGGGGTTTTGCTCACGTGTGCTGTTCTCCCTTTTGCCAAGAGCAGTAGGCAATCCCAGTCTGTGCTGGGACTGGTTCTGAGCTCCTTTAGACTACAGCCTTGCTTCTGCCCCTGCATCAGGTTCATACTGTGCAGGAGCAGAGCTCTCGGCTCCATCAGGTCCCTGTGAGGCTGGCTTCTACTGCACAGGGGGCTCAACGCTCCCAAACCCCATGGATGGAGCAGGAGGGAACGTTTGTCCTCAAGGCCACTTCTGTCCTGTGGGGAGTTCTTCTCCATCTCCTTGTCCTCCAGGTAGGTTTGATGGCAGCTGCTGCATGCTACCATTTCTCTTCCCAGTGCACTGCTGAGCCTGAGGCTGTACCATTGTCCTGCAGCCCCTTTATTTCCCCAGGGGACAGCTGCTATCAGCGCAAAGCTCAGCCTCTAATCCAACGTTGTTGTATTGGGAACAGCAGTCCTAGATGTGCACTCAGAAAGTAGTTGCAAAACTGTCTCAGGAGCCCCAGCCTGTGGCATACATGATGCTGAAGGAGAGGTCACACAGCCCAGCACACCACTGCCACCCTCCCTGCACATCAAGAGCTGTCCTTTAACATCACCATTCATGAGACAGATGATTAAGTTGAAGGAGAAAGACTCTGGAATGTTTGTTTCTTTGCTGTTACATTAAACAAGTGGCTGCACTGCTCAGTCCAGACCAGAAATAAAGAGGAATTCAGCTCAGCCAGCACTCAGGACCAGCCCTGTCATCTACTCTCCGAAGGGACTGTACTCCCTTTGGATTCCTTCCTTGCCAGCATCCTCTTGGCATCTTCTGCAAGAGGTTTCTGGGGCAGGTGTAGTTAGTTACTGTGTGAGCAGCTCCTGCTTCTCTCCTTTAGTTTAGGACGACACAAGGATGTGCTTTTGATGGCTTTTTCTTTCCAGGCTCCTTTTTGAATCATGATGGGGGCCAGTCAGCACAGGATTGCCAGGCCTGCTCCCCAGGGTGGTTCTGCTCTCAGCATGGCCTGAGGTCCCCAGAGGGCTTGTGTAGAGAAGGATGGTTTTGCCCAGAGGGCTCTGTGTCAGCCCAGCATTCAGGTAGGAAATCTTTGGGTCGCTCTTTGCCTACAGGAGTCACAGTGCTTAAAATCTGATCTTAGTTATGCTTTCAAGTCACGTTTAGAGATGACTGGTTCTTTAGATTAAAACATGATTGCAACACAGGTTTAGTGGAGTGTGAATTGTGTGCAAATATAGGAGGAAAAATAGGGGATCTTACCAAGGCAAAAGCCAAGCTGAAAACAATATCCAAGAGGAGTTTATTCCACGGGATATTTTCACCTTTGTTAGAAAGAGCAAGAAAATGCGTAAGCAGTTCTCTATTCTCCCTTTCATAAGAGTGATATAAGCATAAGTGTAACTCACACTCTGATAGATTTAAAACATCCACGGGGCTCTGAAGAGGAAATTATTGGACCATGTGGCGATGCAGAATGGCTTTATAAAGATTTTATTTCATATTAAATCTTCCAGTTCTAGGTGTGTGGTGATGCTTCCTCTCGTGGCACTATACAGCTGTTCAGCGCATAAGCAGAGCAGCGACATTAGAAGTGTGTTTCTTTCTTTGTTCCTAGTCCATTTGTGTCCTGTGGGTCACTATTGCCCCACTGGCAGCCCAGAGCCCATACCCTGTCCCTCTGGAAAATACCAGGATCAGGCTGGGAAAAGCCAGTGTGAAACATGCCCAGCAGGAATGTAAGTAAAGAGGATTCTCTCCTTCCTCTTGATGCTTTCCTTAGGAATTAGCATGTGCATTTCCCTCTGCCTTAGACTGCTCTGTGTGTTGTATCCCTTGATAAACATGGCTGGTTTTCTTGTTTCTGTTATCTTACCACCTTTCCCTTTATTGTGTCACTGTCCTGTACCACAGTCTGTGAACCGTAGAGAACCCATCCTGGGAGCTCTGTCTGCTGGGATGGACAAAAAGCTCCTGAGAGGGCGCATCTTAGTCCTTCATTTGCTTCCTTCCGTGTAGTTGACTTTCCTTTCATTGTGGAGTCTTAGACTGTCACTGTTGTGCCCAAGTTTCTTGGCCTCTGGCAGGACAGAGGGAAGCGCATGGCCTGAGGGAAGACTTGGGCTTTTTTGGGCAGGTTCTGTGCCCCAAAAGCCCATCCAGGTGATCTCCAGGAGAACTTCCCGCATGGTGTGGTCAAAGCGGTGGAATGCGCAGCAGGATACTACTGCCTGCCAGGAACAAAAGCTGGCAATCAATACCCGTGCCCAGAGGGCACCTACAGCAACCAAACTGGGCTGGAAAATCCCAGGGAATGCAAGCCTTGTCCTGGAGGCATGTTTTGTGCCAGTGCAGGTAGGAATCACCTATGGATTAAACAGAATCCTAGGCTGGTTTGTGTGGAGCAGAGCCAGAAAGTTTCTCCAGTGGGTGCTCTTCTGTGCGCAGTTTATGTGACTTTGAAGTGGCATTTGCAGTGATCCCTGGGACCCCTTGAGTAGAGATTCTTTGTGATCATGTCCAAGCTTTGCACAGTCTCTTGTAAGCTGAATGAAAGAGGCAGATTAAGGTGCATCTGGTTAAGCAAAGATGATGAACCCACAAACCAAGCAGCTTGGGTTCTAGGACTCGTTAGTTTCTGGTTGCTTCTTAGTGGATAGACCAAGCAGCCCCGTCGGTGAAGATGAGCTAGAAAGCTCTTTAGGCCTTTAGCTACCTGGTAAGTGAATACGGAGACCCCGGATTGAGGTTTCTAAGGGGCCAGCAGACTCTGCAATCATTGTGCTGTCCAGGCTTGGCTGGGTTGTTTAGTCCAGAAGCTGCGATTTACATCATACCACTGGCTTATGTTTTATGCTCCTTGCCTTTAGGACTCTCGTCCCCCAGTGGTCCTTGTTTGCCCGGGTATTACTGCACGTCAGAGGCCCGAGTCCCCAATCCTGTCCATGATGAGGCAGGCAGCCTTTGCCCGGCAGGACATTACTGCCCACCAGGCAGCAGCAAGCCAGAGCCATGTCCCGCTGGCACCTTTCTACCTCAGGCTGGGATGGTTTATGGTAACGCCTGCGTGCCCTGCCCTGCGGGGAGGTTCTGCCAAGGAGAAGGCCTGGCCAGTGTTTCTGGTATGTACTGCGTGCCTCTGACGTCTTTCTTGCCTCCCAGGATTGGGTGTCTTGATGTTCTCTGCTTGCTCAAACCTAATGCAGGAGCTTTTCCTTGCAGGACCGTGTTACGCTGGCTATTTCTGCCACCACGGAGCCACGCAGCCAGATCAGGAGCACTGCCCCCCTGGCTCCTACTGTCCTGAAGGCTCTGAATCCCCAATCCCTTGCAGCCCCGGGAGCTTCAACTCTGACGGTGGGAAATGGCAGCCTGCAGACTGTCAGCCCTGCCCAGCTGGGTACTTCTGCAGTGGTTAGTTACACATTGTGAGCCAAGATAGACACCCACTACAGCTCTATTGTTATAAGCTGATGCTTAGCAGGTTCAGGAGAAGAAACTTGGTTAGTGCCACACATCATCTTCAGTTAGCAGCAGTTCCTGCAGGATGTGCACCAATACAAATGCCCCAAGTCATTTGTCTTCCAAAACTCGTGTTGGGATCTCGGTAGCAGTCTCAGGTCACCCATAACACTTCTTGCTTGTTATCACACCTTTCTCCCTTGGCTCAGCCACCTCTTCTAGATGTCTGTTATGTCTTTGGCCTGAGGAAAACAAAACAGTTCAGCAAATGGGCACTTGGCGCTGGCTAACAGCCAGGGTCTCTGCAGCTTCCCAGATGTTCTCACCATCTGGCTGTACAAGGTGTTTGCGTGCTCCCCACCCAGCACTGCAGTGCCTGTGGTCACGCTGACAGTAAGAGCTTCACCCATCACCTTCTTCTTTGAGACAGAGAGGCTTTGACTTTCTCAGGTGAGGAGTTGAAGCAACAGGAAGGAAGTGACTTGACTGAGGTAACACAAAGCTTGTAGCAGAGCTGGAACCGCAACTGAGAGCGTTAGTCACAGCTGAGCATTGAATTGGAAGCCTGTGTTCAACCAGGCAGATAATTCAGAGCTTACTTTCCTGTACAATAAGATGTCCTTTGTCTGAGGCTGAACTTCAGAGAATTGGTGCTTTCTGATATGTCTTACAGGTGTATGATGGAGGAGATGGTGATTTCAGGAGCTAAGGGTTTCCATTGTCTTTGAGCTGGCAAAGGAAAAGGAAGGGCTTTGCTTTTGTCCTTGCAGAGCTGGGCAAAACCAATTCTGAAGGACCATGTTCTGCAGGCTCCAACTGCACCCCTGCCCAGACTTCTGCTACCCCCATCACTGCCCACGGGGCTTCTGCTGCCTGGTGGGATCTGCATTTCCTATACCCTGTGAGAATGGGACACAGCAGTCACAGGAGAGGAGGGACTTTGTGACCTCTGCCCAGCAGGACTCTCCTGTGAGGAGTGCGAAGGGGAGGCTGTGTGTTGTGGTAAAGGGGTTTCCATGTCATTAAGGACTTGAGTCTTCTGTTAGTGGCACGGACAATAAAAGGGATTCTGGATGCTGCCTTTCTTCTGTTAAGGGTCTGCTAAGTCAGTGTGGGTCGGACTGGACATGCAGCGCAGCAGTTTCTGCCAAGAATGGAAGGCAAAACCCATTTCCAAGCCCATGGGGTTGTTGGGTGAACAAGTAGGCTGAAGCCAAATCTTTCTCCTGTTTTGGGAAAGAAACTCCATGGCCAGGAAAATACCAGTTATGAAGCTCTCACTGTGTGACTGCTCATGCATGCAACAAGATGAACCACACAGAATGGGGCTGCACAGCTCCCTAGATGGGATTGTGCTCCTAAAGCCACAGGCAGCTCCTGTCACCTCTGTAGTATGCCCTGAGCAAGGCGCTGTGCTTGTATCCTAGGTTCTGGAGCACACACTCCTGAGGTGTGTCCTGCTGGGTACTTCTGCCTGCCCGGTACCAACTCTAGTTTGGAGCACCCATGTCCAAAGGGCACCTTTGGCCCCAGGAGTGGTGCCACCAACGAGTCTGACTGTGAGCCCTGCCCCGCAGGTGAGCAGGGACTTGGCACAAGCAACCCAGGGGCATACATGGGAAGAAGGATGAGGAAACTTCTCCCTTCATGCTATTGACTCCTCCACTGATCTCTGTGCAGGCCCTCACACTCAGATTGCTTTTCTGCTCCTTGCAGGCATGTATTGCTCAGCACCAGGCCTGTCACAGCCATCTGGATTTTGCTATTCAGGTTATCATTGTGCCAAGGGAGCCATCAGCCCAGCCCCATTCAAGCACAGGGTGAGTGAGTGCCAGGCAGCAGCACAGTAAACCCAGTGACATGGGGACCTGTAGCTTCTGGTGCAATGTTTTCCAAGTATTACTGTTCCCTATGGGGTTGCTTATGCCTTTTACTGCTGCCCTTGAGAGCTCCTCAGATGCAGTGACATGCTGCTGCTCTTGATGTCTGCTGAAATATGTTGCTGCCCACAAATAAACTCTGCTCAGACCCCTGTGTAGCTTGCACTGGAGTGTCCTGTCTAATTCCTCCTCCAGGAGATGACACAGGGACAGGATAGCCACATCTCAGCAGCCAGTGCCAGCTGTGGTCTTTGTTGAGTTCCAGTAGCAGCAGACTTGTAGGACCTCAACATCATGGACATGGAGCTGTTGGAGCAAGTCCAGAGGAGGCCATGAGGATGAGCAGGGTCTGGAGCATCCTCCTGTATGGAGGCAGGCTGAGAACACTGGGGCTGTTCAGCCTGGAGAAGAGAAGCTGTGGGGAGACCTCAGAGCAGCTTCCAGTGTCTGAAGGGGGCTGCAAGGATGCTGGAGAGGGACTCTGCATCAGGGACTGTAGTGATAGGACAAGGGGTGATGGGTTCAAACTGAAACAGGGAAAGTTTGGGATAGATACAAGGCAGAAGTTCTTTACTGTGTGGATGGTGATGGGCAGGCACAGGGTGCCCAGAGAAGCTGTGGCTGCCCCATCCCTGGCAGTGTTCAAGGCCAGGTTGGACACAGGGGCTTGGAGCACCCTGCTCCAGTGGAAGGTGTCCCTGCCCGTGGCAGGGGTTGGAACTGGGTGAGCTTTAAGGTCCCTTCTAACCCAAACCAATCTGGGATATTGTGACTCTGCTCCTCTGTTCCCTTTCCAGAACCTGTGTCTGTAGCACGTGGTGCCACGTCTCTCAGTAACCCTTCTCTCCTCTGTTTTATTGATACAGGTGGAATCTTCTAGCCTTGGGCTGCCTGGGAATGACATCTGTCCTGCAGGGCACTTCTGCCCCAGTGGTACCGAATATCCCGTGCCCTGTCCTCCTGGCTCCCTCTCCAGCATGGTGGGGCTGGAGGCAGAGGAGCAGTGCCAGCCCTGCCCAGCTGGACGCTACTGCAGTGGGGCAGGACTGTCTGATCCAGCCCAGACCTTGCTGTGTAGCGCAGGGTACGGGCAGACACTTCCCAGGGCAAAAGAGTTGGGTTTGCCTTAGAATCTTTGCAGTTATTGCACTGGTTTTAGCACAATGGAAAAAACCTGGATTTTCAAGGGGTGTTTCTTATGCAACCTGCTCTAGTGGAGGGTGTTCCTGTTTACTGCCCGTGGTTGGAACTGGATGAGCTTTGAAGGTCCCTTCCAACCCAAACCATTCCATGATTCTACTGTGGTACTCTTGGCTCTTGATCATTGCCTCCCACATCTGTTGCTTCAGAACAGGGCTGTGAGCTCATTGTTTCAGGTCTGAATTCTCTCTCTACAGGTACGTTTGCCTGGAAGGAAACTCTGCTCCCTGCCCTTCTGATGGGATTCATGGCTACAGATGTCCCAGCGGCTTCTACTGTCCTGCAGGCACTGTGCTAGAGCTGCCCTGCGAGCCTGGCACATTCAGCCCCGTGCCTGGCTCTAGTGCCTGCCTGCCTTGCCCTGCTGGTATGGCCTGCAGCAGTGCAGCCACTGTTGAGCCACTGAGCTGCCCCCGAGGTGAGCAACAGGAGTGTGCAGCAACGGGAAGAGGTACTGATGCCTGCACAACTCCTGGCGCTGGCTCGCTCCAGGGGATGGGGTGTTTGCCCTTGGAGCAAATTCAATGTGTCCACCTCTTCTCCTTTCTCTTTTGAGCAGTGCCTCACTCCCCTCTCCCAATGTACAGGTTACTACTGCCCGGTTCAGACTGCTGTCCCCCTGCCATGCCCCGAGGGGACACTGAACACTGTGGAGGGGGCATTGGCCCGCAGTGCCTGCAAGCCGTGCCCAGTGGGGAGGTACTGCAGAGGAGATGCCAACTGGGAGCCCGATGGTGAGTTTGGTTCAGAGCGGACGCCTACCACAGGGGGTTGGAGAGTCAGGGCTGAAGGATGTGGGGAAGCAGAAAAGGGAGTGAAGGCTACTGGAGGGCACTCCCTGCCCTCTGTCTGTGCCTATCAGTCATTTCTGGTTTGTTCTTTGAGCTGAGCATTTGGTTTGGATGTTGCTTTCATGTTACTGCATCACTTCCCTTATCCCCCTTCGGTTTTTCCACTTTCTCGTTCTATGTTTTTAACTCCTTTCTTGCTCTTTTCTGTCCTCCAAAATCCTTCCCTTCCCATTTAAGCACAGAGCAGGTGTCGCTGGGCCAGAAGCAATTTTGGGGGCATGACAAGGAGAGTCACAGCTCTTCCCACACAAAACAGAATGTGGGGAGCCAGTTAGAGAAGTGAGGAGAGCAGACAAATGCCAGACGGGGTCAGTGCGGGTCAGGAAGGGAAGTGATAGAGGCCAGAGATGGATGGGAAGGAGGGAAGGCAAAAGCAAGTGGCCCAGGGTATCAGCAGTGATAAAACAGGTTCTTGTGGGGGCTTGAGGAGGTGCTACCTCACCGACTGCTGTGCCGTGGGCTGGTGACTGCCGCCCTCTCTGTCCCCCGTGGCAGGTCTGTGTTCAGCTGGCTACTACTGTGAAGGAGGAGCCACTGATGCCATTCCACGTGGGACACCTGCATTCCCACTCAGTGGGCCCTGCCCGCTTGGGCACTATTGTCCAGAGGGCACCCATTTCCCAGTTGCCTGCCCTGCTGGGACCCTGAACAACGCCACGGGTGAGTGTGGCTTCACCCACAGGGCTCTCCTGTGGTCCACAGGCAGCCAGGCCTGATGGTGACGATGTGTAATCAGTCCAAAGCAGCGCTGGCAATGCTGTGGCAGCACTGGGTGTGCTTTCATCTCCCTGCTGGCCTTGACTTTTGGGTTGCTCCCAGGTGGTGCCTCTCCGGAGAGCTGTGTGCCGTGCTACCCTGGCTCCTTCTGTGCTGGCTTTGGCTTGAGCTCTCCAACGGGACCTTGTGCTGAGGGGTTTTACTGCCCAGTGAACTCCAGCTCCGTCAGCCCCACAGCTTTCCTCTGCCCTAAGGTACTGCTCAGTGGGAGGTGGGTCTCAGCTCTGGGCAGGAGGTTTCGTTTCCCACAGTGGGGAAAGGCCATGGAATTGTTGATTACATCCCCACAGAACGCTGCTTGCGCAGTTCTGGGGCCCCCCTTTGCACGGATCCTATCTCCATGCAATCCCCTTCCCCCTGTCATTGCCAGGGTCACTTCTGCAGCTCCGGGACACCCCACCCAACGCCGTGCCCTGATGGGGAGTACCAGCCAGCCACGGGCTCTGCAGCCTGCATCCCGTGCCAGAGAGGATTCTACTGCCAGGAGCTGGTGGCAGGAGACCCCAAGCGCTGCCCCCCACATTCCTACTGTCCCACAGGTACACTGGAACTTGCACGCCAAGGATCCCAATGTTGTGGCTTCGCTGTGACCCAAACCCAGTGTGTATCGTCCTGTAAGCCGGGTGATGGGAAGTGGCAATGAGCAAATGTGGTGTAGTTGGCCTCTTGCTTCCTGGGAGTCAGCTCATCTGTTGTAGAGTCTCGTCAGAGCACAACAGGGGTTTTATTGTCTCCGTGGGCTCCCTTCCAGGCACACGGGTTCCTCTCACGTGTCCTGAAGGCACCTTCACTCCTGCAAATATGACTGGTCTGTGGAATGAGAAGGAATGCCTGCCTTGCTTACCTGGTCACTACTGCAGGTTAGGATCCATCTCGATCTGGCACCTTTCCTCTCCGTTTTAAGCAGTTTGGCATCTTGTTTTGTGCTGATAAGTCAATGCCAGATTCCTCCCAGCTCTCTACCATACCTCTCTCATTCAAAGAAAAGAAACAGAAGCTTAGACACAGCTTTTGGGTACAGAGGTGTTGGCTCTGTGAATTCTGGGGGTACCTCAAAGCAGTCTGATACGTCTGAAAGAGATAGCAGGTAGTGTTTGTGAAAGCATGAAAGTAATGCAGGAATTCCAGCCCAGTGGAAGGTCATCCACAACTACATCTAAAGCACTTTGCCCAGGCTCATGGAATTTGAACTGAGAACTGCCTGGTTCAAGCTATCTGCATGGTTCTGTAAGTGGAAAAATGGGTCTGCTTTCTCTCTCTCATGTCAGCATAAGAAGGTCTTTTTCATTGCCAAGTCCATTGCATCTCTTCCTGCACCAAATCCTCACATTTAGCAGTAGGTCCTGCAAAAACTCTTCACTGTCCTCTCTGCTCCAGGCATGGGCGGCTGGAGGGGAAATGTGCTGCTGGATACTTCTGCCTTGCTGGGAGCTCCCAATCCACTCCCCAGGGCCACAGCTTCTCCTGGCGCTTGCTGACAGGGTGCCACTGGGGGCAGGAGTGTGCAGGGCCGTGTCCTGCAGGTAAGTGAGGATCTCAGTAGCGTAAGTGTAGAACAGTGACTTGCTGGAGAGCATCTGTTATCGTGCAGAATATATTGCGATCCCTCTGTGAAGCTGTCATTGCTCATTGGTTGCCTATGGTTTTACACCTTTTGAACAAAGAGGTGTGCCTGACCTAAAGGCTGCCTTGAGTTTATAGTTCTAGACTGCTACTGCAGTTGTTTCGGCTCTCTAAATGCACAGCAGCATCCCCCCAGCTGTGTCAGTGTTCATCCTACAAAAACAGGAGGCTCTTGCTGAGCCATTTTTGCCATTGGAGGGCTTTCAGATCTTATTTTCATCTCCTTCCTATCCATTTCTGTAGGTTTCTACTGCCTGGAGGGATCTGAGGTACCAACACCATGTCCTGTGAATACCATTAGAGATGTTCCAGGAGCTGCGAAGAGAGAAGACTGCCTCCCCTGTCCACCAGGCCACTGGTGCAAAGCAGGTAGGAGCTTGGAGATGAACAGTGAGGGGAGGGAATGGACATTGGTTTTGAGGAGAGTTTGTACCCCTGAGTTTGGTGATGACTTTGGAAAGCTGGCCTAGGAGAAAGCCTAGAAGACCAGACACTGCAATGGGGAACAGTCCCTGCAGCAGGCACACTCTCTAGTGAGGAGTTCTAGTGACTGCAGAGAAAGAAGGCCCTGAGCACTTAATACAGTGTGCTGTTCCAGCAAACGCTGGAAATGTGGAAAGCCTGAAACCACAACCAGGCTCCAAACATGTCAGAGGGGATTGGCTTGTGAAGGTGGATTATACACATCTGTGCAGGAGTTCAGGAAGGACCTGGAGAGGGCAGAGAAGAAAAGTGTTCCAATTACAATGCAAAGTTGACTGCTTAAAGCCCTGCTTTCTGCTTGCTAGGGGATTCAGAGGCCTATGCATGCCCATCAGGACACTATTGCTTCGGAGGCAATGGCAGTGAGCATGGCAGTCTCCTGGCTCCTCAGAAATGCCCTCCACAAACCTACCGCAAGCTCCCAGGAGCTCAGAGCCTGACAGATTGCCAACCATGTCCTCCCGGCTACCACTGCCCGTTGCCAGGTGAGTGCCAGGTGAAAACCAGCCTTTTCCTACCTCTGGAGCTGGTTACAGAATTCCCTGAGATGGAATAGCGCTCAGAGCCCTTCTCTAAACCCCCTCATGGCCCTTTCTTCATTCCTTTCTCTTCCTAACAGGTTTGACCAGGTTTGAGGATTATCCTTGCCCCCCTGGATACTGGTGCCCAGGTAAAGGGGATGCTTTCCTTTGTCCAGCTGGCACTTCCAGGATCCAGCCTGGTGCAAGATCATTGGAAGAGTGTGATCCCTGCTCACCTGGATACTTCTGCCCAGATCCAGCAGAGACAGGGTTGCCTAACACCCAGGGAGTACCTTGTAAACCTGGCTATGAGTGCCCAGCAGGTGACATGTCCGTGCTCCTGTTTTCTTTATTTCCAGCTATTTCTGGCTGCAGTCAATCACTGTTTACCCTTTTCTCCACCAGGTTCAGTAAATCCAAAGCCTTGCAGGCCTGGCCTGTACTGTGCTGCTCACACAGCTGTGCCTTCCGTGTGCCCTGCTGGGTATTACTGTCCTGAAGGATCATCAACATACAGTAGCCCTGAGCAGCTGTGAGTACCTGGTGTGTTCTGTGCGGGCAGCTTTAACTTCCCAAGGACTGAATGTTGTGAAATGTGCCTGTGACAAAGCCCATCTGAATGCTTCAACCATGGACTTTGTGCACTGTGCAGAAGCAAAGGTACCTCTGGAATAGATAACAGTCATGCATTTGGTGGCTGCGAAGGCTGAGTAGGGTGATTTGTGATTTCTACTCGTCAGCCTGAGCCTGGAACCAGATGAAAACCACTTTTAGTTTTGCCCTCAGTTAGCACGGGCCATGGAATCCAGAAATCCAAATGCTTCCAGACACTCTTCCTTCTTCCCTCCTCGTTTTGCATTCCAGGTGTGTGTTCCCCTACTACTGCCCCCCAGGCAGTGCCCATCCACTGCCTTGTGAAGGAGGGTACATGGCCCTCAGCTTGCCTGGTCCAAGGGATTCACCGGAGAAGTTCTGCAGGATCTGTGATGCAGGCACCTACCGCAGTGACCCCCTCATCATGTCACCCTGCCAGCCCTGCCCTGCAGGCTTCATATGCCCACAAGGTAAAAGGAGTTGCCACCGAGGAGGGGGGCAAGAAATAGCAGAAAATGCGGGCAAAGCTCTGGTCCTCCGCAGTTATAAACCCTGGTGTGGGCTGTCACATCCCTTTGTGGAGCATTTATTGTGGTAGGTTGTTATGTGTGAGGGGAAATGAGTCCGGAGTGGTTTGGAGATCCATGTCCTGTCTCCCAGAGGATGACCCCTCCGGCCCTTGTGAACTGTGCTCTCCCTAATTCTGTGGCTTAGCTGAGAGGTTCAGAGTTAATGTATTTCCAGAGGAGTGAGCCTAAGGGCTCAAAGTCTGTGACAGCCCCTGCTGCTTGCAGCCTGAGGGGTTGGGATGCAGGGGGAACAGCTTGCTATGGAAAACCTGTTGGCTGGTGTCCTATGTGAAGTTCACTGATGTGTGTCGAGCTCCCATGGAGGAGATCTTGTCTGCTCACTCTTGCCACTGGATTTGTCCAATGAAAGAGCCAAGACAAAGAAATGAAGATTTGTGTTTTAATATCAGTGAATTAAATTGAATGTTTATGAACTTTAAATATACCTACCTACGCTAAATCCTGGGCAGTGTCCCAGGCCGAGCTGGACAGAGCCTTGGGTGCCGTGGTTTAGTGTGAGGTGTCCCTGCCCATGGCAGGGGGTTGGAACTGGATGAGCTTAAGGTCCTTTCCAACCCAAACCAATCTGTGATGCTATGGCAGAGAGGTGTGGATATGTACAATGGGAATAAGTGGCCTCTGCCTATCTCTTGGCACTTGCTTCAGTCCCTACGCGGTGTCTGTCTCCAGGCAGTGAGAGTTACCACAGGAAGCCTTGTCCCAGTGGCCACTACTGCCCTCCCGGGGCATCTGCCCCTCTGCCCTGTCCTGCGGGGACCCACAGGAGCAGCAGCTTTGCAAAGCACGTAGAGGATTGCCAGGCCTGTCCTGCTGGCACCTTCAGTCACCTCCCTGCCCAGGCTGCCTGCTTCCCCTGCGGCAGCTCTTCCTCCTCTCAACCTGGTGAGTCGCTGCGTGCGAGTGAAACTGTCGCCTCTGTTGAGACACCAGAAAGGAAATGGCCCAGAAATGTGATTCCCCGCGTTGTGGTTCCGTGATGGACCACAGGTCCTGGGATCCTCATGGTGCTGTTGGTGCCACCAACTGCTCTGCCTCTGTCCCACCCACACGGAGAATTCCATTTCCAAAGCTTCTTTTTCTCTTGCACTCTGTTAGCCAAGGGGATTTGTCTCCTTCAGAGGAGGAGATGAGCAGCCCTACTAATTCTTGTTCTGTCATTGCTTTGAAAACATTGGAGTTTGACCAAGAGTAATTTTGCCCTGCACTGGGGAGCTTGCATTAAGTGTTGGTGTGCCAAAATTGGGCACTGAACCATATCCACCTTGGGAAAAGGCTAGAAAACTGGAAGGTAGGTGGCAAACGCCTTACTGCATGTACTGCGGTGGATTTGAGGCACAAGAGAGGGCCTGGCAGCATTGACTGACTGCGTCCTTACCCTACCCCAGTGGCTCAATGTACAAGTGACTGGAGTGTTTGTCAGTGTGCCACTGCTGCTCTTCTCTAAGGTGCAACCAGCTGTACCTGCCACGGGCTGAACCGGGCTTTCCAGCAGTCGGATGCCTCCTGCATCTGCCAGGCAGGTTACGTTTACTATGATGAGAGAGGCAAGATGGACCCTGACAGCAACAGCGATCAGGATTGCCGGCCCCAGGTAAAGCCTGGCTTCAGAACAGAGCTGTTGTGTGATACGAAGGGGAGGGAGAGTGATTCGGTGCTTCAGGCCCTGTCTCAAAGTGTGTGCATGCAATCCGAGTTCAGTCCTCTGGGCTGCTGCAGGCACAAGTCCTTTAGCTGCTTTGGTTGACCATTCCTTGTAGGGTAATGGCACTTGTCTTTGCCAAATCCGTAAGAGATGGAGGCAAAGAGTGCTTCTTCCATGCTGTGGCAATGGGGAGCAGCACAGTGTCACAGGCAAATGACAGATGCAGGAATTAAAGCTTCCGCATTATTCCTATGGAGTCTTTCATCAGCCCTGCTTGAGGAGTTTGGATGGAACACCATGGTCTCTCTTCCACGTTTTCCAAGTGGTCTTTATCAGCCCTTGTGGGATTACCTTTACTGGAATGTCAGCAGCTTGCAGGGGGAGGAAGAGGATTTGGGGGGTGCTGCCTCAGTGGGAGCTGCTCAGGCGTTCCTCACTGGTGAGTGTTACTCTTCCAGGTGGATGAGCTCTGTGCTCCAGGAGAGGTCCGGCTCGCAGCCACACGCCAGTGCGTGCTTCCCGAGCAGTACGATTGCTCCCCTGCTTGCGGGCCCGCGGGAGGAGAAGTGAACGCAGAGCTGGGCATGTAAGTGCCATCCAGAAGCACCTCACAGTGAGTCCTGAGTGGCTTTACTGATCCCATCAGGGCATCCCGAGGGAGGTGTTATGGGCAGAGACACCGGAATGACACTGAGTGACAAGGTGAGGGCGAGCAGAGCTCATGTTCTGTTCTCTGAGGTAGACCTTTTCCATGTGCCTCAGGTTGAGGAAATCAATCCTCATTCCCCCCCACCTTTAATGCCAACTAAACCACTAGTTTGATGCCAACTAAGCCACTAGTTTGATGCCAACTGAACCACTAGTTTGATGCCAACTAAGCCACTAGTTTGATGCCAACTGAACCACTAGTTTGATGCCAACTAAGCCACTAGTTTGATGCCAACTGAACCACTAGTTTGATGCCAACTGAACCACTAGTTTGATGCCAACTAAGCCACTAGTTTGATGCCAACTAAGCCACTAGTTTGATGCCAACTAAGCCACTAGTTTGATGCCAACTAAGCCACTAGTTTGATGCCAACTGAACCACTAGTTTGATGCCAACTGAACCACTAGTTTGATGCCAACTAAGCCACTAGTTTGATGCCAACTAAGCCACTAGTTTGATGCCAACTAAGCCACTAGTTTGATGCCAACTAAGCCACTAGTTTGATGCCAACTAAGCCACTAGTTTGATGCCAACTAAGCCACTAGTTTGATGCCAACTAAGCCACTAGTTTGATGCCAACTAAGCCACTAGTTTGATGCCAACTAAGCCACTAGTTTGATGCCAACTGAACCACTAGTTTGATGCCAACTGAACCACTAGTTTGATGCCAACTAAGCCACTAGTTTGATGCCAACTAAGCCACTAGTTTGATGCCAACTAAGCCACTAGTTTGATGCCAACTGAACCACTAGTTTGATGCCAACTAAGCCACTAGTTTGATGCCAACTAAGCCACTAGTTTGATGCCAACTAAGCCACTAGTTTGATGCCAACTAAGCCACTAGTTTGATGCCAGCTAAAAGCTAGTTCTTGTCAAATTATACTTCTAACCCTTTTGTGGAGGAACTTCTGTATTGCAGAATCTCCTCCTGACATGGACTGCACAGAAATGAGGTGTGTTACAGTTAAACTCTATTTCTTTCAACCATTGACTGAAAGCAGAACTTTAGGGAGGGATGCATAACACTGCCACAGGACTGAGCTTGATCTCTGTTAGATACCTGTTAGGGAGTGGGGTATTACATTTTGGCCTTTCACAGGCACTGCAATAGCAGACAGTGCTGGGTGAGATGGTCTGTGAGCTCGCTCCATCCCGGTTTCCATGGACATAGTGTAGATTGTGAGATACTGGGGTCAGCCTGACCTTCAGAGTGTTGTAGCTGTTTGCCCAGGGATCAGAAGTGATCAAGACCTTTTGTGCTCTGCACAGATGTCACTGCAAGCAGTACGTCTCTGCTGAGGAGCTGTGTGACCAACTGTGTCTGCTGAGAGCCCCACGGATCTCCTTGGGGTTTGGCATCAATAGAGAGCTGCTGCTGAGGATGAATGGAAGAGAAGTGTGGGTAAGTGTGAGGTTACACAAGGGTGGAAAGCTGCGAGTAAAGAGGAGAGGCTCTCACTGCTCAGGTTGTCGCACTGCTGAGAAATGGCAGCTTCTGAAGGATTGGGGCAAGCCCTCCATAGAGCCGTCTGGTGCAAGTGGCACTGATCACAACCCAAGCTCAAATCAGTGACAACTGTTCCATCTGCTTTTAACAGGAAGTGGCAAACGTTCTGGGCCCAGATGAACACGTGCAGAAAAGCCAGCAGGTGCATTTGGTTCTGTTCAGTCCCACTGGAGTGCTGGGTTTCATTGCCTCCAGCATAGATGTTGTGGAGGCGTTTCTCACAGGTAAGGCTTGAGGGTGACCCAAAGTTCCAGACAAAGCCATTCATTTCCTTCCAAGTTGGCACAGAGGGAATTTATTGTCCGAGTTGTTTACAAAGTTGGGAGAGATCTTGTTCTCTGTGGGAGTAACCAGTGGTGACCTGCTCTGGCTCTCTGGGAACAGGTCAAATACAGGCTGTAGAATGATTCTGGCCTTCCAAGAAGCTAGAAGGAAACTCTGCTCAAAGGCAGGTCTGTTGCTGGCTCCTAACTCCAGTTGCTTCTCATTTATGGTGGTGTGGCTGAGAGCAGAATTTGACCTCGTGAGCTGTCATTGCCCACAGGCACAAAGAAAGAGTTTTTTGTTTCCAAGAGATGCCCATTCTGCAGAATTCCTTCTGGTTTGTCCTCTTGCCCATGCCAGGACAATTCTCATCACATCCGCTGCTACAGAAAGGTCGTCAAATCCAGAGGGCTTCCTCCACAGATACCCACACCTTGCCCCTCGTTCCTAACCCAATAGTATGCCTGGAAGCAGGAGACACGATCCTTTTCCAGCTCAGCATCGATTCCCACAGTGAGTGTTTTTGGGTCTCTGTGGTCTTTGTGTCCAGAGCAATGACTCCACATCTGGGAGCACTGCCTGCATGAGCACATTCCTTCACCTCCCTGTCTCTCCTGCCTTCTGGGGACTCCAGAGCTTCAGTCTAGTGACTTACATGGTGCTTTTTCACTTTCTGACTGGATCTCTATAGAATAAAGATATCATTTGTCCTCTATTAGACAGCAGAAGTTGTTGTTGGGCAGTGATGCACACCTCAAAGGAGTTGGCCCTGCATGGCCCCATAAGAGAAATGCAGCTCCATAGTTCTTTGCCAGGCCAGTATCAACTGTCCTGGCTGAAGTGAGTCACTGTTGCTGACACTGCGCTGAACCATTCCAGATCGTGCATCCAGCCATTACCCTATCTATCAGAAGCAGCATCTCTATAACAGCAACCCAAGCTGGGATTTTGGAGCCTTCCGAAGGCTGGACCACCTCATCCAGGAGACTCACCTCAACATCTCCTGGTAATGCCTGCTGTGGTTAACATACACGTGTCATGGGCTGGACTTGGGAGTGAGTGTGTCACGGTCTCAGTGAGCAGTGAAAATGCCAGCTTGGTGTGTTCATGTATTTAACTGTCAGCACAACTGGAGGCTAAAGAAAGCTTGGATCAACCTTCCTTCCTTTTCTTCCTTACTTCTCCCTTCCAGGTTTGCCCATGTTTTCCTGGAGTCTGGGACATACGTTTTCAGGGATAGGACCATTCAGGAGCACTTCCTGATCGTGACTGTGAATGAAGCAAACGTGGGTTGTGACCCCCGAGATGTGTCCTTCCAGCCCTCTTCTCTGTTCCAGCTGGCCAGACATGGAGTTCTGAAGCAACAGGACCTGAACTTGGCTCCTAACTGGGCTACTATCACAGGTACAGCCAAAACACTGTGAGAGAGCAAAGGAGCAGTTGTGCTTCTCCCCACTCTCTGCTTGAAGAATTCAAGTGAGGGCTTTGTTTCCCTGGGCTTGAAGGCAGAAAGTGCCAGAGTGTTTCAGTGCTAAACTCAGTTGAGATGAAAGGCATCATTTAAAAGGTCACTCGAGGCTGAACACAAGAACAGTTGAGGTCTTTCCTCAAAGCTGTGCCTCTGTAAGTGCTGTGCACATACCAGTGCCGTGTCCATCAGTGAGAGGACAGTAAAGCAATAGAAGTGAAAGTGTGGCTTGCATCCTCCTTGCCATCCCTCTTGGCTTTCTCAGCAGTCCTCATTGTTCTGGGCTCCCTAATTGTGGTGCTGGCAACCCTGGCTGTAGTGCTCCAGCCTGCTGTGCCCATCGTCAGCCCCCTGAAGGGTTGGAAGCCACAATGGAGGAGCCTGGGCGAGCCACACATCCCGCCAGAGTACATCCTCCTTAAAGACAGGTAAACCCCCTTTGCATGGGAGCTATCAGGACACCCTGATAGTACAAAAGCATGTCCTGTTGCATTACTCTCAGTCCCTGAGAGTAATCTTCTGTCGTTCCCTTTAGCCTTCAGTTCTATCAAACAGTCGGTCCTCGTGCTTCTGGAGAAGATGCTGGCTTAGAAGAGAAGGGAGCTGTGAGTAATGCAGGTGAAGTGCTGGGCCAGCTTACTGCCCATCGTATCGTCTTCTGTTAACTCTTTAGTATGATGCTTTCATACCTGCTCACCAAGGTCACACAGGCACTTCGGCTGCCCTGTACTCACATGTGCACATTCACACACACCACACACTTCCATTCCAGGTTCATTTGATCTCCTCAGATGGGGACTGTAACCTCTCATGGAATGGGTCAGTGTTTTATTCCTTAGGAAGGCAAGTGGCCAGCCCTCTTTGCCTTGTTTGCCTTCGGGAGATAAACCTCATCTCGGGAATTTCAGGATGTTGCCAGGATACAGTAAAATCCAGAGCGCAGCCGATGGTGATGCTGAGACCAGAGGAGCAGAAACCTTGAGTTAGGAGGTGATAGAAACACTCTCATCCTCCCCATCGCTAAGGAACAGGACCTTCTCTTAAGTCTCTTGCCCCTTCCACTTTCTCCCTTCACGTTAAGCCATGCTGTTGCCTCCTATGGACAGGCAGTGCCCCTTATGGGAAATAAAAGCCTTGTGGCCACTCACCAAACACTTTGTGTTTCAGAAGAGCATTTGACACGGAGGTTGCTGGAGGATTTCAGTGTTCGCACCCTCTACGATAAGCTGGAAGATCAGAACTTGCACCTGGCATCTCAGCTGGCCAAGCACCGGATGGATGTGCTGGTGTTCTACAATGGAGTCAGCCAGCAGATCCAGAGTCTCATGGTCAGTGTGGAAACAACTGAGGGAAGGGAGTCTTGCACCTGTGACGTTTGTAAGATAAATGGTTCCCCGCGGTGGCAGTTTGCTCCTTTCAGTCCCTTCTTTTGGCACAACACAGTCATGCCGATTTCTGGGTTTATACAAGCAGCAGAACGGGTAGACTGGGATGTGCAGAGTTGAACGCTGCTGCTCTCTGTAAGCAGGACGTGCTGTGGGCACTGGACTCTGAAGACCTGAAAAAGGCTCGTGAGCACAAACCTGCAGAGAGGAGCAGGGCAACAGCGTGTGCTGAACAATGTGATGGATGCTGTGGTCACGACTTCCAAGCAGGTGAGAGAGCCAAAGTGCAGAGCAAGAGAGCAGCAGTGTCAGGGAGCATCAGTGGGTGGCACAGTACATGATGTGGACAGTGATGGCTCATACACATGAGAGGACATCCCACGTGGTGCTGTAGTTCTGTGGGAGCTCTGTAAGAGCTGACAGCCTGTCTTCATGTGAGTTCATTGAGAAGCCAGGCACAGCTTAGGAGCAGGTAAGCACAGAGCTCTTTGGAAATGCTACAGCACGAGGCAGCTTGGAGTCACCATGTGGCATGTCCAAAGGTTCCTGCTCTTGGTTTTGCTCTGGGGATCGTTGCAGTTCTTCATGTGGCTCTGTAGGAGTCCACTGAAGGTGCCTGTTTGTTCATTAGGTGCTCCATGGCAAGAGGCAACAGAGCTAATGAAAGCTCTGGAGATGCTGCTGGGGAACGCTCTGTACAGGAATGCGTCCCTGAAGCAGGCCATGGAGCAGAAGGTCCAAGGGCAGGATGTGGTGGCAGTTGTGCCCTCACCAGACAGCCTGGCCAATGAAGGTAGATCAGGAGGAATGGAAGGGCAGGTGAGTTGCAGGTGTCTTGTTGGGCCATGGCTCACCTTTCTGCTAGCTTTGCCACTTGCCCATTTCTTTAACCCTTGGGCCCTTTTTACCCCACAGGATCATGAACTGCCTCAGCAGTGGGAGTTCTTCAGTGGGAAAGATGCTTTTTTCAGCTTCCCTGGACACGAAGAACACGGTAAGGGCGATGACTGTCCTGGGTTTGGCTGGAGTAGAGTGAGTGCTCTTCCTAGTGCTGTGCTTTGAATGTAGTGTGAGAATAACGCTGGTAGCACACCGATGGTTCAGTTGTTGCTCCGTGTCAAGAACGTCTCAGTGTTCCATGCCCTGCCAGTGAGGAGGGGTGCAAGAAGCCAGGAGGTAGCAGAGCCAGAACCTGAACTAGCCCAAGGGATATTCCATACCGTGGAACATCATGCTCAGGATAGAAACTGGGGGGAGTTGGCCAGGATGGGCTGATCACTGCCGGGGGCGGGGCTGGGCATCGGTCACCAGGTGCTGAGCAGTTGTACTGTGCATCACTTCCTCCCTTGAGTGTCATTTCTCATGTGTGTTGTAGACCCCAGCCATGAAGAGCCTCTTCTTCCCTTAGGCTCAAAAGTGCCCCTGTTTTCTTCAGATTTAGATGTCCAGTTGGCTTACCTGAGTGAGTTGGAGGTGGAGAGCCTGATAGCAGCTTCTCCCCTTGCCAAGACTCTGTGTGAGATCAAGCAAGCCCTGGTGAACCTGCAGCAACCTTCAGACTGGTAATGCAGGTAACACACCTTGCTCTGCACTGCACTGTTTCCCTGTAGCGGATAGGATGTAAGGTTACAGAATGGGAGAGAAGTTGTCTCTCCCGTTGGGAAAAGCCACACACAAATATCTGCTGTTGAGCTGCAGGTCATTAACGAGAAGTCACCTTTGATTAGCCCAAAGTGCTCGATTAATTCACATGCGCACACTGGTTTCATTTGCTCTGTCACCAGGAATTTCATGTCTTAGAGCTTTTTCTGTTCATCACAATCTGGGAACACCCAAAATTAGGGTGAATTGCTTAGGGAGCAGTTCATCACCAAGGCAGCAGGTTCTCTCCATGCTTTATAGCAGCATGCACTGTGCCAATAGAGCCCAAGTCAGCGTAGTGCTTAGAGCCAGTTCCTTGGCCGCTGGACCAGGCTGCCTTATGGTGGCAGAGCTGTCCCCCGGTGCTGTCCCTGGAATTTGCACACTGCTTTTGGATTGCCATACACAGATGGCACCCACCAGACCAGCATGGGGAGCTCGCCCTCTCCTGGGCCCTTCTCTTGGGTCACAGAGGGATGAAGCTTTGCTGCTGGAAGTAAAGAGGAGCTGCATTGCCCAGAGAATTGAAGAGGCAGAAACAGGACTTCATCTTCTGCAGAGCAGAACAGCCACCAGCTCCTTTGCTTGAGGAACCTGGACCTTGGCAACTGCTAAAGGTGGATTACGGGAGTGTGTAGCTTAGAGCTACCACGCTTCTGCCTGGCATCCCTGCACTGCCTCAATACACTCACATTCATCTCAGCAAGGGCTGCTGGCACACACCTGGAAGGTCTCTGCAGATGTTAGGATTTGAGGAGAGAGAACACTTAAACTATTCCCTCTATGGTGACTGCAGGGATGGGGGAGCTGCCAGTGTCAGCTTCACACAGGGCGCTGGGGGAGTCCTGGCTCTTATGGAATGGGAGGGATTGATACTCCAGCCCGCTAAGCACTTGGAGCTTGAGGTTTCTTCCTGAAAGAACTGCTGTGAATGTAGCTGGATTTGGGATTTACCTTTATGAAATCACTGCATGGACAGCCCTGCTGCTTCCTGCACATGCCGGTAGTGTTTTCCCTGTTGTTTATTCCCTGTCATCCTTCCAGGATGCAGCATCTGAGGAACAGCCTCATCCCAGGACCCGGGTCCACAGCTCCCAGGCAGATTTGATGGGGTTTTGCCTCCTTACGGCTCCACTTCTCTAGTTTGTCTTTTATCTTGTGGTGTTTCGCATGTGGAAGCTTCTATTAAAAGCCTGTTCACTAACCTTGTGGCTGGTGGGTGATTTACTAGCCCCCTCCAACCCCTCACCCAGGGTTTGCCTCCTCCCTGACCCCAAGGAGCAAGCAGGTCCTGCCTGGAGGAGTTATTTACACAGAGGACAAATTATGAGGTTTATTTCATATAAATTATGTCTCTGAGCAGACAGCGTTCAACTTATTGCACTGGAGCACATCTGCGATATGGAGCTACAAGACATCGTAACAGAGGTTTGTATTACTCGGTGTAGCACTTCAGACCGGGCTCAAGAGGCACTCAACGGGGGAAAACACCAAAGCCACCACCAGTATTTGCCAGTATGGATTGGGTTTTTCTTCCTATGCACCAGCACTATGTATACCATCACTCCTCATCCTCCCTCAACTGGTCTAAAAGAAATCCAAAAGCAGCTCAAAGGAACTAAAGCCTTCAACCCCCCCAAAAAAGCACAGCAGGTCCTTGCAGCATGAACAATACAAAGCTCTGGCTTCAGCTTCCCTGTGAGGGAGCCTGTGCCACCTCAACCAGAATGAAGGAATCCAGGAGAAGGGCTTTTGCTGAATAAAAGGAATTTTACCCCCCTCCAGAACCATTCCCCTCACGCTGGCATCCCTTCATTGTGGGAAGGATGAGTTGGGAACGGGGTAAAGCATGTTCTTCTTGGACATCTGCAACAGCCATTGGTGGGGTTTAGGCCTTCATGAGTGCTGCGACCACGGCCTTGGCGTTAAGGCTTCGCAGATCACAGTAGGTCTGCCCAGTACCAACGAAAACGATGGGCTTGCTCGTGATGTAGGTCATGGAGATGGCAGCGCCGACCTGCCAAGGACAGCAAGCACTATCAGCCACTCTGCCTCCTCGTTCTTCACTCAGCACATCACTGAATTGGGTTGCAGTGCAAGAGGAAGGCAAGAGATGGCATCCAAGACAGCACCAAAGCACCCTGCATCCATCACTTCCTGCCTCTCCAGTGGGAAGCTCCACGTGGAGATGTCTCAACAGCCTCCTTACCTTGTCATCGATGGTATCAAACTTGGTGAGGACAATCCCGTCAATGAGCTGTGGTGTCTGGGCCATGGAGTGATCAGCCAGGGCCTTGTTGAACTTGACCTGAGGGACAAAAAGGATACAAGAAACTCATTTATGGCGCTGCCAGTGTCCAAATGCCTGATAAAACCCACAGAAGCAGAGTTTTCCCCCCGTAATCATAGACAGGTTTGGGCTGGAAAGGACCTTAAGATTATTGAGTTCCAACCCCCTGCCATGGGCATAAACATTTTCCATTAGAGCAATTTGCTCCAAGCCCTGTCCTACCTGGCCTTTAACACTGCCAGGGATGGGGCAGCCACAGCTTCTTTGGGTACCCAGTCCCAGCACCTCAGCACCCTCACAGGGAAGAACTTCTCCTTATATCTAACCTGAACTTCCCCTATTTCAGTTTGAACCTGTTACCCATGGTACTATCACTACAGTCCCTGATGAAGAGGATGCTGGAGTCCCCTCCAGCACCCTTGTAGCTCCCTTCAGATGCCGGAAGCATAATAACGATACTGTATCTTCCAGGACCCAACGCCTGGTCCCTCACCAGCTGATCCACCGCCTCGTTTCCCACCAGCGCTTCCCCAACGAACAGGACCAGGTCAGGAGTGTTGACAGCGATCAGTTTGGCCAACGCCGTCATCAGGGGCGCGTTGTCCTGCATGCGGCCCGCCGTGTCCACCAGGACCACATCAAAGCCCTGGTTCCGAGCTGGGGAAGATGAAGAAGAGGCACCAGTGAGCAGATGTTCCCCCAAAACAACGCCTCCCACCACCAGTTCTTGGCATGTACCATAAGCAATGGCCTCCATGGCAATCCCGGCAGCGTCCTTGCCATAGCCCTTCTCGTAGAGCTGCACCATGGTGCGCCCACCGTGGCTCTCCGGAGGGTGCAACGCGTTGAGGCGCCGGGTGTGGGTGCGGAGCTGCTCCACCGCTCCTGCCCGGAACGTGTCACAGGCAGCAATGAGGACGCTGAAACCGTTCTCAATGAGCCAGAACGAGATCTGCAGCGGCAAGGAGATGGGGAAGAAATGCCTGTTAGCAACGCCAGCCTCACCTCCTCAGCCAGACCTCCTCACCAGGAGCACCGTGCCCAACCTTGGCCAAGTTGGTGGACTTCCCAACACCGTTGACGCCACAGAAGGTGACCACGTAGGGTCGGCGGTGGCGCTGGGCATCCATGACATCCCGGAGGACATCCACCCGGCGCTGGGGCTGCAGGATCTGGACCAGAGCCTCCTGCAGGGCCTGCTTCACTGTCGAGGTCACCGCTGGGAAGGAGGAGGTGGAATGAGAGCCCGGCACACCCGGGAATGCTCCTGAGCCCCACACCATGAGCAGAAGGTCTCACGGCCACTTACTGGTGAACGTTCCCATCACCTTCCCTTCCAGTTTCTTGGCCACTGACTCGCAGAGCTGCACCGCGATCTCAGCTGCCACGTTTTTAGCTTCAAGAGGGAGACAGAGAGAGGCGAGTGAGTGCTGCTGAGGTTACGCACAGCAGACATCAGCACTGGGGGCAGGATGGAGTCACCATGCAGGATCCCCACCAGACTAGACCGTTAACCCCCCTTTTGATGTGTTGTCGAGGGCGAGACAAGAACCCACCACAGTCCCTGTGGGCAAGAACGTCCCAAACCATGGGTGCTACCCCATGGAGACACCTCAAATTAACCTGCTTTCAGCAGAGCCAGACCTACCGATCAAGTGATCCTTCATCTTCTCCAGTACGGGGTCCATGTCCTCTCTTGTCAAGCTCTTGGAGCCCACCAGGCCTTTCAGCATGCCAAACATGCCCCCCAGGCCACCTTTCTTCACACTGTGAAGAAGAGGGGTCACCTTTAGGTTCAAGGGGCAAGCTGTGTAGAGCCCACCACAGCTGACAACCACCGCTTTGTCCCTGCTTCCCAACCAGTTAAGAGTAGAGGAGTTACAGAGTAGGAACCAAGAGATGTGTGACAAGTGGGGGCTGCAGGAGCCCCTACCTGGGCTTTGAAGGGTTCTGAACAACCTTCTCCTCTTCAGCTTCCTCATCACTCTCATACTCAAGGTCGTAGAGGCGGCCGGGCTCCCGATTCCTATCCCCCAGGGCCTGCGAGGGGAGGAGACACCCTGAAAAACCATCAACTGCTCCCCCTCATCCTGCTCCAGCTGCATCCGGAGTCTCCATGGACTGGGATCGCAGTGCTCAGCTGATCCCAGCACAACCCAGGACACAGTGACCTGGCATTCCCTTACTGCATCGGGGTCAAATTCTTCCACAGGACAAGCCTCGGTGCTCCCGTTGGTAGCAGAGTTACTGTAATCCAGTACTTTGGCATTAGAGTTCTCCAGATCCCACACTCTGGGCTTCTTCCCTTTCTCCTTCTGTGCCTCAGGCTTTGGAGATTTGCTGGAATAAAGATGGGAAACATGGTTTGTTCAGTGCAGGGAAGCGGCAGCAACGGCCTCCTTGGAAAACGTGAGAATTACAAGCCTGCAGTAATCCAAAAGGGCAGGAATTAAGGCTAAACCTGGTTGATTTAGTCCCCAGTTTCATTATCTGATGTTTGACCCTGTATCAGATCCCTTCACCTCAAGCCACGCACTGCTGCGCCACTGCCCTTTGCTCACAGCACTCCTGGGCACACGCTGGGTTCCTGGTTCTTCCAGGGAAAGAATGGATCAAGTGCCATTATACATCCAGGATCCACAGCGTGCCATCTCCCAGTCCTCCCAGCAAGCAGGGAAATAAGGAAAAGAGAAAGCAAGGTTTGCATTCTGGGACTCCCCAAAGGCTGGAGGGACTCGGCTGTGGCTGAGGGACAGTGGGTTTGGACCACAGGCAGCCTGAGCACGTCCTTATCACCCACCTGGACTTCTCCCCTGCTTTCATGTGTCTCCTGAAGAATTCCTCCCGGTTCTTCTGCAGGATTTCATCCTTGGTCAGCTCCTCCCTGTCCCCAGAGGACTGCCTGTCACCTGCAGAGGCTTTGCCAGGTGCTGCGCCAGCTTCAGTTCCTGATGGAAAGAACCCAACATGAGCTGGGGCCAGCATTACGGAGCACAGGAGGACTGGGAAAGACACACAACTCCGGAATCTTTATTCCCTCCCTGCCCCAGTCTTCTTTCCCACAGACTCACCCTCCTTTTTGGAACCTTTGTTCTTCTTGCTCTTAACCTTCTCCTTTGGTTTCTCCCCCCGGGTTTCAATCATACACTTGACAGTCTTCTGAGACTTCAGAGACTGCTCAAACGTCTTCATCACCGTGGGAGCTCGGACTTTACTGCTCTCCTCTGCATCCCTGCGGAGAGGACACCCGTTAACAGCCTGTATTTCGGCTCTACCTGCACTCTAAACAGGGATGTGGAAGGAAAAACCAGGCTCTGCTACCGGAGGAGGCGCATGAAGTCGTCTTTAAAATCAAAGGTGCCATTTAGGAGGCCCAAGGTGCCCTTCTGCTGGAACTCATTGCGGTACTTGTCCCTGAACTCCTTGTGAACGTCGTCTATCAACTTGTCCACGTAGGTTAGAGTCAGGATCTTCTGAAACCCCACCTGGGAAGCAGCACAGTGGAGAGCCATTGGTCTGTCACCTCACTGAACAACAACATTGGTCTGTCACCTCATTTAACAACAATCTGCCTGGCGTGGAGGGGAAAACCTCTGTTTGATACAGTGCTCTTGAATTTCATCAAGGCTCGGGCTGCATTTTCTAGTTACACTTGGCAAGCAATTAAAGGGAGGAGGAAAAAACAGAGCTTCACTTTAAAGGGCAACACTGATAAAACCAGGTTGGCTGTTTCACAGCAACAAAGCCACGTAGCAGACCAGGGAAGGTTCTGCTTATCTTCAGGTGCAAACGGAGGTTGTGTGGATTTAGAGAGATACGGTCATCCAGATGACAAGAAAGTGCACTAAAACATTCAAGGCTAGGCTGGACTGGGTTTGCAGCAACCTGCTCTAGTGGAAGGTGTCCCCACCCATGGCAGGCGGCTGGAGCTGGACGAGCTTTAAAGTCCCTTCAACCCAAGCCATCCTGTGATTCATTCTACAACTCCCTGAAGTAAAGGGATGGCACAAGGTCAGTGCTGGGAGTGATCCTGTTCAACGTCTTTGCACTGACATAAACAGCAAGACTGATGTGCCCTCAGCAAGTTGCCAAACACACTCAGTTCTGTGGTGCCGTTGATATGCTGGAGGGGAAGGATGGGCTGATGCCAACCTGATGAAGTTTAACCATGCCAAGTGCAAGGTCCTTCAGCTGGGTCAGAGCAATCACAGGCACAGCTCCAGTTGGGCAGGGAAAAGATTCAGAGCAGCCCTGCGGAGAAGGACTTGGGGGCGTTGGTTGACGAGAAAATGAACATGAGGTGGCTGCAGTGTGCGCTCGCAGCCCAGAAAGCCAACCGTATCCTGGGCTGCATCAAAGGGAACGTAACCAGCAGCTCGAGGGAGGTGATCCTGCCCCTCTACTCTGCTCTGCGAGACCTCACTTGGAGTATCATGTGCAGTTCTGGTGTCCTCAAGACCAAAAGGACATGGAACTGTTGGAACAAGTCCAGAGGCCACGAGGATTGGAGCACCTCCCGTACGAAGACAGAATGAGAAAGTTGGGGCTGTTCAGCCTGGAGAAGAGAAGGCTGCGTGGAGACCTCATAGCAGCCTTCCTGTATCTGAAGGGGGCCTATAAGGATGCTGGGGAGGGACTCTTCATGAGGGACTATAGTGACAGAACAAGGGGTATCGGGTTCAAATTTCAACAGGGGAAGTTCAGGTTGGATCTAAGGCAGAAGGTCTTTACTGTGAGGATGGTGAGGGGCAGGCACAGGGTGCCCAGAGAAGCTGTGGCTGCCCCATCCCCAGCAGTGTTCAAGGTCAGGCTGGACATAGCCTTGGGCAACATTATGTAGTGTTAAGCAACCCTGCCCATGGCAGGGGGGTTGGAACTGGATGATCTTAAGGTCCTTTCCAACCCAAACTCTTCCGCAATTCTGTGATTTCTGGCTAGTTTTAAACAGATTTGGTCAAAATCAAAGGTATCATTAGGGCAGAGCAACCTCTGCAGCTTCTACTGGAGACTTCATGAACTTAAATGATGATCAAAATTAACCGCTCCACGGTAGCGTGTGGCTGAGACCCCCATCATCCAAAATCCTGGAATCTGGGAGCCAAGGTAGAACCTGTGGCAGTCAAAGCCCCCTTCCTGGGGTATCCCCCTTGGGGTTCTGGGGTGATCTGGGGGCTATCCCTTACCACAAACACCAGCTCAAACTGGTTGTCCAGCTTGTACTTGAGCGTGAGGGCTTCATGGGTAAAGGAGTTGTTGCCACCGCGCTCCTGGGGAAAGAGAGACATTGGAAAACGGGTGTCAACAGTGAGCAGACACCTCCATCATCCTTACCCCCCTTCCTCCCCAAAACGTGGTCCAGCCCATACCCCTTCTTCCCCCAACAGCTCAGCTCTCCATATGGGCCAGTTCACCCCAGAAATGGTCACTTTTCTCCCAAATGGGCCAGTTCTCCCCCAAAATGGTCGCTTTCCCCCAAAATGAGCCAGTTCACCCCAGAAATGGTCACTTTTCCCCAAAAATGGGCTAGTTCTCCCCCAAAAGGGTTACTTTACCCCAAATTGGCCCAGTTCACCCCCAAAATGGTCACTCTGCCCCCACATGGGCCAGTTTTCCCCCCGTATGGCTCAGCCCACCCCCAGAACGGGTCACTTCACCCCCTGCCCAGGTAGGTGGGCTCACTCACACCCCCCACTTCCCCAAGCAGATGGTCCCACCCGTTTCCCCCTTACACCCCCACACGGACGATCCCACTCCCAACACACGACGATGCGCGTGTGCGTGTCGTGTCCCCCCCCCCCCCCCCCCCCCCCCCCGCAGATGGTCCCGTCCATCCCCTCCACACGCAGGAGGCCGCCACCCTCCCCCCCCCATCACGCCGTAATGGTCCCTCCCTGCCCGGCGGCCCGGCCCCGCCGCACCTGCAGCAGCACGGAGCGGATGAGCGCGTTGACGGGCGCGGTGGCGGCGGCGGCGGGGCCGCCCTGGAAGCACCACAGGACGAGCCCGCCCTTGCTGAAGATGGTGAAGAAGTCCAACATGGCGGCGGCGGGACCCGCTCGCGTCGCGCTGCTCACCCCCCCCTCCCCTCCCTCTCCGGCGGAAACCGCCTCCCATTGGCGGAGGGGACGGAGGAGGGCGGGGCGCGGGGTTAGCCAATAGCTGAGCGCGGAGCGCCGTGGGGGGCGTGGCCTGGGGCATGCTGCGCTGCGGGCGCGCGCTGCCGGGGGGGCTCCCGCGCTGGACCCCCGCTCCCGGGGGGGCTCCGGAGCGGGCGCTGCGCTCCGCGGCCCCGATCCGCGGTGAGAGCCGAGGGCGAGCGGGGGCGCGGGGAGCCCTGGGGGGAGGGGCCAGGGGAACGCTGGAGCGGAGCGGGAGGGTGCTGGGGGGGTCCAAAGGAGGGTGCTGAGGGGGGCCTGGAGGGTCCGGGGGACGCAGGGGGGCGGCGCGGTGTCCCGGGGTGCCCCCAGACCCGTCACCCGCCGTGTCCCCTCAGAGCTGGGTCTGAGCCTGCGGCGCCTGGGGCAGGCCCTGCGGGATCAGCTGCCCTCGCTGGGGCCCGGCTCGGGGAGCTGGGACCCGGCGGGAGCGCCCCCGGACCCGCGCCCCCCCGAAGAGGCCGACGTGGTGGTGGTGGGGGGCGGCGTGGTGGGCTGGTCCGTGGCCTACTGGCTGAAGGCGCTGGAAGCCCGGCGGCACGGCATGAGGGTGCTGGTGGTGGAGCGGGACCCCACGGTGAGACACCCCCTCCTGGGGCAGGGCCTGGCCTTGGGGACCCCCCCGGAGCCCCTCTATTCCTGGAGGGGTTTCTCTCTTTCAGTATTCCCGAGCTTCCACGGTGCTGTCTGCTGGGGGCATCCGGCAGCAGTTTTCCCTCCCGGAGAACATCCGCATGTCCCGTTTCTCAGCCAGCTTTCTCCGCAATATCGATGTATGTGGGGTTGTCGGGGGAGGGGTGTTAGCTCGGGGAGCTCCAGCCCTGCTCAGTGGGTGCCCCCTCTTCTCACAGGAGCACCTTGGGGTGCCGAACGAGCCGCCCGTCGACATCCAGTTCCAGCCTTCAGGATACCTCTTCCTGGCCTCCCCGCAGGATGCTGATGGGCTGGAGGCCACTGTCAAGTTCCAGAGGTAGGACGGAATACCCCTCACCAAGGGTTTTGGGATTGGGGTTCTCATCCTGACCCCCCCAACCCCCCATGCCGGCTGTCCCCAGGGAGGAAGGAGTGCAGGTGACACTGCTGTCACCCACCCAGCTGAAGGAGAAATTCCCATGGATAGACACAGAGGACGTGGCCGTGGCATCCTATGGTACGCGGAGGCCCATCACCGCCCATCCTCATCCCTATCCCCATCCTCCTCCGTATCACCATCCCCATCCTCACCCCATTCCCCATCCCGATCCTCCTCTAAATCCCCATCCTATTCCCCATCCCTATCACCGTTCTCAACCCCATCCCACTCCCATCCTCACCCTATTTCTCATCCTTATCCATATCCTCATTCCTATCACTGTCCTCATCCCATCCCATTCTCACCCCCGTCCTCATCTTATTCCCTATCCTGATCCCCATTCTCATCTCTATCCATTCCTACCCTCACCCCCATCCCATACAGTCATCCCCACTGTGCGCATCATTCATCCCACCCTAACTTGGGGAAGGGGGCTCTCCCCCCCCAGCCTCGGGTGTGTTTGGAGGGGTCACACTGGCATCCCCCACCCTGCGTGTTCCCCCAAGGTCTGGAGGATGAAGGCTGGTTCGACCCCTGGACCCTCCTCACTGCTCTGCAGCGCAAAGCCAAGTCCCTGGGGGTGCTCAGCTGCACCGGGGAGGTGCGAGGTGAGGGGGGGGACACGCACACAGTGGGGCGTCCCCTGCGGGTGCCACCCCCTCACCCCCCCAACCCTCCAGGTTTTGTCACCTCAGCTGAGGACGTGATGCCACCGCCGGGACCGGAGCTGTTGTCCGCACGCATCAAACATGTCCATGTGAGTGTGTGTCCCCCACAGCACGCACCTGAGGGGGGGAATGACACCCCACGGGTGTCCGGCCCCCCCCCGCGGCTCATGTGGGGTGTATCCCCCCAGGTGTACATGCAGGACAGCCTGGAGTACCAGCCCGTGACCTGTGCCATCGTGGTGAACGCGGCGGGGGCCTGGGCTGGGCAGCTGCTGCAGGCAGCCGGGCTGCCCGAGGCGCTGTGCCAGCCCCCCCTGCCCATCCAGCCCCGGAAGAGGTGGGGAGGGCAGGACTTGGGGGTCCACATTGTGGGGGTCACATCCTGGCATCACTGTGGAATCCCTTTGTGCTCTATGGGGATGGTGGTTGTGTCCCAGTACCCACCATCCATCCCTTTGCAAAGGGGGTGTGAGGCCTTCAGTGGGGTTTTAGGGGGGGGAATCTCACATCCAAGCACTCACCACTCTCCATCTTCAAGGGCTGGTGAGCCCCTCGATCCTTCTGTTGGGGTGCCCCTCCAATTGTCAGGAATGCTGTGAATTGTCGGGAATGCAGTGCTTTCATTTCCACCCCCTCATCCCTATATTTTTTTGGGGGGAATCTCCTTTATTCCTATAGGTACATCTTCTCCTGGCACTGTCATGATGGTCCCGGCTTATCCTGCCCATTTCTCATCGACACCTCTGGTGCTTACTTTCGCCGTGAGGGCATTGCCGGCAACTACTTGGGCGGCATGAGCCCACCCGAGGTGCGCCCGAAGAGCAGTTCTTCTCCATTTACATTATGTCCTTTCCAACCCTAATCTCTGTCTCTGTGCTGTTTTAATTACGCTGTTTGTGTGGTTTCTCTCCGTAGTTTCCTTTCTGACTCCTTCCCAACCTGTTTTTCCCAGGAGGAGGAGCCGGATCCCAGCGACCTCTCTGTGGATCATGACTACTTCCAGGAGCAGATCTGGCCGCGCTTGGCCCGGCGCATCCCAGCTTTCTCCTCCCTCCGTCCCGGCAGCTCCTGGGCAGGTTACTACGACCACAACTCCTTTGACCGCAACGGGGTGGTGGGGCCTCACCCCAGGCTGGAAAACCTCCTGGTGGCCGCAGGGTTCAGCGGGCACGGGCTGCAGCACGCGCCGGCGGCCGGCAGAGCCGTGGCTGAGCTGGTGCTCAAGGGGCGGTACGAGACCTTGGACCTGAGCAGGTTGGGCTGGGGGAGGTTGGTGCGAGGGGAGCCGCTGGTGGAGGGCGGGGTGGTGTGATGGGGGCCTGCGTTCTGCCCCGCGGCAATAAAAGGGATGATGTGGAGCGTGCTGGGGGGAAGGGGGACACCCCCGCTGCCGCCCGGCTCTGCCCTGCGCTCCCTATGGCTCACCCGGTGCTCCCCAGCCTCACCGCCCCCCATTCAGGTGTCCCCACTGCCCCTTCTGTCTGCCTTTTGCCCCCCGGTGTCCCCATTACCCCCAATATCCCTCCCTGGCCCCCCAGCCTCTCTCCTATTGCTCCCCAACATCCCTCCCATTGCCCCCATTACCCCCTAATATCCTTCCCATAGCCTCACATTGCTCCCCATTACCCCCCAGTGTCCCCATTACCTCCTAATATCCCCCTATTGCCCCCACTACCCCTAATATCCCCCTATGACCCTCTATTGCCCCCATTACCCCCAATATCCCCCCATGACCCCCCAACATCCCTCCCATTGCCCCCCTATTGCCCTCATTATCCCCCATTGTCCCCATTACCCCCAATATCCCATGACCCCCCAGCCTCTCCCAATCTGCTTCCCATTGCCCCCCGTGTCCCCGTCACCCGTCGCTCACGTGGCGCCCCCTGGCGGCTAGGCGGAATGTCTCTCTGCCGGCGGTGCGCCTGCGCGGGGCGGGGCTGGCGGCTGCGCGGCGGGAGCCCGGCGCATGCGGGGTGGCGGCGGTGGCGGCCGCGCCGCTGGAGCTGGGCCGTGCGCGCCGTGAGCCCGGCCCGCGGTGAGTGGCGGCAGCGGGGGGGAGAGACGGGACGGGGGAACAGCCCCCGGTGAGCGGGGGGGAGAGACGGGACGGGGGAACAGCCCCCGGTGAGCGGGGGGGAGAGACGGGACGGGGGAACAGCCCCCGGTGAGCGGGGGGGAGAGACGGGACAGGGGAACAGCCCCCGGTGAGCGGGGGGGAGAGACGGGACGGGGGAACAGCCCCCGGTGAGCGGGGGGGAGAGACGGGACGGGGGAACAGCCCCCGGTGAGTGGGGGGGGGGGGGGGTGTGGACGGGACGGGGGAGCAGCCCCCGGTGAGCGGGGGGATGCAGAGGCTGAGGTGTCTGTGGGCTCGGGGCCGCGCGGAGGGAACCGCGCTTGGAGCGTGGGGCAGCGCTGCCTGCAGGGGCGCGGTGTGTGGCGTGTGTGTTGTGTTGTCTGGGGTGTGTGGTGTGTGTGTGTTGTGTTGGCTGGCGTGTGTGTTGGCTGGTGTGTGTTCTTGTGTGTTCCCACGTGTTGCCGTGTCCCCCCCCAACCCCCAGTTCTGGGGTTATAGTGGGAACATCTGAGGTAAAGCCGTGCCCCCCCCCCATTAAGTCACAGCGGCGGCCCCAGCGCCCGCAGGGGCAGACCTGAGGTAACTCTGCCCCCAGTTAACAGCACGGAGGTGATGCCCCTGCCCAGCATCCCTGTGGGGCAGCGCTGGGCTCCCCACCGGGAGGAGCTGCCTACAGGAGCAGGGCTCACTGTGTGCAGGACCCCAGAGCAGGTGAGGAGTGGTGCTGGGAGCAAAGAGCACACTCGCCTTTGACTTTTGGTTCTGCTGCGGCCCGGGCCATAGAGCCATAGAGTCATAGAATCGATAGGATTGGAAGGACCTTAAGCTCATCCAGTTCCACCCCCCTGCCCTGGGCAGGGACATCTCCCACTAGACCATGGCGCCCAAGGCTCTGTCCAGCTCACTAAAGCACAGACACCCTTCCCCTGTCTGAGCGTGTCTGCTCCAGAAGCTTCATTTTGGGTGGCAGTGCGTATGATTAACGTGATGTTCATAACGCTGCAGGCGGATTCTGCTTCCACAGCTTCATCCCAGCCGGCATCCGTACTTCACAGGAGCGGGGTTCAAACCCTGGCAGGGTTTATCTTGGAATCACCCAAATAAAATCCTTTCTTAAAGTGGCTTTTTCAGTCATTTGTGCCCTGTGCTGCACGCTATAGAGCAACAGCACCCAGGACACGCTGGGGCTTGTGATAGCAGCCTGTGGGAGCTCCTGCCTAGGAAAAGCGACCAGTTTGGATCCCCGTGGCAAAGCTCCATGTGTTTTATTAGTTGGGGTTTAGATTTTGTTTTCCTTATCTCAAAGAACTATTTCTGCAGCTCTTCACGAGAAGCAGAAGATTCATCACAAGGTTTTTGGCAAAGGGCTGTTGGGAGTCATCACTGCTTTGGGCAAAAGTTGGTGGGGCAGCTCAAGGAGCAGCCCTGGTTTTGTCAGGCTCCTGATTGCAGACCTGGAGTTTCTTCCCTGTCAGAGGAGGTGTGGAGCTGGATGGTGTTAACGGGATGCTGGGCTTAGCACAGATGTTTTCACACCTCCCTGGGCTGGCTCTGCTGGCTTTTCTCTTCCCAAAATGAGTGATGCAGTGAGGTGTTAGCACAGAGCTTCAGGCTGTGCTGTTCCTGAAACTGAGGTTTGCAACATGAGATACCACCACGCAAACAGGATGGGTCTTTGCCTGTGTGTTTGAGGGGGGCTGGAAACCTGTTGGTGGGATTAGCTTGGAATCTCACTGTGTGGTTAATGCCTGCCATGATCCTTTGTGTTTTCTCTCTCCACAGGCTCCATCTGTTTCCCATCCCTCCAGGATGAGAGAGGTTTGGGTTCGGCTTTTCCCCTCTCCCTGTAGTTGATAGTTTGGAACTGGAGGTGATGCTGGAGTCGAGATGGCAGACAGCGTGAAGACCTTCCTGCATGACCTGGTCAGGGTGAGTCTGTGCACTGCAGCTCCTTTGTCATGGGGACGGGTCCTGTTCCCTTCTGTGGCGTCGTCAAAGGTGAATTAAAGAACAGGAAGGAAAAGGGGCTCTGGGTGTACGTTAATCAAAGGCTCCAGTTTAGTCAAGCAGAGATAGCCGTCAGCAGACTTTCCGTTGTTAGACTTGAGGCAGCTGTGCAGGATGTGTTGCTTCCCAAGTGTTACCCCAAGCTGGCTGCGGTGTCTGTTGCAAAGAGTCACAGTGATAAGGCTGCATGTGACTTCAGTGCTCCCACACCATCTTGTATCATCCAGGCGTAAACACAGCCTCAAACATATTGGTGATGGGATGCTAAGAAGTAATTTGTGTTCAGAAACTGGTTCTGATGGGCAGTTCATTCATTGCCCATCGCCTCAAGCAGAAGGATTTGTGTTCTAGAATCATGGAATGGTTTGCGTTGAAAAGGATCTTAAAGCTCATCCAGCTCCAACCCCTGCCATGGGCAGGGACACCTTCCACTGGAGCAGGATGCTCCAAGCCCCTGTGTCCAACCTGGCCTTGAACACTGCCAGGGATGGGGCAGCCACAGCTTCTCTGGGCACCCTGTGCCAGCGCCTCAGCACCCTCACAGGGAGGAACTTGTGCCTATGAGCTCATCTCAGTCTCCCCTCTGGCAGGTTAAAGCCATTCCCCTTGTCCTGTCCCTACATCCCTTGTCCAAAGCTCCTCTCCAGGTTTCCCCTTTAAGCATTGGAGCTGCTCTAAGGTCTCCCCTTAAGGAGCCTTCTCTTCTCCAGGCTGCCCCAGCCCAGCTCTCTCAGCCTGGCTCCAGAGCAGAGCTGCTCCAGCCCTCGCAACATCTCCATGGCCTCCTCTGGACTCACTCCAACAGCTCCACATCCCTCTTGTGCTGTTGCCCCAGAGCTGGACCAGGACTGCAGGGGGGGTCTCACAGAGCACAGCAGAGGGGGAGAACCCCCTCCATGACCTGCTGCTCATGCTTCTTTGGGTGCAGCCCAGCACACGGGGGGATTCTGGGCTAAAGTGCACCGAAGTTAGGTCATGGGGAGCTTCTCATGGACCAACACCCCCAAGTCCTTCTCCTCAGTTATTTCACAATGCTCTCACACTTCATTTTGAAGTGAAATGTTTGATAACAAACGTGTCCCAAAGGTGGAAGTAAGTGCTAGAGAGGTGTTGCTGGAAATCTTCTAAAGCAGGAGTTGAGGCAGAGGCTTCTTGACACTTCTCTGTTAACAGGCTTGCACAGATGCGGCTCTGAGGCTGTTTCTGGGATGCTTTCATCTGTAAAGCCACGAGCATCACACTCAGATGTATAATCAGGCCACAAGGGCTTTGCACATCCTGAGTGTTTGGTGTAATTCTATTTTATTGGCCTGTAGTGGCAGGTGGCGGGGAGAAGGGCTTTCTGCCAGGCAGAAGAAATGGGCTGTGAGAGATGTGGCTCTTTGAGTTATAAATAATGGATTTTGGATGAGAAATCACACCTTCAAAGAGAGGCTACTGCTGGAACACGCAGTGATTTAGGTCACCAGGCTATGGAGAACAGGCAGCACTCCAAACCCTGGCTCTGCCTGAGCCTGGTGCTGCCTGCTCCACTCCGGGCAGCAAGGCTCATCCCCTTCCATAACCAGGAGGTGGGAAGGAGTGTCGCAGCCTGTCCTCATGTCCACAGGGAATTAAGGACTCCATCTGGGGCATCTGCACCATCTCAAAGCTGGATGCCCGCATCCAGCAGAAAAGGGAAGAGCAGAGGCGGAGGAGAGCCAACAGCTCGCTGGCCCAGCGGAGGTTTCACTTGGAAGAGAAGAAGCAAGAGAAGTGAGTGTGGGGCCTGAGGACCGGTAGTTCTCTTCTCGCAGTCCACCAAGGGTGAATAAAGTTCTTTTTCCCCAGCCGTGCTGTGTTCCACAGCCATCTCTACCAGTTGCATCCGCTAAGGATGGAAACACCGGGGTTAAATCCCAGCTGCACTCTCAGCATGTCCATAGGTACACTGTGAAGCCAAACCCAGCTTTTTCCAAGGACAAAATGCCCCCAAACCCTTCCAGTTTTATTGCACTGAGAGCTTTGAGGCAAACCAACTCTGAGCTCCCCCATAAATGCTTAAAACTCAGGAGGAAAGCTCTGCTTCTCTTCCATTCCAGCATGGATACAAGGAATTAATTACTAAAGGTCCTTGATGTGTCTCCCGTTGCTCCGCAGTGAACCCCGGATAGTGAGCCGGATATTTCAGTGTTGTGCCTGGAACGGAGGCGTGTTCTGGGTAAGTGGGAATTCTGTTCTTTCCGTGTTAAACCCCCTGTGGAAACTAACCCTTGTGCACCTTTGGTGGTGACCCATCAGCTGGGCTGCAGGGACCTGTGCCAGCTGCCATATTCCCAGTCCCACTGCTGTGTTTTAAGGAACTGGAATTGTAGACCTGCTTGGGAAAGCCCACATGTTGAGCCCAAGCTGCTTCGAGAATGCTCTGTGCGGGATATTGCTTCCCTGAATTGAATATTGATTCCTGAGCTCTGACCTTACCGTGAGGCTGATCCTCCTAAATCACCAGCTTCATTCTCCATTCATTAGCCAGAGCACGAGAGGTTGGCCCTGGAATGTTAAAGGGAATGTGCTCAGTTGTGGATTTGGGGTGGGTTTACATGCCAGTCCTGGGGTATTCCTGGATCCCCATGGGTAGAGGGTCCAGTTGCAGCAGCCCAAAACCTGACCCAGCAGCACCGAACCTTCCTCTTCCCCCAGCTCAGTCTCTTCTTGTTCTACCGCGTGTTCATACCCGCCCTCCAGTCCGTCACGGCGCACATCATCGGTGAGTTCCTTCCCAACACCCCATGAACTGCCATCTCCTCGCCTTGTTCTTCTCCTCCTCCCCGAGCTAATTAAGGCTGTTGTTAATTATCCAGGGGTAAATCCGAGATGGAGAGTCCCACTCACGGACTGTGTGGTGGGATCTGTGCAGGGTTCTACCATACAGTTGTCACTGTCGTTTTGCAAATGAATGAAAAGCAAGTGGGATTCCTCCTGTTGGGGGCTCCTTTGGGAGCTGAGATGCCAGGGGGAATTTCTGATGGGAAAACAAGGTTCCTCCAATTGAGGAGCTTCCCAAAACAAGGAGGTTTCTCCAATGAGGAGCTCCCTGAAACACGTAGCTTCGTGTAATGAGGAGCTTCCCAAAACAAGGAGGTTCCTTCAGTGAGAATGTTCCTCCAACAAGGAGTGCTCTGAAATGCTGAGCTTCCCAAAGTAAGGCGCTTCACAGAACAAGGAGGTTCTTCCAGTGAGGAGCTTCCCAAAATTAGGAGCTCCCCAAAATGAGTAGGTTCCTTTAACGTGGAGCTCCTGAAGACAAGGAGGTTCCTCTAATGAGGAGCTCCCTGAACCGAGGCACTTGCCTCATGGAATCCTGACGTGTTTCCCTGTTTCCGGAAGGTGACCCTTCCTTGCACAGCGATGTCTGGGCCTGGCTGGAGTTCATCCTCACCTCCATCTTCAGCGCCCTCTGGGTCCTGCCCCTCTTTGTTCTCAGTAAGGTCGTCAACGCCATCTGGTTTCAGGTGGGTGCCCGGAAAACAGGCTCTGGGTGTATTCCTGGTGACATAATCCCAGTGGATTTTGGATCCCCTCTCTCCTCTCCATCAGGACATTGCAGATCTCGCCTTCGAAGTCTCCGGCAGGAAACCTCACCCTTTCCCCAGCGTCAGCAAAATCATCGCCGACATGTTGTTCAACCTCTTGCTGCAGGCGCTCTTCCTCATCCAGGTGAGGATTTAATCCCACCAAACAACCACATCCCTCCAGAGCCACCTTCTCCTCATGCTCCCCCTGGGATTTTATCCATAGGGAATGATCGTGAGCCTCTTCCCCATCGATCTGGTCGGCCAGCTGGTTGGACTCCTCCACATGTCACTGCTGTACTCACTCTACTGCTTCGAGTACCGCTGGTTTAACAAAGGTGGGAGACACTTCCAGATGGATGTGTTGGGATGGAAGCTGCTCCGTGCCAATGGTTGGGCTCTAATGGGTTTTCTCCCCCTTTCCCACCAGGAATCGAGATGCACCAGCGCTTGTCCAACATTGAGAGGAACTGGCCCTACTACTTTGGGTTTGGCTTGCCGCTCGCCTTCCTCACGGCGATGCAGTCCTCCTACATCATCAGGTGAGGGGATAGCTGCCATTCCACATCCACGTCCTTCCTCACCCCAACACCTTTTTTTATGCCATTTGATTGTATTTGGTTTTTTTTTTCCCTTCCAGCGGTTGCCTCTTCTCCATCCTTTTCCCCCTCTTCATCATCAGCGCCAATGAGGCAAGGACCCCCGGCAAAACCTAGTGAGTGAGACCCTCCGTGCCCCCCAACCTTCAGCCTCACCCCCCAGAACCTCCATCCAGGAGGAAGCTCACGGAGTTCTCTTCCCTTTTCCAGCCACTTCCAGCTCCGCCTCTTCTCCTTGGTGGTTTTCCTCAGCAACAGACTCTTTCACAAGACCGTTTACCTGCAGTCGGCCCTGGGCGGTGCTTCCTCCTCCGACCGCCCCCTTCCCACTCAGCCCTCTCCAACCAAACACACGCTGGCCCCGGGACACTGAGCCCCGGGTGGGGGTCCCCGCGTCCCCCGGTGACCGGCAGCCCCCCCGGGGCTGGTTCTTCACCCCACAATGGGAATTTTAAGGGGGGGGATGCACTTTTTAAGGAGCTGCCGGACCCCTCCCGTGCATGCGCCGGTTCCGGTAGGGTCGGGCGGCGGGGGGGGGAGGGGCTGGGGGTGTTTTTTGGGGCGGTTTCGGGACGGTTTCTCCACTTTTCTCGAGTATTTTCACACGGAAACATTAAACGGACGAAACGCGGCCTGCGCCTCTCCTTCGCCCGTTCTGAGCCCGTCCTGCGCCCGTTGTGGGCCCAACGCAGGCAGCGCCCCACGTGTCACCGCCCACGTGGCGGCACCGCTGCCTGTTCCTGTTCCTGCTTCCGCTTCCGTCCCCGTGACGCGCCCCCGAGGTGCGGCGGACACGTCGCGGCTCGTTTGCCGTCTGCTTTTTCTCCGCCAATCAGGAGGCGCCGTGTCCTGCACGCCCCGCCCCTACGGCTGAGTGCGCGGCTGCTCGGCCAATGAGAGCGGCCGTGTTCGGACGGGCGACCAATGGCGAGCGGGGCGGGGGTGCGGCGCGGGGCGAGGGAGGCTGCGCAGCGCGGATGGACGGAGCGGCGGGGCCTGGGTGAGGGCCGGGAACGGGGGACGGGCTATGGGGCGTGTGTGGGGCTGTGGGGTGTGTGTGGGGCAGGAGCTGTGGGGCTATGGGGTGTGTGTGGGGTTATGGTGTGTGTGTGGGGCAGGGGCTGTGGGGTTATGGGGTGTGTGTGGGGCAGGGGCTGTGGGGTTATGGGGTGTGTGTGGGGCAGGGGCTGTGGGGTTATGGGGCGTGTGGGGGGCAGGAGCTGTGGGGTTATGGGGTGTGTGTGAGGCTATGGGGTGTGTGTGGGGCAGGGGCTGTGGGGTTATGGGGTGTGTGTGGGGCAGGGGCTGTGGGGTTATGGGGTGTGTGGGGGGCAGGAGCTGTGGGGTTATGGGGTGTGTGTGAGGCTATGGGGTGTGTGTGGGGCAGGAGCTGTGGGGTTATGGGGTGTGTGTGGGGCAGGGGCTGTGGGGTTATGGGGTGTGTGTGTTTTGGGGGTGTGTGGGGCAGGGGCTGTGGGGTTATGGGGTGTGTGTGTTTTGGGGGTGGGGGATGCTGTGGGACGCGGGGCTGCTGGTTGTCGGGCTGGAACCTGTGGGATGCGGTGTTGAGGGGTGCTCTGTGCAGATGGAGGTGTGGCTGTGGGGTGCTGCAGGGGGGTTTTTGGGGGGCACAGACCAGCTCAGAGGGGTTGGCAGTGAGTGCGGGGCCATAATCCATAGCCTGGGGGTGGCTCTTCCTCCTTCCCATTCCAAAATCCTGGGGCTGGTTTCCCCCATAGCTGTGGTGTGGCAAAGGGTCCCCCACACGCTGGAGCTGGGAAATCGGGGTACCAGTGGGACCCCCCTGGCAGGACCGTGCGTGCCCTGCAGGCATTTGCGCTGTCTCTTTCTGAGCTGCTGCTTGTTATCCGCAGGGATCCAGGGAGTAACTCCATCAGGGGCTTGTTTCTGGGTCAGTGCGGAACGCCTGCGAGTTAAAATCACTTCTAGGTCGCCAAAAGGTCTTTTTTCAGGCTCTGAAAGCGCAGTTTCTGCTTTAAGTCTCAGCCCGTCCCAGTCTCAGCTGCAGCTCTGATGTGTGACTGAAGGATTTAGCCACCAGTTCTGGGACTGGGGTTTTCCACGCTGATTGGCCAAGAAGCATCTTAAAGCAACCCCTGTTTCCAGGAGCACAGGGATGTTATTCCCTGCCTATGGTTTCATTTCCTTGGTGTCCAAGGCCAATTTCTGTGCGGATTCTTTCTCTCAGAAGCGATGGTTAAATTCCAGCCAGGGTTTTGTTAAGAGCTTACGCTCGGGTTCTGTTTCCTGTGCAGAGAATCAGACGCCTCCTGTGCCCTGAGGAAGGCCTGGTCTCTCTAAAGGGAAGAGCCTCGGCTCAGCCTTGGCAGCTGATCAGGTGAGGATGGGAGGGGATGTGGGGATGAGAAGCATTTATCCGGGAAGCGCCTTGCGGAAGTGTGTTTCATGAGACCTTTGGGGATGCTGTGCACTGATTCTCCGCCTGTGTTCAGGTGTTGGAGCATCCTCAGTCCCCACTTTTGCGGTGAAAATGACCAAGCTGGGGTTTCTCCGGCTCTCCTATGAGAAGCAGGACACTCTGCTCAAGCTCCTCATCCTGTCCATGGCAGCTGTGCTCTGTAAGTGCTGCAGGTGCCCTGGAAAGGGAATCCTGGGAGGGAGCTGCCTCTGCTCCTCTTGTAGGTTGGGAAGCTCTCATCTGGCTTTAACCCTTTCTCTGTGTTTGCAGCTTTCTCCACAAGGCTTTTCTCTGTCTTAAGGTTTGAAAGTGTCATCCATGAATTTGATCCGTAAGTGTCGGCTGCTCATCTTTTGGGGGTTTTCCTCTTCCAGAGCACATGGAATTTGGGTGGTGTACACCAGGCTCAAGTTAATCCGCGTCAAGGATGCGGGATTTGGAGGGAGGTTTTCACTGCAGATAGGTTTTCCTCTTCTAGACCAAAAATTAACTTCTTGGGATTCTTCTTGCAGCCTGGATCTAAGTAATCGCTTCCCACTGGAATCCTGGAATGGTTTGGGTTGGAAGGGATCTTAAAGCTCATCCAGCTGCAACCCCTGCCATGGGCAGGGACACCTTCCACTGGAGCAGGATGCTCCAAGCCCCTGTGTCCAACCTGGCCTTGAGCACTGCCAGGGATGGGGCAGCCACAGCTTCTCTGGGCACCCTGTGCCAGCGCCTCAGCACCCTCACAGGGAAGAGCTTCTGCCTAAGAGCTCACCTCAGTCTCCCCTCTGGCAGTTAAAGCCATTGCCCTTGGCCTTTTTTGCTGGGGTTTGGGTTTTCTTGGCCTGAGCAGCACACAGCAGGGGAGAGGGCTCACTGCAGATACTCCTGGGCTTGCTGCTGACTGAACCAGGCTCAAGGGAGGATGTTACCTTTGCAAACCCACTTTTGAGCCCCTGAGGAGGAGAGTGAGATTTTGCAGATGAGGTTTGTAGGGTGGAAAACACACCTTACAACACTGTCCTGCCCTGGGCATCGAGAGAAGGGTGTCCAAATGGGCTTGAATGGGGTTTAACTGCCTGTCCCAAGCTGCTGGTTTAACCCTTGTCCCTGTTACAGGTACTTTAACTATCGCACAACCCGCTTCTTGGCTGAGGAGGGCTTCTATAAATTCCACAACTGGTTTGATGACCGAGCATGGTACCCCTTGGGCAGGATCATCGGTGGCACCATTTATCCAGGTAAGCTTCTGCTGACGCCAAATGCACCTCACGTGAGGGGAAGATGGGAAAGGGGGTGATGTGGAGGGAGCAGGGCTGCAGTGGTGGATCGGAGAAGGGGGATTCCTTTTGTCAAGACATTCCTGATGAGGCTTTTTGGCTGCCCTGGTGTCATTTTACCCCCACAGGCCTGATGATCACATCAGCAGCGATTTACCACGTGCTGCACTTCTTCCACATCACCATCGACATCCGGAACGTGTGCGTGTTCCTGGCTCCACTCTTCTCCTCCTTCACCACCATAGTGACTTACCACCTCACCAAAGAGCTCAAGGTAAGGGCTCAGTAGGATGCACCTCACAGGAGGAGCATAGGCTTGTGGAAAAGCAATTTGTGGTTGTCTTGGAAGCTTGGAGGTGACCACCACGCCAGTGAAACCCCACAGCTTCTGTTCTGAAGTGTTGTTTTGATGCTCAGTTTCATAGAGTCATCTATAGAATGGTTTGGGTTGGAAAGGACCTTAAGATCATTCAGTTCCAACCCCCTGCCACGGGCAAGGACGCCTCACAGTAGTCAATGTCACCCAAAGCTCTGTCCAGCCTGGCCTTGAACACTGCCAGGGATGGGGCAGCCACAGCTTCTGTGGGAACCCTGTGCCAGTATCCCGTCAACCTCACTGGGAAGAACTTCTTTATATTCAACCTAAATCTACTCTGTTTCAGCTCAATCCCATCACCCCTTGTCCTATTGCTACAGCTCTTGATGAAAAGTCCCTCTCTGGCATCCTTGTAGGATGTATTCCTTTGAGGTGTATCCATGTAGAATGTGGCAAAATTCCCAAGAGCTGGTGGCTTTCCCCACCCTCTGGCTGGTTTCTCTTCCCAGGACGCAGGCGCAGGGCTCCTGGCTGCTGCCATGATCTCGGTTGTGCCTGGGTACATCTCCCGATCCGTTGCCGGCTCCTACGATAATGAAGGTGAGTTTGTGGCACTGAGAGCAGGGGAAGCTGCTGTTTCCAGCTGTTGGCTGCTGGTGGTAAGGATGCCACAGAGAACGACAGAGGGACGCTGTGCTCTGTATCCATTCCAGAAGCAATTTGGTGGCTGGCAAAGGCAACAGTCTTGTTGCCAGTGATCAGTGTCCTCTCCTTTAGCTGGGCTCTGGGGCCTGTGTGAGGAGGTGCTGTGTTCAGAAACCCTTTTCCCACCCCTGCTTCTTTGCATGAGGCTCTGTTCCATCTTCTGATGGAGCAGCAAAAGCATTTATATATGCATTCAATGCATTGAGTGCTCTGCTGTGGCCCAGAGGTCATAGATCAACATTTCAGGGCTGATGTGAGCTTGCTTTGATGTCTCTTTGTCCTTCCATCCAGGTATTGCCATCTTTTGCATGCTGTTAACTTACTACATGTGGATCAAAGCTGTCAAAACTGGCTCCATCTATTGGGCAGCCATGTGTGCTCTGGCCTATTTCTACATGGTGAGTGTTCTTTCTGCTAGCACTGAGGTACTTTGATCTACAAAGTCTGTTCTGGATATGGTGACCAAAACCATCCTGTGTCCCATTCCTGTGTCCTTGTGTTCAGGTAGCTAGAACTTGGTGTGAAAATCCCACACTGGATTAGGTTGAAGGGACCTGGAAGCTCATCCAGCTCCAGCCCCTGCCATGGGCAGGGACACCTTCCACTGGAGCAGCTTGCTCCAAGCCCCTGTGTCCAACCTGGCCTTGAGCACTGCCAGGGATGGGGCAGCCACAGCTTCTCTGGGCACTCTGTGCCAGCGCCTCAGCACCCTCACAGGGAGGAGCTTCCTAACATCCCATCTCCATCTCTGTCAGGTTAGGGCTCCTGTCAGTTCAGTCTCAGGGCTGCTCTCAGTCCAGTCCCCACCCAGCTTGTGTTTGTGCTTGATCCCAGGAATATCGAGCCTGCTGCACCTGAGCTCTGCTGTGGGACCTGTTCCGTCCTGGAACTTGTGGTGTGTTGTTTGTTTTCTCTCTTGGCAGGTCTCCTCGTGGGGTGGCTACGTCTTTCTGATTAATCTCATACCCTTGCATGTTCTTGTGCTGATGCTGACCGGGCGCTTCTCCCACAGGATCTACGTAGCCTATTGCACTGTCTACTGCTTGGGAACCATCCTCTCCATGCAGATCTCTTTTGTTGGCTTCCAGGTGGGGACCAGAATGATTTGCAAACTCAAGGATGGTCATTTTGTTGGTTGTAACAGAACTACAGCGAGTTGTTTCTCTTGCCTTTGCCCTTGAGGCTGTAAATGGGTGTGGGCTTCTAGTTGGAGATCTTGCTAACGGTGACTTGTTGCAAAATTAGCTTTTGGGCTCTTATTCTCCTCCATCCCTGATCCACACCTCCCCTGCTTGCAGCCTGTCCTCTCCTCGGAGCACATGGCTGCCCTTGGAGTCTTTGGCTTGTGCCAGATCCACGCCTTCGTTGACTATCTTCGGAGCAAGCTGAACCCGCAGCAGTTTGAAATCCTCTTCAGGAGTGTCATCTCCCTGGTTGGCTTCGTTCTCCTTACTATTGGGGCTGTGCTGATGCTGACAGGTAGCCTGAGATGGTGGGGACCATGAGTGTGTTTCACTGCCTCCTTTCTTTGTTTTGGATTATAGATTCCCAGACTAGTCTGGGTTGGAAGGGACCTTATTGCTCACCCATTTCCAACCCCCTGCCACAGGCAGGGATACCTTCCACTGGAGCAGGATGCTCCAAGCCCCTGTGTCCAACCTGGCCTTGAACACTGCCAGGGATGGGGCAGCCACAGCTTCTCTGGGCACCCTGTGCCAGCGCCTCAGCACCCTCACAGGGAACAGCTTCTGCCCAAGAGCTCATCTCAGTCTCCCCTCTGGCAGTTAAAGCCATTCCCCTGTCCTGTCCCTACAGCCCTTGTCCAAAGCCCCTCTCCAGGTTTCCTGCAGCCCCTTTAGGCACTGGAGCTGCTCTAAGGTCTTCCCTTCAGGAGCCTTCTCTTCTCCAGGCTGCCCCAGCCCAGCTCTCAGCCTGGCTCCAGAGCAGAGCTGCTGCAGCCCTCACAGCATCTCCCTGCTGTTTGAAAAGTGCATTGTTTGTCAATCCAAATTCCCCATTGCTGCCTGCAGACCTGCCCTCTGAGGTGGGGGCTGGGGCCTGCCCCAATTTCTCCATCACCAGGAAAAGATCTGGGAAGCAGCTGTAAGATCCAGGCTGCTGCTGTCACGAGGTGCAGAGAGCAGCCTACCATGACTCGGTGTGCTGGGGCTGCTGAGCTGGCATGTGTTGATCTGTAGTAGCAAAGAGATGCTAAAAATGGCTGGTGGGTGGGGGAGAAGCCTTTTTTAGGGTAAAATTGCTCTCTATTTTCTTTCTAAAATGGCAGGTTTGAGTAATAGGGATGTTAAACAAGCTCTGGGATTACTCAGCCAGCCTTGCATGCGCTTCCCTTGTGAGGGAGTGTATCGACATTGCTGGAACTGAAGTTGGTTGGGTTTTATCTTCTCTTGCCTAGGGAAAATCTCGCCGTGGACGGGGCGTTTCTACTCCCTCCTGGATCCTTCCTATGCGAAGAACAATATCCCCATCATTGCCTCGGTCTCTGAGCACCAGCCCACCACTTGGTCCTCCTATTACTTTGACCTGCAGCTCCTCGTGTTCATGTTCCCAGGTGAGCGCAGTGCAGATGCCATCCGACCCTGATGCATTAAGGAATGTGCCCCTGCGGCTGTTCCTCCCTCTAGGCAGCAGATCCCCGAGGCGGACCTGACCCATTTCTCTCTCCTCTCCACAGTTGGTCTCTATTACTGCTTCAGTAACCTCTCGGACGCCCGCATTTTCATCATCATGTATGGCGTGACCAGCATGTACTTCTCTGCTGTGATGGTGAGGGGCTGCTTCCTGCTGGGTGCAAGTGTGATGATGAAGGGGTCCTCACAAAGCTGATTTAATGTTCTCTTTTCTCAAGTTGATGATGGTTCTTCCACCCTGAGCTGGCCTAAGTGTTTGCTCCCTTCCTTAAAACTGCTTTATTGGCCTCCCCGTGCAGTGAGGGAATGTGATGTGGCAAAGCTCAAAGGGTTTGGTGTTGCTCACTTCCAGGTGGCCACACTGGGTCTCCTCCTGGTCTCCCATAGCTGAGTTGCAACCCCAAACTAACTTTTCATGTATCTGAGCAGTCACTCCAGCAAATAGCTGCTGCTGAGTCTGTTTCCACTCTTGCTTTAGCACCCCAAGTTCTAAATATGGGTTGATTTTTGCTCTGGAGGCATCTACTAATCCTTGGCTCCACCTAAGCCTGCCCAGGGGTGCTCAGTTGAGGTCAGTTCCGCTCATTGGCCAGTTTTGAGGTCTTCAGAGAACATCCCTTTTGGGCTAAATAAGTCAGCTGCAGGTTTATGTTGAGGCTGAGGTTTCTGGTGTTTTATTTCCCTTCTCTCAGATTTCTGCCTGGATTTCTTTTCCAGCAACCACTTATGGTTCTGCTGTCACCCATAGGTGCGTCTCATGCTGGTGCTGGCCCCGGTGATGTGCATCCTCTCTGGCATTGGGGTTTCTCAGGTGCTGTCCACCTACATGAAGAACCTGGATATCAGCCGGCCAGACAAGAAGAGCAAAAAGCAGCAAGACTCTACCTACCCCATCAAAAATGAAGTGAGTTTGGCTGGCTTGGGACAGGAGGAGGAGACGCCCCATCCTGGTTGGGGACAAGTGGAGGTGGTGGCCTCTTCCATTCGGTGTTGATCCCAGTTTGTTCCCCCAGGTTGCCAGTGGCATGATCCTGGTCATGGCTTTCTTCCTGATCACCTACACCTTCCACTCCACCTGGGTGACCAGTGAGGCGTACTCGTCCCCCTCCATTGTGCTCTCTGCCCGTGGTGGTGATGGCAGCAGGATCATCTTTGATGACTTCAGAGAAGCTTATTACTGGCTGCGGCACAACACACCAGAGGTAAACGGAGATGATTTGGGTGGTGGGGACCCAGTGTTGTCCCCTGAGATGCCAACAGCACATCTGATGTTGTGTGTAGGATGCGAAGGTGATGTCCTGGTGGGATTATGGGTACCAGATAACTGCCATGGCCAACAGGACCATCTTGGTGGACAACAACACCTGGAACAACACACACATCTCCCGTGTTGGTCAGGTAGGTCCTTCCCTCGCTCACTGCTTTGTCCTGCCTTTCTGGTGCACCTCGTGGTATCATTGACACTGGCATCTGCTCCAGGCCATGGCATCGACAGAGGAGAAAGCCTACGAGATCATGAGGGAGCTGGATGTCAGTTATGTGCTGGTCATCTTCGGGGGCCTCACCGGGTACTCATCTGATGGTAAGATCTCACTCTGAGCTGGGTCAACCGCATCTAGGGGCTGTTTGTGGCTCAGGCTTCTCCAAAACAGCTCTGAGGAGTGAAGTCCCACCTGCAGCTGAGGCTGCAAAGTGGAAACGGTACCGAAACACTCCTCTTTGGAAGCTGCATGTGCAGCTTTTTTTGCACTCCAACACTCAACCTCTTGCTCTTGACCCCCCAACTCAACTTCTTGCTCTTGGTCTCCCAACTCAACCTCTTTGCTGTGAGCCTTCCGGCTCAACTCCTTGCTGTGGGCCTCCCAGCTCAATTCAACCCCTCGCTTGCAGCCCAGAACCTCAACTCCACCTCCTCATTCTTTCACCTGGACTCCTTGTTCTTTCACCACCCAACTCAACCCTCTCCCTCCAACTCAGTTCCTTGTTCTTTAACTCGACTCAATCCCTTACTCTTGACTCCCAACTCAACCCCTTGTCTTTCACCCCCCAGCTCAGCTCCTTCCCTTGCTCTTGGCCTCTCAGCTCAACTCCTCATTTTCTCCCTTCAACTCATTTCATGCCTCAAGACTTTGCTCTCCCCCTTTCAGACATCAACAAGTTCCTGTGGATGGTGCGGATCGGGGGCAGCACGGACACGGGGCGCCACATCAAGGAGCACGACTACTACACCCCTACGGGGGAGTTCCGGGTCGACCGCGAGGGCTCCCCGGTGCTCCTCAACTGCCTCATGTACAAGATGTGCTACTACCGCTTTGGTCAGGTCTACACTGAGGCCAGTAAGTCCCCAGAACCACCCCTGGAGGGGATGACACCACTCCAGGGAGACCCCATCGTGCCCCCAGCATCTCTGGGGTGTGATGTGGCAGCACTGCCTGCACTTTGCCCTCTCCTAGAGCGACCGCCGGGCTACGACCGGGTGAGGAACGCCGAAATCGGCAACAAGGACTTTGAGCTGGATGTGCTGGAGGAAGCATACACCACAGAGCACTGGCTCGTCCGAATATACAAGGTGCAGCCCCAAAACAACCCCAAACCCCTTTTATTTATGTAAAAGCATCAACTTTCACCCAACTGAGCCTTGTTTTTTACCTTCCAGGTGAAAGATCTGGATAACCGCGGCTTGTCAAGGACGTAGAGGTGCTGATGGCCACCTCACACCGCACTGACCTAGCCTTTGCCTGTGAAGCAGAAACGTTTTGGGGGGGTTTAGTTGGTTTTGGGGTTTTCTTTCGGGGGACTCGGTGGTTTTCCTTTTGTTTTATACAGTTTGTAAGTGCAGGCAGCAGTGGGGCATCCCGGAGCATCCCTGCCCCTCCCTGCCTGCCGGGGAGTGATTTTTATACACGGAGCAGTCGCCAAATCGGGAATAACGGCTTTAATGGGGAATTATAAATAATAAAAGTTAAAAAAGGCGGTTGTGGTGGACGGGGGAGGTGATGGGGTTTATCCCTCCCTATCCAGAATGCGGGGGATGGATCTGGGGGGCGTTTTACCGCCTTTAATCAGTACGGGTGAAGTGATGGGGGGCAGCGGGGCTGCCTCACGCGGCGGGCGGGCGGGCAAGCGCAGGGACCCAGCGCGGCAGGGGGCGGGGCTTGGGCGCTGCGCGCGCAGAGCGGGGCGGGACGCGGTTGGCGCTGGCGGGAAACGGGAAGGGAGGAGGAGCGCCCGGCAATGGCGGTGCCGTTCGTGGAGGACTGGGACCTGGTGCAGACGTTGGGAGAAGGCGCCTACGGGGAGTGAGTGCGGGGCGCCGGGAAGGGGAGGGGGGCTCGGTCGGGGTTGGTGTCTGCGCTTGGCGCCCCTTGCGCCCCCCTGCGCGCCCAGTGTGTCCCCGCAAACGCACACACGCTGCGCGCGTCTGCGTGCCCGTGCTTGGCTGGGGCACGGCCACTGCGTGTCCTCTGCTTCCCACCGCTTGGGCATTGCGTGCCCCTTGTGTGGCCACTGTTTGCCACTGCTGCAGGGCCATTGCACACACTGCGTATGCCCGCTGCTCGCCTGCTGTTTGCCCGCTGCTTGCCCATCACGCGCCCCTTGCGTGCCTGCTGCATAGCCACTCCATGCCCTGTCTATGCCCACTGCTTGGCAGTTGTATGCCCCTCGTGTGCCCATTGCATGACCCTTATGTGCCCACTGCGTGCCCCTTATGAGCCTATTGCATGCCTGCTGCCTGCGCCTGCATCCTCTGCCTGTACCTGCCCACAGCCCATCTCTGTCCCCTCTTGTCCCCAGGGTGCAGCTCGCTGTCAACCGCCGCACCGAGGAGGCCGTGGCTGTCAAGATCGTGGACATGAAGCGAGCGGCAGACTGCCCCGAGAACATCAAGAAGGAAATCTGCATCAACAAGATGCTCAACCACGAGAACATCGTCAAGTTCTATGGGCACCGGCGGGAAGGTGCCACTCAGTACCTCTTCCTGGAGTACTGCAGCGGCGGGGAGCTCTTCGACCGCATCGGTGCGCTGCTCACAGACGCCTCTTAGAATCTACAATGGTTTGGGTTGAAGGGACCTGAAAGCTCACGCAGTTCCAACCCCTGCCACAGGCAGGGACACCTTCCACTGGAGCAGTTGCTCCAAGCCCCTGTGTCTAACCTGGCCTTGAGCACTGCCAGGGATGGGGCAGCCACAGCTTCTCTGGGCACCCTGTGCCAGCGCCTCAGCACCCTCACAGCAAAGAGCTTCTGCCCAAGAGCTCATCTCAGTCTCCCCTCTGGCAGCTTAAAGCCATTCCCCTGTCCTGTCCCTACATCCCTTGTCCAAAGCCCCTCTCCAGGTTTCCTGCAGCCCCTTTAGGCACTGGAGCTGCTCTAAGGTCTTCCCTTCAGGAGCCTTCTCTTCCCTAGGCTGAACCAGCCCAATTTTCTATGCCTGTCTTCTCATTAGAAACTAATCCCTAAATGGCTGAGAGTCTCTCTCCATTCTTTCCTCCTTACACAGAGCCGGATATCGGGATGCCAGAGCCAGAGGCGCAGCGGTTTTTCCAGCAGTTGATTGCTGGTGTGGTGAGTGTGGTGGCAGTGCTGGTGACACCAGTGGTGGTCCATGCATGGTGCTGACCCTCCTCTGCCATCTCCAGGTCTATCTGCACAGCATCGGCATCACCCACCGTGACCTGAAGCCAGAGAACCTGCTGCTGGATGAGCGAGGTGAGGGGGAGGGCACGTGCTCTGTCCATTCATTTTGAGTTTCAATTTGAATTGATTTGTACTTTGCAATTTGGCCTCTATGTGCCCACTGCTTGGCTGTTGAGTGCCCATTGTGTGCCCACTGCTTGGCTGTTGTGTGCCCACTGCTTGGCTGTTGAGTGCCCATTGTGTGCCCACTGCTTGGCTGTTGAGTGCCTATTGTGTGCTCACTGCTTGGCTGTTGTGTGCCCCCTGCTTGGCTGTTGAGTGCCCATTGTGTGCCCACTGCTTGGCTGTTGAGTGCCTATTGTGTGCCCACTGCTTGGCTGTTGTGTGCCCACTGCTTGGCTGTTGAGTGCCCATTGTGTGCCCCCTGCTTGGCTGTTGAGTGCCCCTTGTGTGCCCCCTGCTTGGCTGTTGAGTGCCCCTTGTGTGCCCCCTGCTTGGCTGTTGAGTGCCCATTGTGTGCCCACTGCTTGGCTGTTGAGTGCCTATTGTGTGCCCACTGCTTGGCTGTTGTGTGCCCACTGCTTGGCTGTTGAGTGCCCATTGTGTGCCCCCTGCTTGGCTGTTGAGTGCCCCTTGTGTGCCCCCTGCTTGGCTGTTGAGTGCCCCTTGTGTGCCCACTGCTTGGCTATTGTGTGCCCACTGCTTGGCTGTTGAGTGCCCATTGTGTGCCCACTGCTTGGCTGTTGAGTGCCTATTGTGTGCCCACTGCTTGGCTATTGTGTGCCCACTGCTTGGCTGTTGAGTGCCCATTGTGTGCCCACTGCTTGGCTATTGTGTGCCCCCTGCTTGGCTGTTGAGTGCCCATTGTGTGCCCACTGCTTGGCTGTTGAGTGCCCCTTGTGTGCCCCCTGCTTGGCTGTTGAGTCCCCCTTGTGTGCCCACTGCTTGGCTGTTGTGTGCCTATTGTGTGCCCACTGCTTGGCTGTTTTGTGCCCATTTGTGCCCTCTGCTTGGCCACTGCTTGGCTGTTGCATGCCCCTTATGTGGTCAGTGCTTAGCCATTACTTGACCTGCACCTGCATCCCCTGCCTGTCACACATGCACTGCTGGCCTGCTGCTTGTTCATCGCGTGGCCCTGATGTGCCTTCTGCCTGGCTACTATGCTCTCTGTATGCTCACTGCTTGCCTGCTGTGTTCCCACTGCTCTGCCATTGCATGCCCCTTCTGTGGCCCCCACTTGCTCACCCACTGCATGCCCACTTTGCCTGACTTTCAGTTCCCTCTTTCCCGCTTCCAGATAACCTGAAGATCTCGGATTTTGGCCTGGCCACGGTCTTCAGGCACAACGGCCGGGAGCGGCTGCTCAATAAGATGTGTGGGACCCTGCCCTACGTGGCCCCCGAGCTGCTGCGGTGCCCTGAGTTCTGCGCCGAGCCTGTGGACATCTGGGCCTGCGGCGTGGTGCTGACGGCCATGCTGGCCGGAGGTTGGGCTGCCCCATGCGTGGGGGGCACGCGTGACGTGCTTGAGGGGCACAGGGGAAATGCATAGAGGGAGGTGTGTGGAGCTCTTGGGATGGGAATGGGGGTCACCTGTCAAGGGAGGGGATCCTGCCCCTCTGCTATGCTCTGTGAAACCCCCCCTGCAGTCCTGATCCAGCTCTGGGGCAGCAGCACAAGAGGGCCATGGAGCTGCTGCGAGGGCCGGAGCAGCTCTGCTCTGGAGCCAGGCTGAGAGAGCTGGGCTGGGGCAGCCTGGAGAAGAGAAGGCTCCTGAAGGGGAGACCTGAGAGCAGCTCCAGTGCCTAAAGGGGCTGCAGGGAACCTGGAGAGGGGCTTTGGACAAGGGATGGAGGGACAGGACAGGGGAATGGCTTTAACTGCCAGAGGGGAGACTGAGATGAGCTCTTGGGCAGAAGCTGTTCCCTGTGAGGGTGCTGAGGCGCTGGCCCAGGGTGCCCAGAGAACAGGGGGCAGCACAAGGGATGCACTGCAGAGATGCCTGGCGAGGGAGATGAGCACTGTGCCGCCGGTGGTAGTGCTGAGTGCTTGTGCGTGCTGCAGGGCTTTGCACATGGTCCCTTTTAAAACCCCACAGAAACGGTGCTCATTCCCCCTCCCCTTGCAAATCTTCCCCACGTGCTGCCTCCTTTGCTGCGTTCTCCCCTTCTTGTGGTGCAGTAACAGAGGTTTCCCCTCCGGCAGAGCTGCCCTGGGACCAGCCCAGCGACAGCTGCCAGGAATACAGTGACTGGAAGGAGAGGAAAACCTACCTCCCGCCTTGGAAAAAGATTGATTCTGCACCCTTAGGTAAGCACCCAGCACCCCCAGCAGTGCTCCATGCCATGCTGGGATCACCGTTCCCACCTCTCTCCATCTCTCCCAGCTTTGCTGCACAAGATCCTGACGGAGAGCCCTGCAGCGAGGATCACCATTCCCGATATCAAGAAGGACCGGTGGTACAGCAAACCCCTCAAGAAGGGTAAGGGGACAGGGGGGAATGCGTTCGTCACTCCTGATTTAGGGAATTATGGGGGTGTCTCGTCCCTTTGCAGGTGTCAAGCGGGCTCGTGTGTCCACAGGGGGGGTCACTGATTCTGCCGGTGGCTTCTCCAAGCATGTTCGATCCGATATGGACTTCTCACCAGTGAAGAGCCCGCTCGGGTGAGCCCCTGATTCCCTCCATGTCCCTCTCCATGCCCTGGGGTATGTAAGTGCCTTGTCACTGTTGGGCCGTGCAGTTCTTTGCAGCTTCCAGGGCTTTCCCTGTGTTTTACCCATGAGGTGGGTGGTGGAAGCCATGCACAAGCCTGTGTTTACTCTGCTTGTGCAATGCAGGGTCATCCAGAAGCGTAGAATGGTTTTGTGTTGGAAGAGACCTTAAAGCTCCTCCAGCTCCAACCCCTGCCACAGGCAGGGACACCTTCCACTGGAGCAGCTTGCTCCAAGCCCCTGTGTTCAACCTGGCCTCGAACACTGGGATGGGGCAGCCACAGCTTCTCTGGGCACCCTGTGCCAGTGTCCCACCACCCTCACAGGGAAGAACTTCTTTATATTCAACCGAAGTCTACTGTTTCAGCTTGATCCCATTCCCTCTTGTCCTGTTGCTACAGTCCCCGATGAAGAGCCCCTCTCCAATATCCTGCTACAGTTCCCATGCTGAAACATCCCTGCATTCCCCATCCTTGCAGCCTCTCCTTTGCACTCGCACCCCTATAACACCGCATCTCCCCTTGCATTGCAGTGAGGAGAAGGTGAGCTACTCCACATCGCAGCCAGAGCCAGGCACTGGTGGGATGCTCTGGGATTGTGGAGCAGCTGCCATCGACAAGCTGGTGCAGGGCATCAGCTTCTCCCAGCCCGCCTGTCCCGAGCACATGCTTGTCAACAGCCAGCTCCTCGGCACCCCAGGCTCCTCACAGGTATGGGGTTCAACTCTATTGGGGTGCAGCTCTGCAGTATTTGGGGTGTGACCTTGCAGCATATATAGTACCAGGGAACAGCTTTGCGCTATTGGTCATCTCTGGATGTGATTCTGCAGCATTTAGGGAACAGCTTTGCAGTGTTTTTAGCAGCAGGATGCAGCTTTGCAATATCGGAGATGCATCTTCGCAAGGTTTTATCATCTCCAGATGGAACTTTGTAATGTTTTGGGTGCATCTTTAGGGTACTTTTAGCAGCAGGATGCAGCTTTGCAGTGTTTAGGTGCTGCTTTGCCGCTTTCGCAGTATCAGGACGCAGTGTTGGGATGCAACTTTTCATCCCATTTATGACCTTGGAGTCCACCTTTGCCATATTTATTACATTTGGGATGCAGCTTTGCTTATATATGTGAGACTCAGCAGCAGCTGTGCAATATTGATGCCATTAGGGAGCTGTGTTATGGTACTGGGATGCAGCTTTGCAGTGTTGTAACGTTTGGGCGATGCAGCTCGCAGCCTTTGCCATCAGGGGTGCAGCTTTCCAGGGCTTACCCTCGGGACTGCTGCAGCCTGGTGGGATTTCTTACTTTTCCCATGGGTTTGGGGCCGGCAGAGCCCATGGCAGCGCCTGGTGAAGCGGATGACGCGCTTCTTCACCAAGCTGGACGCCGACGGCTCGTACCGTGCCCTGAAGGAGGTGTGTGAGAAGATGGGGTACGCCTGGAAGAAGAGTTGCACCAACCAGGTGGGTGCTGGGGGTGCGAGATCCTGGGGTGTGGCCTCCCTGCTGTTGTATCTGCAGGTAATCCAGGGGAGCCTCCCCTCCTTGCTGCTGTTTTCAGGTCACCATCTCAACCACGGACAGGAGGAGCAACAAACTCATCTTCAAGGTGAACCTGGTGGAGATGGAGGGCAAGATCTTGGTGGATTTTCGCCTCTCCAAGGTGGGCACATGTGATGCACAGTGGGTATAAGGTGATGCAGGGATTTGCAAGGTGATGCAGGACTGTGGTGGGTGGGTGCAAGGTAACAACCTCTCCCCACACAGGGCGATGGCCTGGAGTTCAAGAGACACTTTCTGAAGATCAAGGGCAAGCTCAGCGACATCATCAGCACCCAGAAAGTCTGGCTGCCCGCCACCTGATTCCCAGCATCCCGCCTGCCTCCTCCTCCTCTTCCTTTTCCTCCTTCTTTTCCTCTTCTTCCTATGGGGAACACCCAACCAACTGCACACGTCACGTTTTAAAGGTTCAATAAAGTCCTTGGGGAGACATGAAGTGATGCCTCCTGCAAGCAGGGAGCTTGCAATGGGTCAGTGGGTCCCGTCCTGCACTGTACCTGGAGGGTGCAGGAATGGACTGATGGATCCATCAAAATTTACCCAAAATCCCCCCAAATGGCTGGAATTACGCTAAATTAAGCACAAGCAGCCCAAATTGCCCCCAAACCAACTCAAAACCTTCCCGAAACGCTCCAGATTGCACTCAAGCCACCAGATCCCAAAGTGCAAACATCCAGCCCCTGCTCCTAAGCTTAAGGGGCCAGAACAGAACGCTGGTGCTGGGCTCGCACAGTGAGCTCTGCACTGCTGCCACCAGCATGGATAGCCACTCTTATGCACTCCACAGGTGCAGTTTTAGGTGGGTAAGTGAGGATACCCATGTTGGCGGCACTGTTCCCGAGGTCACCACGTGTAGGACATGCTTGGAGCAGCCTGCTGTAGTGGAAGGTGTCCTGCCCCTGGCAGAGGGGTGAAACTGATGAGCTTTAAGGTCCCTTCCAGTCCATCCCATTCCAGGATTCTACGTCCTATGCTCGGGCTCTAGGCCTCATTGGAAGGAAGGAAAAACTCAACCAAAACCAGTTCGAATTGCCCCAGAATAGCAAAAACCAACCCAAACTGCCCCAAGTGGCCTTAAAACCAGAGAGAAATGTCCCAAGGTCCCCCCCAAGTGCCCCTAAACCTGCCCAAATTGCCCGCAAAAGTCCCAAAATGGCCCAAAGCAACTCAGAATGTCTCAAAATACCCCAAATATATCAAAATACCATACCATGGTATGGTATTTTAGACATATATAGCCATATATAGACATGGAATTGTTGGAACAAGTGCAGAGGAGGGCCACAAGGATGATCAGGGGACTGGAGCACCTCCCGCATGGAGATAGGCTGAGAAAGTTGAGGCTGTTCAGCCTGGAGAAGAGAAGGCTGCGTGGAGACCTCAGAGCAGCCTTCCAGTATCTGAAGGGGGCCTATAGGGATGCTGGGGAGGGACGCTGCATTAGGGACTGCAGTGACGGGACACGGGGTAACGGGTTCAAACTGAAACAGGGGAAGTTTAGATTGGATATGAGGAAGAAGTTCTTTACTGTGAGGGTGGTGAGGCACTGGAATGGTTGCCCAGGGAAGCTGTGAATGCTCCATCACTGGCGGTGTTCAAGACCAGGCAGGACAGAGCCTTGGGTGCCATGGTTTAGAGTGAGGTGTCCCTGCCCTATGGACCTAAGGGTCCTATAGGCCCATTGAACATAATGGACCCCATTAATGCCTAGGGACCCCATTGATGCCTAGGGACCCATTGAACCCTATGGACCGCAATGATCCCGATGGACCCCATAGATCCCTAAGGTCCCCGTTGATCCCTATGTTCCCCATTGATCCCTATGTTCCCCATTGATCCCTATGGTCCCATTGATACCCTGTGGAGCCCATTGATCCCTGTGGAGCCCATAGATCCCAATGGACCCCATTGATCCCCATGGAGCCTATTGATCCCTATGGACCCCATTGAAATCTAAGGACCCAAATGATCCCCATGGACCCCATTGATCCCCATGGACCCCATTGATCTCTATGGACCCCTTTGACCCCTATAAAGCCCATTGATCCCTATGGATTGATATCTATGGACCCCATTGATCCCTATGGACCCCATGGATCTGTATGGACCCCATTGATCTCTATGGACCCCATTGATCTCTATGGACACAATTGATCCCTAAAAAGCCCATTGACCTGTATGGTCACTTTGATCCCTATAGACCTCATTGATCCCTATGGAGCCATTGACCCCTATGGACCCCATTGATCCCCATGGACCCCATTGATCCCTATGGACCCCATTTGATCCTTATGTACCCCATTGATCTCTAGGGACCCCATTGATCCTTATAGCCCCCATTCATCTCTATGGTCCCCGTTGATCCCTATGGACCCCATTGATCTCTATCGACACCAATGATCCCCATGGACCCACTGATCCCTATGGACCCCATTGATCCCTATGGACTCCATTGATCTCTATATATATTGACCCCATTGATCCCTACGAGCCCCATTGATCTCTATGGACCCCATTGATCCCCATGGACCCCATTGATCCCCATGGACTCCATTAATCCCCATGGACCCCATTGATCCCTATGGACCCCATTGATCCCTATGGACCTCATTGATCTCTATGGACTCCATTGATCCCTATGGACCCCATAGATCTCTATGGACCCCATTGATCTCTATGGACCCCATTGATCCCTATGGACCCGATTGAGCCCTATGGTCCCCATTGACCCCTATGGACCCCATTGATCCCTATGGACCCGATTGAGCCCTATGGACCCCATTGATCCCTATAGAGCCCACTGATCCCTATGGATCTCATTTATCTCTATGGAAACCAATGAACCCTATGGACCCCATTGTTCACCATGGACCCCAATGACCCTTGTGTACCCCATTGTTCCCTATGGATCCCATTGATCCGTATGGACCCTATTGATCCCTAAGGACCCCATTGATCGCTATAAACACCATTGATCTCTAAAAACCCCATTGATCTCTATGGATCCCATTGATTTCTATGGACCCCATTGATCCCGATCTTCCACATTGATCTCTATGGACGCCATTGATAACTATGGACCCCATTGAGCCCTATAGAGCCCATCGATCCCTATTGACCCCATTGATCCCTATGGACCCCATTGACCTCTATGGACCCCACTGATCCCTATGGACCGCTTTGATCCCTTTGGACCCCATTGATCCCTGTGGACCCCATTGATCTCTATGGACCCCATTGATCCCTATAAATTGCTTTGATCCCTAAGGACCCCATTGATCTCTATGGACCCCTTTGATCTCTATGGGCCACATTGATCCCTATGGACCCCATTGATCCCTATGGACCCCCTTTGATCCCTATGGACTCCATAGATCGCTATGGACACCATTGATTCCTATAGAGCCCATTGATACCAATGGACCCCATTGATCTCTATGGACCCCATTGATACCTATGCACCCCACTGATCTCTATTTTCCCCATTGATCCCCATGGACCCCATTGATCCCTATGGACCCCATTGATCCCTAAGGCCCCATTGATCCCCATGGTCCCCATTGATCCATATGGAACCCTATGATCCCTATGGACACTTTTACCCCTATGGACCCCATTGATCCCTGTGGAACCCATTGATACTTATGGACCACACTGATCCCTATGGAACGCAAAGATCCCTATGGACATTTTTACCACTATGGACCACATTGATCCCTATGGACCCCATTGATCTTTATGGACCCCATTGATCTCTGTGGACACCATTGATCCCTTTGGACCCCATTGAGCACTATGGACCACTTTGATCCCTTTTGATGCCATTGATTTCTATGGACCCCATTGATCTCTATGGACCTCATTGATCCCTATGGACCTCATTGATCCCTATAGACCCCAATGATCTCTATGGACCCCACTGATCCCAATGGAACTCATTGATCTCTATGGTCCCCATTGATCCCTACAGACCCCATTAACCTCTACGGACCGCATTGATCTCTATGGACCCCATTTGTCCCTATGGACCCTGTTGATCCCTAAGGACTCAATTGATCCCTATGGACCCCTTTGATCCCTATAGAACACATTCATCTTTATGGACCCCATTAATCCCTATAATGCCCATTGATCCCTATCACCCCATTGATCTGTATGGACCCCATTGATCCCCATGGACCCCATTGATCCTTATGGACTCCACTGATATCTATGGACCCCGTTGATACCTATGCACCCCACTGATCTCTATTTTCCCCATTGATTCCCATGGACCCCATTGATCCCTATGGACCCCATTGATCTGTATGGACCCCATTGATCCCTATGGACTCCATAAATCGCTATGGACACCATTGATTCCTATAGAGCCCATTGATACCAATGGACCCCATTGATCTCTATGGACCCCATTGATACCTATGCACCCCACTGATCTCTATTTTCCCCATTGATCCCCATGGACCCCATTGATCCCTATGGACCCCATTGATCTGTATGGACCCCATTGATCCCTATGGACTCCACAGATCGCTATGGACACCATTGATTCCTATAGAGCCCATTGATACCAATGGACCCCATTGATCTCTATGGACCCCATTGATACCTATGCACCCCACTGATCTCTATTTTCCCCATTGATTCCCATGGACCCCATTGATCCCTATGGACCCCATTGATCTCTATGGACCCCATTGATCCGTATAGAGGCCATTGAATTCTATGGACCTCATTGATCTCTATGGACCACATAGATCCCTATGGACCCCATTGATCTCTATGGACGCTATTGATCCCTATGGACCCCATTGATCTCTATGGACCCTATTGATCCCTATGAAACCCCATTGATCTCTATGGACCCCGTTGATCCCTACAGACCCCATTGACCTCTACGGACACCATTGATCTCTATGGACCCCATTGATCCCTATGGACCCCATTGATCTCTATGGAACTCATTGATACCCATAGACCCCATTGATCCCTATAGACCACATTCATCTTTATGGACCCCATTAATCTCTATAATGCCTATTGTTCCCTAAGTACCCCATTGACCTGTATGGACCCAATTGTTCCCCATGGACCCCATTGATCCCTATGGACCCCATTTATCATTTTGGACCCCATTGATCCCAGTGGACCCCAATGATCCTTATGTACCCCATTGATCCCTATGGATCCTTTTCATCCCTATGGACCCCATTGATCCCTAGGGCCCCATTGATCCCCATGGTCCCCATTGATCCATATGGAACCCTATGATCCCTATGGACACTTTTACCCCTATGGACCCCATTGATCCCTATGGAACCCATTGATACTTATGGACCACACTGATCCCTATGGAACGCAAAGATCCCTATGGACATTTTTACCACTATGGACCCCATTGATCCCTATGGACCCCATTGATCTTTATGGACCCCATAGATCCTTATTGACCCAAATGATCTCTATGGACCCCATTGATCTCTATGGACCCCATTGATCCTTAAGGTCCCTATTGATCTCTATGGACCCCATTGTTCCTTAAGGACCCCATTGATCTCTATGGGCCCCTATGATCCTAATGGACCGCATTGATCAATATTGATCACGTTGATCCCTATGGACCCCATTTATCCCTAAGGACCCCATTGATCTCCATGGTTCCCATTGATCCCTACAGACCCCATTGACCTCTGCGGACCCCATTGATCTCTATGGACCCCATTGATCCCTATAGACCCCATAGATCTGTATGGACCCCATTGATCCCTATAGACCACATTGATCTCTACGAACGCCATTGATCTCTACGGACCCCATTGATCCCTATGGAAACCATTGAACCCTATGGACCCCATTGATCTTTATGGACCCCATTGATCTCTATGGAATCCATTGATACCTATGGAACACAATGATCCCTATGGACCACATTGATTCCTATGGATCCTATTGATCCCCCTGTTCCCCATAGATCTATATGGACCCCATTGATCCCTATGGACCCCATTGATCCCCAGGGTCCCCATTGATTCCAATGGATCCCATTATCACTATGGGCGCATTGACCCCTATGGACCCCATTGATCTCTATGGACCCCCTTGATCCTTATAGACCAAAGTGATCTTTATGGACCCAATTGATCCCCATGAAACCCCATTGGTCTCTATGGACCCCTTTGATCCCTATGGAGCCCATTGAACCCTATGGACCCCATTGATCTCTATGGACCCCATTGATCCCTATGGACCTCATTGATCCCAAAAGGACCCCACTGATCTCCATGGACACCATTGACCCCTATGGACCACATTGATCTCTATGGGCCCCATTGATGTCTAAGGACCCCGTTGATCTCAATGGTCCCCACTGATCTCTGCAGACCCATTGTCCTGAAGCCGATTCTGTAGGGCATGAATGATCGAGCTCTGCTCCCACAGACTGCGAGCCAGGACTGAAAGGTGCTGCTGGACCTCTTCTGCAAACAGGAAGCTTTGCAACAGCGCCACCTACATTGCAGTCACTCCTTGCTTTCTCTTCTGAGAGCCATTTGAATCCACCTCTGGTGCCCGCTCCCAGCCGTCCTGAAGCCGATGCTGTAGCGCACGAATGATTGGCCTCTGCTCCCACAGACGATGAGCCCGGACTGAAAGGTGCTGCTGGACCTCTTCTGCACACAGGAAGCTTTGCAACAGCGTCACCTACATTGCACTCCTTCCTTGCTTCACCTTCTCTAAGCCATTTGAATCCACCTGTGGTGCCCGCACCCAGCCGTTCTGAAGCCGAGTATGTAGCGCACGAATGATTGGCCTCTGCTCCCACAGACGAAGAGCCAGGACTGAAAGGTGTTGGTGGACCTCTTCTGCAAACAGTAAGCTTTGCAACAGCGCCACCTACATTGCACTCGCTCCTTGCTTTCTCTTCTCACAGCCATATGAATACAGCCGTGGTGCCCACTCCCAGCCGTCCTGAAGCCGAGTATGCAGGGCACGAATGATTGGCCTCTGATCCCACAGACAACGAGCCAGGACTGAAAGGTGTTGGTGGACCTCTTCTGCAAACAGGAAGCTTTGCAACAGCGTCACCTACATTGCACTCGCTCCTTGCTTTCTCTTCTCAGAGCCATTTGAATACCAGCGTGGTTCCCGATCCCAGCCGTCGTGAAGCCGAGTATGTAGTGCACGAATGATTGGCCTCTGCTCCCACAGAGGAAGAGGCAGGACTGAAAGGTGCTGCTGGACCTCTTCTGCAAACAGTAAGCTTTGCAACAGCGCCACCT